>CM028136.1:296279166-297518333 GCA_016271365.2 Neoceratodus forsteri | reverse complement strand
ACTGCACCTAGACCTACCTCTGATGCATCTGTTTGTAACAAAAATGGTTTCTCAAAGTCTGGGCTTCTTAAAACAGGGGCTGAACATAATGCAGCCTTAATGGCTTGAAAAGCTTCATCACACTCTGGGGTCCATTTCACATTATTTGGGTACTGTTTTTTTTCGTGAGTTCAGTGAGGGGAGTAGCTAACTCAGCAAAGTTGGGAACAAATCTCCGATAATAACCTGACATGTTTATTTTAGGGACAGGGCTGTTAGCTACAGCTTCTATTTTAGAAATTCCTGGCATAACTTCTCCATTTCCCAACACATAGCCCAAATATCTGGTTTCCTGCATGCCCAATGCACATTTGGTAGAATTAATAGTCAGACCTGCATTTTTGATAGCTTGGACAACTGCTTGTAGGGTGTTCCAGGTGGCTTTTCCAATCTGGACTGTACACCCCAACATCATCCAGGTATGTAGCACAATAACTAGTATGAGAGGATAAAATTACATCCATGTACCACTGGAATGTAGCTGGCGCACCATGTAAACCAAATGGCATGGTGGTGAACTGACAGAATCCAACAGGAGTGGCAATTGCGGTTTGTCTCTGGATTCTTTAGCTAAAGGGATTTGCCAGTAACCCTTGGTGAGACCGAGGGTACTGATATACTTTGCACTCCCCAGTCTGTCCACCAAATCATCTGTTCTCGGCATAGGATAACCGTCAAATTCTGACACTTGATTAAGTTTCCTAAAATGAAGGCAGATTCTAACACCCCCTTCTTTTTTGTTTACAATTACCATTGGAGATGACCAAGCACTCCTCGACTCTTCTATGATACCTAATTCTTTAATTTTTTTGTATTTCCTTAACCACGTCAGCTCTTAACTGCTCTGGTAACCTGTATGACTTTTGCCTAATAGGGCAAGCATTCCTTGGCACTATCATGTGCTCAACCCTTTTTGCTCAGCCTGATACTATGGTAAAAGTACTGTTAAATATCTTTAGTACATTATGAATTTCTGCAGTTTGTTCTGAGGTCACGCAAACATTCGCCTTTACAGTATCGGTAGTTATAGTTTGTTCCAGTCTATCATAAGCTACATCAATATCTTCTTTATCAGTTTCTGGTAAAACTAGCAATGCAGCTTTTGGCATTGTTTCAACAGGGCTCTTGGTAGGATTTTTGTTGAGGAGTCCCAGAGTTTCTTGGAAGAAAAAAAAAAAAATGGGGTCGGACCAAATATCTGGGAGTCCTAAATGAAATTTTAGGGGTCCACGAATAGAATGGAGCGAGTCTGGAAAGTGCATTTCGGTGTTTTTTATTAATATACCCATGTATTTTTTATATTCCCGAGTCATTATTTTGCTAATAATGACAAAAAGGTTCTTTTTTTCAGCAGTGTTGTTTTGCATTCCTTTTACAAAAGTACCAGAAAGCTAAAAACCACAGCAGTAAACGATCACATAAAAATAAAGAATTCACCTGTGATGACTGTTGACTGTTGTTCATTCGTTTGTTCACTGTCACAAATTAACAATTAGAAAAATGTACTTACAGTTTTGCAGTTCTCGTACACTGAATTGGGAATTCTACTGCTGTAGTTGAGTGCAGTGGCCAGATTTATTTATTTGCTAAACTACTACAAACAAAGTTTGCCAACAGATTAGGTACGGACAGTAAGAAGATGTAAACATTTATAACTAACAGTCATTGCTGACAGTCACCTATGTCTCCCAGTCAGTCACCTCCTGCCCAAAATACTTCTCCTTCATTCTTGCCTGCACATTGTCATTTTAGTTGCAATTATAATCTTAACAGCCCGCCTTGTTTCAGACTCCCAGTGCCCACCCACCACCCTCTAATAAGCATTGCAGAAACCTCCCTCCCAGCTCCCACCCACCAATGATGACTCAGGCTTAGAAAGATGACACAATCTAACATGACTGTGTGTGGTTGCTGCCCCTTTTAGTGCAATTTTTTTTAACCTGGCTAAACCAGGCTGGCTCAGACACCTCCTGCCCAAACTTGTTAGCACCACAATCTGGTGGTGGAGGTGCCATCTGTGTGGCAAATAATTGCTGTTTTGTGTCTTGACCTGGCATAAGTGATTATTTCTTCGCCTACACCCTCCTGCCCACAACATCTCCCAACACCCTCCTACACAAATTTCTCCCTGCTACTCTCCTGCAAAAAATCTTCTTAAACTGTAAGAATACCCGGCTGTACCAGAGACATGGATTTGACTGGGGTGACTGAAAAGCTCCCACATTCCCACCCACCACCAGCCTTTTAGACTTGACAGCTGATCTGCTGTTAAGAAGAGACAATGGCACAATCTGGTGGATATGGAACAACTCAGTCTGCAATGTGTCTGCTTTTTGTGTGTACGAGTCATGGCATACTTCTATGCTGGCAGGCAATTTCCCCTAACACCCCTCCTGCCCAATAACTTCTCCACACAACTCTCCTGCCCATTACTTCTCCGACTGTCCTCCTGCACATTTCTTACCCACACCACCCCACCAACAACCTACCTTGGCTCAGCTGGTCTCCCAAATTCGTCCGGTTTAAGACAGTGGCACAGTCTCATCTGGTTGGTGGCATGAAATCTGCCAGTCTGCTTTTCTAGTGAACTTCTTTTTTCATGGGATAGATCGCTATTTTTTCTGTGGCAATCTCCTAACACCTCTTGCCCATAACTTCTCCTAACACCTCCTGCCCATAACTTCTCCTAAACACCCTCCTGCACATTTCTTAATTGTGTGCGTGGCAGCTAAAAGAGAACTAGTGCCAGTGTTCATGACTGGATAGCACAGCGAGGTGACAAAACCCCCACCCACGCCACCCACAATTATCCTGGTTCAGCAGGACTCCCAAATCTGTCTGGTGTCTGGCACAATCAGGTGGTGCCTTAGTATGAATTATCTGCACCACCACTCCACTCTGCTTTTTCTGTTTGAACTTTTTTCATGGCATGCTATGTTTTCTGTGGGAATATCTTCTCCCAACACCCTCCTGCTCATAACTTCCTGCCCATTAACTTCTCCTAACATCCTCCTGCCCATTAACTTCTCACATAACTAATCTCTGACCACAACCTCTCCCTCCTGCACATTTCTTAACTGTTTTGTGTGTGTACTGTTGATAACAATACAAGCCACTGTTGCAGACAGACTGTGGAAAGAACAGAATGGGTTAAATAGCTATACTGACAATAATCTCAGACTGTCCCCCCCACTAAAAAAACAACAGCACAGGGACTGCATTTGGGGCCATAGTTATAGTTTACATCCCCCACCCCCACCCAATCATCTGAACTTGTTAACACTGTGATCCTTCCCCACCAAAAACAAAACACAATATTAAATTTAGCAGAATGGGGTAATGGCCATCCACCCCCACCCCCTCCAACCCCTGGGAAATCGAAATCTTGATCCATTCCCCTTGACGGGACCTCCACCCAAAGTAGCATTGGTCTTAAGGGGCCAAAAATTGTACTGCCCCCACCACCACCCTCCTCGGTGAAACAAAACATTAATGATACTTCTTTGTTCTACTTCTGTGCCCAACTACCTCCAGTCTTGTCTCTAGGTCAAACTCAGTCATCTCAGATTGTCTGAAACTAAAAAAATGCAATTAAAGAAAATTATTAAAACATTTTAAAATTTAAAATCATTATTTTCTGTCCCATCTTATGGCCTTAATTTCTTAAGCGCTAGATGAGGGTCATAGTCTTCAAGTTCAGCTCCTTCTTGGGCAATCCACATGAGTTTGCTCACAGTGTCAGCCTTTAGGGAGCATCTATCTTTTGTTTTTATTTTGTTTTGTACAGAAAACCCTCTTTCACATGCCACTGATGTAACAGGTGGCCCAAGTAAAATCTTGGCCATTGTGACAAACTCTGGAAATACATCTGAATAGTTCTCAATTAAGTCTTGGCAGACACTACTGAGCAAAGTCAGTTGTTTTTAAGATTTCAGAATAACTGAATTGTCCGTAATCTTTCTCAGCCCTGTCTTGGTCAATAAGTGCCGGCAGTGTTTCTTCTTTGAAGGCTGTTTCTTGAAAAAAAGTGCAAACATCCTTGAGTTCCTGCAGTCCATGGTCCATTATGTTGGAGTCATCTGGAAGACACTTTGGATTTAGAAGAATATTTAAGTTATGCAACAGCTGCATTGAAGTGGTCTCAAATTTTGTGTGAATGTTTTCAATCAGTTGCGTCAGATATTCCCGAGATGCCATCTGGAACTGCATTCGCAGTGCTGGCTTGTCATTCACTTTTTGATCCTGCCACATACCAGGACATTGGTCAAGTTCCTGAAATGTCTCCTGTAGCTCTACCCCATTTTGCTCTTTAAACTGTTACAGTCTAGTAACTGTGGCTTCTATCATGCTGCTGGCCACCGAAATGTCAGCAGTGTTCCGTTGCATAACTAAAGACAGTTTATTCACCACAATCAAGACATCCATGAAAAAGAAATCCATAAGATAAAACAGACTGACTTCAGTTTTGTGTGAAGGCCCTTTGCTTCTGCCGCACCTTTTGCTGCAGCATCATGCTCTAGGGCTTGTAAAAGTGCAGAGTATGATCTGTGAATTGCATGAACTGCAGCATGCAATGACAGCCACCGAAAACGTGCAGGTTCTTTTAGGGACAGATATCTGATATTTTCATCATTGAGTGTTTCCTGGATGAAACGCAAGGCATTGTACCATACTGCAGAGTTGCTGTAGTGTCTGTACACATTTCTGATGGTTACTTGATATTCATTGAATACGTGGTTGTCCCAACGTGCTTGACCTGCTGCCAGTGCCAGTCTGTGGGTAACACAATGAATCTGAATCAGTCTTGGGTTAACTTGCTGTCTTAACTTTGCACCCACCCCACTATGCGTTCCAGTCACAACGCTGGCACTGTTACTTGCTAGTGTGATGATCTTGATAGGGTCAACTGCAGTAGCAGAACACGCACTTAACAGTTCTCCCACAATTGTGTCTGCCCTCCCATCAGGTATTGCAACACAGTCAATTAAATGAGATTTGGCCTGTGCATTGTGTACGCACTTCACATAAATGTTCAGCTTTTTGTGAATAGTTACATCTGTGGTTTCATCCACTATTACCCCAAGGAATTGAGAACCTGCTAAGTGAGGTTCGATTTCTTCCTGTAGGGCTTCGTTTATGGAGTCGAGACTATCATATCTTGCATCCCGACCTGAGTAGATTGGGCCACTGTCTTCGAAGCCTAAACGGGTCTATGTGATAACGCCGAATGCCTAAGCGATCTCGTACTTCGGCTCCAGTCGAGTGCCGAACACATTTCTGGCACTCTGACAACCCCGCACACCAGAACAATGGCGCCAGGACAGATTTTACTGCTTTCTGTTGGGGGCTGCCTCCCACCCCCCTTGCGGGGGGCTTCTACCGCAGATCCCCCACTTAAGGATTCTCAACTCCAGGGGTGTACATGTTGGGGGCTTAAAGCAGAAAATAAAAGGTCTGGCCAGGTAATAAAAAAATTGCACCAGCGCCCAGACCCGAACCCAGCACCTTAGCCACCCCAGCCACTAGCCAATCTCCCGACACCACAATGCAGCTCGACCAGCAACCACAGCCATCCCCTACAGCCTCCACCCTCCCACCTGCTGTGACGCATGTGTGACAGAGACATCCTGTTGCTTAGTTTGCCCACCCCCTCATCCGGTCGCCCTACCTTTCCATCGCCGTGAGTGAACTGTGCCAGGAAGGAGTAGCAGTAATGGACGGCACCCTTTCTCGTGCGCCCACTTCACGGGTTACCAGCCTGGACAGCCATTTAATTTCTGTAGATGACAAACACCACCATCATTAGTGTCAGTCCACAAGCAACAGCCAACATGTGCACCGGCCCGAAAAATTCCATTACTCACCTGTAGAGCTATCAGTGTTTCAAACTGGTCGAGTGATTGCCCTTGTTCGGTAAGGTAGTACAATGTCATTAACTGAGCAAGTTTACTGTCATCCTTTGCCTCAGGACCCAAGATCTGTTCTCAAATGCCACTAGCAGAGATAGTTTTTCTGCTGTTTTCTTTCCAGTGTGCACCAGCAAACGTTCTCTGTTTCTTTCATGTCTGTAGAAAGCAGACACTTGCAGATTGGTTGTGCCTGGCAACCAGATTGTTTTTGCCACCTTTTCTACACCAGCTGCACTTCCCAACAATATTCCCCTCTACTTCCTCTTTTACAAGCCACAGAAATAACTTTGTCCAGCTGTCCATCCAAAACCTTAATTTCTTGCTGCTTTTAGCAGATGCAGTCTGTTAAGACTGATCATTTTCAGTTACAACATTCACAATGTCAACTGTCTCCTGAGATGTGCTCAAGTCACACTCAGAGGATGATGATGTGGTTTGTTCCTTATCCTTTGGTGTGGAGGATTCTCATCCACCAAAATAATCAGTAAGGCTTCATTGAGACATGCTGTGTGCTGCTCAAGAAGCTTCCCCCGCCCAGCTTCTTCACTCTCCTCCTTCTCTCCTGGCTGCAATGCTGCCACTCCACTTGACCCTGCACAAAACAGCACAAAAAAAAGACACAGTAAACCCTAAGCTCATTAAACCGTTAGTCAGAAATAGTCGTGATGCCCTAACTGCCTAAAATAATTTTGTAAATAAAACAAAACAAACAAAAAAATACCCTTCTGTGTTGTCTAACACACTGGTGCCTCCAGCAAATGTGTGCAGCCTGCTGGCACCCCTCCTTCTCCTTCTCCTCGGGTGACTGGGACGGACTGTCCGACCGTGCATTTGTTTTTAAACACTTTAAACACTTTCTTTTCTCTGCCTTTTCCCCTCTCCTGCCATGTTTTTCCATCGACGGCAAAATGGCTCCTGAGAGCCTGTCGGTCCTCCAGCTCTCTCCCTCGGATGATACTAAGGTGGTGGCTCGAAGGGGGGAACTGATTGTGCCCCCCCATGAATACTGCTACGGGCACTGCTCTTCCTCCTCATTTCCCCCCTTCCCACCTCACCTGGTGGTGTGCGCCACTCTCCAAAGTGCCAAAACCACCAGGTGGCAAAGGGGAAGGAAGGGGGAAACAAAATAAACAAATCGCGCATGCGCAGTACATGGCCCGCTCAGGACTCCTGGGGCCTTTTCTGTGGAGAGTCTCAGGGACTCTCGGGGCTGGCAGGCGAGAATCCAGAAGCACTAAATGTGCGTAAATGACGTGGATGCCCGCGTCCCCAAGAGCCCTGTTTAACCCATTTCTTGAGGAGGTTAGCATGGTGCATCTTAGTAGGATTTTTCCTGTCAGAGGTCTCAATCTCATAGTTAATGGTGCCAGTACATCTAAGCACTCAATAAGGCCCTTGCCACTTCATTAACAATTTATTTTCTGCTGTAGGTAAAAGTAGCAAAACCTGTCCACATGGCTCAAAAACGTTTTCTTTTACCCCATGGTCATAATATACCTTCTGCTGGTTTGGGGCCTCTTCCTGATTACTATGGGCAATTTCAATATATTTTGCCAGCTTCTTTCTTAGGGCACACACATTAGACATTATAGATTGTTTCTGAGTGGGGTTATCTTCCCACGTTTCTTTTATCACATCCAGTGGCCCTCTTGGCTGCCTACCATACAGCATTTCAAATGGTGAAAACCCTGTTGACACCTGTGGCACTTCTCTGTAAGCAAAAAGTACGTATGGCAAGTATTAGTACCAGTCTTTCCCCTCCCCTTTTACAAACCTTTTTAATATGCATTTTAGGGTTTGGTTAAAACGCTCAACAAGACCGTCTGTCTGAGGGTGATGGTCTTATGGCAGTGATACCTAGTAGTCTGTACAGCTCCTTAAGTAATGCAGCACCAGAATTACTGCCCTGATCAGTAATAATTTCTTTAGGCATGCTCACTCTGCTGAAAATTTTGGCAAGCTCTGCTGCCACTTTTGAAGCTGTGACAGTACACATTGGAACTGCTTCTGGGTATCAAGTAGCATAGTTGCATACTACCAGGATAAATCTATTACTCTTTTTACTTTTGTCTGAAGGACCCACCACATCCATTGCAATTCTCTCAAAAGGCACATCTATCAAGAGTAGGGGCACCAGGGGCATCTTGTCTTTTCTAGTGACTGGGGCTACATTCTGACATGCAGCACAACAATTACAATAGGTAGCAACATCTTCATGAATTCCAGGGCAGTAAAATCTGTATAGCAATCTGGCAAGGGTGCGATCCCTTCCTGAGTGACCAGCCATAGGACTATCATGTGCTATCTGTAACAATTCTATTCTATACTTCTGTGGTATAACCAGTTGTTCTGTCTATTCCTGTGTCTGAAGTTTAATCCAAACTCTGTACAGTAACCCATTACATTTTTTAAACATTGGTCCACCATGTTTTGGTTTCGTCCCCAGCTGCTCAAAATAACCCTGGAGAGAAACACCGTTAGCTTGCTCTGAAACAAAATCACAATCAGTTATCAGTTTAGTTTCAGCATTTTCATATGTTAACCCCTTATGTCCATCAGTCATTTGTTGCCACAGTTTCTTCAGGCATTGTCTTTCTTTCCTGGATTTCCAGATCTTGGAGCTGTGCTCAAACAAGTTAGAATCAAAATCAGAGAAATGAAGAGAGTCCCCACCATCTGAGATTTTCTTTGCCTGAGCTCTTCTTACCAATGCTGCTGAAACTGCAGGGTTCAGTTCCTCTGAGATTAACTCAGTAAATCCTGGGAAGTCATTTCCAATAAACACAGGTACAGGTAACTTAGGTACCACCTCCACTTTCATTTGGTGTGACACACCCTTAATAGTGGGTCACTTGGGTGGTGGGATAGTATTGAGTGCCCCCATGAATGTAGATGATACCAGTAGCTGGTCCTTTGGCACAGTGTTTTCCCAGCACTTCAACATGCACTAGGGTCTGCCTGCTTGCCGAATCAGTGAGTCCCTTTACAGTCTTATCCCCCTCCTTTACATCTGTTAAGTACTTGCCCCAATTTGCCAAGGACAAATCTGCTCCAGTGCCACTCTCCTTACTACGGCAGTTTCTTGCAATGTAGCCCGGCTTATTACAGTTATAGCAAATAACGTCTTTGGGCACAGATTTGTTACCCCCACCAGAGTTCTTATCAGACTTAGAGTTTAAATGAGAAAAAACAGTGTCTTACTTGGCTTTTACCTCACTGCTGTGGCATCTGTCTGGCCATTTTTTAGTCCTCGACCAAAGAAACAGCCTTTTCCCCCACTTTCTGGTTGATGTTCTTTCACCCAAAGCTGCACATCTGTAGGCAGGATGTTGATGAATTGATTCATTGTAAATCTGTCAATCTTTTGGGACCGTTTTGCTCTCTGGTTGGAGCCATTTTATCAGGCGTTTTCCGAGTCTGATGAAGGCTTCTTGAGGACTGTCAACTGAGCTGTACTTCAGAGATCGAAATCTCTGCCTGTAGGTCTCTCCTGAGATGTCGTATTTTTTCAGGATTTTGCATTCCAACAAGTCATAGTTTTCCGACTGTGCAGTGTCCATATTGCTGTAGGTAAGTTGGCCTTCCCTCTCAGGTAGGGTACCAGTCTGATAGTCCACTGCAGTTTTGGCTGTTGGCAGGCTGTGGCAACTCTTTCAAAAGTTGTCAGGTATGCCTCAATATCATCCGAGGGGCATAACTTTGTAAGTTCAATGGCTTTTAAAGTTGCTTGAAATTTGTTGCTCGTCTGGATCTGTGCCAGATCCTCTGCCTTTGACAGCTTGCAGGGCGTCAATCATCTCAAACTATAAATTATATACATTTCAATAGTAACATTATGTAATTTCTAAACAAAGGGATCTCAGTATCAGTTAATTTCCACTTAATGATTTGCATATAATTTTATACCAGATATGCAAGGGAGGAAAAAGAAGAGCAAGGGAAAACAGAGACAGTGAGAGGAAAAGTACTGCGAGACTGTCAGGGTTATCAAATCCTAGGTCTCACAGGAAAGTTTGGTTGCACAACCAGACAAGAGAAAGGAAAGGAAAGAACAGAACAGATTCCTGAATTTAAACTCAACTGGGACAGGGTCCTATTCAACCCTGTTACATTATGATTTAAATGTTCACAGTTGCATGAAATTATGGGTTTTTTCAACATTTTTTTCAATGTGTATAGATTTAATTTTAACAGTTGCAGTTTATGACAGTAAATGCTGAGGATTTACAAACTGATAAAAACAAATTGTCACATGTCAAAATACCAATATAACTTACTTTGCCTATCTGTAAATTGAGATTATTATCGATTGAAATATTTTTTCGGTTTGCGTGTGTACACTAAAATCGACATTTACAAATTTAAATCTAATCCTGCTGAGCCTAATTATGAGTAACTGGGTTTGTATGCATGTATGTATGTACATACATACCTAATATATACCTATTATACCTATTACATATATTTAGATAATTATTTGTGATACATGTTGGAGTAACTGGAACCTTTTGTATACGGACCTTGGTGGAAATTAGCTTGTCCAAGTAGAGTCATCCGATTCATTTATTTGAAATAAATAAAAGTTTTACTACTGATTCTATGCACTGCTAAAGTTCACTGCACTTTTGCAGTACATGCAAATTGCTCTTTATTTTATTGATTCTATTATAGTAACACACTGGACTTAATTGCTCCTGTTCGTCTTCGCCCATTCACTTTGCGCCTGAGGACCCCTTGGTTTGATGGGTACTTGAAGGAGCTGAAAAGAGTGGGGCGAACGCTAGAGAGGGCTTGACGGAAATCCGGTCTTGAAGTTGACAGGCTTAGCTTGATGGATCACGATTTGACCTATCAATCAGCAATCACCCGTAAGAAGGCAGAGTTCCTGTCCGGGAAGATTGCTGCTAGCTCAACTCTTCCAGACTGTAAAATGACTGTGCAATCCAGTCTGTCTGCAGCCTGAAAGAGATTTTTCACAAATAAAGTATGATGAGCTTGCTCGATTCTTCACAGATAGGACTGCCAAAATTAGATCGGGTATTGACCTAGCTTTCTCTTTAAGAGCTTGCAGAGATCAGCGGGAGGCGGCAAGCGCCTGTGTTGCCTGGTTTGACTTTAGCAGGCCGGAGTCCATGGACATTGTGAGGATTCTCCAGACTGTATGACCAACCAGCTGTAGTTTGTATCTGGGCTCTACACCACTATTAGTAGGTTGTGTAGATGTTATCCGCCCGATCCTTGCTAAAATTGTCTGGAAGTCCTTGGAGCAGGGAGTCTTTCCGAATCCCCTCAACAAGGCGGTCGTTTGACCACTCCTTAAAAAAAAATCCTCCTTGGATGCAGACTGCTTAGCTAACTATAGGCCCATCTCCAACCTGCCCTTTGTGAGTAAGGTTATTAAAAAGCTGGTTGCACTACAGCTGAATGACCATCTTACAAATCACAATGTCTAGGATGCTCTCCAATCTAGTTTAGGAAAAGACACAGCACTGAGACCGCCCTGGTCTGGGTTTTAAATGATCTCCTAATTGCAAGAGATCGAAATACCTGTACTATTCTAGTCCTTCTTGATCTCTCTGCAGCATTTGACACTGTGGACCATGGTGTGCTATTGGAGTGCCTGCTGCTTCTTTGTGAACTGTCTGGAACAGTTCTACATTAGTTTTGATCTTTCCTTATGGGTAGGATGCAGAGGGTTGTCACTGGAATTTATTCCTCCGACACCTTCTCCCTGTCCTGTGGGGTGCCGCAGGGCTCCATCTTGGCACCCATGTTGTTCGCAGTGTATATGCTGCCATTAGGAGAGATCATTAGGCAATACAGTTTGGGTTTTCACTGCTATGCAGATGATACTCAACTGCATCTGTCCTTTATTCCTGAACAGGATGATGCGATCTCCGTGCTTAATAGCTGTCTAGCCAAGATCAGAGACTGGATGAGCACTAGCTGGCTGAGGTTAAACCTGGATAACACTTACGTGTTGGTTGTGTACCATGGTCGCCGTGAGGCAGGTCCTAGGGATGGGCTTCCATCTGGCTTATGGCTTAATAGTGTCCAGCTCCTGACCTCAGACCGGTGCGTAACCTGGGCATTATTTTTGATGACAGTTTGACCCTGAAATCACAGGTGTCTGCCGTTGTCAAATCTTCCTGTATCATCTTAGGAATATTGCCCAGGTGAAACACCTGGTTCCTCTGGCTGACCTTCCCATATCGGTCCACGCCTTCGTGATCTCCCGCCTTGATTACTGCAATGCCCTTTACCTAGGGCTGCCAGGGGTTGATATCCGCCACTTGCAGCTAGTGTAGAACATGGCAGCCAGGCTTTTGACTGGTACATCTAGGCCTAGTCATATTACACCTGTGCTGCGTGGACTGCACGGGCTGCCGGTTCAGTGGCAGATCACCTTTAATGTCAGGTTACTGGCTTATAAAGCCCTACATGAACAGGGACCCCAGTACTTGCAAGATCTTCTTACTCCCTACTGCCCCTCCTGCTCACTCCGATCCACCGAGACGAGGGATTGCAAGAGATTCCCAGGGTTCAGTTAAAGACATCTGGGGCACGTGCGTTCTCCTATGCTGCCCCTTCCCTGTGGAATTCTCTACCTCGTCAGATAAGAGAATGCCTGACAGTCTCGAGTTTTAAATTTGAGTTCAAAACATATCTGTTCTCTAAAGCTTACTCTAAAGGATTTTAAATATGATTGTTTAATCTAATTGTACGGTTTTAATGTGTTTGCACAGCGCTTTGGTTTTGAAAAGAGCTTTAAAAATAAAGTTTTACCTACTTACATTGCTTGTCTGTTCAGATGTTCTTTTGCTATTGTCTACTGCTGTTTTGCTCCCTCTCCCCCTTTTCCAGGTTGCACCTAGAAAAGTACAGTTATGTAAGAACTTACCGTAACAGTAGATCGAGAACAGCTCTTGCAGCAGGTAACACCATTAGGACTGAAGCCGGCAGGCGTCAGGACCCCACGGAAATCTTCTAGCTTGCAATCTTCAGTGGGGACCGTCTCCGACGTCAGACGTAGTACCTAAGGAGGCGGTCCCGCCAGATTCCCCAGTTCTCCCGCCGGAGACTCCCGGCCGCAGGATGACATCAGAAGGGGAGACCGAGGATCCACCATCAGAAGAAAAAGGACGAGAGAGTGTAAGCTCCTGCTCGGCCTGGTAGGTTGTACCTCCTCCAAGGGGGAATGGTGGGCGGGAAGGTACCTGCTGCAAGAGCTGTTCTCGAAGATCTACTGTTACGGTAAGTTCTTACGTAACTGTACTATCTTACTTCAAGATACAGCTCTTGCAGCAGGTAACACCATTAGGACCGATTCCCAAGCAATAGCGCCTCTAAGCATTCTGGGAGGAGGAAATTAGGAAAGATCTTGAGCAAATCCTGACTCTAGGACAGGAGACCCTGTAGAATGGCAAGGCCGAAACCGGCTCTCCGCCGTGATGTAATATCCAGGCTATAGTGCCTAATAAATGTGTGCACAGAGCTCCAAGTAGCTGCAGCACAAATGGCCGAGGTGGAGACGTTGCGCAGTGCTGCAAAGGAGGTAGCCACCCCCCTTGTCGAGTGGCCCCGGACTGTACCCGGGAGGGGCTTCTGTTTGCTGTTCTAGCAAAATGAAATACACTGGACAAGCCAGCGAGACAAGGTCTGCTTTGAGACTGGTTGGCCCAGCATCCTCTCAGTGAAGGATACAAAAAGTTGCTCCGACGTGCGAAGCTGTTTAGTTCTGTTCAGGTAGTACCTTAAGGAGCGGTGAACATCCAGGGTGTGAAGCAATGCCTCTCCTCTACTAGAGTACTTGGGAAAATACACAGGCAGATCGATGTCCTGGTTGAGAGTGAGGGCAGAGACCACCTTAGGCAGGAATTTAGGATTCGTCCTCAGAGACACTCTGTCCTGGTGGAAAATTAAATAAGGCTCCTTACACATGAGAGCATGAAGCTCAGAAACTCTCCTTGCTGACGTGACGGCAACTAAAAGTAACATTTTCCACAACAGAAAACGCAGCTCGCAATCTGCGGCAGGTTCAAAGGGGGGAAGCGTGAGTTGTTCCAGGACAAAGAGTAAGTCCCAAGGAGGAACGGGATCCTTGATGGGTGGCCTAAGGTGCAACACCCCTCTCAGGAAGTCTCGAGAGGCATCAAGCTGTGCCACTATGCGCTGTCCTACCGGGAAGTGGTAGGCAGAAATCACGCAGAGGTGAACTTTAATGGAGGAGTAGGCGAGACCCAAATGGATGAGGAAAAGCAGGTATTCCAGAACCACTTTCACTGGGCATTCTAAAGGGGAAAGGCCGTGTGCCTGTGACCACAAGCAAAAATGGCACCACTTCATGGCATATGTCGCATGCATTGCCGGCTTTCTGGCCGCGGAATGGACTTCCACACCTCTTGCGAGACCCCATGTCGCATAATGGCCATGTCTCGAGGAGCGAGGCATGCAGGTTCAGTAAGCGTAGGTCCAGGTGGACTAGTGAACCCTCCTCCTGAGACAACAGATGGGAGCTGAAGGGCAACGGAACTGGAGGTTCCCGGGACAATTGCATCAGCATGGGGAAACCAGATCTGCCTGGGCCAGAAAGGTGCTACCAGGATCATTGTTGCATGCTCCCTGTGCAGTTTGAGAAGGACTCTCTGGATCAACGGGAAGGGAGGAAAAGCGTAGAGGAATCTGTCTGCCCAGGAGAGGGACAACACGTCTCACCAGAAAACACCAGACCCTGGATCTAGAGAGCAAAAATTGGGCAGTTTTGCGTTGGATGGGGAAGCGAACAAGTCCAACTCTGGAGTGCCCTATCAAAGAAACAGATCCTCTACTACCTCCTGAAGAAGTTCCCATTCGTGGACTCTGGCCTGGGAACGACTCAGGCTGTCTGCGATTGTGTTGTCCACTCCGGGAACGTGAACTGCAATCAGGCTCATGCCGTGCTGTATTACCCAATCCCACACTCTCATAGCTTCCCTGCAAAGGGGGTAAGAGTGTGCGCCTCCCTGTTTGTTGAGGTAATACATCACCGCTGTATTGTCTGTCTGAAGTAGAAGAGTACTCGACGGGATTTCTGACTGAAAGGCCTGCAGGGCATAAAGGACCGCCCTCGCCTCCAGAACGTTGATGTGGAGGTGGGCTTACTGAGGGGGTCCATGTTCCCTGGGACCTCATCCCATTCAGGTGCGCTCCCCACCCCAGCTCTGAGGTGTCTGTGGAGAGGATCACCTCCGGGGACAGCGCTGTAAATGGGACCCCCGCAGAGAGTGTCCCCGGGTCTAGCCACCATTGCCACTCTCGAATCACGGCATTCGTGATTCTGACCGGATGCTGCATGTGGTCTTGCCTTTGATCCCACTGCACCTCGAGCACCCACTGAGTTACCCGCATGTGGAGCCTTGCCAAAGGGACAGTTGGAATGGCTGCAGCCATGTGTCCAAGCAAGAGAAGGACCAACCTGGCGGGGACAGTCTTCTTCGCCAAGAGATCACTGATTAGGGATCTGATGCATTCCGCTCTTTCGACGGAAAGAAAAGCCTTCCCTTGGACGGTGTCCAGAACTGCACCTATGAACTGCAGCTTCTGGGACGGTACTAGGAGAGACTTCTCGTAGTTGATAAGAATGCCTAGAGACTGAAACAGATCCTGTGTGCTCTGAATAGCCAGTAACAGCGCTTCTTTAGAGGCGGCCATGAGAAGCCAATCGTCCACGTACAGGAACACGTAGTGGCCCTGTCTTCTTAGAGACGCTGCCACGACTGCCATACACTTGGTAAAGACCCTGGGGGCTGATGACAGTCCGAACGGAAGAGCCCGGAACTGAAAGTGGTGGCCGAGAAACTCGAAGCGCAGGAACCTCCTGTGCACCTGAGCTACTGGGATGTGCAGGTAGGCGTCCTGCATGTCTAGGGACGCTAACAAGGTGTCCTTTTTCAGCACTGGAATGAGCCCTTGGAGGGTCACCATGTGAAACAGTTTGTAGGTGACCAACATGTTGAGGTCGCTGAGGTCCAAGATTGGACGGAGGTCCCCTGTTTTGTTCGGAACCAGAAAGAAGTGGGAATAGTATCCGGATCCTTTCTGGTTCTCTGGAACATACTCCACCACTCTCCTTTGCAGGAGTGCAAGTACCTCTTGCCTGATGAGTGATATGTGCTGACCCGAGTAACGGGAGAGCAGAGGAGGCCTTGTGGGAGGCTTGTCCACAAATTCTATAAAGTGGCCTCTTCTTGACCAACTGAAGAACCCATCTGTCGGTGGTTATGGACTGTCACCCTGGCAGGTGGTCCGCGATACGACCCCTGACCTTGGTGTCCTATTGATGCTGAGGGGCGGAGGCCGGGAAGGAGTCATGCTGTGGTGGCCGAGGGTCCTGTGGGCTAGGCCAACTTAGCTGGCCGTTGGCCTCGGCTCGCAAACGACTTCCCCTGTGCACTGCGGGAGAAGGAGCCCCTCTGTTGCGGGCCAGTGCGGGACTGCTGTCTCTGCATCCGGCCTCGAAAACGGCTTTGGTTCCTAAGAAAGGAACTAAGCTTGGGTCTGTACATGGCCTGGACAGACAGTACCGCCTTCCCGGCCTCTTGAAGTTTGGTGAGGACCTTCTCCGAGGGCTCACCAAAAAGAACTTCATGAAATGAGGCGTCCAGGATGTTCTCCTGGATGTCCGGGGTTAATCCAGAGACACGGAGCCAAGAGTGTCTCCAGAAGCATACGCCTGAAGCTGCCGCTCTGGCTGAGGAATCCGCGGAATCATACACGACTCGCAGCACCTGGGTTCCCACATCCGAACCCGTGCAAAGCAGTTGTAGCAACTCCTCCTCCTTCTGCTCACCTTCTGGCATCTTTTCCACCAGATCCAGTCCCTGCTCCCATGAGGTGTTCTGAAACTGTACTATGTGGGTTAAATAGTTGAGGGACCTGATGGCGCAGGTGGCGGATGCGTACGTGCGCCTGCCCGTAGCGTCCAACTGCTTGGACTCTGGGTCCAGTGGCAGGGTGCTCAAATGTTGCGGCCCCTGGGACCGGTCATGAGAGGCTGTAATGACCAGAGAATAGGCCAGAGGATGGGATGCCAAGTACTGGTCCTCCCTAGGGGCCTTGTACAGGGGGTCAGCTTTCTTCGACATCGCCGGAAGCGAGCGTGGATGTTTCCACGCTGCCTTGGTGATGTCCACGAAGGTGTACACCAAGGGTGGCACCACCACAGGCTTTGGATCTTTCTGCCAAAGATATCTGGCAAGGCGTAATCTCTCGGGGTCGAGTTCCTCTGCGTCCCAGCCCATGTTCTCCTGAAAATGTCTCATAATCGCCGAGAATGATGGGTCATCCGGAGGAGATCTTGGGAGCTCACGTGGGTCCGGAGAAGGGACGCTGATTGGAGAGGGGGATCTGGATCCATCCGAAAAGTCCGATCCCATGTCCTCCGTCGAAGGCGAATGACAGCGTCTTCTGGGTCTCCTGGGGCTGGGTGACTCTGAAGAGGGTCTGAACAGAGGTCTCCTCTTTTTTGGTCTACCCTAGGAGGATCCGTAGGCTCCTGGGGGGAAGGTACTCGGCCTGCAGCCCCGCATGGAGTGGGGGGCGCGGGGGCCGGTGGAGTCGCAGGTGGAGGAGGAGGAAGAGGAGGAGGTGTGGGAACTACATACTTTTTAACAGTATCCCACCAGTAGGTGAACAGCTCCTTAACCTCGGAAATGCTGAGGCCCGACGACGGACCGGGCGCCAATGGCCAGTCGTCGGGTTCCAGCGTCGACTCCCCAGGGGTCTCGGGTTCCAGGGGTCTCGGGTTCCAGGGAGGGTTCCCTGGGGGGCGCGACAGGACCGAGTTCGCCCGTCTGGTCCTCAGGCTGGGTCAGCTCCTCCTCCGTGATCGCCTCCTGACCGACATCGGTGGGAGGCGTAGAGGTTCTCCTCTCTGTAGATATGGACGGCGGTCCCCCGGCCGGCGTCCATGGTGGCGAAGGCCTAACCAGCAACGGGTGTCTGGCGGTCGTCGGTTCTCAGGATCAATGGTGTTTGGCCGACGTCAGGTGAGCAGACGTCAGATCCGACGATCTCTTGAGTGAAGTCAGCTCTTTGGTCTTCCGCTGGGGAGGGGGAGGCAAGGAGACTGACCGGGCGTCGGGCTCCAAATGGCGGGAACTGGACTTGTGGTGGTGGTGGTGGTGGTCTCCCGACCTCGGCAGGGCCCTGGAAGCCGCAGAAGAGGAGGGCCTGGAGGGCTTGGCCTGAGGAAGAGAGGAAGAACCAGAAGGAGTCTTCACCGCTGCAGGGGGAGGCTGAGAGAGGGCCCGGGAAGGGGAGCGGTCGGATCTGGAGCCGGAGCTACGGGAGTCAGAGGTCTTAGACGGGGACTTGGATCTCACCCTCTCTCTATGCTTCTCAAGGTGTCTCCAGGCCTTATCTGATGATTCCCCCTTGGAGGCTGCATACATGGCCTTAACCTTTTCTTCGAGCAGGAACACCTGAAGGGCCTTCTGGCGATGGATCCAGGTCCGGCTGTTGAATCCCTGGCAGAAGGTACAGGCCCGGGTGTCGTGGTCTCAGCTTCAGGCACCGACGAGGCTGTCGACGCGGATCTTTAAATGGGATTTGCTTCCCACAGGCGCACTTCAACAGATGGCCTTCCACAGAGGTTGGAGAGCACATCAGACAGCAACTGAGCAGAAGAAACAAACTTTTTCCTGAAAGGAAGAACTTAACCAGGCGTCACGCACTAGAAATGAACCAAGGGTCGAGGACATGCAAGTCAACGCGTGGAAAGAACTGGGAATCTGACAGACTGCCTCCTTATGTACTACGCCCTGACGCCGGGGCGGACCGCGGCCGGAGGCGGTCTCCGCTGAAGATTGCTAGCTAGAAGATTTCTGTGGGGTCCTGACGCCTGCCGGCTTCAGTCCTAATGGTGTTACCTGCTGCAAGAGCTGCATCTCGAAGTAAGATCAAGCCTTGGCTCAGTGTGCCTTTTCCAAATTTTTTAAAAATAAAATAAAATTGTTGAAAAAATTACAAAGTGGGGCCAGATGGTAGCATTGCAGTAGTGCTATTGCTAGTCAGGCAGGTGACCTGGGTTCAGGAATAGTCTTGTGTTATTTTGGGGAAGGAGGATTGAGCCTCCCAAGGACAGCTCTCCTCTCCTCTCTTGGGGAGGGAGGACACTACTTGACTGTAACCTGTCAGATGCCATGTAGCAATACAATAGGAAGGCATACTCTGGGGAAGGTCAGCCTTCAACTGCTGATACACATGTGTCCATCTCCACAAGGAAGCATGATGTGTTACTGCATGATTTGCAGCTCTTGGGAAGAAAACACCAGGAGGAAAAACTGCCCACCATGGCTGGATGACGCCCAGTCCTCCACTTGTCCTGCACCACCGACTAGGCACCTCCTCCAAGTAATCTGGATTATGCTCTGGATAAAACAGGGCAGCCTCAAAGGCCTCAACCATGGGGGTAATCTGTGGGTGACTCACTGAACAGGTAAGCCCTAAAGAAGGACTGGGAGGGCTGGGTAAGATAAGAAGAGGTCGGTGGAAGGAGGATAAACAGAGAATGGAAAGAGCACAGAGTATCAAAACTGCAAATTCTATCTCATGCAATCTCTGACTGGGGGGGGGATCCGTCAGTCTCATATTTATTAAAAAAATAAATAAATAAATCCGCCGGTACAGTGGAAAGATTCACTGCTGCGACGCCAGCAACCCGGGTTCATGAACGGCCTGGGCCGGGAGTGGCAGGAAAGAAGGTTTGGGCATCTGACAACTGCTCGCCTTCTTTCAGGGGAAGGAGGGGTTGAGGCCCAGCGCCTGCAAACTCCTGGCGGAGGCCAGGGGAACAGCAGTGCATTGGGCCCCATTGCCTAGGGGGCATGATGGACATCGGCATATGCCTTGACGTCTGGCATGTCATGCTCTCACAGGAGGAAAAAGGAGGAAAAATGGCCCACTGGCCGGTCAGATGACAGTCATCTAGACCCTCACCCTGAAGCTCCCAGACCACTAATGGCCGCCACAGCAGCACCCAGGGCCAACAAGAAGGCAGGTAAGGCTCATGCCCTCCGCAGGGAGGGGGCCCGCCCAATGCAAGGAATACACTGGGTTACCCTGGGGGTGGCTATGATATGGGGTGGTGGGTGGATGGAGTAGCCCAGGAAGAGCACCGTCCTTGAGAGGCCAGAAGGAGAGACTGGCCGGTGCGTGCGAGTGGAAGCATAAAACACAATTTTAAAAAAATCCTCCGACAATGAATTAAGGTAGGAACCGAAACCAGTAAGATCTCCTTCCTGTACTTGTTTGTACAATAAAGAATAGGCATTTTGCAATTTAGTGAGTTTGCTACTAATTTAGTCATTTAAAACATATTTCCAGGTACACTGGCAGCACCCAGGAGGCTCATTTTCAGTAGCAACCTGGGGGAAGGAGGTACACAGTGGAGAATTAGCAGGTAGTAAATCAGGGCTAAGCACAATAACACTAAGCTACAAATGCAGGAGTAAACAGCAGGACGACATGTACAAAGGTGTTTTTTAAAAAAAAAATCAATGAAAATATGCCACAAAACTAATAATAAAAGAGATAAATACTGATATGTGCAGGGAAAAGGGGAATCATGTTTAAGTACTGCTGCACAGAATCCTGCATATCACATGGAATCTCAGTAAATTCAGATGTAAAACGTGGCACAAGCTGTACATTTTTTAAGCTCCATTTCAGCTGCGTGAACTTGATAACATCTACAGTTTAAAAGGAATTGTAGACTGCCCTCTTGTGACAGTTATAACAATAAACTTGTTAAAAGCCAAACACAGTCAAGTACATACATTCTATTTGTTCTTTCAATGATGAAGCACCTCACACAACTATCATTCGTCTTCTCAAAAGAGCAACTCTACTAAAATAAAAAGCTTAAAACGATTAAAGTTCCAATAATTACGCCTTCTACTTTTTGTTTCTTTTTTCTTTACTTTCATTAGTTCTTGGTCTACTAAATATTTCAGATAATGCCGTACATAGTTCACACACACTTTCAAAATGCATCAGAGTGTGCCGCCCAGTGGCGTGGTGGGCTGAGGCGCTCAGTGTCACACCTCCTGCAACACCAGCGACCCAGGTTCATAACAGACACAGGTCACTCAGGGGTTGGCCAGAAGAGGGAGGATTGAAAATCCATAGAACTGCTCTCCTCCCTCGGGGAGGGGCGCTGCTGTGGCTCACTGCTTGTCTGCCAGCTGGAGGTGTCTGGGTGGCAAAGCATGTGACTCACATGCAGAGGGAAGGGACCACGTTCAGGACACAGGGGGTGTCTCCATGAAGCAGGGCTTGCACATTGCATGTCCATGAGCCCAAGGGCAACAATAGGTGAAAAACAACCCTCGACGGCAGGATGATGACCCACCCCTCACAGGCTCCACACCAGTGACTGGGTACCTCTCTCAGGTCCTGTGGCAGAAGATGCAGAGGGAAGGTAAGTTCAGAGAAGCCAGGCGATGGGGCTGGGGGGGTGGTCAGAGGGGGGCTGCCGGGGGAGAATCGAAGGATAAACAAATAAATAAAACATCTATTTCCAACTGACCTCACGACTGCGGTTTGTGACATCACTCTGTTGTCATGGTGATCATACTGATGTCATTAATGCACTATAAGGTCAGTAGGGGATTGGATATGCCAGTGCTTTTTATACAGGCTTTTTGGATGGACTACCAAAATGCATTATAAAAACTTGAAAGGAAATCTGAAAATTATAAAAATGTATCACTAGTAAATTGTTATATCTGAAAACTCATGTTTATGAGAGTAAATGCAGAAGTGCAGAGTTGCTTTTTAAGGGATTATCTAGGGTTAAGATACTACAGTGAATTTGAAAATATCATTGGATGCTAAAAAGCAGGAACCAAGAACAGGCACACTTTAAAAGGGAATAATTTGTGCACAATGACTCCGATGGTTTGAAAGCCCATACATACATTTTTAAACAGTTGCTGTCTGTAATTACCTGTAGCAGGAAGCAGTCTAACAACATACATGGCTACATCTGTTCAACACTGACACTACAGTACCACCATTTTACGGAACCCATGCAGGGACAAGTGTTGCCTAACTACATGTAGTCAAATACAGCATGCTCCTGCATGACATCATAAGGTTCCACAAAATGGTGGTAATCAATACCGAACAGACTTAACCATGGATACCTCTGGACTGTTGGCATATACAGGTAAACCTAATACCTTGTTTAAAGAACTATTCAAACTGACCCATCGACACAGAGGTAGTGTTGCAGCTCACGATGCTGGCGACCAGGGTTTGGGAATCAGCCCAGGCTGTCGAGGGTGAGGACGACGGAACGTACCAGAGGATGCTCGCCTCTTCCAGGGAGGGAAGGTGTCTGCCTCTGTCATAATACTGCCACCGGTAGATTGTGAGTGATACTGCATCAGCAGCACAGTGATAGGACAGGCATTAGTGGGGCTAAGGGGTGGCACACCACTGTGGCACTCCTGTCCCTATGAGCTCTGCTCAGGACGATGTCCAGGAACTGGAAGAAACTTATGGAAAAATACCCCCGACTCTGGCATGATATTAATGGCTCCCCCGCAGTTGCCACACTGTCAAATGTGGTGTCTATCCTCAGAAGCTGGCTTAGAGGGGTCAAGGGGCCTGACCAGTCATATCATGGCCAGGTGGGAAGCCACGAGGGAAGAAAAAGTATAGGGGTCTGGGTATGTCCCAGAGAGACAGGTGGTGGGATGGAGGGGGGAAGAAGAGGCAGAAGGGAGCAAGCCAACTAAAGGGGGCATAAATAGTATAAAAAATTAATAAATAAAAACACTTTCATGTGCTTTCAAACTATGATGGTCACTGTGCATGAATGTTCCTCCCCAAAATAAAAAAATTAAAAAATAAATAAAAACACATGGAATGGATGACTCCGTGGATTGGCTGCAGGTCAGCAAGCCTTTCACCTACAGATATTTGGTTCAAATCCAACCCAGGCTGGTAATGGCCAAAGGCAACTGTCATTAGATGGCTGTTCAGTGGTCTACGTGAAATGAGCTGTGGTGGTTTCAGTCCAGTTCCTAGTGGACAGCATGGGTACCAATTACCATCCCTGCTAATAGTGTCACATAAACCAAGGGCTGAATGGGCATGGAGCCTAAATACCCTCTCGACTATACAAGTCCCGACATGCCAAGGATGAGGCACATCAGCAGGGCAGTGTGGTGAACCCTGCACTATGACTGCCTGTGTTGTACTGGTCAAGTGGATAAACGGAGGGCTTCAGTTTCCAGTGCTGACCATCCAGCATTTTTCACAATCACTAATAAATACTTTACAAGGCCGGGCTGCCAGCACAGTGGTATCGCGTGCGGGGCCCATGACTCTAGTTCTGAAACAAACTCAGGGCATCGGAAGTTCAGCCAGTCTGAGCTAGACTGAGCGCCCACATTACTGCTCTCCTTCACTAGGGAGGGAGGGCTGCAGCGCCCAGCACACACCTTGCCCTTAGCGGAGGCTGGAAGGCAGGTAGACCAGGGATGCTGACTGGGGAAGGAAGAGTAGCGGCCATTCACACACGGTTCGCAGAAGCACACACAGTGTGTTATGATGGCATTGCACACATTGTCCTCCAACAAGAGTCAAAAGGCAGACATGCCCCAAGTGGCAGTATGAATCCAGCCACCCACAGGCCCCGCAACAGACAACACAGACGTTGACACCAACAGGATTCTTCACACAGCAGGGGTGTGGGAACCCCGCTGACCCCACCTGGAGGAACAAGTGATAGAGTAAGTTCTGGGGGGGGGGGGGAGGCAGAGTTATGGAATTTGGGTGGCCAGCAGGATGGGGACCAGTCAGAAGAGGGGGATACACCGCAAAAGTAAAAATAAAAGAGGCACATACAAGTAATACTGACCATAGGCTTTTACTTAAAAATACAACCTTGCTGTAATGTAATTAGTTCTGTATAAAATAAGCTTTTATCAAAATCATTAGCGTCATCATCAAGTCACTAAGGCCCCATATCTAGCAGATACAAAGGTCTGTGGGAGCAAAGGAGGCCAAATGGAAAAAGTAGCTCATAGCCGCTCCCTTCCAATATCCCTTATTATGTCATGTTACTCTCTTTCATGATATGTTTATCCAACTGGGTTTTAAAACGTTTCTTTGATTTAGAACAGACGAACGACAGTGGGAGCTCATTCCAAGGGGCCACCACCCTCTTTGTGAGGAAGACCCTCCTTCTATTAGAATTATACTTTATGTGTCTAAATTGAAAATGATGACCCCTTGTCCCTTTGGTGTCATTTTAAAACTGGAGGTTTAGTTAATTTAGAAAAAAATCATCCTCCATTATTTATTTATTTGCTTTTGCTAACCAGGTAAGCACACTAGACAACAAGTGCCTATTATACCATATAAAAGTAGTAAATCTCTTCTAACTCTTCTTGTTTCAAGGGGCATAAGCTTCAAATGCTCAAAGCGCCCTTCATAGGGCATGTTTTTAATATTATGTATCAATTTAGTGGCTTGCCTTTGAACCCTTTCAATGTCATTCACTGCTCCCTTGGTTATGGGCCCCAATAGTCCAGAATTGGTCTGACATATGCCCTATACAGAGGTATGATCATTTCCTTGTTACGGCGCCTGAAATTTCTCTTAATGTTGCGTAACACTTGTTTGGCTTTTACAATCTGTTTATTTGCATGAGAGCGGTAGGTCAGTTTGTGGTCTATAAAAATTCCCAGGTCTTTCTCGTCCTTGGATTTACGTAGCACCTTACCATTCAGATAATAGTTCTGCATACCATTATGATTCCCCAAATGAATTATACAGCACTTGTCCACCTTAAACGTCATACCCCTAGATGATGATCAGTCACAAATATGGTTTAGATCAGCCTGTAGGCCTCTAGCTCCCTCTGTGTCAGTTACTAATGTAGCAATTTTGGTGTCATCAGCATACTTACTAATCCAGCCACAGCTATCTCTGTTTCTATAAAGAGATGTGGAAGAACAAGGGGACACAATTTGAAGGGGGGGGGTGCGGTTCAGGGGCAATATGAGGTAGTATTTTTTCACAGAGAAGGTGGTTGACGTATGGAACAGCCCTCCTGCCTCCTGAGGAGGCTGTGGGGTCTACAACTCAGAATTCAAGAATGCATGGGATAGATATAAGGTAATTTTTGTGTGGGGTAGGAAGAAGTAGGCTGTTGGTTAACTAGGATCTGCAGCTTATCCTTTAGGTAGGGAAATGGGCAGACTAGGTGGGCCAAGTGGTCCTTATCTGCTGTCAAAGTCTAGGTTTCTATGTTTCTATCCCTACCCATAGAGGACATAAAAATCCTAAACAGAACTAGGCCCAGGACCGACCCATGCGGGACCCCACTAGTGACTCCCACCCTGTCTGAGTAATATCCATGTAAAACACACCCTTTGGGTCATCCCACTCAGCCAGGCCCTGATCCAGCATACCACTCTGTGGTCTATATCAGTAAGGCAGCGAAGGACCTGGTGGTGGGTAACCTTATCAAAAGCTTTTGCCAGATCCAAGTAAAGACAATCCACATCCTGCCTCCTATCCAATGCCTCTGAAATCCTTTCATAAAAACAAAGCAGATTAGTCACACAGGACCTCCCCTTAACAAACCCATGCTGCTCTCTGTCCTCCTGACCAGTTCCCCTGAGGTGGGCATCAATGACGTCTTTCAGGATGGATTCCATAAGCTTACCAGGGACTAAAGTAAGACTAATGGGCCTATAATTGGCACAGTCCACTCTATTTCCCTTATAGCTATAGCTAAAGATAAAAATATATTTACTGTAAAAGAAAGTGGAATATAATGTTGCGCATGCATACAAGATAAATAACCTTACCATAAACATAGCCTACGCAGGCCTGCTTCACATCAGAATAGGAAACGCCAGCATCGGATAAGGCCTTCTGGGCTAAGGAAGGAAAATGGAATTGCATTAGTAATTTTTCTAGAGCACAACTGTACGTGGTACAAAAAAGGCAGTGCTCAGTCTGGTAGCAGAATGAGTATAAGTAAGCAGTAACACACAATGGGGTGTGGGTTATGCCCTGATAAATGGACGCTTAGGGGAGTAATGAGGCACGAGGTCACAGGTAGTGTGTCTTACTGCCCCTAGAAGTGCATTTATCACAGCATAACCAACACAGCAGACAGCAGGGAGAATTTTATGAGGGGAGATGGGAACAAAGCAGAAACCATCAGATGAGACTAGGGAGAGGCACCAAAGGACAGAGTGGGAGAAGGATCGAGGGGTGAGGGAAAGGAGAGTGCACAGGTGATAAAAAAAGATTTATTAAAAAGAGCAGTAACAGAATGGGAATCAGAGACTGCCAAGTCATCCACAAGGAGGGCTATGGGAGTGGACTGGGAGGGCAGGTCAAAAAGGGAGCGGATAACTCTCCAGAATTTTGCTAGGGCACTAAGGTTTGACACAGTGTGGGTGAGAGGAAAAGCACCCAGTCCAGAAGAGTGTGGTTAGTGGAGTGAGGATTGAGCCAAGTGGGTTTAGAGATTAGACGAGTAAGGTTTAAGGCCACAGTCCTGTTGGTGAGGGGCCTCAAGGCAGGGGAGAGCCCTCTGGTGTTGCAATCCCCAAGGAGAAACAGCTCAAGAGAGGAAGCATTGGCCAAGAGATGGCATCAGCCAAGAGCAGGAAATTTTAGGAGCAGAATAGAGAACACCAACAAAGATGGAGACAGTGGAAGTGAGGGAGAGTTTCGATAGAAGGAGTTTGTATGAAGATGGCACAGACTCGCTGAAAGTGATAGTGCAGGATAGGTTTTGATGGAAATACAGGGCAACTCCACCGCTACACTTACCATGGTCCTGGAGGAAGACATGGTAGTTAGAGAGAGCCAAGTGACAGTCAGGTATCCTGGACATGAGCCAGGATTCAGAAATACACAGGAGGGAAGGACAGTGTTGGGAGATCCAGACTTTGAGAGGATCAAGTTTAGGGAGAAGGCTCCTGGCATTAAGGTGAAAGATACTGAGGCCTTTAGGAAAGGAGGGAGCAGAGGAGGGAGGAACAAGGAGACCAGGATTAGCTTCCATATCTCCTGCTAGGAGAAGGCAGAGAAGGAGGACAGAGTGTGACTTTCCCCCTCTGGATCAAGGGGTGGGAGGAGAGAAGGTACGGTGGAGATGTTCTGCATTAAGGGAGAGGGAGATTAGTAGACCGTGGTGTATGGCAGAAGTAGGGTGGGGAGGAAGGAAGGAAGGATGAATGAGTGTTAGTGGAGAGTGGAAGGGAAAGATGATCGTGAGAGAGGGGGGAGAGGCAAAGGAGGTGAAAGAGGGTGGGGGAGAAGGGGCAACAGGGAGAGGAAGGGGAAAAGAATGAGGCGGAGTGAAGTGGATAGGAGCATTTTTAAGTGCAATCCAGTAGAAGGTTATTTATGTAGAAATGATAAAAGCATACACTGATAGTAAGTGAAAGCAGTGTAAGCAAGGTTAGGCCAGGAAGAGCAGCAAATAACAAAGGTAGACTAACTAGAGCAGGCAAGAAACCAAACAAAAAATTAGGAGGCATCAACTATACTATTTGCCAGCAGATTAGGCCTTACGGTCTATCGAGTCTGCTGGAACCTTAGATCCCTTAGTTGGGTGCCGAGACCCTCCCATCCCTTGTGCTCCAGAAACCCCTATCATCCATCCCCACCCCCTGGGACAGGCCATCATCTGATACATCCACTTTCTGTGTCTGTCCCACCCTCTCTTGAAGCCCTTCACTGTGGATCTCTGAACTAGCTCACCAGGCAGTGCTTTCCAAGGCTCCACCACCCTCTCAGTGAAAAACCTCCTCTTTTCCCCCCACACCCTTCCACCTTCCAACTTCAAACCATGCCCTCTGGTGATACCTCCCTGCTTTAGTCTAAAGATCCCCTCCATGTTTACCCTATTTATTCCCTTGAGGTACTTGAAGACCTCAATCATGTCCCCTGCCCTCCTCTCTCCAATGAAAACAGGCAGAGCTCCTTAAGTCTGTCCTCATACGTCAAATCCCCTAGCCCTCGTATCATCTTTGTTGCCCTCCTCTGTACCCTCTCCAGGAGCTGTATATCCCTCTTCAAGTGTGGTCTCCAGTACTGTACACAGTACTCAAGGTGTGGTCTAACCAGTCCATTGTACAGTGGCAGAATCACTTCCTTGCTCCTAGAGGTGATCCCCCTTACAATGCATCCCAACATCCTGTTTGCCTTGCTAGCTGCTCTCCTGCACTGCTCAGAGTTATTCATACATGCATCCACCATGACCCCTAGGTCTTTTTCCCCTATTGAGGCCTCCAGCGCCTCCCCTCCCCTTCAAGGGTGTACCTGTGTTTAGGGTTTTCCCGACCAAGATGCAACACCTTGCACTTGGTGATATTGAAACTTAATTTCCATGTGTGAGCCCAGCTTTCCAGGGTGTCCAGGTCCTTTGCAGGCCAACCTCCCTCTTCTCCTCAACTACTGCTCCCATCTTGGAGTCATCCGCAAAGAGACTCATTTCACACCTCTATACCCTCCCTGATGTCCGATATGTATGCATTAAACAGGATCGGACCCAGGACAGAGCCCCTGGTACCCCACTACCAACCTCTCTAGGGTTCGAGAGCTCCCCACAGACCACTACCTCTGAGTGCATCCAGCTAGCCAGTTTTCAATCCATCTGACCATCAAAGGGCTTACTCCTAACCCCATCAGTTTCTCCACCAGACCGTTGCGGGGGACAGAGTCAAACGCCTTGCTGAAGTCCAAGAATAATACATCCACAGGCTTACCCCTGTCCAGTTCTGATGTTACCCATTCATAGAACTCCACAAGGTTGGTTTGACATGATCTAACTATAGGAGCACTAAACCAGGTACAGTTAGGTAGCTAACTCCTTACACAAAACTGCAAGGAGGAGAGTAGCAATGCAGGCTATTGAGTCAAATGTCAGCTCAGGCAGATAGAGCAATAGGCACAGGTATGACAATCAATGAGGGTTGCAAGGCCTAAAATGTCATCAACTCAAAAACAGTTTGAAGAGTAGCAGGGGGTAAACTACAAAACATAATACAGTAGTTACAAGCTGAGGTGGCACATCAGACTAACAACTGTGTAGCAGACACTCAAAGACTAGTACAGTACAAAAAGAAGAGTTCAGGGTCACCCAGATAAAGTGTTGGCAGAGCCTGGTGGTTCCGCTGATCGAGGAGTGGGAAACTGATCAATCACTGGTGTTTTCCAGAAGGGTGCTGAGGCAGGCAACAGATGCTGGGACAAAGGCAGCATGGCCAGCTGACGGCTGATGTTGGGATGACTCAAGGTAGACTCCAGTCCTTTGCGCATGTCTTTAGTATAAGGGCCACAAGTAGGAGGGCCTCTTGAGGTGAAGGATCTTTATAGGAGAGGAGAGTTCCAGGGCTTGGCAGCAGCCCCCTACTACGGTCGAGAACCGCTTCTCCAATTGGAGGCGTGCAACCCATGGCTAGGGGACCAGAGAGTCTAGCAGTTGACTGCTAAAATACACAGAATGCCCGCACACCGGCGCTGCCGCTTGTGGCGCCGGTGACCAGGTTCAGGAAGGGGCCCGGGCTGCTGGAGCGTTGGTCCGGGGGGGGGGGAAGAAGACTGTCCGAGGAATGCTCGCCTCCTCTGGGGAGGGAGGTTTGCCGCTCCTGCTGCAACACCACCACCTGGCTGCCCACAGGTGGAGGTGCAGCGAGGAGCATCACATGGGAGGGGAGGACGTCAGCTGGGGTCTGGAGCGGCACCACGTCTCTGCACGCATATGCCTCCATGGACCCTCTTGGTGGCCAACGTTCTCTGGAGGGGAACAGAAAATGGAAAATGACCCTCTGTTGAGCCTGACATCGGGATCTTGTGGCAGTCAGAGACCAGCGGAGGAGGCCTGACACGTATGGTGATTGGGGGAGTTGCCCTCCCCCCCTTCCCCACCTGGGGGAACGTTTTGCAGCAAGATGGGGGCTGAGGACTACTGGCGACAAGACTGCGACTGGTCATGGGTTCCCAGAGTGCCAGGTAAGGTGGCGGACAGGAAGGGGGCATAAAATATCAATTAAAAAAAAAAAAAAATGCATAAAATGTTACATTGCAGATAACAATACAGCTCCTGCCAGTGGCTGCAATACTTTTTTGCTAATGGTAGGAGCGCAAATGCTTACATTTAATTTACTGATGAAATACCAGTTTGATTATTTGTTTTAAAATTCTGTCCAAGAGAGAACACTGAACTAAAAACAGCTTATTTCCAGGTGTATCCTGAGGGAAGGGTACATGAGAGTAATGGAACAAAATACAAACATACATAATTTAATAGACAAAACAATGCACAGAAAAGAAGTAAAAACAGGAGTGCTCGTGCACACTAGCAAGTAACAGAAACAAAACACAACTAAAAAATAATCAAGAAAAAATGTTGATCCAATAAATTAAACACCAGTGTTGGCTTCCAAATAGCGTGGGTACTGAGGAGCAGCCACAGGAAGGTCTGGTCAATTCCTTGACTTGCCTCTTAAGACAGCCATGATGCAGAGGCCTGAACCCAAGAAGAGAGTTCCATGGAAAAGGGATTCTCTCGGAAAACACAGCTTGTACAGTAGACAGGCAAGGCCTAGAAGTAAGGAATGAGGAGTTTGTGTGACAAACGCCATAGGCAGGAGGGAAGATATGGCAAGAGAATGGTGGCGAGGTAGTTGGAGAGAGAGTGTTAGTTCAGAATTTTAAGATTAACAGGGTACCATGCATGAACCACTGCTCCTCCATCCCAGGCTGGAGTACATTTTGCAGCACTGCATGTAGGGTTAAGGGTGATAGTTGAGGGGGAGATTAAAGGCCTGGTAAAAGTGTCTAGTTTGGTTAGGAAAGACTTTGACACTGTTCATGGACAATGTTTCAGTAGTCAACAAAAACAAAAGGGGGGGAGACAGAAATGTTTCATAAAGGGGGGTAGAAGAATTATTTCACAAACTATCTCCCATCTGCGAATGACTGTGAAGCATAAATTGCTATGATGGAGAGCACTGAGCTTTGGGAGGAATTTGGTGGCGATAAGAGTCTATATGGGCAAAGAAGTTGAGGAACTGGTCCAACCAAACTCCAAAGTATTTAAAAGAAATGATGTGCCAGCCACCACTGGTCTTGGGGGGGGGGGGCTTTAACTAGCCTACGTTTGAAGCCAATTTCGTAATACGCAATTAATATAGCCTTTCAGAAGTGCTCCCCTCCTTCCCAATGTGTACACAAAGTACTCCAGCTGCATGCACATAAGGGATCATATGAGGGAATGTTATTAGTGCAGACAGGTAGGTAAGAAATGGAAAGCACGCCATTTATTTATTTATTTTAAACAAATACAGGGGCTCAAATCACTAGCAAACAAATCCCAGATTGTTACTGGCAGAATTGTGATGCACATTTAAAAAAAGGGATATTTTCATACTTGATCAACTTGCTAGTTACTCTGATACAATCATACACACTAGGAAAAGCAAGTCATTTCTATATAAAGATGATCTGCACAATTCACTGGACGTGACTATGAATTTTGATTATACATCTGTGAATATGTGCATATATTTGTTTTCGAGTCATAATTTGGACTTCATTTAGTCAAAGGGATTTCTGGCTATTCCGGATTACATGCAGTCATCTGCATCTGCTGATGTGTTGATTTTGGGTGTCATCACTCTTCATGTTATTATGTTTTTGCGATGACACTCAAATTATTATTGTTTTGTACAACTGAATCTTCATTCGTTAGGATATGTGAAGACCACAGCTGGAACTTTGGTTTACATGCTTTTTGTGGAGCCTTTTTCCAAACAAATCCCACATCCCTCATTGACTGTGATAAAATGGGACCCTTCAAGACAGGCCTCCGTCTCCTACTAGCCCAATCAACACACTGTGACTGCACCTCCTAATCTTACTATGACCCAATACCTCCCCCGCCACATCCTCCCATTCACCCCACTTCCCTCTCTCGGACAAAGCCTACTCTGGCTGCTACCTCCCCACTACACCCTTTCCAGATAAAGTCTACTCAGGCAGCTACCCATCTATTGACTTGTACTTAGTAACTCGAGTGTCTCATGAGTGCAACAGCAATGTAAACTCAACAAAAGAATTATGTATTCTTTCATCCTACTGTTTATAACTCTCTGCACTTTTGAAATTGCTACTTGTATGTATACCTGTGTACCACAAAATTTTGTCTTGTGACTTGTAGTACACCTAATGTTCTTGTATTACGTGTCTATGTTTTGACTTCGAACCTTTGTAAAATGGCCTCACGGCTCAAATGTATTAATCTGAATCTGAAATAAAAAAAAAAAACACAACTGCATGTATAAAATTATTGTGTACTACTATTCATATACTAAAACTTTTTGTAGAGACTGGAACAGAGTATACATACTGTTAGATCTATGTGGAACTTCACATGTATATTTTAGGACACAAAGCACTGTATATTTATTGTATTCGTATGCATTTTGCAATTATGTATTTTTCTAATAATATGTTGAACTACATCACCATCTTATTTTGTAATGGCATGTGCCGAACAATAACATTTTCAGTGACTATGACATTAAAAAAAAAAAAATTAAGTCATTCCATTCCTCATTATGGAGTATTGTCGCGCAGGAACAGAATGAGCATTTCTTACAGTTTATGTACAGTTGAGGTTTACTCAGGTACTGAATTCACTGTCACAGTGCCCATGGACCATTCCCATCGACCACATGCACCCCGTACACTGCAGCCACTTCTGCCCCGCCTATGATGTTGGGGTCCTTGGCACCAGGGCTGCGTGCAACTGAAGCTGGATCACAGTCCCCTCCTGCCAAACCCTCATTCCTGGGCCAATCGGCTGCCTACACTTGTGTAGGGCATCCCCACGGGGTGCCACCTCAGCACCAAGAGAAAGGACTGCTGTGTGACTGAACTTCTCTGCTGGGACTAAAGAAGAAGAACTTTTGTACTTGGACCTTTAATTTAGGGTAAAAAAAAAACAAACAAAACAAAAAAAAGTGTGTGTTTGTCTGGGTTAACTGAACTGAATGGGTATCGGAACAGTTATCTAGGTGTAAATCTCAGGTGATTGAAAGGACTTAATAGCTGTGAGGTTTAAATTACTTGTAGAAAGATCTAGTAAGTAGGGGGGAGTGGCTTAGCTAGAAGGAAGCTACATTTAAAGACTGCCTTAGAAAGATTCTGCTAATAGCTTGGCAGAAGACACCAGGAGAAAGGACTGCTGTGTGACTGAAGTTCTCTACTGGGACTATATTGCCCTCCCCTCCACCCAAAGCTAGTTCTATTTTTATAGGCACAGGATTTGACTGACAACAGGAACTTCCTGTTTGGGAGCAGGAAGTGAGTGATCACAGAACCACCAAAGACCCACTATCCTAGGCAAGAGTAGCTTTCCGGGCCCCTCTAGCTGCTGGAGGTCTGCCTCTGAGCAAGTAAGTGGTCTACTGAGAAATATAGGATATTCTTGACTCAGAACAGAACAATCAGTAGCTTAAAGGGCACTCAGGCAGAAAGTAAGGAGAGAGAGGAGAAAAAAACAGAGGAAACAGTAAGGATTGTAAACAGTTAAGGTCCAGAAATAAGACATGATTGGAGTAGTGCAGTGGCTGTGGAGCAGCAGTCTTCCGGGAGACGTTCTGGAGGATGCAGTGTTGCCCCATCTGCAGGCACCTCTCTGGGCTGAGGGAGGAAGTTGCTCATCTCCAGGCTGAGTTGGCCAGGATTTGTGGGACTTCCTCTTCCATCCAGGGACCACCAGTACCACTACCGCTGCCTCAGAGGTTGCCAAGAAAAAGGAGCGGTTGACCACAGTGGGCTCAGGGAAGGTGAGGGTGGTGGAACAGAGGCGCATCCCTCCAGTTGTACCTCTCCACAATTCCTATGCCATTCTGGCAAAGTGTGGTTCCTCTATGGAGGCACCCGCAGTGGAGACCAAGGAGGATGCTGGGAATCTCCACAAAGAAGACCCACAGGAGGGTGGCAGGGGACCCTGCAGGGGAAGAAAACAACTCCTGGTAGGGGACTCCATTGTTAGGAAGGTAGAACTGGGGGAGGAAGGGGAGAGGGAGGTAAGGTGCCTGCCTGGCGCCATGGCTTGGAGGGACAGGGAGCGAATCCTCAGGATTGCCGGAGCAGCTGCACAGGGGAGGGAACTAGATGTCATTGTCCACCTAGGGACAAATGTCCTGGCTAAGAAAGGGATTAGAGAAGTGCAGGAAGAGTTTGTGGAATTGGGGAGGGACCTTAGTCAAGTAGCATGCACGGTAACCTTCTCGGAGGTGCTGCCCATCTATGGAAAAGGAGAGGCTAGGGTGTTCCGCACCATGGGATTCAATCAGTGGTTGAAAAACTGGTGTGGAGCTCAGGGATTTGGCTTCATTGGGGACTGGGGGTCCACCTGGAGTGATGCAAGCCTATACTGGCATGATGGGCTGCATCTGTCCGGGAGGAGAACCAGGATCCTAGGTGATAGGTTTAAATGCTTCATTGGCAAGCTTTTAAACTAGCCCAGGGGGGAGGCACTGGAAAGGAGCAGGGAAATCCTAGCCCCCCCCCCAAATAATCACCGTAGTAAGTGCAGCAAACACCAACATAGAGGTGTCAATAGGGAGAAGAGCAGGGGTAAATGGAGAAAGTGACAAAGGCAAGAAGGACCGGGATGGGGCAAAGGGAGTAAGGCCATCAGGAAATGGAGGTAATGAGTACCGATGCCCATAGTCTGGGCAACAAGCTCCCTGAGCTGGTGGCCTTGATGGAAGAGGGATGCCTGGATATCGTAGCAGTCACAGAAACATGGTACACAGAGAACCATGACTGGGATGTTAACATACCAGGGTACACAACCTACAGGGGAGAAGAGGGGGAGCAGTAGCTCTCTATGTAAAGGAAGGGATAAAAGCAACTGAATAAAAGAGTAAACAGGGAGGAGAGGAGGCACTGTGGGTCACCTTGGAGACTGGAAAGGGCACCACAATCCGCACAGGGGTTGTGTACAGACCCCCATGTCAGGGGGAGGGAATGGACAAGGATATGATAGAAGGCATTCTTAGAATGGCAGAGAAAGGGGAGATACTGTTGATGGGAGACCTGAATACGCCAGATGTTAACTGGAGCACATTTACTGCAGCCACATCCAAGAGCAGGGCCATTCTTGATGCCCTACAGGTGGCAGGCATTAGGCAGCTAGTTTTGGAACCCACTCGTGAGGGAGCAATCTTAGACCTCGTACTCTCAAACGGGGGTAGTGAAAGGATCTCAGATCTAGAAGTGGGTTGCCATCTGGGGACAAGTGACCATCAAACAGTGTGGTTCACAAACTCAGCTACAGAGTCAAGCCATACAAAAGTGAGGGTACTGGACTTTAGGAGGGCTGACTTTGGCAAGATGGGAGAGTGCCTCAGAAAAGCACTAGCAAACAGGCTAGAAGGAGGTGTGTGGCAACAATGGGGAATCATCAAAACTGCCATCACAGAGGCAACAAGCCTTTGTGTGAAGCAAATAAACAAATCAAATGAAAGAAAAAGCCACTATGGTTCTCAAAAGAGGTGGCTGTGAAAGTCAGGAAGAAAAAGACAGCATTCCGGAAGTATAAGGAAACACAGAAGGAGCAGGACAGAGAGCTGTACCAGTTAAGGCAGAAGGAAGCAGGGAGGGAAGTCAGAATAGCAAAGGCCCAAACTGAGGAAAAGATAGCCAACTCAGTTAAGAAGGGGGATAAAACATTTTATAAGTACATCAGCGAGCGTAGAAAGACAAAGGGAGGGATAGTGAAGCTGAATAGAATGAACGGTGGGTGGGCAGAGGGAGACAGTGAAAAAGCAGGGATACTGAACGAATATTTCTGCTCAGTATTCACAAAAGAGGAGGGGAAGTGCCTAATCCAATTAACAGAAGCACTCTTGATAGGGGGGTCGATCCCAGTCCTTTCACAGAAGAAAGGGTTCTGCAAGAACTCCTAAAACTGAAGGTGGACAAAGCAATGGGGCCTGACTTAATTCACCCCAGAATTCTAAAAGAATTAAGGGAGGAACTAGAGAAACCACTGGCTACTCTTTTTAATAAATCATGGGAGGATGGCGTGGTACCCGAGGACTGGAGGAAGGCAGATGTGATTCCCCTTCACAAAACTGGGACCAAGACAGAGGCAGGAAACTACAGACCTGTCAGTCTGACCTCTGTGGTAGGGAAAGTGATGGAGTCACTTTGAAGGAAAGAATAGTGAGTACAGGACCCAAGGCAGCATAGGTTCACGGTGGGAAGGTCATGTCAGACAGAATCTAACAGATTTCTTTGACTGGGTGACCAAAGTAGTAGACCAGGGAGGGGCTGTGGACATGGCCTACCTAGACTTTAGCAAGGCATTTGACACAGTCCCACAGAAAAGATTAATAGTCAAATTAACCAGCCTGAGTGGGTCCCAGGCTGGTAGCCTGGTAAAACATTGGCTGCACAACAGGACACAGAAGGTAATTGTAAATGGAGTCCACTCTGAAGAAAGAGGGGTTACTAGTGGGGTACCGCAAGGTTCAGTATTGGGTCCAGTCCTTTTTAATGTCTTCATCAGTGACATTGCAGAAGGACTGGAAGGAAAATTATGCCTTTTTGCAAATGACACAAAGATCTGCAACAGGGTTGATACACAAGGAGGCGTGGAAAGGATGAAAAGGGACTTGGCAAGGTTGGAGGAATGGTCAGAAGTATGACAGCTAGGATTCAATGCAAAGAAGTGCAAAATAATGCACCTGGGAAACAAGAACCCGGGGAAGAATACACAACGGGTTGGGAGGTAGCAACAACAACAACATAGGAAGGGGACCTGGGGGTAATCATATCAGATGACCTTAAGGTTAGCAAGCAATGTGAGAAGGCAGTAGGGAGGGCTGGGGGTATACTGGGATGTATAGGGAGAGGCATCAGCAGCAGAAAACAGGAAGTTGTTATTCCTCTGTACAGACAGTTGGTGAGACCCCATCTGGAGTACTGCATCCAGTTCTGGAGACTCCATCTCTGCAAGGACATAGACAGGATAGAGGTAGTCCAGAGGAGGGCAACTAAAATGGTGCAGGATCTGCAAGAGAAGCCGTATGAGGAGAGACTAAAGGAGCTTAATATGTATATCCTTGAGGAAAGAAGTGAGAGGGGGGACATGATAGAAAATTTTAAGTACCTCAGTGGAATCAACAAAGTCCAGGAAGGTAGCATCTTTCAGAAAAAGAGACTTGCAAGAACAAGGGGACACAATTTAAAGATAGAAGGAGGGCGGTTCAGGGGCAATGTGAGGAAGTATTATTTCACAGAGAGGGTAGTGGATGCATGGAACAGCCTTCCTGAGGAGGTTGTGGGGTCTAAAACTGTGGGAGAATTCAAGAATGCATGGGACAGACATAAGGCAATTCTTGTGGGGGGGGGTAGGAAGAAATAGGCTGTTGGTTAACTAGGATCTGCAGCCTATCCTGTAGGTAGGGAAATGGGCAGACTAGATGGGCCAAGCGGTCCTTATCTGCCGTCAAAGTCTATGTTTCTATATGTTTCACCCTCACATTGCCACTGTGCCTCCCTTGCTCCCTATACCCCCCTGTGCTCCTTCTGCCCCTGTCTTGCAACTATATTCATCCCCACAACCTTTGTGGCCCCTCGACTGTTGCATTGGGCGCGTGACCAATCTTTGTCAAACCCCATAAGTGTGCCACTTCTTTGGTGCAACCCTGCAGTTGCGGCAAATATCAGGTCTTGGGCACAGGAACTCTCCTTTTTATAAAATACGGTGCTGAGTCCCTGATGCACACAGAGATTGCCGCAGCCCTAGACTGCCACAACTTGCATCGATCTAAGGGCTTTTTGAAAAATCAAGCCCAGGTTGTTACTTCAGCGAGTCACCAATTTGGTCACACCTTGAACTAGTTTTGCCACTGGGGTTCAAAGTATCAAACACTGAAGTTGGTCTGATCAGCCAGTTGGATCACCACACCATAGGTTTTGAGATCAGGGCCTCCCTCCCTCACAAAACACACAAACACTCCAGAGGCATTAGTCCAGTACTAAACTTTAAGAAGTTTAAAGCCTTTGAGGGTCCTGTTGGTACTTAACTGCTTGAGCCTGCTGCATGTGTGTGCTTGGGGGAAATGAGACTGCGATGGGGGCCTATAATATGGCTATTAACTTGCTCACAAAGCTTTCGGTACATCCAAGAGTCTCCCAACTTTAGTGAAGAGCTCAGACATTTGAACACCAAAGGGTCGAAATTCGAGCATTCTTGGTGGAGATAAGGATCGATGGATGGGGCTTCTGCAGCGGCAGCGCCAGTTCTGTGAAATCAGCTGACTTGCAAACTTAGGAAGACCCCCTTAGTTGAGGTATTTAAGCGGGGATTAAAACACTACTTTCAATAGCTTACCCTACTGACATCTAACATTGTACCAGTAAACACAAAATCTTAGAGATATTAATGTATTTATTTCTGCTGTTATTGTATACTGTATGTGTTTGTAAGACATCCAGAGCCTGAGGGATTGGATGCCTAAAAAATAAAAATGCTGCTGCTACTACTGCTACAACAGTACAAGTACCAATGAAAAGTTGATTTCTATCCCTGCTAAGAATAGGACTATGATGTCACAAGAATGGTGTTATGACTTCAGCTCCTGGATAAGCCTGTTTATTTGTATGGGAGGTTTTTATGAAAATTTGGATGAGAAACAACCTACCATACTCACTGGGGCACTGGATGCAGCAGCTGCATGTGACATCAATAAATGGAAAACAGCAACGCACTCACAAAGGATCCACAGAAACTTTAAATTCCTTTAGCAATTTTAGTTAATAATCAGCTATATCAAAATACCACAGCACTGTAAACTGCCTCCGTGCTTTGAACTCCACAAAGACTTAGTCGGGGAGACAAAGTTGTGGAGGTGAAGCACCAAGGGCAGTTCTCAGTGTTGTTCTGCCTTTTTTCAACTTTGCTGCCTGCTGAGCAATAAAATTGCTAGAAGAATTTAAAGTTTGTGGATTTTTTTGAGAGTGCACTGCTTTTTCCTTCTTTTATGAAAATCTGGCCTGCTTCAGTTATTCCTATGGCCTGACATTCTGAAACAAGCATGCTGTACATTATAGTTTATGAAATAATGCAATATATAATTGTTCTTTAAATAAGACAGTAGGCCAGGTTAAAGCATTCCCTCCTGGAGAATAGACAGTAATGTACTGTATATGATTCTAAATGTTCTACGCTCAACATTATTCAAAATGACCGCCTCAAACTGAATGAGTTAAACAGATGAAACTGTAGTGCTTCCTGAAAGGTCTCCACCCAGCGGGCAGAATTAACAGTTAATACCACATCTCACACTGCCAATTAAGCCATGCACATTTTTTATTTCTACTTCACTGCCTTCACAAAATCAGCACAACAGAAATGTCTACTGAAAGTCTGAAATTATCAGACTGGTTACTCTCTTGTCTTGCTCTCTGTTTCTCTGAGAAGGAACCAAAGATCAAGAAAGTGATTATATATTACTGTACCTGCTTCTTTGGCCATGTCAGGATAGTCAAATTCCTCCCGTGATCCAGGCTTTTCAAACTAGTACAGAGAAAAAAATATATACAACATTATATGTTTGTGTGTCTAGATACGTATTACAAATATTTTATACCTTGGGAGGTATGGATAACAAGGCTGAATAAAAATGGTTATCCACACTTACCTGTTGTGTACTCCCTTTCCCCTCTCCCTCAGGACGCATCTGGAAACAAACTTCTGCCCAGTATATCTTTCCTGGTGAAACTTTTGAATAAATAAATAAAATTCCCCTCCAGAGTGACTATTATTCCCCCTCAAGCACTGGTTACTCTCCCCTTGGTGACATCATGATGATGTTGCAACCCTTCTAGGTCAAGTGGCATAAATAGGACATGCCATAGGACAATCAAGGATACGATTTTGAATCACTCTGGAATAATGCCAATAATGCGAGACTGGCACTCACAGCTGTGCCACGCTAACATTCTAAAAGGTTTACTCTTGGATGTACTATGGAATATCCCCAGTTCATAAAATACTAATGGAGTAAAAGATGCACAAATAAAATGAGTCGCTTAGGCTGGTCCACCAGCACAATGGTACTCCTAGCGTGCATGATGCTAATGAGCTTGGCTCGGGAACAAGCCTGGGCCGTAACAGGGCCAGCTGGTAGAGGGGAATTAAGTGTCCCACAGGATGCTCTTCTCCTCCGGGGAGGGAGGGCTTCATGTCCCACTGTTCTAATGCCACCTGGGCGACCACAGGAGGCGCGGCAGGGGATACGCAAATGTAAAGCAGGACTGCTGAAGCATGCCCACGGGTTGGCTGCATCAGGCTTCGCTTAGCAGCCAGCCTTGATGTGCGCTAGTGGTGGGGGGCAGGGGAGAAAACAGGAATGCTGAGGGCACAGCGCCGGGCAGATGAAGCTCCTCCAGTGGCTCACTCTTGCACCAGACCCCTAGCTGCGATGCTCCTTGGAGACACCCACATCTTCTCCTCCTCCGCCCTGGGTGACCAGATGCCTACAGGGAAGAAATGCAGAGTGACTGAAGGCATATCCAGTCCCAGGGAGAAATCTAGGAGGGACAGCACAGAGTTGTATCATGGGTGGGTGTGGGGACCAGCAGTCACTCGCAGCAGGGTCTCAGGTAGGAAGGGAAGCACGCTTGGAGGGAGCTGAAGGACGTACCAGCCTGTGGCCATGAAGGGGCAGAAACAGTATATGAAAAACATTTATTTATTTTAGTTGATGACATATGCAATCTTTGGAATAAAAAATGGGTTCCCATATTTATACAACTTACTTCGTGCCTAAATATCACCAAATAAGTATGTTATTTCACTAATGAGTACCTAATATAAAAAACATTTATTTTTCATGTTGCAATGTTAAAACCCATGTATTTTATACTTGGCTTCAGATTGACTGTTATACCAAATGAACCATTTATTTATTTATTTATTTTATCCTCCTTCCTCTGTGGAGCGAGCTGGCAGATCGTCTGGCCGCCGGCAGCCGCACCCCCAGACCTGGGCAGCAACTCACTCTCCTCAATGCAGACTGGCACACACAGTGTCCCCCCCCCACCCCCACAGGGACCTGGATCCAATACCTGGGGGGCGCACCTTCCTAGGTCCAAAGGGTGCGGAGCATGGCCATCAGCTGCCACGACCACCTCACAATTTTCCACCTGGATTTTCTCCCCTGGAGGCGGACGTGCAATGATGTCAGTGCACAATGTGCCCAACGTCCGCTGCGCTCCATCCCCATGCTGTGCATCGCACCTTGTAGTGCCCCTGACTTCCATCAGATGCCACTGCATCCCCTTGCCCACCCCAGAGGGAGGAGAGCTGTCATGGGAAGCTTCATCCTCCCCTTTCCCTGCCGACCAGAGTCCGTTCCCGAACTCGAGTCGCAGGCATGGCATCCAACGCCTCAACCCTCGGCGCCACTGGGCCATCAACCATTTCTTTTTTACTACCAGTCACTCAAAAAGTTGCTTCAAAAAATGAAAAAAGCTCTACATCCGCCATCTTAATTTCATGACTGTTGTCCTACTCCTGTTTTCCAATAAATTAGACATCTAAAAGTCCCAATCACAGTTAATAAAGAACTGCTTTATTTATACATACTGTATATTTTTAACCTTCTTTTCTGTAGTCTTGTACTCTGCACCTCTGCCTCCACTGGGTGCTAGCTAGTGTGGGCGTGGCCCAAGAAACCCTCTGTGTCCAGGGGGTAAAGATGACATGGTCGCAAAAGGGTCCCCCATACAATCACACCCACAGTCAATACACATCCCAGATCTCTAGCCCTGGAGTGTGTACAGCTCAGATATCCACTCTGACAGGAACAAGTCACATGGACACGGTGGATTAAGCAGTAGTTATGCTTTTACTGAGATGTCAGCAATTACAGTTGGGAATGACAATCCCAGGTCACTCTCCATATTATGGCACTGTACAAACAGGGTCAGTTCTGACTCACGAGGTAAGTCAGGACCCTTAGAGCCCCTTATTAAAAAGGTTGTGCCCTGCACACATATTTGGAGCGCACAACACCCTCTATTCCCATTTTACACTTAGATCCACACAAAGTGTGCAAGGTAACACTGGGTCAGAGTGTGATCTACTCTATATAATTTATTAATACTTCCACTGCCCTATAGCAATATTATACTGACAGGTTTTACATTCTTTGGTATCATGGTGCCAGCACAGCAAATGGTACTGGAGGCATCTTCTGCTGGAGAGATAAATTATTCACACTTGTAGGATGTGGTGGCTCACTCAACCTGGAACAGTACTTGTTTCACTGTTATGGTGTCCCTGGGTCCTCTGATACCGAGGGCATCCACTCTGTCAGTCTCCTCTGTGGAGCCAGGAGGTCACCCCTTTGGTGGATGCTTCGCTTCACAGCCCTACTACTCACTGGATGGTGGGTTGGGCACAGCGCCACAGTACATACCCCAGCCTGCTCACCAGCAGCAGCTGGCCATTGTTCCAGGCCCTCGCTCAGTGGTAGTAACTCCAATGCCCATCCCAGCTTGAGACTCCTTTCGCTTCATGCAGGCATTGGTCCTACCTTAGTAATCAGTCATGCATCTCCCACCACGACTTTCTCCATCAGCAACTCTGCTGACATCACTGCGGGGACAAAGGGCAGCTAACACCCTGTAAGGGTGACACGTTCTTTTCTGGGGAACCCCTCCTGTGCTACATGGCTGTCAGGAACATCCTTAAGGGGTGTCCCCTGACATGGACCCTACAATTACCAGCGATCTACATCAAATGCCCTCAGATTCCTTCCTTGGATCTGCACGGTTGTCTTGAGCCTGTCCAAGGAGGCTCCCTTGTGACTAGGCATTGAGATGCTCTCATCTTACATGTCTGGATCCAATGAAAGCTGGTAGGTGAGAGGCCCTTGCCACCTCAGGGCAAAACTTCCTCAAGGGCACCCTGGTACACCTCAATCTATCACCAACCCCCGCACTAAGTCAGAGTCACTACCAGAAGGTAGTATCCGATGCTCTGGTAAACAACTGCTGCCCCCTACTGGTAGGAAGGGGGTATTACATATTATTCTGGCAATATTCTTTTTTGTTTACTTTTTCCACTATGCAGACCTGCCTCAAACGACACTGTTTTCTGTACACAAGATAAAGAAACATTTTCTTTTTAAAAGCCTCTGCTTCCACATACTGACCACTACTGTACACACAACCAAACCATTGCTGTCCTTTGTTACATCATAAATCTACTGAACCTCCAATACTGTGCTCTCTCACTTGCACAAACACACAGAACCCTCCACTCCACATACTTGCTGCTCTCTACATCTCTCACCACATTTCCAACTCTATTCTGCACTCAACTGAAACCTATTTTTCAAAATACTAAATATTTATAAAACAAATGTAACTCCGTCAGCCGGGGTTACAAGAATCCCACTTAGATCTAGTGGCAGGCAGGCAGGGAAGGCAGCTTGTGAAACTCCAGTTAAATGGATTTCACACTGTCTCACTGTCCTCAGTCTCAGCTGAGCTGGAGGGATGACATCATAGAGAATTCTTGCAGCAGCATAAGCCACTTTGGATTTTTGCAGCAGGGAGTTAGTTAGAACATTGGGAGGTTTTGAATTCAGTTTTGGGCAGTCTGCAGGGAGACTCAGTGGAAGCAGGAGGTGTGCTGCAGTTGGCGGCCCCTCAGGGCTAAGCTCTGTTATAGAGCTACCCAGAGATAGAAGGTGTGTGTTCTCGTCCTAGATAGAGACACAGAAGAAATTGGTCTAGTGGTAGAGACCGTTCCCAGTTTGTTCAAGTGCCCCCTCCCAGAAGGGATGGGGGGGGGAAGAGAGTCAGCAATTTCAGGGGCAATCCCCTGGCCCTGCTGAAGAAGGAAACCTGCCTTTCATGTGTTGTTTCAAGTGCTGAGGCACAAGAAGTAGTTCTCTTTTCCAGAAGCCTGTGGGCACCTCCAAACCAGGGTGAGTCAGCTCTGCCAGAAAGTCCATGTTTTCACCAGACAGTGTGTTTAGTATCTGCTACTGTGGGGGTCAAGGAAGGACAGCCAAGTACAGTACTACAGTTGTATGTGACTAAAAATGTATCTATTCAGTGGGGGTCTACAGGGATGGACATAGCCACTTAAAGAACATTACAAGTCAGGACACTATTTTTTCCAGAGACTAGATTGTTAAATGTGATATACATTTCGAGACAGCATTCTACAACAGTGTGTTTCAGGAAAGGTGTCGCTTCCAAATGAATGGCCAGGTAAAGATTTGGGAGCAAGAGGTAGGAGACCCCCCATCTGGAGTAACCAGATTTACCTCTACGGGTTCAGTTTGGGCACCTTTAGCTTTCTTCCGGGCACCTGGCCAGTGTTCGGGGAAAGTACCCAGACATGGGATTAGATGGAAGATTTTCCCTTTATGGAGCCAGTATGTGCTCATGGGTGGTAGAGGGAGCCACCTACAAATATCCATGCCATATGGAAAGTGTGTCCAAGTGCTGGCCGGATGTGCTACGCAGGGAAATCCAGAGAAGAGTACAAGTTCGGGCTGACAGCCCAGTATGTTTCACAACCTGAGGGTTACAGTGTGTGAGAAGACATGTTCTGTTCTCCGTATATCTGCATTACCAGGAGTGTAGCCCCATGGGGGTCCATCTATGCTTTATTGTTCTGCTGTTGTTGTGAATAAAAGCCATACTCTAGAATCCCACTCCTGGTTTGGACATTAGTTATTGCTTCCTGTATCCGGAGTTACGTGGGTGTCCCTGACTAGAAGTCAAACCTAGCCAAAATGCCGAGCAACAGTTTTCTCCCCGAAGCCAGGAAGCCAGGTAGTGGGTTACCTAATGGAGGCACCGCACGGTGCTAATAACACAAAAAACAACATCAACCCGACCCCTGGTCACACAAATTTACTACCTGCCTAAAGAACAGGCCACACCTTTGGAATGAGTAAAAAGCAGTACAAAAAGCTAACAAACTGGGCAGCTGGAGCCTTGCACTACAGTTCCACCACTGGACCCCGCCCGTGATCCAGTGCTGGACAATTTGGGCACCAATCAGCAGTGTCGTCGATCACGTTTCTTGCGGCTGTGCACATCCCACATTTGGTGCCCTGCTTGCCTGACGCTGTAATGCTGGCGCTCTGAGTGCTATAAGGGTTGCAGTACAGCTAGGCCAAACCAAGCTTGTCTATGAGAGATAATGTCCAGACCATAGTGCTTAGTGAAGGTGCGGACAGTACTCCAAGTAGCAGCTGTGCAGATCTCTGCAGCAGACACATTTTGGAAGCAAGCAACACATGTGGCCATGTCTCTAGTGTAGTGACCATGGACCACACCAGGAAGTTCCTTACTGTACTTCCTGTAACAAAACATATTAAGTTTGCTAACCATTTGGATAAGCACCGTTTAGAAACAGGGGCCCCCTCTTTCCCAGGGGCGAATGAGTTATGATTATGTGTAGAATGCCTCTCGTGAACATACAGGCTACCTCCAGCTGAGCCACGATATGATGATCTATAGGCACATGGCATATGGAAAGCTGATATGGCAGCCAGGTGCACTTTGACTGGGGAATACTGCAAGCCTAAATTCAATAAGAACAGCAGGTACTCCAGAACCCGATAAACTGGACAGGGAAATGGATCTGGGTGGTGAAAAGTGGGCCCATAAAGCAAACTGCTTCCACTTCATGGAATAAGTATGCCTGGTGGATGGTTTTCTAGCAGCCACCAGAACTTCCGCCACTTTCTGTGAAACCCCAAAGCAAGCTGTGACTATGTCTTCAGGAGCCACGAGTGTAGATAGAGAGACTTTAGGTCAAGATGGAACTAGGCTCCCTGTTCCAGCGATAGTAGACCCTTGCACAGAGGCAGAGGGAGTGGAGGTTCCACTGCCAGCTGCTGCAGCAGAGGGAACTAAATCTGCCAGGACCATAGGGAAGCAATGAGTATTAGAGTAGCCTCCTCCAATTTAAGCTTAAGTTGAACTCTCTGGATGAGAGCAAAGGGAAGAAGGGCATACAGAAACCTCCCTCTCCACGAGAGGGACATCATGTCTTGCCGGAAAACTCCAGGCCCTGGAGCGAGTGAGCACAAACGCGGCAGTTCTGCATTGTGTGGGGACGCAAAAAGGTCCAATTCTGGATAACCCCATCTTTTGAACATGTCATCGACCACTGAGATCAGCAGTTCCCACTCGTGCGTCCTGGATTGTGACCTGCTTATAGCCTGTCTGCCAAGACATTTTGGATGCCTGGAACATGTACTGCTGATAGTTCTAGACCATGGTCTAGAGCTCAGTACCAAACTCTCATTGCCTCCCTGCTCAGTGGATAGGAATGAGACCCCCTTGTTTGTTGACGGAGTGCATCACACTGACATTCTCCATTCTGATCAGAGGATCTGGGGACGAGTGACTCTCGGAAGCCTGGAGTCCGTCCAGGACTGCCTTCATTTCCAGAACACTCAATCAATCTTTATTTAGCCATGCGAAACATCATTGAGAAGAACTCATTTACAAGATGGACATATTAAATAATTACATACGAGACAGAATAACATTGGAGTATACAATAACACATCCTCGTAGAGTAGATATTTACAACATACAATTGGCTGTTTATACAGAATGGTTAGGATATATACAGATGTGTTAAAGCAAAGTACAAAAAATAAATATGATAGACATTCTATTGGCTAGATTGGTTAAGATAAACACAAATTGGTTTAAAGAAAAACACAATTCACAAAATACTCAAGAATTCTAATAGCTAGCTGTACCAGTCTATACGGATAGTGTTAAAACAGACTGGCAGGATGTCAAGCCAGGGCCAGTAGGTCAAAGGTCTGCAAGGAGGAAAGGTCACCTCTGAAGGCTGGAAAACAGATCTAGATCAAGGAGTAAGAGTCCAGGGCAATAGCTAACTGAGGCACTGTAAATATGTGGGCCAGAAAAAGTAGGTATGCTGGATCACTTATAAGGGAAGTAAAAGGCACTGCGAAAACATAGTGGTGTGGACCTGAGGTAGAGAATAGATGAAAGGTGGTTACATAGGGGTTTTATGAAGCACACTTGTAGATTTCTGTAGCAGTCTTGACCAGTGGACGTTTTGTGAAGCACACTTATAATTTTCTATAACAGTCCTGGCTAGTAGACGTAGTTAGGGGAAGGAAGAAGAGGTGTTAGCATAGGGGTTTTAAGATGCACAATTACAATTTTCTGTGGCTGTCCTGGCCAGTAGAGTTTTGAAAGTAGCCAGGGGAAGTGAAGAGGCAATTTGTAGTACTTTTTCGAGCTTGTTCCATAAGGTAGGAAGGGATTAGCCAATGGAAATTTTCACCAAAACGAGTTTTGACTTTGGGAACAACAAGAGTGATATAGGTGGATTTTATTAGTGCATACGAACCAGGAGAACAAATAGGGAGGCAGTCCGAGATATATGAGGGCAGTTTCTTGATGACAGCACGGTAGGTCCAGATTGCAGTATTTTTGTATCGCCTTATGCCAAGGGAGGTCCAGCTGACCAGGGCATATAAGGAACAGTGGTGTGTAGCGTAGGGGGCTCCTGATATGAATCTTAATGTCCAGTGATATAAGATGGCAAGCTTTTTTAGAGATGTGATGTTCCCTTGTCCATATAGAATATCCCCATAGTCTAGTAAGGGGAGGAAGGTGGATTGTACGATTCTGGTTCTTGCTTCCAACGTTAGCAACACTGATGTGCAAAGTGAGCTCCATTTGGGTCCAAGTGCCCTGTGTTTGATGAGGACCCATGTGAGCTCCCCATCCCAACCCCGAAGCATCTGTGGTGAGGATCTGAAGAAGGGAGGGGGATCAGGAACAGAACCCCTTTGAGGAGGTTGCTGCATTCCATCCACCACTTAAACACTCTACGCACAAGGGAGGCGACTATAACCACTGGTTCTGGATCGTCCATGAGTTGGCCCCACTGAACTTGTAAGGTCCACTGAGGAATCACATGTGCAGTCCAGCCAGTGGTACTGAGACAATGGCCATGGCTACGAGTCCCAGAAAGCGTAAAAACATGAGACAAAACAGCTGTTATGCACTAGTTGCACTTGAGCAATCAGTCGGCAAAGCTGAGCCCCGGACTGTGTCCAGTACCGCGCCTATGTACTGCAGGCACTGGCAGGGTGTCAACACTGATTTTGATATACTGACCGTCACACCCAGAGCAACGAACAGCTGTCTGGTTCAAGCTGAGGTCTTCAACAGTTGGTCCCTGGAGTGGCCTTTTAATTGTCAGTCGTCCAGGTAAAGGAAAACATACAGGTCTTCTCTGTGAAGGGCTGCTGCCACCACTACCAAGCATTTGGTAAAGACTCATGGCACAGAAGACAAGCCAAAGGGCAACATTCTGAATTGGTAATGTTCCCCCTGAAAACAGAAACCTCAGGCATTTCCTGTGAGGTTTCTGAATCTTGATATGGAGGTACGTATTCTTCATTTCCAGTAAGCATATCCAATCCCTTGTTTGCAGTAGCGGAAGAAGATCCTGCAAAGTGACCATTCTGAACTTCTTGTATTCTATGAAAAAGTTGAGATCCCGTAGATCCAGAATAAGCCTCAGGTCTTCTATCCACTTTGGGACAAGGAAGTAACATGAGTAAAAACCTGTGTTCTTCTGTTCTAGAGGGAGATGTTCTATGGCCCATTTTTGCACCAGAGTCTTGACTTCCTCCAGCAACAGGGTCAGGTGCCATGGAGGATATGTTGACAGAACTGGGGGATGATCTGGAGGGTTGTCCAGAAGTTCCAGAGTGTGACCCTTTTCTAGGATCTTCAGAACCCATGCATCTGTAGTCACTTCCCTCCACTGGTCTAAGCGGAAGGTTAGGCAGCCCCAACAACCACCCCTGGAAGTAAAGGTGGTTGAAGGGTAGGGAAGGAGTCAGACTGAGCTGGTGGGTGTGGCTCCACTGGCTCCACCACCTCTAGGTGCTTTAGAATGGGCACCCGGGACAGTGCTGGGGACTAGCAAGGCCCCTATTCCTTTGCCCCTGCCCTGCTGTCTGGGAGCTAGGCGCTGTCGCTTAACACTAGCTGGGTGAAAGGCACTCCAGCTCCTACCCCAGGGTTGGGTATCATAGAGGGAGTGCACAGATTTCAAAGTCCTGCCCAAGGCTTGGCAATCTCTGAGGATCTCTCGTACCTCATGACCAAACAAATTTTGCCCTCTGAAAGGGATATAAAGAATCATTTATTGCACAGCTGTGGCAAAGCCTGCCACTCTGAGCCAGGAATATCTCCTGAGACAGAGGCTGCAGCCCTGGTAGAAGCATTAGAAACATCACAGGCTGTGCAGAGCAAATGTTTACCCATGTCAGCCCCAGCTCTTAACACTTTCATCAGCTCCTGTTTTGCAGTGCCTGTGCAGCAGCCCTAGCCTTCTTCCAGAGGGTGTTTTGATACTTCATCATGTGAGCCTGGTAGTTAGCAATATGAAGGCCCAGTGATGCAGAGGCATATCTCCTCTTCCACATAACATTCAACCTCCTAGATTCTTTATCAGGAGGAAGGCAGCTCAGGTGTTTAGGTGCCCCAGCCCTTTCATGAGCAGCATTTAATCACCACTGAATCAGTCTCAAGTTGTGTGGCATAAAAAGGCACCCAGAAGGGGCAGAATACATTTATCTGCTTTTCTGGGGTAAAAAAGGAGAGGGGGGGGGGACATGATAGAGACACATAAATACTTCATGGGAAGAAAAAGAGTGCGAGTTGATGAAATTTTCCAAAGGAAAAAGTGTTCAAAGACTAGAGGTCACAACATGATACTAGAAGGGGGAGGCTCAGAGGAAATGTGAGGAAGTACTTTTACACAGAGAGGGTGGTGGACAGAAGGCACAGTCTGCCAGCTGAGGTGATGGGGCAGAAATGGTTACAGGCTTCAAGGAGGCATGGGACAGGCACATAGGAAGCCTGAAATCACTAAAAAAGTGACCATTAGTCAAATTTGGGATTCACTGCATCACAATAGCTACAAAACAGGGCAGACACAGTGGACCTGAGGTTAGGTAGGTAGGTAAGTAGGTAAAAGTTCATTTTTATACAGGTTATACATGTCGTTTGGACAAAAGTCCAGTTTACAAGACAGACCTGTATAATCCCTATCTAAGGTACAAAGAATAAAATGTACAAACGTGCATGATCCAACAGAAATACATTCAAACTTCTAAAGCATATACAAAAACACTTCAAAATAACAATATAAAGCCGGCCCGGTGGCGCCGAGGGTTGAGGTGCTGGACGCCACACCTTGCACCACGCCGGCAACCCTGGTTCAGGGTACGGACTCTGGTCATCGGGGGTCGGCAGGGGGAAGGAGGATTGAGTGTCCCAACAGATGCTCTCCTCCTTCAGCGTGGGTTACCAGGGGTGCTATACGCACTCGATGTCCCTGGGGGCCGGTGGGAGCACAGACTCTCACTGGGCAATGGCGGCTTCAGAAGGGCTGCCGAGTCAATGTCCTCCGGGGAAGGGACAGGAAGCACAGAAAACAGAAACCAACCTCAGCAGTCCTGGATGACGGCCACTCCAGCTGCCCAATCCAGGAACCACGGGCAGACCCCGCTGTGCCAGGGTGCTCCACAAAAGACTGGAAGAAAGGTAGGAGTCACCCATGGGCAACTCTATGGGCAGACTCAGTGTTGAGTGGTAGCACGAGCAAGCCCGAGGAAACACGGGCGACAGGAGGGATAAAAATTAAAATTATATATATATATATATATATATATATATATATATATATATATATATATATATATATATATATATATATATATATACACACACACACATACATATACACACACACACATACACACACACACACACACACACACACACACACATATATATATATATATATATATATATATATATATATATATATATATATATATATATATATATATAGTTACAAATGTAGTAACAAATAACAGTTAAAAATACACCCTATGGGTAAATACAGAGTACAAGACTTTTAAACTATACAACTCTTATAAGTCCAGGATAATAGTTAGCAATTACAAATGTGGGCCTTCAAATCTTTTATAGTTTGAACAAGCATGGAGTGACTTATTATTTCCCTTATTTCTGGAGAAAGAGAGTTCCAGATGGTAGCAGCCTGATAAATTAGGGTCCTATCCCCATGTTTATTTCGTATTTTTTCCGTAGTGATCTTGTTTAAGTGTACCGATCCAGTTAATGCCCTTTTCATATTTCACTCTACTGGAAACAGTAATTTTGAAACAGGATGGCTGTTACATATATATTTCATTTTATGAATTAGAGTTAACCAGTGACAAATATAATTAGTATTCAAAGGCGACCAATTTAATTTGCTAAGCAACTGACAAGGGTGAGTACGATGGTTCCCCTCAAGTACACATCTTGCCAATCAGAAATAAGTTTTATCTAACCGATCGAAGAGTGTTTTATTAGCTAATCTATATGTCAACTCACCGTATCTCAGTTCTGGAATAATCAACTGTTCGGCCAAATTCTTCCTGTCTATTAACATCAAACATTTTGTAGTTCTCCTTAAAGCCCCCACCCTTTTGTTCATTTCTCTCTCTGTCTCTCTCTCTCTCTCTCTCTCGCCGCAACCTGTTGAGAAAAAGACATCTGCTGATCAAAAATCACTCCCAGATAATTATAGTCCTCAACCTGTTCCAATTTGGTTAAGTTATTTGTGTAAATGTGTACTTGAGAGGGAATACAATTTCTTTTTAATAAAAATTGCATACATTTCATTTTTTTGTATTCATAAGCAACCTTCATCTGGTGAACCACCCCTTGATCTTATTAAAAAAAAAAAAAAAAAAAAATATCGGACTGCAGTTTTGACTGCAACTCGTCAGAGTGGTCAGATGCAACAATTACTGTACCATCAGCATATAACCTAACTGCTATATGCTCAGCCACCAGTACTAGGTCATTTACAAAAATAAGGAACAGAAGAAGCCCCAGGATCGATCCTTGGGGAACACCTCTGGTGACCCTCCTGCTCTCAGACGAATTACCCTGAATTTCTACCAACTGGGAGCGGTTACTCGGATAAGAGTTTAACCATTCTAAAGGGCTCTCTCTAATGCCCATCCTCTGCAATCTCTCGATCAATAAGGGCTGGTCCACCAGGTCAAAGGCCTTCGAGAGGTCCACAAAAGTCACTGCTGTTTCCATATTTCTACCCAATGATCTGTTTAACAAGTCACTAAACTCTAAAAAGGGCTGTTGTAGTTGAATAATCTTTTCTAAAACTGAATTGATTTGGGGTTAGGAGGTTATATTTATTGAAATAGTCCATGACCAAAACAGAAATAAGTTTCCCCAAACTTTTTGATAAAAGGGGTAACAGGGCTGTAGGCCTGTAGTTATTGACTTCTGCCATACTTCCCCTTTTATAGAAAAAAAAAAATCGGTTTTACCCTGCTTTCCTTCCAAGGTAAAGGAAAGTGACCAATTTGCAGGCTCCAACTGAATAAGTAAGTTGCCCTTATCTGCCATCAACTTCTATGTTTCCATGTAACTGCTATATTGTTTGATCTGTATCAAGTTGCATAGGTAGCATCCTCTAAGGCTGGGAGCAGAGGAGGCACCACTATAGCAGGAGATTCTGGCAGCCCTAGAAATTCCGGCAGGTTCTTTTTAGTGGTATCCTGCTCTTCTAGAGCAAATTCCATGGCAGCTTGCATCTGCTGCATCATGTTAAAAGATGTAGGGTCTTCTGGAGGGAACCTTGGTGTGTTCACCACAGAGTCCTCAATCCAAGTGGAGATTGTAGAGTTGATGCCACATTCATATTGGCTCTCAGTATGGTCTTCTGCTTCTTCCTCCTTTTCTTGCATTATTAAATCAGGATTATACTTATTTTCATTGTCAGCTGGGTCGAGAGGAACAAGAGACCTTGCCGGTGGCATAGGAGGATTCTGTGACAAGGGGGTACCTTGTGTCAGAGGGGTCGTGTGTCAAGGACCACATAGACAGGATCCCAGGAACCAAAAGACCTGTTATCTTGTCATATCAGTAAAAGTGATAAGTAGAACCTGAGCGCCAGTGCCACTTTGGTTAGCTGGGGTAGCTAGAACAGTCAATAGGGGAGACTGTATCCCTGTCATTGACCAAGATGTACTGGCCATAATAGGCCTTGTAGCACCTACGCCATGCCCCAACCTTGGTGTCAGGTTGTCGGTCGGGGGAATGGTTGGTGTTGCCGTTGGAGCAGATGACATTGAACCACAGGGGGCACCTGAAGGGCACAGGGGCGACCTGGAGCACGCCAGAGAAGACTTCTTTTTGTCCCGGTGCTTGTGCTTGTGACTCCCTGAAGTTTTCTCCCAGGATTTCGACAACCACGATTTATTTCATGGAGCTAGCAAACGCAGATTTTTTTCTTGGAGCTGTTCTCCATTCTCTCATGGTCTTTTGGAACAAGAACTTTTCCAAAGTCCTCCTTCTGCGTCATCTGGTTGCGAAATTAAACCCTTGGCAGATTTTGTAGGCTTTCACATTGTGGTTTAGGCCTAGGCAGCAGACACAAACTTCATGGGAGTCTCCAGTGTAGATCTTTTCTCCACACTCGCAATACTGGAAAAGTTTGGATGGTTCCTTTGACGACATGCAGGTCGTCAAAAACCACTATAAAAGTGATTATTTTTAGCAGGCGAAAAATAAAATGGCAGCAATAACAGTGGAGTTTCCCACAGTGGTCCTACAAGTCTGATCAATGGTGGGAAAAGAACTGAGGCGAGGAGGGGACGCCCGCATTTACGTACACATTGACGCCTGTCATTGTCGTGGGCAGCCCCTGGCTGACTGTCTGCAAAAGTTTCCATGTGGTCCTACTGCCTGGTGGTTATAAGTTCCAAAGGTGTGGCCTGATGAAAGACATATTCTCGAAGAAGATTTCCTTACATCTATAAGGCAGACAGAAATATATTATGTCAGTAAACAGGAGTAGAAAGGTTGGGGGGGTGAAAGCAAAACAAGTCCTGCAAATGAAAAATATCCAGCACCACAGAAAGAACATAATTTACATTTTTGTAAGTATAATGATATTATTTTAAGTTGTATAAATTGAACGAGCAATGGCCTCACAGAAAAATATACAATGTATTTCCATTTGTGAGGGAGACAGGATTTCTGTATCTCAGGCTTCTGCACTCGAGTTACAATCCCACCCTTTCACTAATGGAAATAATTGATTTATTTATTATTTATTTAAACATATTTTACCAGGGAAGTACACAGAGTAAAGGGCTCATTTCCAGTTGCGCTGGGGAATTACAGGGAATGAATACTGAGAGCACAGAATTCAAATGCATTGAATCAGTATCACAGAACATACATTAGAACTGAGAGGGTAGGGAATAATAACCTTCCTGCAACTTGTTTCTTTGAAATCTAATTAAGTAGACAGGCATACTGTGGAGCCTAAAGGGTGATTACACATCATGTTCTCATATGCTAATGCAGCTCCCAGGGGCAATGAGATTTCAACCACCACCAAATGGAGACCCCAGGATAGTTACAGAGCCTAGTATTAAGTGTGAAAACAAACTAAAGCAATTGCATATGTCTCCAACAGTTACATGAAGAGTTGTCTGTTGACATGGAAACAAACAAAATTTATAATCTATGAGGGTGTAGTTTTCCTTAAAAGGTTGCTAACCTTGGCTTCCCACAAGATGTACTCACCAGTCTCTGCTTGCTGTCCCAAAAACGTGGGACTACCATGGGTGATCAGGCTTTTACATCTTGTGCCCCTAGTATCTGAAATTTCCTCCCCATATCTGTTTGAGGTGCCTCCTCTCACCACCTCTTTAAAAAATACATTTGGAACTACATGAAGAACTCCTCTGCCTGCACTTGCCCAGGCCTCTTTATCAGTCAAAGGATTTGTGGTGTCTTGTATCTATCCCCATGGACACAATGGAACGGATTCTAACGGTACTGTTTTTTTTTTTTTTCATTCACGTACCCAGCTCTTTGTATAAACTTTTATACTGTACCATTCCTGAGTACTCCTGTAATTTTGTTTACCTGTTGTTTTATCTTGTACTGTAATTCATCTGTCTGTAGTAGCCTATTGTAACCTCCCGAGTCATACCTGAAAATGGACACTTAATTGTCTAGTGTGCTTACCAGGTCAATAAAAAACTAAATACACCCATGCCCTCTTGTGGCTTAGTGGACATGTAAAATGGAAACATGTTGACAAAATGAAGAAATATGGACATAAGCTGCTGAAAAACTGAAGAAATTGAGGATATGTACATCCACTTGTTAAAGAAGTTCCTATTCTACAGTTCCAGCTCACTACAATATTCCACCTCCCCCAGTTCATTATTACAGGCTGCATGATTAACGAAGGGTTGGGTTGCTCCCTACACAGGTTCTATGCAGCTCTGCTAATTAGAAGCTCTGGTCATGGAGACAGCAGGGCTGTTTCTTGTACAGGATGAATGCAGCTTAACTAAAAGAGCTGTTTTCAGGGCGCATCAGTACAATCTGTCTCTTAGAAAACATTTCCTAGTGTTCCAAGTGGGGTGTATGCTTTGAAGCGGGGTATATGCAGGCAGCTAAATTAATTAAGAGCTGTTTTCAAGGCAAATCAGTTTATATTTCGTACCCTTTATAGTACTCCGTAGTCAACACCAGTCGGTACTCCTCGTACATCCTATAGGTTGATGCACAATCCAATCAAATTAAAGGTGGGCGAGGACATCCCTCTACCCTCATCAGAATATTTCCCAGTTCACTTTATGCATCAAGATAGGTTGGTCACGTCCACACTGTTCCAAACAGTATTAATCAACAACTGTACAGGTACACTTTCTTTTTTACTATGGCTAACAAGCAACCTGGGAAATCTTAAGATCAGCCACTAACAGCACGCATTTTTAGATAAACGTCTATTCTTCGTCGGGCTTTCTATAAACAGAGCAGCCAAGACAGCAGGATTTATTTTTTGCATTCACCAGGAGATCTGGACCCCCTCCCATAGCAGACCAGATCACATAACAGCTGCATTAGCACTGCAGGTTAGGTAACCACTGGGGTCCCTCACGTAGTGACCCAAGTGTACATGCCACCAGCTAGCCTCCCAAGTTTGTTCTGGTGACTGCTGCCCCCCAGCAGCAACAGGTGATCAGCCTATCTCAGCAGTCGTTGGGGCAGGAATCACCTCCCGGAGCGACTCCTACTCAGGGCCAGTATATCTAAGAAAGAAAAAAAAAATACGAGGCTCCTCCAGCAGCAGCCTCCCACTCGACTGGCCCTGCAAGCACAGGGCTCAACTGAAGGGCTCCCTACCTCCCACTCCACTCTCTGTGCAGCGAGCTACTGGAGACCCGACCAGGCAAGAGGGCAATTCCGAGTTTTTAAACATACCTCTCCCTCCATTCTCGTACTGGAGGAGGTGCAGGGCTGTTTCTTCCATTCCTCAAGCCTTCTCGTTTTTTAAGCAGCCTACCGTTCTTTCCCCTCTTCAGTCTGGGTGTTGTTCCAGGCCCTTCCACTGCACATAACGTGTGAAATCCTTTGTTCTCGGGGGGGGAGACCATAAAACAAATCCCTTCCCCCCGAAACAACTCTCAATCACACGTCCCTCGCGCTGCAACATGGGCTGCACAAGCCCAATGATGCTCAGCGGCTCCCCCTGTCTCGCAGATCCCACTGCAAATCTCGCAAGATTTTAGGTGGCCATCTTCAGCATACAGCTCTCCCAAACCTTGCGAGATCTCACGGCCGACTTCTTGCCTGGGTCTGCCAATCACCACTTCTTATTCAGACCCTTTGTTATTTTCTAAAACAAAAACAACAGCTTTGTATCCCACACAGCTGAAATTTAATTATGTGTCCTGCCACATTAGAAGCGCCCTTCCTAATGCAATTTTGTCTTAATTCCTTCAGATACCTCCACATCATGAGGAAATGCAGGGAGTGCAGAGTGTCCTTCACACCCATACAGAAGGACAATCAAACATGTATGGTTTTATGCTTAGTGCACACAGGAGCACAGCACAGATGGAAGATGAGAACTCCATCATGGAATCCCACCCACCTCCCACCGCTCCTATTGCGTTGGATGCTAACCAGGCTCAATTACTATTCCAGCTGCCGGAAAGCATGAAGGCAGGCGACCCCATTACCACAGCACCACAGAGAACCCCCGACCAAGACCCACAAAGAAATGCCACAGGCGGGATACGGACAGCATAACGCCCGACAACTCCACCGAACCTGAAGAGGGCACTTCAGACAAGTCAACCCGAATGTGCCACGGAGAAAACATCGACGAGCTAATCACAATGGTATGGGTGGCACTCAAAATATCAACAGCCCATGCAACCCTCCACATCAGAGGACCCCCTTCTCTCTATGGGCAAACCAGAGGAGAAAATTCACTTTCCCTCCCGTCAGGCTCTCGACTCACTTCTTCCAAAAGAATACGAGGAACCTGATCCGACCAGAATGTCGGAAAAGAGCATCACTGGGGTAAAGCCCCGAAGGTAGACCAGCCTGTGTCACAGCTGTTCAAACGCACTACAATTCCAATTGATAGTACGGCAGCTCTCGAAGATCCAATAGATAAAAAGATGGAGGAGTACCTCTGGAAAATTCATGAAGTAGCTTGCGTGGCACGCTCGGCGGACACTGCCGTATGGTTCACCTGTAGGGCTCTACACAGATGGCTAGACATACCTCACTGAAAATGTTCCCAAGGATTCCCCCCAAGCAGATGCAGCGGAGTGTTTCATTCAAGCAGTGAAATACATCATGGATGTGTCTTCAGACAACTTCAGATTTGGGTCTCGAACCACAGTACTGGTCAACAGAGCCAGAAGAGCACTGTGGCTAAAACTGTGGTAGGCGGACAATGAGTCCAAAAACCACCCTTCTTAAACTATCCTTCAAAGAGGGAACCCTTTTCGGAGAATTACTAACACCATATCTCAAACAAAGAGGGGTAACTCAGACACAGGGAGAAAAGGTCCATCTCCCCACAGACAGACCTTTTCGTCCCAAAAGCAAGTTCTTCAAACACAAACCTCAATCATACAATCCCCAGACCACAAAACAGTGGTCCCAAAGACCACACTTCCAGCACAAGACATACAACAACAGACCAAGGGGCAATACAGGGGCCCAGTACTCCAATGGAGGGCGCAAATCAAATTTCAAGCTTCAAGGTAACAAAAAATGAAGGCGAGTGGGCCCATGCAAACTTACCACTGGCAGGGAGGCTGAGATGGTTTGCACACCAGTGGGCCCACACAACATCAGACAAATGGGTGCTGGAAGTGGTCACCAAGGGCTATGCGATAGAGTTCAACAGCAAGCCAATAAGAAACAGACCATTTCTATCACCCACGCCAAGGGACCCACTCAAGGTGCAAACGTTAAAGAATGCAATACAAGAATTACTCAGCATTGGTGCTATCATGCAAATCCCCACAGAGGATCAAGAAACAGGGGTCTACTCCTTGTTCTTTGTCGTCCCAAAGAAGACGGATGGGATGCGAACCGTACTAGATCTCAAATATCTGAACCAGACAGTTACTTACAAAAATTTCAACATGGAGACCCCCTGGTCCACTCTGGCATCGATTCAACCAGGGGACTACTTGACGTCAACAGATCTCAAGGACGCCTAACTCCACATTCCCATCAGAGCCTCACACCGCTGTTACTTTTAATTCAACTTCCAAGGGCAACACTTCCAATACACATGCCTGCCATTCGATCTGGCATCCGCCCCCTGGGTCTTCACCAAGACCCTTGTAGTTCTTGCAGTACATCTCAGGAAACAAGGGGTCCACATAACACCTTACCTGGATGACTGGCTGATAAGGGCAAGAACAGCGGAGCAGGCACTACAAAGCACACAACTAGCAATCAGCTGCTTACAGCAATACGGATGGATAATAAACAAGGCCAAGAGCCAGTTGACTCCCACCCAGTCCATCACCCACTTGGACGCAGTAATACATACAAGAAACAACAAGGTAACCCCAACACCAGAAAAAGTTCAGAACATCCAAACACTGGTGTCGGGCCTAATCAGCAGGCCGAACAGACCTCTATGGGACTACCTCCAGTTACTGGGAGTCATGGCAGCACTGATCGACATGGTTCCATGGTCCGGAGTACACATGAGAAGACTTCAAAGGTTTCTAACAGAATCATGGGACCAGACAACCCAGAACTTCAAATTCCGGGTCACTCCCCCACCCCAACTGTTTGCCGGATTACAATGGTGGACCCTCAAACCACACTTACTGAAGGGAATAACACTGATGCAAGTAGCACCACAGATGCCAGCCTATCGGGTTGGGGGCAACATACAACAATCATGTAACCCAAAGACTGTGGTCTCAGGAGGAGTCTTCTTTACCTTTCAATATCCTAGAAATGAGAGCCGTTCGCCTGGCTCTACTTTTCTTTGCACCCCTATTCACCAACAGGCCAGTCCTAATCCGGTGCAACAACCAAGTGACAGTAGCCTATATAAACAAGCAAGGAGCAACACGGAACAAAGCGATGATAAAGGAGTCACTGCAACTCTTGTGCTGGGCAGAACGGAACCTACCATCACGAAACGCAATATATCTAGCAGGAAAGACCAACACAGAGGTGGACTGGTTAAGCAGGGTCACTGTCAGCCAGTCAAAATGGAAACTTCACAGGTCCATTTTTCAGAGAATACTGTCCAGATGGGTGCCTTTACAAGTCGACCTAATGGCGTCACAGACAAACATGCAACTACCCAATTACCACTCCAGATTCTCAGACCCCCAAGCTCAGGAGAGCGATACGCTCTCAGCCTCTTGGAATTTCACATGAGCCTACATATTCCCACCACTGCCAATGATACCCAAGGTGCTACACAAGATTCGACGCACGGGAGCATCGGTGGTCCTGGTGGCCTCCAATTGGCCGAGACAACCGTGGTACTCACTTATCCTCGACATGTCAGTGAGCCCTCCAATGACCCTTCCACCTTGGCCCAACCTACTGTCACAGGGACCAATTCACCATCCAAATCCTGCCAGCCTGAATCTGATGGCAAGGCTATTGAAACAGAAAGACCGTTAAGCCAAGACTACCATACCAGGGTTGTGAATTGCCTGCTACAATCCAGGAGACAGTCTACAAATAAGACTTACCTCAGATAATGGCAAATCTTCCATAACTGGTGCAGGGAAATGGGTACCTCACCTTCAGTGGCGGGGTTACCGCAAATTTTGGACTTCCTCAATGAAGGGGCAAACAAGGGGCTAAGCCCAGCCTCACTAAGGGTGCAGGCATCAGCTATTTCATCCATTAGGGGCCCACTACTGGGGATAGGTCACATTGGTTCTCACCCTGACACCATCAGATTGCTTTAGGCAGTTACATTAACATCACCAAGGGTGAGGCAGAGATGCCCACCATGGCAACTTAACACAGTACTAGATGCCCTATAGTTACCCGCTCTCCAGCAGGATTCCTTACACTGGTGCACTATTAAGACTGCCTTCCTTGTGGCAATTTGCTCTGCCAGGAGGATAGGTGAAATTCAGGCCCTCTCATGCAGGGAACCCTTCATCACATTTCATAGTGATTAGGTCATTCTGAGAACAGTACCATCTTTTCTGCCCAAGGTGGCACCACAGTACCACAAGGACCAGGACATCCTCTTGCCCTACCTAGCCCCAAGTAATCCCTTAGACACATCGACCCACCATCCCCTCGATGTGGGCCAACAGCTAGAAAAGTACCTCAGTATCACTAAGGATATTCGGAAGTCAGACAGGTTATTCATCCTAACCAAAGGACACAGAGTAGGGCAGGCAGCCTCCAAAGATACCATAGCCAGATGGATCAAGCAGACCATTAACGAGGCCTATAGGGCAGCAGGGCAGACGCCACCGGAAGACCTTAAGGCACACTCTACCAGGGCAGTCGCAACATCCTGGGCAGTAAGGGGAAACGTGTCTACTCAAGACATTTGTTCAGCAGCTACCAGGTCATCTATACACACCTTCACTAAGCATTACAAGTTAGACATAGCATCTGCCAAAAGGACTACTTTTGCCAAGTCAGTTCTCAAGGCAGGGACCACTCAGGATTACACCTAAACCAATCTGCCTTCTTCTTACCCACCCGAGAGTACTCACTCCAATAATACACTGCTACTAAGCTCCCACTGGTGTTGACTACGGAGTACTATAAAGGGTACGAAATATAATGGGATTTACTCACCTGGTAAAGGTGATTATCGGAGTACCCTTTATAGTACTCCGCAGGCCCACCCTGGATGGCAGATTACCTTCGGGTCGGGTCAGCAGTAAGAACTACCTCTTAGGGAGACAGGTGAGGCTAAAGCCAGAGTCACTACTGATTTTAGGCAAGAGACGGTACCACAGATTGTAACAATATATGTCAAAATGTTTTTTCTATGGTTGTATATGAGGAATTTTGCTACAATAAAGGTGATGGGTGAAATGACACTCTTGACAAAGTGTTCCATCTCATAATGCAGTATAAGTAATGGATCCCAGGCAACAACCTAAGAGTCCAGCACCCTAGGGGGGCTCATTTCTCGTTGGGTCTACCTCGGGCTGGACATATTTCTGGATGGTATCTGTTCTTTCAATTTTTCTCTCCCACTATATAGCTACGGAAGAATCACACTGGAGATATTCTGATGAGGGTAGACGGATGTCCTTGCCCACCTTTAATTTGATTGGATCATGCATCAACCTATAAGATGGACGAGTAATACCCACTGGTGTTGACTGCTGAGTACTATAAAGGGTACTCAGATAATCACCTTTACCAGGTGAGTAAATCCCAATAGCAGTCCTCTTAGAAAACACTTCCTTTTCAAAACGGTTTTGTAGAGTAGGAATACAGTGGATTGATTTCTGCTGATGTAAAAAGGCTGTTGCTAGGCAGATTAGTTTTGGTTAGTTAATAACTGCAGTTCCTAGGAAATTAATCAATGGTCAGGTGATGCGTTTCAACCTATGAAGCATTTAGATTTAGTCACATAGTTAAACCCCATTTTATAGTTATTATTTATCTCAGTGTTTGAATCATCAGCATTTATCTTCACTTCGGATATGTCCCAAAGGAGCCCTTACAGGAAAAAGTACCAAGATTCTGTCATAAGACTTTCAAGTTTTAAACACAAAGTTCAGCACCTGGCCCCTTCGTGAGCTTCTTGAAGTAGGTTTGCTAATTTATGTTAGTGTCCAAGTCAGATGGGAAGGGTTTGTAAATTGGCCAGAGAGACAACCACCCAATCCCTTCTACTTTCTGGTGTGTCGGCCCCGTGCTCAGACGTTTTGTGACATCTAACAAGGAACAGTGTGGGGGCATGCTAATTGATGGTACATCAGCTTCTAAAATACCTGAAACAATTCTAGGAAAAAAAAGTCTCAGGAAAAAAACATCCCCGGAAAAAAAGGCACCAAATACAAAGGAGGAAAATGGCACCATTTGAGGGAAGTATCACCACCACAATGCAATTTTTTTTTTTTTATTACCATTATTACACTTTTTCTGCCGACGGCCACCCAGTACCTCAGCCCTGTCACGAACCACCCCCCCGGCCCCACTCCCATATTTGGCCACGGCTCCTCAATACCCCCTGGCTTACCCCCCAGGGTGGGGTTGCTGCACCAGCCCTATAGTGTTGCAAATGACGGGATGGGTTGAGAAGCCTAACAGAGAACTGATTGAAGCAGAGGACGGGCTTCATCTAGGGCATCCTGCAGCATTTTTTCCCCAGTGTATGGGGGCAGGGACGTGCAATGATGACTAGCGTCCACTCCCCTAAGCAACTGGCGGAGTGCCTGGTACACCCAGCCTCTGCCATGTATCCGTGTTACGCCAAACACTCTAGCCTCCTCCTCCTGGAGAAGGAGAGCAGTTGTCGGATGCTCGATCCTTCTCCCCGGCCAGCCCTCAAACATCCCAGGTCCATTACCGAACCTGGGTTGCTGGCATCACAGGTAGGCAACCTGCCCTTGTGCCAGCGGGTCGGCAACCCCAATGCAATTTGAGGGAAGTGCAGATTTACTATTGCAACACCATGCCACCATGGATCACCACTCCAGTGAAATTTGAGGTAAAATACATCTCACACCATACTGGAGCCTTTTTTCCCCACGTATCACCTGAAACCCACTGCTCGACCAATGAGGCCCTTATCACAGTCCAGTCCAGTAATCACAGCTCAACAGTACACCTCAGATCTCATGATGGGGTTTTCATTGAAAATGCTGAGGTATTATACATTTTTTTTGGTTTTTACCATTTCATAAGCCAAATAAAACACTTCAGGCAACCTGTTGTGCTAGATATACAGACAAATCCAGTGACCAAAAGCATTCAGCTGCACTTCATGCTTCATAAAACACACCAGAAGTGTCCATATATCTCAACACAATCGAACACTCGTGCATGAGTTGCTCCTTACATATAGATATTATATATTTATTAAACCCTTTAATAGTAACTTGCAATCGGATTGGCTAAAACACGGTCACATGACCAGTCTGTGGTATAAGTCTGTTGCCAGTGGTTGACATTCTCTTAACTATGCCGGCCCAGTGGCATTGAGGGTTGAGGTGCTGGATGCCACACCTCGCGCCACGCCAGCAACCCAGGTTCAGGAACGGACTCAGGTTGCCGGGGGTTGACAGGGGAGGAGAGGGATCGCGTGTCCGAGGGACTGCCTCCTCTTCGGGTGGGGAAATGTGTCAGTGTTCGGGCGGCTTTATGGCCCCTAGTGGAGGCTGGGGGGCTGTGTGCTGACACTGCAAGCACAAGCAAAGGGGCGGAGAAGGGGCAGATGCCAGGAGGAGCGCATGCGGATGCGTGCGAACTCCTCCGGTGGTGTCATCGCACACACACCCCTCTCCGCAGGGGAGAAAAACTATCACAAAATGGAGTCTGCCCGCGGATGAAGATTGTCCCCTCGCCGCACCACCAGGGGGCACCTCCCCTAAACTGGATCCTGGTCGGTAGTGTGAGTTGCTCTCCACCCCACCCCCGTCATGAGGGGTAAGTCATGGGGGCAGAGGGGAGGGGGCCTAATACCCATTGGTGCGGGCGGGGGAAACGTCCGATGGCAGGAGCGGACTCTGGAGAAACAATACCAAAAAAAATAAAATAAAATAATAATAAATTCTCTTAACTATTGCCCTCAAACCAGTCAATGGCCTTCTGAAAATGAGCAGTGCATTACTTAACCTAGCTGCTGAAGTGGAAAAAGAGTGGCAGATCTTAAAGCTGCTGCTGCTAATTAAAAGTTGAGGCAGTGCAGTTGCTCGTTTGTTGCTGTTTCTAGTTAAACACTGCCGCTGCTTATCAAAAGCAGCTCAGGCTCATTAAATGCAGCTGCTGGTTAACAGAAACATCTACAACCAAACAGAAACATGAAACTACCATTAAAGTTGCACAAAAAGCTGTACACATTTTGTTAAAAAATGCTTACTAAAACTAATAAGGACTGCAGCTATTTAATAATGGAAAACTACTGCCCTTTTGGTTGAACACGTGAACTTCAGTGGCAATAATGCCCTCAGCCTGCAATTTCTGGGTTGAAAGAGAGACTTTCAGTGGAAATAATTTTCAGTGACTTTTTCACCCTGGGACAATGCCCACTATGAGTCTCAACTCCAGTCCATATATTAAAATAACAGTGAGAGACCAGGGCATCTGATATGGCCTTAAGAGTGTCTCATCACACACTCGTGGGGAAAGAGAAGCATTGCGATGGCATGAGTTACACAGACGCAGAGATGCCAGTGATAGATTTAAACGTCTTGGTATCAGGCATGTGTTTTTTTTTCTGTCAACAGCACATTAGTCAGGAACGGTGCATAAAAATAGAGCTGTTTGTCAGGATGATATTATTGAGCATACAGGCACCATGTGACTTGGATCACCCTTGTGGACAGTTTCAGAATTCAGCTGGGATTCAACAAACGTTATAATCCATTGACTGACCTGATGATACTTCCGTGGGCTTACATAAACTTTAGGCTCCTCTTTCTCTAGGTCTGTCTCTCATGAAGGTCTGAACGCAATGGAGAACACTACTGAGAACTCAACTCCAGGGAGTCACACCAGGGATCCACATCCCTTTTACATTCCTCCCCTGAACAGTTACTCACATGGTCACTTATGTCATAACATGCAATTAGCAACAGAACTTTTCACCTTAGAATCCTAGCAGGGCAACTCTCATTTTATTACAAATAAGACAGTATATATAGAAACACAGAAAATGTTGGTCCATCCAGTCTGCCCTGTTTTACCCCCTCCCACCTCAGGAACTAATGTTTTGTCAGGGTTACTGCTTACTGCCCTCATCCCCTCCTGCCCCTATCTTACCGCTTTCCTCCTTGTAACTATTAAGACTTTTACTCAGTCCCAGACATGTTTGAAACCATCAATGGTTTTCACACCCACCAACTCTGCTAGCAGGCTATTCCATGGCTCCATCACTCTCTCTGTAAAATAAAATGTTCTCACTTTTTAACACATTTCTACTGCAGTTGCGATTAAATATACAGTATATTAATTTATTAACTGATTGATTGAATTTCAAATGTTTTCCCAGAAAGGGCATACTGAGCTTGTAACCGCTAACTTCCAGATGCATCTTGGGGGGTAGGGGAGAAGGGAGTAACAAACACATGACGTCAATACATAAAGTGCATAGTAATGACATTACCATACAGTGAAATAAAAATTCAATAAAGTGCATAGTGGATTTGTGATGAATAAAACAGTAGCAGTGGATTTTAGGTCACAAGTACTGTATAGTATACAGCATGCAGAAATCAGATAAGCATTTTGCTTCATGCATGCAGGGAAATCCTCACTAAGATGGTTCTCCCAATTTTCAACTCTGGAGACATTGTTTACAGTGCTGCTCCAGTCCACTTTGGCTAAACTGGATGCACTCCTTGACTCCTTCTGTCGCTTTTCCCTTGACTCACCCATCTGTACTCTCCACTGTATTTTGTACTCATCCCTCCCCTTCCTCTCTTGAAGCCATGCACCCTAGCCATTGTCCCTCCTTTATATCCAAATACTGGTTTGGCCCTTTCCCCTCATACCTCGCTTCTCCCCTCTCTTCTGCTCCCCCTTACTCATTATGCAACGTTTGCTCTCTCTCTCCCTTCAATTAAATCTACTGCTGACCAAGCTGCCTTCTTGTTCTACTTCCTAAGCTACGGGGCTCTGTTCCCCCTTCCATTCATTCTGCTACATCCTTTCCTGCTCTGAAAGCTATCTTCAGTGATTTCTCTATTGACTCCTGCAGTTGCTTCCGATATTGGGGTGGACCGACACCAGCACTCACCACTCCGCTAGTATTAGTCATTTCTCCCTGTTCTTCATATTTTTTGTTGTGTTGTTTACTATTTAATGTTCTTTTGCCCATTACACAGTTTACTGCAAGGTAATTTACTGTATGGAAATGTTATTCCTTAAGCATTCCAGAAATTGTATATTTTGTTATACTTATTTCCACATTATTGTATTATTTTTATACATGTACAGTATCTGTTCTCTTCACCTCCCCTTGGGTGCATCTGGAAATGAGATGACATCAGCTCAGGATATCTTTCCTGGTAAAACTTTTGAAATAAATAAATAACAGCGTGAGCATTTAAAATGAGAATCTGAGCAGAATGGGCAACACTGAGAGGTCTCATCTGCCTGGATTGGTGGTAGTTCAGGTGGATGTTAAAGATCCCATGGCACTTATCGAAAAGAGTAGGGGAATTTCCCCGGTGTCCTGGCCAAATTTCCCTCATTCACTAAAAAGAAAAAAAAAAAAAAAATACCACCAACAGCTTAATCTGGTTCAATTTCAGTTGTTTACCATCTGTATCCCCCACCCACCCAGTGCGCCCCTGACAAAGGGACTTTCTGAGCCCAGTGGGCTTACGGGTCAACAAAATTCAACAAACAAACAAACTTGTGAGGCTGGGATCTAAAGGGATTCAAAGTACTTACAGTAAGGAGCCAAGGTGAAGGAAGAGGACAAGGCAGGGTTAGTTGCAACTGCAAAAATGTGACACACACACACTGTCAAGGAGGAGGATTTTTAAAGCCGAAGGAGTGGAAGCAGCGTGGACAGCAGGGGAAAGGTTAGACCAAAATTTAGAAAATCTGAAGGTTAGTGCAGCTTGACCAGTCAACGAGTTTGTGTGTAGGAGAAAAAGTGAACAAGTGTCAAAGTGAGAGAGGAGGGTCAGATAAGAAGAGAGGCAACATAAAGAGTATGAGAGCCAAACCAAACTTTGAGATAAAAGAGGTACAGTGGGAGTAGCACATAGCTTGGCGGCGGGGTGGGGAGGGAGGGAGGGAGGGGTGGGAGGAGGGAGGAAAAATGAAAGCAGTGATGAGTGAGTGTGTCTGCTTGTTGTTTTTTTGGGGGGGGCAGTGGAGGTCAGGGCCAGTCTGGCTAGTACGGATTTAGGTGTTGCCCTGTAAACAACATCCTCATAATCCTCATAAGTACAGTATATACACATAAGTATCATCTTAACGATGATCCCTCTGGGGGCAGGGAGTGGGACGCATGCTTTATTCCTACAAAGTGCACTAAGTTTTGGGTTGCAATTTTGTTGGATGGCACCCGCATGGCAGGAAAAGTCAAGGTGATGCTCCAGCCAAACCAGAGGTACTGAAGTAAGTGACCTTCTGAATTTCAACAATGTCCAGAATTTTGAAGGCATATATTTTATTTATTTAACATCAGTTTAACAACCTTTGAGCCAGGGGCTCATTTACAAAGGTACCTCGTCAAAAGATTGGACAAAGAGAAAAAAAAAAAACATACACTAGACAAGTAGCAGGTCAGCAGTACAGTTCAACAGTATGGTACAGTCAGATTACAGGTATAGGGGGAACATAACATTGAATTAACAGCAGATTCAGATAATCAAGTTTGCGATACAACAGTGAGTTAAACAGCAAATTCGAATAAATTCAGTACAGGCAGCTAAGGGTAGCTGACTTGAGCAGAGGTCCTGCGGGGGGGGGGGAGATAGTGATCTGGATAGTCGTTGCCTGGTGCAAAAGGTCAGAGAAACAGTTTTCGTGATACTGAGGGAGAGCTGGTTGGAGCACAACCAAAGTATTGTAGGATGTTGTAATCTTTCTGGAGCCTAGTCAGGTCAGAAGCAGATGGGCCAGAAGCATAAAACACTGTCATCTGTGAACATATGAATGTCCAAGGAGGCGCAGGATTTCGGAAGGTCATTTAGGAATGCTGAGAACATGACAGGGCCAAGTATGGCGCACTGGGGAAGACCTGAGCAAATATGGAGTGGGAAGAGGTTTTCTCCTATCCAGGCAGGTTCGAATCTGCCTACTAGGTGGAAAGTCAACCAACTACCTACAGTAACTAACATACTAACACACTAACATACAAAAATGCCAGCAGAATAGGCCTAACAGTCTTTCGTGTCTGCTCGTTTGGTCAGCCCCCACCCTGGGTGCTGACCTTGCTGTCCCCCTCGCCTTCTCTGGCTTCTCCCTTCCCAGTTCCGGATATTCTTCTTGCTGCATTGGATTTTGCTTCCAGAACCCTTCCTCTGTACCTGTCCCACCCCCTCTTGAACCACTCCACTGTCTCTGCCTCCACCAGCCCCCTAGGCAGTGCATTCCATGGCTCCACCACCCTCTCAGTGAAGTAGCACCTCCTCCTTTCTCCCCTGAATCTTCCCCTCCAGCTTCCACCCATGCCTCTAGTGGCCCCTCCTCCTTTCTTCAAGCACCTTGACTGTTCCTCCCTATTTACCCTCTTCATGTACCTGAAGACCTCTATCATGTCCCCCCGGTCCCTTCTCTCTTCCAATGTGTACATATTTAGCTCTTCGAGCCTCTCCTCATAGGTCCTGTCCCCCAAGCCCCAAATCATTTTTGTTGCCCTCCTCTGGACCCTCTCCAGGAGGTTAATGTCCCTCTTTAAGTGTAGCCTCCAAAACTGCACGCAGTACTCAAGCTGTGGCCTCACCAAGCAGTTATACAGAGGGAGTATCACTTCCCTCCTTCTGGAGGTGATCCCCCTAGCGATGCATCCCAGCATCCTGTTGGCCTTGGCTGCTGCCCTCCTACAAGTTTCAGAGTTGTTCATCTTGACATCCACCACCACCCCAGGTCCCTCTCAGCCATCGAGACTTGAGCATTCCCAGGGTGTACACTTGGCCTGGGTTTCAGCCCAGGTGGAGTACCTTGCATTTCCTGCATTGAACCTCAGCTTCCACTTTCTAGACCATCTTCCAGAGCCTCCAGGTCCCCTGTAGGGCCACCCTCCCCTCCTCCCCATCCACCACCGCCTCAGTTTCAAGTCATCTGCAAAGAGACTCATCTCACTCCTGATTCCTGTCCTTATGTCAGAGACATAGGCGTTGAACAGAAGGGCCCAAGGACTGATCCCTGTGGGACCCCACTAATGACCCTCCTTGGGATGAGACTATCCCACCAACCACGACCCTCTGGGTCCGGTCCTGGAGCCAATTGCCTATCCATCTGATCATCTGGTTCCCCACCCCATTTCTCCCAGCTTATCCAACAGGCCCACGTGAGGAACAGAGTCAAATGCCTTGCTGAAGTCTAGAAGAGACGTCACACTGGTCTACCCAGGTCCAAGGCACTTGTCACCCAGTCATAGAACTCCACCAGGTTTGTCTGACACGATTTCCCGGGATGAATCCATGCTGTCTCATCGTCCAGGCACCCTGACTTATCCAGGTCCCCCCAGCCTCTCCTTGACAATGCCCTCCATCACCTTGCCCACCACCGATGTCAGGCTGACAGGCCTGTAGTTCCCTGCCACCTCCTTGATCCCCCTTGTGGACAGGCACTATATGCGCCCACCTTCCAGTCTTGGGGCACCCACCCTGTCCTCAGAGAGATGGTGAAAAGCTCCGCCATCGGGTTTCGCTTTTAGGACATCCACAAGTTCCTCAGCACTCTGGGATGTAATTTATCCGCCCCGTGCTTTCTCCTGGCCTTTAAGGGAGCTGAGGCTTCCTCACTCTCTGCTGTGATTTCACTTCCGGTACCTCTTCTCCTGCTTAGCCCTCCCCACCTGCCAGTGATGCCTCCCCCTCTCCCCAGACCCGCCGATCGGTAAGGGTCCCCCTCCTCAGTATCTCTGTCTCCTCCCATGTATGATGCAGCACCCCCATTTTCCTTGGTGGAAACTGAGGTGAAGTACTCATTTAGTACCTCAGCCTGCTCCCCCAGGTCTTGTGCCCATCTCTCCCCTGATTTAATCCTGCTAATCTGCCCCTTCACCCTTCATTTTCCCCAATGTATCTAAAGAACCCCTTGTTCCCTCTCCTAATTTCCCTGGCCAGGTTCTGCTCCTTCCTTGCCTTAGCCGCCCTCACCACTCTAGTGGCCCTTCTAGCCATCAGCTCGTACTCCCCTCGATCCCTTTCACTCCTTGAGCACTTGAATTGCTTATAGGCTGCTTCTTTCCCTCACCACCTCCTGACCTCCCTGGTCCACCAACAGGGTTTTGGGCCCTACCGCATTTCGTCTTACTCTTGCACAGGTGCTGGTAGCATCCTGCACCTCTCCTGATGATTTCCCACCTACTATCAGCGTCCATGTCTGACCCAATCCCATCCAAATGCTCCTAAGGATCCTTCCCATTTCCTTAAATCCGCCCCCTGAAGTCGGTTACTTCCGTCTTTGTGCAGCCTTCTACCCTCCTAGGTCCAGGCAGAACCAGACCGTGGCATGGTCACTCCCGCCAATGGGTCCCTTACCTCTAGGCCCCAATCTGGTCACTGTCTGCCAGGACCACATCCAGTACCAGCGCCTCCCTGGTCGGTTTCTCACCTGCTGAGTTAGGAACGTCTTGAAAGACATCCAACAACCTCTGTTCCTTGGTCACAGAGGATGTCATAGTCTCCCAGTCTGTTCCTGGCATGTTTAAGTCCCCAACACCACCACCATTCCTCTGCCCAGTCTGCAGTGCCTCCCAACATCTGCCACCAGACTGTCCTCCAGCTCCTCCACCAGGGCAGGGGTCTATACACCACTCCTATTTTACTCTCTTGCCCCCTTGTTATCAAGGTGACCCAACGCCCACGGTTCCCTCCGCCTCCTACTCCCCTATGCCAATGCAGTTTTTGACCATCATTGCTACCCTCCTCCCCTTCCCTCCCCCGCCCTTCCTGAACATAGTGTAACCCTCCAGGTTCAGGTCCCAGTCACGTCCTGCAGTGATCCAAGTCTCAGTGACCGCTGCCACATCCACTGCTCCCTCAGTTAGCATCACCTGGAGCTCAGGCATTTTATTGCCCAAGCTCCTGGCATTTAGCAGGACTACCTTCCACCCTTTTCCTATAGTTCCATTTCCCCTGCTCGTGTTCCCATGGGGATTCTGTTTTCCCCAGGTCTGCACTTTGCCAGTCTGCCTTTTTCTGCAATCCTCCTGGTCCCCAGGGGGGTGGAGACAGAGTCCCTCCTTTATCGGCACCCCCTTGACAGCCTTTTCTCCCATCCCGGCCCCCTTCACAAGTTTAAACCCCACTTTTCACCAATGAACCCCTCTATTTTCAACTTAAGGATTCCCCTCCCCTCCAAATTGAGATGTAGTCTATCTCCAGCATACAGCTCCTTATCCTCCCAGGTCTCCCCCCAATCCCCCATCAACCCATACCCTCTGGCCTCCACCACTCCCTGAGCCACTGGTTTATCTCCTAATCTTCCTTTTGTGTTCCCACTAGCCCTTGGCACTGCTGCAGGATTTCTGAGAAGGAAACTGTGCATCCTATGTCATGACAGACCTCAGCGAGCTCCCTGAATCTTGCCTGTATCTCTAGCTCGCTATTTCCCTCAATGTCATTTGTACCCAGGTGGACCAGTATGTCTGGGGAACCCCCACAATCCTTTGCCAGCTGATATACCTCGTGCTTAGCTCTGTGCACTGTTAGTCCAGGGAAGCATCTTGTTCTAACTGGCCAGGCTTCTCCCTCCCTATCCCATTTGATACCCCTGATCACAGAATCCCCCAGCAGGAGCACTCTGACCATTCCTTTTCCTCCATTTCCCCCATGTCCCTCATCCTTTCTACCAGCCCCTCCACCCAGCCGGCTCCTTGTTCCTCCCCCTATCTGGGTGCCACATGCCACCCCTCCTTATTTACCATGGCCACCCCCTCCCCTCCAATCCTATGCCTCTCCTCCTCCTGAGTATCCTTCTGTACCTTACTAATTCCCCCACTGCTCAGCTGGTCCTTCTCCCCCATCTGCTAAACTAGCCTGGCTCATCCTCCCTTCCTTCCTGTCTCCATTTTAGTTTCCTCCTTGCTCGTCGTGCTCCCCTGGCCTAAACCCTCAGCTCCCTTTACTGAATCCTCCTTGTACCTCTGGTCCTTCTCCTTTACCTTTCCTCCCAACTGGTCCTTCTCCTTGCGTTTCCTCCCTCTTCCCCTGCCCTCCTGCTCTGATTCACTGCTCCCCTATTCTCCTGCATTCCAGGTCCCCCTGTTCTTCCTGCCCAGCCCCCTGCCTCCTGCCTCCCACTCCCTTTCCGTCTCTAACCACCCCTGTCGTGGCTACATCACCCCCCTCATCCTCGAGCAGAAGAAGAGAATTGAAGCGGTTATTGAGTGTAAGGTCTGATCCACCTCCCCGCCTTGCTTCCTTCTGTCCAGCCCTGCCATTTGCCTACTTCCCTGAGAATGTTGTCCCTCCGTCCCTCCTTTGTGAGGGTCCCCAGTTACCTGCCTGCTTCCTTGGTAGTGTCCTTTTGGACCCCCTCTGCCAGGGTCCCTATGTGACCCCTGAGTATTCTCCCACACCCTTTCCCTATGCCCCCACCCCAGTGCTTGGTGCAACCCTGTGGGAGATTCTCAGTCCCCTTCCCCAACCATACCACCCCCCTTCCCCCAGCTTTCTCCTAATCCCCGCAACCTCCTCCCTAAGCTGTGCTAGCTGGTAGCACACTGAGTAACCACCGAACTTCCAAGCCCAGTCCAGTATCATGGCTGCTCCACACCCTGTGCACCCCACCACCCTCCCAAAGATGCCGGCCCTAATAACGTGTGATTCCATCCCCTTCCAAATAGGTTTCCTTGGGTGAGCCACCAGTTTCCCTCCTAGTCCAAGATACACCTTACTGCCTAATCAGGTCACCCACTAATCTTAGAGACAGTCCCACTGTACACCAGTAACCCTGTTACTAGGTGCAGTACAACACATTAAACTTATAAGGGAAATGAACAACTCCCTAAGCTCCTCTCTCCCAGCCTTTAAATCCAACCCCCAGTGCCTAGAACTACATGAGCTGCACCTGCAGCCTTTTCCTCTAATTGCAGGGCAGGTGTTCCCCTATAAATTCGCAGAGACTTCTGGGGAGGGAGGGTCTTGGGCAGACACCTGACTCGAGAGAGAGTGTATCAGCCCTGTGTCTCCCCTCCAAGCCCAGCAGCCAAAGAACCAGGCCCAAGCAAATCCCACCAAATAGGTTTTAAATCAGAAGAAATAGGCCTCTGTTACACAGTGAAACATCCACAAAATGAGCCCCACTTACAGCCACCAACAGCAACTGAAAGGTCAGAGATTCCTTCTCTTCTCAGCTTCTCCAAGAAAATGGGGTGTTCAACAGTGCTGAAGGCACTGGCCAGATCAACAAATATGATGGAGGTTATCAGGCCCCAATCCATCCTATTTGGTATGTAATCAGACAGAGAAGGGCACTGGTGGTGGAATGAGATTTCCTAAAAGCAGACTGGAAAAGGGTGAAGTAGGAGATGGAGTCCAGAAAGGGGGAAGAGTTGGGACAGAACAAGTGTTCTTGGGAGCTTAGCCAAGGCTGAGAGTAGGAAGATGGGTGACAGTTTCTAGGGACAAAGGGTCACACTCTCTCCCGAAGGGGGATGACAGTAGCCCTTTTCTACACCTTGGGAATGGCACCTAGGGAGAAGGAAATGTTCAGAATGTTAAATACGAGTGCCAGCCAGGTGGCACATAGGGCTGAGGTGATGGTGCCTTACCTTCTGCCATGCCAGTGTCTCAAGTTCAGGAACGAGCTTGGAACGCTGGGGGTCAGCACAGGTGGAAGAGATCAAGCTTCCAGAGGACAGCTCTCCTCTCTTGGAAGGTGGGAGGTCCAGTTGTGCCGCACTTAGACCCACAATGTAGATGCATGTTGGCAGGGCATCCAGCACAACTGTAGAGGGGAGACGTTTGACAGCCAGTGCGTCGTCCAAGCGGGCCTCAACACGCATACACAATCTGTGTCATTGCATGTTGTCGGATGGGGGAACCTTTAAAAGGAAAATGTCTGGAGGTCAACATATGAAGCCGAACAATCGCGAGCCATACTGACACCCACAGCCACCTCCATCTGGATCATGCCCTGGGAGGGAGAAATGGATCTCCCCTCTTGGGCCTGTCATGCGAGATAATCCATGGGGGTTGCTTAGGTAAGTCCTGGGGGAGACAGATGCCGGTCGAGTGTGGGTAGGGGCTGATGGCCGGCACCAAGGAGAAAAAAAAAAAAAAAGCTCGATTAAAAAAAAAAAAAAAGAGAGAGAGAATGTTAGAGACAAGGGTAGTGATGAAAGGAGCTGGCAGATGATGGAACTTAGGGGCAAGGCCATCAGGGCTATGACCATTATGAGGGTTAAGAGCTGATAAAGCCTTTAGGGATCAGAATCAGAGGTATATGCATTCTAAAACCAGGAAACAAAGAAAGCACAACAGCTGATAGCCAACTGCAAAGTACTGGTTTATTAACACAGTACTGTATATTGTGCAGAAGTACAAAACAGCCTTGCTGTCCACAAGACTACTCGGTGAGGTGAGCGCAAGAGTGGAAAGAGGTGAAGGGCGAGTTTGGACAGGACAGATGGTGAATGAGGGAGAAGAAAAGCGAGCAGTGAATGCAGGCCCCTTGCCAGCTGGGGTTCGTCAGGTTCGAACGAACCCCTCATTTTTCTCTGTTTTTGGCAATGTCTAGAAGTGCCCCTTTAAATCTCAGGATGGGGCAAATCATAGAACTCTGGTTTAAACAATGGTATCACAGTACAATGTTACTCTATCAATGGTAAATCAGTTCAAAATGAAACAGCAACAATAACTCTATTGAGTAAAGGAAGCAAATTATGGAAGCATGCTGAGCAGTAGCAGATTACCCCAGGTAAAGAATCAGCTATTCTTCCCCCACCAATTAACAACAGCACCCGACTACAGAAACAAAGAATTTAACGGCAGATAAGGACCACTTGGCCCACCTAGTCTGCCCGTTTCCCTACCTATATAAGTTCCAGATACTAAATGACCTGCAGCTTACTTTCTCTTTCCTACCACTATGATTGCCTTCTGTCTATGGCATGCATTCTTGAATTCCCCTACTATTTTAGCCTCTACGACCTCTGCAGGGAGGTTGATCCATGCACCCACCACCCTTTCTGTGAAAAAATACTTTCTCATGTAACCCCCGAGTTCTCCACCCCCCAATCCTCATACTGTGACCCCCTGTTCTTGCACATCTCTTTTTTTGAAAGCTGCTGCCCTCCTGAATCCTGTTTAACCCCTTGAGGTACTTGAAGGTCTCCATCATATCTCCCCTTCCCTCCTTTCCTTTCCTTCAGGGTATACATACTGAGGTCTTTTAGTCTTTCCTCATACATGTTCTGGCCTGTTCCTTTCGCCATTTTTGTAGCCCTTCTCAGGACTGCTTCCATTCTGTTTATGTCCTTCCAGAGATGTGGTCTCCAGAACTGAACACAGTATTTCAGATGTGGCCTTACCAATTGTCTGTACAGTGGCATCACCACTTCCTGTTTCTACTGGCAATGCCTCTCTCTATGCACCCCATCATCCCTCCGGCCCTCCCCACTGCCTTCTCACATTGCTTGGCTACTTTCAGCTACTTTCAGGTCATCTGTTATAATTACCCACAGGTCCCTTTCCATGTTTATTGTTGTTGGTATCCCCCTCTCCATTCATATTGTATTCCTCTCCAGGATTCCTGCGTCCCAGGTGCATGACTTTGCACTTCTTTGTACTGAATTTAAGTTGCCGCACTCTTGAGCATTTTCTCAACTCACATAGGTCTCTCATCCCCGAAGTGTCCATTCTATTGTAGATCTTGGTGGCATCTGCAAAGAGGGTTACTTTTCCTTCTCGCCCCTCTGCAATGTCACTAATTAAGACATTGAAGAGGGCTAGTCCAGTACTGAGCCCTGTGGCACCCTGCTGGTTACCCTCCTGACTCAGGATTGAACTCCATTTACAACCACCCTCTGCGTCACATTGCTCAGCCAATTTCAGACCCAATTTACCACCCTGGGAGCCACTCCCAGACTGCCCAACTTGTTTGCTAGCTTACTGTGTGGGATAGTGTCAAATGCCTTATTAAAATCTAGGTTGGCCATGTCCACAGCCCCCCACCACACTCCCGATCTACCACTCTGGTCACCCAGTCGAACTCTTATCAGATTTGTTTGATAAGATCTACCTGTTGTGAATCCATGTTGCCTCAGGTCTTGTGCCCTGTTGGTCCCAAGATATGCTACAATCCTTTCTTTTAGCATAGATTCCATTACTTTCCCTATCTCTGATGTCAAACTGACCAGCCTATAGTTCCCTGCATCCACCTTGCTCCCACTTTTGTGTAGTGGAACCACATTCGCACTCCTCCACTCCTTTGGTACCACTCCTTCCTCCAGTGATTTGCTGAATACGGCTGTCAGTGGCGCCCCCAGGTCCTCTCAGAGTTCTTTTAGTATTCTGGGATGTATCTCATCTGGACCCATTGCCTTGTCCACGTCTAGTTTTGAGAACTCCTTTAGAACACCCTTCTCCATGAATGGACTGGTGTGCACCTCTCCTCCATGAGTGTTTCTACCGTCTAGTTTTGGTCTCTCCTCTCCTCGTCCCCTTCCCCTTCTTTTGTAAATACTGAGCAGAAGTATTCATTCAGAATTGCTGCTTTTTCTATGTCCTCCTCCACACACATCCCTCCCTTTATTCAGCCTCACAATCCGTCCATTGGTCTTGTTCCTTTCCCTAATATACCCAAAGAAGGTTTTGTCTCCTCCTTTTACTGGTTTGGCTATTCTTTCTTTAGTTTTTACCTTTGTCTCCTGACTGCTTTCCCCACCTCCTTCTGTTTTGCCCAATACAGTTCCCTATCTCCCTCCTTCTGCGTTTCTTTGTACTTTCTGAATGCCCCAGTTTCTTTTCCTTAACCTTCAGTGCCACTTCTTTAGAAAACCATACTGCGTTTTTTTTCTTCTTTTTGCTTTTTTGACTTGCTTTACACAGAGGTGTGTTGCCTCTGCTATGGCTCCTTTAAGTGCCTACCACCACCACCACCACGATTTTCTTGAGGTGCTCCCCCATTTCTGCAGTTGGCCCTTTTGAAATCCAGGACCTTAACTTTTGTATGGCTTGACTCTACTGCTGTCTTCATGTTAACCCATACTGTAAGGTGATCGCTGGACCCTAGATGGCTGCCCACTGATAGATGTTATTTTGTCCCCGTTGGTGAGAACCAGGTCTAATATTGCCCCCTCCCATGTGGGCTCCTCCACTACCTGTCTGAGGCATGCCCCCTGCAGGCGACAGAAGAACAGTCTCCATAGGAAAGGCAGTAGAGTAAGTATAAAACACTCATAGCTCACAAGAGGGAGCCATGACAGTGTTTCCTGGCATACTGGTGTCTCCCCTTTGGTGACTCTCCCTCTGGTGACTTCCCTCAAGGAATTCCTTCGAGAACTCCCACACTCCTGCTGTCCCACTCACACTGGGACCACCTGAATGGTAGTCTCTGGAATTATATCCCTTTGTCCCGCCTTGTGCGTGTACAGTTAGGAGTCAGGGACCGACTGAAAGTCAGCTCGCTCCAGCTGCAGGAGGTCTGGCAAGGCCAAGACTTTGTCCCAGGGTGCAGGGTCACATAGATGGCACACAAAGGGACTTGGTGACACACACAAGAGTGAGACAGTGATGCTCTAGAAAGGCGGCCCAATCCCTATACACTACAGTTTCAGCAAAGAAACTTTCTGGAGCACTAAAAACCAAGGGCGAGTGACGGCAGAGCCCTTTGAAAGACCAGATATACAGTACTAGTCTAGCAAAAAGAGCATGAACCAATAACTCTGCATTGTAAAAAAAAAAAAAAAAAAAAAACTTTGTTTTGGGCAAACTGCTGACATTGGTGAATCTGCCCAAAATAACGTTTTTACAATACAAAATCACAGATTCACGAAGTTTTTACTAGACTAACATGTCTGTCTTTTAAGAGAAACACACACAATGTCAGCAGAAAAGTATCATTAATCCATCCAGTCTGCCCAGTTTTGACTTACTCTATCCTGTAACCTGTTGTCTAGATGGGGTTTTCGCCCTCTCCTTCCCCCCCCCCTTGCTCTGCTCCTTACTGCTACCCCTAGTAACTATTAAGCCCTTTACTCTTTCCAGCTGCGTCTTGAACCCACTAATGGTTTTTGCACCCACCACCTCTGCCGGTAGGCTGCTTCATGACTCAGCAACTTCTCTGTTAAGTAAAATTTCTTCATATCCCTCCTGAATCCCCTCTCCCCTTGCCAGATTCCACTTATGTCCTCTTGTTTTCAACCCCTCCGTTCCTGCTGAATAGTTCCTCACAGTTTACCTTGTTTATTCCTTCAAGGAACTTGAAGAGCTCTATCATGTCCCCCTCTCCTTCCTGAACTCCAGCGAGTCCATGTTCAGTGTCCTAACGGGCCTAAATCAATACTCATAGGATCTGCCGTTAACCCCGACTCATTTTAGTTACTCTACACTGCACAGTCTTCAGCCTGTCTCTGTCTTTCCTGGACACGGTATTCTTTTTTCTTTTCAGCTACTGCCATGTATGCCCCTACATCTCTGGTCAGCCCCCTTCTGCTCGGCTGCCCCACCCCATCACCCTGGCATCCCCCAGGACATACTCTCTCCCCCTCCCCCGAGAGTTTCCCCCCAGAGCTTGACCCCTCTTCTGAGGGCAGTGAAGACACCTCGAGTTCTGCTACAGAACAGATCCAGTATATGGAGGAGGGGCCAGGGTAACATATGTGAGATCTTCAGGCTGCCAGAATCATCCTGCCGGCCAGGGTCTTTTCACTTGTTCCCCCTTCCCCTAGGACACTGGTAACAAGGATGCAAAACCACATGCACATGCAGATGTGCACAGCGCTGCACCAGTCGACACACTCCAGACTGCACTGCCACCTGTGGTCACTCAAGTGGCAGTACTTCAGAGGAGCTGGCTTCCCTCCCTCCCTGGAGGACAGCATATCCCCAGGATGCTCGATCCTCCTGCCCCCCCAGCCAGTACCAGACAACCCAAGCTCATTCCTGAAATCAGGTCACTAGCCTCACAAGCTGCAGTGCTACCACTGAGCCAACAGACCAGCTGGGCACAGTATTCAAGATGGGGTCTCACTAGTGATCTACAGAGAAGCAGTATTACCTCTTGCTATCGAAACCCCTTAGAATACACCCCAACATTCAAGACTGCCTTGCTGTAGGCCTTGTTACATTGGCTAGTTTGCTTTAGCGAGTCACTTATGATGACTCCTAGGTCCCTTCCAGGTGAAATAGTGACCAGCTTAACTCCTTCCATCCAGTATTCTGTCCTGGGGTTCTTGTTCCCTATGTGCATCACCTTGCATTTCTTTTGGCGTTGAATTAAAACTGCCAAGCCTTGGACCACTTCTCTACCTTTTACAGGTCCCCCTGCAAGTCCCTTATGCACCCATTCCACTGTCCACCCTACAACAGAGCTTAGTGTCATCTGTGAAGAGACAAATCTTGCCCTGTATTCCAACTCTTAGGTTTCTGAAGAACATATTGAAAAGGACTGTTCTCAGGACTGATCCCTGCATTACCCCGCTTGTGACCTCCATTCCCCCAATTTGACACCATTTATCACCACGCTCTGCTGTCTCCCCCTAAATAAATTCCCATCCATCTGACTAATTCCTTCACTGCTCCCACAGCCTCCAATTTCTTCAGCAACCTTCTGTGTGACACCGAGTTGAAAGCCTTGCTGAAGCTGAAGTAGAATAAATCTATGGCTTGTCCCTTATCCACCACCCTTGTAATCTAGTCAAATACTACCAGGTTGGTCTGACAAAGACCTCTCTGCCGTGAACCCATGCTGCTTACTATCCTGAAGCCCATTTCTCTCCAGGTAGTCTACTAGGTCCTCTTTGACCAGTTTACTTATGATGGAGGTTAAGACGGATGGGCTTATAATTTCCCCAGTTCCTCCCTGTCCCCCTCTCTTGTGAAGCGACACCACATCAGCTATCCTTCAATTTCTCTTAAACATCCGACTGTAGTGAGCTCTGGTGAGCTACTGAATAGCCCTGCCACAGGTTCAGTCTGATCTGATACCAATTCCCCGAGTACCCTCGGATGTATCCCATCCAGTCTTGGAACCTTATCTATTTCAGGCCAGCAAGCCCTTTTCTAACCCTTTCTCTTGTAATTACCACCTGCCCCTTGCAGCAGCCTTTATGCTGCTTGCTAGCAGAGGCCTGCAATCCTCAAGTATGAATACTCAACAGAAGCAGTCATTAAGCACATCCTCCTCTATTACCTTGCCCCATCTATCAGCCAAACAATTACCCCTCTCATCTTCCTTTTTTCCTGATGTACCTGAAGCTGTCCCCCCCCCATCTTGATCCCCCTCTGCAATATGCAGCTCCGTGTCTGCTTCTGCATACCTGAATGCCTTCTTCACATCCTTCATCTTTACTTGGTATTCTATCTATTCTCCACTCCCTTGTGTTTCTTTGCAGCTAATGAAGGCCTGTTTTGGTCCTCGCTGCCTCTCAGACCTTCTCAGAGAACCAAACTGATCTCCTATGCCGGTTACCCTTGGTAACTGTTCTCAAGCATGATTTAACTTCTTCAAGAATGGCCCCTTAAATTTCTACCCACCTCTTCTCCACACCCCTGATTTTGTTCATGTCAACTTACCTTTGATCAGTTCCCTCATCTGATCAAATTCTACTCATCTGAAATTCAGAACCACAGCCTTTGGCGAGGGTATGCTGGTCCCAAGGCCAGTTCAAACCATATGGTGTTATGGTCACTGGATGCCTGTCATTCCTCAACCCACACTCCACCTACCATTTCCAAGTTGGTGAATACCACATCAAGAATGGCAGCCTGCCTCATGGGTTCCCTGACCAGCAGCACCAGCAGGCAGTTCTGCAACACATCTAGCAGGGCCTGACTTCTGGTGCTCTTAGCTGATGGAATGTCCCAATCTACATCAGGTAGACGGAGTATCCCCCATAGCCAATACCTTCTCTTTGCGATCCCGTCTCAGTTTCTTTCCCCTAGTTCTCCATCGCCCTCAACTCCCTGTCCCAACAGTCTACAGACCACATCCATGCACAACTCCTTTCCTGATGCTGTCATGAGCTGTACCCATAGCTATTCTGTCTCCCCATTTCCTCCACTGATGGACCTAACCTCTACCACCTCTATGCCTTTTCTGAACTACAGGGCTATTCCACCTCATTCCCCGCCTATACTTGGTATACCCAGATACCACCAGATCTCAATGGCACATATTTTGGCTATGAGGTCTAGTACCACATCTGCCACCATCGCGTGGAGGGACTAATTTTGTTTCATACTAAGGTAACCACGAAGCAAGCACGCCGTAGACCATGAGTGCTCCTACAAAAAATACTTCAAATTACCATCTCTTAATATGTATCTGTCAAGTCTTTGCTTGAATATATTTTTACTTTCTGAAACAATAATTTCCAATGACAGATCATTCCATAACTTCACAATCCGATTAGTACAGAGGTTTTTCCTCATATTTATTCTAAATTTCTTACATCTGATCTGGAGTGGGTGGCCTCTAATCTCAACATGGGTTTCCTTAAATTCGATATCTAAATTGCACATGAATAGTAAACCTCCACGAGCACAGTGTGTTTCCAATGACGTCAGGTTTAAAAATTTAAGTCTGTCATCATAGTTATTTTTTTTGATCAGGTGTCATTCTAGTGAATCTGCGCTGGACCCTCTCTAGCTTTATTATCTTGCCCTTTTTGCAAGAGTTCCAGATTTGGGCAGAGAATTCCAGATGGGGACGTACAAAGGATCTATATAATGGCAACAGAACAGAACTGGACCCGGATACAATATTTCTCTTGACTGAGTGGATTACTCAATTTGCTCTCTTAATAACCTCAGAAACTTTTTCTTTTGAATCCATAGTTTGCCCCATATTAATACCTAGACCCCTTTCACAGTTTGTTTCTTCCAAAAATAGCCATCTATATTATATTTAAATTTCATGTTTTGTTTCCCTAAATGCACGACTTTACATTTATTTCGATTCAATGTCATATGCCATTTATTTGTCCAACGCACAATCTTATACAGATCATTTTGTAGATTAATGCATTCACCTATATTGGTACATGGTATGCCAATCTTTGTAACATCAGCATACTTAATGCTCCATGAGTTGATATCTGATTTCAAGTCAGGTTTCCCAGGTACCTGGTGTGACACTTGGACAGCTGGTTCTAATCACTGTATCATTTTTTGTAATATAAAAATGGGTTATGGACTGTCTCTCATGAGAAGTGCTGAAACAGCATGCGAGATCACACACACAGGTTTTAGATACAAGGTGTTACCTGGAAGGGCAGAAGTTAATTACAGGCTAGAAGATACTTAACTGCTAAGATAGATCATAAACTTTGATAACGCTTAGAGGAAGAAGAGCAGGTTGTGACATTTTAGTGCGAAGTCATAAAAGATGCTTTGATGTCCTGGAAAGGGGGAAGCTGATCATAAGATCAATGAATTGTCATCTGAAAAAGAAAATGAGTTGTGCTGAGGATTACAGAATTTAATACTTTGAAAAGACATCCTGTTTTTGTATAGATATATATTTTTTATATATATATTCTGGACAGAGTAGGGAGCTAGGTGACCTCACACAAAGGGGTTGGCCAAGACAGTTTTTTTTTTTTTTTCCTCAATATTCTGTTTTCCTTAAGACACTTTTATCTACGCTCTGACAAAGAAACATCTTTGAGCACTTTAAGCAGGTATTTAGAGAGAGAGAGAGAGAGACACAGAGAGACGCAATCTAAGTACTATAGTAGGAATTGCACTGTTAAAACTTTGTTCTTTTAAAATATTGTACGTTTCTTGTGATATAATAGTTCTGTATTTTATGTTTTACATATTTTTTTTATCTATTTTAGTAAACTCTATTTTTAAAGCCTACCTCGTCTGTATTTGAATTTCTTTCCTTTACAAGTGAAGTATATATGGTTAAAGCAGACACTGTACATAAGTTTGAATGGTGATATCAAACTGGAAAAAGGTAAGCGTTTTAATCGGAGGTCTTTATTAAACTTTTTAACGGTTCATTTCTGTACACCTGGTTAGGTGCCCGTAGGCAAAGATATCTGGCCCCCCAAAGATACATTTATCCGAGCCTGTGCATTGGGTATGCTAGCAAGAGGTTCATAGTTTGAATCCCTCCAGAACTGAGATCAAAGGTTGATCCAAACCCATAAAACAGACAGGAGGGTTACCCTGTTTCTGTTAACGGTTCACAAGACTGCGCTCGGAGCTTGGCACTTTGGGAGTAGAGGGCTGACCTGCTAAGTGGGTTTGTGACACCTGGCATTTAGGTAGACTGCCTTCAGACTTGTGCCTAAACCCTTCCCATTCTTGTCAGTTCCTCTCCTCCCCCCCCCTTAACTTCCTGGTTTTCCTGCTCTCTGATGGCTTTGTGAGCCACTCCCCCTTCCCGGCACCCTTGTTTAACTCATTATATACCCCTGCTTTGCTGTTTTCATCCCTGCTGCTCCTAGCCAGCTTCTCCCTTTTGCTCTCTGTGGTTCCCTCAGCCTCGGTCTCCTCCCTTTCTATTTAAACTGTCCACCTACACAAACATCAAACTTCTGCCCAAGCACATTGGACCCCTTCTCGTTAGGTGAAGGCCGGCATCCTAGAAGAGTTGTCCCAGAAGTCCCTCCCCCCATCTTCCTCAAAAAGGTACCCCCTCCTCCTGACACCATCCCTTTAACCACCCGTTAAATTCCTCAGTATTCTCCTTCCTCACCCTATCTTTTCCCTTCCCACTACCCAACAAAGGGAGGACCTCGGAAAGGCTATGGAAGCAGAGTGTGCCTTCAATCTGTCCTCTAGCCTTTAAAAGACAGGCAGTATAGCGCAGTGGTCTAAGGCTCTGAGCTGCAAATCTGGTGACATCCAGCAGACCAGACCTGGGTTTGAATCCCACAGCTTCCACTTGCATACTGTGTGACCCTGAGCAAGTCACTTAACTTCCTTGTGCTCCCAGGTTGCTCCTGTAAAAAAAGCTTTCAGCTTAGTGTGCTATACCTGGTTAAACAACTAAAAAATAAAACAAGTTACACTTCACTGTCTCAATATGCCTGTTTGCCAGATTGCTGGTACCCAAGTGTACCAGCTCCCCAAGCTCCCCCTTCCCTCCTCTACCCATATCCTGGATGACTGATGCACCTGGAAGGCATCTGACCACCCTCCAACCCCCCTACAACTACCCTTATCCACCCCTCTAATTACATAGTCCCTAGGTTTTGTTACCATTCATCCTCCATTTTGAGTGTACCAAAACTCTGTTTGCTGTCATGGAGATGGTCACCTGGAGAAGTCTCAGCAAGCTCACAACTCTCTCTTTACCAAAAAGATGGTGCCTTATGGGTTGGGATGGTGGCTGGGGTCTAGTAAGCAAAATCTAAGCACAAATCCCGTTGTCCTGCATCATAGCTTTTCAACCAATCAGCAGGCAGAGACCAGCTGAGTGGCAGCTCTGGCTGCAGAAGGCCTAGAGAGACCAAGTCTTTGTCCCGGGGTGGGAAAACGAATATAGCCTGGGAAGCCTCCGCAGAGACATGTGACTACCTCATTACCAAGAAACCGAGATCCTCTGGGTTGGCAGTATAGCCTAGTATTTAGAGTAGTAACGAGCTGGTAATGAGCTTAGTACATCCAACAGACCTGGGTTTGATTCCCACAACCTCTTCCCGTGTACTGTGCGACTCTGAGCAAGTCACTTAACCACCCCAGTGCTCCTGGGTCAAGCACTGTGCCTAGTGGGTCATACCCAGTTACCGAAAAATAAAAAAGTATATAGTGTATATTAGGTTTCATTAAAAAAAAAAATAAATAGGTGCTTTTGCCTCTCTCGGTTCCAGCGTTTTCCTGTCTGTACAGGACTAGGAAAAAAAAAAAAGTCAGTCAGGCCCACTTAGCCTTTATTCTATGGAGGTGCAGCCTGAAACGGGTATGATGAAAAAGCATCGTCAACTATTTTTTTTTTTTTTTTTACAGGAGCTTTCCTCGTGTAATAAACCTTCGTGGATTTCACTCATGGCTTTGTGTATTACACAGAAAAACCATCTGTGCTTGACACCCTGGAGAAGTGCTCAGATATTTGGCAGCTGAAGTTCAATAATAAGAAGTGTGCAGTGATGCATGTGGTGCATAAAAATCCACTGGCTGAGTACTCACTGGGGGACGACTGATAAAGCAAACAGAAAAGGAAAGGGACCTGGGGATAATAATCTCAAAACAACTTTATGGTAGGAGACCAATATAGTAAGGCAGTAGGTAAAGCTAACAGAATGATGGTGTGCATAGGAAGGGGCATAACAAGCAAGAAGGAGGTGTTGATGCCTTTATACAAGACCAAGGTCAGACTGCACCTGGAGTATGGGGTACAGTTCTGGAGGCCTCATTTAAAGAAAGGATATAGATGGGTTGGAGAGGGTTCAGAGAAGGGCAACAAAGATGGAGCAAGGTATGCAAGAGAAGCCATAGGAGACTAGATGGAGAGAATTAAATCTATATGTGCTGGAGGTTAGAAGAGACAGAGGTAATATAATAGAGTCATTTTAAGTATATGAAGGGAATAAATAAAAAGTGAGTGAAGGTAGATTATTCAAAAAGCAAAGTATGAGTTAAAAAAAAAAGGGGTCATAATTTAAGATTTAGGAGCAATGTAAGGAGATGTTATTTCACTGAGAGGGTGGTGGAACCCTGAACCAGATTACCTAATGAGGTGGTATGTGCAGAAACAGTGGAGGAATTCAAGAGGGTGTGGGATAGACACAAGAGTTTGGCTGGTGGGCAGAGGAAAATATCCCTGGGAAGTGGAGACAAGTAGGGGTGGGTGGGAAATGGGCAGACTAGATGGACCAGGATGGTCCTTTTCTGCTGATACATTACTATGATACACGTTTATGTGTGGGATCTTTGCCCGTGTCTCTTTTGCGCATGCGCGGGATTTCAGCTGCGGTCTGAAAATGTAACTTATAATATTCACAGTGTTCAGTTTGGGTTCTTAAAAACCTAGAAGCAGAGCTGACAATGCCCCTTTAACAGTCAATACAGATACACTGACCCAGTCAAGGATACAGTGGCAGGTTAATTACAATCAACATTAACTGGAGAAGAAGTTCTATTATACACAAGACAGTCACAGTCAGACTGATGTCCCAATGAGGTTAGATCGGCAATAGGGAGTCGACTGATTCTCAGTGGTAGCAGGTGCAGAGGCTCAGTTCCAACAGGTGGCCTTAAGACCCTTCTTGAAGCCCCCAAAAGAGGTACATTCCTGGAGACTGCTAGGGAGACCATTGCAGATGGGAGGAATAAGGGCAGCGTAGGACCGGAGTCCTAGAGAAGTCCTTATACTGAGGATTTGGAGAAGCTAGTGGCCAGAGGATCTTAGTGTTCTCCCATTCTTTTTGGGAGCTAATGTGTTAATTAGGCAAGGAGGGGTGCCATTTTGCTGGAGCTTAAAAGCAAGGCACAGTGAGGGATATGATAATCTGCCCTCAAGAGAAGGCCACTTTAGAGATATTAGTACCTTGCAGTGATGCTCCCGTGGTAGCACCCCTGTGGCGCAGTGCCCTATCCTGTGATACAGTGTTTTAGCCTTTGCATTTCAGAGCTTCTTACAGAATGTAGTAAAGAGGCCCCATACAGCAAGACTGGAAGGAGTGTACCAGTGGAAACCTTAAGTTTGGATTCACGAGTGAGGAAAAGGGCCATGTGATATAACAGACCTAACTTCTGGTTGAGTTTCTTGGTCAGATGGTCGATGTGGCCCTTAAAGGAGCAATCTTGGTCCAAGTACACACCTAGAAATTTGATACAATCGATCACTTCCATTTCTGAGCCATTGGAAAAAAGCTGGGGACAATAAGTGTGAACAGGTTGGGCCCAGGCTTTTAGGGCCAAATAGCATGGCTTTGGTCTTTTTACTATTTAGAACTAATTTATTAGCAAGAAACCAATTCTCAAGTAGACCAAGGTCTTGACCAAGCAGGTTGTTTAGTTAGACAGTGTCTCAGAAAGACCTATAAAGCACAGCATCATCTACATATAAGGTCACCTTGGCCCCTTCACAACGCTAAGGCAAATTATTAATAAACAGGGAAAACAGGAGTGGTCGAAATTTCGAACCCTGTAGGACACGATCCGTGATAGGGTGATCTGCCGTCAAGGCAGTCCGTGAACCACTCAGTAGACAGACAATCAAGACCAAGAGATTTTAGTTTAGTGATAAGCTGCTGATGATTCACCAAGTCAAATGCCTTGGTGAGGTCTATACGGACCACACCAGTTGGAAGGCCATCATCTAGAGCTGTGAAGATAGCCTTACTGGGGGTAATCAGGGCCGTGTTGGTACCACGATTTTTTTTAAAACCACATTGTTGTTCAGTTAGTAAATTGTTCTGTTCAACATGTTCCTGGACCTGCTGGTATGCTTTCCTCTCTAACACTTTACTTAGAGTGCAGAGGATGGATATTGGTCTGTAATTCTCAACAAGCTCAATATCCCCACCTTTAGGGATAGGAGTGACCGAGACAACTTTCCACACAGTGTGGACTTTGCCTTCAAGCAGCGATCTCTTTAGGAGCCAAGTGATTGGAGAGGCAATGACGTGGGCTGCGATTCTAAAGAACCTGGGCTCCAGGTTGTCAAACCCAGCAGAATCGAAGGATTTAATTTTTCTTAGTAATTTCAAGACCTCAGATTTAGTTGCAAGTTTGAAGTGAAAATTAGGGTAAGAGGTTTGCTACTGTAAATGATCTGGGAGGGGGCAGAGGGCTTATCTTAACATTTGTTCAGGTCAGTAAGGAATGCATTTAGTGCTTTAGCAGCATCTTGCAAGCTGGTATGGCAGACACCATTTGCTACTACAGTATGTCACTTTTCTCATGAGTGGTGTTCCCCTTTAGGAGAGAGTTAATTTGGGACCAAAGTTCTTCAAGGTCCGAAAGGTTTTTAGTTTGTAAATTCTGGAGGCATTGTCTTTTAGCTGATTTTAGTTCCTTTTTCACACTGGTTTCTCAATTTTCTATATTCCACCCAATCCTTACTTAGATTTGTAGATCTGAATTTTTCCCAGACTTTGTCTCTTACCCTCATGTTTTTTTTGTTTTGTTTTTTGTTTGTTTTTTTTGAGGTCTCTGGACAGCCACCCTAAGTGTTGTCCCTTGACTCCGATTTGTTTTGAGGGGGGCAAGCTTATTGGTGGCAGAGAGGAAGTTATTGATGAAATCAAGGGCAGAGTTCAGATTGGGGGCTAGTTTGATTTGAGTCCAATCCCCCATTGCTAAGGTTTCGAGAAAGGAGCAGGTGTCAACACTGGAATAATCTAGCCGGCCCGGTGGTGCTGAATGTTGAGGCACTGGATGCCACACTGGCAACCCGGGTTCAGGAACAAGCCCAGGAAGCTGGGGGGCAGCAGGAGAGGGAAGGGATCGAGCGTCAGCAGGACAGCTCTCCCTTCCCTGGGGTGGGTTCCAGGGAAGCACCACGCCATAGCAGCACCTGGGATAGCGCACGCACAGCGGTGCTCAGCAAAGCTAGGGGGCGGAGTTCAGCAGGCGGGGGCACATTATGCCCAACCGCCACTGCACATCCGAATCTCCACAGGGCAAAACAAGAAAAATCCCCTCCCTTTGGGGATAGGTGATGGCGCTTCCTCCCAGGACCACACTCCCAGAGCTGGTCACTCTCCTCACTCCTGATGTGGCTCCCCGACCCGGTACTCTACACATCGAGCACTCTGGACAGATATGGCGGCCCTTCCCCGTGAGGGTTTAGATTCAAGGGTTTTATCGGGTTCGGGGAGTGAAGCCATAGGAGAAAGCCTTGCAGCGGGAGGTACACACTAGAATAATCCCAAGCCTAAAAAATTCTGGGTGGAGGGTTGGGATGGTCGTTTTTCCAGATGCCAAATACAGGGGTATGGTCACTTATGAAGTCCATAAACGTCCCAGCCAGTTTGAAACTGGGGACAGAAGTGAGAATCCAGTCTAACATGGTGTGGCTTCCTGATTTAATGTTCAGCCTAGTGGGTCCTTGGATCAATTGGGTTAAGTTGGCCTAGAGCAAGATGGAGTTTACGTCACTAATGATGTGCTGACCCCAGTGGAGGTTAAAGTTGCCAAGGATTATTTTCTCCCACTGAGGTAGCCCCGGGATCAGAACCAAAAGGCTCTTTAAGGTATCTTTTGCAGTCTTAGGAGGGTTGTAGATGCAGCCTGTTAGCAGGGGCCTAGTCCCGCCAAGCAGTATTTTGATAAACACTGCCTCACCACTTGATCGGGTATGGTCTGGCGTTGCCACCAGGGAAGCATTCAGGGAGGTTTTTTTTTTTCTTTTTTTTTTTTTTACGTAAAGATAACTCCACCACCCTTCCTACCACATCTCTCACGTCTAATGAACTTAAACCCCTGGAGCTGTCAACCTCATGCATTAGGATACTAGGCTTGAGCCAGATTTCGGAAATGGCAATTATGTAAGGGGAATGCATATTTACCCATGCCTCTAGCTCATGTATTTAGGTCTGAGGCTGTTATTATTCAAATGGACTAGTTTCAAACCTTTGGCATTAGCCCAGACAGCCATAGAAGGTAACACAGTTGGAACATTAGAATATGGAGGGCCAGGGTTAGATTCAATATCCCCAGCAAGTAATAACTTAAAGGTCAGCAGGAATTTCAGGAGTGACCGGGGAAGGGGTGAGGAAGATCTGACGTTTGCAGGCTCACATATTCCATAACCATAGCAGTTTCCCCCTTTTCTAAGCCCATATACGTAATAAAAAAGGGTAGGGTTAAAGTTGTCTTTGGGGTAGATACACGAGAAATGGGAGTACAGAGGGTCTGTGGGCTGCCCCGTGTCCTGCCTGAGAGTGAGCAGCAATTGGTCTGTGCACAGGACTACCAGTGTGTAAGCACAAGCCAGCACCATACCCAGCACCATATTAAAGCTTCAAGATGGGTCAGCTAAGAGGAGGAAGTTCAGATTAACCCCCAAGATACACAGCAGTAACAGGTTAAGGAAAAGCTTGGGGTAAAAAAAAAATGTAGGTGGAGAGAGTATCTAGGGGGGACTATTGAAAAAATGTGAGGTAGGATAATGTGGGTGGTTAGGGTCGCAGCCACTAAAACAAGAGGCCGCAGCATCCTCCACTCCAAGCCGCAGCACCATGAACCTGAGCAAGAGCTATGCAAAAGAATGTCAGAGGAATACTCAGTGTGTGAAAGAGAAGGAAACAAAGTGACCTCTGTTCAGACTGGGCAGAAAGAGTGAAAGTGCATGACCTGTCAAGCCAGATGTAGCAACAAAGGGCTGGCAGATCCACACAGTAGTCTTTACTCAGGAACTCCACGAGCACAGCAACATTCGTTTTGTGTATTTTTTTTTTTTTTTTTTACATGAAACCCTTTAGGCAATGCATTTTTTTTTTTGTTAACTTTTTATTTATGTAATTGTATGATCTTACAGCATAAAACTGCACTATACATAAAAAGAAAAGTGAGTGAGGTATGCAGACCTCCATAACAGATGTAGAGATGTAGTACAGGTGGGGTATATAAAATAAGCAGCGACTTTAGTCCATGTACAAATCGAGGACCGCCAAGTGATTACTTTAAGGAGTAAATTTAAGCGAATTGCTCTGTAGGCCTTTATTACTCTCACCACAGTAAAGAATAAAAAAATAAGATCCATGTTAAACCAAAACATCACCTCTCTTGTAGAACTTAAATAGTTGTTGAGGACTGAAAGATACTAGTAGCAGTATCTCTAATACACCACGATTGTTTGGCCTCAATCAAGCTGCATTGCTTACCCACCGATTTAGTCAGAGCAATGCAACCTGCCCTGTGGGTAAGTCAGAAATAATGCAATAGGATTTCGTAAACAGTTCACAAACTGAGCAGTGAACTAACTCACCACATAACTATACTGTACTTAATCTTATAAGGTATTACAAAACAAGTCTGCTATTTGGGCAACAAGAATGACAGCCAGAAATAGAGGTAATAACTTGGGAGTTTTTTTAAATGACCCCTTTACATATACACTACAAAAATCAGAGACCATAAACATGTATAATCTCTCAACATTGTGGTAAACTCAAGGTTTTTGATAACAAATGAGCCTAAAACACATTTGTGCCAAAAAACACAAATGACTCTGTCCTAGACAAGGGTAAGTTCCAGTCCCTGAACGGGCAGATTTAAAAGCCTGGTTACATTTTCTATATGTCACCCATCATAGTCTGACTGGGTGTCAGCAGAATTAAGCTTCCCCAGTAATTTTTCTGTAAACTGTGCTGCAGCCGTGGGATCCATTAAGATGTGCATTTTCACCTTGTGGCAAACTTGAAGACGAGCTGAATAGTTCAAACAGGCCTCAATCCCGTGGCGCAGCAGATTTTTTTTTTTTTTGTGGCTTGAAGTTCTTTTTTCCTTGCCTGGGTCTGCACTGAGAGGTCGGGGGAAAAACCCAACTTGTTGCCCTCTCAGATTGTCTCTCCCCTTGTTCTCGCAACTTGTAGTAGTGCAATTCGGGCTTCAGGCGGGGACAAGGTGGTGATCGCTGTTAAGGGTTTCTGCTGTATTCCACTCTTAGATCTGGTACACTGTGGTATAACAAATACTTTCACTAGTTTGATACTAGCATCCCGGAGTAATAATTGTAAGTCCTCAAAGATCAGCCTTAACAGTACAAGATGATCTCAGCAGCACCAGCAAATCAGGGTAGAAAGTCCATGATCCTGACGTTCCCCTGCCACTGCACATTCTCAAGGCTCTCCACTTTAGCTCATAGAAAGGATATGTCCCGGACAAAGGCTGCATTGCAGTCGGCCTTTCTTCCCTGTGTTTCTTTGAGTTTGTTAATGGCACCCACATTCTCCTGGATTAGGCGATCATTTTTTTGGAAAGCTTCGTCTCAGCCTACTTTTTGTTGGTTTCCTCGCCATTGGCCCGAATCTTGGTCAACACTGCCAGTATTTGTGTAGCTGGGAGCTCTGTGGAGGCTGCTCCATTCCCCGCCGTAGGCCCCGTACCTGTACTGGAGCTCGTGGGAGAAAGGTAGGTGTCCAGGTTATGGGTTGTCTTTTTTTTTTTGCGTCATTTTGGCCCCATTTTGTTCCTCTGAAGTTCCGACAGCTCTCCAGTTAAGTTTAATCAATCTCGATGCGTCGATTTATACAATTTTGGAGCTTAGTAGCATTCTAAAAGAGGAGCTATAATAAATTACTGCCGCCATCTTGTTGCTCCGCAGCACCCGTCCCCTCCCCCGGCAGTGCCTATTTTCAAAGGTGTAGGTGCTTTTACTTTCCTTAGAATTGTCTAAGCCTTCAAAACATGAAACAAAAGGGAAGGGTTATATCAAAGGCTGAAAACGGATATTTACTGCGGGAAGCAGAGGAAACAATTAAAGCAGAAGAAAGGACAAAGCAGAGAGGAGGAAAGGGGGCACACACAGAAGTAGGAATGGCCAGCTCTATGTCTGGCACTGAAAATGTTGTTGCGATAGGTTTGGGGCAGAAGGCAGGCTAGCTCAGGCCATGATAGTACTGCTGGGGAAATAACTATTAACCAAAGGTGAAAGGTTCTGGCACTCTGAAGATGCAAAAGATCGCACTCTTACAGTCATAACTGTCGCTCTGGTTTCCATATAAATATATTATAAATCAAAATAAAGACATGTACAAAATGCAGGTTCAGTTCCCCCAGCCTGCCCTCGTAAGTTATCTGTTCTGCTTGTAAGCATTTTTGTTGCTCTTTTCTGGACCTTTTCAAGTTCAGCCCTGTTTTTCTTGTAGAATGGTGCCCAGAAGTGGCCACTGTTTTCCAGGTGGGATCATCTCACCAAGCCTTCATACAGTGGCAGGATCACTTCATTGTCCAGCTTGCGCTGCTTCTGCATATACATCCCATTTTGTTGGCTGGTCTGGCCACTGCAGCACAATGCGCCCATTGCTCTTGCAAATTTTCATTTATTAAAACAAATGTAGGTCCTTTTCCCGCTTCTTCCAGACACTGGGAATGTCACTGTATCGCCGTATTATACAGGGATTTATTTAACTCTAAAAATTGATTAGCGTTTTGTTCATAAAAGTGTTAAATCTTTGTGAAAATGCATAGCTCTTGCCTCGCTGTGTTTAATAAACAGAACACTTCTAGAAAATCTATATACATACTTTCTGTACAGTTAGTATAGTCCCAAGAAAAAAAAACTGCTAATCAATTATTTAAAACCCTGTTATATTATATTGCGGTTATAAGTAGTCATGGAAACCGTGGTTTATGGTTTACTGCAGTTTTCTGGCCTTTCAACTAATGTGTTTTCAGGGACAGCTGTCACTTCTGTGCCAATTCTCCCTGAAGCAAGAGTTTCAGGTGGCTTCTTTTTATACACAAATTACTTTTTCTTGTAATACTTGCAGTATAACAATAACCATGGTATTAAATGCGACAGTTATAATTTCATACCAAGACATCCCTACCAAATACAGATGATTATTTATTTATTTTAATATGTTTGGTGGGTAAAAGCACCCTGAGCAAAAGTTAATGTAACCACAGTCTGGGTTGACGTTATTTTATTTATTAGCGCCTAGTGCCTCCATTTTGTAACCCATTACCTAGCTAGACTGGGTTTGGGGAGAAAACATTCGCCTGGCATCAGGGCTAGGTTTGTACTTCTGGACAGGGGCACCCAAGTAACTCCAGACACAGGAAGCAAGAACTGTGAATGTCCAAACCAGGAATGGGATTCTAAAGTGGGGCTTTTATTCATTTACACACAGGAATACAAAGCAGTAATGACCCTCACGGGGCTACACTCACTGGTGGTACAGAACTCTAGAGGTCAGAACACATGGTATTCACCATCACAACTTTTTCCTCAGGATCTGAACACACTGGGCTCTTGGCTCAAACTGGTACTCTCTCTATCCTAGATTCCCTGACATGGCCCTCGGCCAGCACTGGCACACACTTTCCATATGGCATGGACATTTCTGTTGGTGGCTCCCTCTACCATCCATGAGCACCTCCAAGCTCTAAGGGAAAAACACATCCTAATCCCACATCTGGGTACTTTCTGCAAACACTGGCCAAGTGCCCAGAAGAAAGCTATAAGTGCCCAAAGTGAATCCGTAGAGGTAAATCTGGATTCTCCAGATATTGGGGGGGGTCTCCCATCTTTTGTCCCCAAATTCATACCTGGCCATTCATTTGGAGTCAACACCTTTCCTTGTGAACCTCTCCGTTTGTAGAATGCTATCTCAAAATGTATGTCATATTTAACAATCTACTGTCTCTGGTAACTGGTGTCCTGACTTGTAACATTCTTTAAGTGGCTATGTCATCCCTGTAGACCCCCACTGATTAGATGCATTTCAAGCCCTACACAAACCTATGTACTGTACTTGGTTGTCCTTTCCTGACCCACAGTAGCAGATACTTAACGCAACAGTCTCGGTGAAACACAGACTCTCTGGCAGAGCAGACACACCCTGGTTCGCAGGTGCCCACAGGCTTCTCTCAGGAAAAACATAATGTACTTCTCAGTGCATCTGCACAAATCTTCTCTAGGCAGCTTCTCTTCATCCAGCAGGGCCAGGGGAATTGTCCCTGAAGAGCGGTCTTGTCCCCCCCCCCCAATCCCTCTCAGGGATGGGGCACTGGAACAACTGGGGGATGGTCTCAACCACTTAAAAAAAAGTTTCTTCTGTGTCCTTCTCTAGGGCAAGAACACACACCCACTTCAGAGGTAGCTCTGAACAGAGCTGAGGGCTCTGAGGGACTGACAACTGCAGTGCACCTCCTCCCTCCACTACAGACTGCACAAGACTGACTTTGAAAACCTCAACATTCTAACCTAACTCCCAGCTGCAACATTCCACTGTGGCCAATGCTGCTGCAAGAATTCTATATGATGTCATCCCTCCAGCTTAGCTGAGACTGAGTACAGAGTGAGACAGTGTGAAACCCATTTAAACTGGTGTTTCACAAGTTGCATTCCCTGCCTGCCACTAGATCCAAGTGGGATTCTTGTAACCCTAGCTGACAGGGGGGTTACATTAATATTTCCAGGTGTGTCCCGGACCCACAGGGAGATTAAGTGACTTGCTCAGGGAGGATCACACAGTATGCAAATGGTGGTTGTGTGATTCAAACTTAGGTCGGCTGTGTCTCTAAGTTCACAGCTCAGTGCTCTAACATCTAGGCTATACTGCCTCCCTAACTGTGATAACTGGGTGCTACTCAGCACGTGGGAAGTGGCTGCACAGTACATTATAGATCGAGGGAGTGCTCCTGACCAATCAAGAGCGCTCCTTTCCTCTGCATGCGAGACACTTATTCTGTGAAGAGACACACACACACACACACACACACATCTGCCCTGAAAACAAGCAAGTTTCAGTAATGTATTTAAAAAACAATTACTATGTATGTCACTATCCTCACTGAGACCACTATTATGGCTGTAAGAGTGGTCTCATGCACATTCTTGGGGTATAAGGACCACAAATTGAAGGCAAGTGGTTCTGATACAACTGTAAGATTGGTCTCAGTGACTGTATTAATATATTACTGACTGATCGAGCTTGATCAATTTATTCATAACTGCCTCTGGCATGCATGTTTTCAGGACAGCCACACGTGAGACACCCTTCACAGAATAAGAGTGTCTCACGCACAGAGGAAAGGAATGTTTCGATTGGTCAGGAGCACTCCCTCGATCTATAATATTATTGATTGAGCTTAATTAAAAATTATATGAATACTGCCGTAGAAACCACTCCTACAACTGTAAGAGTGGTCTCATTTACATTCTTAGGGTATCAGAATCACTTGCTTTCGGTTCATGGTTCTCATGCCCCAATAATGCATACAAGACTAATCTTACAACTCAAAAGAGTGGTCCCAGCAGTGGTGATAACATCTGTGATAATTATCAACCTCAAACGAGCCCAATACAATATAGGGAAACCTCAGACTCCCAGACTATCAGGACTATTTGGGCTGGCAGTATAGCCTAGAGGTTAGAGGAATGAGGTGTGAACAAGCTTGGTACATCCATTCTCACAACCTCCACTAGCATACTGTGCGACTGAGCAAGTCACTTAACCACCCAGTACTCCCAGGTCGCCCCTGAAAACAGGCACTTGTGCCTAGTGGGCCTTACACAGTTACCAAAGACTAAAATAAAAAAAAAAATTATTTGTTATGCTGCTGTCTGTCTCTCTAAATTAAGTCAGGCTTAACTAATCAATTCCCACCAAAAAAAAAAAAAAAACCACCACACACACACACACACACAACCATATGGAGCAGTCTGTAGTACCAAATGCCCATGCAGGAGTTCAGTCCCAACACAATTTCATTTTGTAACTCCCCCTCTATACACTGAAGGAGTCCACAACCATGAGAATGGTTAGTACTACAGGAAATAAAATGCTGTCACGAAACTCAGTAGTTTCACTGAAATTACTGACAGAAAGAAAAAAAACAAAACAAAAAAATACACGGGAATATTCCACAACAGTGAACCTTTGGTCTCTGCTTGCTTTGCAGGCCTTTTGAATTACTGATAAAAGGTCCTGCAGCAGCAAAGTTAATGTTTACCTCTCAGAACTGTACTCTTAGAGGCAATGACCAAGTAACCCTAAGAAACATATCTGTTTGTGTGGAAAAGGTCATATTACAGGAGAAAAAAAAATCAAACACCAGACCGCTGTCCAACATCTCCAAAAGTACTGGCGTTGCAGATGCCAATGAAGCTTCGAAGCCCTGAGTGTTGTACACCACTGTTCTGCACAAAGTGGGCATTATGGTATCTGGTGAACTCTTATTGTGCATGGATTTAGACACCCCTTTAAAAAGCTACTGTACCACACTTGAATGGTCACACCGGTTGTAGTGGGATTGCCACCTCTGAAAGAGGCAAAAACCAGATACTAGACCATACCCCAAACTCCACCCCTACCCCAACCCTTTTCATGACTGATTGTGCACTGCCCGATCCTCCAAATCCATTTGTTATGTCAGTGAAGACAGTCAAAGACAACACTTAAAGCAGAAGTTCGACAAAAATGTTAAGCTAAACCTGTTAGATTTGCTTTTCTAGGTTTTTCCTAGTTATTAATAGATTTTATTGAAATTATTCTACCAACTAAACATACAGAAATAAAGGATGGAAATTGCATTTACAGACATGATGAGACAAGGAAAATACTGTACATAGTATACCATTATATATAATAAACACACTGTTCATTACCTATAATGTGTACTTTATATTTTTCCTAGACAATTCCTTTTCATGTCCACAATACTATTTCGAATCCAAAAGAAGTGAACATATTTTTTATTAGACAAAACAACTATTTTATAAAAATAATTTAAAACATTTAAAAATTATGTATTTAAGAGATAAATTTACCAGCAAATGAAAGCGGAAGATAGCGGGGTCTTTTTACTGTACAAAAAGTGGGGCCAGACTTTTTGCCCAGCTCTGCTGCTGTTCTGCTTCAAGACACAGAGTGGAAAAGATTAGGAACTGCTAATTGTCTTTAATGGCCATACTTTACACATCCCAAGCTGACTGCTTTTACAAAGAAAGGGCTATATTGATAACAGAACTTGTCTGTAACTTGAAAATGCAGTTGGCAGGGGAGGGAGGACTGAGCGTCCCAAGGATGACTCTTCTCTCTTGGGGCAGGGGAATCCTGTGTCCCACTCTTCATCTGTCTCCCAGTGGAGACTGGATGACAGCAGTCAAAACATACATGCTTGGGGTTGGGCCCGTTCTCTGTGTTCATACGAACATGCGCGCCTCAATGCACAGCACACCACTGCTTGCTGGCAGCCCTTGTAGGTGAAACTTACACTGGGAAAACCCCTGACCACAGCAGGATGATACCCCAGTCCCTTGCAGGCCCTGCACCACCACCAACTATTTGGTTAATTAGTTACTTTTTACAATTTTTTGCCAGGCTAGATATGCCACGTCAAGGCTCATTTCCAGGTGTGTCCTGGAAGCACAAGATAGTTAAGGGACTTTTGTAAGAGGGCTGAATAAGATCCTGCCCCATTTGTTATGCAGAGAGAATTAAAGGCAGGGATCTATTCTGTCCTCTCCTATTCTGCCATTTGTCAGTCTCTCACCTATGCTTCCTGACCTATGCCCCTACTACAGTAGGTGTCAAACAAAGTGGGATTTACGCCATGCACACTTTAAGCCAGGAGAGTTGTGTGTGGGTACTAGACTTGGTACCAGAGAAGCACAGAAGAAAGGCATGGATCCTGCAACAGCAAGCCCAGGAGTGATTACCAGACAAATGGCAGCCGAACTAGAAGCAGAAACAAAAGTCCAAACAGACTGTACAGCTGGCACCAGTGATGGAGGAAGAACAGGCAGGAAAAGAACCTGAAAGCACGTGTCTTCTTCAAATGGCAGGCTATAGAACAAAGACAGACTGAGAAAAGAAAAGATACAAGAAGCAGTAGAGAAGAGGTGAAATGACAGAAGCAGTGATGGCTAGATGCCTTACAAGCTATCAAAGCTGGAGGACCTGGTACAGGTCCAGCAGATCAACAAAACACAAACAGCTAAAATGATATTAAAGAGATGTGCCCCTCAGATGATATCGAAGCATACCTGGCAACTTTTGAAAGGGTCGCCAGAGCCTGCCAATGGCCAAAACAGCAGTGGGCAAACAGGCCACTACTTATCCAACAGGTAAAGCCCAACTTACCTATATTAATATGGACACTGCACAATCAAAGAAACTATGACTTTGTGAAAAGAGAAATCCTTAAGATATGACATCTCAGGAGAGACCTAAAGGCAGAGATTCCAGTCCCTGAAGTTCCAGTTAGTCGACAATCTTCGTGAAGACTGCGCCCGACTCACAGAAGTCTTCATTAAATGGCTCCAACCACAGGGCAGAACAGTCCCACAGATCAGACATATTTGCAATGGAGCAATTCATCACCATTCTTGCTACAGATGTGCAGCTTTGGGTAAAAGAACACCGACCAGAATGTGGGAAAAAGGCAATTTCTTTGGCTGAGGACTATCAGATGGCCAGACAGACACTACAGCAGTGAAGTAACGACCAAGAAATGGTAAGACCCTTTCCCCCAACCCCAATTTAACTCCACATCAGATAACAACTCTGATGCGTGTAATCAATCTGCACCCAAACACTATTCGCTGTAACTGTAAAAAGCCAGGCCATATTGCAAGAAAATGCCATAAAAATAAGGAGAGTAACACTGGAGAAATGTTGGCCTTAGCAAATTGGGGCAAGTATTTAACAAATGTCAAGGTGGGGGGATAAACCTCTGAAGGGACTTAACAGATCTGGGACGCTGACGGACCTTGGTGCATGCTGAAGTTCAGAGAAAAGACTGTGCAAAAGGACCAGGTACTGGGGTCATCTACATCCATGGAGACACTCGATACTATCTAACTACCTAAGTGACTAAGCATTAATGAAATGTCACACCGACTGAAAGTGGGTGGAAACCTAAATTACTTATACTTGTGATTACTTGGAATGGCTTTCCAGGATTTACACAGCTAATCACAGAGTGAGTGAATCGTGCTGTGTCAGCAGCTGTGACAACAGACAAAGAAAATCTCAGATGTTGGGGACCCTTTCCGTTTTGGTAATTTTGATTTGGACTTGTTTGAGCACAGCTCCAAGATCCAGACATCTAGGAAAGAAAGAAGAAACCTGACAAAACAGTGGCAACAGAAAACTGATGGACATAAGGAGTTGATGTAAGAAAATGCTGAAGCTAAACTGATAACTGCTTGTGATTTTGTTTCTGAACAAACTATAGTGCCCCAAAGTTGGGAGCACAAGAGAAAAAACAGAAAAGGTGCCCAGAGCACAGAATAAATAATGAAACCAGGCTGCTATGCCAGCAAAAGTAAACAACTGCCTAGGATGGAATGCTGTGCTAAGCTGCTCGTGCACAGCATTCTACTCCAAAGAACCTAGAACCAGAGCATTAGCTTTTAAAGAGTGGTTGCTCGGTTAGAGGAGATCCCTGGTAGCTGTTGAGGAGAGAGAGGACGCAAGTGTAAGGGAACAAGGTAAAGGGCTTACCTGGTGGTTTGGAGCCATCCCCAAGGGCTTGCCTATGAGCTTGCTCTGCCTCCACCTCCTGAAGACTGCCCGAAGCTGCTGCACGGTAGTTGGTGCCATTGGGAACCAGAAAAGTAAAAGTAAAGTCCCACTGTACACCCAAAGGGCTTGGTGTCCTGTTTTATTGTTTTCTTATTTAAAATATTTTTTCCGGTCCCCCAACAGTGGCGTGCAAGGAGCTGCATCTTTAGCGAGTTGTCAGGTGTCCTGAAGACATGCGAGGCCCCCTGCCACCTGAGTTGGTTGCCGAATTGCCTGTTGCAGTCCCTCCCACTGCAGCTCTGTACTACCCAGGCCAGGGCGGTAAGTTGGCAGCAGCACAGGAGAAGAGTGTGGTCCGCCTAAAATCGAACTAAAACTTTATTTTATTAATTGTGCTGCAAGGGCGCCTGAAGAAAATGTCCAGAAGCCGAGACAGGGGGTTGGGCCAGAGGGCCATATTTAAATATTTTCTTTTTGGTTGGGGATAGTGACGCCCAGGGGAAGGTCCAGAACTAAAAGGGGCAGTGCAGAGGTGGGGCAGCCGCAGTGACTGACAGGAAGGCCACAGACAGGCCTAAAGAACTAAAAGGGCACACTAGGCCTGAGTATTTAAAGGGCCGTGCAGGCCCAGTGCCCAGAGGGGCAGCACAGGCCCAGTGCCCAGAGGGGCAGCACAGGCCCAGTACCCAGAGGGGCAGCACAGGTCCAGTACCCAGAGGGGCAGCACAGGCCCTGTACTCAGTGGGGCAGCACAGAAGAGAAGGCCCACAGCTAAGGGGCAACGTTAGGCCCCAGTGTATAAAGAGCTCAGTAGAGGAAGGTACCCCACAGTCCAAAGGTAGCCAGTTAAAGGGCATTCATACAGAAGTGCTCAGGGGTAGCCAGATCCTAGTGGAACAAGGACCCATGAGCATGGAGGGTCAGACTGAAGGGGTGCTTAGCACACAATATGCTATAAAGTGTCTGTCAGCTAATTTACTGTCTATACGAAGTGTTTATTACTCAAGCATCTGAAATGTTGTGTTGATTGCAAAAGTACCGAGACTGTATTGTACTAGGATTGTGCTTATTTACCCCTGATATGAACAAGCGCCCAGATTGTTGCAATTTGCCCCTGCTCCAGGCGAACTGCCTCTGCGAAGAAACCCAAGGTCCACTGGTACAGCGCAGACTACCAGTTTAGCACTGTCACAAAACAAACAATGTTTCTCTCCAAGGATAGTTTAAGCAGCTGGGGGTGAAATAAAAACAGGGTGAACCTACAGTATGTTTAAAAAATGTAATGGGTTATTGTACAGAGTTTAGGTTCATCCTCAGATGCAAGAACATACAGAACAACTGGTCATACAAAAGTACAGAACTGAGTTGTTACAGATAGCACATGACAGTCCTATGGCGTGTCACTCGGGGAGGGACCCCGGCCCAGCCAGATAGCTGTTCAGATTTTACTGGCCTAGGATTCATGAGAATGATGCAACCTATTGCAGTTCTTGTACCGAATGTCAGAAAGTAGCCTTAGTGACTAAAACTAAATAAATACAAGGTGCCCCTACTCTTGATAGGTGCCTTCTGAGAGAATAGCAATGGATGTGGTTGGCCCCTTAGACAAAATAAAAAGGGTAATCGATTCATTTTTGTAGTACGTGACTATGCTACTCCATACCCAGACACAGTTCCTATGCATTCTGTCACAGCCCCAAAAGTAACGGCAGAGCTTGCCAAAATTTTCAGCAGGGTGGACATACCTAAAGAGATTATTACTGATGATCAGGATAGTAATTTTGGTGCTGCATTGCTGAAGGAGCTGTACTGACTACTAGGTATCACTGCCATAAGAACCTCCCCTTATCACCCTCAGACAGACGGGTCTTGTTGAGCATTTTAATAAACCCTAAAATGCAAATTAAAAAGGTTTGTGAAAGGCGACGTGAAAAATTGGGACTGATACTTACCTTACCTGCTTTCTGTTTACAGAGAAGTGCCACAAGCATTATCAGATTTTTAGACAACCTAGAGGGCCACCAAATGTAATAAAAGTAACATGGAGCGCTACCCCTACTCAGAAAGAATCTATTACATCATATACGTGTGCACAGAGAAGGAAACTGGCAAAACATGCTGAAATTGCCCAAAGCAATCAGAAAGAATCCCAAAAACTCTAAACTCTACTTTTTTCAGTAAAAAAATACCACCAACAGCTTAATCTGGTTCAGTTTCAGTTGCTTACCATCTGTATCCCCCCCTCACCTCGGGTCGCCCCTGAAAAAGGGACTTCTAGGCCCAGTGGGCTTCCCGGGTCAACAAAATTCAACAAACAACAAACAAACAAACAAACAAACAAACAAACAAACAAACAAACAAACAAACAAACAAAACTGCAGAACATGTATTATGACCATGGGGTAATAGAAAAAGATTTTGAGCCAGGTGAAAAGATCTTGTTACAGTTACCCACTACAGAAAACAAACTGCTAATGACGTGGCAAGGGCCTTATAAAGTGGTTTGACATACTGGTGTAGTTATCTATGAGATTGAAACCACTGATATACCATGTCTAGCTGGCCCAGTGATGCTGAGGGTTGAGGCGCTGGACATCACAACTCACGCCACGCTGGCGACCTGGGTTCAGGAATGGGCGGGGGGTCAGCAGGGGAGCGAGAGGGTCGAGCGTCTGGAGGACTGTTCTCCTCTCCCGGAGTGGGTTGCTGGGGGCACCCAGTGCAGTAGCAACTTCTGGTAGAGATCAGGGGTGGCGCAGACGTCAAGCTGCAGAAGGGGGCAGGGATGTCAGCAGGCTCCAGCAGCATCTGCCGCACAGGAGCAATTGCACGCTGCATCCTGAGGATAAAAAAAAAAAATGAAAAATGCCCCATCCCTGGTAGGCGAAGGTGAGTCCTGGGATTCCACACCCACCGTCGGGTCTCTCTCCTCTGGTGCCTCCTTAAAAAAACCACACACTTTCTAACATTTATTATACTCATTAAAAATAAAAAACACTTGAGTCTTTTACTTACTTTAGTATCATTATTATCTTTTTTTTTTTTTTTTTTAATTTATTTATTTATTTATTAGTGCACTTTGGAATGGTCTGAGGAAGGGACAGGAATATTCAGAAAACATTTACCAAGTTGAAATGTTTAAGAAAGTGAAAAGTGCCTTTTTGATATAACTTTAAAGTGAAAAATCTTGAGATACTTGTGAAGAAGATTGTTATACTAATATATTGATGTGAATTAAGCTGCAAAAAATTAAAAGGAATACAAGTAAAAAGGGAATTATTTTGGACTTGACTAAGGGTTGAGAGTCTTTTTCTACTACTTACACATCCCGGGACTCCACACCTACCATCAGGTCTCTCTCCTCCTCTGGTGCCTTGCCATCTGGACGCTCCATCAGATTCTAGACAGAGCACCAGAAAGGAGTTGGTGGTCCTACCCCGGGGGAACTCAGAGCTGGGGAGTCAAGTGGTCGGGCGGCGAGGTCTTCCCGGCAGAGGAAGGAGAACAGAGACTTCAGACAGGACGGCAGAAAGGAGGAGGAGAAGATTAAGTGGCCATACTGGAGGGAGTGCAGGGATGGGGACGGTAGGAGCATAATACCATGCCAACCTTCTGAAGAAATGTGTTAAAAATAAAAATAAAAGGTTGCTTTGTTAGTATTATCACGTCAAGAAGATATTCATATAGTTTATAACAGACTGGAACAAACAGACTTCTGATGCTGTAAAAATGAATGTACCAAACGAAGCACAGACTCCCAGCTTTAATTAGAGCTTCTTCCAGTACCTTCCTATTGTAACCTCTAGACAAAAATCTTTGGAACAATTTCCGTGACTGGGAATCAAACTCCTAATCCTCAGAACAGTTACTGTGTATGAATAAAAGCAGCCCACACGGTACCCAGACTGTTTTTTATTTCAAGTGCTTACTGTTATTCTTTACTAACGAATCTCTTTTTCTATCTTCTTCAGCTTGAATCTGGCAGTCTGTGATTTGGGGCAGGCAGATCCCCCTTCCAAACACAAAATGGACTGAATTATGTATTTGGGAAGATCACAGCTCTACAGAGAAAGCAATTTGTCCATTTGTGTATTCATTTAATGGAAATACAAAATCGCACATGCCCCCACAATGCAAAGCATCATGGGCTACATATGCAAATCACCACAGAATGTTATGCGGATCCAACTTTAAGCAGAATTGCATGGTGCCGAAAGGCCTCTCACACAGTTTGCAAAGGGTGCTAACAGAAGACATTTAATGGTACCCTCTGCATTAATGTTACAATCATTTTTTAAATAATTTTATTTACCAGCTTAGACTCTTGAGGAAGTTTCTTGTATGTATATGAAATATTACAGTTGAATTCTCTGCACTGCGATTATGCTACTGAAGGGGCCATTTTTATATTTGCTTGCACGCATGTGCAAGAAACATAGTGCTCCTTCCGCATACAATATGGAACTACTATTACCGAAAGGTAACAGAAACTAACACAAGGCAGTCACTTTACTGATTTTTTTTTAAACACAGCACGGCTTACTTTCAGCTCGTAACAGCTTCTCACTTTCTAAAATGAGCACCGCTCGGTCACGCTACATTTCAGCAATTAAGTGAAAGTCCTTTACAGACATAGTTTTTTTCACACCAAAAAGGGCTAGTAAAAGTTAAATTCATTTACAAATACAGTTCTTTTCACACCAAAAAGTGCTCCCAATCATACTTGCCTCCCTCATTTTTCAATACAACTTTATTGTACACCTCTGCCAACATATCATTTAATTACCAACTACACAGAAGGACTACTTTTTCCACCCACTCCCCCAAAAAAATCTATAGCCATTTTATAAGATAGATATACCACTCTGAGGTGTGTGTCGGCGCTCTGATTCGCACGCCTTGGCGGTTGACGACACCAAGGCGCGCGGATATCAGAGCACGATCACGACACCTCAGAGTGGTATATCTATTATATATATATATATATATATATATATATATATATATATATACATACACACACACACACACACACACACACACACACACACACACACACACACTCGTGCCCCCCACGCACACACTCTATAGCCGATGGGGTGCCCAACCCCTGTCGGCTGTGCTGTCACTCCCCACAAACCTTCAAATGCCACATTGGGTGTCCACCCCAGCGTGGCAACTGATAGTATAGCCGAGGGTGGTGCCCAATCCCCGTCGGCTTCACTATCTTCCCAAGTACAAGGTGCCACGAGCCCACCCCAAGCGTGGCAACTACTACCATAGCCGTGAAGTACCCAATCCCCGTTTGGCTCTATGCCCCAGCCATCCTTCTGCCACGCTGTGAACTCACCCCAGTGTGGCAAGCGTCCTCACGTCATCTTTTTTTTTTTTAAACCTGTAAAGAAAAAGCGGTCCCATGATCTTCCTGCCCCCTCCCCACAACCCGCACCCACCCACTGCGCACCCTGCCTCCGCACATCCCACCCCATACTGACCTCGGAGCTCGGGCGCAATGATCTTCGGTGGACCGGGAACACGTCTGCACTCTTCAAAGTCGACCGCAAACTGAGAAAATGCCAGTAAGCTGTATAATGTCCTAGATAGGGTTTTTTCAACTTTGTTGCATATCTCAGGCATTTTTTGGAATTTTTGCACCAGATTTTCAACATGGGGTTTTTGGGACCCCTTCTCATGAATGCTGTCACTGTCATGACGTCATTCAGGCCCGAAGGGTGATTTCGCAGTCACTGCACGAAATCACCTTTCGGGATCGATTAACGAAAACAACACTGCCAGTGTTCATAAGGTGGGCTCTCAAGAAGCCTATTTTGAAAATTTGGTGGAAAATTGCAAAAAGCGACTGTTTCTGGCGTGCATTCGCAGTTCCTCATGCGCTCATAAGTTCGCAAATTTTCAATATTTTCAATCCAGATTTTCAACACTGCCATTTTACCACACCTTCTTCGAGCAATACAGCTGTCATTTTTCACATCTCACTCAAAATGTGTTTCTGCCCATGTAGCGCACAATGGCGCAGTCTGTGTGCGAAACCAATGTACGTGACAAATTAAGAAAACCACAGTGACACTGTTCATGAGCAGAGGTCTTAAAATGGCAATGTTAAAAATTTGGTGAAAAAATTCCTAAAAATAGCTGTTTTACGAGCGTGCGTTGCGCAGTTCCTATGCATGCTCATAAGTTTGCGAATTTAATATTTTCACTCCAGATTTTCAACATTGCTATTTTATTACACTTCCTTATGAACAGTACAGCTGCCATTTTTCACATGCCACCCAAAATGTGTTTTCGTACATGTAGCGCACAATGGTGCTGTTGGTGTGTGAAAGCAATGTTTGGGACAGATTAAGAAAATCACAGTTACACTGTTCATGAGCAGAGGTCTTAAAATGGCTATGTTGAAAATTTGGTGACAAAAAGTCCATAAAATGACTATGTTACGAGTGAGCATTGCGCAGTTTCCACGCACCCTTGTAAGTTCATGACTTTGTAATATTTTAAGCCCAGGTTTTCACCAGTGGCATTTTTCCACACTTCCTTATGAACAGTACAGCTGTCATTTTTCACAACATGGCCGAAGTGTGTTTTCACACTTTCAGCGCAGAGATGCGTGGTCGCTGTGGAAAATCATTGTTTGGGACAGATAAAGAAAATCACAGCGACACCGTTCATGATCGGAGGCACCAAAATGCCTGAGTTGTCAATCTGCTGTAAAAAAAAAAAAAAAAAAAAATCCCCAACCTAATTATATTACGGGTGTGCGTTGCACAGTTTCTATGTACGCCAGTGACTTCACCCATTTTTAAATATTTTACCGCAGATTTACAACATTGCCTTTTTTTTTTTTTTTTTACACCTCCCATGAACAGTACAGCTGTCATTTTTATATCCTGTTGGAATGTTTTGCACCTGTGTTGCTAAATGCCATAGTCGCTGTGCATAAGCAGCTTTCGGCTAACAAACTGATATTCCCCTGTTCATGTGGTGGGGTTACAAAAAAACCATGTTGAACATTTGGAGTGAAAATACCAACGAATGCCTGAAGTATTAGGGTTTCCAACCATAACGCCCAACCCTGTAGAGAATGACAGGCATCAGGGGTGTGACTTTGGGATTCTTGCCTGTAATGCTCATACCATTCCACACCCTGCAGCCAGTGAGAGGCACTGAGGTATGCCTTGGACTCTTCGACCCCAAAGTTCACCTCATTCTCCTATATCACCATATTTCTTGATGGAATGGGGTGCGCATAAGGGCCAAAGACCCCAAGGAACACCGTGACACTTGTCAGTGTCTGCAGGGTGGGGTGTGGTGAAATGGCGTGGCCATTATGCCTGACGACACAAAGGCACACCCCAATGCCTGTCACTCTCTGCAGGGTGGTGGTGGGGTTGGCTTCAGTTAAGTACTTCACTGCCATTTCTATTACGCAGCTCTGTAACTTCTACACTACCACTGCCAATGCCAGCAAGCAAACATTTGGCATTGACAAATGATTGTTTTATTAGTTCTAGGATTACAAATACCTTTGAGCCAAGGCTCTTTTACAAAGCTTCCACGTCAGTTACAATTCAGTATAGGAAGACAAAATGACAAAAGTATAAGCTAAAGCCAGAACGGTAATCAGAATACATGTAGTTTCAAAGAATATTAAACAAACAGTTTTGGAAAGTAGGTCATGGGGAAAATCGAAAGAGGAGGAGAGGTAAAGGGACATGGAAAGACAAAGGCGAGAGTTGGAGCAACAGAGGAGTCAGAGCAGCCTGTGTCATTGTCAAAGACAGAACACTGTGAAGTGCTTACTTTTGGGGGGATAGGAGGTGGCAAAGTGCTAATTGGAGGGAGAAAGAAATAGGCTCCGGTAGTGTTCAGGAGGGTCAACTAGATGAGGCAGTCACAGGAGCTAGAGCCTGTGAGGGAGAGACGGAGTCTGGATTTAAATGCACCAAATAAGGGAGTGAAGGAGATGTTACTGCAGAGACCATTTAGCCAGCTTGGTGCCCTGTAAGCAAAAGATCTTTGACCTTGTGAGGTTCGACAGCATGGAACCTGTAGGAGCTGGGATTCAGATCCCCTGGTTGAGTGGGGGTTGTTTCTTGGGTGCAGGAAAGCTCGGACTCCAGGTGGTGCAAGGCCCATGGTTATTTTTTTTTGCCATAGTACACGTTATGTACTTTATCCTATGGGTGAGTTGCAGCCATCCTGTTTGTGCAGAGGTCACACATATGTGTGAGACGGTGCGATCCAGTGAGGAGTCGACAGGCCTTGTAGAGGGTGGTAGATACGCGTCAGAGCGGTAGCAATGGCGGATCCATAACGGATGAGCCCATGGTCAATGACTGAAACGACGGAGCTTTGTACTGTGACTGTCAAGCTTCCGGGGTAAGATGTTGCCTGTGCCAGAAAAGTAGGTCAAGACACGTATTAGCAGCTTTGGCTACACAGTCAATGTGGGCACCATACTGTGGATGAGAGTCAAAAGTTATCCCAAGGTATTTAAAGGATGGCACCTGTTCCAGGACAATTCCAGGGCTGGTTTTGACGGATAAGGGGTACAGCTTATGCTTGTTATGAGAGCTGCTGAACAGCACAGACTTTTTTTTTTTTTTTTAATAATTTAGGACCAGTTTATGTTTTGTAAACCAGTTTTCAACAGAGGCAAAGCCAAGCTAAAGGTTGTCTTGTAGGGGTTTGGGGTCCTTGTGTGAAGCGAGAATTACAGCATCATCAGCATAGAGGAAGATTTGTTCAGAGCAAGAATTCGGAAGGGTGTTCAGGAACAAGTTGAAAAGGGGCCCAGAATGGATCCTTGAGGGACTCCAGAGCTGACAGGCCTGGCATCAGAGAGTACATCCGCGATTTTCATTCTTTGTGACCAGTTCTCCAAGCAGCTGTTGAACCAGGCTGTAGAGTCTAGCATTCTGGAGCTGCACAAGCAATAGACAGTGGTGAACAGTACCGAACACCTTAGTCAAACTGATGAAAAACAGACCCAGTTAGTTGACCATTGTCTAACGAGCTATGAATGGCACCAGAGAATTCCAGAAGGGCAGATGTGGTGCTATGACCTTTCCTGAAGCCATGTTGCTGCATACACAAAGTATTATATTTGTCCAGGAAGGCGGTGAGCTAATCAGCTACTATAAGGTTCAAGGGTCTTGGAGAGGGGAGGCAGTATAGAGATCGCACGGTAGTTCCCATGGGTGGCCAAGTCACCACTTTTATGAACTGGGGTAACAGTGGTAGCTTTCCATTTGTCGGGGAACTGGCTGAGGCTAAGAGAGAGGTTGAAAATACTTGTCAACGGCCCTAGCACCTCATCAAGGGTGAGGGACAGCAACCTAAGGTCAAGTGTGTCACTGCTAGATCTGGCTTTGGCTATTGCTTTGGTAAGGCAGTATAGCGCAGTGGTCTAAGGCTCTGAGCTGCAAATCTGGTGACATCCAGCAGACGAGACCTGGGTTTGAATCCCACAGCTTCCACTTGCATACTGTGTGACCCTGAGCAAGTCATTTAACCTCCTTGTGCTCCCAGGTTGCTCCTGTAAAAAAGCTTTCAGCTTAGTGTGCTATTCCTGGTTAAATAACTAACTAAAAAAAAAAAATGTATTTGTGAGCTGGGGGGGAAATGGGGGAGTCATAATCCTTGAAAAAGTCAGAGGGGAGAACACTGTTGAGATCAGTGAACGCAGTGTTGAAGCTATTTGCTATGATTTTAGGGCCAAGTGTATTGGTCCCACTTATGTTTAAACAAGGTTGGGGAGGTTTTGGGTCACTTCCCAGTGACCTCTTCAGTATTGTTCCAGAACGCTCTTCCATTTCTCCAGGTATCAGTGACAGCATTCTTGTAGTAGAAAGATTTTATTTGGCGGATAGATTTGGTGCAGTCATTATGAGCACGTTTGTAGTTTAAGATGTCAGTTTGCATACCGGTGGCCCTGGCCAGTTCCCAGAGGTGATCCCTTGATTTCAGTTGACCTAAGAGGTCAGCCGAGAGCTAGGGATTGTAGAGGGCTTTGACTTTGTGCTTTTTTAAAAAGGAGCGTAGGAGTCACAGGCAGCATTAAAAGTGCTGACAAAGTAGTCCGGTGCAGTATTAACATCCGTTGCTTTGTAAATAGGATACCAGTCTTGCCGACAGAGGCAAGATTTAAGGTGGGTCAACTGCCCACAAGGTAGGACTCTGCTGCGGATGATTTTAGGAGGGGGCTTGCGGAATTTGTTAGCAACCATTCCCCTGTCATCTGTGAATGGTCTAAATGAATCAGGGAAGACTGAGGTGTTGGTGATACGAGTTGGGTGGGTAGCAAGAATTCAATCCAGGAGGGTGCTGGTGCCAGTTTTGTAGTTTTTCCTGGTTGGGGAGTTAACCATCTGGGTGAGGCTGGCCGATGAGATGGCATCCTTATGCCCCCCTGCCTCCGGCACAAGCCAGTAATATTAAAGTCACCTAGGAGGATTATTTTAGAGTCAGAAGGTTGGCATCTGATCAAGTCCAGGACTGCGTTAAGGCCATTCCCTTGTTCTTTAAGGGGGTATATACAGAAACAGCTGTGAGGGCTTCATTGTGGGCCCCTAAAAAGATTCTGATACGGATAATCTGTGCAGACGTGGCCAGGAGAAGAGTGATGATCGGGTCTCCCAGGAGAGTGTCTTTAAGGCACATCCACCTCCTCTTTTAGACTTCAGGTCCAGCCTGAAAACACTGTAGCCAGGAAAAGTAATTGCCAGATCAGAAATTTTGGGAGAAAGCCAGGTTTCAACAACTGCCAGGATATCCAGGCTGTATTGGTTAGTAAAAATGTGTACAGCATCAAGCTTAGGGAGTAGACCACAGATGTTGAGTGTTACAATTGAGAGTGCTCCTGAGGGTCTGTCCTGGTAGGCAGAACTGTGTATAATCTACACTATTTTTGTGAAGTTTGCATCTGTTCTGTTTTCTACCCCCGAAGCACTGACTCAGGAGCATGAAACTATAAAACAGTGAACCAATCAGGTGTCACTGTGCTCACTCTTAAGTGGCATTTAAAAGGGACTCCCTGATGAAGACAACGGTCAAAGCGCTAAGGTGTCTTGAGGTTCCACCTACTCACTTGAATATTGTGCTTATCACATCTGTTGCTACTACAAATAAATCATCTGGTCTGCATTTCAGCCTCCTGCCCTGCTTCTTTTGAAGTACCTTGTAGCAGTACAGGGAGTTAGCAGCTCCCACCTGGCACTGGACTCCTGTAGCTACCAGAGCACACTACTTCTTGGTTTGTGTCCTTCACAGGGGGCACCACGGGTCTCACATCATCGACAGCACCAAGTTGGAGGTCACAAGGAAATCAGAGGCAAAACCCAACTGCAGTCCTTATGCAACATGCCTAACGTGGGTCTGTGCTGTGGTGTCAGGGCTAGGAGGCCACCAGTGTGCACTATGAGAGGGCAAACTTGGGGTATACAAACCAATATGAACCAAAAAAATAATGATAATTGAAGTTCTACTGTCCAAAATAAGTTCCATGGAGAATCACAATTAGACTTCTCTATATGGCACTACAACAAAAAAAAGATTTGCCAAAAAAAAAAAAAAAAAGGCAAAAAATCAAGCCAAACCTGAAGCTCATGTTCAGAAATTGTGTCTCACACACTAGTTTGTCCAACAACTTAAAAAACGTTGTTCTCTCATCATAGTTATAATATCAGAGCAACACAGAGAAACATACAAACAGAAAACCCAGGCTGCTAGAAAATAAGTTATGTAAGCAATAAGCCACGACAGGGTGTGTGTTAGACACTTTAACACACGGCTAGGCGTGGTGAGCACGGGGCCACACCGGCCGAGTGCATCATCCAACTCTCCTAACCCGTGTGTTAAAAGTCTTTACTACTGGAGTAACTTCTTGCTATGAAATGGTCATCTGTAATGCAACTGCATTTTGTAGGTAAAATTCCCAATTTTAAGTAGGAAAAACATAAATGATTGTCACTTTTAATAAAATAGTTCCTCTGCCTAAGTGTGTTGTGTTTTTTTCTTTGAGTGAAGGATTTTGTCCTACAAAAGCTTCTGTAGTTAGGTCTGGTTGTCATGGCAGTAGTCACCCCCATGGTGTGTGGAACAACGAAGATTAAAAATGTATTTTTTTTTATTATTATTTGTAAAAGTTGATTCTGAGCGACTGGGTGGATTCTAAATGAGTGGGTGGCTGGGAGACAGATCGCGGCTGTTAGTTTTATTTTTTCCCGAAGAAGTTCATTCTGAACAAGCAGGCGAGCTGAGAGACAGAGATCGCGGGGTTATTCGCTTTTTTTTTTTTTTTTCTCGCTTAGTAAATGCTGCACCCATGAGGAGATAGGTAGATGTTATGAAAATTTAAACATTTAAGAAGCGAGCAGATGGGAGAAAGAAGCACAGCTGTTCTGTTTTTACATTGAAGAGCGAGGAGATGCCATTGTATAGACTGGTAGTGTCAATTTCAGCTGGTTAAACAAGATGGCTGATTTCAGATTTGCCAACATTCTAATTGGCATGTTTACTAGGATCGGTGCCCACAGGGCACTGCTGGTACTTTTTCCTGTGCGTTAGAAGGAATATCACACAGGTAAGCACCAATCAGGATGGCTGAATTCTGATGTCCATTTCATAAAGAAACGATAATTCAAGTAGGAGACAAACATTATTGTACATTAACTCTGTATAGGTTCATTTTGTTTTTGTTTTTTTCCTTTACATTGGATTGCCATCTGAAACATATGCTGCACAGGGCTGGCCATAAAGAGCAGCTGACAGTCCTGACACCATTTGTTCCTTGGGGCTTGTGGCAACTCACAGAAAGAAGCTGCCTGCCCAAGGACATCAATTAGCCCGAAGTTGACAAAAAGGATTGTTCAGTTATTTACTCTATTTTAAGCATCACTGTATTTTTTTTGCATAATCTTTTTATTAAAAGTTTCAGATATTACAAAGGACAAAAAAAAAACAAAAAAAAAAAAACTACTAACAAAACAGTACAGTCAACATGACAACATGACATCATCATAACTACAGTGGCATGAATAAGTATTTGCCCCCTTCCTGATTTTCTCTGTTACTGCATATTTGTCACACTGGAGGTTTTCAAGTCTTTAGACAAAATATAATATTTGATAAAGGGAACCTGAGTGAACAAATAACACTTTTTTTTTTTTTACTTATTTCATTTATTTAATGAGAAAAGTTAACCAACACCAACTGGCACTGTGTGATAAAGTAATTGCCCCCTAGTTAAATCAACCCAATTAAAGGGATAATTAGAGTCAGCTGATTGAACACAGCCAGGCTTGATTACAGCCAGCCCTGCTCAATATAAACCTCACTTATTTTGACCCTTACCATCAGAGTCACGTTGCCAGCACAAAGATTCAACAAGCACATTATGCCACGATCAAAGGAAGTTCCTGAAAAGATCAGAAAAAAAAGTTGTTGCTATCAGTCTGGAAAAGGTTACAAAGCTATTTCTAAGGCTCTGGGACTCCATCGAACCACAGTGAGAGCCATAATCTCCAAATGGAGAACACTTGGAACAGTAGTGATTCTTCCCAGGAGTGGTCGGCCTGCCAAAATTACTCCAAGGGCGCAGCGTAAAATCATCCAGGATGTCTCAAAGGATACTAAAACAACATCCAAAGAACTGCAGGCTTTTCTTGCCTCAGCTAAGGTCAGTGTTCATGACTCCACAATCAGAAAGAGACTGGACAAAAATTGGCTTCATGGGAGAGTAGCAAGGTGGAAACCACTGCTAACCAAGAAGAACATAAATGCTCGTCTCTCATTTGCCAAGAAGCACCTGGATGATCCACAAGCCTTTTGGGAAAATGTTCTATGGACAGATGAGTCCAAAGTGGAAATTTTTGGACGACATGGATCCCATTATGTCTGGCATAAAACAAACACAGCATTCCACAGTAAGAACATCATACCAACAGTCAAACATGGTGGTGATAGTGTGATGGTGTGGGGATGCTTTGCTGCCTCAGGACCTGGACGACTTGCCATAATTGAAGGAACCATGAATTCTGCTCTGTACCAGAAAATTCTTAGGGAGAATGTCCAGTCATCCGTCTGTCAGCTGAAGCTGAAGCGTAGTTGAGTCGTGCAGCAAGACAATGATCCAAAACACAAAAGCAAGTCCACATCAGAATGGCTGAAAAGAAGTAAAATTAAAGTTTTGGAGTGGCCTAGTCAAAGTCCAGACCTAAACCCAATAGAGATGCTGTGGCAGGACCTGAAACGAGCAGTTCATGCTCAAAAACCTACCAATGTTACTGAATTAAAGCAGTTCTGCGAGGAAGAGTGGGCTAAAATTCCTCCACAGCGATGTGAAAGACTGATATTGAATTATAGGAAGCGTTTAGTTGCTGTCATTGCAGCTAAAGGTGGCATAACCAGTTATTAAGTGTAAGTGGGCAATTACTTTTTCACACAGTGCCAGTTGGTGTTGGTTAACTGTTTTCATAAAATAAATGAAATAAGTAAAAAAAAAAAAAAAAACAAGTGTTATTTGTTCACTCAGGTTCCTTTTATCTAGTATTACATTTTGTCTAAAGACCTGAAAACATCCAGCGTGACAAATATGCAATAATAGAGAAAATCAGGAAGGGGGCAAATACTTTTTCACGCCACTGTATGTACATGGGTCCATTTCATTATACGTACATCTATATTGGAAAAAAAAAAAAAAAACAGCATCGATCTGATCAGTATAAAAGCAGCACCAGAATCTGAGCATATATCATACCTAGTGGTCAATTTATTTTCTATAGGCCAGGACTATATACATAATGGTAAAGTGCTCTTGAGCAAGGAGAGATCTGTTGGTCCACTGCACAAACCCACTGTACCCGACTCAGACATACTACATCCCTTTCCATAATACCCGAGCCTCCCCAGGAGACGAGGAGATAAAAGGGTTCCAATTGAGGAAAACTGCTCTCCTCTGCCTTTGAACATATAAGACAGTCGCTCCAACGCCAGTACCTGAATGGCTAAGGTTTGCCATTGTTGCACTGTAGGCACAACCCCTGAAACCCAGGTATTTAAAATACAGTTGCGGGCCAGTAACATCAACACTCAGGACCATCTCAGCAGTAAACACCACCCCTCCGCCCCGGATCCTCAATACCAAACAAAAGTTAACAGGGGGACCAATGGGAGCAGACGCCCTATCAGACCCTCAATTTCCCTTGTGATATCCAACACAAAAGGTCTGTAGGACCGGACAAGACCAAAAACAATGAAAATAAATACCCATGTTGATGTTACAACTCCCACATATCGGAGATACTGCAGGGTTACATTTATGGACTACTAAAGGCAAGCAGTAAAGTCAATGGGTAAACATGTGGAATGATTCTTTATATTTATTACGTATTATTATAAAATGGCAAGAAAAAAAAAATCTAGAAATCTCATTGCCCAAGAGACATTAGCTGACTGTACATTAAATCTCTTTATACGCACAGTCATCCTGGTCCTAAACCACATCACACAATGAACAAATCAATCCCCCTGCAACCAGAACTGGTCTTCCATCACAAACATGGCTGCTACCTTTACACTGTAAAAACTATCAACTGGGCCCTAAAAATAAAACTATCTTGAATAAAAAATAAAACAAATTCATGGTCGTTTCCTTGATCATCACACTCTCCTTACACACATAAACAAATTAGAAACATCAATTATTGTTTATAGTTTTCATTACAACTGTTTCTTTACTAACAGTGAAAAATCCTCCTTCTGTCTTTACCTGCTCTTCAGGGAAATCTCTTCTGCTTACCCTGACAGTGAGATAATTGAGCCTGTGGCTCTAAAACAGGCCTTTGTTGTCTGTGTGTATAGTATGTTAGGACAGTAACATTCTACCAGTGGTACAGAGCAGAATTTTTAATCCCTTTATAAAATGGGCAAAGAATTTCAAGCAATCCGACTGGTTGTTAGCCGTACATTAGATGCGTCTAATGCACAGCTAAAACAAGAACCCTCCTTTAGAGTACAGTGCCTTCAGAAAGTATTCACCCCCCCTTGGATTTTGTCACATTTTGTTGTGTTACTACCAGAATTTTTAATGCACTTAAATGATCTTTTTCCCCCTTGATTCACACAGCATACTCAACAATTTAAAGGGGCCAAAATATTTTTATTGTGTAACAAACATTTATGAAACATTATAAACTGAAATATCTTGTTTCCTTAAGTATTCACCCCCTGAGTCAATACTTTGTAGAAGCGCCTTTGGCAGCAATTACAGACATACCCAAGAAGACTCAAAGTTGTATCAGCTTTGCACATCTGGATACCGGGATTTTCGCGCATTCTTCCTTGCAGATTTGCTCAAGCTCTGTCAAGTTGGATGGGGCGTGTCGGTGAACCGCAATCTTTAAGTCTTTCACAGATTCTCAATGGGATTCAAGTCTGGGCTTTGGCTGGGCCACCTAGGACATCACCTTCTTGTTCTGAAGCACTCCAGTGTTGCTTTGGCTGTATGCTTGGGGTTGTTGTCCTGTTGGAACATAATCTAGCCCCAGTCCAAGGTCTATTGCAGACTGATGCAGAGTTCTCCTCAAGGATGTGCCTGTATTTGGCTCCATTCATTGTTCCCTCTATCCTGACAAGTGCCCCAGTCCCTGCTGCTGAAAGCATCCCCATAACATGATGCTGCCACCACCATGCTTCATGGTAGGGATGGTGTTACACGAGTGATGAGCTGTGTTCAGTTTACGCCAGGCATAGGCGCTTTGCATTCAGACCAAAGGTTCTGGGTGCCATCAGACTAGAATCTTTGCCCATGATCTCGATGCCTTATATGTATGTTTTCTCAGGAGTGGCTTCTGTCTGTCACTCTCTGACTACATCTGTGAAGTGCTGCAGATTGTTGTCCTCTGGACAGGTTCTCCATCTCAGCCATGGAACTCTGTAGTTCTGTCAAGGTAGTCATTGGGTTCTTGGTCACTTCCCTGACCAAGGTCCTTCTTGCCCGGTTGCTCAGTTTGGGAGGACAGCCTGCTCTAGGAAGAGTCTGGGTGGTTCCGTAATATTTCCATTTCCTAATGATGGACTTGACTGTGCTCCTGGGAACTTTCAACACCCTAGAAATGTTTTTATACCCTCCCCAGATCTATGCCTCCTCACAATTCTATCACGGAGTTCTACGGACAGCTCCTTGGTCTTCATGGTAGAGTTTCTGCTCTGACATGCACTGTCAACAGTGGGACCTTATATAGACAGGTGTATTTCCTCTGAAATCATGTCAACTATTTGAACTGACCACAGGTGGACTCCATTCAAGTTTTAGAGTGATCTCACAAGGAAATGGGAGTGTCATAGCAAAGGAGTGAATACTTATTAAATCTAGATATTTCAGGTTTTTATTTTAAATTACATCTACAAAACATTCCAGACGTTTCATTCCACTTTGACATTATAATTTGTGTAGATACGCGACAAAAAAATCCCATATAAATGTATTTTAATTTAAGTTTGCAACATCACAAAATGTGACAAAATCCAAGGGGGTTGAATACTTTCTGAAGGCACTGTACACAGGCCCATTTTGTAAGTGCAATAAGCCACTCCGGGGATGTGTATTAGACAGTTCTAACGCATGGCTAGGGGACAGGACGCACTTGGCCTGTGGCCTCGTGCCTCACTACGTCCCTCTAGCCGTGCATTACATCCATCTAATGCATACCCCATCATGTCTTATTGCTTACGTATTCCATGGTAAACATTCTATGTCTTGAATGTGGGGAAACAGAGAAAAATAAAAAAAACACAGGATGAAGAAAGTAGACAATACAGTAATACTTTATAAACAAAGAAAAAAGGTGGGAAAATACACTGTACATAGGCAGAAGCAGACAAACTGCTCAAATACACTGCTGATGTTTATAAAAGCAAATACATTTGAATCATATAGAGGTGTGTTCAGGGGAAATGTACCCCCTTCTCCACCAAAAAAAGGCAACTTGGCATGTTTAAAGATTTTTTTTTTTTTCCTTACTAACCTTTCACCTCAATCCAATAGCAGTTTTCCTTTTATGTACTGGACCATAACACAAGTGAAAAACAAAAATAAAAAGAAGATTGCCTTCAATTAAACTATATTACTACAGTGTAATGGAAAATTTAGTTTTAAAACACGGCTTATGTTTTACAAATTTACAGATATTACAGTGCATTTATATCATAAAATTTATACTGTACGTCATAGAAAATATTTTCTACCAACTCTAATAATAAATACTTTAACTGCCAAGTACTGCAATAGTTAACCTATTGCTGAGATATGCTATTTTATGCATTAATAGGGACTACTTTTTCCATTTTTAGATATTTTAGAGGTAATGCATTGTACACTCTTGAAAATAATACATTTTAATCCCTAGAGTAAATCAAACTAATTCTTTTATGATGGTGGCCCATTTTATAAGTGTGATAAGCCACTACAGGGTGTGTATTAAAGGATTTTAATGCACTTCCCAGTGGCGCAAGGACACTCGGCCTTTGGCCCCGTGCCTTAGCACACCCCTGGGGCATGCATTAAAATCCTTTAGATAATGGGTAAAACAAAACTAGCGTTCTGACTGGCTGAAACAGCCTGGCATCCGGGCTGTTATTTCTTAACAATGGCCCTGTTAAAAACAAGTACCACTTTCAAGTGCCCCATCTCTTACATTATCCTTGGGCACCCGAAGTTTAGAAACCGTCAGTCACCATTTTTCACACTCGCTTACCGAGATACTTGTGACCTCTGCTCTCCCAAAACCCAGTGTATTTTTTTATTCCTGAAACACGCCACCGCTACAGTAAACCTATCAAACCGAAAAAGAAAGCATTCTTACCGGCAAAAAAAGACAGTTTCAGTCATACCAAAGCGCCGTGCTGTAAGACAGATACTCGCATCCACAGTCCTATCAAAGCTGGCTGATGTAGTATGATAAGGCAGATGGCAACAGTTCTCGTATTTGTGCAATACATACTACAGAACTGCCGGCACTGATCCTCGACCCAATTTGACAAAACCTTTGAAAATGAAAGCTTTAAAAAATAAATACTTTTACGTTGTTGCACTCACTCATTCCATCTCCAAAGCCGTGTGTGTGTGTGTGTGTATCCAGAGGCAGGGAAGTGACACCATAACAACCAGCAGCCAACACTTAAAAGTACAGGTGCTCTACTAAGACAAAAATCCCTAGGGAAAAAAAGGCATTAAAATGCAGGTAAAGGAACTATTTTATCACACAAATACATGAAATGCTCAGATTCTGAACATTTAAAGAAGATTACTTTTTTCAAATATTTAAAACACAGTTGCCCATTTTCCATTATCTAAGTGTAATAATATCCTCCAGGGTGGGCGTTATGGGATATAACGGACCTTCCAGAGGCTATAAGGCCCTCCGCCTGTGGCGTTGGGCCTCATTACGCCCCTGGGCGGTCCGTTATAACGCCCACCCTGTTGGGTATTATCACTTACTTAATGCACACCCTGTTGTGGCTTATTACTTACATATTCCTATATGTAACTTCAAACTCAGCCAATCATTATCTGAAATGGTCAGTCCCATACATCTCTCTCCCACAGGGCCCTACTTTTATGTATAAGGTCAGGGATACACATCCTCCCCAGATGGGCAGCTTTTCTGAAGAGTCCCTTGGCATCTTTCCTAGTGAAGTATATCAGTTGCTTAATATGTCTTAAAGGTGAGGCCATAACCTGGTCTCTGCTCAACACTCTACTAAATGCTCCGATTTGTAGACAACGAAAAAAGTGGGAACGAGATAATCCCGTACCACTCTGCAGCTCCTCAAAAGAGTGCATGCCTTCTTTGAAGAATGAATCCCCTATGCACCTTACCCCCCTGGTCTCCCAATCTCAAAACCCCGCATCCGTGAACCCCACTACAAAGACGGGATTAACAGCTACTAGTAATAGCAATGTCTCCTCCTCTGCCACTCCTCTAGGATGATGTATCTGTCTCCAGCTGTCAATAACTGATACCACCAAGGGGCTGACCCGCTTCAGGCTAATATACACCCTATGCCCCTTTTTTGCAAGGTAAGCAGACAATCCTCCTGGGCAGCCTACCTCCTGTAAGTCCACCCACCCAGCCTCTACTGGGTGGTTGACCCAGTCTTGGATATACTGATGCTGTATGGCCAGAAAATAATTCCAGAGATCTGGAAAATTAAGGCCCTTCTTACTAGTATCCACCTTGAGGTGCTGCAGGCTGGTCCGCGGATGCTTGCCCTGCCAAATAAAAGTGGAGAAAGCTCCTTCTAATCTCCTAATATCCATCTTAGTGAGGCCCACATGGAGCATCTGCATAATAGAGAGGATCCTGGGCAAGATGTTCATTTTTATTAAATGCATGTGCCCCAGACAGAAGATAGAGAGAGAGTTCTCCCCCTCTGCATAGTTTCTCCAGTATTGTTTTAATGATGGAGGGCATAATTAAGGTCATACAGGGATCCAAGGTCCTTACTTATTCGTATTCCCAGGTACTAAAAACTAGCTAACCTCTTAACCCCCCGGCATTGCACTGACTTACTCCCTCCGCCTCCCTTGGGTCAATAACTGACTTCCCTAGATTAAGCTTATAGCCCAAGAATGGGTCAAAGCTTGCCATCAGGTGAAGAAGCGGTGGCAGAGAATGCTGCTGATCAACCATGTATTAAAGCATACCATCCACGTATAATGTTGTCTTATACGTTCGACAAGAGCGACCCAAAACCCCTGCTATATCCGGGATATTACAAATGCACACCGCCAACAGTTCCAAAGTGAGCGCAAACAATAGAGGGGAGAGGGGGCACACCCTGCCTTGTACCGCTATATTAGGGAAAACATATCCAACAGAGATCTATTAACCATAATTTGCACCACAGGAGCCTTGTAGAGCACCCAGACCAGCCTTACAAAGTCGTCTCCCGGACCAAATGGTTCAATATTTCAAACAGACATTCCCATTCAAGGCAGTCAAATGCCTTCTCGGTGTCCATGGACAGCACTGACAGGCTCCCCACACAACATTTAATAGTTAACGCATATTGTGATAGGAGAGTCTACCATGAATAAAACCAGTCTGGTCCGGGTGGACCAGACACAGGAGTAGATGATCCAAGCGGTTTGTGAAAACCTTCGCCATTATTTTTAGGGTGACAATTCAATAATAAAATCGGCGGTATGAGGCACACGCCGATGGATCTTTATCTGGTTTTGGTATAACACAAATCACTGCTTCATAGCAAGCGGCAGGCAGCGTTCCTCCCCCCCCAACCTCCCAGAATATCTCCCACAGTGTATTACATCACCCCCAAAAAAATGATTTGCGTGTTTACATGTGAAAGTGCTAATCAGCTGTCAAAATGCATAGCACTTGGTACAGAACGCTTAGCAATATTAAAATAAAAAAAAATACAGTTTCATTCATTTTGTTCACTGTTCTATGCACCCCTTTGCAAAAAATGGTTAGTCTATTGCTACGCATTTCTCAAAATGGTTAGCATGATCCCCTGTTTTGCATAGCATTGCTATGCTATACTGTACTAGCTATTTAATACCCTGCTCCCATAAAGGGTTCTCCAGCTGGACCTACATATAGCCATGTCAGCATGGCTCATTTGGTAGCACATCCGCCTCTGAACCAGAAGGTCGTGGGTTCTCGTCCCACACTGGGATTGGACTTGCACCTAAAACGCTGCCATCTGAGTGCAGTGCTAGGGGGGTGCTATACTGCTAGGGTGTGCCACCCTTTGGATGAAACGTTAAACCAAGGTCCCTTCTACCTGTCCAGGTGGTGGAAGTAAAAGAACCAAGAGCACTTTTTATAAAGAGTAGGGGACATTCCCGGTGTCCTGGCCAACATTTCCTTTCCCATAAACCAGTTCATGCAATTGTTCAGGCTTTGTGTGGGTGCTTATGTGCAATACAGCTGCCACTACACATTCAGTTACTTCACTACCAGTCTAAAACTGCTTGTAAAGCACTTTGGGATACACTGTATATGAAAAGCACTATATAAATATTGATCCTTTTTCTATAATATTCTGCTGGAAACCCATCTGGTCCACTATCTTTACCACTTCTGTACACTAACTGGGCCAGTGGAAATGTCTGTGAGACCAGTGGATTTTCCCAGTCACTAGCCCTGCTGGCTCGTAGCTGCAAAACTTAATTTCAACCCCTGTAATAGCTATGCGAATTTCCCCTGCTGTTCAAGTCCCCCTCTAAACACCAGACCCGCAAACTACTACTTCACCATGATATCTATTATTGTCTGGTAAAAAAACAGGATCGAGCTGGCCCAGTGGCACCAAGGGCTGAGGTGCTGGATGCCACACTATGCGCTTCGCCGGCGACCTGGGTTCAGGAACAACCTCGGGTCGTCGAAGTGCCAGCATGGGGGGGGTGGGAGGAGCAGGACTGAGTGCGTCGCCAGGCTGCTCTCCTCTCCCAGGGTTGGTGAGTGTGGGATGTCGACTCTCCTGTAGTTCAGTTCCCCACCAGGTGGAGGGCCGGTGGGGTAACGTAGGTGGGCATGGTGGCAGTATGGGTGGGTGGAAGGGGCTGAGCCGTCTTCTGGTGTGCGTGCGTGCCTCCACATGCATGTACGGCTATGTGCTGGAGCCCTAGGGGGAATGGGAGAAAACCCAAGGGAAAAAAAAAAAAGAAAAGATGCATTAAAAGCAGGATCAAGACTGCGGAGACATACACGCTAGCAAGGTGACATGCTCCCCTAAACAGTTCACCCTCCCCAAAACGTCCTTCCCAGGGCCTGTTACCACCGCCGTACCCGCAAAGGAAGGTTTTTGTGAATGAGAACCGCCACGCCCCTCTTGTGCAAGGAGAGGGACACAGCGAAGCAGGCCCCCAACCAGCCCCTAATCAATTTGGTGTGCTCTTTATCTGTCAAGTGCATTTCTTGCAATAGGGTAGCCTGTGTCCCATCTTTTTGAGGCCGCCAACAAACTAGTATGCTTAATTGGGGAGGAAAAACTCATAACATTCCATGAAACTATAGTAAAGCCTTCAACCATCCCCATATCTAGAAGTGTACGCTCTCACAGTCTTTGATCCTGCTTTTTACCAGACAATAACAGATATCAGGGTGAAGGAGCAGTTTGCGGATCTGGTGTTAGAGGGGGACTTGAACAGTGTTATGGAGAGTCCCATCTCCCCAGCAGGGAGCAGCAGGTGGTGATGGGGAATTTCTCCTCCTCCTCCTCCCCAAGGCCCATCATGTGGAGTACCCCAGGGCTCGATCCTGTCGCCGATATTTGCAGTATATATGCTGCCCCTAGGAGATCTCATTAAACAATACAGTGTGGGGTTTCATTGCTATGCAGATAATACCCAGCTGTATTTGTCTTTTGTCCCAGGAACACACGATGCCTTGGAAGTGAGTAATAACTGCCTGGCAGAGATCAACGACTGGATGTTCTCCAGCTGGTTGCGACTGAACCTAGACAAGATGGAGGTACTGGTGATTAAGCCGGGTCTCGGGTGTGATGGGAGTTCCTCTGGAGTGGATACAGGACTGTTCCTAAGATCCACACCACTGATGGCCTCCCCTAGGGTGCGGGATCTTGGCGTTGTTCTGGACAGCAGATTGACACTTGAAGCTCAGATGTCATTTGTGGTCAAAAGTGTTTTTTTTTTTTCCAGTTGAGGAACATTGCCAGGATTAAGCCCTTAAGTCCATCCAAAGACCTGCCATCACTGGTGCACACCTTTGTGACTTCAAGGCTGGATTACTGTAATGCTCTCTATTTCAGAGTCACTGGAGAGACCCTCCACTGAGTGCAGCTGGCGCATTCCCTGCAGCTAGGTTGCTGACGGGCCTGTCAAGGTCCAGCCATGTGACCCTGGTCCTGTGGGCTCTCCCCTGGCTGCCTGTCAGGTGAGGATCCTCTTCATGGTGGGCTTGCTCACCTACAGGGCCTTCTACAGGCTGGGCCCCTGGTTATCTGGTTGATCCAACACCTGCCTCCTCAGTACGTTCCCTCCGTTCCTTGACACGGGGCCTCCTTGATGTTCCCAGAGTCAGGTTTAAAACATCTGGCGACCATGCTGTCAGTGTTGCTAACATACCAACATACCAGCAGAATAGGCCTAAAGGTCTTTAGAGTCTGCTCGATTGGTCAGCCCCCACCCTGGGTGCTGACCTTGCTGCCTCCCTCGCCTTCTCTGGCTTCTCCCTTCCCAGTTCCGGATATTCTTGCTGCATTGGATTTTGCTTCCAGAACCCTTCCCCTGTACCTGTCCCAACCCCTCTTGAACCCCTCCTCCGTCTTTTCCTCCACCAGCCCCCCTAGGCAGTACATTCCATGGCTCCACCACCCTCTCAGTGAAGTAGCACCTCCTCCTTTCTCCTCTGAATCTTCCCCACTCCAGCTTCCACCCATGCCCTCTAGTGGCCCCCTCCTCCTTCCTTCGCAGCACCCTGACTGTTCCTCCCCTAGTTACCCTCTTCATGCACTTGAAGACCTCTATCATGTCCCCCCGGTCCCTTCTCTCTTCCAATGTGTACATATTTAGCTCTTGAGCCTCTCCTCATAGGTCCTGTCCCCCAAGCCCCAAATCATTTTGGTTGCCCTCCTCTGGACCCTCTCCAGGAGTTTAATGTCCCTCCTTAAGTGTGGCCTCCAAATCTGCACGCAGTACTCAAGATGTGGCCTTACCAAGCAGTTATACAGAGGGAGTATCACTTCTCTCCTTCTGGAGGTGATCCCCCTAGAGATGCATCTCAGCATCTTGTTGGCCTTGGCTGCCACCCTCCTATAAGTCTCAGAGTTGTTCGTCTTGACATCCACCACCACCCCCAAGTCCCTCTCAGCCATCGAGACTTGTAGCATTCCCCCCCCAGGGTGTATACTTGGCCCGGGTTTCTGGCCCCCAGGTGGAGTACCTTGCATTTCCCTGCATTGAACCTCAGCTTCCACTTTCTAGACCATCTTTCCAGAGCCTCCAGGTCCTCCTGCAGGGCCACCCTCCCCACCTCCCCATCCACCACCGCCCCCAGTTTTGAGTCATCCACAAAGAGACTCATCTCACTTTTGGTTCCTGTCCTTATGTCAGAGACGTAGGCGTTGAACAGGAGGGGCCCAAGGACTGATCCCTGTGGGACCCCACTAATGACTCTCTTTGGGGATGAGACTATCCCGCCAACTACGACCCTCTGGGTCCGGTCCTGGAGCCAATTGCCTATCCATCTGATCATCTGGTTCCCCACCCCCATTTCTCCCAGCTTATCCAACAAGCCCACATGAGGAGCAGAGTCAAATGCCTTGCTGAAGTCTAGAAAGAGGACGTCCACTGGTCTACCCAGGTCCAAGGCACTCATCACCCAGTCATAGAACTCCACAAGATTTGTCCGACACGATTTCCCTGGGACGAATCCATGCTGTCTATCATCCAGGCACCCTGACTTTTCCAGATCCCCCCCCAGCCTCTCCTTGACAATGCCCTCCATCACCTTGCCCACCACCGATGTCAGGCTGACAGGCCTGTAGTTCTCTGCCACCACCCTTGATCCCCCCTTGAGGATAGGCACTATATGTGCCACCTTCCAGTCCTGGGGCACCCACCCTGTCCTCAGAGAGATGGTGAAAAGCTCCGCCAGGGGTTTAGCCAGGACATCCGCAAGTTCCTTCAGCACTCTGGGATGTAATTCATCTGGCCCCAGTGCTTTCTCAGTCTTAAGGGAGTGGAGGGCTTCCCTCACTCTCTGCTGTGATTTCCACTTCCAGTACCTCTTCTCCCTGCTTAGCCCTCCCCCCTTCTGCCAGTGATGCCTCCCCCTCTTCCCAGACCCGCTGATCAGTAAGGGTCCTCCCTTCCTCAGTATCTCCATCTCCTCCCATGTATGATGCAGCACCCCCATTTTCCTTGGTGAAAACTAAGGTGAAGTACTCATTTAGTACCTCAGTCTGCTCCCCCGGGTCTTGTGCCCATCTCTCCCCTGATTTAATCCTGCTAATCTGCCCCTTCACCCTTCGTTTTTCCCCAATGTATCTAAAGAACCCCTTGTTCCCTCTCCTGATTTCCCTGGCCAGGTTCTGCTCCTTCCTTGCCTTAGCCGCCCTCACCACCCTAGTGGCCCTTCTAGCCATCAGCTCATACTCCCCTCGATCCCTTCCACTCCTTGAGCACTTGAATTGCCTATAGGCTGCCTTCTTTCCCTGCACCACCTCCTGGACCTCTCTGGTCCACCAGCAGGATTTTCGGGCCCTATCGCATTTTCGTCTTACTCTTGCACAGGTGCTGGTAGCATCTTGCACCCCTCTCCTGATGATTTCCCACCTACTATCAGCGTCCATGTCTGACCCAATCCCATCCAAATGCTCCTTAAGGATCCTTCCCATTTCCTTAAAATCCGTTTCCCTGAGTCAGTTACCTCCATCTTTGTGCAGCTTTCTAGCCCTCCTAGGTCAGGCAGAACCAGACCGTGGCATGGTCCTCCCATATGTAGGTCCCTGCCTCAAGTCCATAATCTGGTCATTGTCACCCAGACCACATCAGTACCGCCTCCCTGGTCGGTTCCCCACCTGCTGAGTTAGGAACGCGTCTTGAAAGACATCCAACAACCTCTGTTCCCTGGTCACAGAAGATGTCAGTCTCCCAGTCTGTTCCTGGCATGTTTAAGCCCCCCACCACCACCACCGTTCCTCTGCCCAGTCTGCAGTGTCTCCCAACATCTGCCACCAGACTCTCCTCCAGCTCCTCTGCCAGGGCAGGGGGTCTATACACCACTCCTATTTTTACTCTCTTGCCCCCCCCTTGTTATCAAGGTGACCCAAATTGCTTCCACATTCCCTCCGCCTCCTCTACTCCCCCTATGCCAATGCAGTTTTTGACCATCATTGCTACCCCTCCTCCCCTTCCCTCCCCCCTGTCCTTCCTGAACATAGTGTAACCCTCCAGGTTCACGTCCCAGTCGTGTCCCGTAGTGGCCCAGGTCTCAGTGACTGCTGCCACATCTACTGCTCCTTCAGTTAGCATCGCCTGGAGCTCAGGCATTTTATTTCCCAAGCTCCTGGCATTTAGAAGGACTATCTTCCACCCTTTCCCTATACTTCCATTTCCCCTGCTCGTGTTCCCATGGGGATTCTGTTTTCCCCAGGTCTGCACTTTACCAGTCGGCCTTTTCCCGCAATCCTCCAGCTCCCCAGGGGGGTTGAGACAGTCCCTCCTTTATCGGCACCCCCTTGACAGCCTTTTCTCCCATCCCTCCCCCTTCACAAGTTTAAACCCCACTTTTCACCAATGAACCCCTCTATTTTTCAACTTAAGGATTCCCCTCCCCTCCAAATTGAGATGGAGTCTATCTCTAGCATACAGCTCCTTATCCTCCCAGGTCTCCCCCCAATCCCCCATCAACCCATACCCTCTGGCCTCACACCACTCCCTGAGCCACTGGTTTATCTCCCTAATCTTCCTTTTGTGTTCCCCACTAGCCCTTGGCACCAGCAGGATTTCTGAGAAGGAAACTGTGCATCCTATGTCATGACAGACCCTGGCAAGCTCCCTGAATCTTGCCTGTATCTCCAGCTCGCTATTGCCCTCAATCTTAAATAATAAAATAAAAGTTTCAGGGCTGGGGATACACGAATCTTGTACCAAATCCGTACGATTTGTTGTGCTCCCATAAAGTACTCAGCTACACTTGGAAGGGAAGAAAAAGGGGCAAATATCACCACATGGGCATTATGCAAATCACTAAGGGTGCATTCAATGTGCTTCCAAGGGGCCCTATAGACCGGCTTAGACCAGGCCATGACCTGGCTTTCAACCACCCTATTAGCATATTGTTTCAAATCAGGAAGGTTCAGACCACCTCTATCCTTTGGGAGCTGAAGAAGAGACCATTGTATACAAGGGCGCCATCCCACCCACACAAATCTAGCAGAGGTCTTATTCCAAGAATTGAAACAGGCCGGAGGGGGCATAATAGGTATAGCGTAAAAAAGGGATAGTACTCCAGTTAATATATTAGATTAAATTGTTTCAATTCTGGAATAAAAGGAGACCCTTAACTGGGTCCACCTATGTATATCCACCTCCAAGGCCCGCGTGAGAGGTTCGTAGTTAATCAGTCATAAATTCTGTAGGGTCTAGGGTAATGAGATACCTAAATATTTAATTTTGGTACTTCTCCATTTCAAAGGGAGGAGGGCCCTCAGGGCTGTGGAGGGAGAAATATTTAAGGCCAAAACCTGTCTTGGAGGCACTCACTATATAGCCTGAAACCTCCACAAAGTCTCTCAATATCCTGCAAACCTCTGGAAGGACTTCTCCCGGTTCCAATAATGTCAACAAAACATCATTAGCATATAACTTTGCCTTATAGCATCTCCCCCCCCCCCAAAAAAAATTCTAGCCCGTGTATCTCTTGGGGTGTTCTAATCGCTATCGACAAAAGCTCGATGTAAATGGCGAATAACAGAGGCAAGCAGGGACAACCCTGATGACTGCCCCTCTCTAATCTCAGGGGGGTGGAGACAGTACCATTCAACCTGATGTATGCCAAAGGGTTAGCATAAATACCGCTGAGCCACATGAGCTCCTCCGGGAAACCAAAGGAGGCCAGCAACTGCCACAAAAAACTCCATACCACTGTATCAAATGTGTTATATGTGTCCAGACTTATTATAGTCGCTGGTAGGTTGTGTCGGGAAACATAGTCCATAAGATGGATGACTCTACATGTATTATCTGAGGTTTGGCGTAATTTTCAAAGCCCCAACTGATTCGCGGGTGGATGATTCCTGGAAGCATATCTTCCAGCCGATGGGCCCAGATAGACATATAAAGCTTATAGTCACAATTTAATATTGATATGGCTCTATAAGACTCTGAATGAAATGGCTCTGTACCCGGTTTTAAGATTGTGGATATGAACAGCATATACTCATGAGACTGTACTTCCAAAAATGTCCCTCTCAAAAGAGGAAGGAGAAGAGACAAAAAAAAAAAAAAAAGTCTTATACCACTCGGTGGGAAAGCCATCAGAATCAGGGCATCTTAATTTTTTAGCTTGGGACACCATGTTCTTAATCTCTTGTTCAGATACAGGGACCAGCAAGCTCTCCATTTGCTGTTGTGTTAACTTGGGGAACTGTAAGGAAAATAAGAATTGCTGAGCCGATGCATCCGAGGAGAGAGAGGGATCAGCATAAAGTTCTTTATAGAAACTCTGAAATACTGTTAGGATAGCAGAAGCAGTTCAGTCTATTCCCTCTGTAAAGCAGTTTCTAAGTTTAGTGATACAGGCTGCCTGTCTATATCCTCTAAGCCTCCTAGCCAGAGCCCTAGCCCCCCCAGGACCACCCTTGTAGTAAAATTTCTAGAGGTGCTGCAGTTTAGCCTGCATCTGGTTGTCTACTATAGTCTGGATTTCCGTTTGGACTTATCGGATCTCCACCTTGTCCAGAGGCCATCTCTGCCCCTCTGACTGCTGCAGCTCCTTAAGACAGGTTTGCAACTGTTTATATCCAAACTCCCTTTGCTTGCCCCCCCAAACTCTATTTTTCACAGGCACCTGGGGAACTCTCTCAGGCAGCCACTGGATCCTGCCATTCTACCTCCGGACCTGACCCCCCGGCACCAGCCCAGCTATCCCCCCGGCTCAGAGTCCCCTGAGGAAGGGCCGCCCTATCTGCCCAGGGCACTCTGACAATTCGGGCCAGGCTGGACTCCACCCAAGAGAGGAGCAGGTCCGGTCGGTGGGGTGTGGCCACAGGAGGTGGTGCCGTTGCCTATCCCTGGGGATGGGGATTTCTTGCTTGCTGGTTCACCAAGCAGCTTAGACATACAATGGTGACTGGGCATAACGTACCACCACCTGCCAAGCTCCTCCCTGCGATGTGTGCCACCACTGCTTGCACTGCACCCGACTGCCGCCAGGTGCCGCTGCAGAGAGGTGGAACCCCAGAGCCCTCCCCAGGGAAGGGAGAGACATCCTCCGAATGCTCAATCCCTTCCCTACCCTGCCAACCTCCAGTGGCCCGGGCTCGTTCCCAAACCAGGGTCACAGACATGACGTGAGGTGTGGCGTCCAGCACCTCAACCCTCAGAGCCCCTGGGCCAGCACCTTTGCTTATGTTTACGTGAGGCATAAGCTATTATCTTCCCACGTATCACAGCCTTTAGAGTATCCCATATTAACTCAGACAGGGTGTCTAATGAGAGGTTATCTTGAATAATTTGTGGAATTCTTCATGTCATTAGGTCCCAAAATTCCTTGTCTCATAGTAGGGACAGATTCAATTGCACAGTGAAGGTTTACGGGTTTTCCACAATATCTAATTTAAGCATTAAAGGGGTGTGGTCTGATAAAAATAAATAAATAAATAAATAAATAAATAATTTAAAGATAAGTCCCTAAGCACATCAAGATGTTCAAATGAAACAAAAAAATAATCTATACAGGTTGAGGTCCAAAACCTGGGATAAAAATATGCGAAACCCCCTACTGAGGGGTAAAAGTACCTCTACACGTCCAGCAGCCCATGAGTTTTGATCAGAATATGGAGTAGCCTCTGGGTAGCAGTGTTAGTGTTTTGGGGGGTGAGAAGTGTCTGTGTTAGGAGATATCGTTACATTAAAATCTTCTGCCAAAATTAAAACCCCCTTTTGAATGTCTACTAATTTATTAAAAAAAATTGTTGTAGGTGATTTGGAAGGGGAAGAGAAATATATATTACGCCAGAGTCACCACTACACCATATACAATCCCCTGGAGGATCGCATAATATCCATTTGGGTCTACATGCTCTATTCCCACCTCCAAGGGTAAGGAGGAGGGCATCATAATAACCACCCCACTTCTCTTTCCATTCTTACTACAGGATGCTACTACCCTATAACGTCTGCCCGAGGTCAACTTTGCATGCTCTGTAGAAGACAAATGCGTCTCCTGTATGTAAATAAGGCCAGTCCCCCGTTTCCATAAATACCAAAGAAGTCTGGTCCGCTTAATTGGGTTATTAATCTCATTAATATTCAGTGATAGCACAGCAACTGGTGAAGTAGCCATCTAAAATAATTATATAGCACTAACGCAAAACTCTCCATTTTATGAATCCTGGGCCAGAACTCCCACACCCAGGGCGCAGTAAGGCCTGGACCAGGTGCATTTTTCCTGAAACCAGCTTAAACCTGAAAATATTAAGCAACCCAAATCTCCAAGTAATGTCAGCATCAAGACATGTGTCTCATTTACTTTATGTTCCTGTCTGCCTACTTGTCCATAATGTGCACCCCAACTTAACACATACAGTAACTTTTGTTGATAAGAACTATAAACCCATGGCAACCATGCCCAGATAAGTATAAAACTAGTTACAAACTTGAAACAACAACACTTGTGTAACCTGAAAACCCTTCCACCTGAAAGGAGAAATCGTCAGAACTTCCAAGGTTGAGGAGGTTATTCCTACCCCCCTTCCCATATCTCCCGTATGGTCCCATGTCCAGCTACCTGGTCCACAATGAGAGGAGGAAAAGCCCAGGTCATTCCTGCCTGGGGCCTCCTAAGAGCTTATTCTTGCTCCAACATAAAGGTATAATGGGACAAAATAATAAAATAGGATGGGAATGCAAAATGCCCGTGTAAGGAGAAAATATGAGTGACTGTAAGACATAAGGAATTTCTCCTTCCATCTCATCTTCATTATTGACAGTTTGGGGAAGGGGCTGGGGAAATAACTGACCCCTTACAATGAAGCATTTTAATAAAAGAATATATCCCATTACCAAATTCAAGGTCCTGTACTATTACCCCACCCGGTAATCCCAGTATTGAATGAGCCCAAACAGTCTGAGTAATGAAATGCTTGTTTGATTACTTAGTCCATCAGAATAGTCCAGTGCAGAGTACATTAGGATATAGGGCAATCGCCCGTTAACATGTACAACGAGGCCCCAATTACAAGGTTGGGGGGGGGGGGTTAGGACCCCCACATCGCACCACCTTGGCAAGTGGCCTACCAGAACCCAAATATAACAGGTAGTGCTATTCTATCACTAGGCCTAGCGTCAGGGCAGTGCATGCAGAGGCTCAAGGATTACACCTGCGCACACACCCCCATACCTGCAGACTTCCATGGAGAAAATGTAAAATTCATCTGAATTTCTCCCTCTTCAGGTCTTCCCCACTGCAGTAGACTGATCTGTTCTACGGAACAGAGCTAGTGATTTCCCTGGGTCTCAACTGCTGCGCCTCTCATTAGGGAGATTCTTGTTTTCAGTCTGCCATCTTGGGGGGTGCGGTGCCACATCTCCCGTACCCAAGGGACGGTCTGGAAAGTTCAGGCCCATTTTTGGAAGTTCACCTTTGGCCTCTTGTGCCGATGAAAATTCCTTTTTACCACTCGGGAGGTGTACAACCAGTCTGGCCGGGTACGGAGTACAACATTTATGCCCCGCAGCCTTAAGCACGGGCAAAAGGTGGAAGTAGGCCCAACAAAGCTTCACAGTCTTTGGGACATAATTGTGATCGAGGTAAAAGCATTTCTGGCCATAAAATATATATATATATTTTTTTTTTTTTTTTAATTTACGCTAGGCTAGTAGTAGAATCTACTCCTTTATTGAATAGCTATTGAAATGGGTGATGGATCTAGGAGGGACTGTAGGTACTGTGGGCTTCAGGGCTAACTCCTGGTACACTCGCTCCAAATTTAGCTGCAGGTCTGTGGTGAGCTCCAAGGCTGTAGCGAGTAGAGACTCTGGAAACTCTGATATATTTGCCCTCTGAACCCTCTGGAATACAATAGAGTCTAATATTCTTCCTGCGGGCTCTGTTTTCTGTGTCCTCCTGCCTAGTTTCGAGCAGCTCCTGGTGTTGCATGTATTGGAGCTGGGTTTCAAGATCATCAACCTGATTTTCAGTGGCCGTAAGCTGCTTCTGAGTGTCATCTGCTCTTTGCTTCAATTGCATAACATCTTTGCGAAGCTCTCCATGCAACTGCTTCACTTCTGCCCTGAAGGAAAGTAGCTCCGGCCAGATCCTATCCAACTTTAATTTTCTTGTTCTAAGGCTTAGCAATGCTGCGAGTATTTCCAGGTGTGCCCTGCCAGAAGCCTAATGCAGCAGTATCCCGTTTCAAATCAGGTTCTGAGGCCTCCGTATCCGATTGCTCAAGGTCGGTCTCCATCGTAGCACAGTTAAAGCTCTGGACCCAAACTCACAAGCCAGGTACCGTCCGCTTCAGGAACTCTTCATTTTTTTGTAAAAATTAAACTGATTTATGCACCAGATGGAGGGTACTGCATGGGATGGTAGCGAGAGACCTAAACTATGCGGCCATCACTCGGGGCAAAACTGGAACTCGCGTGACTGACCTGTATTAATTTTATGAAATCATTTAGTTCTTCTGAAATTTAAGTATTTACTGTTTTAGATTATTTTTCTGTGCGTTGTGTTTGTACTGACCCTCAGGGATTGGGCACCGGATAAATAAAATTTGCCTTGCCTTCCCTTCCCTTAAGGGTCACCTCTGCTGATCTACCCTTGTATGCAAATGGTCAGACCACTGGTAAACATACCGATCACTATGAAAAATGGATCCAATATATAGTGTACTAAACATACAGAACCTGAAATCAGCATAACAAGAAATAGATCCCCTATTTACAGAAATCCCAACATTTTAACACTAGAGTCTACTCACTTGGTAGATAATAAATTCCCCAACCGCAGAACTGGTCCCCCCACCCCATCCCTTAATGTCACATAAACATTAAGATTTCCACAGCATTCCTAATACAGCTGCGCACTACGACAGACCGTCACCCCATAAAACAGGTACCTGTATTCATACCCCCAAGGGAGGTCCCCAGGCCCCGAGTGGTTTTCGCTCTAGAAGTAAGCAGCAAGCATCATCTCAGATTGTGACAATACTGCAAGCTTGGCTGAAATTCTTACAACAATACATCAGGGCCCCCCCACCCCCAAAGACCATATCAATGTACAATCAGGATACAGTCATCCCACGTCAGCTACATAACGACAGAGAATAAGTTACAACTCCATATTCCAAACAAATTTTCGTTCAAAAGGTGTAATAAAACAGAATAAAATGGAACAACATGGAGTATCTGATGGAGTACCCACCTGTGGCCTGTCGACCCGGACTACTCACCCCCACAAAGACAATCGCAGCCAGCTGCGTGGGCTAGTAGCAGCACCCCCGCCCCCAGTGCATTAAGCACAATCAGCCTCCTGCTCAGTGGCCTGCTCCCCCTCCCTCCAAAAGAGCAGCAGAACACCCATTATTCCCCAGCTTACTATAGAGAAAACAGAGGCCACTGTGTTACCCAAAGGTAGCTCAGATAACAGAGCTCAGAGTTACATAAGAGGGCTGCAGAATTGTCTAAAAAAAAAAAAAAAAATGGATCCCAGGTGGAATCCGTCCTGTAATTTCTGTTATACATAATTAATTGAGCAGTCCCGTAGGTACTTTAGGGATTCAATGAGCCAAGGGCCAGTACAGGGACAAGGGCAGAGGCAACACAAATTCCAATATCCACACGCAACGCCCCAATGGCTTACCTTATCGGCGGCTTCATGCTGCTTAGTCCCAGACTCGAACCAGTCTCCAGGGTTCTTGCAATGCGCAGCAGCTCCTGTCCAAGGACATCAGTGAGTGGCTCCAGCGGTGCCAAAAACCAAGCAACAGCCCCGTGTAAGAGTTTCAAAACTTATTTACTCACAAAAGTTGGACTGCACAGTTTCAAGGGCATGTTCAGGGAGAGGCTAGGGAGGGACCTGGAAAAGTCGGGGTGCCTGGGCGATAGACAGCATGGATTCGTCCCAAGGAAATCATCTCAGACAAACCTTGTGGATTTCTATGAGTGGGTGACAAGTGCCTTGGACCTGGGTAGACCAGTGGATGCCCTCTTTCTTGACTTCAGCAAGGCATTTGACTCTGTTCCTCACAGAGGCCTGTTGGATAAGCTGGAAAAAATGGGGGTGGGGAACCAGATGATCAGATGGATAGGCAACTGGCTCCAGGACCAAGTTGGTGGGTTAGTCTCATCCACAGGGAGGGTCATTAGTGGGGTCCCACGGGGATCGGTCCTTGGGCCCCTCCAGTTCAACACCTACGTCTCTGACATAAGGAAGGGTATCAGGAGTGAGATGAGTTTCTTTGCAGATAACTCAAAACTGAGGGCGGTGGTGGATGGGGATGAGGGGAAGGTGGCTTTACAGGGGGACCTGGAGGCTCTGGAAAGGTGGTCTAGAAAGTGGAAGCTGAGGTTCAATGCAGGGAAATGCAGGGTACTGCACCTGGGAGCCAGAAACCCGGGCCAAGTGTACACCTGGGGGGTGGGGGGAATGCTACAAGTCTCGATGGCTGAGAGGGACCTAGGGGTGGTGGTGGATGTCAAGATGAACAACTCGGAGACTTGTAGGAGGCCAGCGGCCAAGGTCAACAGGATGCTGGGATGCTTCACTAAGGGGATCACTTCCAGAAGGAGGGAAGCGATACTCCCTCTGTATAACTGCTTGGTGAGGCCGCACCTAGAGTACTGTGTGCAGTTTTGGAAGCCACACTTAAAGAGGGACATTGAACTCCTGGAGAGGGTCCAGAGGAGGGCAACAAAGATGATTTGGGGCTTGGGGGACAGGACCTATGGGGAGAGACTTAAAGAGCTAAATATGTACACATTGGAAGAGAGAAGGAACCGGGGGGGACACGACAGAGATCTTAAGGTACATGAAGGGGGTAAAAAGGGGAGGAGCAGTCAGGGTGCTCCAAAGGAAGGAGGGGGAGCAACTAGAGGGCATAGGGGGAAGCAGGAGGGGGTAGTACTTCACTGAGAAGGTGGTGGAGCCATGGATTGCGCTGCCCAGGGGGCTGTTGGAGGCAGAGACGGTGGAGGGGTTCAAAAGGGGGGTGGGACAGGTACAGGGGAAGGGTTCTGGAAGCAAAGTCCAGTGCTGCAAAAATATCCAGTACCGGGAAGGGAGAAGCCACAGAGGACGAGGGGGGCAGCAAGGTTAGCTCCCAGGGTGGGGACTGAACAAACGAGCAGACACGAAAGACCATTAGGCCTATTCTGCTGGCATTTTAGCATGTTAGTATGTTCACTATATTTAAAACAGACTCCTAGTACTCGGAACCCCTTTTCCATCAGGGAGAGGAACAAGAGCAAGGACAGAGGTGAAGCTCAAGCACGCAGGGGAGAAGCTAGGCAGGACTCCATGCCACACAGTTCACAGCATGCTCACAGCATTTTACAAGGCAAATATCCACTTAAACAGTCCTTGGACGACTTTTCATTTAAGATCCGCTATGAAGGCCATTGCCTTTTCCACCTCTCAAAACAAGTACATCGCTCCTTCGTGTATAATCTTCAGGGTGGCCGGAAAAAATATAAAGTGCTCCACCTTGAGCTCATGGAGCTGGGCCATCACCAGGCCAAACGAGCGGCATCTTTTCAGTAGGATTGAGGAATAGTCTTGAGAGAGAAACAGGCAGGCCCCTCGTATTGCAAGCCATTTGCAGCATGGTAAGCACCAAGGACTGCCTCTTGATCATGGAAGTGATGGAACCACATGATTACTTGCCTTGGTGGTTGTCCATCTGTAGGCTTAGGCATGACGGCTCTGTGGGCCCACTCGAACTTGGCCGTTTTTAAGGCTTTAAACCCAGTAATGTCAGGAGCATTTTAGAGCAGAATCATAGGATGTCAGAGCCTTCTTTACCCTCAGTGAAGACTCACAAACACAGGTTTAGTCTGCAATGGTATTTCTCCTGGTAATCAAATAATTCTTTAAAATCCTCTACTTCTTTCAATAAGGCTGCAAATTTATCAGGAAGCGGGTTCAGGGTATCCTCTATCTTAGAAATATGGTCTTTTGCCTCCTTCAAACGGGCTGTTTGCTATGCATTTAGTTCAAGGAGCTCTTGCAATTTATTGTCAAATTTCTGCTCCAGCCTTGGTGCCAAAGCTGCTAAACAGGGTCACCACCTTTGGATGAGGTAAAAACTGGATACTAAACCACACCCCAAACTCTCCCTCTGGCTCAACACCCTATTTATGACTGGCGAGTATATCGCTGCTCCTCCAAAGTCACTTGTAATGTCAGAATAAACATTACTGATGATAGAAGTCATTTTATACTATTATTTATTCGATTTATTCAGTTATTTTTATTCTTTGACAAGCAGGTCAACTCCCATAGGCTCCACAGCCCATTTTATAGGAGTGACCCAGGAGCACAGGAAGGTTAAGTGACTTTCTCAGGGTCACACATTATGCAAGTGGAAGCTGTAGGAATCAAACTCAGGTCTGCTGGCTGTGCAAAGCTCATTCACAGTGTATTGCTCAACCCTCTGTTAAACACTCTCCCATTTTCCTTTCCGTGTCAGTCATGCATTTTGATATGCTTTGACCAATGTTTGATAACTTAATTATTGGTGCTTGTGGTACCCTTAATACTGCACTGTGTTCCCCTTCACCTTACTGCTGTTTCTTTTCATATTTCTAAGACTTCCACAATTTCAGACACACCATTCCATGCTGTTTATCTGAATGACTTGTAAAAGCGTAGCTAATATCATGGAATGTTTGGGCAATACAAAAAAAATGAGCAGATGTAGTGATAAAGGCAATAAAAATTAGATTACTAATTTAACAAAAATGGGTCTGAAACATACTAGAATATAGGACAAACAAAAAGAAACACATGAGAGCACATAAAGGTGGAAAAGCTGCATCCTGTCATAGCAGTAAAACACCATACTTAAAGTTCAGAATGGAAAAGATTACGTTAATTTACTGCTAATGATCTTAATGGCCATACTTTACACTTCTCAGACAGACTGGTTTTACAAACAAAGGCCAGTCTGAATAACTAGGTGGGCCTCGCTGTCATTATCTGCCGTCAATGTTTCTATGAATGACATCAGAACTTCTTTGTAACCTGAACATGCAATGTAGCCAAAACAGTGACTGCTTTGATACAGCAGTTTTAAGAGTATATGAGCACTCAGTATGACGTCAAAACCGGACTGCAATTAATGAAAATCGGATGACCAGAGAAGGACCCTAAAAACCAGATTACCAGTTAAAAACCAGATAGGTGGCAACCCTACCGCTAAAACTTGGTCTGTAACTTCGCTGCCTAGTGCACACATCTCAGCTGCAGATAGAGAGATTAGGCCCATGCTCTCCATTTGGGCCACAGGTAGTTTCTTTCGGGTTTTGGCCTCCGATCACAGTGCTTTACCCGCATTGTGTGTTAAAAATTTGTCCATCGTTGTTTAGATGAATACTTTAAATTGAAGAGTCTGTAGGTAAGGATGCTGTAGATTTTCAATAGATTTAATAGTTGAGGAGCAGAGCTAGGGAAACACACGTCCTCCCCTACAGTTCTCATTGGCACCCCAAAATCACTGTACTCTACAGTATGTTTGAGCTGCCAAGTGTCACTGCAGTTCCACCACCAAAAACCACATTCTGATGATGCAAAGCAGGGAGGGGGCAGCAGGGCTCTAAAAATAGATACAGAGCACAGTCAAAAGAAAGTCCAATCTTTAGTTGCTATTTCACTTTACAGGTAAATGGAGATGTCCTCCCTCTCATTCACATTTTTCTGCCCGAGCCCTGGCAGATGCTTCAGCTCCTCCAATGAGAAACACTCTCTCTGGTCCCTGCTGCACTTGCATGATTAGCCACCCAGTACTTCCCCATGGATTACCCCTCCATGGCGTGGTGTCCCTGAGACCTAATCCAGAACTCCTGGGGCCCACGGTGCAGCAGACCATCATGGAGCCCCGCCAAGCTCTTTTTCCTCCTGTTTTCTCCCACCCCCTTCCCACTGATGTAGTCATGTCAGAGCATGCCTCGACCCGTACTGCCCTCTGGTCACCCCAGAGGGCAATCAGCGGGAAATGAGACAATGTGGGCCCCCAGAGAGGATGAGCAGTCCTCTGGATGCTCAATCCCCTCACCCCCCCTGCCAACCCCCAGCAGCCTAGGCTCATTCCCAAACCCAGGTTGCTGGCATGGCGCGGGATGTAGTGACCAGTACCTCAATCTCCGGGAGATGGCCGGGGAGGACAAGGTCACGAGATGGGTCCCTCAGGGATCGGTGTTGGGGCCCCTACTGTTCAATATATTCATAGGGGACATCATGGAGGGCCTTGAGGGGGTGTATGTTTGCAAACGATATCAAAATCTACAATAGGGTGAACACGGAGGAAGGGGTGAAACAAATGCAGAGAGACTTGAGGAGACTTGAGGCATGGTCAAAAAGGTGGCAGCTTGAATTCAATACAGAAAAGTTTAAAATCATGCACCTGGGCTACAGAAATCAGAAGGCAGGGTACCGCATGGAGGGCAGAGATCTGGAGAAGACAGAACAAGAAAGGGACCTAGGCATCATTATATCCGGGGACCCGAAGGTGGAAGGGCAGTGCCAGGGGGGAGCATCTTCAAGATGAAAGGAAAACAGAGGACAAGGCCTGCAGATGGAGGGAGGGCAGTTCAGGGGTAACATTAGAAAATACTATTGCACAGAGAGAGTGGTAGAAAAGTGGAACAGACTCCCAGAGGCAGTCGTTGGACAGGAAACAGTGGAGGGATTCAAAAGAGCATTGGAACAACCACATGGGAGTGTTAAGGGGGGGGGGCACAGGTCCAAGTGGATAGCTAGGCAAATGGGCAGATGTGGTGGGCCTAGTTCGGTCCTTTTTCTGCCGTCACACTTCTATGAATCTATGAATCTCCAGCACCACTAGGCCAGCGTGTAACTGCAGATGTTTAAGGGGTACATGCAACCCCTCTATGCTATGCTCGGAGTACAAACCATGCAACTCACTCAGTTGTTGCTGTTCTGTCTCTCGGCTGAGGCGGACATCATATGATAACGTTCTCTTGGTGCCAGTAGAGGCCGGATATAGCCCAAGCAAGGCTGGTTCTATCAAAGAACTGGAAGGGGACAGGATCAGTTGTGTTCCAGGACAGTAGCTGCTGCTGTTGTTTTCACAGGGTTCTTGTGGATTTTACTTGGTAGGTTAGTTCTTTTCTTTCTTACTTCTAAGGGGCTAGCAGGGTATTGTTTTGGGGGCTGCTGGATGTTTGAAAACTGATTTGGTGGCTGTAAGTGGGGCTCATTTTGTGGATGTTTCACTGTGTAACAGGCTGCGCTGGTAGAGGCCCATTTCTTCTGATTTAAAACCTATTTGGTGGGATTTGCTTGGGCCTGGTTCTTTGGCTGCTGGGCTTGGAGGGGAGACACAGGGCTGATACACTCTCTCTCGAGTCAGGTGTCTGCCCAAGACCCTCCCTCCCCAGAAGTCTGAGAATTTATAGGGGAACACCTGCCCTGCAATTGGAGGAAAAGGCTGCAGGTGCAGCTCATGTAGTTCTAGCCACTGGGGGTTGGATTTAAAGGCTGGGAGAGAGGAGCTTAGGGAGTTGTTCATTTCCCTTATAAGTTTAATGTGTTGTACTGCACCTAGTAACAGGGTTACTGGTGTACAGTGGGACTGTCTCTAAGATTAGTGGGTGACCTGATTAGGCAGTAGGGTGTATCTTGGACTAGGGGAAACTGGTGGCTCACCCAAGGAAACCTATTTGGAAGGGATGGAACCACCGTCATTGAGCGGCATCTTTGGGAGGTGGTGGGGTGCACAGGGTGTGGAGCAGCCATGATACTGGACTGGGCTTGGGATTCGGTGGTTGCCCAGTGTGCTACCAGCTAGCACAGCTTAGGGAGGAGGTTGCGGGATTAGGAGAAAGCTGGGGGAAGGGGGGGTGGTATGGTTGGGGAAGGGGCATAGGGAAAGGAGTGCAGGAGAATACTCAGGGCTCACATAGGGACCCTGGCAGAGGGGGTCCAAAAGGACACTACCAAGGAAGCAGGCAGGTAACTGGGGACCCTCCACAAAGGAGGAACGAGGACAACATTCTCAGGAAGTAGGCAGATGGCCAGGGGCTGGACAGAAGGAAGCAAGGCGAGGAGGTGGATCAGACCTTACACTCAATAACCGCTTAATTCTCTTCTTCTGCTTTCGAGGATGAGGGGGTGATGTAGCGACAGGGTGGTTAGAGACGGAAAGAGTGAGGCAGGGCCAGGGCCAGATAGCAGGAAGAACAGGGGGACCTGGAATGCAGGAGAATGGGGGAGCAGTGAATCAGAGCAGGAGGGGCAGGGGAGAGGGAGGAAAGCGCAGGAGAAGGACCAGTTGGGAGAAAGGTAAAGGAGAAGGACCAGAGGTACAAGGAGGATTCAGTAAAGGGAGGCGGAGGGTTTAGGCCAGGAGCACAATGAGCAAGGAGGAACTAAATGGAGACAGAAGAAGGAAGGATGAGCCAGGCTAGTTTAGCAGATGGGGAGAAGGACCAGTTGCGAGCAGTGAGGGGAATTGTAAGGTACAGAAGGATACTCAGGAGGAGGAGGAGGCATAGGATTGGAGGAGGGGTGGCCATGGTAAATAAGGAGGGGTGGCATGTGGCACCAGATAGAGGAGGAACAAGGAGCGGCTGGGTGGAGGGCGGTGAAAGGATGAGGAATGGAGGAAAAGGAGTGGTCAGAGTGCTCCTGCTGGGATTCTATGATCAGGGTATCAAATGGGATAGGGAAGGAGAAGCCTGGCCAGTTAGAACAAGATGCTTCCTGGACTAACGAGTGCACAGGGCTAAGCACAAGGTATATCAGCTGGCAAAGGATTGTGGGGGTTCCCCAGACATACTGGTCCACCTGGGTACAAATGACATTGAGGAAATAGCGAGCTAGAGATACAGGCAAGATTCAGGAGCTCGCTAGGGTCTGTCATGACATAGGATGCACAGCTTCCTTCTCAGAAATCCTGCCAGTGCCAAGGGCTGGTGGGGAACACAAAAGGAAGATCAGGGAGAAAACCAGTGGCTCAGGGAGTGGTGTGAGGCAAGAGGGTATGGGTTGATGGGGGATTGGGGGAAGACCTTGGAGGATAAGGAACTGTATGCTAGAGATAGACTACATCTCAATTTGGAGGGGAGGGGAATCCTTAAGTTGAAAATAGAGGGGTTCATTGGTGAAAAGTGGGGTTTAAACTTGTGAAGGGTGGCGGGATGGGAGAAAAGGCTGTCAAGGGGGTGCCGATAAAGGAGGGACTCTGTCTCCACCCCCCTGGGGACCAGGAGGATTGCAGGAAAAGGCCGACTGGCAAAGTGCAGACCGGGGAAAACAGGAATCCCATGGGAACACGAGGCAGGAAATGGAACTATAAGGGAAAGGGTGGAAGGTAGTCCTGCTAAATACCAGGAGCTTGGGCAATAAAATGCCTGAGCTCCAGGCGATGCTAACTGAGGAGCAGCGGTCACTGAGACTTAGGCCACTGCAGGACATGACTGGGACCTGAACCTGGAGGGTTACACTATGTTCAGGAAGGACGGGGGAGGGAAGGGAGGAGGGGTATGATAGTCAAAAACTGCATTGGCATAGTGGGAGTAGAGGAGGCGGAGGGAACCGTGGAGGCGATTTGGGTCACCTTGATAACAAGGGGGCAAGAGGTAAAAATAGAGTGGTGTATAGACCCCTGCCCTGGCGGAGGCTGGAGGACAGTCTGGTGGCTGATGTTGGGAGGCACTGCAGACTGGGCAGAGGAGACAGTGGTGGTGTTGGGGACTTAAACATGCCAGGAACAGACTGGGAGTATGACATCCTCTGTGACCCAGGGAACAGAGGTTGTTAGATGTCTTTCAAAGCGTTCCTAACTCAGCAGTGAGGGAACCGACCAGGGAGGCGCAGGTACTGGATGTGGTCCTGGCAGACAGTGACCAGATTGGGGCCTGAGGTAAGGGACCCATTGGCGAGGGTGACCATGCCATGGTCTGGTTCTGCCTGGACCTAGGAGGGTAGAAGGCTGCACAAAGGCGGAAGTAACCCGACTTCAGGCGGATTTTAAGGAAATGGGAAGGATCCTTAGGAGCATTTGGATGGGATTGGGTCAGACATGGATACTGATAGTAGGTGGGAAATCATCAGAGAGGGTGCAGGATGCTACCAGCACCTGTGCAGAGTAGGATGAAAATGCGGTGGGGCCAAAACCCTGCTGGTGGACCAGGAGGTCCAGGAGGTGGTGGGGGAAAGAAAGCAGCCTATAAGCAATTCCAAGTGCTCAAGGAGTGAAAGGGATCGAGGGAGTACAGGCTGATGGCTAGAAGGGCCACTAGAGTGGTGGGCGGCTAAGGCAAGGAAGGAGCAGAACCTGGCCAGGGAAATTAGAAGAGGAACAAGGGTTCTTTAGATACATTGGGGAAAAGAAGGGTGAAGGGCAGATTAGCAGAGATTAAATCAGGGAGAGGGCACTAAGACCGGGGGAGCAGGCTGAGGTACTAAATGAGTACTTCACCTCAGTTTTCACCAAGGAAAATGGGGTGCTGCACCATACATGGGAGGAGACAGAGATACTGAGGAGGGGACCCTTACCGATCGGCAGGTCTGGGGAAGAGGGAGGCATCACTGGCAGGTGGGGGGAGGGCTAAGCAGGAGAAGAGGTACGGAGTGGAAATCACAGCAGAGAGGTGAGGGAAGCCCTCAGCTCCTTAAGGCAGGAGAAAGCACGGGCCGGATGAATTACATCCCAGATTGCTGAAGGAACTTGAGGATGTCCTGGCGGAAACCCTGGCGGAGCTTTTCACCATCTCTCTGAGGACAGGGTGGGCGCCCCAAGACTGGAAGGTGGCGCATATAGTGCCTATCCACAAGGGGGGATCAAGGGAGGTGGCAGGGAACTACAGGCCTGTCAGCCTGACATCAGTGGTGGTCAAGGTGATGGAGGGCATTGTCAAGGAGAGGCTGGGGGACCTGGATAAGTCAGGAGTGCCTGGACGATAGACAGCATGGATTCATCCGGGAAATCGTGTCAGACAAACCTGGTGGAGTTCTATGACTGGGTGACAAGTGCCTTGGACCTGGGTAGACCAGTGGGCGTCCTCTTTCTAGACTTCAGCAAGGCATTTGACTCTGTTTCCTCATGTGGGCCTGTTGGATAAGCTGGGAGAAATGAGGTGGGAACCAGATGATCAGATGGATAGCAACTGGCTCCAGGACCGGACCCAGAGGGTCGTAGTTGGTGGGATAGTCTCATCCCCAAGGAGGGTCATTAGTGGGGTCCCACAGGGATCAGTCCTTGGGCCCCTTCTGTTCAACGCCTAGGTATCTGACATAAGGACAGGAATCAGGAGTGAGATGAGTCTCCTTGCAGATGACTCAAACTGGGGGGCGGTGGTGGATGGGGAGGAGGGGAGGGTGGCCCTACAGGGGGACCTGGAGGCTCTGGAAAGATGGTCTAGAAAGTGGAAGCTGAGATTCAATGCAGAGAAATGCAAGGTACTCCACCTGGGCCAGAAACCCAGGTCAAGTGTACACCCTGGGGAGAGAGAAATGCTACAAGTCTCGATGGCTGAGAGGGACCTGGGGGTGGTGGTGGATGTCAAGATGAACAACTCTGAGACTTGTAGGAGGGCAGCAGCCAAGGCCAACAGGATGCTGGGATGCATCGCTAGGGGGATCACCTCCAGAAGGAGGAAGTGATACTCCCTCTGTATAACTGCTTGGTGAGGCCGCACTTGAGTACTGCATGCAGTTTTGGAGGCCACACTTAAGAGGGACATTAACCTCCTGAAGAGGGTCCAGAGGAGGGCAACCAAAATGATTTGGGGCTTGGGGACAGGACCTATGGGAGAGGCTCAAAGAGCTAAATATGTACACATTGGAAGAGAGAAGGGACCGAGGGGACATGATAGAGGTCTTCAGGTACATGAAGAGGGTAAATAGGGGAGGAGCAGTCAGGGTGCTTCGAAGGAAGGAGGAGGGGCCACTAGAGGGCATGGGTGGAAGCTGGAGTGGGGAAGATTCAGGGGAGAAAGGAGGAGGTGCTACTTCACTGAGAGGGTGGTGGAGCCGTGGAATGCACTGCCTAGGGGGCTGGTGGAGGCAGAGACAGTGGAGTGGTTCAAGAGGGGTGAGACAGGTACAGGGAAGGGTTCTGGAAGCAAAATCCAATGCAGCAAGAATATCCGGAACTGGGAAGGAGAAGCCAGAGAGGCGAGGGGGACAGCAAAGGTCAGCACCCAGGGTGAGGCTGACCAAGCCAGCTGAACCGCGAAAGACGTTAGGCCTATTGCAGCATTTTTAGTATGTGCCACGGAGCCAAAAATTGATTTTGTTAATTAAACAATTATTTATTTTTTTTAACTTATTTGGCGCTATCAAATATGGTTAAAATGGTCCGGCTTACCATAAAAGGCAGAAAAGAACAAAATGTGGCAAAAATAATTGTGCTAAAAAAATAAAAAGCTAGAGCTAGCCCTGCGAAGGAGACCCTCTGCGTCAAGGTGTAAGGTGTAAGGTGGTAAGCTTGCCAGAGGGTTCCCCGCACAACAGTTGCATATCTAAAAGCAAAACAAAATGGTTATATTAAATGCATGCCGAAAATAGAGTTAAAAATCTACGTTTCGACCTTAGGTCTTTTTCTGGAAGTATCTAAAAGACAAAAAAAAAAAAAAAAGTTAGTGTAGAGAAGAGGTAAAATGGGACAGATATACATATGGAGAAAGAAGAAACGGGAGGCTCAGGGAGAAGAAGTGATAAATGGTAAGATTAAGAGAGAATTTGTGAAACAAAAAGGTGATGATGGGAAAGATAAAGCATAATGGGAGTGAAAGAGCTGGGGAAGTTCCCAGGTGGAGGCTAATTAACAGGGTCTAGTAAGAAGGCTAAAAGAAGACAAATGTGTGGGAAGCATGAGTGTAGCCAGGCATACTCCAAGTACTCCATGGTGTGCAATTTTATTTAAGGGGGTAGCAAATAGGTTCTGAACTGCTTCCTTTTTCCATGAAAACTAACAAAGAAAATGCTGCACCTTGCTGTAATTTTATTCATAGGAGTCTAAACTAGAAGGACTGGTCACTAATACTGTCTTTGCATCCCAAGGACAATACAACTTTACAGGCTCTGGGCTGGTATGTGGGTGCCTTAGGGAGCAATGCATGGCATTTGTATTTACCCATGCATGGCAACAACCACTATCATGAAACACAAAAGTTGTATTATTGTGCCAAATGAAGCAACAAACACGGTCCTGGTGTATGTCTGTATATTGTCTGGCTACGCCTGGTTGGGGGGGGGGGCAGCAGTGAGTCCACTTGGTGTGCAGATATGAAATCCCTGGCTACACCCTGGTGGGAAGGAGACAGAAATGGAGACATATGGTGAAAAAGAAAACTAAATGAGTACAAAAACAAATACACATTAGGGATTAAAAAAAAAAAAAAAAAAAGGGGTGGCTGAAAGATGTTAGTGGAAAACAAGTCTATCATTTAAACCAGAGGGCTGCTGGGAGCCAAGGCGGATGATCAGCTTGGCTTCCATGTTTTTTCTATGGTCAGGATCCCAGAAACCCTGCTGAAGGACACAAACAGAAAGGTCATTGACATTGTGGTCCCTGGAGATAAAGTGGGATACAATGAGTTTAGCAGTTTCACCATTCCTGACTGCTCTGTAATGTTCCCTGAAACGGTCAGCAAGACGCCTACCAGTTTCTCCAATGTAAACAGCTGTACACTTCCTGCAAAGAATACGATACACCACGTTAGTGGAGGTGCATGAGAACTCTTTGGTGATATGAAAAACACCTGTAGGCCCCCGAATCTCAGTCACACTGGAAATAAATCTGCAGGTGTAGCAGTGAGTCCTGTTGCAAGGTTTGGTACCTACAGGGAGGAACTGTTAGGAGTAGGAAGCTGCTTTTAACCAGGAGATTCCACAGGTTAGGTGGCCGGCGGTAGGAGGCAATTAATGTTAGGGTCAGTTTGCAAAATGGGAAAGTTACTAGTGATGATCCTGTGAAGATAAGGTGTGCTCTGATGGAAAGGAAGAACTAGTGGAATTTGCCGTTGTTCCTGTGTGACAGTATCCCTCCTGCGGGGGTCAAGGTTACAGGGCATGTTACTGACCCGGGAGAGTGCTCTGTCCACTGTGCTTTTAGGGTATCCCCTGTAATAGAAAAACTATGTATTATTTGGGTCTGCTCAGCAAAATCATCCTCTTCAGTGCATAACCTGCGAAGTCTAAGAAACTGTGAATAAGGCAGGCCATTCTTGACTTGTTTAGGATGGAAGGAGCTGTGGAGGAGAAAACTGTGAGTCGCACTGGAGTCTTCAGATCAGTGTTCTGGACTGACAGCTGGATATCCAGAAAAGGCAGTGTAGAGGAGGATACTTCAACAGTGTACTGAAGGGAAGGATGAGCCATAGTAGACTTGTCAAGAAAGACTTGGAGGGTCTCCCTGGAGCAGGAGGTGGCCCCGACACAGTCATCAATGTAGCGCTTGTAGAGTTCAGGCACAGTCCCTGTGAATGAGAGAAAAAAAAAACGTTCCTCTACCCAACCCACAAACAGATTAGCAAAGCTGGGACCCATATTGGTACCCATGGCAACTCCACTGACCTGCTAAAAAAAAAAAAAAAAAAAACTTATTAAAAGAAAAAGCATTGAGTGTAAGAACCAGTTCTACCAAATGAGTTAGTGCATGGGTGGGTGGGTGACTGCTGGACTTCCCACTTCCCGCACAGTTGCATATCTATACCCCTTTCCCGGCTGTATAGTGAGACCAACACAGACCTCTGTTCTGACAGAAAATACAATACTGCAAGGATCTTTAAGCAGTTTCCACTCTTTGCCGACATATCCTCAATTATATGTAACCCCTCACCCCTGCCTTTTTAGCAAAACGACAGGTGGCATGCTGTTGAAGTTGACAGCAGTACCTGGTGGGGACTGGGTTCAGGGAGGATGAGGTTACTCGACACAGACGACCTAGGTTTGGCTACTCTGAACAGGGGTACCCAAGTAAATCCGAACACAGGAAGCAATAACTGTAATGTCCAGAACCAGGAATGGGATTCTTCAGTACGGCTTTTATTCATATCCAAGCCGAACAAACAAAGCATAGACGGACCCCCATGGGGCTACATTCCTGGTAATGCAGATTAGAGACAAGAGAACACTTTATTACTGTTTCCAGCCCTCAGGCTCTAAACCCACCAGGCACACAGCCCGGACTTGCACGCAGCTTTGGGCACACAGCCCGACTTGTACACTACTTGGGTTTTCCCCACTGGCCCAGCTCCCCCGCCGGCCACTTGATCCGCGGTCCATTTGAGGAATGAACCAATTATCCTGTTGTGGCTCCCCAAACCACACTAGAGTCTTCAACTCCTAGAGAGAATTTTCCTTAACATCCCATGTCTGGGTACTTCCCTCATCACTGGCCAAGTGCCTGAGGTAAAGTAGAAATCCACAGAGGTGGACCTGGTCACTAAAGATGGGGGGTCACCCACCTCCAGCTCCCACAGCCCATACCTGGCCATTTCTCTGGAAACTGAACAATTCCTTTACTGAACTTTCAAGTGTAGATTCTGGGTAGACGTCTGTCACATCTCCCCTACATATCATTTGCATCCCAACAAGCTCTGGACTTGAACCTACTTTTAATTTGCTTAGCCCATTACTCTAGGCTTCCACTATTTTAGCAGTTCAATCTCCACATTGTCACACAAGTCCCAGGGTGAAAAACATAGGCCCTTTTAGCAAGAGCAGACACTCACCCTCACGTTGCAGGTACCCCACAGGCGACTCACAAATCTTCTTGTTCTCCCAAATAAACTCTGGAACACATAGGCAGCTTTTCCTTCACAAGCAGAACTAGGGGGTTGCCCCAGAATCTGCAGGGAACCCTTTCCTGACCCTCCCAAAGGGAGGGGCACTGAGACCCAAAAACAGCGGTCTCCACCACTTCAATTATCTTCTGTGTATCTCTTTAAGGTGGAGACACACATCCTTTTACTTAAAAGTAGCCCTCTGTCAGGGCTGAGGCTCCTAGAGCCTTCACTAAGCTGCGTTCTCAGTAAGCTCCCAACTTCACATTCACTCACTGAAGACTGACTTCAAAACTTCCCAACCTTCTAACTAACTCCCTTGCTGCAGATTCTAGTGTGGCTTATGCAGCTGCGATAGAAACATAGACTTTGACGGCAGATAAGGACCGCTTGGCCCACCTAGTCTGCCCATTTTCCTACCTAACAGATAAGCTGCAGATCCTAGTTAACCAACAGCTTACTTCCTCTTACCCACCCCTAGGCCTGCCTTATGCCTGTCCCATGCATTCTTGAAGTCCCCCACTGTTCTTGACTCCACGACCTCCTCAGGGAGGCTGTTCCATGCATCCACAACCCTCTCAGTGCAAAAAATACTTCCTCACATTACCCCTGAGCTGTCCCCCCTCTATCTTCAAATTGTGCCCCCTTGTTCTTGCACATCTCTTTTTTCTGGAAGATGCTACCCTCTTGGACTTTAATTCCCTTGAGGTACTTGAAAGTTTCTATCAAGTCCCCTCTCTCCCTTCTTTCCTCAAGAGTATACATATTAAGCTCCTTTAGTCTTTCTTCGTATGTCTTCTGGTGCAGACTCTGCACTATTTTGGTTGCCCTCCTCTGGACAGCCTCCACTCTGTCTATGTCTTTGCAGAGATGAGGTCTCAAGAACTGCACTCCTTGGGGTCTCACCAACTGTCTGTATAGAGGGATAACAACTTTCTGTTTTAGTTCTATTGGTGATGTCATCCTCAGTCTTAACTGAGACCGAGAACAGAGTGAGACAGTGTGAAACCCATTTAACTGGAGTTTCACAAGCTGCCTTCCCTGCCTACCACTAGGTCTGACTGCGATTCTAGTAACCCCGGGTAACAAGGGGGTTACATATACACACACACGGGAACCCAGTCCCCAAACACTGTTCTGGACAGCACTGTACAGACAGTCTATCCTGACCCTAGATCAACTGTGAGGGGCGCAAATCAATAAATGCTTTTTCTTTTGGGGGGGGGGGGTGCCATGCCAAAACCAGGTTTGCCAAGGGGCACTTCAGGACCTAAGGCAATCACTGACATATCCCTCAACCTCTTAGCATTCAAACGTGTAGCATTAAAAGCCAAATTGGCACAGCAGCAGAGCTATCGCTCACGATGCCGGCAACCCTGGTTTGGAAACAGGTACAGGTCGTCAGAGGGCTGGCAGTGGGAGGAAAACAGCAGCCCAGAAGACGCTCTCCTCCGATGAGAGAAGGCCACTGCCTCTGTTGCAGTGCTGCCACCTGGGTGACCATGGGTGGTAGCATGGTGGAGGTGGAATGGGATGGGGATGCATGTAGCTGATGCACCATCATTTGCATTCCTGCCTTTGAGTACCATATGCTGACATCCTAAGGCACTGGGAAGAAGTGAGAAAAAAAGCCAAGGCACAGCAGGATGATTCTGGCTTCGCTCATAGATTACTGCACTGTCAACGCTGGGGCCTGTCTGCCAAAGGCTGGTCAGAAAGTACTTGGATCTGTTGCCTGCCCATGAACTCCACCATGGAGGGCAAACCACGGGGGTCGAAGGTGAATGAGGGTAAGTTCTGCAGAAAACAGGTGACAGGACTGGGAAGAAGCAGATGGAAAGGGGCAGGCCTGTGAAAAATGGGCATAAACAGAATGGGTAAAAGAAAATGTGCAGCACTGCTGTTAAAACTGCAGAGCAAATGGCCAAAATGTATAATGGCTTTTTAGTTTAACAAATAACACGCTTTAGAATAGTGGGCACAAAGCACGGTTTCTTCCAAGTTAGTGTACACTTTTAACTTTGTCCAGAAATTGCTGCAACACTATGAGGAAAAGCACAGTAGTAAATATTCGCACAGCAAGGGTAAATTATGGGTGTATGCACAGCAGCTGAGACTGATCCTTGACATACCCTTCACCTTTTATCAACGAAATGAGGGACAGCGGTCCTCGTAATTAGGGATATATCCTCAAACATAGGAGATCCGCAAGCTAAGACTATTGTGGAAACCACGGCGTTTACTAGTACCAATTTTATATCTGCTTTAGCATCTTAAAACACATTTACAACACATTATTTGTGTGGACGTTTTTTTCTATAAGCGAAAGAACAATTCTGAGGGGTAAAATGAGGGATACCCCTTGTGATCAGGGAGAGCTAAGAGGTATATAGATGTTGCAGGGCAATGACATACGGTAGAATTAGTGCACAATAAATACAAAAGCTAACTTGGATACGCATTTTTTTCGTTTTCAACACAACGTTAACTTGTTACACGTATATTACTGAAATCCAAGCTACTCTGTCTCTCAATTCATTCCCGTTATTTAAATGCAACCTGCAAATTGCAGTACAGTCGGAATTTAGAAATACATTCAAGCACGCTGTCCTCGAGTTAGTTAAACTTAGTACTGTACATCTACTGACAGCTACGAGAAGCAAACTCGGCCACTTGAGTCTTAACATCTGTGAGGAACAGTGAAACCTTCAAATACCTTTGTCATTCCTACTCCCACCACAAACACTCGTCGTGTTGACGGAACCATTTTCGCAAGCTGGCAGACCGGCAGATCCACAGAACCAGAAGCAACCCTTTTCCTAGTTCCAGTGCTTTGGACTGAACTATTGTCGGGGGTAAAGTTCACGATCACCCCTGAATGGCTCCTCCCTCTTCATGGCCTTAAAGGGACATCCTCCTCCTTACAACGGCTGGCTGTAACGTGAAAAATCCCTCTTTTGCCAATCAGCGATGGACCTCCAGATTCAGTCGGCCCAAATATTGTTAAAATTCACCTTATAGCACCATTTTACTGTTCCAGAACTGACTGTGAACAAACTATTGCATAATAAAATGTCGAAGAAGCCTGGCTTGTAACTGGGTCGTGCTTCATTAAATAATGTGATATTATTGCGACATGTTGTGTTCCATTGTACCTTTCATTTATCCATACAGAACCAATTGGTTAGCATGCATAGTGTCTTCATAACTGCAGTCTATGTATTTCTGCAAATCACATTTTATAAGTTCGGTAACCATCATTCTTGCTACTATTGGGGTATAGGTGAAAATTGGAGTCCGGAGGTCGTTTTTTCCCACATCCCCTATTATTGTATCATTTGCATTTTTAGAGAGTAAGCATTCAAATAAAAAAAAAAAAAAACAGAGAAAGGGTCCCGGGGTAGAGTAAAGACGGGCAGACTGGATGGGCCAACTGTCCTTTCTTTTCTGCCGACATTGTCAGCATAGCTCTCAACCTTTTACCTCATAAATCAGGGACAATGCTTAAAAAAATCAGGGACAAAGGCCCCAAATCAGGGACACATTTTTAAAATTGGTGATATCCACTCAGGAAGCTAGCAGAATATGGGACTCAGTGTATGATACATTTTCTGAAGAATAAGAAGTCTGCAGCTTTATTGTTTGACATAATTTTATTCTTACAATCATCACTGTTTAGTCAGGGGAACACAGATTTTAGGAGGGACAGAGTAAAAATTTGAGGTGAAATCAGGGACATCACTGAAAATCAGGGACACTTGAGAGGTATGAGTCAGTCTTTTTTTCTAACGGGCTTACTCGGTATCTCCTAGCTTCTTTGCACTCGACCAGCCGGGAGCCCTCCTCGTTCTGCCATCAGTTTAACAGTTCTGGATCTGGAGAAGCAATGCCTCACCCACGCGCATTCGCTCGTTACCATGGAGATTTGTTACATATGGGAAATGTAGTTCTATATAACATTACCCTTAGTGGTACGTGAAATATTGGAACTCCACTTCCCATAAAGCATTGCGACCCGGAGTGATGTCAGATGCTCCGAAGTGTGATTGGTTAATTTGCCAGAACCATGTTTAAAAGCCTTGTTTCTGCCGGTGGATATACCCAAAGTTGCAGCTGCAGGTCGGCGTGCAGAGAGGGTGGTGCACTTGAGTACGAATTGCGGACTGCACCAGCCCGAGGACACAGCTCTGATACCGGGCACAGACCACACTGGCTGGACACATAGCTGCAGGTCAGCCTGTGAGACAGCGAAAAGGCTGTGAGCTCGGAGCTGCAGGTACAGTGGATCAAGGGGAAAGAAAGGGGTGATCCCGGGAACAGAACAGCAGCTGCAGGTCAGTGGGACAGACGAGTCTTTCCGGGGAGAGGGGGGCACCGACCAGTGATAGATACTGGGCTGGAACAAATAGCCCCGGGGAAGGGGAACATCGTGCATTTTCGGACAGTGACAGATGGCGAGAACATAACTCTGAAAACCCTATTTCTCGACCTGTCAGTATTAAAAACAAGTAGCAAATGTACTGAATGCAGAACATTTCGCATTTGAAAGAATTTAAAACGTGAGAGTCGACATAATTTAGTCTAATCTTGTAATACATTTTTTTAAGTGGCTTGAAGTTAGAGGTGTGATCTGCACTAAGCTCATAGCACTTGAGAGGTGTCTTCAAGACTTAAATGGCCAGTGATCTGGGGAACAGAGATAACAGGACTGCCTACGCGATTCGTTGTGATTCCCGGACAGACAGCTGAGGGACATCCAGAACAGTGACAGGTGATTCTAGGAGATGGAGAAAGCAGAGTCTGCAGCCTGGCTCTATGAGCTGTGATTTCGGGGACTGAAAGAGAGATCAAAGATAATCCAAAGTAGAGGTAGTTTTTTCTATGACATAGAGCGGCGATGGTGGAGGACTTGAAAGAGCAGTATAGCATAGAAGACGGGTATACTAAGCTAGTGCCCCTACTTAGTTACAGTTGGCATATTTTATCAACTTTGCTCCCCCCCCCAGTTTTCAATATAAAAAAAAAAGGGGGGGGGGGCGAGCTCCCCACTTAAACAAATTGATTAAAACAAGCATTTGTCAATGCCGAATGTTGTTTCATTGGCATTGGTAATGCAGGAGTTAGAGATGCATAATAGGAATGGCAGTGAATTATTGAACTGATGCCAACCCCACTCTGCAGAGAGTGACAGGTGTTGGGGTGTGCCTTTGGATCGTCTGCTATACCGCTCATGCCATTGTACCTCATCCTACTCTGTAGACACTGACAAATGTCATGGTGTGCTTTGCTGTCTTTGGACGTTATACTTATTCCGTAAGGAAATACACTGAGACAGGTGAAGCACAGGAGAATGGGGGTGAACTTTAGGGTCGAACACTCCAAGGTACACTCGATGCTTGTCACTGGCTGCAGGGTGGGGTGGAATGGCGTGAGCATTACAGCCAGTGATCCCAAGTCACACCCCTGATGCCTGTCAGCCTCGACAGAGTGGGGTGTTACAGTTGGAAATCCTAATGTTGTAGGCGTTTGTTGGTATTTTCACTCCAGATTTTCAACATAGGCTTTTTGTGCTCTCATCTCATGAAGAGCAGTACAATCAGTTTGTTAGCTGAAAGGTGGTTTTGCACAGCGGCTGTGCCATTTGACAACAGAGGGTCGAAAACACATTTTGGGCAGGATGTGAAAAATTACAACTGTGGTGTTCTTGAGGAGGTGTATAAAAAAAAATGGCAATGATGAAAATCTGGAGTGAAAATAGGAAAAACTGGTGAAGTCATGAGCATGCATAGTAACTGCGTAACACATGTCCGTAACCCAATTATTTTTGGGAATTTTTTTTTTTTTAGACACACTTTCAACATAGGCATTTTGGGACCTCCCCTCATGAACAGTGGTGCTGTAATTTTGTTAATATGTCCCAAAAGATGATTTCCCACAGCGACCACGCCATTGTGCGCCACAAGTGCAGAAACGTGTTTTGGGCAGGCTGTGAAAAATGACAGCTGTACTGTTCATAAGGCAGTGTGAAAAAATGCCAGCGTTGAAAATCCGGCCTCAAAGTATTGCAAATTTGTGATTGTTACATGGGTGCGTGGAAGCTGCGCAATGCACGCTTGTAACACAGTCATTTTATGGACTTTTGTCACCAAATTTTCAACATAGGCATTTTAAGACATCTGCTCATGAACAGTTCACCATAACTTTCTCAAACTGTCCCGAAAACTGATTTCGCACAGTGACTGGGCTATTATTCTGTGCCGGACGTGCATAAACACGTTTTGGCCAGGATATGTAAAATGACAGCTGTACTGTTCATAAGGAGGTGTGGAAAAAATGTCAATTTTGAAAATCTGGAGTGAAAATATTACAGATTCACAAAGTTACCAGCGTGTGTGGAAACAGCGCAGCGCATGCTCATGAAACAGTAATTTTGTTTTGGAATTTTTCCACCACATTTGCAACATAGGCTCTTTGAGAGCCCTCCTCATAAACAGTAGCACTGTCATTTTGTTAATCGGTCCCAAAAGGTGATTCAGCATAGTGACCGCAAAATCACCTTTCAGGATGAAATAACAACATGATAGTGACTGAATTCATGAGGAGGGGTCCCAAGAACCCCATGTTGAAAATTTGGTGCCAAAATTCCCAAAAATGCCTGAGATATGCACCAAAGTTGAGAAAACCCTATTTATGCCATTGTACAGCTTACCAGCATTTCTTCAGTTCGCAGTCTGCTTTGAAGAGTGCAGACGTGTTACAGGTCCACCGAAGATCGTCATCTGGAATCCGGAGGTAAGTATGGGGTGAGGGTGTGTGTGTGTGGGGAGGCAGGGTGCACAGAGCATTGGGCATGGGTTGGGGAGGGAACAGGCAGACCGTGAGGGACAGTTTTCTCCTTTTACAGAGGAAGGAAAAAACAACAACATTGCAGGACTTTTTTTTTTTTTTTTTTTTTATAGGCATTTGGCATGCTGGGGTTGGCTCCCAGCATGCCACCTGAGTGGAGGAGAGGGCTAGCCGACAGGAGATTGGGCACCCCCATCAGCACATAGCGAAGGAGGGGGCAAGAGCTGAGTGGGATTGGGGCCCCCCTCGGCACAGAACAACTGGGGGTCATTATGCTGACGAGGAGTGGGCTCCCCCATCTGCACGTGAAGTAACTGACTGGCCTGCTGACAGGGGGATTGGGCACTCCTCAAGTTGGCTCCCCACAGGGCAGCAGTCAGCACTGCCATGTTTCTTGAAGGGCTTCAGGAAAGGCACGTAGGGAGGGTGTGTTTTGGTGCCTCTGCATGACGCCCGTGTCTGTCCTTGCAGCTGACCTTTTGTCTGATATGCTCACCACATTATGTATTCCTGGTGTGGTGTCTGCATGCTGGCTTATTGGGGAATGAGGGACACACCTACTGATGTGTGCCCTGCATTTGCACAACAGTGACTGCACCTCCAAATCTGCCACTAATGCAATATGCTGACTGGCGTACAAGCACGAACCAACATAAAAATCATGACTATACAAATTAATCCTAAGTAGGGTAATTATCGTAGCATACAGGTGAGCAAGTGGGGCAGTGAGCTGTGACCCCAGGGGCAGACAGCAGGGTCAGTGGGAGAAGTGAAAGATGATTCTGGGGTTGGGAGGAGCAAGAACAATCAGACCACTGAGATGTGATCCCTGAGGAAGAGAGATGTGTTAGTCATATAAGTGACAGAGGAGCAGAGGCATCTGACAGAGAGCAGGGACAGCCAAACCAGTAAGAGTGGATGCCAGGGACAGCAAGCAAGGTTAGCCAGAGTATTGGATGGGGGTTGATCCCAGGGACTTGAGGCATATGATGTGGGACTGGGAACTCGTGCACAATCGGATCATGCTGTCTTTAAGCAGACAGATGAGATTTGGAGTGAGGTGTATTTTTAATTTTTTAATTTTTTTTTATTTTATGAAACTATTTTAAATGGGGGAGGGGGCTTTGTCTCTAGTACATCCCATTTTGAAACTAACGTTTTTTTGGGGAGTCTGTAGCTAATCCAAAACCCTACCGCCCAAACTGAAAAAGTGGCATCAAATAGTGATGCCATCAACTACATTCCCATTCCAAATCTCATCCACCATTTTTTAAAAGGCAAGGAGAGTGCACTCTTCAAATATATCAACACAGGTAGACCTGGAGGAAGGGATTAAAGATCGATCTGGGCGGGTTAGAGTATTGGTCCAAAATGCACATTGGGAAAAGGAACTCGTGGGAAATATGAAATGGGAGGGACAGCACTCTAGAAGAAAAGGATTTAGGAGTGATGATATCAGAGACCCTAAAAACATTCTGCGCTCTGAAACAGGGCTGTGAGCAAGGGAAACAGAATGATGCAATGCATAGAGAGGAGTATAAGCACTAGACGTTGGGAGGTGATCTTCCCATTGTATAGGTCACTGGCTCGAGCAAACCAAGACTACTTCAGAAGGTACTGGAGCCCACACCTGAAGAAGCAGGGCAACTAAGATGGTGCATGGCTTTGAGGATTTGACACAAGGAGAGGCTACAGAACATGTACACCCTGGAGAAGAGGGGAAGGGGTGACACAATTGAGACATACAAGCACCTATATGGGATAAATAGACACCAAGGAACTATTCTTGCATTCAAACACAGGGACGGAGGAAATTCACTAAAGCTAGCAGAGCTGAGATTCAAAAAGGATGTCCAGAAGCACTTCTTCACAGAAGGGGTGATGGATAAGTGAAATAAGCCAACAGAGTAAGTGCTACAAGCCAGCTCAGTTGGCAGTTTCACGCAGGGATGGGAGGCATGTCATTTCTTTATTTTTATTTGAAAGTTGGTAACCAGGAGAGGCACACTGAGCCGAGGTTCGTTTCCAGGTGCCACCCGAGTGAGGGGGTGTAGGAGCTACATTACATCAAATACATAGTGTAGGGTTTAGGTAGAGAAATTGAAGACAGGAACAAAAAAAACAAAGGGGGGAGGACAGACACTAGGCCAAGGTGGTAAATTTGGGTAGGGTGGACAGACTGGATACAAACAATAAAAAGAAATGGTTTCTGAAGAGGGAATGATTGACTAGTGGACCCCTCGAATATTCTCATTATATCTCTTACTGCACTCCCCCCTTTTCTTTTTGGGGATAGGGTGGGACTTTAGATGGGAATAGTGTAGTTAGTTAAATGTTTTTTATTTATTCATTTTTTTTCCATTGTATTAGAAGTTGATAAACTTGTGTTGAGAATGTAATGTAATTACTGAAAACATTTTTTTCCCTTTAAAGTGTTGTATTTTATAGTCAAGGTGATTTTAAGAAAAATGCTTTTGACTTAAAGAAGAAAAAGAAAAAAAAAAAGGCAGTGACAGCCAGACCAATGAGATGGAATCTCATGGAAGAGCCAGCAGGGCCAACCAGAGAAGTGAGGGGTGATTTCCAGGGACTGAGAGAGCAAGGCTAGCCAGACTGTGATCCCAGTGGGAGAGAGCAGTGTCAGCCAGAGAGTGAGAGGTGCTTCCCCGGAAAGCAGAGAGCAGAGACAACCAGAAGAGCTATGATTCTTGGGAAAGTAAGAAGAGTCTTCAGGAGAGAGTGTGTGGGGGTGGGGTGTCGAGAGGGAGAGTGTGAGTGTAGGTAATAACATTACACAGGATCCCATGAAAATGAAATTACACAAATTGTACACATCGGGAGCTCCGGCAGTAGTAGGGGGCAGCTAATCTAGTAGAAACATGGACCAAGGGAGTGAAGAAGGCAGCGGTCAGGTCAGCGGTTGCAGCGGCACTGAGTCTATAAGTAGCTGGGCCTTGAGGTTAGACTTAAACAATGCTGGGGGGAGCTTTTTTGAACTTCGGGTAAAGGTTTATTCCAGGCTGACGGAACTGAGAACAGTGAATGATCTCGCTCTGGAGCACAACCTAGATCTAGGCACTTTCAGCAGTGGGCAGCTCGAGGGGCTGAGAAGCAGTCTTTGGGGTACAAGATTTAAAAGCCTCTCAAGACTTTTTCTTTGGGGGGGGAGTATTCACGGAGAGTCTGTAGGCAAGGCAGAGTAGAGGGTAGGCTATTCTGCCCTTTAGGGAGGGCATCTTCAGATTCCAGAGAACCGTGCAGTGATGGTCCCTGGGGTTGGCATCAGCAGCAAACCAAGCAATAGTGTTGTACAGGGTGCTCAACCTGCTGAGCTTGGATTCTTGCAGAGAGTACAGTGGGAGAGCACCACCTTGGGGCAGGCAATACTGATGGCACTGGTCAGTCGTGCATCCTTGTTGAGATAAGACATTGAGTCTATACAACAAACAATCTTTCGGTGGATGGACCCAGTAACCGCATCATGTGATTCGACTTATAAAACTGCTGCACAGTATTGGAAGAACACGGAGTTTGAGATACTTAATGCAAATCTATACAATTTACTCTGCAACATACATTTCCCCTTCCACTGTTTTCAACCAATCAATCGATATTTTGTTGCACTAAAATTTTCACCATGACATAAGCACTATATTGTGTATATACCCCCCAACACAAAAAAGATAAACATTTTCTAAATTATTGGCTTCTTTGCAATTTACATGTATGGAACTAGAAACGTGAAAGGATTTGATGAAAACTAAAACACTTTTGATTTAGGTTTGTTTTGGGATGGGAATAATTGAACAAATCAAATGCTGCAGTTTTCATTTATGCCAGCAATGGGTTATTGAAAACCAAGTTAAAACTAAACACTGTCTGAAAGATATTGCTGCAAATATTTTTCTGAAATACATATAAAAATAAAACTTTTTTCTCATTGGAGGATGTTGGCAGGAATGCGGAATGCTGAAATCCAGTGCAACACCACTATTGAGCACCTTAACTCTGCCGGCCAGGCGGTCAAGCGCAAAGCTATTCGGAATGCCTGCCTCATGCTTGGACGCAATGAATTCCGGGAAATTGTCTTGAGAGTGGATGACAATAAAGTCCCACAGTCCTTCTTCCTTCGTGAAATTCAGCTCTTCACACGCTTTATACGGGATGGAAAGAGCTCCATTAAACTTGTTCCAGAAAATGTGCAGATTTTAATTTCAAACTGTCCACCTGACAAGCTTAAAGTCTTTATTAAAACTCTTTTAATCAAGTATGAGGCAGAAAAGTTGGCAGGGAAGCCAGTGAGTGACCGGGCACGTCTTCTTTCTACCCTTCCCCGCATGTTTGAGACGATCAGCCCCTTACAGTCACGGGACGTGGAGCAAGCGAATGAACTGCGGGCAAGAGTTAATGTTACTACTGCAACTCCTGTACTAGCTATGAAGGACAGAGGGTCTAATGGATTACCCAGTGCACAGACCAAACGACCCAGAACAACATCCTCTGAGAACTGTTCTGTAAGTACCAGTTCATCACTTCCCTACACTAGCTTCACCGCTTTCTTCCTTGCCCATTTCACAGGCCTCATTCATATGGCAGAATCTAAAAATTGACCTACTGTGTTCTAATTGTAGGTAACTGGTCTGAAACCTGCCAAGAAGCCAGTGTTGTCCATGCCAGTGCGATCTAAACTGACAAAGGAGCAGTCCCAGGTCCTTACTGCTGTGCTCAGTGGAAAGAGTGTCTTTTTCACAGGCAGTGCTGGTAAGACAAGCAGATTACTAGTGTTGACTGTACATAGTGTAAACATAAAAGTAATACGTAGACCCAAACAACTGACCTTGTATGTATTTCCTTTCTCACTGGTTGCCATTGAGATGATGTCACAACAGAGGGTTATGATGTTGAGTGTAGGTAAGCAGATGAATTCTAGCAGTTGAAGTGTTCATGCATATAAAAACGGGGAGCTATATAGAGTAAGTATTCCTTGTGACAGCAGTGGCTCTTCCAAGCCCAACTTCCCATTTGCGGCTGAATTCCAGTGGAATCACTTGCGTACTATTTTCCAAAGAAGGCTAGTACAGTCTGCTAAATTCCACAGGAGGCTGGAATGTTGTCTGTTAGTCTATTATAAATTCTGTTATAGATTGAGGGAGTGTTTCTGACCAATCGGAGTGCTTCTTTCCTCCGTGTGTGACACAAAGATTGTCTCACATGCAGATACCCTGGAAACGAGCACATTCGGGGCAGTGTGGTGTGTTTTTTTTTTTTTATAATTTTAATAGTATTGATCGATATTGTATTAAAGCAACAGTGCAACAAAACTTTATTTTTTTTTTTCCAAAAAAGCTGGTTTCATCCACAATTAATGAAAATATTAGCATACCTGTCACATCTACTTTTATCTCCTGTGCTGCCTACCATGATTCTCCCCCAACCCCCACCCTTGCCTGATACTTCAGTCAAATGTGGCAGTTTTTTTTTTTTTTTTTTCCTCACGGGGGGGGGGGGAGAAAATTAAAACATTTTATAAAATACTCATATTTTGGAACTAGAACATTTTACTACCAAATAAAACAAGGATGTCTAGAATTGCTGTGTGTGTGTGTGTGTGTGTGTGTGTGTGTGTGTGTGTGTGTGGTAGGGTCAAATTTTCTACCCAGTTTCACTGCGTAGCTGCTTTACTGCCACCTCTGTGACCATTAACAGTGTCAGTGGCTCAGTAGATAGCACACTCTCCTCCGAGGCCGGGAGATCAGAGGGCTGTGGGTTCAGTTCCCACATCTGGCACTTGGGTTAATATCCCAGTACTGACACTGTAGTGCAGCATGAGAGGGATGCTGCACTTCTGAGGTGCCGTCTTTCGGATGAGACATTAAACCAAGGCCCCATCTGCCTGGATTGGTGGTAGTTCAGGTGGATGTTAAAGATCCTATGGTACTTATCGAAAAGAGTAGGGGAAGTTTTTATTAAGGAAATCATACTTTGCAAAACAGAAGAATGAACAATTGCGAGAAAACATAAATGGAACATAAAAAGTAAACCAAGTAAACAATAGAACAAACGTCAATATCTACATTAAGTAATTGGAAAATCACTGTCAGTAATCCAAGGTAAGTTTCACCAGATGGCCAACAAATGAATCCGTGTGAGAGTCCTAGATTCTGAAAAATAAACTGCATGTATGGACTTAAAAATGTTATCATAAAGTTCATAGTACGGAAGTTCCTTCTGTTGTAGAGTAAACATACATCTGGAATACCAAATAAACCATTTAATGATAGAAAAAATAACAAACAGTAAACTTCTATCCCAGTTAGACCAATTATTGGGATAAGCACCGTATAAAAGAGCTGGATAGGTGAGATGCAAAAAAAGGGTAGGTGAGACTTATGATAAAGAAATTTCCAAATATCACAGATATAAGAACAAGAAAAGTATAAACGCAGCAGAGTTTCAGATTGAGCAATGCATCCTGGTCTGGAACAAATATGTTCTTCCACCCTCTTATGTTTTTGATTAGCCTTGACATTCAATCTCTCATGACAATTTAACCAATGATGATCTCTAAATTTATAAGGGATACGAGGTTCAGTTAAAAAGAGAAGTAAGGCTTCCTGGTGTATAATGAGGCATTTGGGAAAGACCTCCAAAACACCAAATTGCTTCTCCAAAACAAAAGCGTATAACTGTTTTTTCGAAAGGGAAATCGCATCATGACTGGTGATTTCCCCCAAGCTTTAAGTTTAACAAACACGTCCCATAAATACTTGGAAGATTGAACACCCTTCCCAATATGATGCAGAGTGCCCAAATCCCGTGCTGCAAACCAAGGGGAAATGGAGGAAACAAAAAGATCACACCAATATTTATCTGGTGAATGAAACAAAGGTCTAAAATTAACATACAAAAATTGACTGGAAAAAAACAAACAAAAAAAAAAAACTGGATTAATCATATGCTGTCCACCACTTTGACAAGGTAAATATAAAACATTTCTCTTCATAGGATTTAGGTGGCTACCCCAAAAGGACTGAAAAAACAAACAATAAATTTTAACTTCCCTTGATTTAGGGAGGGAAATACAGAGCTAAGGGGGGGGGAGGCACCAAATAGGTACGGATCATATAAACTCTTTTACCATAGCTCATTTTTGTCCTGTTCCAAGTCTGAACCATACTAGAGCCAAGTAATGATTTTTTATCCCAACTGTCCACATCCACTTGAGGGGACCCAAATTCAATTCCCAAAATTTTTAAAGGACCCAAAGTACACTGAAGACCAGCTACTTGACCCTGAGGGGCCAACTGGCTACTCAAAGGCTTCCCAATACATTTCAACAAATTTAATCTAGTCTCTGAGATTGTACCATAATGTGTACAAAGAGATAGGGTCTCAACAGCAGAAGAAACATTCCCCACTAACAGAACTAAATCATCCGCATAGGCCAAAGCTCTATAGGGAATGGTAAAAGAAGACAATTTAATGGGGTCAATGCTAGAAGAGGACTGGAGAAGTCTCAATAAAGGATCGATGCTAAAAATATATGAGGGGGCTGATTGGACACCCTTGCCAAACCCCTGTTTTTATGGGAACATGAGGGCCTAAGAATCCATGAATACAAGGACGTACTGTTGCAGTATGATAGAGAGCTTGGAGCCAAGAGATAAATGTAGTGGGGATACCATAACGCTGCAGTACGTTCCATAAAAAAAAAAAACATGGGCTACCTTATCAAACACTTGATGCTGGTCCAAAGAGAGAACAAAACCAGCAGCAGGGGAAATAGCATCATGAGAGAAAATATCACGTAATAAAATCAATTGGTCAGTGATCAAATTCCCTTGAACAGTGCAAGATTGAGCAGGGGAAATCAAGAATTTTGCTACTTATAACAATCTCGCATTCAATAATTTGGAAATAATTTTAAAATCTGTATTTAACTGACTAATAGGGCACCAATTAGATAAATCTAACCTGTCACCTTTATCTTTAAAAAGAAAAATAAGAGCTCCAGTAGACATCTCAAAAGGGACTGATTTGGCCCGTAAGATAGCATCATAAACCGCAGTGAGTTCCTCCAACAGTTCACCCTTCAAAAAATGATACAAATCAGAAGAAAGGCCATCTAAACCCGGGGCTTTACCTTTAGACAGAGATTGCATAGCAGTAGCAACTTCCTGCTTGGTAAGGGGAGCTACTAGGCCTAGAAGATGTGATTATGGGGCCTGGGGAACCTGAATTTTATGAAAAAAAGAAGTGAAATCAGTTTGATGTACCAAGGGCTTAGAAAATAATGAGGCCTCAAAATCAGATGCAATACGGATAATGTTCTGTTGATCCTCATGAACCATACCCTGACCATCATAAAGGGCTGAAATGGTCTTAGACCCAATCATTCTTTGTCGATTCAGTAGGGGACAAGTGTGGGGGGAAAAAAGGGCCTTGAAGTGCATGTTGTTGCCGGGACTCCATATCTGAGAATTGAGTTAGGTGATATTGTTTCATTTTCTCCTGAAAATGGGAAATCTGAGTTGAGAAATCATGTGAAGAAAGTTGCGAAAGGGAATATAAATGTCGAAGTTGCTTACGGTCGTTTAAGTAAGAAATGTAGGCATTTTCCGGAGAATACCTACCACGGGAAATGAGTAAGGAGCGAAGTTCAGATTTCGTGTCCAGCCACCAGACAATGGGGTCCTCGTATAAAGGAAATAAGTAAGCAATAAGACACGACAGGGTGTGCATGGAACAGATTTTACTGCACGGCTAGGGGCGTAATGAGGCACGAGGCCTTGGCCGAGTGCCTTTAGCTCCTGGCGTGCAGTAAAATCTGTTCCATGCACTCACCTGGAGTTTCTTATTGCACTTATAAAATGGGCTCCTGTTTTAAAAACTTTTACATTTGGGAAAAGCATGTTTATATGTAGAAACAATAGATTTACTTGTGTGCATTTATGATCAAATAGTCCTTCCACTCACAACAAATGATGTCACTGATGATGTCATTGTATTGTTGCCTACCTTCTTCTTCCTGTTTTTTCTGTTTTTCCCACATTCAAGATATGGAATGTTTATCATAGAATGTTTACCATGGAATACATGGATTCAAAATTCTGCTCCGTTCCATTGGCAGAATGTTTTTCTGCTAACACTCTGTATGCATAGACAACAAAGGTCTTTGTTACAGCCAGAGCCTCAGTTATCTCTCTGTCAGGACAAGAAGAAGAGAGTTACCTGATGAGCAGGTAAAGACAGAAGGGGGATTTTTCACTGTAAGCAAAGAAACAGTTGTAGTGAAACTATAAACAATACTTATTGTTTCTAATTTGTTCATGTGTGTAAGGAGAGTGTGATAATCAAGGAAACTACCGTAAATTAATTTGTTTTATATTTTATTTAAGGTAGTTTTATTTTTAGGGCCCAGATGAAGTTTTTTTTTTTTTTTTACAGTGTAAAGGTAGCAGCCATGTTTGTGGTGGAAGATCAGTTCTGGCTGTAGGGGGCTAACTGAAATGCCTGTGTTCCAAATGCCCATTGATCTGGTTTCCAGACTCTTCACAGTCCTTTTTTTTTTTTTTAGCCATGTGTAAACCATATTTTACACATAAATAACAGCCAATCAGATTCCATGATTTTACCCTGCCATTTTATAACTACTACTTACAAGACACAAAATCAGAAACCAAATGCAGGAAGTAAGAGTCCTGTAAAAGTTTAGAATTTAATTTCCAATATCCTGGACCTTTGGGGGGCAGCGGGACCTAATGAAATCAGTATAAGGCGATGGTCAGAGTAAGGGGTTGGATCTACAGAGACAGAATGAAGAGGCAAAGCAGAAGACAAAAAGAAAAAATCAATACAGGTGGATAGAGAACCCTTAAAAAAATGTACAATCTTACTTCAAGAGGGCTCTTGCAGTAGGTAATTACATACAGGACTGATGCTGGCCAGTGGCAGGACCCCACGGAAAAATTTCTAGCTAGCAGTCCCTGGCGAGGGACCGCCCCCATGTCAGGTGACCGGCGCCATGCGACGTCAGAAGCAAGGGGCAGTCCTGACTCTTCCAGTTCTTCTCTGCCGTTAGCTGCAGCACCTCTTGGTAAAGTTTATGCTTGTCAGCCCTGTCTTTCATCAGTTTTTACCGAAAATTAGTGATTCTTTTTCAGTCGTCGGGTACATCGTCGGTATATATCATCCCCTACACCCTCCGAGCACAAAAACAAGTGTGACTCATGTGGCGCCCAACTGCCACACAAGAATGGCCATTCCCTGTGCCTTTTCTGCCTAGGCCCTGATCACCCGGTCGTTAAGTGCCAGCATTGCCTCAACTTCAACGCGGCTACCCGTTAACAGCGCCAACAGTCCCTGACAGCCCATCTCCTCAATAAAAAGATGTCTTCTGTGGAAAAAGAGTTGAAAAAGTTGAGGCAGGCGTCCACTTCCTCGGAAGAACATCGGAAAAAGGACAAGGAGAGTCACTGGGAGAAGTCCTCCTCTACTGCGTCTCCCGCTGGAGTCGCGGCCCAGGTAACATCCCCTTTGGGAGACCGTTCGGCAGCTTCCAAGGTTTTGGAGGAGGCGTTGGCCTGCCCATCTGGCTCGCGACTGGCCTTGCGGGCACCTCCGGCGAATGGAGGCCTCCGCCGGCTCCGCCGCGCCGCAGGGTTTGGCGCCTACTGGACGTATGCATTTTGGTCGGACGCCTGCTCCTCCGACATCCGCAGGACAGGGTCGATAAGACACCCGACCTTGCGGGCAGCGCCACGACCATTTCCCCATCGGACTGGGCTGCCCCTCTCCCTTGGCCCACCTCCAGTGAGGGCTCCTGTAAGCCAGATGCCGGCTCCTCCATCACCCGCGGATCTTGCCCCTCAAGTCGCACGCCGGCTCCTCCAACGCCGCTGGGCTTCGAACAGACGACTGACCCCCCACGCCTGTCGCACCTGGTTCCCTCACAGAGCCTTCGGGCCACTGCCTGGGAGCCTGTCACCCCAGCCTGACCGGGATTTTTCTCCTCCTCTCCAGGTGACGCTGGGACCTTCCACCTCCATCAGACCCTCCTCCAATGGAACCGGATCTGACGTCTGCTCCCCGGACGCCAGTACCTCCAACGCCGGTCAGCGTCAGTCCTATTTGTAATTACCTACTGCAAAAGCCTCTCTCGAAGATCTACTGTTACGGTAAGTTCTTACATAACTGTACTTTCCCGTACCCCAGTATGAAACAAAACAGCATCTTTAAGATGTGCCTCGTGTACCACTTTTTCAGGGCCGCTATGTCCCCAAAATGCTTTTTCGTTTTGGGGGTAGAACCTCTATCAGCCAAACTTAAACTGCAGTCAAATTCCCCAATATCACAAAGTAAGCTATGTAGAAAGGGACTAATTTGCTGAAAAGAAGCATCGGTCAGCTTTAGCCTGAGGAGCATAAATATTAATAAGTCTTTATTAAAAAAAAAAAAAAAAAAAAACAGCATTCAAAAGAAAGTCCACAAGCAGAACCCGACCTGGGACAAGATCCAACACTCTGACTATCGATGGATTAATAAGATGAAAGAGGATACCAACCCCTGCACAACGTTCAGGGCCTACGGACGAATAGGAAAGCCCTGTATTCCATTCCTTAGTGGAAAGAGAAATTTCAGGGATAGAGTGCAGTCTGGTTATTTTTTTTTTTTTTTAACACAAATTTTATGTGTGTGTGTGTGTGTGTGTGTGTGTGTGTGTGTGTGTATGTGTATATAATATATAATATAATATACACCTGGAGAAAAGGACTGTAGAAAAGAGAACAATATAGTCCTTCTCAGGTTATTCTTAATACTGTTGACATTGGTTGTCAAAGAAAAAGGGGAAGGTAAGAGTCATGGGAAGTCAGGAGGAAAAAAGCTCAACTCCCCGGACTTTCCTTTTGGCCAGAGGAGGATTAGGTAAACCCATCCCGTCATCAGTCAAAATAGACTCAGCAGTGTCCTTCGGCATAATGGAATTGGCAGAAGAACAAACCGAATCAGTATCAGAATGTTCAGTAGTTAAAAGAACCGAAAATCTATTGGAAACATCAGGAAAGGAGGTTTTGGACATTTTGGGGGTGGGTAAAGGTCCAATAGACCTCTTCCGAGTAGAGGATTTCCGGACAGGAGGGTCTTTAAGTAAAGGAGGGGGGGCATAGAGGCAGACTGAAGTGCTGGATCAGTAACAGCTAAAGAGACAGTGGAAGAATCGGGGGGATTAACAGGAAGGACATCAAAGAGAGAAGAGGGGAAAGAGGCTCAGCCCCAGGACCCAGATTACTAATCTCGGGTGGAGAGGGTCGGGGATCGGGGGCAACAGTCAAATTTACAGGAGAGAGATTCATGGCCGACTGTGAATCCAGTGGTTTTGCCACCTTTCTTTGGGCCAGTGAAATCGAAAGGTGCTGCTCATCCCTGTCAGCAGAAAGGGATGTCTGAGCAGCTTTAGGGCAAGTCATGTAAACATGGCCTTCCACCCCACAAAGATTACAACTAACTAGATTTAGACATTGTTTACTAAGATGACCAGTCATTTGACACAGGGAACATTTCAGTTGGTCACAAGTACTACTAATGTGCCCAGAAAGGCCACATTTATAACAGGTCCAAGGTTGTCCCAGGTAAAACAAAACTCCCCGGTCTCTACCCAGAAAAAAAACTATTGGGAAGGTGACAATGGGACCCATCCATAGTATGTAGTAGAACACGGATTTTCCAAATGCCAGTCCAAATCCCTTCGGAATCAAAGATTGCTTCAGGATGACTGGACACAGTACAGCATTGTTTCAACCAGTATATTAAGTCAGTAACACTGACCCCTTCATTGCAGAAAAGAACCGTAATGGTTTTATGTGTAGGTTTGGTAAGTGGAATTACCTCAAAAGGAGCCCACAAGGGAGTAGTCTTAACCTGTTGATAACGAGCCCAAAACTTTTCAAGACCACTATGTAATTTAAAACTGACATCAAATATGGATTCACCAGATACATGAATAAGAGCATACAATTCTGAAACCTGAAAATGCAAACTTTGTTTCAGTAACTGACGACCCATATATACCCAATCCGGAAAAACATCTAATCCTCCTTTGTAGACAATACGTACTGCATTATGTTGCTTTGCAGAGGAGACAGGATTAGAAAAAAAAAAAAGCATAAGATTTGGAAGGGGCAACCAAAGGGTGCTGGAGGGCCACCTTAAGGGAGTCTCTAGGAGCATTCCTAAGTTCTGGAGGAATAGATTTTGGAAAATCGGAAAATGCAGAATGATCACTGAGGGCAGCAGCCTCTTCTTCACAAGACTGAGTACGAGAATTCATATTCCCTCCTAGTTGAAAATCAGGGTTTGTTGAAAAACCAAAGTCTGAGGAGAGGTGGAGTGGAGAGTGCTGAGTAGCAGTACCAGGGAGAGGAGAAGCGGGATCCACAGTAGTGGGAGTAGAACCAGGAAGAGGGTGAGGGGAATCGGGGTTAGGGACAGAGGAATCAAGTTCAGGCTGAAGAGAATCAGGTTGAAGGAGTTCAGTATGTAAACCAGCAGCCGGAGGCATAGTAACAGTACTTGCAGGCTGTACCAAAGGGGGAGAGGCAGAGATAAGGTGGACGCCAGGGATCTTGATTGGGGAGAGGCTAGAAATCCAGGAGCCTGTGTCCGGGGAGTGCAGCCAACCAGCTGCTTGGAGCGAGTTTTTGACAGTCCAAGCGTCTCCATCATGTACTGGGGTGTCTGCCCAACACAATTTACTAGGGCTCCCTCTCTTAACAATGCGATCCGGACGAACAGAATCCTTGTCAGCAGAAAAGGAAAACACTGTGGTGGTCGCTAGATCCTGACCAGCACAGTGAAAAACAACGCCGCTTGCAGGTGGCGCTTCACTGCGAGAGGCTTCCATGTCAACCATCCACGTTGTCACAACACAGCGCTCTGAAACCGGAGCAAGGGTAGTAGCGTCTGGAAAATGAAAATGACGAAGAAGATCTCTTTTAATGCCCAAAATCCGTCGTTCCTCTACTGTAAGTGCAAGAGGCGATTCAACTCCGGAGAAGCAGAGACAGCATCCAGATCAGGAGAATCCGAACCAGGCACATCAGTGGCGTCTTCGCAAGGCAGGTAAAACAGTAGAAGTGCCCAAAGACTGAAACTTTCCAGGCAGCTCAGAAATTGAAGAAACATCCATGCTAGTCGATAACAAAGCTGGAGAGGAGACAGTCTCCTCAGATGGCAGCACATCCGTCCTTCCCGACTGCAGCACATCAACTGAGGCAGCCATCCTTCGATGGCTCAAAGGGTCCTCCTACTGGCAAACAGTAGGGGAATTTCCCCGGTGTTCTGGCCAAATTTCCCTCATTCACTAAAAATACCACCAACTGCTTAATCTGCTTCAAGGTCAGTTGTCATTCATCTGTATCCCCCTTCCCCAGGTCGTGCTTGAAAATAGGCAGGATTTGTCTAGTGCACTTACCCGGTCAACAAAAACTAAATAAATAAATTAAATTTAATATGTTTATAGGTACAGTTACTGTGTCTGTCATGGTTATAAGAGTGCATTCTCGAGTTCTTTGGGTGAGCACTGCAAAGCAAAGCTCAACAGTTCTGGCACACAGTACTTGTAACCATAAGAGATTCAGGAACTGTAAATATAAATCGTGTTACAGAATCTTCTTTAAAGGGACACTGTTAACCCCCTTAAGCGTCAAAGTGATCTTAGTTTAAAAAACACATTTTGTGATTGTTCACATTCTGTAGCGACTGTTAATGCAGCTGGTAGTTTGATTCGGATCCCTTTTTTTCTTTTAAAAAGTGAAAATCTGAGTGCCCACGATACTGGTGTTAGCACATCAAAACACATCTTATTTACATTTCTTGGCCAACTTCCACTGCATCTTTCCTGGACTCTGGAACACCCCAGACAGTCTAGTCACTCAGTATGTTGTGTGAGTAGAGGAGACTATTTTATCATGAGTGGCTGCACTGTTTGAGGGTGTTTCTAATGTTCAGGAAATATGCAATAAGAGGATTTCAGATTTGAAGCAAAACAAGGCAGGGTACAGCTATACATTACCGTGCATTTCAGTTCTAATAAGCAAGGAGGCAGCTAAAACACCCAGCAACATTGATGAATTTTAGAGGAGGTAAGCAATCATTGAATGTGGGTTTTTATCTAAGAATAAAATGATGCAAAAAAGGTCGACTGTGTCCCTTAAATAATTTAATAATAATAAAAAAAAAAAGAAAATCAAACCTTTTCCCGTTGCAATATATTAAAGAATCCCCTTTGTGGGATAAGGGACTTTACCAACTGAACTTAAAATTTCAGAACTTTTAGAACTATCTGCATGAGGCACTTTCCTATGGTTATAAGAGTGTTCGGAATAAACAAGAACGATTTCATGACTTGTAATGGCTGTAAGAGTGGTCTCACTTAACTTCTTTAGGGTATCAGAACCACTGGCCTTCAGTTCATGGTTCTCGTGCTCTTGAGAATGTGCATGAGACCACTCTTTTATAATTGTAAAAGTGATCTCAGAGGCGGTATTAACATGCAATATTGTTATGGTCTGACTTGTTCATTACAGTGGCAGAGGAAGAGAAAGATGGGCCCCAGTGCAGGTTGCAATTCTGGGCCTCTACCCCCATACCGGTGCCTCAACCCCCCCCCCCCGATTTATTATTTATTTTTGCACGTTTACTTACTTACACCCTTCACCCACCTCCCTCAAATATCAGTCACGGGTGCGGGCGGTGATTCCTATTTCCTGAATCCTTCCTTCGATTTAACCCCCAGCCAGGAAGCAGAAGCGGAACATGAATAAACAAATTAAAAATAATCCCTAAGGGTGAGGGTCCCTCCCAATCCCAATTCCCATTCATCAACTAACGCTGCAGCAGCGCAGCTAGCCTGCATGCTAGGAGTACAGACAAGTCACTCGTCTCAAGTCACTCACAAGTGCTGCTGAGGTGAGTTGGGAGGGACCGGGTCAACTCAGCCAGGCAGCCAGAAGAACTTTACTGAAGCTAGCAGTGACTCACTCACTCCGTCTCCGGAGAGACGGAGACGGGTGATCGTCACCAGACTAAAGATAAAAACAGTAAACACAACAGCCACTAAGGCCAGGCATTATATTAGGGCAAAGGAGGCACCAGGGCAAGAAAAGAACAACAAGCCTTAGCAATTTAAACTTGCGGCAGGCTAAGCAGTGAACCTGATCCATTATCCTACCTCCTCCTCGCCTCCAGGCTCCAGCCAGCTCCCAGACTAGTCCTGGACAGTCCCAGCCTCTATACAGCAACACTAACACTCGCTGTCTAACAGCGTTGATTCATGATTGCTGGCTGCCAGCTGCCAACATGGTCGGTCCACCTCTTCTTCTTTTTTTTTTGTAACATACTTTTCTTCGTTACTTATTATTGTTTGTGTGGGGGGGGCAGGGGACGCTGCTGCTGCGTGCACAGTGCGCGACGGCAACACGTTCCTCCAGTTAACTCCCGCAACTCTCTCTGTGGTCAGTGCTGCCATCTGCAGTCAGGGGGTGGTGGTGGCAGCAAGTTGAGTGAGAGTCACATAGACCTGTCAAAAAAGACAACATGAATAAATGCGAGTCGCGATCCGAATTACTGTGATTCTTACTATGGGCCCCTATTGTGTGTCAGGCCCCTGTGCCGCTGCACCGGCTATTCCTCCACCCCTGGTTCATTGCTAAATATTCCTGCCACTTACAACCATATGTGGGTGTCTCATGCAAAGAAATCTAAAATTCTGAAGCTCAAAGTTCAGCTAGCATAGCCCATTTCTCAAACAGGCTTTTCTGCATTGATTTTTTTACAATGGCCCACATATTAAATGGTTAGCGCGGCACTAACTGTGGATAGTGCCGGCAGTTGGGATGAAACCATATTCAGAGGTCCAGGAGCACCATGCTACACCGGTATCACGACCACAGAAAATACACAGCTAGGCCTATGTAAATGAGGGATCCCTCATGCATAAAGGGCACAGTGGTATATTTAATAGTTTTGGCAGCGCTAAACATCCCCCATCTCAGTGCTGTTCAATACTGCTGAAACCTTGCCCTAAACCGGGCTCTATGGTTGCTTCCTGCATGACCCATGCAATCATCTTTAGTGCAGTTCTCTGGTGCCTAGTGGTTCCCCTACCCCATTAACACCTCTGTTATATATATTCTTTCCCTGGCATCTGTTGGTTTCTCCCTCCCCTTCCCCGAACTCCACTGGTATTTTGTGTTCTTTCCTTGGCATTTAATGGTCTCCCCAAAACCCTGATCATCCCTAGTATTACATGGTGTTTCTCTTACACCCTGAACTCCAGAGATCCATCCATACCACAGTCAGCAACAGAAACCAGCACAGAGAGTACTGTATTAACAGCTGTTTTGTCTCGAGTTCTTTGGGTGCCAGAACTGCTCAGCTTGACATCGCAGTTTTCTCATACAAAGAACTAGAGCATGCACTCTTACGACCATGAGCGACACAGTAACTGTACATATAACAAGCATTGGCCAGTAACATACGTTCACTTGCTTGTATGTGCTGTGTAGTTGGGCATAGAAAGTGCAGCAGTTAAAATCATGGCCCCTAGAATTTTGCCTTTCCACAGCTGGGGAATTTTCCACAGAATTGCCAGCATACCACAGAATCTATTATGCTGTAGAATAAATTGCTCTTGGTAAGTTTATTAAAATAAACAGTTTTTTCGTAAATCTTGGATCCCTTACCCTCCTTGTTTTTCCTGGAAACCGTCCTCTCTGCTCAGTATGTGATGTCATTGATAACATCACATCAGATTTCAGCCAATGGTAGGACTGTATTTTGCTGCAGGAACATTGAAAGCATGCTGCAGGCATGCACAAATGTTGACACAAACCTAAGAGCCCTGCTGCAGAAATCCGACTGAAGTGCTGCTGAGAACTAAGGGCCATGGTTAAAATTAACAAATCGGTAACATAAATTATAAAAGGGAAATTGGCATGATTGGGGAAATGGAAGAGGTTCATGTATAACTCTTTTTTTTTTTTTTTTTGGCAAGATGGCAGAATGTGAGCTGCATGAGCCACTGGTTTAAGCCATTCAGGTTTTGTCTATTTTACTTCATTTTGATTTGTTTTGGTTTTCTTTTTCAGTTTTATCGTTTTATTTGTTTTATAGCAGTTAGCTTAGTTAGGGCTATGAAGTGAGTTTAGCGTATTTTTCAGGGGTTTTAGAAGTAGTTTGCCCATTTAGTCTGTTTCACTGTTTTCCGATTGAAATACTGGCGACACGTCTAACTGTTGGCTTGTTCATGTTGCCTACAGATTCATTTTCATGTTTGAAGCCTTTTGCTCACCTATGATGTAATTTTATTATTTTTTTTTTTTAACACAGTCGTTTTGCATTTTAGTACAAGAATAGTTTTCAATGCCATCTCTGTTCACGGACTGCCTTAACTGTCGGAGGGATTAGAGACTTGTTGGGGAGACCCTGGGTGCTTGCCTCCTGAAGTCGCGCATGTCCAGGAGCTGCGGAAAAGAGGAAGGGAGTGCAGCTTCGTGAAGGATCTGGTCTGTGTCAACTGAGTGGTTAAATCTGGAGGCCTTTGAGTGATAGTTTGTCAGCATGGTGGGAGCACGACAAGTGAACTGGCCGCTGGATTTGATTATTCAGTTTCTCATCTTCTGCGTCTGGGAGTGACTGCCATTTGGCCCAGTCCCAGGGACAGTGACTGATAAGCGCTGAGACTGCGGGCTGTGTGTAGGACGATGGGGGGGGTCTTCTGGTGGGTTGCCTCCCTTGACGGACATGTAGAGTGGTGGGGGCAATTGCTGTCGGAGAATGGCTGGGTCTCTGAGACCCTCCTACTTGGGCGGCCTGTTTGGATTTAGGTGTTTTTGCCAGTTTTGTGTCCCAGGGATAGGAGTCAGCTGCACTCCATAATTTCTAGGCCAGGGCACAGTACTGGAGGCAGTGGTCTTGGATGTGCACAGCCAGGAGGGACATTGGCCGGCGTGACCACGGAGGGTCCTTGGGGTTTTCCTCAGGTGGGTGTCACTTTGGTTTCAGCTGGGAGACCCTGATTTACCTGGTTTTGGGATCTTGACTACTGCCACTGGGAGGTTTACACTGCACTTGGAGGCCGTAGTGTAAGGAGATTGAGAGAAGACTTGCTGGCTGTGGATGTCAAGATCCTGGTGTAAATCTGTTGGTTAATAGATTGGTGGCACACATTTATTGGCAGGACTGGGCAGCCGGTTTAAGGGGAGGTAGTGAGAGGACCTCCGTGGATTGTTGTACTGTTGCTATAGTCTGCTGCTACTGGAGTACAAGGAGTGCAATTTGATGTTTTCCAATATGGACTGGTTGAGGGCAAGAGCCTCACCGTTCTACTGGAAGACTAGTGTGCTTTTTTTATTCTTCAACAGCGATTTTCATTGATCATAATCTGGACTTGTAAAGACCAAACTGGGCTGTTTTTAATTTATTTGGAGTAGGGTGTTTATTGGGTTATTAGTTATTTGATTTTTGGGTATTATAATTTTGTAGGGTGGCTTTCCGGGCGGCTGGAGATTGTGTTGGCAGGTGACTGTCCTGGTAGGGTGCTACTCCCCTTCTGAAATCTGGGGCCTCCACCCTTTTGACTGTCCCCCACTGCCTGCTGACATTTACGCTCATTGTCTGACTCCAGGTGTTGTTGGCAGGAGGCGTGAGGGCCCTGGACCTCCAGAGGGGGGAGCCAAGTGGCCGGATTGGTGTTGTGGGCAGTAGGAGACGTCCTGGGGTGAAATGGAGACTGGAGAGCGGTCCTCCCTGTTTGGCCTCCATACACAAGGGTTCTACTTTGAGTGGGCAGGTGACCTGGTTGACCTCTGAGTCTTGGCCAACCTGGGCAGTGTTATGCAATGCCAGATCCATTAAAAACAAGACTGCTGTAATCACCGATCTTGTTGGCTAGACGATAATGCTGGCCGTATTCTTGAGTCAGCTGTTCAGCCGGGTTCCCGGTGATACACCACCCAAGGCTGGCTCATAGGGGCCGGAGTGCAGCCATTTGTTTTAGAATGGAATTGGGCCTGATAGATGTGACAGTGGGGGAGACCAGATCCTTTGAATGTATCTTGGGTGCAGGTGTCGGGTGCAAAATTCTTCTTTCCCCTCTCCTTATGCTGGTCTCCAGGCTTCATAACTACTGAGGGGCACCTCCTCTTATCACGTGACTGGCGGGAATACAAAGCTCTACAGCCTGGACATCCTCCCTCCCACTTCCTGTGACCACCAGTTTACTTCCTGCCTTCCAAGGTGCAGTTACTCTGCAGCAGATCTCTGTCACTGTGGTGACAGGGCTGAAAACTTCAGGACTGTAAGTTTTGGACATTTTCTCTTGCTGGACATCCACAGAGAGACTGGATGGGTGGATCAAGAGATGAAGCTCTTCTCTGCTCTTGGGGCGGGGGGGGTGTCCCAGTCTCAGCCGTGCATGCTGGACAGACTAGCCCCTCTCAGTTGCCACAATAATGCTCTCTCTACCTTTCTCTCCAATACCTTTTTGTCTCAGTTGCCCAGGATTACGTTCTCCCTCTGCTTTTAGGGGATTCAGGTCTCAGCCATGCATGCTGGACAGACTGGCCCCTCTTGGCTTTGCTCCCGCGCCACCGCAGGCTCGGCACGCTTTCTGAACAGCCTGGCCTACCATTTTCTTTCTCCTGCGCTAATGGATTTGGCAGCGCTGCTCTGCGCTAATCAACTTGGCAGCGCACCCCCCATGCCAAGTCCAGTCAGAGGATAAAATGGGGGAATTGTACACAAAAAAGGAGGCTTGCAGGCAGCAGAGGAGCTGCTACACGTGAAGTGCTGCCTGCGATTGAAGCCAGGGCACAGTAGCACTTTCAAGGAGGCAGTCGCTGAGTACCTTGGGCTCCCAGCAGCTGGCGGCGCTACTAGCAGGCTGCTCAGTCACACAGTTTGTCAATGAGCACCTAGGGTGACTTGAGGCTCATCAACACAGGCCATCAGCTCAGCTACTCGGCCGCTCAGATGCACAGTTCATTTACCATAATTTCTTCCAGGGCAAAAGCTCTGTCAAAGCATTATTCCATCGACAAGCACTTTAAAGGGATCAGCTCGTCGACAGAGGCCACGTAAAGCGCCATTGGTCTGGTAGCAATCTGCCCAAACCATCAACGAGCTCCGTGGGATCTTAGCTCTTCGGGGGCCTCATTAAACTAGCAGTTCTGCTAGCAGGTACATAGGTCGTTAAGCACTGGTGTCAAATGCTCGTCCACGGAGGCCACCACCAGGAATGAACAGGGGAGGCTTGCACAGGCAATCTAAGGGAAGACTCTCCCCACATTTTCAACAGTGATGGCTGTGGGATAGAACCTCGGGGCTCCCCCTTCCCCATAAGGAATCACCATCTTGGGCGATCCTGCTTAGTAGTTAACAATGGCCCGCAAACCAGGAGTCCTGGTGACCTAAGACCTGAGTTTGAATCTGGGCTCCCACCCCCTTTTCGGATTTAAGAACCAGTTCACAAGTGCAAATAAGAGAACCAGTTTCTAGATGTGGGTCCTATCCCCCAGCACATGGATTACTGGATTTTGTGGATTTTGGGACTGGTATAGGGCCACCCAGTGGTATGGGTTTCATGGAGTATGGGACTGGTATGGGAATACACAACTGTTCCACAAGCAACAGGGACAACATATTCCCCAGTATGTCCTAGGATAAGCCTGGCAAAAATTCTGCCAAGATCCCCCAGTTGCCCTCCATGCTAATCCAGAAGCATCAGCCTCAAAGTTCACCTCAAGTTCAATAAACATTCAGAAAATGGGGGAGGCCGCTACGGAATGGGTTTTCTGGGTTAGAACCCAGAGACCCCTGGGACCCAATGGACATGCAAGTGTAGGTACCTCCAGAACAGACCGTCCAGGTGTCCACAACGTCCGTCATGGCTGCGATGGCCAATCTTCCTCATTTAGCACTATGGCCAATCCTTTCATGCTCCAGTGAGGACAGTGAGACCAAAGAAAATTGGCCTGGCAACTAATTCAGCTCCTGTGTCTAGCCTCTGCTCACTCAGCCATCATGCTTCAGTAAAGCAGCTGTGCAGCAAATTCCAGGCCTTACCAACCTCTGCAGGTGGATGTATCTTTAGAAGTGCACCTGGTTAATACACCATATGAAGGACACCAAAAGTGCGGATCACCCCTCAGAGGGGATAACTGAATTCGAGGAAGCTGAGAAGGTATGAATGCCACATCAAGGGACAGAAACGAATCCTGGTCACCAGGCTTCTGAAAGGATTTTTGTGCTATTGACTACAGCAAAGGGCCGAATGAGACTTCTACAGGAAAACTCGTATGGTTCTTCTCCTCCAGTAACCAGTGTAACTGCAGGGAATGACGAGGTGGCACCGGAGGGGGTAGCAACAAAAATTTGTAATGAAGATCCCTGGCCTACTCTGAGTGAAGGGCAAACGGGTCCTTACCAAGACAGAGGTTTGGAACACTGGGTATCAGTGATGCACTAACAAATTTGACTCAATGTCACCATTAGCCACACATGGCTCTCCTGCCAATTTCTACCAGCAGATTGGCAATGCCCCAGGCAATTACAGTCTTGGCAAAGCTCAAACAATTACTAATCTTTTTCCAGCAGGGGCTCATGAATTCCCCCACAGACTGGGATAGTAGTTTCTTCACTCTTCTTCATAATCCACAAAGGCACAGCATGATTCAGGCCAGATTTGGACCTAAAACGTTGGCACCACTTTGTGCGTAACAGCATAATATATCGGAATAAAGGGTGAGGAAACATAACTTTCAATTCACAGTGCTTCCTTTCGAGCCCAGAGGGTTGGACAAGGCCATATAGGGGCAGTATTTGCCCCTAGTGACAGTAGTTGCTTGCCTTACACAACCAGGATACAGCTCTTCCCCTGCCTAGTTAACATCCCCCAAAGCCCCACAGTTTGATCAGGGAATGCCAGCAGAAGCGGAGGTCGTCCAGTGCCTCTCTAGGCAAAGATTTATCTTGATCCGGAAAAGGGCCCTTTCTAGGGACATGGATATGTTCTAGCCACACTTACTGGCAGGTTCCTTGCCACTTTAAATCTTGCCAGAAGGTCTTCAAGCTGGCTCCTTCCACCTACCCACCCGGGTGGTAAAACTCTCGGCTCAGCCCCATGACACCAGATCTTCCTTACCGCTTGGAAGCTTAGGTTCCCTCCTTAGCACTCTGCGTTTTAGGCTGGATTCGCACTCTTAGGTTAATCTGAAACTTATTTTAAGTTTTATAAGACTTCGGTCTGTATGTTCCCTCACAGCTGCGATGGACAAACTGACTCTCAGATTTCGTCGGTGCCCCTGTGGGCAGAAGATGTCCTGGACCGATCCGCACACCATGTGCATTTATTGCCTTGGGCTCTGCCATCACTCACAGGCTTGTGAGTTATGCAAATCCTTTTCGGCTTCGGTCTTGGAGGACTGCGCCGCCCGATTTGCTGTTTGGGCATCCCAAGAAACATTGTCCTCCGGTCAAGTCAAAGGAGGCCTGTTGGGCGGTGTCCGGCGGCGGGCTCGGAGGAACAGCTAGAGCAGATGATCGCCCTCGAGGAGGATGCAGCCCAGGCCGCATCTTCTTCATCCTTGGTCGCGGCATTTATCCCACTCTCCTTGAAATCCTCCTACACAGCTTCTTTCAAAGAGCTTTGCCAATCCCTCTCCACCAAAGGAGAAGGCCCTTCAGGACATTCATCTCGGTCCAAAAAGAAGGACCCCAAGGGTAAGTCCCACCATCGACGTTCGTGGGAGCAGGAGAGGTCCCCTTCCCTGGGGGAATCATCACTTGACGTCGATCGAGATTGTGGATAAGGCCGCTGGCTTCAAGGTGTCCCCGTCAGGTAAGCCAGCCGAGACACCCATCGACGCAGTCGAGGTTTTTTCAACCTGATGGACAGCCTGTCAACTGGAGAAGCAGACAACCCTTCTTCACTGGTTCCCCCAGTGGAAACTAGAGGACTTGCCTGTGCCTCCTGTGCCAGAGTCCCTGGTTAAGGCCCCTGAACTGAGGGAGGAGCGGGTTTCCCCCTGCTCCCTCTCAGACCCACCCTTGGAAACACCAAAGGTCTCTGTCTTGGACCACCTCTCGGTCCAGCTGATCCTGTCGACATCGGCGGTCTTGGCACCGTGGAAAGTGGCGGCACCACTCATCCTCGTCTTTGTCCTCTTTGGAGGATAGGCTCCAGTGCAAATTGCGTCAGCGCTATGAGGAGCTAATGTGGCAGCAGCTCCTTTTGACTGGGAATAGGCTGACTTCATTGTCTTCCCCGGCCATTAAATGGCTGTCACCGGAGCAGCCGAAACAACTCCTCGCAGCGGTCGAGGAGCCAAAGCTGGCACCAGTTGTTCGGCCGAAACCAGCTGCGTCACCCATCGTGGTGGAACCCCTGCCTCCACAACCTAAATTTGGGGCCCTGTCCAAGGATTCTTGGTCGGGTCAGGGCTGGCCCCATCGGTCGTCAGTCACCCTCACTCCCGATTTGCCCTCGGCAGATGGAGGGTGGCTCAGGCACTCGGCAGCTGTTCGCAGACTCCTCGGAGTCTGACTCCTTCTTGTTCTCCAGGCCGCTTGACTTGGAGTCCACCAGGGGTCAGTCAGTGGATGAGAGCCCATCCTCATTTTTGGGAATGCTTTGGGTCATCTCTGAATCCACTGGGATAAAGCTCAAACCCATTTCAAAGCGGGCCAAGTATCCCCTCTCGGAGATACTGGACCGAGGGGATTCCCCCATGGAGGCCTTCCCAGTGGCCGAAGCCATTGTTGGCCCGGCTCTGGAGCTGTGGCAGCAGCCAGCTTCTTGTCCAGCACCTTCCGCCAGGATGGCTCAGAAGTATGCTGTCCCCACAGGTTCACTCTCCGGTTTCTCAGAGCATCCCTTTGTGAAGGGGCTTGTAACTGATGGTGTTTTCTGGCGTTCTGGGAAAGCTAGGGACATGGACAAGCCTCCCGATAAGGAGTCCAAGAAGCTGGATTACTCTGGGTGGAAACTTTACGCCGCTTCCTCCCTGGGCCTTCGTCAGGCCAACTCGGCCGTCCTGATGGCACACTTTTCACATGCCCTTTTGGGCTTCCTGGATGAGGTGATTCCTCCTCTCCCAGCTGACCTCCAAACCACAGTCAAGCAGATGCGGGATCAGGGAAGGGCGGTGGACAAACAGCAGCTCCAGACCTCCCTGAACATCACTGATTCGTGTGCCTGGTCAGTAGCGGCCACAGTGGCCTTGCGCTGCAGAGTTTGGCTGCGGATCTCCACCTTCATGGCAGATACCCAGCACAAGCTGGCAGACGTCCCCTTCCTGGGTACCGACTTGTTCGGACCTGGGGTGGAGGGTCGCCTCCAACGGATCAAGAAGTCCCACGCCACCTTGGACTCTGTCACGTCTGCCCAGAAGGACAAAGGCTGGCAGCAGTAGCATAAGCCCTTTCGTCCTTCAGTCTCTGCGGCACATCTGGCCCAGCAACACCAGCATCTGCGTGTGGCATCCCAAAGTCAAGCCTGCTGCTTCACTCCAACAGGGAAGCCAGGAGGGAAAGGTCAACAGGCTCCTCAGCTGGTCCTTCCTCCAGAAACACTTGATGACTGGTTGAGTGTTGCCCCAACCTCGTTCTTCTCCCGGGTTCCCCGTGGGGGATGGCTCCGCCACTTCATTTCCACCTGATCTGTTATCACCACAGACCTCTGGGTGTTGGAAGTGGTAGGAAAGGGTCTGCCGCTGGAATTCGAGCAGTGTCCACCCTATCAAGCCGTCTCCCCATGGGGGGTTACGGGGTCCACATCCTCTCTGTCAGCCCGTTGAGCCAACATTACCCTGCTCCTCCAGAAGGAGGTGATCAGGGAGGTGGCGGACCCTCCTTCAGACCCAGGGTTTGTGTTCAGGTACTTCCTGGTCCCAAAACGGATGGGGGGCTTGCGCCCCATTCTAGACCTCCATGACTTGAACAAGTTCCTAAGGTCTCGGACCTTCAGGATGGTCACTCTGGCTCAGATCATCCCATCCTTGGAACGAGGTATGTGGTTCTGCTCTCTGGACCTTCAGGACGTGTTCTTTCATGTCACAATCCATCTGTCACATCAGCAATTCCTCCGCTTCAGAGCGGAAGGATCCCTTTACGAGTTCTGAGCCATGCCCTTCGGCCTCTGTCTAGCTCCTAGGGTCTTCACCAAATGCATGGCAGTAGTGACAGCATTACTGCGGTGACGAAGGGTCCGGGTGTACCCTTACCTGGATGACTGGCTGATTGTAGCCTCCTCCAAGTCGGAGGTGGAGCGGTCCAGGGATCTGGCCCACCAGGTCTGCTCTCAGATTGGCCTCCTCATCAACGAGGCCAAATCGGAACTCATGCCAACGCAGGTGATTCAATTCATCGGGGCAGAGCACAGCTCCCAATGAACAGGGCCGAGGTTCTTTCCTCCTTTGCCCAATCATTTCTGGTTGGGCAATTGTGCCCTGCCTGGGACTTCTGCACCTCCTGGGCCTCATGGCGGCCTGCACCAGCGTGGTCCATTGGGCCCGCTGGCACTTGTGTCCCCTACAATGGGGACTGGCTCGCCAATGGTCACAGCGCTCAAGTCCTCTGGACCAGCCAGTTATGGTGACCCAGGAGATGGGGAACTCTCTCCAGTGGTGGATCATTCCGGCTCATCTGCAGGAGGGCATCCCATTTGTCCGCCCAGAGCTGATTGTCACTCTAACGACTGACTCCTCTGATGGGTTGGGGTGCCCAGCTGTGGAAGCTCAGAGCACATGGCCTCGGGTCCCCCCAGGAGTCTCAATGCCACATCAACCTGTTGGAGCTTTGAGTGGTCCAACTAGCCCTCACCGCCTTCGCTGCATTTGTACGGGGTCAAGTGGTCCAGGTCCAGATGGACAACACCACGATCATGTACTGTCTAAACCGCCAGGGTGGGACGTGCTCCTTGCCTCTGTGCAAGGAAGCTCTCTGCATTTGGTCTCTCGTGGGCAGACTGGAGGTGGATCTCCTAGCCATTCATGTGGTGGGAGCCTCCAACACTCTGGCCAATGCCCTAAGCCAGATAGGTGCTGCATCTCACAAGTGGTCTCTCCTGCCTGAGGTAGTACACGATCTGTTCTCCCACTGGGGCACACCTCAGGTGGACCTGTTTGCCTCCAGGGAGAATGCAAAGCTGAGGCTGTTTCATGCCCACCTCTCTCAGCAGGGCTTACTGCAGGGGGATGCCTTCTCGAGGCCGTGGACCCTGGGCCTCTTATACGCCTTTCCCCCATTTCCCTTGATCCACAAGGTGCTGCTCAAGGTGAGGAGGGACAAGACACAGGTGATTCTGGTAGCCCCAGACTGGCCCCATCAGTTCTGGTATCTAGATCTCCTCAGCCTCGGCTCCAGGCTCCCGAGACTGCTTCCAGCCCACCCGGACCTGATCTCAGTCAACCAGGGGGAAGGTATTCTACCCAGACCTTCAGTCCCTGCACCTGATGGCCTGGTTCCTGAGTGGCTAGAGTTCCAGGCCTTGGGTCTTTCCAACGAGGTTCTCAACGATGTTGAGGCATCCCGTAAGGAGTCTACCAGAAAATGCTATGCCTTCAAATGGAAGAGATTCTCCATTTGATGTCAGGATAAGGGGCTGGACCCTTCCTCCTGTTCCTTGGCCAGCATTCTGGACTACCTGTGGTCCCTCGCTCAGCTAGGGCTTTGGTCGACGACCCTTAAGGTGCACCTGGCAGCCATTTCTGCTTACCGGGCACGGGACGGAAAGCAGTCGGTGGCACAGGAGAAGTTGGCCGGGCTTTTTTTTTTTTCAAAGGCCTTGATCACATATCCCCTCCAGTGCGAGACCCTCCACCTCCATGAGATCTACTGCTGGTATTGGCTAAGCTCATGGGCAAGCCATTCGAACCGATGCACAGGTGTGACATCTCTCACCTGTCATGGAAGACTGCCTTCTTGGTGGCTATCACGTCAGCCAGAAGGATGAGAGGGCTCCAGGCACTTTGCATCGAGTCTCCTTATCTGGTCTTCCACAGGGATGAGGTTGTCCTGCGCCCCCACCTGAAAATTCCTTCCGAAGGTGGTGTTGGAGTTTCACCGTAACCAGGTGTTGACTCTGCTGGTGTTCTATCCCAATCACACCTCTGAGGCCTAATTTAGGCTCCATACTCTGGACCCTAGAAGAGCGCTCTCTTATAAGGAGCAGACGGCTGGAGTTCAGGGAGAGGTTTGGCAGCTGTCTGTCACCTACGCGGAACCCGCACCTGGCAGATCTGCAGCCAAGTGGATGATAGGCAGGTGAGTCATTTCCTGCATAGATCTCGGCTATAGGTTGGTGGTCATGGAGCCTCCCAGAGGGATAAGAGCTCATTCTACCCACCATACTGCTGCTATGGTGGCTGCTTCCAGGGACATCCCTATCCAGGAAATCTGCAGGGCTTCTACCTGGAAGTCAGCACACACCTTCATTACCCATTATCACATTGATCTTGAGTCACGCCAGGATGCTGGTTTTGGGACCTCGGTTCTCCAGTCCTTTTCCCTAAGTAGGGGGTGTGTGCCTTGCCTCCCTCCTCCTGTAGAACTGCTAGGAGTTTGACAATAAGTTTGGATTGAACAACATACCCATGTCCCTAGAAATACAGGTTATTCACCTGTAACAGGAGTTCTAGGAGTGGTATAAGTTGTTCATCTGCACAACCCACCCGGCCTCCCCGGCTTTGACGCTCAACCTGGCTTCCAGCGAGCTAGATCTGGCGTCATGGGGCAGAGCAGAGTTTTACCACCCGGGTGGGTGGGAGGAGCCAGCTTGAAGACCTTCCGGCAAGATTTAAAGCGGCAAGGAACCTGCCAGTAAGTGTAGATGAACAACATATACCACTCCTAGAACTCCTGTTACAGGTGAGTATCCTGTATTTATTTCCATCCCAGTCTCTACCCTATGTGGGAGCAGGCCTTGAAACACAAGTCAGGTGTTTCACACAGAAAGGAAATCCATAGACCTCCAGAGCTTCTTCAGCGTTCTCAAATCCGCTCACCATTTTATATAAAGCTCATATGGGACATGCTCTCCTTCATAGACATACTCTCCTAGGCACTAATTCATAGGCAACCCATCCAGGCAAGCACTCTCAACCTGTGAATTCAATTTAGAGACAGAAAGGGCCAAAGTCCCCAATTTCTCGCCGGGGGAGCATCTCTTCATTGGTGGGCTCTGAGGACCAATATTAGGAGAGGTCACATTTTGGGGCACCCTCACTGTGCACTAGATACTATTGATAACTGACTAGGGGGCTGGGGAGATCATTTGTGTTAGATCTCGGCACTAGGCAAGTGGTTTGTGCTGGAGTCCAGACCCAGTATCATGGACTGCCGAACATCAATAACATGTACTGATCACCAAGGATGAACAAGGATCTCAAGGTGGCGCAAGGAATTCCTTCTGCTCTTTCAGTGGACCGTATGATGCCTGGCAAGCCTGTTGGCAGTATACATTCCAGCTCAGAACACCATACTGGCAGACCGGCTAAGCCGCAAGGACTCCCTTCCAGGGGAAGGGGAGCTGAAGGGCAATGCCTTTAACACTCCTCTGGTAGATCTCTTCACCTGTTGACAAAACTCCCATAGGCCTTTTGCCCAATTTCACTACTTTTCAGGGCCCTGCACGAGGTATTGTAAATGTGGATCTGACAGAACTGTTTTTGGCTTGCCCATACTAGGCTCCGGTGTTCATGGATCGCACGTCTCATTCACAAATCAGACTGGACATTCTACTCATGCTGGTACTGCATCTCAATCTGCGCAGGCAGTCTCTCTCTCAGCGGGGAGATTGAACTGGAGACTCTCAAGGCACTCGGATTGATGTCTTCTGGCATTGAAATGATGCTTCCCCTTCATCTAAGGGCCACTACAAAATATGGTATCATCTGATGTCTAATGCAGAACATGGCACAGATTTCCTACAGAATATGGCATCGAAATGATGCTTCCTCTTCATCTGATATCCAATACAGTATGTGGCACAGTTTTTCCTTTCTGATTTCACTTGTAGCAAAGGTCGACCAGGTGGTATCGTTATTCATCATCCTTCAGTTCCTCAAAAAAAAAAAAAAAAAAACTGGGGGAGAAAGAGCTACAACTAGCCTCCTGGCCAGCGCTGATTCCACATTGGGAGCACCTTTATTGATAGATGCAAGAGAGTCCTTATGATCTCATCCCCATGTGAAATAATTTTTGAGGGCAGCAACCTTCAGATGCCCTCCAGACCAACTGGAAACTCAGCTGGGCCAAAGAGGCATCCATCATACACCTGACAACTAAAGTCTCCTTCCCCATAGCTACCTCTTTAGCCAATCCCATCAATGAGCCAGGAGATGTCTCCCATAAGGATCATCATAATATTTCTGTATATAGTAATTGTGCATACTTTTTTCATAAGGACTCAGTGGTCCTCTGAATAGATCCTGCTTTCTTTTCCGGAAGGTGTTTTCTCTGCATCCAGGGGTTGTGCCTTCCTTCCTGCTACCCTTCTCTCAAATATAACTAAGAGAAAGACCTTCATACTCTGGATCCTAAAAGAGTGGTGAAGCACTGTCCCAAAAGAGCAGAGTTCATATGTTAAGCTTCCAGCTTCCTCGTCCTCACCAAGGACCAAACCATGAAGAGGGACCCCTAAGCTCTATCGACAGATGGGTTTATGCATCCATAATCACAGCCTACCAGCTAGTGGGGGATGCCTTTACTTGAACCAGTTAAATTCACAGGGTGGCTATTTGGTCACCTATTCATGCCATCTCCAAATTCTACCAGCTGGGTTTGACTGCCTCGTCTGAGGCATCTTGGGTTCTTTTCCATGGTGGTGATCCCTTAAGGGCATTTACATTCTCCCACCCGGGAAGTCTGGGGATGAACTGCTTTAGTACATCCCAGTAGTTATGAAGCCTGGAGACCAACATAAGAAAAGGGAAAACAAAATTTTAATACCTGCAAATTTTCTTCCTTCGACTGCTGGTCTCTGGGCTTCTTCCCTCCCAGAGTGTAGCAAGCTGACAGCCAGTCAGCGGAATGTTCGAGATGATGTTGTTTGTTTCTGTTTCTCAAGTATATATCGTACTGCCAGGTTGAAACTGATTTAAGAAGAACTGGTGGTCACAGGAAGTGGGAGGGAGGATGTCCAGGCTGCAGAGCTTTGTATTCCTGCCTGTCATGTGACAAGAGGAGGTGCCTCCCAGTAGTTATGAAGCCCAGAGACCAGCAGTCGGAGAAAGAAAATTTTACAGGTATTTAAATTTCGTTGTCTACCATCCACCCGGGGACGGGAAGCCATTTCTGCAGGAAGTCATGGACTTTGTTGTCGATACAGTGCTGGAGTCCCCCAGAGTGATGGTGCTGGGGTGACTTCAATGCCTGGGTCGACGATTAACTCTCGTAATTTAGTCAGGACTTCCTCCAACTAATGACATCATTGAGCTTCACACAGGTGGTTACCTCTGCAACCCACATTAGGTCATTCCTTGGATCTGGTTTTCCTTTTGGGAATGGAGACCTCCGATGTGGTGGTGGAACTGGTCATTTGGTCTGACCATTACACTATCTGTTTCAATTTCCAGGCTCCCCCTTATAGACCTGCCCCTTTGGAGATGGTCCGGTACCGTCCTTTGAGGGGAGTAACCCCAGAAGGCCTGATGCAGTGCTAGATCTGTCTGGGCTTCTGACTGCAAGCGGGGGTTCAGATGCCCTAGTACAAGCCTATAATAAGGCTGAGGTGGTGGCTATGGACTCGATCACTCATGTCCGTGTTTGCCCCCTACCCCTCAGTTTGATGGGACCTTGAGGGAGATGAAGGGTGAAGGATGGTGCATCGCTGGTGGAAATCTGGTCTCGGTGCCGACACTTAGATTGATGGCCCACTACTCGGACTATCAATCGGTTATCTCCTGTAAGAAGGCATAGTTCCTGTCCGGGTAGATTACCACTGCATGGAATCGACCAGCTTGGCTCTTTTGAACTGTGGACAGACTGTGCAATCTAGCCTGTCTGCAGGTCCAAAGAGCCTTGTCACAAAAATGTGACTAGTTGGCTCACTTCTTTTTAGATAAGGTTGCTGGCATTGGATCAAAAATCTGTACAGCCTGTTCAGTGGGCAGGGTGGTGACCGGTGGGAGGTCTGTTTTGGGTGGTCTGCTTTTGATCAGGTGGTGATCATGGATGTCATGAAGATCATCCAGAGTATGAGGCCATCCTGCTGTAGTTCTGACCTGGGCCCAATCCGCCTCCTTGTGGGGTGCGTTGAGGTCATTGGCCCGGTCCTTGCAGAGATAGTCCAATGCTCATTAGAAACTGAGCCCTGACTCCTTGAAGGAGGTAGTGGTGATTCCCCTACTTAAGAAATCTCTCTACCCAGAATGTCTTCCCAACTACAGACTGGTCTCTAACCTGCCCTTTAACATACTAACATACTAAATGCCAGCAGAATAGGCCTAACAGTCTCTCGAGTCTGCTCAATTTTCAGCATCTGCACTGAGGGCCGATTTTGGTGTCTTCTCTCCCCCAACCCCTTTGGGTTATACTGTCCCCAGTCCCAGATGTTCCACCTGTACTGTGCCTGGTCAAATTTGCCCTTCTCCTGTACCTGTCCCATCCCCTCTTAAACCCATCCACAGTCTCCATCTCTACCAGCTCCTTGGGCAGTGCATTCCATGGCTGTACCACCCTTTTAGTGAAATAACATCTCCTCTCCCCTATGTGGGTAAAGTTATTGAGAAGGTGGTTGTGCTGCAGCTGGAGGATCATCTTACCATCCATGACATCTATAATCCTCTCCAGTTGGGATTTAGGAAGAGGCATAGCATTGAGACTGCCCTGGTTCAGGTACTCCATGATCTCCTGATAGTGAGAGATTGGAGGACTCATTCCATCTTAGTCGTCCTTGATTTCTCAGTGGTATTTGATACCGTAGATCACTGAGTACTGCTTGAGTGCCTGCGGGTGTTCTGTGGACTGTCAAACAGTCCTCAGATGGTTCCATTCATTCCTCACTGGTAGGTTTCAGAGAGTAGCACTGGGAATTTATTCCTGTGACACTTCCTCCCTGCCATGTGGGGTCTCCCAGGGCTCTGTGCTGTCACCTGTGTTATTCACAGTGTACATGCTGCCATTAGGAGACATTGTACGGCAGTATAGACTGAGTTTTCATTGCTATGCAGATGATACTCAGTTATACATGTCCTTTGCACCCGATCGGGATGATGCAGTCTCCGTGTTTAATAACTGTCTCTCCAAGATCCAGGATCGGAGGAGTGCCAACTGGTTGAAGATGAATCCTGGCAAGACTGAGGTTTTGGTGGTGGACCCAGGCCATTGAGTAGAGGGGTCTTTGGTCGAGCAGGCCTCTGGGCTTTTGCTGGGTAGTTGCCAGCTGATGACCTCTGAACTGGCGCAAAGTCTGGGAGTTTTTGACGAGGGGTTGACTCTGAAATCTCGGGTGTCCTTCGTCCTCAAGACCTCATTTTACATCCGAGGAATATCACCCGGATTAAGCACCTGGTTCCGCCTGGTGACCTTCCGACTTTGGTCCATGCCATTGTGACCTCTCTCCTTGATTACTGCAATGCCCTGTACCTAGGGCTACCAGGGGGTTGATATCCACCACTTGAAGTTGGTGCAGAATGCAGTGGCCAGTTTGACTGACTGGGCTTTCTTTATCTGGCCATGTCACACCCTGTGTTGCGTGAACTGCACTGGCTGCCAGTTTAGTGGCAGATCACCTTCAAGGTCAGTTTGCTGATCTATAAAGCCCTACATGGACAGGGTCCGAGTTACCTGCAAGATTTTCTGTGTCCCTACTGCCACCTCCGACCGTTCCACTCCACTGATGAGGGATTGCTGGAGATTACCAGGGTTCGCTTGAAGATTTCTGGGGCTCGAGCTCAAGCTTTTACATTCACTGCCCCTACCCTGTGGCATTCTCTACCTCATTGGGTTAGAGGATGCCAGACTGTGGAGAGTTTCAAAGCAGCTCTAAATACATATTTATTTTCTCTGGCCTTATTAGATAATTAATTGGTTTGTCTGTTACTAAAATTGAGAATTTATTTATGGGTTTATATTTTTAAAGTCTCTGTAAAAGTGCTTTAATATCTGTTGTGCTTTCTACAAATAAAGATAATTATTATTATTATTATTATTATTAATATTATTATTAACATTGTATTTCTTATGCTGACCCTGAATTTTCAACGTATGTTTATTGCCTCAGGATATGAACATGACCAGTGTCTTTAAATGCCACCGACCCAACTTGATTGCAGACCATAAAAGCAAGTTTGAAGAGATTTGAAAATGACACCTGCTGTTTTTGAGCTGGCGGGTGGGGGGAGTGGGTGTTCAAAAAGTAAAATGAAACTGTAATAGGGAGTAAATATTGAAAAATATCCGTTTGTTTGTAATTGTTGAGCTTCCAAGAATTAGACTTCACTATTCAGTTCCATTTATGGGTTTAAGCTGGAGGTGGTTGGATCTAGCAGGAGCAAAGTCTTTTATAGCCTAGGAAGAGACCAATGTAATGATGTTGCGCTCGTGGCTGTTTTTTCCGTACTGTCGAATGTGCACCATGGGAGCCTCAGTCATCAAAACTGTCATAACTTCCTCAATTTCATTGCCTTAGTTTGACGCAGTTTTTTTTCTCTGCATCATGTTTTCCCAGTGCCGTCTTATATTTTAATGCTAGTTCAATGCCAGATTGTTTTCTGATATTTATTTATTTATTTTTAATTTTCTCCTGTTATTTCTTTCTGAGTCCTATCGGGTCCTGAGGAGAGTAGGAAGGCCAAGAGGAACAAGAACAATGATTTCTTACTTTGAGAGGGCTCTTGCAGTAGGTAATTATATATAGGACTGATACCGGCAGGCAGCAAGACCCCAAAACTTTTTAGCTAGCAGTCCCTGGCGAGGACCGCCCCATGTCAGGTGACTGGGAGGCGTCGGTATAAAGGCGGTCCTGATGCCCTGCTCCAGTTCTTTCCCACCCGTTGGCTCGTGCAGCTCTGGCGGAAAGTTTGTGCTTCATCCAACCCTATCTTTGTAGTTTTTTTTTTCCACGAAATAATTGCTTTTTGACTAACGTCAGTACCATCGTCTGTGTATGTCATCCTCTACACCCTCCGAGCACAAAAAGAAGTGAGATTCGTGCGGTGCCCAATTACTACACAAGGACGGCCATTCCCTGTGCCTGTTTTGCCTAGGCCCTGATCACCCGGTCGAGAAGTGCCAGCACTGCCTCAGTTTCAACACAGTTACCAGGAAAAGGCGGCAGCAATCCCTGGAAGCCCATATTCTAAAGAAAATGAGTTCAGTGGAAATGGAGCTCAAAAAACTGAGGCAGGCGTTCACTTCCCCCGAAGGCCATCGGAAGGAGGAGAAACAGAGGCACTGGGACAAGGGCTACTCTACCACATCTGCCTCGGGAGTCGCTGGGACACAGGTGACGTCCCCTCCGAGGGCCGCTCCTAGACGGCCGCCTCGGTGGTTTCTGAGGGGCCATCGGCTCGCCCGTCTGGCTCGCACTCGGGCCTTGTAGGTGCCTCCGGGCAATTGGAGGCCTCCGCCCCTGGTTCAGCCACAGGCTTGCGGCCTACCACTGCGGGTGACTCCAGTAAGTCGGGCGTCCGCCCGGAGAGGGCCGGTAAGATGCCCGACCCTTCAGGGCGGCGCGTGGCCTCCACTCTACCGGACCAGGCCGATCCCTTTACTTGACCTGCCTCAGGTGATGGCTCTCATAAGTCGGATGCTGGCTCCTCCGGCGCCCGCTGGGAGCTCGCCCTTAAGCCACATATCTGCTCGTCCGATGTCCGGCTGGCAAAGGAACAGACGATGGACCCTCCCACATCCGTTGTACCCGGTTCCCTGCAGCCTTCGCTGCTGTCTGGGGACCCAGTCTCCCAACACGACCACAGGGATTTCTCCCCTCCATCCCCGGGCGAAGCTGGGGATCTTCGTCCTCTGTCAGTCCTTCTGCCACTTGGTGCACCAGACCTGACATCTGCTCCCCAGACGCCGGCTCCTCTGACATTGGTACCTCTGGCCCTACCGACTCTGGGAGACATCCCACTCCCATCAGGCCCTCCGCCCCCCCCGGGCCCTCCAATGTGGACCCGCCCGTGAGGCCACCGGCCGGGCCATCTGCTCTGGCAACCCCCCAGCTCCCGGGTACCCTCCATCCTATCTGACACCGGCATACCTGGGACCGCAGTATCCGGCGCCATAGTACCAGACGCCGGGCTTCCCGATGCCTCAGTACCCGATGTCAGGCTACCTGCAGCCAGATTTTGGATATGCTCCATACAGTTTTATAACCCGTATCCTTGTTCCCTGACGCCTCCTCTTCCACTACCCTCGCGGCCGTCGGTGGACCTGCAGGAGATTCTGGCCTCCTGGTGGGCTGAGGCCAAGGCTCAGCTCACCAAAGATGTCAAGAGCCGCCTTCCGATGATGGCGCCATCCCAGGTTCCCGTACGTCCAAGGTGGCACACTCCCTCACCACCTCCGGATTCCAGGGTTCTTCCGTCTGGATCCAGAGAAGGGCAGGACACGCTTCCCTGGGGACTTCCCAAGGGGGTCCGTTCCTCCCCAGGGTCGGGAAAGGGAGTTTTTTTTTTTTTTGTTGTTTTTTTTCCCCTCTTCGTCCTCCTTCACCCTCGGACTCCTCAGATTCTTCTGATGGTTGCTTCAAGAGAGACGACGAGCCACGCTGTCTGTCGAAGCCCAGGCCAAGGACTCCACTGAAGTCTCCTCCAGAGGATCCTTCTTTTACAGAGTTGCTTAGGAAAATCCAGGAGGTTCATCAGTGACACTCCCTGGAACCAGATCCTCAGCGTCTGAAACTCGCTGAACATCTGGATCTGCCCGTGACTGCTCCTATCTTGGTGCCACCCTGGATAGAGCCTCACGCTGACCTCGTTACCACAATATGGAAATAGCCGTCGGAGTTGGCCCCACTTCCTAGGAAGTCGAACAGGCTATATCAGGCTCCAGAGGGTGTTGATTTCCTGGATTCTCACCCTCTTGCTGACTTGGTCATGATTAGTGCCGCTCACGGCCGGTCGGCAAACCCCAAACATCTTAGCCTTTCACCACCTGATAAGGAATCGCGCCTTCTGGACCAGTATGGGAGAAAGATTTACGCTTCCTCCACGCTGGGGATCGGGGCCCTGAACTATGTCGGCCATATGGGGGACTACCAGAAGGCCATTCTGACTCAGGTGGAAGCCAAACTTGACTCCTTGCCTGACTCCCAAGTCAAACAGGAGTTGGCTGATCTTGTCAGCTCTGCTCGTTCGGCCAGTCGACACATGCTTCGTGTGACATATGATGCAGTGGACACTGCTGGACGGAGCTCAGCTTTTGCTGTAGGCCTACGGCGTTATGCTTGTCTCGGTGTGTCAGGGTTGGTCCCAGAGGTGCAATCTGCTATCCAGGAAGCATCCTTCTGGGGGTTGGTACTTTTCAGGGGCGATGTCAAGGACATCCTCACCGATTTGCAAAAGAAGGGGACGGCACAGAAGTTGGTTGATTCCATGTACCGTCCCCATGAGCAGCAGCACCGTCCCTTTCACAGACTGAATCGGCCGAAGGCGAAACCCCAGGGAAGGCGGGCCACAAAACGCTGGGCCCCCACAGCTGCTAAGCTCCCCCCGCCCAAAAAAGCAGCGGGTGCTTCAGCTGCAGCGCTGCCCCACACCACCTGACTCCTTTCCTCTCCCACTGCCTCCGGACTCCCCAGAGGAACCAGTAGGAGGGAGGACTTCCCTCCACCTTCTGGGATGGGAGAAGATAACCATAGATTCTTGGGTGCTCCAGCTCATAGCAGAAGGACACTTGATCGAGTTTCTCCAGAAACCACCCCGCCACCCCCCCCCCTCTGAAGTCATCATATTCATGGGAACATCTTCTCTTGGTGCAGGAGGAAATTTTGTCTCTCCTGCTGAAACGAGCAATAGAGCCCGTCCCTTTTCATCTGCGAGGGATGGGTTACTATTCCATTTCTTCCCGGTCCCAAAGAAGACAGGAGATCTCAGACCAATTTTGGATCTCAGTTCCCTGAATCTTTACGTAGAGTACAAAAGGTTCAAGTTGCTCTCATTGCAGAGCCTTCTGCCCCTCCCCCGGCCGGGTCAATGGCTGTGTGCTCTGGATATGCAGGATGCTTATCTGCACGTTCCCATTCGCCAATCTCATCGCAAGTACTTTCGTTTTGTGTTCCAGGTTGACCACTACCAGTTCAAGGTGCTCCCGTTTGGTCTATCCTCTGCCCCTCCGAGTGTTTACCAAATGCTTGGCAGTGGTGGCGGCCCACCTGCTTACCAGGGGAGTGCAGGTTTTCCTGTACCTGGACGATTGACTCCAGGTGGCCTCATCCAGGGAGGAACTCCTGCATTGCCTCTCCCTTACCCAGCAGGTTTTTGCCTGCCTGGGTATTACCATCAGTCATTCCAAGTCTCATCTGGACCCATCACAGAGACTACAGTTTATTGGCATGATTCTTGATACGACCATGGGCAAGGCCTTCCTGCCTCCAGACAGGCCGTCCACCCTCCAGACCCAAATAAGTCTGCTGTCCGACCATGGGATGGTCCCTGCGAAGTCGATCCTTCGCCTTCTTGGGCTCATGGCGGCTGCTATCCCGACGGTTCCTCGCTCTTGACTCCACATGAGGATTTCTCCGTGGACTCTATGCTCTCAATGGGATTAGCTTGTGGACGACCTACTGTAGATCACCCAGTTCTGGTCTGCCCGGCGATGCTTCGAGACTTGCAGTGGTGGATGGTTTGAGAGAACCTGTTTTGGGGAGTTCATTTCTTTCATCCTCCTCCCCCCCTCCCAGACTCTAACCACAGACATCTTGGGCGAAGGTTGGGGAGCCTATCTAGGCCCTCATCAGACCCAGGGCTCCTGGTCCAAGCTAGAACAAGCTGTCCACATCAGTGTGCTCGAGCTTTGGGCAGTGTTGAATGCTCTCCAAGCCCTTCACCAATGCATCCTTTCCGGCCACCTAGCCGTCCAGACGGACAACATGTGTGTGGTGTGGTACATCAACAAACAGGGAGGGACTCAGTCCTACCCTCTTTGCAGGGAGACAGTTAGGGTTTGGGATTGAGCAACACAACATGACCTTCACCTCATGGCAATTCGCATTCCAAGAGTCGATAACACCCTGGCAGACAAGCTAAGTTGCTCTTCTGCTCTGACTCACAAGTGGGAACTGGACCAAGGGGTCCTAGACAATATCTTCCAACTTTGGGGAACACCACAGGTCGACCTGTTCGCATCCCCCCCCCCCCCAAACGCAAAACTTCTGTCTTCTGCTCACTCGGTTCTAGGCGAGGTGCTTTGAGCGATGCTCTGTCTCTAGACTGGAAGGACAGATTCGTCTATGCCTTTCCCCCCAATTCCACTTATCCCACGAGTCTTGCAGAAACTAGCTTCAGAAGGAGCATGAATAATTCTGATCGCTCCTTTCTGGCCCAGGCAAGTTTGGTTCTGTCTTCTACAACAATACTTGGAGGATCCTCCTCTTCCTCTATCTCGAGGTTTACTGACCCAGGATCAGGGGACCCTGGTCCATCCAGACCTCGAATCCCTTCAACTGCATGCATGGCTCCTGCAGACTTAGCCCAATCCCGTTTTTGGAGTGTCTCCCAAAGTGGTGGCGATTTTGATGGAGGCTAGAAAACCCTCCACCAGATCCACTTATGCCATGAAGTGGAAAAGATTCACTATCTGAGCTGCTTCCAAGAATGTGGAACCCTTCTCCTGTTCAGCGGGACTTCTGCTGGAGTATCTACGTCATCTGTTTGACCTGGGTTTCAGTCATTCTTCTCTAAAGGTACACATGGCGGCCATTTCGGCCTATCATGTTCCCTTTGCAGACACAACTTTTGCTCAATTGGAAGTCTCTAAGACCTTTCTCAGAGGGGTACTCCACCTGAGACCCCCCATCCGTACTCCTGCTCCCCCTTGGGACTTGATCTTTGTTCTCGAGAAACTTACTCTCCCTCTCTTCGAACCTGCAGCTTCTGCGGATTTGAAGTTCCTTTCATGGAAGACTCTGTTCTGGTGGCCATTACTTTTGCTTGGAGGATTTCCGAGCTCCAGGCCCTGATGTGTAAAATCCCATACTTGATTTTTCACAAGGTATGTATTGCTCTTCGCACGGATCCTAAGTTTCTTCCTAAAGTAGTAGCTGAGTCTGCTCTAAATCAGTCCATAGTTACCTGCCTTTTTCACACAGTACTCTAATCAAGGGAAATATTTACTCCATACTATGGATGTTCACTGGATTCTGAGATACTACACCAACAGGACGAAGAATCTCAGAAAGACTGATCAATTGTTCATGTCTTTTGCTCATAAAAGGGAAGGCAATGCTGTTTCCAAGCAATGCCTATCTAAGTGGTTGACTCACTGCGTCACTGTCTGTTATGACAAATACAACAAGACCCTCCCAGGTCAGGTAAGAGGCCACTCCACTAGAGGAGTAGCTGCCTCAGCGGCTTGTTTCAAGAATGTGTCTGCAGCGGACAACTGCGCTGCTGCCACCTGGACTTCCGTCCATATCTTTACTAAACACTATAGTTTGGATGTTGCCTCTCGCTGTAGAGCAGGCTTTAGGCTGGCTGTTCTGCAAGGCCTCCTATCTTGAGGCTTGCACAGCTAGAACTGCTTTTTGGAGTAGCTTCCTCGTCCCGGTGCCTCTCTTTGTTCCAGACTGCTTGGGATTCAGTCCTATATGTAATTACCTACTGCAAGAGTCCCCTTGAAGTAAGATAGTACAGTTGCGTAAGAACTTACCATAACAGTAGATCTTAGAGCGGCTCTTGCAGTAGGTAATACCTTCCCGCCCTCCATCCCCCTAGACTTTTTCAGTTCCTTTTCCAGTGAGGGAAATATCCACTCCTCTCTTGTCCAGCCTTTCTGGCCCGTGGCGAAGAACTGGAAGGCAGGCATCAGGACTGCCTTTGCTCTGGGATGTCTCCTGGCGCCAGTCACCTGGCGTGAGGGCAGTCCCTGCCAGGAACTGCTAGCTAGAAATTTTTCATGAGGTCTGCCACCTGCGGCGTCAGTCCTACATGTAATTACCTACTGCAAGAGCCTCTCTTGAAGATCTACTGTTACGGTAAGTTCTTACGTAACTGTACTTTCCCTGGCCCCATGTATTGTTGCTTCTGTTGGGGTCCCACTGCCTTCCAGGACCGATATGATGACTGCTGGGCCTACCTTGGTGCCCACCACAATGTGGACAGATATGACGCATGTTTCTCCATGGACTCCACATGCTCGAGGAGCATTCATTGAAGTGGGGCTGGCATCTACCCACCCTTGGAAGCAGACATCTCACCAGGGACACCAAGGTAAAGAGCCCTGGGCTCTTCCCAGTACCTCTGGTATTGTGGAACTCCTGGGTACTCCCCCATTCACCTCATCGAGATGTCAGAGGCCTGGGTGATGGTCAGATGGACAGCGGGCTTCTTCTGGGGGAGACTAGCTGAGCATCCCACCCCCAGCAGTCCATCTGCTCTTGGGACAGCAGACTCCCCGGTGGAGAGGCTGAAGTTGTACATTTGGTCTACACCAATGGGCACCTCAGTGTTTCCTGATGAAGACTCCGGTGTGAGTCAATACGTAGGGGTGTGTGCTTGGTCTCAGCATCTTGTCATGTACCCACTTTGTCGTATGTTCTCTGGCAGTGTCTGTAAATGGGCACTTCTAAGTCTATTGATTGATGATTATTTGTACTGTTTCTTCTGTTTTCTGTTGTAGCCAATTGTACTGTACATCTGCCATATTGCCATGTATTGCACCTTGTTGTAAACTCCTGGGTCATGCCTGAAAATGGGCATTTCTGTGTCTAGTACACCATACCCTGTTATTAAAAACTAATAAATTATATGGCTAACTAAATCATCCTTGGACCTCAGTTGGTGTGTGCACAACTTCTGCTTTTTTGGTTTGTATCCTGTTCCTGTGCTAGTGCACCTTTGTGGGCAGAACAGAGACGTCTCTACCTCCATGTTTTAGCCTGATACTAAGGCTGATACTAGTGACTGTGGGTGGCACTAGCTGCAAGACCCGGCCCCTTCTTGCCCGGGGGAGGAGGAGGATGATGCCGACCTTGAGTCTGGAGATGGAGACAATGAGAATGGAGGCCTTCCTAGGCCTGGCTGCAAGCCTGACTTGGGGTCTGAATGAAGTCAGTTCTGGGGTTGTCCCTCGGGCTGATACCGCGAATGGTGGTGGGACCCCTTCTGGTGCTGGATCATGTTCCGGTGTCTAGCATGGTTCCTGTGCTGTTCAAGTGCTGGGTCTAGGGCAAAATCTGGAGGTGGCTCTGGCCTGGAGACTGGGCTTGGCACAAGGGGCAGGGACAGCCCAGCTGAGGCAGTGCACTGGGCCTGCAGTCACCCATGTGTTTTTTTTTTTTGTTTGTTTTTTTTTTCCCTCTTCAGAAATGGTAGTAATTCTGGCAGGAGTTGAGTGCTAGCCTGGGGCCTTGTTTCTCTCCATAACAATCTGACCTGGTCATGACTCATCGGTGGGGATCGGCCAGGGCCTACCTGTGGAGCTTTGTCCCACTTGGACTCCCCCTCCCCCCCAGGACAACATGTGGACAGGTCATTGGTCATTCAGATGGACATGTTTGCCAGGCCTTCCCTCTGGGTGAGGTCCCCTGACCATTCTTGTAGCCCTGGCTGAAGACCTGGCCTGGTCATCCATGACATTCCTCTTCTTCCTCCTCCCCTGCGCTCAGATATTTCGGGGCCCATGACCTGGGATCAGTTCAGGTCAGTGGTTAGTGTGTTCACCAGTACCTCCTCAGGGCAGACCAGGCTATTTTTACGCCTAACATTGCCTAGATTAGCTCTTCCTTTCCTACTTCCTCCTTTTGAGAAAAAGGATTTTTCAGTCCACCACTTCTCTAATGCTGAGTACTCCCAGTACCATCGGTTCTGACAGCGGATGTAGGAGCTGAATGCATGTCCATTTGTAGGTTGTAGTACTGCCACACTGGAATTATTCGCAGATGCCAGCAATGGCACTTCTGTCATCCCTCTCTAGCTCCAACTCTTTAAGAAGGCATCCAGGTATATGTGGCACCATCCATTTGCCCCTTCTCCAGCCCTTCGGGGTGTCCATCACAGATATTGCACTCTCACAGGGTCTCCAGGTGCTGTCCTTCACCCCACCTTGGGGATTTCGGTGCTGCAGACTCCCACAGGGCCTAAACACCTGGTGCATGGCCATCTCTCCCAATACTGACTTTGCAGCACTTGATGCTTGGGGCTGGTGAGTTTTTGTGATGGCACGCACATTTATGTTCATTTCTGCACATCAGACAGCTTATGGCATGCACCTGTGGGTAACATGGAGTCCACTGCTGGTGTCCATGCGAGACTGCAAGTCAGCCAGGCAGGCTGTTTGCCTTTCCACCCAGGGCTTTGAGCTTGCAAGGCACCAAGCTATGGCATTGTACAACCCCAAGGAGGTAGCTTCCAGGTTGATGGCAGCAGCTGTCTGCATTCTGAAGAGGGCATGAGTTTGTCTCTCCTGATGAGCACCTTACACCAGGCCAGGGGTGCTAAACACCCGTTTCCAGGAGACTGATTTTTTTCCTTCCATATGATCAGCCATGAGTTTTTGGGGTGCCCTCCTGCTCCTGGGCCACATGAACATCCTGCTTCATCTGTCAGGAGTCCCTGCCATCTAGTGGTTATCCTTCACCAGACAGCTGATGGGATTATTGTTCCTCACTGTGAACACTTTTTTTTTTTCCTTCCTGCTTTTGGGGAAGCTTGGTGCTCTGACTCATAAGTGGGACTGAATGGTGAAGACTAATTCTTTGAAAATATGAAAATGATACACGCAACCGTAATTCTTGATCTTCAAGAATAGCTTCACCAGTCAGTCACACATCCGCCCACCATCTCTGGGCAGCTCACCCTGTGATGCTATACACATTGCATCTTGCTACTCTCTCCCCTTTAGAGAGTTAGCTCTTTTACTATAGTTTAAAGTTGGCTCTTTTACTGTAGTTGAAGTTAAGCCCTCTCACCCCTTCCGACCACCTGTTTTATTTAACAACAAAAAACAGGAATGCAGGTCCCCTCCCGTCTTGCTTAAAAAAAAAAAAAAAAAAAAAGGGTTGTGGGGTTTTTTTTTTTTTTTGGGTGGGGGGGGGTGAGTACATACCATACATGTTTTTGTATTCTTCTTCCTAGTTGTCCTCCCTCTCCCGCCAAGAGATCTCTGGTGATACCCCTAGAACTGCTGAGATTCTGTTTCCACCTTGCACACGTTTCCAGTCTCTGCCAACTGGCAGCTTAGGCTCGAATCAAGGTGCAGCCTCCATTTCCAGTGTCTGAGAGAAGCAGGTGCTCGGGGGGTGGGGGGGGGGCGGTTCTTGCGCTGTACTGCTCAGCCTGTTATGCTTTGTGTTATCCCACACCTGAGTGCTGTGACTCTCTCCTTCTTTTCTCCTTTCTCAGCCTCTTAGTAGTTGTGTTCTTGGACTCTGTCCAATCTCTCCTACCATCTGTCCCTTGGATGTTTTTTTGGATTCATCTAGTTTTTGTCCTCTTGGAACACAAGACTCTTCTAAATTGACATTCTGCCATCATACCCTTGCAGAGATTTCCCTGGGTCTCTCCTGTACCAGCCAAAGCTATATGCCAAGCTGCTACCCTCCCCTCCACCTACCTTTCCAGGTGGCTGAAACAGGCTCTGGCTCCTACACCCGATATCCCTGTGCCACACAGGCCCATCCCTTAGGTCTATAAGTTGGTAGTTGGGTTTTATTATGTTTGTGAATAATTTTTTTTTTTTTTTTTTTTTTTTAAACCAATATCCATTTCTCAGCCCTTTGGGTTAGGAGTCGTACCCCTGCTCTTTGTTTTCTGTCCAGGCAAACAGAACTGAGAAAGGGATTGGGCCAGTGTCTGTTTCTAGATGAACTATGAGTGTGACATCACCATGTCTGCCTCATGGGCAGTGCCGAACCAGTGTCTGTCCCCTTCTAGGCTGCAAAAGACTGCTCCTGCTGGGTCCTAGTGCCTCAGGCTTAGAGACAGAAGTGTGACTGACTCGTGAAGATATTCTGTAAGATCAAGAATTATGGGGAGTATGTTGATTTTCAGTTGTTTTTTCTTTTGAGATTTTGACCCCAAATTCTCAGCATAATCTTAATGATGCAACTATATGAAATGTCATTTATGAAATCCTGGACAAAACGTAATTTTTTGGTAAGAGATGTTATGGGCAGAATTTGAGAAATTACACCAGTCTTGTTCATGAGGTGGTGGTGGTAGTAGTATAAAATTGAAACTTTTATGTCAAAATGTGGAAAAATAGAGTTATGAGTAAACGATATGGTCAAAAAAATGGGAAATGTGCATAGACTCGTATTACAAGTCTTGGCTGTTGGCAAATGTTTGTTCTTTTGCTCTCAGTGTGGGGAGGCTCATGATTTGGGGATGATGATGATGATGACGACGACGGTTGTCGTTGTCCTTATCCATCCTTCATTCATTTGTTCATTTCATTCATTCCATCTATCCATCCGTACATAAAATCTATTCTGTAGGTTGGTATGGGGGAGCAGGGTGACTGTGTGCTAAAGGATGGCTTTAAGAGACTTTTTTTAATCCTGGAAAGAAAAAAGGTCCCTTCCTTAAAGAATGGATAGATTGGCTAGCCAACAATGAAAGGATAAGTTACATGCTCAGACAAACTTGGTGGAGTTCTATGACTGGGTGACAAGTGCCTTGGACCTGGGTAGACCAGTGTATGTCCTCTTTCTAGACTTCAGCAAGGCATTTGACTCTGTTCCTCACGTGGGCCTGTTGGATAAGCTGGGAGAAATGGGGGTGGGGAACCAGATGATCAGATGGATAGGCAATTGGCTCCAGGACGGACCCAGAGGGTCGTAGTTGAGATAGTCTCATCCCCAAGGAGGGTCATTAGTGGGGTCCCACAGGGATCAGTCCTGGGCCCCTTCTGTTCAACGCCAATGATCGGACATAAGGACAGGAATCAGGAGGAGATGAGTCTCTTTGCAGATGACTCAAACTGGGGCAGTGGTGGATGGGGAGGAGGGAGGGGTGGCCCTACAGGGGGACCTGGAGGCTCTGGAAAGATGGTCTAGAAAGTGGAAGCTGAGGTTCAATGCAGGAAATGCAAGGTACTCCACCTGGGGGCCAGAAACCCAGGTCAAGTGTACACCCTGGGGGGGGGGGAATGCTACAAGTCTCGATGGCTGAGAGGGACCTGGGGGTGGTGGTGGATGTCAAGATGAACAACTCTGAGACTTGTAGGAGGGCAGCAGCCAAGGCCAGCAGGATGCTGGGATGCATCACTGGGGATCACCTCCAGAAGGAGAGAGTGATACTCCTCTGTATAACTTTCTTGAGTGAGAGCCTTTTACAGGTAGCATTGGAGACAGGCCACATTAACAGGACATAACCTCCTGGAGAGGGTCCAGGAGGGCAACCAAAATGATTTGGGGCTTGGGGACAGGGACTCATGAGAAGAGGCTCAAGAGCTAAATATGTACACATTGGAAGAGAGAAGGGACCGTAGGGACATGATAGAGTCTTCAGGTACATGAAGAGGGTAAATAGGGAGGAACAGTCGAGGTGCTTGAAGGAAGGAGGAGGGGCCACTAGAGGGCATGGCTGGAAGCTGGAGGGAAGATTCAGGGGAGAAAGGAGGTGCTACTTCACTGAGAGGGTGGTGGAGCCATGGGAATGCACTGCCTAGGGGCTGGTGGAGGCAGAGACAGTGGAGGGGTTCAAGAGGGTGGGACAGGTACAGGGGAAGGGTTCTGGAAGCAAAATCCAATGCAGCAAGAATATCCGGAACTGGGAAGGGAGAAGCCAGAGAAGGCGAGGGGGACAGCAAGGTCAGCACCCAGGTTGGGGACTGACCAAACGAGCAGACACGAAAGACCGTTAGGCCTATTCTGCTGGCATTTTAGTATGTTAGTATGTTAGTATGCTGATTGTTCAACTTGACCTTTTGTTATGAGAGATAGAATACCTTCCTAACATATGGCACATAGATGCTGTATTTAGTGGTAACATTCTGCATCTTTATTGAAATCCTTTTATGATATTATATGTGTTTACTTTGTTTTAGAAACACTAAGTTTAAGCAGCATTGTTTACCTTGATTTTTTTTTTTTATTTTGAATATTTATACAAAGATTTATCTTAAATTTCAGTAACATTTAATGTTTAAAAAAAAAAAAAAAAAAAAGCTTGGGAAGGGTTTACTAATATTGGGGTTGGGGTTGGAGTCAGGGACCTGCACAGTGTGGGGTCTTATTCCAAATCGGAATGGAATTTAGTATCCAAATCCAATTTGGTATCCTAAAATTAAGTATTTCAGATTTTTGGCAGAAATTCTAATGGGGATGAAGTCTAGCAATGTGTGTGTGTGTGTGTGTGTGTGTGTGTGTGTGTGTGTGTGTGTGTGTGTGTGTGTGTGTGTGTGTGTGTGTTTTTTTTTTTTTTTTGTTTGTTTTTTTGTGTGTGTGTGTTTGGTTAAATGATGAAACCAGCTCTGATGTCGGCAGATAACCAACGCTCCAGAGTCCTCCATCAGTTACTAGATTGTGCATTTCTCTCGGTGCTTCTAGCTGAATCCTGTCACACTGGAAGTCTGAGGCCACACACTAATGCTTATGCTTGACTCTGAAATCACAGTTAACAACTTTGATTCTTCTCAGGGTTGAATGCCAAGTAGCAGGACAACATTTTTCAGTATAAGAATTTTGATTCTAAATTCCAGAGTTTTGATCATGGTAGAAATATTTACAGTTGCTCCATTCCGCTTTACAACCTGGATGGCAGGGGGTGGGTCAGAAAACGAACAGGAACCAGCTGAGGAGTGTAAGCAATGAGGCAGCTAGTACTGTTCTGATAATATCTGAAGTCCAATACTGGCCCATCTCCCCCCCCCCCCCTTTTTTTTTTCCCTTCCAGATTTTTGGATGCCATTGAATACTGATGGCTTCTGACCGTGGATCTGATCACTTCGGATCCCACGTATAGATCTGATCTGATCAGAGGGATACGATGCTCAGGCCTGGATCCTATAATCTGACCTTCTTGTCTGAAATCCTAATTTGGTCGGATAGAGCTTGTATTTGGAAATGGATAGTGGAGCCAATTCGTCGTACACTTGAGATACCGAGAGAGAGAGAGTACTTGATGGGCATCTATGCACAACTAGTGTGTTTTAACACAGAGGGGTTCTGATTCCTTCTGATCGCGAGTGAAGCTCAAGAGGTCTGTGTCAATCAGAACACCAATGTGACTGAACACACTGGTTGTGCATAAAGGTGCTCATCTTGTATTTTTTTATAGTGATTAGTTTTATGTGAAACATGCATGTGGCGGTTTTCACTTTCAGAATGATACTGACTTGTACAGTCTCTGGGGGGGCTTCAGAATGCTGTTGCACCACAGAAGGGTACAGTCACATTCCACAAGCTTTGAACTGTGATACAACAGCACTTTGAAAGGGATGGAATTCTATACAGAAAAAAAAAATATTTAGTAAGGTATCGAATATTAAAGGGAGAAAAGTCATCGACTTAGAAGGGGAGAAATACATAAATTGGAATAAGATGTAGAGATAAATAAGGATGGAAAGGAGTCTGCATTTGTACAGTGCTTTCAAACTACCTAGATTCAGTTAACTAGCCACACTGCCTGTCTTCCACTGAGCATGCATATGAACAGTCTTCAAGCTCAGCTCCTCCTACCACTCGACCAGTCCTCTGGATCTGCATCCTTTGTTCTCCAGTCTTTTCTGCCACAGGTAGGAACAGGTCTTCTGCTAGTGAAAGAGGATTCTGTTTTCAGGCTTTTTTTTTTTTTAATTAGTTTTTTATTTTGAAGTTTTCCTTCTTTTTATTCAACTCTTTGAGGCAATGGAGCAGGAAGTCGTCGTGAGTGTACAGCAGTTTGCCATGGAATGAAATAAATGGGTACAGGAGGTTTGTACCCACTGTCCGGTCGGACATGTTGCCTGTGTTTGTTGTTTGAACCTGGACCCAACATGGCACAGTGCCCCCTGGTGTCAAGCTATAAATGTACCAGCCCTTGAAGAGTGTCAGCAGTGAGTGATCTAGACCAGAACTATGAAAGTCAACATGCCGTCCATGGTTGTGGGGTTATTGGCACCATTACAGACCCAAGAGATGGAGGCCAACTGAGGACTCTCTGGTCTTGGACCTTCTGTTGGTGGCAGAAGGAGAAGTTTGTGCTGGATATACCAACTCCTTGTGAGGATGAAGAGGGAAAATCTTCCGTGGTATCTCCACTCCTTTGAAGGAGAGTCTGTCTTGTTGATGAAAATGCAAGAAGAGCCGATGCCGATCATGGGACCGGTGTTGGTTAAGGGAACTTTGGCCCACTTTCATGCTGGAGGATTCACATAGTTAGCTGCCCATGGAGCCTGTCGGCCTGGCCAGAGTTTTCTGTTAGGGCTGCTGACTGCCTCAACACTGATGGTTTACCCCATTGAAAATTTGACCGAGGGGTGGGGGGTTCCTCTCACTCTTCTCTTCTCTCCCCAATGCTGACCAGAGACCCATCCCAGGTAAAAGTGGTCGAGACAGGTGGGGATCCAAGTTGCGCCCCTACAAATTCAGTAGCAGTCAGTTGTCCCAACCCCAGCACCTCCTGGTCATCTGGTACCCAGGGTCACTGCAACATTCTTATCCAGTGGCCTGGTGCCATGTTGATCTGACATTCATAGATAGGGAACGAGTCAGTTGGCCAAAAGCCTGTTGAGACTCAACATATCTATGGTACTGTCTAGTTTGTGTATTACCCATGTAAGTAAATGCTCTTTTGAACAGTTCCATTGAGCTACTAAGAACAACTGATTCTGGTAGGGCATTCCAAATTGTAACCACCCTTTGACTGAACTACTTTTATAAATTTCACCCCTTACTTGTAATCCATAGGTCCTAGTGGTTCTAGTACTTATATGTTTACATAACCCTGTGCTTTCCCATAACTCTTCATTATAAAACACTTTGTATATAAAGTATAAATTCCTTCTTAGTCTTCTGTACTCTAAAGAAAAAAGGCCCAATTCGGATCCAAGTTTTCTTTAATTTTCTTGGTCGCCTTCCTTTGTACTTTCCACATCAGCCTTGTACACACCATATTTTGTGGTGCACTAAAGGGAGAACAATGTTTTAAGTGGAGCCTTACCAATGAAGAAGTAGAGTGGGATAATTGCTAACAATGAAGAGTAGAGTAGAATAATTACCTTTTGAGTCCCTACTTTCAACACGCCTGACTATGCACCTCGAGATCTTGTTACACTTTTTTACAGCTTCCCTGGCATGGATATCAAAAGATAAGTTGTTGGTAATTGTGACTTCAACGTCTTTAATTTTGTAGTAGACACAAGAACCCTGTTCAGCTTATATTCTACCATTATGTTATTGTGACCAAAATGTATAACTTTGCATTTCTCCATTAAAGCAGAAGTGCAACAAAAAGTTATTCTAAAAAGCAAATTTTCTGCTATGGTTACAAAAAAATTGGCAAAAATGTTGATTTGGGTTTTCTGGATGCTTCCTATGCTGTGTACTGTACATCTGCATTTTTGTCTGAATTCTTACCTCCTCGGGTCCTAAATATTATTTCTATGCCAAAATGAGGCGGCCATCTTTTTTTCTTGAGAAATAATTATTTTAAAACTTACATAAAATTCTTAAATGATAATGAAAACTATAAAAATGTTTCCACCAAAGTAAGCTGGAAAACATCTGGCATTGATTAGTAAGAAAATGGTGGGATCAAATTTTAGCGCATTTTCCTTGCACTGCTGCTTTAAATTTGTCTGTTTTTCCTTGCCCATTGTTGACATTGCAGTCCGGCAGTCTTGCTCTTTTGCACAGAATTCTTCCTCCTCTCTCACCCACCATTGATGTACAGCTTGTTGAAAATGGGAGAGAGCAGTCTGGTAGCAGTGGACCTACAAAGCAACTACTGCCCAGGGTTGAGTTCAAGCATTGATGCCGCTAGACATGTCCCAGCTTTGGCTGTCTTCTTTTGTTTATATATTTTTTTTCTCTCGAGCAGACCCAATCGCACGCCTCATGATTCCACCCTATGGCATTGCCGTCCATACCAAGTGACTGATTCAGATGGGCCCCCACCTCCTCAGCTAGCAAAAGATGCTCTGACCAAGGACTCTAGTCCCAAATTCAGCCTTTCATCTCTTGTCAGTGGTGGTTATCCCATCTTCCACACCCTCTATTTGCACTCCTGTATCCTGACTTGGATTCAGAGGTGGTGTCCATACCATCAACTTGGTGCTGTCAGAAGAATAGTCTAAGTATACAGGCGCCCCCCCCCAAATAGGGACCACTCCTACTTCATTGTCCTCATTGAACAGATGTCAGTCTAGGCTCTGTGTGACATTGATCCCCATCTCCAAACAGCCCAAGCATGGGCCACATAGTGCATGCTTCTTTAGGGGACCCTATTTGGACACACAGGGTCAGCAGCAGAGGCAGCAATATCCATAACACTGCCAAGCCCTCCAGTAAATCATGAGGTCCGAGTCAGCAAAGGGGTGATAGTGTTGGTTCCTCTGAGACTGTCTTGGGGAAGGGCTGCCACCAGAAGTAAAAACTGACAGATTTTTTTTTTTGGGTGGGGGATCCCCCCCATGAGGCACTGCACTATTCTGGACAAGTAGGTCTTGCAAGTGATGAGATCAGAATTTTCTCAGGAATTTGAGACCTTGCTTCTATGTTGGGCCAAGTGTCACTGGAGGGTACACTGTTGCTGGACTTCCTTCCCACACTGTGGAGCAAAATTCTTCACCTCCTCAAGTGGCGTAAGAGAACCATTCCCAGAAAACTAAACTCCAGGGGTTCATGTTGCAGTGCTTTCCAGTGCCCAGACGGACAGTGGGCTGGCACCACATACTCTAAAATTGTTGAAAAAGTTATTTCTTAAGTAGAAATGACTATGTACCAGATCATTCTGTCCCTGGAGCCAGGGGCTTGTTTCTGATCTCTGGGATGCATACCTCCACATCCCCATTCGTCCTTCACATTTCGGTGGAAAGAACCATGTATTAGTTCAGAGCCATGCAGTTTGGCCTGTCTTCAGCTCCCAAGTTGTTCAAGTGCCCCCTGATCATGGCAGACTTTCTTGGATGCAGAGGCATCAAGATATTTTCATACATTGATGACTGTCTCATCCCAGGGAGCTTGTTGCAGTATGTGGACTGGTCCAGGGATCTGACCTTCCAGATGTTCCATGATTGTGGCCTAGTCGAGTCAAGCTCACCCGGAAGCAGGTTATCCTCTTCAGTGAAGCAGAACTCCTTCCAAGCCACAGCTCAGCTGCCCCATGACATGGTGAAGGACTTGTCCTCCTTTGCCTGGACATTTCAGGTTGGGCCATCTGGTTTTCTTGGCCTTTACCATGACCATGGTGCATTGGGCCCACTGGCAACTCATTCAGTGGAAAATGGGGTGCCAGTAGCTGCAGTTGCAATCCTGAACCAACTGCTGCAGCTGATACTGGATGCCATCCATTGGTGGCTATTCTACTTGAACCTCTCTGGAATCCCATTTTTCCAGAGCCCTTAATCATGCAGATAATTCACATGTAACTGGTGGGTATTTGTTTGACCACAGAGGGCATGGGTTCTGGGTCACCAAGCAAGACTTTTTCCTCTTCAGCCTACTGGAACTTATCTCGCTTCACTGGGTTTTGGTGGAGTTCGCACCGCTGGTTCAAATTTGAGTGGTCCAGATCAACATGACCACCTTGTTATAACTAAACATACAGTGTGATGCACACTCCTTTCCTCTATCTGGAGGTGCTCCCCACATGGTCTCTGGCCTCTAGCTCACTCGTTGCAGATTTATTGGCATTCAGTGTCACTGGAGCAAATGGGCCAATCAGCTGTGTGGTAAAAGCATCCATAGATGCTGCATCCAAAGGGATGGGTCTAGGTGTTCTCAAAATGGGGAACACCATCTGTGGATCTGTTTGCTTCCTGGGGAAAACAGGCAACTGAGACTGTTCTGTGTCCATCCCCCTCAGCAGGGGACTCTGAAAAGAGATGCATTCTCTTTGGTCCTTGGTGCCTTCCCTCCATTTCCCCGGTTTACAAGGTGGCCTTCAAGGTATGGGGAACGTGGTGTCCCCGATTCATATGTGCTGGACTGGTTGCGCCAGTTCTGCTATCAGACCTCAGTGGCTGATTTCACTTCTGATGGGCCTGCTGACTTGAGGCTGAGAAGACTATCGGACATCAGACTTGCAGTCCCTCATTCCTAGGTGACTAGAATTTCAGGCCCTTGGGCTTCTGAAGATGTCCTTCTGGTGTTCGAGGCATCTCGGAAACGGTCAAGTCACAAGATGTACGCTTGTAAGTGGGATGAGGTTTTCTATTGGTGCAAGGAGCGGGTATTGTTTCTCCCCCTTCCATATTGCACATACTCTGTTACTTCTGGTCCCTGTCTCTGGTAGGATTGCCAGCCACATCCCTTAAGGTACACACCTGGCCAGGATAAAGTGGTTGTGCACTTCATTAAAGGGTTAGACCACAGGCACTATTTGTGGCATCTCCATATCTAGTTTTCCACAAAGACAAGGCTATCCTATGCCTCCATGGGAAATTCCTGAACAAGGTAGTCAGTTTCACATGAACAAGACACTCCTTCTACAACACTTCTTTATGAAGCCCCACATCTTGGGAGGCTGAGGGAATGCTTCACTTATTAAATGTTTGTAGGGTCTCTGGTGAGGCTCACCAGCTGTGTCACATAAGCTGAAGCCGTCCTAAGAAAATTGGCAGTCAACCAGATGATTACTTGTTGGATAACTTCCTGCATTGATCTATGTTACAGTTTGGCTGGGTATGAGCCACCCATTGGGTTGAAGGTTCCCTCCATGAGACATACTGCTGCTTCCGTTGCTGCTGTCAGCTACAGTCCCATTTCTGAAATCTGTAGGGCTTTTACCTGGCTGAATGTGCACACATTCGTATCAGTGTTGACTTGCCTCAGTCATCGTGATGTTGCTTTTGGGTCCTCAGTCCTCCAGTCTCTTGCTAAATTAGGGGTGCATGCCTTGCCCACCTCCTCCTGAGGACTGCTTGGAGTCTGCCTAAGTGTGGGCAGTGAACTGAATCTAGGCTGCTGGAAATAGTTACCTTTTTGTAACCATGGTTCTACTAGCATTTTGTTCACATCCGCATAACCTCTCCTGTCAAGTTTACTTCAGATTCCTGTTCCAACGTGCAGATCGAAGTACAAAGCAGGTGGAGGCAGTGGACTCCATGGTTGGATGAAGGGAAGAGTCCAGCTTGAAGATTGTTATGGGGACTAAACATGCTCAGTGAAAGATTGCCCAAGGGTGGATGTGAGCTGAATACTAATAGTTCTACAATTACAAGTAACCTTTATTTTCATACGCCATATCCCAAAGTGGTGTACAAGCCATGAACAGTTGCCAGCAGCCCCAGATCTAGCGTAGAAAGGTTACGATTTGCTAAGGGTCACCAGTGGCACTGGGGGGATTCAAAGCTGGGTCTCCTGGTTCAGCTTTTTGTGCTGTAACCTTGGGGCCTGCTGTCTCTCAATGGCAAGCAAGCACCACTTTTTATTTGTTAAACGCTATTCCACAAGTGCTTATAGCATTGTACACAAAACTTTAAAAACAATATAATCTATACCACAGTTCAGTTCAAGGGAACTAATTATAAGTGGCCAAATTCATAAATCAATAAATGCCAGGCTAATTTTTTTCAGGGCAGATTTGAAGGCTTCAGCGGTCTAGCACTCTCAAATCTGGCAAGGCAGAGAGTTCCATAGGGTCGACGCAACATATGCAAATAATCTCACTCCAGAAGTTTTTAAATTGATCCTAGGAACCTCTAGCAATCCCTCATCAGCGGAGAGCATGGAGAAGGTGATAAGGACAAAGGCGATCTTGCCATTACTGCGGTCCCTGTCATAGCTCAGTAAAACACTGATGTGCTTATAATTCTAGGAGTTCAGGCAAACAAATGAGCAGACCAGAGGGAAAGGCACAAAGAATTACACCACTATAGGCATAACAACTTGGTTGAGGCATGAATTACTATTGTAGTTTTAATACGTCCTTGGAGGTGACTCTCATGTAAGAGTGGTCGCGAGTGCATTCTTAGGACATGAGAACTGCGAACTGAAGGTGTGCGGTTCTAATACCCCATGAAAAGTGAGACCAGTCTTAAATAAGAATGGTCTCTGAGAACATAGTAAAATATTGACTGTGGTCACTCAATATTGTATTAAAATCAGACCCCCCCAATCCGGTGCCAGTTTCCAGGGTACTTGTGCTCGAGGTGCTCTTAACATTGAATTTCTCACAGGCAGGGTAAAGGAGCGCATTGATTAGTGAGACTCATGGCAGTATTACTAAGGTAGCAATAATAGGCAGACTAGATAGGCTTGGCGGTCCTTATCTGCCATCAACTTCTGTGTTTCACTCCTATCTGTACTACTGTGGTAAATGATTACGGTTTCTTCCAAAGGGACTGGAAAATCATATCTGTTGAAAAGGATTGTGGGAGCCTTGCCACCCAAGAGTACATATGCCACAGCCAGCACTGGCGTAGCTGCCTGCCATATTGGAGGAACAACCTTACACGCCTTTGCAGGTGAGTGAAGCTTTTGGTAGAGCTGAAACCGAGTGGGACTGAATCAGTAGTGGTGTCAGGATAATCTGGAAATACTCCTGTGTGCTCTCTTTTAGGTATTGGCTCTGGGAAGGCTCCATTGGAGCAATGCATTGAGCTGGCTCAAAGACCAGGGGTTCGCCAGCATTGGGTTAGCTGTCAGCATCTCATCATTGACGAAATCTCTATGGTGGAGGGGGAATTTTTTGACAAGCTGGAAGCTGTTGCCAGGTAATTCATTATTTGTAAAAAGGTCTTCAGCTTATTAAATGTTTTTCTTTTTTTGTAATTAATTTTTATTGAATTTTCAATGCAAATGCAATCAAATCCACCTTTTGTTTTCTGCATATCAGAAAAATTTTATAACTTAAAGTGCTGGCTGGTTTAGTTTTGACTTGGTTATTTTTCATATAGTTTGCATAACCTAAACTGAGCTTTTTCCCATAACATGCAGAGTACAGTAAGCTTATAAAAGCATTTGTTCTACCCACTCTCACGTTTAACTACGACTTTAGTCATTCCCCAGGAATGAGTAGTCCCGGAGATTTAGACTTAGACTAACTGTGTAACTTGAGAATAAAATTCAAACTCTGTGGTCACACTCACCCTTGCCTTCAACATCTGATTTGTTTCTCTGAAGAGCGCATTCACCCTGAAGTCATTGCTACGCTTCGGGCCGATTTACAGTTGTTTTTTTTTTTTTTTATTAAAGTGTTTGTATTTTAGTTAATGTCACACGATACTCTGTATTAGTTGGGTGTTTTATTTAAACTGTATTTTTTTGGTTATTTCTGTGGTTCCAGGTTGGTTCCCAGGGACCAGAGAAGGCTGTTTATCAGTGTGGTTCCCACTTTTCATGAACTGTGTTATTGTTTTAAAATCTAATAAACAATTTTGAAGTAACCACTTTGCAGCTATAACCTAAATTACTCTGTTTTGTTTGGAGAACTGGAATGAAAAACTGTTAGATAACCTCTTTTGAGGTAACATTTAACATTGCGCTTCTCAATTGAGGAACTGAACTGCAATTTGTTTTAATAAACCCTATTTTAACATTCTGTGAGCTTATTGTCAGTTTCCCTTTTAATCTGGGAACCAGAAATTTCTTCAAGGCTGTCAGAGGTTGGCATGACTGACAGAAGGTAGACTGAACTGACAGGCTTTTCAGCTTCTGGTAAAGGCACACTTAGTTTTATGAGCTTTGTTTTAAGGTGCTTGGGTCCAGACCACATTGTTTAAATTGTGAAGTTTTGTAAAAATGTTAATCAAAGAAAAGGGATAAAAATAAAAAATGACTTTGTGGCTTCTCAGTCTGCCTCAGTGTCACCAACAGGCTCAGATGAGGGTCCTGCCCCTGAGAAGTAAGTGTCGGGCCCTGTCGAAGGGGACAGAAAAAAAGATAAAGCTGCAAAAGATAGTACAGAAACCAGGGTGCCCAAAAGGGGGAGCCCTGAATCCAGTAAAAACAGGAGCCTCTGAGCAGGCACCGGGACTGGTGGCTGCTAAGAAAAAACAAAAAGGAAAACCTGTCTCAGTCCATCCTCCTGAAAAAGGAAAGGAGACGCCGGCGACAAAAGCATGGTCATTATCCAGGCTTTCCAAGCTATGGGAAACCTCATTAATGTGCCTGCCCCCTTCCTCCGGCTGCAGTTCTATTCAATTGCCTGTAGAGGAGGAGGTTGAAATGTACCAAATAGGAAGATGAGGAGAAAGGAGAACCCCATGAACCAGATGGTTCTCCTGAGTGAGAATTTGGCTTTCCTTCTAGGCCTTCAGAGGACTATACCTTTACCTCTTATTACAGCATTGTAAGGCACATGGTAAACACCCTCAGCATCCATTCCAATGAGACTGAGGAGGATGACGAGGAAGTGGAGTTCATGGATATGATGGGGTTAGCTCTCACAAGGAGGTTGCTTCTTCCCATTCATAAATCTCTTAAAAAAAATCCATGAATCATGTCAGTGCTGCTCGCATTGAGAACAAAAATTGAAAACATCTGGTGGATAGGCAGGGCACTGAGTACCTGTACTCACACCTTGATCATGAGGGGGTGGTTCAGACTGCCACCTGTGACGAGGCCAAAGTGGTGCCCCTCTTGTCCCAACATCGTGAGAAAAATCCCAGGAAACTAGATAGTATGGCCAGAAAAGCATACACATCAGCTTCCCTGCTGCTTAGGCAGTTTTCTTGGCTTACACAGCTCAGTACCATAAAACACTATGGAACTCCATACTGGCAATGAACAAAAAAGCAGCTGGTGACCTAGCATAAGACATGGCTGGCACAGCTAGAGCATCCTTGGGTGCTACAAAATACCAGTTCCATATGGCTGTGGACACACATGACACCGCCTCAAGGGTAATGACCAATACAGTGTCCTTAAGAAGGTTTGTTTGACTCTGAACTACCGATCAGAAGCAGGACACACAGAATAAGGCTATGGATTTTCCTTTTGAGTGAAATTCCCTATTTGGTGACAAAACAGAGGCTTGCATGAAAAAGGTGAATGAGTACAAAACCATCTACAAGAGTAATACTGAGAAAGAAATGCACTCCATTTCCTACAGGCCTCATGGAAGGGGATTTAGGGGTAGGGGATACTATCCGAAAGCTTGTACCCCTTTGAGTACTCTCCACAGATGGGTTACTATAGGGGCAGAAGGGGCACAAGGTGTGCAGCTGCAACTCCAGCCTCCAAGTACCAGCAGAAACAAAATCCTTGACTGCTCTGTCCAGGCTGCCCATCTGTTGCCAATTGGGAGAAAGCTGGCCCACTATTTTCAGGAATGGTCAAAGACCACCACAGACAAGTGGGTCCTGAAATTAGTGGGCCAAGGTATGTCTCTGCAGTTTATATAAAAAAAATAAAAAAATTCCCCAAACTGCAAAACACAAATGTTTTTTCAGCCCCACAGCCCAAAAGAGAAACACTGTTGAAGCTGGAAGAAAAGAAGTTACTGCAAGCAAAAGCAGTGGAGAAAGTACCTGCCACCCAGTGGGGCAAGGGTCCACTTTACTCTGGATACTTCCCAACCCCCCCAAAAAGAAAAATGGGCAGTGGTGACCTATTTTAGATCAGAGATATCTGAATAAACATTTGAAAAAGTTCCTGTTTCAGTGGCGCTGAGGTACTGGACTCCAACTCTCTCCACACTGGTGACCTCTGTTCTGGAATGAGTACGGGTTGTTGGTGGGGGGAGACAGGGTTCAAGAAGGCCCTGTCCCATTTGTTAGCAGAAGGAATTTAAATGCAAGGATCTTTTGTATCCTCTTTTTCTGTCTCTTGTCTGTCTGGTTACACAACCAACTTTTCCTGTGAGACCTAGGGACTGATCATTCCGACAGGGTCTCAATTCTCCAACTCTCGCTAGCTGTTTGCTTTCACTTGCTGTTTCTGTCTTTTCTTCCACCTTGCATATCTCCAGGTATAAAATATGTGACTCTTTATGTGGAAATGTCTCTGATATTGGGATCCCTTTGTTTAAAACTGTATACAATACAAGTCCGTTTAAACTGTTCCTCAAGCTCACTCCTCTGGCATTGATTTTTGTGTGCTGCTAATGCAGTGGCAATTCTAAATGTTTAAAACACAAACACTTTTTCAACAAGTCATCAGCTCACATGCAGTGCAGTTCCAGCCACTATACAGTTCAGCTCCCACTCCAGTGTTCATGTAATGCATTTTCAAATGCATTTGCAGTGCAGTACAGTACTGTGCTGTAGGGTTGTCAGAACTAGTTCGTCAAAGATTCGAACCCTCCTCGAACCCTGGTGTTCAAGTTCTAACTTAGAACTCTAACACTAAAAGGTTCGCAAAAGGGTTCAAATCCGAGTCCCAGCGTGTGTGTGGGAGAGGAGGGCGGAGGAGGCACGTCCCAGTAGGCAGCCCCGGGGGGGGCGGGGTGTAGGGGTATGTGTGGGGACTGAGGAGGCATGTCCCAGGCAGCAGCAGGCAAGTGGCAGCCCCGATGTGGTGGCGGTGCAGCTGCTGCAGCAGCAGCAACAGTGTTGGGGGGGTTTGAACTTATTTGCCATCTGCAAGTTGTTTGTTTGCGCTTGTGTAACGATTTCACGTACGTACGCCAAAAGAAGTCATCCTCCTCACCACCTGACCAATACTATGTGGTTAGGTGGGGTCAAGTGCTGGCGCGAGTTTACGCTGGACCGGTGTATTATAGGTAGAATGATGCCGGGACAGAGCGCCATGCAGCAGCACGCAGCAGCCTACTTAACTGTAGCATTCGCGTTAGCATACTGCTACCTACTACTGCAGCCAGGCATTCTCTTGCCCAGGTCGGTGTGGCCGCAATCAGACTGCAGCGAGCAATTGATAGTTGCTGTGCTATTTAAAGAATTCCATCATCCATTTTCCTGTGAGACCAAGAACGAGAGGCTGGAAAAAAAAGGCTCATAATTAACAGTCGGGTGGGAGTGGGACTAGGGGGAGGTTCAGGTGGAGGGATTAATCAAGAATTGGGAAGGAATTGGGGAATAGGGAGGGATCAAGATCAATCAATATCAGGAGAGAGAATAAAAATATAAGAAGAAGTGAAGAACCTTTGTGAAATGTGATTGTGATTATTTGAAACTGCAGCACTGCACAGTAGTGCACACTCAGCAGCTGCCAGCAACAAGCATATAACAAGGGGAAAAAAAGGCAAATAAATCTGTACCCTACCCAGTGTGTGTTACAGAGAGAAGCCCAGTGGCCAGTTGGGTGGTGGCATTAGCTTTACATGACAGAAATGTAGAAATATAATTCTCATTTCCTGAGTTGTCGGATATGTGTGTGACTCCATCTCCTGTGGTCAGCCCATCACCCTGCTGCTGTGTGCCCCTTGACTGCGCTGTACCCTACCCAGTGTGTGTTACAGAGAGAAGCCCAGTGGCCAGTTGTATGGTGGCATTAACCTTACTTGACAAACGTAGAAATATAATTCTCATTCCCTGAGGGGTGTGTGTGTGTGTGTGTGTGTGTGTGTGTGTGTGTGTGACTGTCTCCTGTGGTCAGCCCATCACCCTGCTGCTGTGTGCCCCTGGATTGCACTGTACCCTACCCAGTGTGTGTTACAGAGAGAAGCCCAGTGGCCAGTTGTGTGGTGGCATTAACCTTACATGACAGAAACATAGAAATATAATTCTCATTCCCTGGGTCGTGATGTGACTTCATCTCCTGTGGTCAGCCCATCACCCTGCTGCTGTGTGCCCCTTGACTGCTATGTGTATGCCTATGCCCAGCAACCCAATCATTCTGTAAGCCTTGAACCTGGGATCCTTTAGTTGCAAACTGTCATATTCTTCAATTACTTTCAGTCCACGGTATCACAGTGTCACACAACCAAAATAAAATTTTGGAGTTGTAGCCAGTGATCACAGATCACATTGCTTTCTTACACAGGAATTGTTTGGGTGTGGGTGTGTTCACCGCAGTATACTGGTAGTACTGGTACTGTCTGTTATGGCTGACACCAACATAGATGAAGCATCTAGTGCTGGTGTTGGAGCAGGTGTTGGTGGCAGTGGTAGCAGAAATAACCAAAATGTTTCACGTGATAAAAATTCAACAAACGGTAAAAGAGCAACAGTGAAGTGTGGTAAAGGGGGACCTTTTAAGAAAACCTGTACAGCTGCTGGGGTCACACAGAGAGGCACCATAAGGTATGCCATTCATGCTGTTAAGATTCCTGTGACTAGCAGCAATAATGCAAGTGACAGTGAGTCCCTTTCTGACTCAGACAGTAGCTCTTTGTCTCAGTCCGACACTGTTGTGTCTCGCGACGAATCATTACTTCCTCAACAAAGTGAAATGAGCAAGTCTGCTGACAATGAATCAGGTAGTGCACTTTCAAATACATCCAGCACTGTTGGCAATGAAAAGGACATATCCATTGAATCCACCACTTCTGTGTTGGCCAGCAATGAAAATCCATCAGAGTCTTCTGCCCACTCTTCTAGCACCAAGGAGCATGTCCCGGGTTCTGTTAGGACAGGTGAAAAGACACAAACAGTCTTTAGCTATCTTTCTAGCACTCAAACAAAATCTGTCACATCTGAGGTGTGGAATTATTTCTCTGTCAGTAAAACTGATCCGTGCAGAGCAATTTGTTCCCTGTGTAAACAGAGTGTAAGCCGTGGTAAAGTTGTGTCATGCCTTGGCACTACAGCTCTTAAACGCCATCTGAAAAAGCATTCAGTTTTGCTTGATCATCCAAAACCCATGTCTTCCATCTTCCAGATCGCACGTGAGAAGGGTCAGGAATCTGAAATGGATACTGAATTGTCTGAACTTGATGCGGGCAGGATCACTGCCAGCCCTAGGATCACTGTTACCACCAATGCCAGCACCATTAGTACCAGTTGCACATCCAGTGATGGCACTGAATGTATAAGTCCTAGTCCACCATCTCCGCGTCCATCTGCCCATCGAAGCACGGTGTATAATAAACCAGCAGGGACATGTTGTAAACAGCTAACACTGTCTCTGGCATTTGAAAGCAAGAATACCTTTACTAGAAATCGTCCAAAGACCCTTCATCTTAATCACCGAACTGGTGAACTGTTAGCTGGAGCCCTTCTCCATACTCTTTGGTAGATCATGAGGATTTTAGGAGCTCATGACATTAGCAGAGCCTCGTAATGTTCCTCATCAAGGTACTTTTCCTATGTTGAAATACCAAACATTTATCAGGCTTTAAAAGCTAGCAGTGATGCTTGCACTTAAAACTGCGGAGGGTGGGGTTATTCATGTCACAACAGATATGTGGACCAGCACTCAAAACATAGATTACATGTCCTTACCATCATTGGTCACGTGCTTGTGCTTTTCAAAACAGACACCTCAAAAGACATGTTGCATATATAAAGAAGTTTAAAGCTCTCATACTGTTGCAAACATCTTGCAGGAACTAAATGACCTCCTTGATGAATGGGTTTATTCTCGCTGTCTAAAATGTGGCTTCATAGTAAGTGACAATGGAACCAACATCTTGAAAGCAGTACAGGATGGAGGATTTCTGCATGCTTCTTGCTTTGCACATTGCTTACACTTAATTGTCACGGGATTTCTCAGCAACGAAACACAAGTGGATGGTATGATTGCTGTTTGCAAAAAAATTGTGACTCACTTTTCACATTCAACCAAGGCTATACGGACATTGTCCAAATTGCAAAAAAAAACACAAGCTGCCCCAGCAAAAGCTGATTTAAAATGTTTCCACTCGTTGGAACTCAACGCTTTATATGCTGCAGCACCTCTTGGAGCAAAAGCAAGCTGTACATGAGTATTGCTACAGTTACATTATTGGAGATGGCATTATGCTGTCTGTGCTGCAGCGGAAATTAATGGAGACAGTGTGCTGTATCCTAGCTCCTTTTGAGACAGCTACAAGGGACATGTCTTCTGAAGGCGCATCTGTGAGTCAAGTTATCCCACTCATAATGCTCATTTCACATCATCTTAGTGTTCTAAATCTACAAATAGAAAAAGACAGATCTGAAGCGCAGATATGTCGCCTGTATTATGGGAATCTCGTAAAGAGAATGAGCGAGCACTTCAAAACCAATGACAAATTAGTTGCAATGATGAAATCAAAACACTACATCCTTGCAACTGTCTTAGATCCCAGGTTCAAGGCTATACATCTTCCAAAAACAGATGATATAGAGCAGTACAAATGTATGTTGCTAGATGAGCTGCAGCACTCACAGGAGTCAAACACAGACACGCACCGTACCCTCAGGTTGTCATCCCCACAACATGCAGGTTCATCTTCACAAAGGGATACAGAACTGGAAAAGTCACCAAACATTAACAATAGTTGTTCCACAACTGCCACTTCTTCAACCCTTAGTAGCAAGCTAAATCTGTGGCAAAACCTTTCCCAAATTGCTGCCATACCAGCTTCTGCTGATTCCTCTTCTGAGCGGTCTCTGTCCATCATGATACACAGTTACCTGCAAGAACTGCCTATTCCTATTGATGCATGCCCTTTTGAATACTGGAGATCAAAAAAGTCAATTTGGACAGAGCTGTATGATGAAGCCTGTAAATATCTTGGTTGTCCTGCAACAAATGTCTCTTCAGAACGCATGTTTAGTACAGCTGGCAATATTGTGACAGACACCAGAAATAGGTTGCTGCCAGAAAATGTACACACGTTAACTTTATTAAAGTTAATAAGTCAAGATTTTTGTATCCCTACAAGAGTATACAAACTGATCCTGAAGTGATTGATGTTGTGGATGTTGATGGTGATGACAACTCAGATGGTGGTGGCTGGTAAATACTGTGTGAGACAGTCTCTCTGCACCAAAAAGGAAACTTTTACAGACTGTGATGACTTTGGTTGTCTCTCTCCTTTCTCGATCTACTGCCTTGGACTATATACCCCCCAAAACTTTCACCATTTCATGGCAAACTGCTTTGTAGCTAGGGTCTAAACTAAAGTCAACAAGTTTTATATACAGGGCAATTTTAACATCAGTGGGAACAGGCCCAAATCTGGCATAAAGGGACACTGTCACGTCAATCCTTTCTGTATCATATTATTTATAGTTAAAGTGCAAACGATATTTTTGGATTTACCTTCTGTGACTTTGTGGTGCATCAATATGGGCTGGGACAGGAGACGCTTATTTTTCAATTTTAAAGAGGACAAAACAATGAATTCTAATTGGTAGCTGTTTATTATTTTTTCAATTACAGAAATGTTAGCCATAAACCAAAAATGGATGCTAGTACATGGGTGAGGGTTGTGGTTGGTTTTAACTATGGGTGGAAGGGTATGGGTGCTACTGCACAGATGAGGGTGGTGGAAGAAAAGTGGAATGGGTGATGGGGTGAAAGGTGGGTGTTGTTTTAGTCCTTTCATTTACAGATTCATGATCGGCTGGGGATGGTGAGGAAAAAAATGTTGACAGACTGAACCTACTGTACACATAATATATATTCTTATTAAATACATTGCAAACTGCTGCCACCCAGCACAATTGTCCTGTCCCCTTTAAAAAAAGAATAAAGGAATCAGAAATAAAAGAAAATCTGCATCAGCAGTTTTCACAGAATGTGACCTATCATAAAGTGTTTTTGCTTTACAAGTAGTGATAATTTGATACATATTGGGGTTGACAGACGCTGTCCCTTAATCACATGCCAACTGCTGCAGCTACATTAAATGTTCCTTAAGTTAGTATGTGGTGAGGAAACCATATTTTTTTATTTATGTGACTGAAATACAGATTTTATTGAAGTATCAGCTGCAAAAATGCATCATCTTAGAACGTTGTATGTATTACTTCAATTTGCCAACAAAAATGTTGGTATATGTATGCATTATCTTAGAAAATTGCATGCATTTTTTGCCAGCAACAATGACTGGCATATTTTTTTTATTCAAATGTCTTGACTGACTACGTTATGACATATGTTTTGCAACAGTTCCACATGCTGCTGCTGTAGTACTTGGCTTGACTTTGTTATAAAAGCTTTCTTTTAAACATAGCAACTTTTGATTTACTCATTTAAAACAGAAAGCAGCAAATAGCTGAAATTAGGTAATATCAGTTATTTTTCTCATAATTCATGACGATGATAGTATATATAACTGAGTACATAAATGGCTAATGTGCCTCTTTCTTTCACTAAGGAACTATGATTGCAGCTGCAGCAGGAACTTTTAACATATGGGTGTAGTGGGTGGGGCCTGTTAGGTATTTAAGTTGCTGGCTTTTAGCAAACAGAAGAAACCATAGATAAACCTAGTTGTATTCCTATCAATGTCACACATGATAATTTCTCTCCCCTTATATTGAACAGTTTTCCTTTACTTATATTTTATTACTATCTTCATTACTGGCAGCAAATAAAAAAAAAAAAAAAAAAGGGGTTCGAGTTCTAAAAAGTTCTAAAAAAGATTAGAACCCTAGAACTTTTTCCAAAGTTCTAGACTAGAACCCAACTTCAGAGGGTTCTGACAACCCTACTGTGCTGTACATAATTCCAGCACTACAGTATCCACCATCTTGCCTCTTACTGTACAGTACATTAGCTGAGCTTGACTACCTATCTGCCAATCACCACTGTCCCACTTGTGTCTCACTGACACACTGACTGCTTATTAATTAATTCAGTATGTTTACTATAGTTCAGCTTTTATTTATTTACAGACGGTACAGTACTGTAGTTAGAGTGATCAAGGCAGCAGCATCGGCTCAGTCACGTCAGAACGGCAAATCGGAAGTCATTACTGTACAGTAGATACCGTGATATGCCCACACTGTCGCATTTTCAGTTTTTATTTATTAAATGTGATTTCCATGTACCTAACTGTGGCTGCATGCAGTATTGTAAATGGTGTGCCATGTACTGTACAAAACTCTGCAGCTGCTCGCATTGCTTACTACTGTACACTAACTTCTGGGGTTAATAACCACATCTCCATTTCGTCTGTAGGTCAGCTCCGAGAATAACTTTCCCTCCCCCTAGTCTGTGCCATTCCTATCACCAGTAAAAGTAAAAAACATCTTTATGCCAGCCCGGTGGTGCTGAGGCACTGGCACCTTACCTCATGTTACGCCGGTGACCCGTGTTCAGGAACAAGCATGGGCCGTCAGGGGTTGGCAGGGTTTGAGATGGATCGAGCGTCCAACTGACTGCTCTCCATCTCCGGGGAAGGAGGTGATCAGCGGATGGTGCACGCCTGACCCCGGGCGGAGGCTGGGGCTCGGCGCCACAGAGCCACTATTATAGGGGAGGCAGTGTGCGGCAGACACTTGACGGGGCTGTGCGTGTGAGCGTGTGCAACCCCATCACAGGCATTGCACGCTGCATGATTGCTAGGGGCAAGAAAAAAACAGGGAAAAAATAGCTCCCGGAGGATGATGGGGGAGCTTGCAGGCCCCACACCTGGCTAGCCACGGCGAGACACAGAGGTCTGGTTTCAGTGGGGGAAGGGCCCCCCTCTGCTGACCCCAATGGGGGGGTAATCCCTGGGAGCTAGCCCCAGATGGTGGATGCCAGAGTGATGGGACTTGGGGCTCCCCCAGATTGAGAGGGCCAAGGGAGCAGAGGAGTATAAAGACCATTTAAAAAAAAAAAAATAAAATAAAAAAATAAATAATCTGTATCTTTATTCCCTAGTTGGTCTAGTGGTAGTAATCCCCCATCCCGAATCCCAATCTTCAATACTGTAACTTTTATAACTCATTCCCTGGTGGTCTAGTGGTCCCTTCCACATCCCAACAGGTAATATCCCACCCCACTCTCCCCATCCCCAAACAGAGTGGGCCACCAGCACAGCCCTCTGCGCTCCTCCACGGCCAGCAGCCTGCTGAGAAGTCAATGAAATGAACGCAAAATCATTCTGACACAGAATTACATCCTGTTGAAGGTGGGGCCTTGGAGGGGTAGTGCGTGAGATGGCTGATAATTGGAAGTTAGGGCCAAAATGGATGGGACATACTGTAATTATCAAACTGAAGGCTAGGATGTAAGTGAAATATGTAGACTGTAAGAATCTGGGACCCAGATGGTTCAGTCTCTACAATCCAATCTGTCACACTGAAAGTTGTTGATTGGTTGGGGGGGGGGTGTTAACAGACAGTTGGAGGTGGAGACCCAGGGATGCCTTTGTTTTGATAAAAGAAGGGGGGGGGACGCTTCTGCCAAGGCTGGAAGAACACTTCATGGCTGGACTGCACACTGGATATGCATGTCCCACAGCAGGGACTGGAAATTACCTTCGTGTATTTTGGAAGAGATGGGGGTCACCTAAACGTGTACATGATGCTGAGAAGAAAAGATGAAAACAAGACTGCAGTATGATGGGGTTAGTATTACATCACAAAAATGCATTCAAAAAGGGCCAGACTGAAACTAAGAAATGGGTTAAAAGAATTCGGCAAGAGGCTTAGTGCAGTGGAGCCCACTTAAACATCAGCTACAAGAACATTCCATTTAAAAGAACATGACAAGCGAACCTGTTTATGCTTGGCGTGCTTACCCCCTACACCCAGGTGCTGAGCGTGCTCTCATTTGTTCTATTCCCATCTCTGACCTGCTCTCTAACTGTTCTATTACCCTAGTTCTCTACTCTTCTTTCCTTGATTTTATATCTATTCCAAAATCCCTATTCTTCCTCACCTTCTACCTTCCCCTCATCCTTACACCCATCTTCCCTAAGTCTATCAACTTTACATCTGTGTTAACTTCTATTCTCCCCAGTCTCCTCAATTGCTCCTCTGGCTACCTACTTTCTCATCTATGGCAACCTCTTTTCCCCCCCATGCCCCTTCTGCCTCTTCTTTCTCCTCGCCTTCCCCAACCTGCCACCCTATCTCCCTACCCCCATATTTACCCTATCCACTCTAGCATCCTTTTACCCCTCCTCTCCCATAAGTGCTACTCTTCCTGCCCTCTCTCCCCTAGGCTGCATAAAGCAAAAAATTGTGGAACCTAATCCCGGCCACCCCCAACTTTCTCTATGCCCAAAGGTTGTACTTTTTTCCACTTCAATGCATGAAGCCTCCTCTCAAAGTTAAGACTTCCTCAAGGTGTGGGCCTTGCAACACTATCCAGACATCCTTTGTAGATCTGAGCCCGGCTGTCCTCTCTAGAGTCCCCGATTTGCTTCTCACCCTCCCCAAATTTCATCTTTTCTGTCTGTCTGGATGGAGGTAAACCTATTTGGCTGAGTTGCTATATATACCCACCACAACACTTCCTGCTCTATCACCCTCAAAGATGCCACCCCCTTTTCCCATGAGCTCTTGCTGCTCAAACTCTTGCTCCCATCCACCCTCCTCAATTTTGTAGGCGTTTTTTATGCCTCCCTGAAAACACCTCTCTCCTAAACTCCCTCTCCTCACTTGTTTTCCTCTCTGCCTCTGGTGAACTTGTCCTACTCTGTGATTTTTAACCTTAACTGGCTCTCCTCAGACTCTGTCTATCCAGCATTCCATTGAATCCTTGAACCTCACCCAGCTGATCTCCGAACCCACCATGCTTAAGTCCCACTCCCTCCTGGACTGGGTACCATGCTCTCAACCCGATAGTCTCTTTTGCTGGTATGCTCCCAGATGTATTCAGTAATCACTGTCTCATCTATTGTATTATAAAACCTGTCTCCCAACCCAAAATACATCTGGCACAAACCCCTTGGGTCTTTCAATACTGATACTTTCTTGAGCAACCTAGCCTCCGCTGACTGGTCCCCGGTCTTCTCTGTCCAAGACATCAACACAGCCCTGAATCACTTCACCGCCATCCTGGCTCACTCCTTGAACACCCACACCCCCTCAAAAGAACCAGAGTGAAGCACTCCCACCACTCTTGGATTACACCTGACCTCCTTGAGCTGTGCAAATCTAGGGACCTTGCCTGGGCCCGCCCACTCTGACTCTGACCACCAGCACTACAAGTCCCTTAGAAACTCCTGCACCAAGGCTATCTGTGTAGCCAAGGTCCACTACTTCAGTTTGAACCTACAGTCCAATCTAAGCTCCCCCTCCCTTTTTGACCCCCCCCCCGCGTAGATGTCTCATTGGTCCCACCTGCCTGTTGCTTCCCTGTTTAAACAATTTTGTTACAGCCTGCACTGCTCCCTCTCAATCCAAACATTCTCCCTCACCCCACACTCTGTCTCTTCTGCTGGTTTTCACTTCTCCTGTCTCCACTCAGGAAGTTTTCCTTGCCCTCAGATCTCTTAACCCCTCAAAATAAAGCCCTGATGGCTTAGACTCCAAACTCCTCCACATATCAGCCCCCACTATTCTTCCATTCACCCACCTTTTGAAACCTCTCTCTCTCTCTCTCTCTCTGTGCGATCACCTTCTCCTGGAAAACCACCAAGGTACTCCCCATCCACAAAGGGGGTGATGCATCATTTCCTGGAAACTGTAGACCTAGCTTTCTCCTTTCTTCCATTGCTAAGCTACAGGAGTCGCTAGTCCACTAAAGATTAGTCTATTTCCTTGACTCTTCTTCCTTCCTATCCCTTTTAGTCTAGTTTTGGGGGGAAAAAAACACTCCATAATCACCTCCCTTCTCCATGTTACTAATTCGATCCTTACAGGGATGGACCAAGGTGTCATCACAGCTACTATTTTTACAGATCTTGCAAAGGAGTTCGATTTGGCATCCCACCCTCTCCTTTTAAGCAAGCTGGCTTCAGCTGGTCTCTCCACTTCTGCAGTTACGTGGTTCCACTCTTACCTGACTAACCACCAGCCATCTGTGCAGATGGGTGGTGCCTCATCCCATTCTCACAGGAGTCCCCCAGGGCTCCATCGTGGGCCCCGTACTATTCTGTTTTTTCTAAATGACCTCCCTTCTGTTTCGGTTTCCTCCCATATTCATATGTGTGCTGATGACATGGTCATCTACCCATCTGGCACCTCCATGTCTACGGTTGCAGCCTCACTCCAGTACGATTTCTATATCCTTTGTGAAGTTTAAAACTTGATACAGTACTCCAGGTAGTCTGACCAGCAAGTGATACAGCGGCAACACCTATGAACATATGAAATTTGTCAGCAGATAAAGGCCTAGTGGACTATCAAGTCTGCTCGAATGTGCAGCTAGCACCTCTTATTCTGCAGCTGCCCCTCCCTCCCACACCTTCCCTGTTTCAGACCCTTTTGAAGCAGTCCACCATTCTACTCAGTCATTTCGCCGGCAATGCATTCCTCCCAGCTACCACTGTGTGTGTTGTGGTGGGGATGTGGGTGTGGGTGGGTGTATGTATGTATTTTATGCCTCCTCATCTCCCTCCAGTCTCGTATCATGGCCCCGGATGTCCTTCCCCCTCCCTTAGTTTGAACAGTTCCTCCATACCTGTCTTGTTTATTCCTTTTATGTACTTGAAGGTTTCAGTCATGTCCCCCCGTCCCGCCTCTCCTCCAGCGAGTACATGTTCAACTCCCGCAGCCTCCTCTCGTACAAGTCCCACAGCCCCTTGATTATCTTTCTCGCCCTGCACTGCACCCCCTCCAGCAACTTAATATCCCTCTTCAGATACGGGTGCCAGTACTGCATGCAGTACTCCAGGTGCAGTCTGACTAAGTAATGAGCTATACAGTGGCAGAATCGCCTCCATCTCCCCCCGCGGATAATACCCTTTGCAATGCAATCCAGCATTTGTTGGCCTTTGCAGCTGACTTCCCACATTGTGCTGAGTTGTTCATTGACCCCATAATGAGCACCCCTGAGATCCTTCTCCTCTGTCTCGGCTAGCTGCACTCCCCACAGCTGGTAACTCCTCCTTGGGTTTTTCGCCCCAAAATGCAGCACCTTGCATGTTCTGGCATTGAACCCCAGTTGCCAGGTGTCCAGCTAGGTTTCCAACTTTGCCAGATCATCCTGCAACCCCTGCCATCCCTCTAGGTTGTCCACCACCGCTCCCATCTTGGTGTCGTCAGCAAACAGACTGGTCTTGCTCTTGATGCCCAATGATGTCTGCAATGAATATCCCAAACACTGGTCCCAACACCAAACCCTGTGGAACACCGCTTGTCCCCACCCTTGGGGATGAGGGCTCCCCACCCACCACCACCCTCTACCTTCCCTGAAGCCAGTTCCCTACCCATCTCGCCAGCTTTGCATCTGCCCCTGTGCCTTTTAACTTACTTCCCAGCCTCCCATATGGCACAGTGTCAAATGTCTTACTGAAGTCCAGGTATAGGACATCCCACTGCATGGCCCCCATCCAATTGCCTAGTTATCCAGTCATAGAACTCCACCAGGTTGGTTTGGCAGGATTTGCCACTTACAAAGCCATGCTGTCTGCTGTCCTGTAGCCCTTTGGCCTTCAGGAGGGCCACCAGCCTATCCTTTAGGATAGTCTCCATCAGCTTACCCACAATGGATGTGAGGCTCACTGGTCTGTAGCTGCCTGGTTCATTCTTGGGGTCGCTCTTGTGGAAGGGCACCACATGAGCCATCCTCCAATCCTGAGGTACACTCCTTGAGTGTAGTGAAGCATTTAATAGGTCTGCCAAAGGTCCCACCAGGACCTCTGCCTGCTCCTTCAGTGCCCTGGAATGGAAGCCATCTGGGCCTAGTGCCTTGTCCACCCTCGGTGCCCTAAAACCCTCTATAACCCTGCCCCCCTTTGGGTATCACCCCCCTTCTCCTTAGTAAATACCGAGCAGAAGTAATAGTTTAGCGTTTACCTCCCTCCTCCTGCTGGATTAACCCCTTCCTTATGAACCCCAGCATTGCACTGCTTTGTCGTACTGCCCTGCCACCGTGAGGTCATCAGATATAACCCCAAGGTCCCCTTTCTGTTTAGTGACTGTTGGTACCCCCATACTCAGAGCCTGGGTTCCTGTACCCTAGGTGTATGATCTTGCACTTTTTGGTATTGGACCCCAGCTGCCACACTTTAGACCATTCCTTGAGTTACCCCGATAACTCCTCATTCTCTCCACCCCCTCCTGAGTGTCCACCATATTGCAGATTTTGGTATCCTCAATGGCATACCTTCCATTCCAGTTTCTTGGCAATGTCACTTATGAAGACATTGAAAGTAGTGAGCCCTTTGACCATCTGCTGGTCACTTCTCTATCATTCAAGTGGGTGCCGTTGATCACCACCCTCTATCAGTTAACCAGTTCCTAACCCAGTTCATCACTTTAGATCACACTCTCAGGCTGTTAAGTTTCTTTATCATCCTCCTGTGTGGCACGGTGTCTAAGGCCTTGCTGAAGTTCAGATAGGCCATATCCATTGCCGTCACCTGATACATTTCCCTGGTTACCCAAAGAAATCCATCCAATTCATCTAGCATGATCCCCACCCCCACCCCCACTCCATGCTGCCTATCTTCTTGTAGCCCATTGGATTCAAGGTACTCAACCAGTCTTTCTTTTAGCAGGGTATTCATTAATTTCCACACCACTGACATGACTGACCAGCCTGTAGTTGCTAGCCTCCTCTCTTCTGCTGCTCTTATGTAGAGGGACCGTGTCAGCTCTTCTCTAGTCCTCCAAGAATCAAGCTGGTTTCCAGTGAGCTATTGAACAAAGCTGTCAGTTGGGCAGCTAACACTTCCCCAAGTTCCTTTAGAAACCTTGGCTGTATCCATTCTAGTCCCATAGCTTTGTCCACCTTCAAAGCTTCAAGTCCCTTCTGGTTTCTTTCTGAAGAAAATGGACTTTGTCCACCTCCTTCCCATTCCTGCTGTTCCTTGGTGGTTCTTCCCTCCTTCCCTCCACTGTGAAGGCAGAGCACAGGTACCTGTTCAGGATGTTGGCTTTTTCTTGGTCCTCTTCTGCACAGCCCCCCCCCCCCCACCAGCCCTTCGAATCTTCACTATCCCTCCTCTTGCTTTCCTTTTCTCACTTATGGATCTGAGGAAAGTCTTATCCCCCTTTTTGACCCCTTTGGTGATCCTTTCCTCTGTCTGTGCCTTTGATCCCCTCTCGGCCTTGCCTGCTTCCTCTGCTTTACTAGGTATACTTTCTTGTCCTGCCTTTGTGTTCCTTATACTTCCTGAACTCCACATTTTTCCCATTGCCACGTTCACCATTTACTTAGAAAACCATAATGGTCTGTGTTGCTTTCGTTATACTTCACACCCCTCTCTGACAATCTGCTTCCCCCCACCGAGGCAGTTTCTAAGGTGACCCCCCTCTTTAAAATCTGCCCACCTAAAGTTCAGGACCCTCGTCCTGATGTCTTTAGCCTCTGTTTCTGTCTTAAAGGAGCACAGTCAGAACAAATACTGTGTGCATACTGTGTGACCCTGAGCAAGTCACTTAACTTCCTTGTGCTCTTAGGTTGCACCTGTAAACCATCTCTCAGTTTAGTGCGTCTCTCCTGGTTAAAAATGTTCCCCACACTCCAGTGTGGGGCTGGTCCCAATGTGCAGTTTGTGTGCAAAACATGTTGGTTTTCTTACAGTCTCAGTAGATTGTATTAGACTAATTTTTTTTTTTTTTCTGTGTTGACATATTCTGTTACTATGAATCCCTGAATCCCCTGCAGCTCACATCAGAGCAGTAGGCAGCAGTGGGAGAGTCCTCTGAGACTGTACTTGACCCAGGGAGGACAGCAGGAAGAGCAAACATAAAATAAGAGTATAAAAGCTCTAACATGTAGGGCTGGCAATTGAATCTCCCACTGCTGCCTACTGCTGTGATGTCAGCTGCAGAGGATTCTGGGATTTTTAGTAATGGATGGCAGCCTAGAACTAAGCAAAATTTAGTCTGATACTGTTTAGTATAGTAGATTGTAAGTAAACGAAAATGTTTTTCCACACAAAGTGCACATTTGGGACTAGCCCCACACTTGGGTGTGGGGCCCTTGGTGCTGTTTCCCTTTTAATGTTCAGCCACACTGTGCAATGATCTAATACCCAAGGGAACTGCCTCTGTGATTTTTGTGTCATCCATGAAGAGGCCGACCTTGCCCTTTATGCTTCCCCTGTGTCAGAAATTGACTCATTGATGGGGCCCAGCACTTATTCTGCAGAACTCTGCTCGTAACCTCCCTAACCACCGAGAACTCCCCCATTCACTAATACCCTGTTTTTCCCCTCTGCCAGCTTTCCATCAGAGTTGCCAGTTGTTCTTCCACCACCAAGTCCCTTGTTTTTTTTTAATTGGTCTCCTGTGGGGGATTGAGTTAAGGCCTTACTAAACTGCTTGTTCCTTGTTAGCAGCCCTGGTCACCCAGTCAAGAAGTTAGATTTGTCTGGCAAACCTGCCCCGATGCTGCCTGAGGTTCAGTAGCCCATCCCCTTCTAGGAAGCCCGATCGTTCCTCCCTCAGTATGGACTTCATTACCTCTTTCTTTCTGCTCTCATGCTGTCCTCCAATCCCCAGGGACCACTCTTTTGGCCAATAAGCAATTGAATATGTCTGCAAATGGAGTCACCATTATTTCTGTAGTTTCCTTGAGCATCCCAGGGTGTAAGCCATCAGGTACCATAGCATTATCTGTTTCTTTCTTTTTTTTATTTCTCTCCTTTCCATCTTGTATTTCTCTGCCTGACACTTGAGTGGCCTCTGTCTGGTTACCCCAAGCACATTCACCCATCCAACCTGGGACACCTCCTCTGGAACCTCCATGGTGGGTGGATTCCCCGGTTGGTGGTGCAGAGCCTGCAGGGCAGATTGCCATCATCCTGCCTGCCCAGTCTGTTTTACCCTACAGCTTTTCTCTCCAGGCTAGCATGTGTGCTATGCACGAACTTGCTGTTTAAAGATGCAGTACGTCTCAATGATCTACACCCAGCCAACTAAGTAGGAGACTGCTGCTCTGTCACCTAGCCTTCACTGGGTGGTGATCGAGCAGTGGTGCACACTCTCTTCCCCCCCCCCCCGATGGAGGAAAAGTATCACAGGATGCTTAGTCCTGCTTTCCCTGGCAGCCTCTGAGTGACCCCAGTTCGATGCCAACCCCAGGGCGGGCGGCAAGACCCCCTACCGCAGCTCACAGTACCACTTGGTGGGCAGATTCATCTACTTCTAACCCTTTTAGCTCTTCCAACCTCCTTTTCTGCCATTGTACTACCTATGCTGCATGTGCACACATCCCCTCTCCTTCCCACTTCGACCACATTCTGGCAGCAGACCTTCCTTTTCCTTAGAAAATACCGAGCAAAAGTATATAAGTATCTCTGCTTTCTTTATCCCCTTCTCCCAACCTTCCTCACATTTTCTCCCCAAACAAAGGTTTTAATCCTCCTCTGTAGGACAAGTGGCCATCAGCCCTACCCCCATGAGCCACTGCCCAGCCAGGGACTAGTTCTGCATTTTCAGACAACATGGAGTCTTGCTATATTAGGACAATTGCAGTTTGACCCAGCCTTCGAACTGCTCCGGAGGTGAAAGAGTTAAGTTCCATGCCAGGCATGGAATCTTGAGCTCGAGCTCGGTTGAAAACTCTGTCTGTTGTGCTTCAAACTGTAACTGTCAGATTCTTTACTCCGTCTCACTGAACAGTCGCTCCGGAGATTTCTCCTACTGCTCGGTTAATTTTGTCGGTTTTAAAGCATTTTTTTCTCGGTTTTCAAACCGCATTTGTCTAAAATTAAACCGCAACCGGTCGGTTCAAGCTCTGTCTGTGGTATCGTAAGTAATAGATAGGTTTTACATTTTATTCTGTGTGGAACTTGTAAACCGTATTATCGGTTCGGTTTGAACCGATCAGGTTGTTGTAAAAACTATTTTAAATTGTATTAGAAGTGCAGTTCCCAGTTCTTATCGGTTCTAAAAAACGGATTTCATTACGGTTTTTTCCACGACTCGTGACACGGTCTGGAACTGATAAGGGTGTCTTGCTTGGCTAAGGGCCGTTAACGGGCAAGTTTCTGGTTAGGCTGGCATTATGTCTGAGAAACCCAAAAGAAAAACCGGGCCCACTGGGTTTCAACACTGTAGTGTCTGTGAGGAAGCTTTTGCTAAGGCTGACCCACACACCACATGTGTCTATTGTCTGGGGTTTGACCACCTCAATACAGACTGCCAGATTTGTTTGAATTTCCTGCAGCTACCCTGGATAAGAGAGTTGGTAGGCTCAGGGAACGGAGGCTAAGAAGTCCGCTGACCCGGATAGCCAGCCCGGTTCAGTTCCTACCGAACCAGAAGGAATGCCCTCTGACCAGGGTGAGTCTTCCTCGGGCAAAAGGAGAGCTGACTCGGAGGAGTCAGTTCCAGCTAAAAGGACTAGGAAATCAGCAGGTGTGGAGCCAAAAAGTCTTTCTCCAACTGCTGCAGAGATAGCCAAAGCGATCAAAATTGTCCAGTCGCTTTCCCCGGTTCCGACCGAACTGGCACCATCAGGTAAGCGGTCGGTTCGGTCGGTTCCTCCGGTTCAGGAATATGATATAGAGGATTTTTATGAACCGGAGATGGGGGGGGGGGGGAGATTATGAGTGAATGTGATTTTGAGAGTCTGGATCTGCCCATTGAACCGGACATTTCTCCAGACAGACCTATAGAAGTGTCTCCCTCCAGGCTTTGAGTCCCCTTCTCGTTTTATTTTTTATAAGAAAGTGGCTGAAACCCTCCAGCTTCCTAATGGAAGAAGCTGTAGATGACCAAGAAGAGCCTGACTATGTAGAGATGATGGATATCCCAGAGTCTAGGAGACTGTCTATTCCTATCCACAAATCCTTCAGGAAACAGACAGTAAAAATTTTAAAAGCTCCCCATTCTATACTTCCTGTGGATAAGAAAATGGACAGGAGGTACACTTTGTCAGGCTCTGACATGGAGTTCCTCTCACAACAATGCAGCCATGTTGAGGTAGTGCAGGCTGCAGCCTGTGACAAGGCAAATATTCCTTTGGCTTCACACCCCCCTGACAAGGACTCCAGGAGGATTGATGCCATGGCGAAGAAACCGTACATGGCAGCATCTTTGGGTTTCAGACAGGCAAATTATATGGCTTATGTTGCAAGATATCAGAAATCCAGATGGGATACTGTTATGGCTCTAGCAAAGCAGGTCCCTGCCCAGCTTGCCAAGGAGCTGGAACAGGTGGCTGCTGATGGTATTGAGGCATCCAAGGTGCAATTCCATGCTGCAGTGGACTCTAATGATGTATCTTCGAGAGTCATGGCTACATCTGTGGCTTTTCGTAGAATGGCTTGGCTCAGGTATACTAGCCTGTCACAGGATACTCAGGCTAAGGACATGGATTTTCCTGTTGTTGATAACTCTCTGTTTGGGGAGCAGACAGAGAATTGCATGAAGAAAATGGATGAGTATAGGACCACCTATAGGAGTGCACAGGCCAAGGAAAGGCAGGCCACTCCTCAGAGGCAGTTTTCCAGGGGCAGGAGCAGGCCTTTTTACCAAGCCCAGGCCTTCTCTTCAGCCTACACCCAGAGGGGGTTCTTCAGAGGGAGAGGCAGACGGGGTCCGAGCAGGCCTGCTCCCACCCCTCAGCCTAAAGCCCCTGCCAAGCAGGCACCCTGATGGGATGGCCAGGGCCGATTCTCCATTACCTGTAGGGGGCAGGCTGTCTTACTTCATCCAGGACTGGAAGTCTTTAACATCAGACAAGTGGGTCCTGGAAGTAGTAAGCCAGGGACTGGTTCTCAGCTTCAAAAAAATTTCCAAAGATGAGAGCCAGATCCTTTCCACCTGCAAATCCATCAGAGGCTGTCGCCTTTGAAACAGAAGTTTCAACCCTCCTGGCTCTCAGAGCTGTAGAAAGGGTTCCTCCCTACACCAGGGCAAAGGATTGTACTCCAGGTACTTCCTTACCCCAAAAAGACAGGAGAATGATGCCCATCCTGGATCTCAGATACCTAAACAAGCACCTTTAAACCAAAATTAAAATGGTGACTCTGGGAATTATTTTACCTCTCTAAGGCCAGGGATTGGCTAGCATCCCTGGACCTCAAGGATGCCTACTTCCATGTTCTCATCAGAAGCTCCCACGAAAGTACCTCAGATTGAACTGCCCTCAGGCCATTACCAGTTCAGAGCAATGCCCTTCGCCTCACCTCTGCCCAGGGTATTCACAAAATGCCTGGCAGTAGCAGTTGCTCATTTAAGAAGGCAAAAGATTGCCATCTTTCCTTACCTGGACGACTGGCTCATAGTAGGCCAGTCTCCAGCCCAGGTCAAACTACACCTTCAGGTTACCCAGCAGCTGCTTACATCTCTAGGTTTCCTTCTCAATCTCCCAAAGTCAGTTCTAGAGCCTGTTCAGCTACTCACCTTCATAGGCGCAGAACTGAACACACAACAGGCCAGAGCCTTCCTTCCTCTAGAAAGAGCAAAGACCCTGGTTTCTCTGGCCTCCTCCTTCACTCTGCATGTCTCTTGACCAGCAAGGCATTTTTTGCAGCTCCTAGGGCACATGGCTGCTTCCACAGCAGTAGTGCAGGGAGCAAGATTTCAGATGAGGGACATTCAGTTCCACTTGAGAGCCTTCTGGTCTCAAAGGAGAGATCCTTTAACCAAACTGATCCCAGTAACTCGAACCCTGATCCAGGCCCTACAGTGGTGGCAGGATCAGAGCAATCTGAGACAAGGAGTTCCCTTCATCCCGCAGTCTCATTCCTTGACCCTTACTACAGATGCATTCCTCTTGGGGTGGGAGCTCACATGGGCGACCTCACCACTCAGGGGTTGTGGTCCCCTCAAGAATCTCTGCTCCACATCAATCTGTTGGAACTCAGAGCAGTTTTTCTAGCACTTCAAGCTTTTTCCACGTCTGTTCAGAACAAAGTGGTACAAGTCAGAACAGACAACACCACTACAATGTGGTACATCAACAAGCAAGGGGGCACTCGGTCTACGGCCTTGTGCACCGGAGCGATGAAGTTGTGGTCTCTGGCTTATTCCCTGAACACCTCCCTTATGGCAGTTCACCTCCCAGGCAAAGACAATGTCCTGGCAGATGCTCTCAGCAGGATTTCCCAGGGCCATCACGAATGGTCTCTGGATCCCTTTATCCTGGAGGTGGTGTTTGCCAGGTGGGGCACTCCTCAGATGGATCTTTTTGAGGCCCCGGACAATCACCAACTTCCTCTTTTTTGCTGCAGGCCCCCAGTGTTGGGCTCAGTCCCTCTGGACGCCTTCCTTCTCAACTGGGAAGGGAAGTTTCTCTATGAGTTTCCCCCTTTCCCTCTCCTTTTCAAGGTGCTAGTCAAGATCAGGTCTCAACCTTGCAAGATGATCCTGATTGCTCCAGATTGGGCCAGACAGCCCTGGTATCCACTTCTTCTGTCCCTAACAGTCCACCTTCCCCTGTGCCTTCCCAGGAATCACAATCTGTTAACATGTGCCCAGGGGAGAGTTTGGTACCCGAATCTCAAATCTCTCGATCTCAAGGCCTGGCTCTTGAAGAGTTAAAGTTTGCTGACTTACACATTTCTCAGGGTGTACTCAATGTTTTGAAGGCTTCGAGGAAGCCTTCTACCAGGGCTACTTATCATTCCAAATGGAAAAGGTTTTCCATATGGTGCTCTGGTAAGAGTATTTCCCAGAGTCTGCTGGCTTGCCCACAGTTCTGGATTATATGTGCACTTAAATGCTCTGGTCTGAGACCAGCTACCCTAAAGTGCACCTGGCAGCAGTGTCTGCTTTATCAGCAGGTAAACCTCTTCTTTCAGCTCATCCGGTATTCTCTAGTTTTCAAGGGATTGCTTCCATCAACCCTCCATTCAGGGATCCTGCCCTGCAGGGATCTTAATGTTTGCATTGCCCAACTCATGCAACCTCCTTTTGAGCCCATGTCTTCAGCAGAGCTTAAGTACTTGACTTGGAAGACTGTGTTTTTGGTAGCCATCACTTTGCTAGGCTGCATGTTTAACCACAAGCATTGTCAGTGGAGCCTGATTTTATCTCCTTTCATAGGGATAAAGTGGTCCTCAGGACTAATAGAAAATTCTTGCCCAAGGTGGTTTCGGATTTCACCTGAATCAATCTGTCTCTCCCTGTGTACTTCACTGACCATTCCTCCTCTGGTGAGAGGAGATTGCACAGTTTAGATGTCAAAGAGCCCTAGCTACTACATAGAGCGTACTAAGGGTCTCAGGTTTGATTCCTCCAACTGTTCCTCACTTATGGTGAGGTAGGTAAAGGAAACCTGCCACCAAAAGATCCATTGCCAGTGGATTGTTTCTTGTATCCAGTTTTGTTATCAAAAACTGGGTAGGGTTCTCCTTCAGGCCTGAGGGCTCACTCTACCAGAGGTACAGCTGTTGGCCCTGGCTGCTGCTAGGACATTCCTATCATAAAGATATGTCAAGCAGCTAATTGGAAAACAGTTCACACTTTCACGAAGCATTACTCCTTGGACATCCAGGCTAGGAGTGATGCTCGGTTTGGCACAGCTGTGCTTCAGAGCCTATTCCCTAAGTAGGTTCTGCCCTCCTCCATGGAGGTACTGCTGTGTAGTCTGCAATTGTCATAATATAGCAAGACTTCATGTTGTTTGAAGAAAAAATTACTCACCTTAGTAATGTTGTTTCTTCTAATGGAGTCTTGCTATATATCTCCCCACCTGCCCCTCTCAGAACCTCTGTTTTGTTTTTGGGATGTGGGTGGGCAGTTCTATGTTGGCACCTAGTGTTTGCCATTTTTGTTTGTTGTTGTATTTTCATTTCTTGGTCCCTGACTTGAGTCTTGCTTTTGGGACCAGAAAATGTGTTAGTATTAGTAGCCAGTTGGCTAGTGTAGGTTTACAGCTTCCACACAGAACCTTGGTGAGTTATGCTGTAAAGATCCGACAGTTACAGTTTGAAGCACAACAGACAGAGTTTTCAACCGAGCTCACGCTCAAGATTCCATGCCTGGCATGGAACTTAACTCTTTCACCTCCGGAGCAGTTTGAAGGCTGGGTCAAACTGCAATTGTCATAATATAGCAAGACTCCATTAGAAGAAACAACATTACTAAGGTGAGTAATTTTTTTTCTTCCATCTCATCTCCGTGTCTACGGGGATGAAGCTGGAGCCCATCCAAAAGAGGGCTCGATATCCCCTTACAGAAATTCTGGACAAAGGGGATTCTCTGGAGGCATTCCTAGTAAGGTCTGTGCTGCCTCCTCCCCCCAGAAGTCTCATGTCCATGGCGATGTCCACAAGAGGACCTCTGACAGAGATCCGCACTCATCATTGGGATGACAGTACCTCCATTGCTACCGAGGTTGGTATGTCCTGCCGTACCAATACCGAAGACACAGATGCCAGTATCGACCATCTGAGCAACGACCCATCAGTTGGGCTAGAGGATCAAGGAGCCACAGACGCCCGATGACCCGACGATGGGTGCATCGGGTGACTGTCCAAAGGGCACCAACGACTGCCAGATGCCCCGGTTGCTGAAGGACCCGGACACGGGCCTCCAGATGTCGGCGGTCAAAGATTTGTTCTCCTTTTGGGAGACCATTTGAAAGGATGTGGTCCCCACAAAGACACCACCCAAGGACCACCCCCGAGGTCCCGTAGTCCTCCTCCCAAGGAGAACAGCCCCATTCCAAAAAGGGGCTCTTCTAGAGAAAAGTGGCCAAGGTCCCCATCAAGGACCCCTTCCGGCTCACCAGCGGGGCACAAAAAGAAGCGCTGAGATCTGAGGTCAGTCTTCCTCCTCAGAAAAGACTTACTCATCCTCTGCTTCATTTTAGAGGTGTAGCTCTCCTCCATTTAGCTTTCCCTGCCTGGATCCTAAGGATTCGCCAAGTCCCCCCGACAGATGTCTACTTTCATGGATATAATGAGGTATATCCAAGAAAACATGGGGTGGGACACTGAGGACTCGGACCCTAAATGGCGCAGTCTTACAAAGTATCTATGCAAGAAGGACCCTTAACCGGTAGTGGTCCCACCACTGGTGGATACCTTTCAGGATGTGACCAAGGCCACCTGGAAGCATCCTTACACATCCTCATCGTTCCCCAAAAAGGCTGACCACCTGTATAGGGCACTGCTGGAAGAGTCCTCCCTGGGAGAGCAACCGGTGGTGGATTCTGTTGATCTTACTTCAAGAGGGTTCCTTCAGTAGGTCATCACTTATAGCACTGGCATTGGGCCGCACAGCAGACTTTTCTAGCAATCTCTGATGGGAGACCACCCCACCTGACGACAGCAAGACTGTATATAGTGGGCGGTCCCCACACCCTCCCTCCAGTTCATTCCTGCTGTCGCCTTGTCAGTCGCATTGCAGACTTCCATATAGCGATCATTGTGAAAGTATCTTGCTTTGAGATTTCCTTCGTCAAAAATTCTTCCTTGTTTTCAACTCTTCGTTGATGTCTTCACCCAAGAAGTCCTCGTCCTGTGGCACGCAGATCCCACACAAAGACTGTCACCTCAAGTGCATCCTCTGCCTAGGCCCAGACCACCCTGTCTCCTCCTGCCCTGAGTGCCAGACCTTCAACCAGGCCACGAAGAAAAGGAGGCAGCAGGCTTTAGAGGCCCATCTCTTGGAAGCCCACTTGGCTTCTCTAGAAAAGAAGATGAACTGTTTGAGAGAGTCCTCTGCAGATATCTTCTCCATTGAAGAAGCACAAGGAGAAGTCTAGGGAAGCGTGAGCACTCCGTGGACAACACGTGGCCCTCTACAAACAAGGCCCAGATGCCTCCCAGAAAATCGGACGGTAAGTCTGATAAGACCACAGCGGGTCAGTCGATCGTTGGCCCCTCCGACTGTACCGCGCCAGCCAATAAGTCAACCCACAGCTCCTCTGGGACCACGCGGCAGCCAGTAAGCCAGCTCCCCAGCCAGTGGGGACCCGTCCAGCATCCGTCTAAGTCGGCCAGGGGCTCCTCCCCGCCCGATGCCACCTGCTAAGATGCCCATCCCTGACAGCCGCACAGGTGTGGGTCCCCCTTTGGGGCCTAACAGCGCCTCACAAGACATTCAGCAGAACCAGGGGGAGAAAGCCCCTCTTCCCCCCCCCCTTCACCTGTGCCCTCCACTTCAACAGTGGGTACCTCAGGCAAAGACAGCGGAGAACCCCTCGACGTATTCAATTCCACGGGGTCAGCTCCATGTTCTCCTCTCGGGGTCAAAGGGAAGGAGTCTCCTCCTAAGCCAGCTTGCCTTAACATGGAAGCCCCTCCTCCACCTTTGGGCGGGATCCCTGTAGCACTGTCTCCAGCCAACATCCCACCAGAGGACCCGGCGAACCTTACCTTACTCCCATGCCGGATGTCCCGACGACTGTTGCTCACCTGGGACTTGGTAATCTGCCCCAGCCATTGGCTTCGATGCTGGATGTCCCAACGACAGTCCCTCAGCCTGGACCTATCGATCGGCCTCAGACGTTGGCCCCGATACCAGATCGGGTCCTGCCATCAGGGTCCCTTTGTCCAGATTTGACGCCAGATCCTTTTCCAGCACCGGATCGGGTGGTGCCAGTTCCGTTGTCGGTCCCCCTGACGTGGGCAGTCCCAATGCCAGACCCTCGACCTATATATACCATGGCGGGTCTGACATGGATACCTCCGCCGCCAGACCCGATGACTGGGATTTACTCCAGATCCCGAACTGTCCCTCACTACTTGCTTGGGTTCCCTGGGGACCACTACACGGCTGGTCCCCCTCTGGACTGGAGTAATTACGGGCAGTTTTACCCTGGGTTCAATCCCTACTCTGACTACGAGAGATTCCAGGGCTATCATTACTCACCCCCCCCCCCCGGTAATGCCGCTTCCTCCTCTGCCTCAACCTCCTCCGGTTGCCCCGGATTTCAAGACCCTAATTCAGTCTTGGTGGCAGAGGGCTCAGTCAGAGTTGGTGTCGGACCTGGAGAAAATATTCCCTCTCCCACAGTCTCCTAGGTCCTTTTCCCCGAGCATTTCTTCTGTGACTACTGTACATGTCTCAGAAAAAGCTTGTCAGGACGTTTCTCTTCTGGACATCCACCACCGTCCTGTTGAAGGGGCAGACAACGATTATGAAGAGGGGGATGACCCCTCTACGGAGGGGGTCCCAGAGGAACCTGAGAGCCCATCGGGTAAGGCTTCCCCAAAATCACCACCAGAGGACCCCATCTTTTCGGACCTTCTGAGGTCCATGAAGGATTTCTTTGACTGGGAGTCAGAACATCAGGACCCTATGAGGCAGAGGCTCGCAGAGCATCTGGACTTAGTCTCTCTCTTTCTGGTCTCCATTCCTCCATGGATTGGACCTCACCACTACCATCTGGCAGATACTTCATTCCCTCCTGGCTGTCCCCAAGCAGGCAGACAGGCTATACCGGGCACCAAAGGATGCCCGTTCTTGAAAACGCATCCTAAGGCTGACTCTGTGGTCATTTCCACTGCTCATGACCGATCCACAGCACCCAAGCACATGAGCACCTCTCCTCCGGACAAAGAGTCGAGGCAGATGGACCAGTTCGGGAGAAAGATCTATGCTCTGGCCGCATGCACCCTTCGCTCCCTTAACTATGTGGCACATATGGTGTCTCATCAGAAAGCTACCTTGGCCAGGTTAGAGGCTCGGGTTCAAGCCATGGATCTCTCTGCATTGAAGGAGGAGCTTGTTAAGGATCTTCGCCTCTCCAAGTTCTCGTGTAGGCATGTCTTGCGGGCCACATACGACTCTGATTCTGTGGTGCGCACCTCAGCAACTGCCATTGCCCTTAGATGGCACTCCTGGCTTCACCTTTCTGGACTTTCCAATGAAGTTCAGTCGGCGATTCAAGATGCCCCCTTCAGGGGCTCGGTACTCTTTGGTGGGGACACCAAGGACATTATCATGGACTTGCAGTACAGAGGTCTTGCCCTCAGGTCCATGAGGTCCATGTACCAATCAGACACCCAACAGCAACAACAGCCCTTTTGGAAAAGGACCTGGAGGCAGAGAAAGCAAGCCCCGGCATGCCGCCATGGAAAGTAAGGCCACGGGTATAGCCACCCCTCCTGCTTCAAAGAAATGGATGAGCAGGGAGTCCTCCCCCTGAACATCCTGCCACTTCCTGACTTCCCATCCCCACTGCCTCCTCGGTCTCCTGATGGGGAGCAGGTGGGGGGGAGGTTCACCCTCCAGGCGTAGGAGTGGAGGGCGATCACCTCCAACGAATGCGTCCTGCAGCTAGTGTCCGTCACACACACATCAGAGTTTCTAGACTTTCCTCCAGAAACTCTACCAAAAAGATACTCCTATTCAAGGGATCAGGTTCTCCTCATCCAAGAAGTAAACAGTCTCTTGCTTTAAGGAAGCAATAGAACACGTTCCCCTCCGGCAAAGGGGAAAGGGGTTTTACTCCCATTTTTTCCTGGTTCCAAAAGAGACTGGGGATTTCAGACCCATACTCTACTTAAGCGACTTAAACCAGTTTGTCAAGTACAAGAAATTTTGGATGCTGTCTCTCCAGAGCCTCCTTCCACTCCCTCTGGGGAATCATTGGTTGTGCACTCTGGACATGCAGGATGCTTACCTGCATATTCCCATCTTCCCCAGCCAGTGCCGATTCCTGCGGTTTCAGTTTCAGGAGGAATCCTTCTAGTTCCGAGCATCCCCTTTGGCCTGTCCTCAGCACCCTGGATGTTTACCAAGTGCCTGGCAGTGGTTGCGGCCTTCTTACACTGTAGGAATATTGTGGTTTTCCCTTACCTGGATGATTGGCTGATTTCAGCTCCATCCAGGGACTCTTTACTACAGGTTCTTTCTTTCACGCGGGACCTATTCAGCAGGCTAGGGATTACTGTCGGTATCCCCAAGTCCTCTATGACCCCTGCCCAGAAATTACAGTTCATTGGGGCAGTTTTGGATACAGTCCAGTGCAGAGCTTTCCTCCCTCCAGACAGGGTGGAGACACTGATCTGTCAGGCTTCCAAAGTGGCTTTTTCAGGAACATCCTGGTCTGGGAGATCCTGCGCTTTCTCGGCCTGATGTTGGCCTCAATCGCCACTGTTCCCCTCGCGAGGCTCCACATGAGTCACTCAGTGGTCCTTGCACGTGCAGTGGAATCGACTCCTGGATGACCTGGACCATCCAGTGCTGATCTCCTCAGCGGTTCAGAAAGAAATGCTCTGGTGGAGGGATCCCTGCAATCTTTCTTTGGGTCTCCTCTTCAGAAACCCAGCTCCCTCAGCATCCCTGACCATGGATGCCTCAAACATGGGATGGGGAGCACCAAGCCCAAGGACTATGGTCTAGCTTAGAGTCTACACTACATATCAACATTCTGGAGATGAGGGCTGTCCTGTACACCTTCCAGGCCTTCCAGACCCTCCTTCCCAAGGGATCACTGCTGGTCCAAATGGACAGCACATCTGTAGTTGGGTACCTCAACAAACAAAAACAAGGAGGAACCCACTTGAACCCGTTGTGCAGGGAAGTGATGCAAGTGCGGAACTGGGCAGTCCAACACAATCTGGTCCTCATAGCCGTGCACGTTCCAGGCATTCTAAATGTCCTGGTGGACATTCTCAGCAGATCTCTGACCGTGGCTCACGAGTGGGAATTACATCAGGAAGTGGTGGAATCCATCTTCCTACATTGAGGGCATCCGGAAATCTACCTTTTTGCCTCCAAATTCAACACAAAACTTCCCAATTTTTGCTCGCTCATTCCAGGGCATGGTGCTTTCTGGCATGACGCACTGTTTCTCTCTTGGACAGAGACATTTTTGTATGCCTTCCTTCCATTTCCCATTCTCCAGAGGGTCCTCCTCAAACTTCAAGCAGAGAGGGCAAGAATGATTCTCATCGCCCCTCTCTGGCCAAGACAGATCTGGTTCCCACTGCTGCAACAGCTTTCCAGGGAACTACCGGTTCTACTTCCAGTGACTCATGACCTAACTCAGAATCAAGGTCAACTGCTACATCCGGGGCTCAGGACTCTGCATCTTTATGCATGGCTCCTGCAGACATAGCGATCTCTTGCTTTGGGGTCTCCTGCCGGGTTGCTCAGGTCCTTGTGGAGGCCAGAAAATCCTCTATTCGTTCCACTTATGCCATGAAGTGGAAACTGTTTTCCATCTGGGCGACTGCCAAGGGTGGGAACTCCTTTTCTTGTTCTGCCCCTCAGTTCATGGAATACCTCCTTCACCTGTCAGACTCTGATCTTTCATATTCATCATTGAAGGTCCACGTTTTGGCTATTTCGGCATACCACGAGCTTGTGGATGGTAAATCCGTGGCTCAGTTGGAAGTCTTGAACCTTTCTGAAAGGGATTCTCCATCTGAAACCTCCCATCCGCAGCCCAACACCTCCTTGGGATTTGAACTTCGTTTTGTAAAAGCTCACCCTTCCTCCTTTTGAGCCGGCTATGAGCTGTGATTTGTGCTTCCTTTCCTGGAAGGCGTTGTTCCTGGTTGCCATCTCATCAGCCCAGAGGATTTCGGAGCTTCACGCTCTGGTTTGCAAGGAGCCCTATCTGATTTTCCACAGGGACCGGGCGGTCCTAAGAACGAATCCAAAGTTTCTTCCCAAGGTGGTGTCAGAAGCCATCCTGAACCAATCAGTATAACTTCCTGTATACTATCCGTCCCCCTCTATCAGAGGTGAGGCACTCCTCCATACCATGGATGTACATCGGATTCTCCAGTGTTCCACTCACCGGACTAAAGAATTCCATAGCTGTGATCAGCTTTTTGTTTATTTTGCCCCCAGATCAAAGGGCAAACCGGTTTCTAAGCACGGCCTTTCCAAATGGTTAGGCAACTGCATTAGGTATTGTTACCAGAAGTATGAAAAACCTCTGCCGGGTGCCATCGGAGGTCATTCTAGGTGCATGGCTGCTTCTGCTGCCTTTTTGGAAAATGTCTCTGCGGCTGATATCTATGCTGCAGCCACTTGGAGTTCTGTCCATACCTTTACCAAATGCTACAGTCTGGACATTGCTTCAAGGTGGAGGGCTGGTTTCGGCCTAGCCGTGTTACAGGGCCTTCTGTCCTAGGCTGGGCCCATTCTGGATTCCAGTTTTTCTGTTGGAGTTAGTTTTCCTCCTCCCTAGTTTCTCTCGGCCTCTCTTTGGAGGGACTGCTTGGGACTCTGTCTTATAAGTGATGACCTACTGAAGGAACCCTCTCTAAGTAATGTAGTACAGTTACGTAGAAACTTACCGTAACAGATCTTCAAGAGAGGTTCCTTCAGTAGGTCATATTTTTCCCTCCTTTCTTCCTTTCATTTAGTGTTCTGCAGGGTCTCCAAATCCTGTTTGCTCCTGCTGTCTGGCCTCTTCCTGGCTCCGGCCGGAGAACTGGAGGGCGAATGTGGGGACTGCCTACTATATACAGTCACGCTGACATCGGTCACGTGATGTCGGGGTGGTGATCCCCTGTCAGGGATTGCTAGAAAAGTCTGCCGTGCGGCCAGACACCAGGTGGCGCCAGTCCTATAAATCATGACCTACTGAAGGAGCCTCGCTTGAAGATCTACTGATCTTACTTCGAGATATAGCTCTTGCAGCAGGTAACACCATTAGGACTGAAGCCAGCAGGCGTCAGGACCCCACAGAAATCTTCTAGCTAGCAGTCTTCAGCGGGGACCGCCTCCAATGTTGGTCCCACCCCCGACGTCAGGCGTAGTACATAAGGAGGCGGTCCTGCCAGAATCCCCAGTTCTTTCCCGCCGTTGACTTGCATGTCTCGACCCTTCGGTCTGTTTCTAGTGCACGACACCTGGAAAAGTTCTTTCCAACTTGGAAAACCTCTCTTTTCAGGAAGTCTGCCATCTGATGTCCTCTCCAACCTCCGCGGAAGGCCATCCATCGAAGTGCACCTGTGGGAAGCAAATCCCTTTTAAAGACCTGCATTTGGCCTGCGTGCGGTGCCTAGGCCCAGACCACGACACCCGGGCCTGTACCTTCTGTCAGGGATTCAATAGCCGGACCCGGATCTGTCGCCAGAAGGCCCTTCAAGCGTACCTTCTCGAAGAAAAAGTAAAGGCCATGGATTCTGCCTCCAAGGGGGAATCATCTGAGAAAGCCTGGCGACACCTCGAAAAGCACAAGGAGAGGGTGAGATCAAAATCCCCTTCTAGGGCTTCCGACTCCCGTAGCTCCAGCTCCCGGTCCGACCACTCCCCCTCCCGGGCCCACTCTCAGCCTCCCCCGGCTGCGGTGAAGTCTTCTTTGGGTTCTTCTTCTCTACATCCGGCCAAGACCTCCAGGCCTTCTTCTTCTGCCTCCAAGGCCTCGCCGAGGTCAGGGGACCGCCACCACCACCACAAGTCCGGCTCCCGTCACCCGGACCCCGATGCCTGGTCGGTCTCCTTGCCCCCTCCACCCCAGCGGAAGACAAAGGAGCTGACTTTGCTCAAAAGGACATCGGATCCGATGTCTGCTCACCCGACGTCGGCTAAGCATCACCGGTCCCGAGACCCGACGACCGCCAGACGCCCGTCGCCGGTAAGGCCTTCTCCACCCCGGACGCCGGCCGGGGGACCGACGCCCGTTCCTGTAGAGAGGAGAACACCTACACCACCTACCGACGTCAGCCAGGAGGAGCTTACGGAGGAGGAGCTGACCCAGCCCGAGGACCAGACGGGCGAACCCGGTCCTGTCGCACCCCCCCAAGGAACCCTCTCCAGAACCAGAGATCCCTGGGGAGCCGACGCCAGAAGCCGACGACCGGCGCCCGGTCCGTCGTCAGGCCTCAGTATTTCGGAGGTTAAGGAGCTTTTCACCTATTGGTGGGATACCATAAAGAAGGACGTGGTTCCCGCACCTCCTCCTCTTTCTCCTCCTCCTCCACCCGTGACTCCACCGGCCCCAGCGCCCCTACCCCATCTGGGGCAGCAGGCCGAGTTCCTTCCCCCTAGGAGCCTGAGGAACCTCCTAGGGGCAGACCAGACAAGAGGAGACCTCCGTCCAGATCTTCTTCAGGGTCACCCAGCTCCAAGAGACCCAGAAGATGCCGCCATTCGCCTCCGACGGAGGACACGGGATCGGACTTCTCAGACGGATCAAGATCCCCTTCTCCCATCAGCGTCCCCTCTCCAGACCCACGTGAGCTCCCAAGATCTCCTCCGGATGACCCATCTTTCTCAGAGATTATGAGGCATATCCAGGAGAACATGGGCTGGGACGCAGAGGAACTTGACCCTGAGAGGCTACACCTTGCCCGGTATCTTCGGCCAAAAGATCCAAAGCCTGTGGTGGTGCCACCCTTGGTGGACACCTTCGTGGACGTCACCAAGGCAGCGTGGAAACGTCCACACTCGCTCCCAGCAATGCCGAAGAAAGCTGACCGCCTGTACAAGGCCCCTAGGGAGGACCAGTACTTGGCATCACATCCTCTGGCCAATTCTCTGGTCATTACAGCCTCACGTGACTGGTCCCAGAGGCTGCAACATTTGAGCACCCTGCCACCGGACCCAGAGTCCAAGCAACTGGACGCTATGGGCAGGCGCACGTATGCAGCCGCTACCTGCGCCATTAGGTCCCTCAACTATCTAACCCACATGGTCCAGTTTCAGAATGCCTTGTGGGAGCAGGGACTGGATCTGGCGGAAAAGGTGCCAGAAGGTGAGCAGAAGGAGGAGTTGCTGCAACTCCTCCGCACTGGTTCGGACGTGAGAACCCAGGTGCTGCGAGCCACATACGATTCCGCGGACTACTCGGCCAGAGCGGCAGCCTCAGGCGTATGCCTCCGGAGACACTCCTGGCTCCATGTCTCCAGATTTACCCCGGACGTCCAGATGAACATTCTGGACACCTCGTTCCATGGAGAAGTTCTTTTTGGTGAGTCCTCGGAGAAGGTTCTCACCAAACTTCAAGAGGCCGGGAAGGCGGTGCGGTCTGTCCAAGCCATGTACAGACCCAAGCTCAGTTCCTTTCGCAGGAACCAGAACCATTTTCGAGGCCGGATGCAGAGACAGCAGCCCTGCACCGGTCCGCAACAGAGGTGCTCCTTCTCCCGCAGAGCCCAGGGGAAGTCGTCCGCAGGCCGAGGCCAACGCCCTGCCAAGTCGACCCAGCCTGCAGGACCCTCAGCCGCCACAGCATGACTTCTTCCCAGCCCCCGCCCCTCAGGATCAATGGGACACCAAGGTCGAGGGTCATATTGCGGACCACCTGCCAGGGTGGCAGTCTATAACCACCGACAGGTGGGTTCTTCAATTGGTCAAACAAGGCCACTTTATAGAATTCGTGGACAAGCCACCCACAAGCCTCCTATGCTCTCCCGTTACTCGGGTCAGCACAGATCGCTCATCAGGTAAGAAGTACTCGCTGTCCTCCAAAAGGGAGCGGTGGAGTACATCCCGGAGAACCAGAAAGGATCCGGCTACTATTCCCACTTCTTTCTGGTTCCAAAGAAAACAGGGGACCTCTGTCCAATATTGGACCTCAGCTACCTCAACATGTCAGTTGCCTACAAACATTTTTGCATGGTGACCCTCCAAGGACTCATTCCCATGCTGAGAAAGGACTCCTTCCTAGCGTCCCTGGACATGCATGATGCCTATCTACACATCCCTGTAGCTCGAGCGCACAGGAGGTTCCTGCACTTCGAGTTTCTCAGCCACCACTTTCAGTTCCGGGCTCTTCCTTTCGGACTGTCATCAGCCCCCAGGGTCTTTACCAAGTGCATGGCAGCGTCTCTAAGGAGATAGGGCCACTACATGTTCCCGTACCTGGATGACTGGCTTCTCATGGCCGCCTCCACAGAGGCGCTACTGTTGGCTATCCAGAACACCCAAGTTCTCTTCCAGTCTTTGGGCATTCTTATCAACTACGAGAAGTCTCTCCTGGTACCATCCCAGAAGCTGCAGTTCATAGGCACAGTTCTGGACACCGTCCAAGGGAAAGCCTTTCTTCCCAAGGAAAGAGCGGAATGCATCAGATCCCTCATCAGGGATCTCTCAGCGAAGAAGACTGTCCCCACCAGGCTGGTCCTTCGCCTGCTCGGACACATGGCTGCGGCCATTCCAACCATCCCTATGGCAAGGCTCCACATGCGGGTAACTCAGTGGATGCTCAAAGTGCAGTGGGACCAAAGGCAAGACCACATGCAGCAGCCGGTCAGAATCACGAATGCAGTGATTCGGGACTGGCAATGGTGGCTAGACCCAGGGACACTCTCTGCGGGTGTTCCATTTACAGCGCTGTCCCCGGAGGTAATCCTTCCCACAGATGCCTCAGGGCTGGGGTGGGGAGCACACCTGAACGGGGTGAGGTCCCAGGGAACGTGGACCCCTCAAGAAGCTCACCTCCACATCAACATTCTGGAGATGAGGGCAGTCCTTTATGCCCTGCAGGCTTTTCAGTCAGAAATCCCGTTGAGTACTCTTCTACTTCAGACAGACAATACGGCGGTGATGTATTACCTCAACAAACAAGGAGGCGCACACTCTTACCCCCTTTGCAGGGAAGCTATGAGAGTGTGGGATTGGGTAATCCGACACGGCGCGAGCCTGATTGCAGTTCATGTTCCCGGTGTGGACAACACAATCGCAGACGGCCTGAGTTGTTCCCAGCCCAGAGTCCACAAATGGGAACTCCTTCAGGAAGTAACAGAGGATCTGTTTCTTCGATGGGGCACTCCAGAGTTGGACTTATTCGCTTCCCCATCCAATGCAAAACTGCCCAATTTTTGCTCGCTAGATCCAGGGCCTGGTGTTTTCTGGCGAGACGCGTTGTCCCTCCTCCTGGGCGGACAGATTCCTCTCCTTTCCTCCCTTCCCGTTGATCCAGAGAGTTCTTCTCAAACTATGCAGGGAGCACACAACAATGATCCTGGTAGCGCTTTTCTGGCCCAGGCAGATCTGGTTCCCCATACTGACGCACTTGTCCCGGGAACCTCCAGTCCCGTTGCCTTTCAGCTCCCATCTACTGTCTCAAGAGGAGGGTTCACTAGTCCACCCGGACTTATGCTCACTGAACCTGCATGCCTGGCTCCTCGAGACATAGCCATTATGTGACATGGGGCCTCGCAAGAGGTGGCGGAAGTTCTCTCCGCTGCCAGAAAGCCGGCAACGTACGCCATGAAATGGCGCCGATTTTGCCTGTGGTCTCAGGCACACAGCCTCTCCCCTTTAGAATGCCCAGAGAAATCAGTTCTGGAATACCTGCTTTCCCTCTTCCACTCGGGTCTTGCCTACTCCTCTATTAAAGTTCACCTCTGTGCGATTTCGGCCTACCACTTCCAAATAGGTCAGCGCACAGTGGCACAACTCGATGCCTCTCAGGACTTCCTGAGGGGGGTGTTGCACTTTAGGCCACCCATCAAGGATCCTGTCCCTCCTTGGGACCTACTCTTTGTCCTGGAACAGCTCACGCTACCCCCTTTTGAACCTGCCACAGATTGCTAGCTGCGTTTTCTGTCGTGGAAAACGTTATTTTTAGTTGCTGTCACGTCAGCAAGGAGAATTTCCGAGCTACATGCTCTCATGTGTAAGGAACCTTATTTAATTTTCCACCAGGACAGAGTGTCTTTGAGGACGAATCCTAAATTCCTGACTAAGGTGGTCTCTGCCCTTACTCTTAACCAGGACATCGATCTGCCTATGTACTTTCCCAAGTACACTAACAGAGGAGAGGCATTGCTTCACACCCTGGATGTTCACCGCTCCTTAAGGTACTACTTGAACAGGACTAAACAGCTTCGTACGTCAGAGCAGCTGTTTGTATCCTTCGCTGAGAGGATGTTGGGCCAACCAGTCTCAAAGCAGACCCTTTCTCGCTGGCTTGTCCAGTGCATTTCCTTTTGCTACAACAACAAACAGAAGCCCCTTCCAGGCACGGTTCGGGGCCACTCGACTAGGGGGGTGGCTACCTCCTTTGCAGCGCTGCGCAACGTCTTCACCTCGGCCATTTGTGCTGCAGCTACATGGAGCTCAGTGCACACCTTCATTAGGCACTGTAGCCTGGACATTACCTCACGGCGGAGAGCCGGTTTTGGCCTTGCCGTTCTACAGGGTCTCCTGTCCTAGAGTCAGGATTTGTTCAAGGTCTTTCCGTTATGCCTCTTCCCAGAATGCTTAGAGGCGCTATTGCTTGGGAATCCATCCTAATGGTGTTACCTGCTGCAAGAGCTGTATCTCGAAGCAAGATAGTACAGTTACGTAAGAACTTACCGTAACAGTAGATCTTCGAGGACAGCTCTTGCAGCAGGTACCTTCCCGCCCACCATTCCCCCTTGGAGGAGGTATGGCCTAACCAGGCTTTGGCAGGAGCTAACGTTCTTTCTTCTTCTGACGGCGGATCCTCGGTCTCCACTTCTGATGTCATCCAGCGGCCGGGAGTCTCCGGAGGGAGAACTAGGGATTCTGGCAGGACCGCCTCCTTATGTACTACGCCTGACGTCGGGGGCCGGACCGACTTCGGAGACAGTCCCCGCTGAAGACTGCTAGCTAGAAGATTTCCATGGGGTCCTGACACCTGCCGGCTTCAGTCCTAATGGTGTTACCTGCTGCAAGAGCTGTTCTCGAAGATCTACTGTTACAGTAAGTTCCTATGTAACTGTACTTTATCACTGCCACACATGATGGGTCCCAGAGGCCGAGACACCCAAGCACTCAACCCCTGGACCGAGAATCAAATTAACTATTCTTTAGGCCAAAAAATGTATGCATCTGCCACATGCTCCATTTGCTCCTTAAACTTCTTAACCCACATGGTCCAGTTTCAAAATGCCCTGTGGGAACAAGGGCTGGACTCGACCAAAAATCTGCCAGAAGGGGAGCAGAAAGAGGAATTCATCAAGCTTTTACAAACGGGCTCTGACATGGGCACCCAGGTACTCAGAGTGGCTTACGATTCTGCAGATTCAGCCGCCAGAGGGGCAGCAGTGGGCACGTGCTTTTGGAGACACTCTTGACTCAGTTTTGGGCTTCTGGACGTCCCATTCAAAAGGACTGTGCTTTTCAGAGAAGAATCCGAAAAGATTATCACTAAACTACAAGATGCAGGCAAAGTGGCCCGTTCAGTATAGGCCATGTACAAACAAAAGCCAAAGCCATTTCAGAGACAGCAACAGCGGTTTCATGCAAAACAAGGTCAACAGTCTAGATATGGCCAACAGCAGAGGTAACTTCACCTGCAAAGGCCCCTCTCGAGCTGCGGGTGGTGCAAATGCACAAAATACCAAGTTCCCCCTCCCCCCTCCACAGCCTGACTCCTTGCATTGCCCTCCTCTCCCACCTGTTCAAGAGGAAGAGGCGGTTGGGGGTAGCTTCTCAAAACATCTGGAGGGATGACAGTGTGACAGGAAGCTCCTGCCACTCTTGAGGGCCAAACTTTTTCTTAAATCTGTTGCAACAGTTCTTCTATTGCTTGGCCTAATCTATCCTTTACAATTTCTAGTCCATAAGGTTGGCCACCTATGGGCTCCTTCCCTTTCTTGATTATGCTATAGTGTCCTCTTTAATTTTCCTTTTCAGGTCCTTGTACAGGGAGGTTATTGTGGTGACCTCCAAGCGTATGTAAAACAGGTTGTGTTTATTGTTTGGATTTAGTATGCAATAAATGGCACTGTCATAACATACCATGATGTATATACCTTGTGTTTCTGAGACCTGTAAATGTTGAAAATACCATGGCACTAGGTGTTTTTGATGATGATAAAACATACTAGGTGGCTATTATAGAAATTAAGTTAGTGGTCCTATTTAAAATACATGTAAATTGCTGTAAAGTGAACAAGTCTGAAATGTCATGGTGATTTACATACATCCCATGATGCTTTGCATAATGGAAGTATGTGTGATGTTGTACATCTTTGAAGCTTGACTTGTTGCCAATGCCCTTTGGGGTAACCCTTTTTTCACTGATTCTGCATTGAGGTTATTTGTCTACAGCTTTTTTTCTTTCTATTTGAGCCCCGAGCAAACAAGGGCCACATAGGGATGAAGGGTCTTCACTGAAAAGTTCAGATCATAGTTCAGTGTCAGTAGGTGCTGGCTAAGTGCAGAGAAAGGACATACATAGACTGTTGCTGCAAACTGATGTACTGAAGAAGGAATATGCCATTGCTGAAGGTTATTTTGAATAAACATCGTAGAGATTGTGTGAGCCTGAAGTTCGGTGTCTGGTCCATCTGTTATCCCACAATCCCTCCACAGGCTGCGAATTACCTCTGACCAATGGGTTCTTCAACTAATTCAAAAAGGTCACTCTATCGAGTTCACCGGGCAGTCACTGTCCAGGCCACCCCTGCTATCCCAGTATTCCCATCCTCATGCCAAGCTCATCCAGGAAGAAAATTAGAGCTCTTGGAGAAGGAGGCCATAGAACCTGTCTCAGGGGTTCGAGGGAGAGGGTACTATTCCCACTTCTTCCTAGTACCCAAAAAAACAGGGGACCTACGTCCCATCCTGGATCTCTGCGATCTTAACACCTTTGTGGCATACAAACGTTTCAGGATAGTCACTCTGCCGGGGTTGATCTGATGCTATGCCCAGATGCCTGGCTAGCATCACTGGATATGCAAGACTTGTATCTCCACATTCCAATTGCACAACACCACCAGAGATTTCTATGATTCTAATTCAGAGGCCAACATTACCAATACCAGGCATTGCCATTCGGCCTGGCATCGGCACTCAGAGTCTTTACCAAATGTCTGGCAGTAGTAACTGCAGGTGTTTGAAGAATGAGACATTACGTCTTCCCCTACCTGGACAACTGGCTCCTCAAGGTGTCATCCAGGAAGGGACTCAATCAGACATTACAGGACACCTTTTCTATCTTCAGTGAAGTAGGTGTCACCATCAACCAGCCAAAGTCACTCCTCACTCTGTGCCAAAGGCTACAGTTCATAGGAGCAGTCTTGGATACTACCAGAGGGAAGGCTTTCTTACCGGAGGACAGGGCAGATCGCCTCAGAGGCTTGATAAGACATGTCCAGGGACTAAAACGGTCACAGCAAGGACCATGCTAAGACTGTTGTGTTATATGGCAGCTGCCATAGCCAGAGTACCCCTTTCTCATCTCCATGTGAGGACCATTCAATAGACTCTCAGTCCAGTGGGACTAATGCAGGATGACCTCGAACTGATGGTTTCGGTCCCCCGTCTCCATACAGAGTCCTTCAGTTGTGGCTAATTCCAGAGCACCTAGCAGCAGGAGTCCCTTTCCTGTCAGCCACACCTTCACAGATCCTGACCACAGATACATCAGGGTTGGGGCGCCCATCTAGGTGACAGAAGGAGCTCCACAGGATGACAGCAGTCTTGTACGCCTTGCAGACAGACCTACGCCCAGGACATTTACTGAGTCAAACAGACATGTCCGTAGTATCCTACATGAGAAAAGGAGGCACCCATTCATACCAGCTCTATCGGGAAGCGATGAGAGTATGGTATTGGGCCGCAACATCACTCTGTCTGCAGTTCATGTCCCAGAAGTACAGAACACACTGGCAGATATGCTAAGCCGCTCCAGATCCCGCGCACACGAGTGGGAATTTCTACAGTAAGTAGCAGAAATTCTGTTCAACAAATGGGGAACTCCAGAGTTAGATCTGCTCGCCTCATGTTCCAAGATAGCAGCCACACTGGGCTGACCATCGTTGGGGAGCAGTACAGTTCTTTAACATTAGCTGCTGGGGAGAGTCTTTGCATTTTTTACGTTTATTTAAATTTTAGTAAGGATCAGTGTAAGGAGTCCTTAGTGTTAGGCAGGGCATTATAGTGATTTAGCTCATGAGCATAGGTTTTGTTTTTAATTAGGGCGATTCCGGAGATTACTGGAGAGTCTGTGCTGCAACGTTTAAAATTCTGGTTTCTAGGGACATGGATATGTTGTTCATCCACACTCATTGGCAGTATCCTTGCCGCTTTAAATCTTGCCGGAAGGTCTTCAAGTTGCTCCTCCCACCCACCCGGGTGGTATAACTCTACGCTCAGCCCCATGGCGTAGATCTTCCTTACGCTTGGAAGCTCAGGTTCCTCCTTAACGCTCTGCGTTCGCGACTGGTTCCTATTTCTCCGTTTATGGATTTAAAAATAAAAATTTGCAAAAGACTTCAGTCTTCGATCCCCGGGCTGGCTGGACAAATCGACTCCGGTTTGGAGATGCCCATGTGGGCTGAAGATGTCTCGGACGGATCCACACTCCACGTGTCTACTGCCTAGGCCTTGAGCACGACCCGCCCAGGCTTACGACCTGTGCTCATCTTTCTCGGCCTCCGTCCTCGAAGACCGTGCTGCCCGATTGCAACTGGGCCGTCCGAAGCGTTCCCTCGGTGAAGTCCAAGGAGGCCGGTTGGCGGTGTCCGCGGCGGGCTCGGCGGATCAGCTCGGCGGATGGTCGCCCTCGAAGAGGCGGGCGGGCCGTATCTTCCTCGGCGCGGCATTTATCCCGTCTCTCTGGGTTCTTCCTCACGGCTTCTTTTAAGAGCTTTGTCTGTCCCTCTCCACTAAGGAGAAGGGCCTGCGTCTGGACCTTATTCTCGGTCAAAAGAGGACAAGGGTAAGTCCCTCCGTCGGCGCTCTTGGGAGAGGAAGGTCCCTCTCCGGGCCGTCGACCGTCGGCCGATCGAACCCTCGGCTTGACCACTGGCCTCACGGTGTCCCGTCAGGTCAGTTGACGAGACTCCCACTGATGAAGTCGAGATTTTCTCGACCCATTAGAGAGCTGTCGCCTTGCAGCCGAATTCCCCTCTCCCGGTTCCCCGGGAGGAGTTGAGATCCGTGGGCTCGCCTGTGCCTCGGTTCGGAGCCCTCGGATGGACCTTCCGAGCGAAGGAGTGCGGTTCCGGCCGACACCTCCCGCACCGACCCGGAAATTCCGGGACTCTCGGTCTCGGTCTCGGACCTCTTGGCGGTCAGCCGTTCCCACCGTCATAAGCGGTCTCGGTCTCGGCACCATGATAAGCGGCGTCGCCGCTCGTCCTCGTCCTCCTCCTCGGATGAGGAGGCTTGGCGTAAGTCGTCGGCGGTGCGAGGACCTTATGTTGCAACAGCTCCTCCTGGCGGGAGTAAGCCGACTCCGCGCCTTCCCGGCCATTAAGTAACTGTCACGGGCGCCGACACAACCCCTCGACTTGTCCGAGCCTATACCCAGGCGGTTGTTCGGCCAAAACCAGCTGCTCCACCGATTCGGTGGAACCTCCGCCTCCACAGCCACCAATTGGGGCTCCGACCAAGATTCTCGCGGCTGAGGTTTACCCATCGGCTGTCAGTTACCCTCACTCCCGACCGACCTCGGCAGGTGAAGGGTGGCTCAGGCCAGAGGCAGCTCTTGAGGACTCTTCCGAGTCCGAAGATGATTCCTCCTTCTTCTCCAGCGACTGGACTTGGAGTCTTCAGGAGGTCAGTCAATGGGCGATAGCCCGTCGTCCTTCCTAGGACTGCTTGGCTCATCTCGGAGTCTACGGGATGGGCTCGAACCCGTTCCAAGCAGGCCAGGTATCCCCTCACGGAGATTCTGGACGGGGATTCTCCGGCGGAGGCCTTTCCGGTGGCGAGGCCATAGTGGGTCGGCACTGGAACTTTGGCAGCGCCTCTTCCTGCCCTCGCCTTGGCCAGGATGGCCAGGAAGTATCACGGTCCCCGGTTCCTTGTCGGTTTTGAACACCCCTCTGCTGAGGGGTTGGTTACCGACAGCGTTTTCCGGCGCCGGCAACGCCAGGGATGTGGACAAACCTCCTGACAAGGAGTCCAAGAAATTGGACTATGTCGGGCGAAAAGTCTACGCTGCGTCCTCTCTCGGCCTTCGTCAGGCCAGTTCGGCCGTCCTCATGGCACATTTTTCTCATGCCCTGTTGGGCTCCCTGGATGAGGTCATCCCTCATCTTCCCGACGATCTGCAGACTACGGTTAAGCAGGTGCGGGACCAGGGCAGAGCAGTGGCCAAACAGCAGCTCAGACTGCTTTGGATGTAGAGGACTCATGTGCCAGATCGGTGGCGACGCGCAGTGGCTATCGTCGGCGGGCTTGGCTGAGGATATCCACCTTTACTTGGATACCCAGCACAAGTTGGCGGATGTTCCCTTTTGGGGACTGACCTCTTGACCCTGGGGTGGAAGGTCACCTGCAGAGGATCGAGGGTCAATGCCACCTTGGACTCGGTCTCTTCGCTCAGAAGGACAAGGCCGCAAACCACAGCCTAAGCCCTTTCGTCCTTCTGTGCCCTTGTGCCTGACCCACAACGTCAGGGCCAGCAGGCTCGACCTTGGCATCCCAAACCCAAAGCGCCGGCTTCCTCTAACAGGAGGCAGGGAGGAAAGGGCCCAGGAGGTCCCTCGGCGGTCCCTCCTCCAAGCCTGCCCAGTGACCGGGCTGAGGGTGTCGCCCCATCCCGTCACCTTACCTAGGTCCCCCGTGGGGGCAGCTCGGCACTTCCGTTCCGCCTGGTCGCTGTTACCACGGACAGGTGGGTCTTGGAGGTGGTGGGAAGAGGCCTGCCTCTGGATCGAGCAGGCACCACCCTTCAGAGCCGGTCGCCCCTCGGGGGCCGGGATCCCAGCCTCACTGGCGGCTCGTCGAGCCGACATCCTCTCCTCCTCCAGAAGGAGGTGGTAAGAGGTGGTGGACCCTCCTTCAGACCCAGGGTTTGTGTCCAGGTACTTCCTGGTTCCGAAGCAGACGGGGGCTGGCGCCCCATTCTCGACCTACGACCTAAACAAGTTCCTAAGGTCTCGAACCTTCAGGATGGTCACTCTGGCTCAGATAATACCATCCTTGGAGGCGGCGTGTGGTTCTGCTCTCTGGACTTGCAGGCCGCGTTTTTCACGTCCTATCGTCCGTCTCAAGATTCCCTGACTTCCGGCGGAAGGATCCTCTTGATTCAAGCCATGCCCTTGACTTGTCTCCAGCTCCCAGGGTCTTCACCAAATGCATGGCAGTGGTGACAGCATTCCCTCTTGGCGCCGAGGTCGGGTGTACCCTTACCTGGACGACTGGCTGATAGCAGCTCCCTCCAGGAAGGAGGCGGGTGGTCCAGAGATCTGGCCTCCAGGTCTGCTCTCAACTGGGCCTCCTTATCACAGGCCAAGTCGGAAACTCGAGCAAGCAGGTGATTCTATTCATCGGGCGCAGCTCGACTCTCTCGAGCCAGAGCGCGGCTCCCGGCGGACAGGGCCGAGGTTCTTTCCTCCTTTGCCCGATCATTTCTGGTTGGAGCAATTGCCCCTGCCGGGACTTCCTCGCCTCCTGGGTCTCATGGCGGCTGTACCAGCGTGGTCCGTTGGCCCGCTGGAACATCGTCCCCTTCAGTGGGGACTGGCCAGCCAGTGGTCACTGCCGCTGCGATCCCTTGGACCAGCTTGTGTCGGTGACACAGGGATGTGGAGCTCTCCAGTGGTGGACCGTTCCAGATCATTTGCAGGAGGGCATCCCGTCGTCCGCCCGAGCGACGGTCTCTCTGTCGACCGATGCCTCTCTGATGGGTTGGGGTGCCCATCTGGGGAACACCGGGCTCATGGCCTCTGGTCCCAGCGGGAGTCGATGCCACATCAACCTGCTGGAGCTCGGTCCGCCTAGCTCTCACCGCCTTTGCTCCGTTCCTCCGGGTCAAGTGGTCCGAGTCAGGCGGACAATACCGCGACCATGTACTATCTAAACCGCCAGGCGGGGCGCGCTCCATGCTTCTATGCAAGGAAGCTCTCCGCATTTGGTCACTCGTGCGCAGCCTGGAGCGGATCTCCTAGCCATTCACGTGGCAGGGCCTCCAACACCCTGGCCGATGCCCTGGGCGGATGAGGGCTGCATCCCAGTGGTCTCTCCTGCGGAGTAGTACAGCATCTGTTCTCCCTTTGGGGCACACCTCAGGTGGACCTGTTTGCCTCCATGGAGGCAGCGAGCTGAGTCTGTTCCATGCCCGCCCCCTCAGCAGGGCTCGCTGCAGGGGATGCCTTCTCGAGGCAATGGACCCCGGGCCTCTTTCGCCTTTCCCCATTTCCCTTGATCCACAAGGTGCTTCTCAAGGCGAGGAGGGACAAGGCGCAGGTGATTCCTGATAGCCCCAGACTGGCCTCGCCAGTTCTGGTACCAGATCTCCTCAGTCTCAGCTCCAGGACTCCGGCAGCTTCCAGCTCGCCGGACCTGCTCTCAGTCAATCAGGGAAGGTGTTCCATCCGGACCTTCAATCCCTGCACCTGGACCTGGTTCCTGGCGGCTAGGTTCCAGGCTTTGGGTCTTTCGCCGAGGTCCTCAATGTAGTTGAGGCGTCCCGTAAAGTCGACCAGAAAATGCTATGCCTTCAAATGGAAAAGGTTTTCCATTTGGTGTCGAAACAGAGCTTGGACCCTTCCTCCTGTTCCTTGGCAAGCATCTTGGACTATTTATGGTCCCTTTCTAGTCAAGGGCTTGGGTCGGCGACCTAAGGGTGCACCTGGCAGCCATCTCTGCTTGCAGGCGCGGGCGGGAAGCAGTCGATGGCGCAGGAGAAGGTGGTCTGGCGCTTTTCAAGGCCTTGATCACATTTCCTCCAGTGCGGGAACCCCCACCTCCGTGGGATCTACTGCTGGTACTGGCAAAGCTCATGGGCAAGCCATTCGAACCTATGCACAGGTGTGCTCTCTCTCACCTGTCGTGGAAGACCGCCTTCTTGGTGGCTATCACGTCAGCCAGAAGGATGGGAGAGCTCAGGGCGCTTTCCATCGAGTCTCCTTACCTGGTCTTCCACAGGGACAAGGTTGTCCTCGCCCTACAAATTCCTTCCGAAGGTGGTGTGGAGTTTCACCTTAACCAGGTGTTGACTCTGCGGTGTTCTACCCCAATCACACCTCGGAGGCCGAATATAGGCTCCATACTCTGGACCCTAGAAGGCGCTCGCTTATTATAAGGACGCACGGCTGGAAGTCGGGAGAGGGGTTCGCCAGCTGTTTGTCACCTACGCTGAAGCCGCATCTGGCAGACCTGCAGCCAAGCGGACGATAAGCAGGTGGGTAACCTCCTGCATAGATCTCTGCTATAAGTTGGCGGGCATGGAGCCTCCCAGAGGATAAGAGCTCATTCTACCGCCATACTGCTGCAACGGTGGCTGCTTCCAGGGGCGTCCCTATCCAGGAAATCTGCAGGGCTGCTACCTGGAAGTCAGCAAACACCTTCATTACCCACTACCACATCGACCTTGAGTCACGCCGGGATGCTGGTTTGGGGCCTCGGTTCTCAGTCTCTCTTTCCCAAGTAAGTATATGGGGTGTCGTCTTGCCTCCCTCCTCTCCGGAGAACTGCTAGGAGTCTGCCATATGAGTGTGGATGAACAACATATCCATGTCCCTAGAAATACAGGTTACTCACCTGTAACAGGAGTTCTAGGAATGGTATATGTTGTTCATCCATCCTCGACCTCGCCCGGCCTAACCCTGAGCTTCCAGCGGGCAGATCTGGCGTCATGGGGCGGGCGAGGTTATACCACCGGGTGGGTGGGAGGAGCAAGCTTGAAGACCTTCCGGCAAGATTTAAGCGGCAAGGATACTGCCAATGAGTGTGGATGAACAACATATACCATTCCTAGAACTCCTGTTACAGGTGAGTAACCTGTATTTTCGTGATATCGAGGAGTAAGTCGAAGGAATCGAGGCACTCACCTGACTGCAGGAGGACGTGGAGCAGATGCTGCTGGAGGTTTGGAGTACCAGTTTCTTGGTCGGGGTCGCTGACTGTGGTTTGCAGGACTTGTTTGCGGAGGAGCTTGGTGTCCATTGTCGGTGGCTGACTCAAGGGTGTATTGAGGGTCTTGTTGTTCTGGATGGTGGATAAACAGTGGGGATAACTGGTGTGGCAGGAGGTGGGAGTTCCATTGCACCCAAGAGAACCCTGCCTGTCTCCCGCTATCCTGAGCTCGAGCTGTGTGGCGGATCCTGGGCCTTAGAGAGGCGGCCTGTTCTGTATTCATCTGCTGGGGGCAAGGAACGTCTCCCAGGACTCCTTCCTGATCCGGCTGGAATTTCTGTCCAACTCTTGGTGGGTTGCCTGCCCACTGTGCGCTTGTTTGAACTATTGTTATTAGGAGTAGGAAGGTTCAGAATCGGAGGACTTGGTGAGAGCTGGTTCCAGTTTTCTTTGAACTTTCCTGCCTATGGGGGTGAGTGCTTATATTAAAAACTTTAAGGACCTTTATTCGAAGCTCCTCTGGGAGTAGAGCCACCCCTGAATTTGCGTTTTTTGGAGGGGCTCCCTGATAACTGAATTCCTTCTCTTGGATGGTGGTGTGCAACATTAAAATCTGATTAACATTGGTGGTGTGAGCACCTAAGTTCTCTCTGCACTTTGGTATAGTTACCAGCCTTGAAAGGCTTGGAGTTTTGGACTGGACAATTTAAATTCTCATTTGGATCCAAACACAGGTGCCTTGGTGCTACATGAAATGAGCAGGTGCTTAATACAACAAACAAGGAAAAGGCACAACTGAAAAAGCACTCAAAAAGCCAGAAATAAGCACGTGTCAGGATGCCAAGTGACTAAGAGTCCCGGAGAGGACACGAAACGCTGGGGTAGTGTGCTGCGGGTTTTTATTGCTCCCGTGCTATGAAGTTTGTCGTGCTCATTTCTAAATTCTTATTTACTTTGAACATTCTGCACGTTTTTTTTTTTTCCTGAATTTGTTGCAGCACATGCTCGTTGTTTGTATTCTCCCCTTTTGACTATTCTGATAACTTATTTTATTTTTGAGTGGATTTTAACTTTTTAAATTTTTATATTTATATAATTTTATGGTTGTGATTTGGGGTAGGGGAGTATTGTCATGGGAGATGGTTTATGAATGAAGTGGGTGTGTGGATGGTGGTGGTGTGAGTAGTTGTGTAAGTAGAGTGACTCTGGAGTGTGTGTGTGTGTGTGTGTGTGTGTGTGTGTGTGTGTGTGTGTGTGTGTGTGTGTGTGTGTGTGTGTGTGTGTGTGTAGGAATTTTAATTGTATGTTTTGAGCAAGTTTGGGTTGGTTTGGCCTCGTTGCTATGTGTCAGGACATGGGTCTCATAACAATCGCTCACGATGCCTCTCTGCTGCTCGAACTCCGCCCATTTGTTGACCTCCATGTTCTTTCCATCGCAGCTAGATGCTGCAGGGAGATCGGGATAACAAGGAGGTGGGTGAGTCGTTGCTGGCGGTGGACACCGGGGAGGAGGTGGTGAGGGACATTAAGTTTGTGAGGTCCAGGAGACGCCCTGGGTTTAAACAGGGCTGAGGGAGATGCCAGACATTTGGTTCCTGTACTCAGGGGTCCTACTGGACTGAGTGGGCAGGCAGTTAGAGGGCCAGCTCCTTCCTCTAATCTCCAGGCAGTGCTTTGCAATGCTAGGTCGATAAGGAACAAGACCGCTATTTTTGTGGACTTGATTTCCTCTGTCGACCTGTCTTGCATCATGGAGACCTGGCTGGGTGACTATGCCAGTCCAGTTCTAGAGGCCGCCGTCCCTGTCGGGTACTCTCTAGTGCACCTCCCGAGGAAGGATCGCAGGGGTGAGGGAGTGGCCATTATTTTTAGAACCAACCTGGGCTTCACGGTGCATTCAGCTGATGATACCGGATCTTTTGAGTGTCCACGTGCGCGGGGGTCCGGGTGCAGGCTGCAGGACTCTCCTTATTTACTGCCCTCCTGAGGCAGGAAGAGAATTCCTGCAGGAGGTAGCGGACTTCATCGACCTGGTGTTGGAGTCCCCCAGATGTTTAATCCTGGGGGACTTCAAAGCCTGAGTCAACAAATTCTTGCGGTTCAGTTATGACCTAATCCAGTTAATGTCTTCACTGGGCCTGATACAAGCTGTTGCATTTGCAACTCACTGGCACGGCCACACACTTGATCTGGTGTTCCAGCTGGGTCTTGGGGTTGATAACCTTAAGATTGATTGGGTCTTTTGGTTCGATTGCTACACCATGGGGTTCACGTTTGGGGGTTCCCCACGATAGTCCTTCCCCTGTGGAGATGGTCAGCTACTGCCCTTCAAGGGGGTTAGACCCAGAAGGACTTTTGGCGTTGGCTGACCTACCTAGAGTTGAGGCAGCTTGTGCGATTGGCTCCAGTGAAATGGTGGCCACCTATAATATGGTGGTGTCAGAAGCACTGGATGCCATCGCTTCAGTTTGTATATGACCCAGATCCTCTCTTGAGATCCCTGTGGTTTGATGGGGATCTCAAGGCGATGAAGATCAAGGGTTGGAAGTTGGAGCATTGTTGGTGGAACATCCGGCTAGAGGGCGACAAACTGGTTCTGCATGCTCACTACTGTGAGTACCAGGAGGCAATCTCCTGTAAGGCAGCAGAGTTCTTGTCCAGGGAGATTGCGGCAGGGAGAAATAGACTTGCTCAGCTTTTTCAGACTGTGGACCGGCTTCTTCATCTGGCCTGTGTACAGCTTAAGAAAACTCTTTCATCCACTTTATGTGAAGAGCTTGCTCTGTTCTTCTCTGACAGGGTGTTGTCCATCTGGGCGGGGATTCCCTCAGGGGGGCTTGCGCCTTGCAGTGGCTGGACTGGTGGGAACAGGGGCTCTCTGCCTGTCTGGGGGGAGTTTAGTCCTGTGGAGGTGCCGGAAGTGACTGAGGTGAGTTTAGAGCTGAAGCACATATTCTGCGAGCTGGACCCAGCCCTGATGTGTTTCTTGATGGGATGTGCCAAGACTGTTGGCCCGGTAGTTGCCAGGATTGCAGGTGCTCGATGTCGGAGAAGGTGTTCCCAGTGGCCTTGAAAGAGGCGCTGGTGAGACCCTTCCTAAAGAAACCTTCCCTTGACCCAGACGTCCTGGTGAATTGCCGTCCTATCTCCAGCCTGCCTTTTTTGAGCAAGGTTGTTGAGAATTTGGTGACTCAACAGCTCAATGATTGCCTCATGGCCTATGACATCTGTGAGCCATTTCAATCTGGTTTTTGGGCTAGACACAGCATAGAAACCGCACTAGTGAGGATGCATAATGATCTACTCTGGGCTAGAGATAGAGGAGACAGGTCAGTTCTTGTACTCATCGATCTCTCTTCAGCTTTTAACACTGTGGACCACGTTGTGCTTCTTGATTAGTTCTGAGTTTTGTGGACTCGCCAGTACTGTCATCAGATGGTTGGAGTCTTATTTCTCGGATAGGGTGCAGCGAGTGGTGATGGGGAAATTTCTCCTCCTCTCCAGTGCCCCTGTCATGTGGAGTTCCGCAGGGCTCGATCTTGTCGCCGATGCTGTTCACTGTGTATATGCTACCCTGGGTGAGATCATCCGGCAATACAGCGTGGAGTTTCACTGCTATGCAGATGATACCCAGCTGTATTTGTCATTTGCTCCTGGAACATCCAGTGCTGTTGACGTGCTTAACATCTGGCTAAAATCAATGACTGGATGACTTCCAGCTGGCTGAGACTTAACCTGGATAAGACACAGGTGCTGGTGGTTGAGCCAGGTTGCGGGCATGATGGGTTGCTGCCTGGAGTGGATACAGGTCTTTTCTTTGGGTCTGCTCTGTTGGTTGCTTCCCCAAGGCTGTGTAATCTAGGTGTGATCCTGGACAGCAGGCTGACCTTTGAAGATCAAGTGTCGTCTGTTAAGAGTGTTTTTTACCACTTACGGAATGTCGCCAGGATCAAGCCCCTTGTTCCGCCTTCGGATCTACCAACTCTAGTATGTACTTTCTCCTCCTCTCCAATGCCCGTCATGTGGAGTTCCACAGGGCTTGATCTTGTCGCCGATACTGTTCGTGGTGCATATGCTTGCTGTCCAGGATGTACTATGCCTTTATCTCCAGGCGCAACTACTGTAACGCTCTGTACTTTGGGGGTCATGGGAGGGATGCTCTGCAGGCTGCAGCTGGTGCAGAATGCGGCGTCCCAGTTACTGACGAGCCTACCTAGGTCTTGTCATGTGACCCCGGTCTTGCGTGTTCTTCCCTGGCTGCTAGTCAGGTGGAGGATCCCTTTCAAGGTGGGCTTGCTCACCTATAAGGCCCTGTACGGACTGGGTCCTGGCCACCTGTCAGAGCTCCCTGATACCTGCAACCTCTGTTCATTCCCTCCGCTCCTCCTCAAGGGACCTCCTGGATGTTCCCAGGGTTCAGCTCAGGACTTCTGGTGATCGAGGTAAGTGTCTCTGGGCCGACCCTGTGGAAAGTGCTTCTACCTGCAGTCCAAGAGGCCCCCTCGATTGGTGTTTTTTAAGCAGAGGCTTAAGGTTCACCTATTCAGCCAGGTGTTTACTGAATAACATACTCCAACTCTGTCTTTATTATAGTAAATTTTAATTCTAGGGACATGGATATGTTGTTCATCCACACTCATTGGCAGTATCCTTGCCGCTTTAAATCTTGCCGGAAGGTCTTCAAGCTTGCTCCTCCCACCCACCCGGGTGGTATAACTCTCGGCTCCGCCCCATGACGCCAGATCTTCCTTACCGCTTGGAAGCTCAGGTTCCCTCCTTAACGCTCTGCGTTTGTGACTGGTTCCTATTTCTCCGTTTGCGGATTTAAAAATAAATTTTGCAAAAAGACTTCAGTCTTCGATCCCTCGCGGCTGCGATGGACAAATCGACTCCCGGATTTCGGAGATGCCCATGCGGGCAGAAGATGTCTCGGACGGATCCACACTCCACGTGTGTCTACTGCTTAGGCCTTGAGCACGACCCGCAGGCTTGCGACCTGTGCTCATCTTTCTCGGCCTACGTCCTCGAAGACCGTGCTGCCCGATTGCAACTGGGCCGTCCCGAGAAGCGTTTCCCTCCGGTGAAGTCCAAGGAGGCCCGGTTGGCGGTGTCCGCGGCGGGCTTTCGGCGGATCAGCTCGGCGGATGGTCGCCCTCGAAGAGGAGGCGCGGGCGTATCTTCCTCGGCGCGGCATTTATCCGCTCTCTCTGGGTTCTTCCTCACGGCTTCCTTTAAGGAGCTTTGTCTGTCCCTCTCCACTAAGGAGAAGGGCCTGCGTCTGCTGGACCTTATTCTCGGTCCAAAGAGGGACAAGGGTAGAATCCCTCCGTCGGCGCTCTTGGGAGGCGGAAGGTCCCTCTCCCGGGCCGTCGACCGTCGGCTTGATCGACCGCTCGGCTTCGACCACTGGCCTCACGGTGTCCCGTCAGGTCAGTTGACCGAGACTCCCACTGATGAAGTCGAGATTTTCTCGACCCATTGAACGGCTGTCGCCTTTAGCGCGAATTCCCTCTCCCGGTTCCCCGGGAGGAGTTGAGATCCGTGGGCTCGCCTGTGCCTCGGTTCCGGAGCCCTCGGATGGACCTTCCGAGCGAAGGGAGTGCCGGTTCCGGCCGACACCTCCCTGCACCGACCCGGAAATTCCGGGACTCTCGGTCTCGGTCTCGGACCTCTTCGCGGTCCAGCCGTTCCCACCGTCATAGGCGGTCTCGGTCTCGGCACAGCGGTAAGCGGCGTCGCCGCTCGTCCTCGTCCTCCTCCTCGGATGAGGGGAGGCTTCGGCGTAAATTACGTCGACGGTACGAGGACCTTATGTTGCAACAGCTCCTCCTGGCCGGGAATAAGCCGACTCCGGCGCCTTCCCGGCCATTAAGTAACTGTCACGGGCGGCCGACAACCCCTCGACTTGCCCGGAGCCTATACCCAGGCGGTTGTTGGCCAAAACCAGCTGCTCCACCGATTCCGGTGGAACCTCCGCCTCCACAGCCCAGTTGGGGCTCCGACCAAGGATTCTCGGTCGGCTAGGGTTTTACCCCATCGGCTGTCAGTTACCCTCACTCCCGACCGACCTCGGCAGGTGAAGGTGGCTCAGGCCAGAGCAGCTCTTGAGGACTCTTCGAGTCCGAAGATGATTCCTCCTTCTTCTCCAAGCGACTGGACTTGGAGTCTTCAGGAGGTCAGCCAATGGAGCGATAGCCCGTCGTCCTTCCTAGGACTGCTTCGGCTCATCTCGAGTCTACCGGATGGAGCTCGAACCCGTTTCCAAACGGGCCAGGTATCCCTCACGGAGATTCTGGACCGAGGGGATTCTCCGACGGAGGCCTTTCCGGTGGCGAGGCCATAGTGGGTCCAGCACTGGAACTTTGGCAGCGCCTGCTTCCTGCCCTGCGCCCGGCCAGGATGGCCAGGAAGTATCGCGGTCCCTACCGGTTCCTTGTCGGTTTTGAACACCCTCTGCTGAGGGGTTGGTTACCGACAGCGTTTTCGGCCCGACAACGCCAGGGATGTGGACAAACCTCCTGACAAGGAGTCCAAGAAATTGGACCATGTCGGGCGAAAAGTCTACGCCATGCTCCTCTCTCGGCCTTCGCTCAGGCCAGTTCGGCCGTCCTCATGGCACATTTTTCTCATGCCCTGTTGGGCTCCTGGATGAGGTCATCCTCATCTTCCGCCGATCTGCAGACTACGGTTAAGCAGGTGCGGGACCAGGGCAGGGCAGTGGCCAAACAGCAGCTCCAGACTGCTTTGGATGTAGGGGACTCATGTGCCAGATCGGTGGCGGCGCAGTGGCTATCGTCGTGCGGGCTTGGCTGAGGATATCCACCTTTGCCCGGATACCCAGCACAAGTTGGCGGATGTTCCCTTTTGGGACTGACCTCTTGACCCCTGGGGTGGAAGGTCACCTGCAGAGGATCGAGAAGTCCAATGCCACCTTGGACTCGGTCTCTTCCGCTCAGAAGGACAAAGGCCGCAAACCACAGCCTAAGCCCTTTCGTCCTTCTGTGCCCCCGGCGCGCCCGGCCCAGCAACGTCAGGGCCAGCAGGCTCGGCCTTGGCATCCCAAACCCAAGCCGCCGGCTTCCTCTAACAGGAGGCAGGGAGGAAAGGGCCCAGGAGGTCCCTCGGCCGGTCCCTCCTCCAAGCCTGCCCAGTGACGGGCTGAGGGGTGTCGCCCCATCCCCGTCACCTTACCCCTGGGTCCCCCCGTGGGGGGACGGCTCCGGCACTTCCGTTCCGCCTGGTCCGCTGTTACCACGGACAGGTGGGTCTTGAGGTGGTGGGAAGAGGCCTGCCTCTGGAATTGAGCAGGCACCACCCTTCAGGCCGTCGCCCTCGGGGCTGGGATCCCAGCCTCACTGGCGGCTCGTCGAGCCGACATCACTCTCCTCCAGAAGGAGGTGGTAAGAGAGGTGGTGGACCCTCCTTCAGACCCAGGGTTTGTGTCCAGGTACTTCCTGGTTCGAAGCAGACGGGGCTGGCGCCCCATTCTCGACCTACGACCTAAACAAGTTCCTAAGGTCTCGAACCTTCAGGATGGTCACTCTGGCTCAGATAATACCATCCTTGAACGCGCGGTGTGGTTCTGCTCTCTGGACTTGCAGGGCGCGTTTTCACGTCCCTATCCGTCCGTCTCACCAGAGATTCCTTCGCTCCGAGCGGAAGGATCTCTCTTGATTCAAGCCATGCCCTTCGGCTTGTCTCAGCTCCCAGGGTCTTCACCAAATGCATGGCAGTGGTGACAGCATTCCTGCGGCGCCGAGGGTCGGGTGTACCCTTACCTGGACGACTGGCTGATAGCAGCTCCTCCAGGAAGGAGGCGGGTGGTCCAGAGATCTGGCCCTCCAGGTCTGCTCTCAACTGGGCCTCCTTTCCATGCAGGCCAAGTCGAGACTCGAGCGAAGCAGGTGATTTTATTCATCGGAGCAGCTCGAGCTCTCTTCGAGCCAGGCGCGGCTCCCGCGGACAGGGCGAGGTTCTTTCCTCCTTTGCCCGATCATTTCTGGTTGGGCAATTGCGCCTGCCGGGACTTCCTCGCCTCCTGGGTCTCATGGCGGCCTGTACCAGCGTGGTCCGTTGGGCCCGCTGGAACATCGTCCCCTTCAGTGGGACTGGCCAGCCAGTGGTCTGGCCTACGATCCTTTGGACCAGCTTGTGTCGGTGACACAGGGATGTGGAATGCTCTCCAGTGGTGGACCGTTCCAGATCATTTGCAGGAGGGCATCCCGTTCGTCCGCCCGAGCCGGCGGTCTCTCTGTCGACCGATGCCTCTCTGATGGGTTGGGGTGCCCATCTGGGGAACACCGGGCTCATGGCCTCTGGTCCCAGCAGAGTCGATGCCACATCAACCTGCTGGAGCTCGGCGGTCCGCCTAGCTCTCACCGCCTTTGCTCCGTTCCTCCGGGTCAAGTGGTCCGAGTCAGGCGGACAATACCACGACCATGTACTATCTAAACCGCCAGGGCGGGGCGCCCATGCTTCTATGCAAGGAAGCTCTCGCATTTGGTCACTGCAGCGCAGCCTGGAGGCGGATCTCCTAGCCATTCACGTGGCAGGAGCCTCCAACACCCTGGCCGATGCCCTGGGCGGATAGGGCTGCATCCACAGTGGTCTCTCCTGCGGAGGTAGTACAGCATCTGTTCTCCCTTTGGGGCACACCTCAGGTGGACCTGTTTGCCTCCATGGAGGCAGAGCTGAGTCTGTTCCATGCCGCCCCCCTCAGCAGGGGCTCGCTGCAGGGGATGCCTTCTCGAGGCAATGGACCCCGGGCCTCTTTACGCCTTTCCCCATTTCCTTGATCCACAAGGTGCTTCTCAAGGCGAGGAGGGACAAGGCGCAGGTGATTCTGATAGCCCCAGACTGGCCTCGCCAGTTCTGGTACCAGATCTCCTCAGTCTCAGCTCCAGGACTCCGGCAGCTTCCAGCTCGCCCGGACCTGCTCTCAGTCAATCAGGGAAGGTGTTCCATCGGACCTTCAATCCCTGCACCTGGCTGACCTGGTTCCTGGGGCTAGAGTTCCAGGCTTTGGGTCTTTCCGGAGAGGTCCTCAATGTAGTTGGCGTCCCGTAAGTCGACCAGAAAATGCTATGCCTTCAAATGGAAAAGGTTTTCCATTTGGTGTCGAAACAGGGCTTGGACCCTTCCTCCTGTTCCTTGGCAAGCATCTTGGACTATTTATGGTCCCTTTCTAGTCAAGGGCTTGGGTCGGCGACCTAAGGGTGCACCTGGCAGCCATCTCTGCTTGCAGGCGCGGGCGGGAAGCAGTCGATGGCGCAGGAGAAGGTGGTCTGGCGCTTTTTCAAGGCCTTGATCACATTTCCCTCCAGTCACGGGAACCCCCACCTCCGTGGGATCTACTGCTGGTACTGGCAAAGCTCATGGGCAAGCCATTCGAACCTATGCACAGGTGTGCTCTCTCTCACCTGTCGTGGAGAGACACGCCTTCTTGGTGGCTATCACGTCAGCCAGAAGGATGGGAGAGCTCCAGGCGCTTCCATCGAGTCTCCTTACCTGGTCTTCCACAGGGACAAGGTTGTCCTCGCCCCACCGAAATTCCTTCCGAAGGTGGTGTCGGAGTTTCACCTTAACCAGGTGTTGACTCTGCGGTGTTCTACCCCAATCACACCTCGGAGGCCGAATATAGGCTCCATACTCTGGATCCTAGAAGGGCGCTCGCTTATTATAAGGAGCGCACGGCTGAAATTGGGAGAGGTTCGCCAGCTGTTTGTCACCTACGCTGAAGCCGCATCTGGCAGACCTGCAGCCAAGCGGACGATAAGCAGGTGGGTAACCTCCTGCATAGATCTCTGCTATAAGTTGGCGGGCATGGAGCCTCCCAGAGGATAAGAGCTCATTCTACCCGCCATACTGCTGCGCGGTGGCTGCTTCCAGGGCGTCCCTATCCAGGAAATCTGCAGGGCTGCTACCTGGAAGTCAGCAAACACCTTCATTACCCACTACCATCGACCTTGAGTCACGCCGGGATGCTGGTTTTGGGGCCTCGGTTCTCCAGTCTCTCTTTCCCAAGTAAGTATATGGGGTGTCGTCTTGCCTCCCTCCTCCCGGAGAACTGCTAGGAGTCTGCCAATGAGTGTGGATGAACAACATATCCATGTCCCTAGAAATACAGGTTACTCACCTGTAACAGGAGTTCTAGGAATGGTATATGTTGTTCATCCACACGACCCACCCGACCTCCCCGGCTTCGACACACAACCTGAGCTTCCAGCGGGCCAGATCTGGCGTCATGGGGCGGAGCCGAGAGTTATACCACCCGGGTGGGTGGGAGGAGCAAGCTTGAAGACCTTCCGGCAAGATTTAAAGCGGCAAGGATACTGCCAATGAGTGTGGATGAACAACAGATACCATTCCTAGAACTCCTGTTACAGGTGAGTAACCTGTATTTTCTGAGTACTGAATTTATTTTTGATGTTTTTAAGAGTATCTGTATGTATTTTGTCTTGTGTACGGTGCCCAGAGCCTCCAGGATTGGGCACCTTTAAAATTAGCCTTGCCTCCCCATACAATGCAAAACTGCAATATTTGCTCGCTAGATCCAGGGCCTGGTGTGTTTTCTGGTGAGATGTTGTCCCTCTTCTGGACAGGCAGATTTCTTTGTCTTCCCTCCTTTCCCACTCATTCAGAGTCTCCTGCTCAAATTGCAAGCAGAAGGAGCGGACATGATTCTGGTAGTCCCACTTTGGCTCAGATAGATTTGGTTCCCCTTACTCCAACATCTAGTGAGTGAGCCACCATTCCCTCTACCTCTCCGCCCGTACTTACTGTTGCAGAGCAACAGATCACTAGTCCATCCAAACTTGTGATCCTTACACTTGCACTCTTGGCTCCTGAAGACCTAGTGGTTTCTCCGCCATGGGATCTCAACTCTGGTAGCAGATATCTTTGTGGCAGCAAGGAAACCCTCTACTAGGGCCACACATGCCATGAAATGGTGACAGTTTTGCCTTTGGTCCTCGATCCGTGGCCTGGATCCTCTGACTTGTGCGGTGAACTCTGTCCTAGAGTACCTTCTCTCCCTGTCAGACGCTGGGCTAACTTGCTCCTTTACAAAGGTGCATCTTTCAGCATTATCAGCATACCACACACCTTTTGGAGATAAATCTCTAGCCCAACTGAATCTGTCACGCACTTTTCTGCATGGCATCCTCCACCTAAAACCACCCATTATGGACCCAATCCCTCCATGGGATCTTCTTTTTTCATTTTAGAACGGCTCACACTACCCCCTTTTTAAACCAGCCATGGATTGCAAGCTACGCCCTTCCTCTTGGAAGGCGTTATTTTTATTTGCAGTTACTTCTGCCAGAGGGATTTCGGAGCTCCAGGTACTTATGTGCAAAGAGCCATATTTGTTTTTTCATAAGGACAGGGTGTCCTTAAGAACTAATCATAAATTTTTACCTAAGGTAGTGTCAGAGCTTGATCTCAACCAAGAGATTAACCTTCCTGTTTATTACCCAGAGTATTCGAATAGAGGAGAGGCTCTCCTGCACACTTTGTATGTGCACAGGATACTCCGGTACTATCTGACTAGAACCAGACTGCACTGAAAGTCGTATCAGTTGTTTCGTTTGGCCCCAGAATGCTAGGGGCACCTGTGTCTAAACAGACTTTCAAAATGGTTGGTAAACTGAGTTGTTTTATGTTATCAGATGCAGAACAAACCCTTACCGGGACCTGTAATGGGTCATTCCACCAGGGGGATAGCAGCCTCATTTGATTCCGTGAGGAACGTTTCAGACATCTGTGCAGCAGCTACTTGGAGTATTGTGCACACATTCATCAGACACTGTCTGGACATTGCCTCTAGAAGCAGAGCTGGCTTTGGCCTTGTCATCCTGCAGGGGCTTCTTTCATGAGGGGTTTCCTTTCACCCTTCTCCAGTCCTCCTCCTGTTTTTAGGGGCTACTACACACTGCTTGGGACTCGGTCCTAATGGTATAACCTGCTGCGAGAGCTATATCTCTAAGTAAGATAATACAGTTATGTAAGAACTTACTGTAACAGTAGATCTTTGCGAAGAGTTCTTGCAGCAGGTACTTTGCCACCCACCTTCCCCTCAGGAGGTCATCTGCATTTGCATTGGCAACATTATCATTGGTCTTCCTTTGGAAGCAAATCCTCTGTCTCCTTCAGAATTTTTAGCACTATGCTGGAGTCCCTGCGGGAGAATTGAGGGATGCTGGCAGACTGCCCCTTTTATGATGTAAGGGACGTCGGAGGTGGGGCTGAAATCAGGGGGCGGTCCTCCACTGTAACTAGCTAGAAGTTTTCCGTGGGGTCCTGCTGCCTGACTGCTTCAGTCCTAATGATGTAACCTGCTTCAAGAGCTGTTCTCTAAGATCTACTGTTAACGGTAAGTTCTTAAATAACTGTACTTTCTAGGAGTGGTATATGATGTTCATCCACATGGACCCACCCAACCTCCCCAGCTTCGGCGCACAAATTCTGCTACCAGTGGGCAAGATTGGGCATCATGGGGCGTAGCCATGGGAGTTGCCACCTGGGTGGGTGCTGGGAGCCAGCTTAAAGATGTTCGGCGATCCTTAAAGGGAAAAGCAACTGCCAACAAGTGTGGATGAACATCATATACTACTGTTACAGGTGAGTAACCTGTGTTTTCTTCATATTGTGCCCCATACCAAGGGCTCAGACACTGTACATTATATTAAGACATAAAAAAAACTACAGTGCTGCATGCTGTTAATGTGCTGTAGGCACAGATGTTAAGGTTGTAACTGTACCAAAAAGTCCCTGGTCAGGGTGCATGTATTTCCATGTGATAAATACTTCCCATTGACAGCGTTGTAGCTAACAGAAAATGAAATGTCGGTAAGTCTGGTAGAATTTCTTCTCTTGCTCTGTCTGATTCTGCAGGGTTGGGGTTGACACCTCCCTGTTGCTATAATTCTGTCAGGTTGGGTTTAACATATCACCTGTCTTTGTCTGATTCTGCAGGGCTGTTCGAAGGCGAAATGAGCCCTTTGGTGGAATCCAGTTGATTGTCTGTGGGGATTTTCTGCAGCTCCCTCCTGTTACAAAGGTCAATCAAGCTACCAAGTTCTGCTTTCAGGTGAGATGGGAGATTTTTAAATTGAAAATCTCAATGGGTAAATAACCCCACCCAAACTCTTTCACTCACCCTGGTGTCATACTATTTTGTACCAACTCTGGGCACTGCCATTTTCAGGGCCTCTAGCCACCATCTGCAAATAAATGCAAATCTAGAAATGGATTGTAGTATTTTGTCTCGAATAGTCTTTGCTAGCATTCCTAATCCTTTTTTTCTTAACAGTGCTACTAGTCATGATTTTCTAAAAATGCTGAAACTTATGCAGTCCATGACCATCACAGCCTAATCCCATACTATTAACTCCTTTTCATCAAACTATCCTCCAGGTTAAAAGCTGGCGCAAGTGTATACACATGACCATGGAACTGACAGATGTGAAGAGACAAACTGATAGAACCTTCATTTCACTCCTTCAGGCCATCCGCTTGGGCAGGTAAGTTAAAATCTGCCTTGGACCTTAATGCTGAAAACTGTTGCACCTTATGAAATGGGCATCAAAATTTAGACCTGCTGATTGGTCCATACCTGTGTGATATTCTGTCTAACGCACAGGAAAAAGGACCAGCAGATGGGCACTGATATAGGTGATGCTGCCCACTTCAGAATGTTAGCAAAACAAAATACAGCCATCTTGTTTGTGCCAGAAGTGGTGCCAGCTTAACTATCCTGACCACTCGCTCGCTCTCCATCTTCAACCTGCCAGCCGTCCGACTATTCCCTCAGCCTCGCACTGTACCATTTTCCCGATAGTACAAACCCCCCCCCAAAAAAAAAACAGGGACTACCTATCGAGTCAGTACATAAAAATAAAACAGCTGGCACGATCTCTCTCCTGACGCGGCTGCTCACTGGCTGTTTCAATCTTCAACCTGCCAGCCGTCCGACTATTCCCTCAGCCTAGCACTCTACCATTTCGCGATAGTACAAACCCAAAATTGCAGCTTCCAACCCACAAATTGCAGCTTCATCGCTCGTCTTCTTTTACTTAACCAGGAACTGCCACGATCAAGCACTTAAACAGGAAATGCCACGATCGCTCGCTGCTCTCTCTCTCCTGCAGTCTAGAAAAAAAAAAAAAAAAAAAAAAGGCTGCCACGATCTCCATCCTGGACCGCCCGCTAACTAACTGTTCCAATTGAACTTCCCTCACATAGAGAATAATTCAGATGTCTGTAAATTGAAAACAAATTTACTTTAGAGGGACATACTGCTACTTTGACGGGGGACGAAGTAAGAATGCCTTTGCAACTCAAAACTCCTTGCAGCTCAAAGTCCTCAATTAAATTATTAAAAAAAAAAAAAAACAGATGCATTTTTACTTGTCCACACACAATGTGTGTGTGTGTGTGTGTGGGGGGGGGAGTGAATACTGCCATGACAACCAGACCTAAAATACAGAAGCCTTTCTAGGACAAAAGTCCTTAAGTGCAAAAAAAAAAAAAAACCCACAGGACACTTAGGCGGAGGAACTATTTTATTAAAAATTACACAAACATACATGTTTTTTCCTACTTAAATTGCAAATTTAACCTACCAAATGCAATTTCCACTAAAGATGGCCATTTCATAAGCAATAAGCCACTCAGGGGTTAGCAGATGTTAACACGGTCAGGGAGCTGGACCACTCTGCCGGGTGGCCTCGTGCTCACCACGCCTCCTAGCCGTGTGTTAAAGTGTCTAACGCACACCCTGTCGTGTCTTATTGCTTACTTGCCCTCTGTGTAAGAATCCATGATTGAAATTGAGGAAATTGCTGTCAGAGTTCTGCAGTTTCAGACTGTAAACCCTGGTGCTCATGAACTGCCTCCCTAAAGGAGCACCACATATAGGAGGGGGTGCTGGCAGAGTTGAGGCAATAGCTTGGACCTGTGCTGGACCCCCATTCTTTCAGCACCAACTCCATAATAGTCCTGGGAGCTCTCTTTGTCTGTGACGCCGATGCTGCTTGGCCCATCCTGCTCCTGCAATTTAGGCAGCCAGCAGCTTAACTGTACAAAAAGGACTTCATATAAGAGTTGAAAGGGCCTAAATAAAATGAGCAGAAAGAAGCAAAAGATTAATAAATGCTCTGATTTGGATGGGGACTGTTTGGGGCAGCCACAGCTGTCCTATACAAAAGAACCCTGGTATCCCAGACATATTGTTAACATTCTATTTACTCCTATGAAATGTTTCTACTGGGAGAGCATTCAGGGCTGAAATACCTTTGGGGAAGGTTAATATTGCAAGTAACAATTTGCAACAGTATTAATACAGTAGGAATAAAATTAACAGTATTATTGTCAAATTTGATTTTTATATCAAAACAATTGGCACCAAGGGCCCCACGCCCAAGTGTGGGGATGGTCCTAATGTGCACTTTGTGTGCAAAAACATTTTGATTTACTTATTGTTTTACTGTAGAATATCACTAATTTTGCTTGCTTCTTGGCTGACATCATCTGTTACTGCAAATCCCAAAATCCTCTGCAGCTGACATCAGAGCAGTACTGCAGCAGTGAAAGACTCAATAGTCCGCAGTGCATGTCAGTTTATATTAGCTCTGGGGCTTGATTCACAAAACTTTGCCCCAGCAAAAAAACAGTTTTGCACGAACAAACCAGGTTTTATGCTGAGCTGGTATTAACTAAAGCCCAGTTTGCCCAGATGCAAACCTGGTTTGAGCCTGCAAAGTGTGGAAGGGGCCGCAATGCAATGAAGATGAGGGGACCTGCATATCGATACAGCCTGATACACAAAAGCATTTGCTCCACACAAGCGCCTTTGGTGGGGTTCCCTTGCACAGAGTAAATACTGCTGACTGGGACCTTGCTCTAAGCCATCACATGAGACAGTGCGCCCCCCCTCCCCCGCCGATCACCGGCCTGAGTGGAAACCGTTAAAATGTTATGTTTTACCTGGTGCAGTGTCCCGTTCTCTTCTCCCCAAAATGATTAGCAGTTGGTGGCCTGAGAGAAAAAATAGTTCCTATTCCCTGGTGCCAGTGGTCCCCCCCACCGTGATCACCAGCCTGGAGACAGGAAGAGTCTACAGTGGCTAGTGGTCTATTCACCGCCCCCAATCACTTGATCCTCATTCAACCAATGTAAGTATTCCTAGTAGCCCTCCTCCCCTGATCACCCGCCCCATATAAAAGAAAGGTGTCTTTGGTATCCAGTAGTCCCAGTCCCTACCCGATCCCCATACATGTGTACAAGCATCTGTCCTTGGTTCCAGTGTCTCTCTCTTTCACACACACACACACACACACACACACACACACGATCCCCTGTATATAAACATGAAATCATTCCCTGTTGGCTAGTGGGCCCCTTCCCTATCCCCAATACCCTGTAAAATGGTGGTTATCATTCCTTGGTGTCTAGCAGTGTCCTCCTACCCACCCCCCATCCAGACCCCGAGCCCGTGACTGGCACAGTCCTCCTCCTCCTCCTCCATTGGCCGTCAATAAATGTGTAATGTATTTAGCAGGCGTGCACTGATTGACAGCTCTGTCAATATGTGAGCACCAACTTGTGTACATTACACGTTCGTCCACTGCTCAGTCTGTGTCAGACTGGTGGAGAAAGGAGGGCTGTGCCAGTTGCCAGCTCAGGGTCTGGACTAGGAGGGGGCACTACCTGGTGGAGTGGGGGATCCGTTAGACACCAAGGAATGATTTCACGTTGATATATACAGGAGATCAGGTGTGGGGGAGGTCTACACTAGACTCTGAGGACAGATGTTTATACACACAGATGGGGATTGGGTGGGAGTGAGGAACCACTAGCCACCAAGGACACTGTTACACTGGTGGGGTGAGGGGTCGGGCTGGGCAGGGACCACTGGCCAGCAGGGACTATTCTTTTGTTTGGGGTGGGGGGGCACTGGCACCGGGGACGATTCTCTTTTCTCTGGGCCAGCAATTGTGTGCTATTTGTCCTCTGTCCTCCATTCCCTTCGCCCATTCTCTCCCCCTCCATTGATGTCAACTTACCAGCGCTGTCAGGCGCTGGTAGTTTCTTGTGGGGGTGGTGGGAGGGCGTGGATATCGGAGGGAAAATGGACAGAGCTCTCACATTGGGGTTGTTGGGTCCAGAAGACGCCCTGGGGCGAAATGGAGTCTGAAACTTGGTGCGTCATATCTAGTCCCCCATACCCAAGGGCACCATCACTTTTGGTGGGCAAGTAGCCAAGGCGGCTCTTGAAACCTGTCCAACTCAAGTGGTGTTATGCAATGCCAGGTCGGTTAAGAATAAGACTGCAATTATTGCAGATCTTGTTGGAACAACTGATCTGGCGTGCATCACCGAGACCTGGCTCAATGAAAATGCTGGCCCCATATTGGAAGCTGCAATTCCGACCGGGTACTCGGTGATCCTCTGCTAGAGATTGGACTGCGGGGAGGGGGGTAGCTGTCTGTTTCAAGACCGAGTTGGGCCTTATGAGTGTACCAGTTGAGGAGGCCGAATCTTTTGAGTTTACCATGGTGGCAGGTGTGGGCTGTAGGATAGCTTTTGTCTACCGTCCACCAGGGGATAAGAAGAGATTCCTGCAGGAAGTAGTGAACTTCGTCATCGACATGGCGCTGGAGTTGCCCAGATTGATGGTTCTGGGTGACTTTAATACCGGAGTCGATGACGAACTCTCGCAGTTTGGACAGCACTTCCTCCAGTTGATGACATCACTGGGCCTTGCACAGATTGTTACCTCTGCCACCCATCAGCACGGCCACTCTCTTGATTTGGTTTTCCTCCTGGGGATTGAGGCCTCTGACTTGGGGGTGGAACCCATCTGATGGTCCGATCACTACACCATGAGGTTAAACTTTTGCGCCTCCGTTTGTAGGTCTGCCCCTGTGGAGATGGTCAGTTACTGCCCTTTACGGGAGGTGAGGTCTGAAGACCTGGTGGCAGTGACTGACCTCTTGGAGTTTCCTATGAAACATAGAAGTTGACGGCAGATAAGGACCGCAAGGCCCATCCAGTCTGCCCATTTCTTTTTCTACCTTATAAATGTGCCATCTGCCTTTGCTCTGTCAGTGGCCTATCTATTCATAGTCATTTGTATTGCTCCCTTATGCCTATCCCATGCCTGTTTGAAGCCCTGCAATGTATTCATAGCCACCACTTCTTGTGGTAAGCCATTCCATGCATCCACCACCCTTTCTGTGAAAAAATTTCCTCACATTCCCCTTAATCGCCACCTCTAATCTCATGCTGTCCTCTTGTCCTGCTATTTTTCTTATATCTAAACATGTTAGACTCTTTCACCTTGTTAATGCCCTTAAGGTGTTTGAATGCCTCGATCAGATCACCTCTCTCCTCCTTTGCTCAAGGGTATACATATTGAGCTCTGTTAATCTGTCATCATATGTCTTCTGATGCAGTCCCTGCACCATTTGGTTGCCCTTCTCTGGACTGCCTCAATTTGGTTAATGTCCTTGTGAAGGTGTGGCCTCCAATACTGCACGCGGTACTCCAGATGGGGCCTAACCAGTGTCTTGTAAAGAGGGATTATTACCTCCCTCTTACGACTTGTGATACCCCTACTAATACACCCTAACACCCCCCTTAGCCTTACCTACTGCTTTAGAGGTCTGCTTGGATGATTTCAGGTCATCAGTGATGATGATGCCCAAGTCTCTCTCTCTTCCTTTGTGACTGCTAGCAACTCCCCTCCCAGCCTATAGGTGGCTTCAGGGTTTCTCTCCCCTAACTTAGCAGTGTCAGTGGCTCAGTAGGTAGCACACTCGCCTCTGAGGCCGGGAGATCAGAGGGCTGTGGGTTCAGGTCCCACATCTGGCACTTGGGTTAATATCCCAGTACTGACACTGTAATGCAGCATGAGAGGGGTGCTGCATTTCTGAGGTGCCGTCTTTCAGATGAGACGTTAAACCGAGGTCCCATCTGCCTGGATTGGTGGTAGTTCAGGTGGATGTTAAAGATCCCATGGCACTTATCGAAAAGAGTAGGGGAAATTTCCCGGTGTTATGGCCAAATTTCCCTCATTCACTAAAAATACCACCAACAGATTAATCTGGTTCAAGGTCAGTTGGCATTCATCTGTATCCCCCTCCCCCAGGTCGTGCCTGAAAATAGGCAGGATTTGTCTAGTGCACTTACCCGGTCAACAAAAGCTAAATAAAATAATAAAATAATGTGCATGATTTTGCACTTCTTTGCATTAAATCCCAGTTGCCACTCTTCTGACCATATTGCTAGTTTATCCAGATCTCTTCTCATTCTGCCCACCCCATCTGGATCATCTACTCTGTTTGCAGATGACACCAAGATCTGCAACAGACAAGCCTTACCCTCTAGTCCATCTGTAAGGTCACTAATGAAGATGTTGAAGAGGACTGGCCCCAGAACTGATCCCTGAGGTACCCCACTTGTGACTTGCATCTCTTCTGACTGTATACCATTTACCACCACTCTCTGTTTTCTGCCCGTCAACCAGTTTGCCACCCAGTTGACCAACTTCTGACCCACCCCGAGCCTACCCAGCTTATTTATCAATCTTCTATGTGGAACAGTGTCAAAAACTTTGCTGAAGTCAAGGTAGGCAACATCAACTGCTCCCCCTTGGTCCACCACTCTGGTTACCTAGTCAAAGAAATCTGAGATTAGTTTGACAGGACCTTCCTTTTGTAAACCCATGCTGTCTTGGATCCTGTGCCCCTATGGATTCCAGGTGTTGCACTATCCTTTCCTTAAGGAGTGCCTCCATAATCTTGCCCAATACTGAAGTAAGACTGACTGGTCTGTAGTTCCCCGCCTCCTCTCTGCTACCACTCTTGTGGAGCGGGATCACATGAGCCCTTCTCCAGTCTTCTGGGACCTCTTCTGTGCTCAGAGACTCACTAAACAGTTCTGCTAATGGCTCTGCTAGTTCCACCTTTAGCTCCTTAAGTTCCCTGGGATGTATGCCATCAGGTCCCATTGCCTTATCACCCTAAGCTTAGCAAGCTCTTGTAGGACCCTTTCTTTTGTGAAAGGAGTAGTGCTCACCTCCCTCCCTCCCTCCCACTGTGTCCATGATGCTGAACTGTGGGCCTGCCTATCTTCTCTTCAGTAAATACTGAGCAAAAGTATCTATTTAGGATAGATGCCTTTGGGGTCCTCCTCCTCACATGCTCCATTTTCTCCATTAAGCTTAATACCCCTCTGGACTTTCTCCTTTCACTAATGTATCTATAGAAAGTCTTGTCACCTTCTTTTACTGTTCGTGCTAGTGTTTCCTCAGTTTGGGACTTTGCCTGCCTTACTACCTTCCCTGCTTCCCTTAGGGCAGTTTGGTATGCCTCCCTATCTTCATCCCGCTGTGTTCCCTTATATTTCCTGAAGGCCAGCCTTTTGACTCTGACCTTTTCTGCTACTATATTTGAGAACCAAAGTGGTTTCTTTCTTCTTTTGCACTTCCTTTTCTGTCTAACACAATGGGATGTTGCTTCAAGTATTACATCCTTAATGCTTGCCTACTTTGCCTGTACCCCCTCACCTGTGTTTCTTTTTGCCAGGGCTAGCTTAACTCTGTTGGCCATCTTATCCAAGTCAGCTCCTCTGAAGTCCCATATTTTTGCCTTGGAATGGGATGATTTAGATGTAGTAGCCAAATTGAACCATACCATGTGATGGTCACTGGCCCCCAGGTGACCTTCTACCTGGAGATCTGTGATCCCTTCCTTCTTAGTCAGTACTAGATCTAGGATAGCCCTGTCTCTTGTGGGTTGCTGTACCAGTTGTTTGAGGCCAGCATGAGTCCAGAGGCTTTGCTATGGCCTACGAGGCCATTTCCATTGCCCTGGACTTTATTGCTCCTGTCCGTGTTTGTCCTCTCCCTTCACCTTCAGGGCCCCCTGGTTTGATGGTTCTTGAGGGAGTTGAGGTGACTAGGACGTAGGTTAGAGCATCATTGGCAGAAATCTGCCCTGGAGGTTTACCACCTTAGATTGGTACAGCATTATCAGACCTACCAATTGGCGATCTCCTGTAAGAAGGCAAAATTTCTGTCCGGGGAGACTGCTGCTCAGAATCGACCAGCTCAACCCTTCTGGACTGTGGTCAGGATGTGCAACCCATCCTGGCTGTAGTGCCGGAGACCTTTTTCGCAAAAGGAGTGCGATGTGCTTGCTCAATTCTTTGAGAATACGGTGGCCATCTTCAGGTCAGAGATCCTTATGACTCTCTCTGTGGGGGACGCTGTTGATTGGTGCTTGGTTGCCTCACCTCGTGTTTCCTGGAGCTCATTTGACCTGCCGGAGAGCGCGGATGTCATGCGGATTGTCCAGAGTATGCACCCTACATGCTGTAGTTTGGATCCGGGTCCAACCTTCCTGACCATGGGACGTTGTGACATCATCGGCCTGGTCCTGGTTCAGATAGTCCGGTGCTCCCTGAAGGAGGTGGTGGTAACGCCTCTCCTGAAGAAAGCTTCTTTGGACTCCAACTCTCTCGCTAACTACAGACCAATCTCTAACCTCCCTTTCATAGGGAAGGTTTCTGAGAAAGTAGTGGCGGTACAACTGGAGAACCACCTGACCATCCATAACATCTATGAACCTCTCCAGTCCGGTTTTCGAAAGAGGCATAGTACCAAGACTGAGCTGGTTTGGGTGCTCAATGATCTCTTGATCGTGAGCGATCAGAGAAGCCGTTCCATTCTGGTGCTCCTTGATCTTTCTTCAGCTTTTGACACTGTGGACCGTGGGGTATTGCTTGGGCACCTGTGGTCCATCTGTGGCCTGACACATATGGTCCTCAGGTGGTTTTCATCTTTTCTCACTGGCAGATCCCAGAGAGTGGTGTCTTTTTCTTCCTCGGACCCATTTTCGCTGTCATGTTGGGTACCTCAGGGCTCAGTGCTTTTCCTCCATGTTGTTTGCAGTGTATATGATGCCCCTTGGAGACATTGTAAGATGGTATGGGCTGAGGTTTCACTGCTATGCTGATACCCAGCTCTACCTGTCTTTCCCATTCAACCAGGATAGTGCTCTTTCGGGATACTTAATAACTGCCTTACTGAAATCCAGGACTGGATGAATTAGAGCTGGCTGAAGTTGAACACGGGAAAGACTGAGGTGATGGTTGAGGACTGGTCAGTCCTCTGGAATTTACCTAGGGGGTGCCCAGATCCTTACCTCTGAATGGGTACAGGACCTGGGGGTGGTGCTTGATGACACACTGACCTTACAATCTCAAGTGGGAGGCAGTATAGCACAGTGGTTTAAGGCTCTGAGCTGCAAATCTTGTGACATCCAGCAGACCAGACCTGGGTTTGAATCCCACAGCTTCCACTTGCATACTGTGTGACCCTGAGCAAGTCACTTAACTTCCCTGTGCTCTCAGGTTGCACCTGTGTAAAAAAAAAAAAAAAAAAGCTCAGCTTAGTGTGTCTCACCTGGTTAAATAACTAAACTAAAAAAAAAAGTGTCAGCTGTCGTCAAGTCTTCCTTTTACCATCTTAGGAACATCGCCACGATTAAGTACCTTGTTCCGTCTGGAGACCTTCATAAACTTATTCATGCCTTTGTGACCTTGCTCCTTGATTACTGCAACTCCCTGTACTTAGGGCTTCCTGTGGTTGATATCCGCCGCTTGCAGCTAGTACAGAATGCAGCAGCACGATTGCTGATGGGGGTCTCTCGAACATCTCATATTATCCCTGTTCTGTGCAGTCTGCACTGGCTGCCAATTCTGTGGCAGATCACATTTAAAGTTGGTTTACTGACTTATAAAGCTCTACATGAACTTGGCCCTGACTACTTGAAAGAGCTTCTGGTACCCTATCGCCCAGAGCGACAGCTCCGTTCGGCTGACAAGGGGTTGCTAGAGATCCCGAGGGTGTCTTTGAAGTCCTCCGGGGCCTGTGCTTGTATGTACGTCGCCCCTACCCTCTGGAATTTTCTTTCCTGTTTGCTTTGGGAGTGCACAACAGTGGGAGGCCTTAAACCAGCATTACAAACTTCCTTATGGTGCCAGGCTTTTAATGGCATTTAATGAATTGAACCCTGTCAGATTATTCTTTTGCGTTATACTGTGTTCATTGTTTCTACTGTTCTTATTTTATCATTTTTATAAAGCGCCTTGATATTTGAAAGGCGCTTTTGTGAAGTGGTTATTTATTATTATTATTGTGTTGGACTTGAAATAAGCACAACTATTGTGATGCAATCTACTAATACTACAATAAACCGTAAGTAAATCAGTGTTTTTGCACACAAAGTGCACTTGGGTGTTGAGCCCTTGGTGCTGACTGTTCCCTTTTAACTCGAGTATGAGAGTATGAAGAACACAAGGATACTGCATATTTGGAGGATTGGATACGTGTGGATTTGAATTGGCAGTTGAGCCTTTAACCTATTGTTCACTGGTCTGACCCTGGCCCAGGCTGGCAGTGGTTAAGTAGTTGAGGCAGTTCAGTGATCTGTGTGCAGTTAGTTATGGTGGCTCTCATTCAGATTCCTGGACAGGTGTCTACATCAGAAAAGCCCCACCATTGTTGGAGTGGAGGGAGTATGGACTAGTGGCTGGAGCACAAGCTTGGGTACCAGGAGACTGGCTCAATTACCACCAGAGCTGCACAGCCTTTCTCCAAGGATGTCACTTATCAGTGCTGCAGTCCACTCATGTATAAAATGAGGCAAGAGCAAGCCCCCCCTCCAACCCCCGAAAACAGGATATTGTGTCACAGCTGGGCTGTTCTTTGTAAATAAATTGTAAAAACAGGAAGAGATGGGCAAATGTTTGATATAATAGACTACGGTCAGCAATTGCCCCAAAAGCAACTTGCCCTCTTTTTCAAAACCTCAATGGGTCAAGAATCATTCACCCTTATCACAGCTATGGTGTGTAACAACATACTACTTGGGATTACAGTCCATATATCTTCTTAAAACACCCTATAAACAGCACTTGCATAATGGGACAGGATGTCCTAGCTTTAAAAATGCTTAATTGCGTACAGTATATTATACTCCTGTTGGCTTAACCCAGTCTGTGAAGAACAGTTGCATGCTATTGCAGGATGCTTTTGCATGATACTTAACCTGTGCTGTAAATAATTCTGTATAGCCTGTGAGATCATATTTTATGTTTGTCTGTAATGTAGTGCTGTTAACCACGTATGTATTGTATTTCTGTATTGTTTTTTCTTTTCTGGGTCATGTCTCTAAAAGGTACATGTGGCCCAGTACCTTTTACCCAGTTACCAAACTTTAAATAAACAAAATTGCTCAGCCTCCCTAAATGGTGCAGTTCTGTTTACTAACCACTGTGTAGCAGCAATGCATTACAAACCTTGTGATAACAGTAGTCCTGCACCATTCCGGTCTGAGAGCGAAACTGAGCCCAGTGCCCCATAATCTCTGACCAGGAAGCCTTTGTCTTTTGTCTCCGCCAACTTGTAGTTTTATTGTTGAAAAAAACAAAGTATTTGTGTGAAACATCATCCCAAATACATGGCATACTGACTTGTAACTAAGGACAGTTTCACATTCTTGATTTGTTGGTTGGGGATACCATATCATGTTAAGATCTGTTTTAGATCAAAAAGAGCTGTTTTACTGAATTGTTTAAAATTTTAGGATTTATGTTGTATTTCTTTCAAATGCTTAAGTGATACAGTCCTTTGGTGGGATTTCTGGTGGGCCAGACGCTAAGGCGCCGTACCGCCTCCCCCCAGTCTTTTGTTGTGCAAAACTTTTTAGTACCTCATTGCAGAATCGTTTGATTACTGCAATTGTGCTTTTCTGACTGTGCTCTCCTTTGTCTCCTCCACTTTAGCCGACCCTGCCCTCAAGCACCCAGTAAGGCGCCTGGGCTCCGAGGCATCAGCGGGCGGGCGGCGACAGCGAGGCCAAACTGAGAACCAGGAGGCCGGAGAGACAGCCAGGAAGGTAATGGAAAGCAAAAATTTTGCCCGCCCTTCCCCTCTTGGGTGTTCCTTTATACACCTTCCCGCCAAATTTCCTATCTCCGCCCATAGCCAAATTCTAGCCAATAATCTGGTAACAGTCCCCCACTGCCTTCACTATTATTAACCCTTAGTTACCGTTATCTTGTTGATGCTTCTCCTACTGCTTCTTTCTCTCTCACCTATTATATATCTCGAGGATGATACCTTTCCAGTCCATGCCCTTTTGAATAATGTGGCTTACCAGGCTGACCTCCCTGTCACACCTCCAGTGGATGCCTATCGATTCCTCAACTTTGCACTACCGTTGCTTCATTGTAATCCATGGGGTAGCCCTCAAAAAGGGTCACAACCAGTCATGTATCTCCTACGCCTCATGCTCAAGTCTTGGCTCTTTAGTGCCCCCTTGTACCTGTCCATCAAGCTGGTACTCTGTGACAAGCTATTAAGCCTTAATCCATCCTGGACTGTCTCTATAGATTGGACCCCGAGCAAGAAGAGAAAGCCCTCTTTCTGGTCCCTCCTGCTATCACTTGAAGCCCTTATTAAACTATTATTCTTCTTGCTGGTCTGCGCTGGCAATGTTGAAATTAATCCAGGACCCCCAGAAGGCTTTACCTCCCCATCAGACCTAGCCTCCATTAAAAGTTTAAGCTTCCTTCACATCAATACATGCAGCCTCCTAAAAAAGATCTCATTAATCCAGGCCTGGGTTGCCCACACCTTGCCAGACCTTCTGGTAATTTCTGAGACATGGCTTAAACCTGCTACACATGACAGGGAAATAAATCTACCCAACTACCAGCTATTCAGATTGGACCGCCTGACAAGGGGCGGTGGAGTGGCTATCTATGTTAAATCAAATATTTCTGCATCTTGCCTTAGTGTAACATCACTGCCCAAAGAATTCGAATGTTTATCCCTTAATATAGCTCTCCCCAATATGACAGCTTTTCAATTGGTTGGCTGCTACAGGCCCCCCTCTGCCGGCCTTCAACTCCTAACCCATTTGGGAAATATAATTAAACTAGGCCCCGAAGACACCATCATTTTAGGTGACCTGAACTTAAACTGGCTCTCCAATGCATCTGCACCCCTAGTATCTTTTTGTGACACATATGGGTTCACTCAATTAATAGATGAACCGACAAGAATTAACTCAAAAAACAAAAGTAACAGCACCCTACTTGACATTATGTTGGTAAACAAACTGCACCTGTTTTCACATGCTGGAGTGCTATTCAGTGATATAAGTGATCACTGTCTTATAGCAGGGATAAGATCATCAATCAAGCCAACCAACCCTGCGAAATTCCTCACAAGAAGGTCTAAAAAAAACCTTAACATCGAAGGATATCTCCATGATTTATATCACTCTGTACGCTGGCAAGAATTCTACCACACAGCTTCTGTGGAAGCAGCACTGAAGGTGTTAAATGACATTATCATAGGTGCCCTCAATACTCATGCACCTTTCACTAGCGTTAGAATAAAAAGCAAATCCTGCCGCTGGTTTTCTGCCGATCTTAAATCTGCATTGCTTGCTAGAGATAAACTCTGGAAAAGGGCAAGAAAGACCAAGGATCCGTTTGGCTGCAGTTCAGAAAAGCCAGAAACAGCTGCACCAAAAAAGTGAGAGAAGCCAAGGCTGCCTTCTATACAGCTGAGCTTGATGCCTTCTACCTTAACCCAGCCAGATTCTGGGGCACCATCAAGGGGATCCTAGGGCAGGATTCTAGCACTTCCTTGCCATCACAAGTGCACCTTAACAATGCTGTTATCACTGACGGCGTGAAATTTTAGATGCATTCAATAATCATTTCACTACGGCTGGCCTAGCCTTTGACTCCTCCCCAGCAAATCTATTACGGTCACAACTTAAATTCCAGTCTATCGATGGACAGAAGGCTGCTTCTTCATTCTCCTTCAAGCCAATTTTATTAAAACAAGTGGAAGACCTACTGCTGCATCTAGACACCAAGAAAAGTGCAGGTGCAGACTCTCTGGACCCCTACTTTCTAAAAATTGCTCTACATGCCATTGCAGTTCCCCTGACTCATCTTTTTAATCTGTCCTTATCCATTGGTTCTGTTCCTTCATTGTGGAAGACAGCACATGTGTTTCCCCTCCTCAAATCAGGGGACCCCATGGATCTCAACAATTATAGACCTATATCCATCCTACCGGTGCTGTCTAAAATGTTAGAAAAACTAGTGAGTATCCAACTAAGAGACTACCTCAATGCTAATAATCTCCTTAACCCTGTTCAATCTGGGTTTAGGACCAGACACAGTACCATTTCTGCATTAGCAAAAGTAACAAATGATTGGCAAACTGAGTTAGACAAAAACAGCATCTGTGCTGTATTTCTGAACCTAAGCAAAGCCTTTGATACAGTGGATCATGAGCTGCTAATTTCCTCACTGCACTCCTTAGGCCTGGATTCAACCTCTCTTGGGTGGTTCAGATGTTACCTCACTGATAGAATACAGCAGGTGAAAAATGAAGGTGTCCTATCCTCCTCAAAACCACTTCTAAGGGGAGTACTGCAAGGATCTATCTTGGATCCTATCCTCTTTGCCATCTACATCAACAACATTGATTCCAACCTCACTGTTGCTAATGTTCACCTTTTTGCTGATGATACTGTCTTGTATGTCAGTAATCCCTCACCATCAAAAGCCTGTGAGTTATTACAATCAGAATTCTCCCTGCTGCAACACCAACTACTTGAAAAGAAACTACTATTAAATGCCAAGAAGACAAAGGCTATGTTCTTTTCCACAATATATATTCTACCACTCTCTCAAACATCTTCCCCATTATCCACCATCCTTGGAGAAACCTTGATTATGTGGATAAATTCAAATATTTAGGGCTATGGATTGATAACAGACTTGATTACACTCATCATGTTGAGGAGCTCCTAAAAAAACTCAGACAGAGGCTCGGCCTATTCTTCAGAATCAAACATTATCTAACCAGAGAGTCAAAACAGAGACTAATACAGGCCTCATTTCTTTCTCTCATCGATTATGCAGATTTCCTATATGGCCACTGCACTATGTCCTATTTAAGTAAACTGGATACCTTGTACCACAGAGCTCTAAGATTCATCACAGATCTTCCTTTCAACACTCATCACTGCTTTCTCTATACTGCTGTTGGCTGGACATCCCTACACCTTAGGAGGAATAAAAATGCTGCTTTATGGATTTACAAAGCTCTGTCAAACAAACTTCCACCTTATATTTCTGATTGCTTTACTCTGGCTACACCTAGATCATATGCCCTAAGAAGCAATAGCCTTATCACCTTGAAGATACCTAAAGTCTGTACCCGGCACGGGAGATCTGCAATCAGCTACTTTTTAGCATCTACCTGAATTCTCTGCAGAAGATCCTAAAGTTGAACACCTTCATACCTATAGCATCCTTTAAAAGCTCTTCACAAGTCTCTTTCCTGAGATATGCAACTGCTTTCACTAAGCCTAGTCCTTCTTACCCTTTACCCCCTTTTTTTCTTTCTATCTCCTTTTATATGCTTTTCTAAACTTAGCTACAATATACCCTATAATCCATTGCCATTTCCTTTTTTATCCCCCCATCTCTATTTGCTTAAGTAACTATCCAATTACAACACACCTGACCAGTTTCACAATCCCAATACCTTACAGTCACTTGAGACAAATTGTCTGACTTATTTTGTTTTGTGGTCCAAAACCATTAGTTACCTTGCTTGTATATATGTTTTTTTTTTTTTATTATTGTACCTGTTTATTTATATTAAAGTCTTTGTTTTTTTCTCTGTATTTGTTTATGTATGCTACTATACTTTATTTTGATCTTGACCTATCAGGTCCATCTTGTAAATGAGCTTCGCTCAATGATGTCCGCCTGAATAAAGAAAGATTTTGATTGATTGAAGTTAATCATCTTTTGTATAAACTTCAGTAAGTCCTGGCTGCAACACCCTGGAGCATGCACATTCAGAAAGCATAAACCTTAACAAATAAGTACAGTAATGCAGGACTTGCTGTTTTGCATCCAGATAAGGTAATTGATCAATTTGTCCAGCCACGTATTAACACAATTAATGCTCTATTAGCAGGTAACAGAATATCCATACAAAGTAAATATTAGATTATCTACATTGGCAACAGTTCCCACTATTTATGGTCCTTTTGAGCAAAATAAAAGCAGCTAGGGGCTAACTTTGGGCCCTAGTAAGAATTCCACAGCCCAGGTCGAGGCCACAAAGACCCTGAGTCTCGTCCCCTATTGGGCCTCACCACTTTAGGGAGAGGATGCCCACATTCGTAGGCCCAGTGGGGACCACTAATGTGGGAGTAACGCAGGGAGTTTGTTGGTGCCTTATATAGTTTTCATAGGCATCCTGACAAGGCTCAGTTTAGGCCCTTCACCCCTGTACTAGCAGCCCGTTTGGTCAGTACCACATCTCCATCGACATTCTCCTCGGAGGACAGTGAATCATCCTTCCACCTGTCTTCAGCTGCTGAGTGTGCTCTGTATCAGTCATTCTAGGGACATGGATATGTTGTTCATCCACACTATCTGGCAGGTATCCTTGCCGCTTTAATTCTTGCCGGAAGGTCTTCAAGCTGGCTCCTCCCACCCACCCGGGTGGTAAAACTCTCGGCTCCGCCCCATAACACCAGATCTTCCTTACTGCTTGGAAGCTCGGGTTCCCTCCTTAGCGCTCTGCGTTTGAGACTGGATCCTAATTCTTCAGTTTGTCTGAAATTGATTTTGAAGTTTTTCAAACTTTGGTCTTCTTTTTCCCTCACGGCTGCGATGGACAAATCTGTTCCTGGCTTTCGGAGGTGCCCCTGTGGGCAGAAAATGTCCAAGACGGATCCGCACTCCACATGTGTCTACTGCTTAGGCCTAAGACACCCACCCACAGGCTTGTGAGTTGTGTCGTTCTTTTCGGCCAATGTTCTGACTTGATCAAGGCTGTCTGCTTTAAAGCTCGGGTTTCGAGAACGCTTTCCGCCGTGAAATCTAAAGAGGCTCATTGGGCTGTGTCCAAGGCTGGCTCGGCTGAGCAGCTCGAGCAGATGATCGCCTCGAGAGGAAGTGCCCAGGCCGCGATCTTCTTCTTCCTCGCCGCATTTATCCCGCCTCTCTCTGAGTTCCTCTTATACAGCTCGCTCAAGGAGCTTTGTCAGTCCCTTTCCACAAAGGGAGAGGGGCCTTTGGGACATTCTTCTCGCCCAAGAAAAGAGAGTGAAAGGTAAGTTCCACCGTCGAGTGTTCCTGGGTGGGAAGGTCCCCTCCGGGTAGCGACCATTGACTTCGAGTCGAGGTTGTGGCTGAGGACGCTGGCTCACGGTGCCCCGTCAGGCCAGCCTGCCGAGACTCCCCGTCGATCTAAGTCAAGATTTTCTCGATTCATTAGACGGCTGCCCACTGGAGAAGCCGATAACCCTACTTCACCGGGTTTTCTCCCCGGTGGATACCAAGGATCTGCCTGCTGCTTCGGAACCGCAGTCCCCGGTTAAAGTTCCCGAGCCAAGGGAAGAGTGGGTATCCCCCAACCCTTCCCAGACCCACCCTCGGTCCCCGCGTGGGTCTCTGTCTCGGTCGCGGACCTCTTCTCAGTCCAGCCGTTCCCACCGACATCAGCAGTCTCTGTCTCGTTAACAAAGTAAGTGGCGATGCCGCTCTTCCTCATCCTCCTCCTCTGAGGAGAGGCTTCAACGTAAGTTGTGCCGAAACTACGAGGATTTGATGTGGCAGCAGTTGCTGCTATCCGGGCCTAAGCCGACCCCAGCTATCAAGTGGCTGTCGCCGGAACAGCCGAAGCAACCACTCGTTCCAGTCGAGCTGCCCGCCCCAGGACCGGTTGCTAAGCCGAAACCAGCTGGTCCACCGATTGTGGTGGAACCTCCGCCTCCACAACCGAAGTCCGGGGCACCGACCAAGAGTTCTCGGTCGGGTAATGGCCTGCCCCACAGGTTGTCAGTCACCCTCACTCCCGACCATCCTTGGCAGGTGGAGGGTGGCTCAGGGCCGAGGCAGCTCTTCGCAGACTCTTCGGAATCCGACGATGATTCCTCCCTGTTCTCCAGGCAGTGCGATCTGGAGTCCTCTGGGGCCAGTCAGTGGACGATAGCCCATCGTCCTTCTTGGGTCTGCTTCAGCTCATCTCGGAGTCCACTGGGATGCAGCTCGAGCCCATGTCCAAACGGGCCAAGTATCCCCTGATGGAGATTCTGGACTGAGGGGATTCTCCTACGGAGGCCTTTCCAGTGGCTGAGGCCATTGTCGGCCAAGCCTTGGAGCTTTGGCAGTGGCCTGCTTCCTGTCCAGCGCCTTCCGCCAGGATGGCCAGGAAGTATGCGGTCCCTACCAGCTCTTTGCCCGGTTTCTCGGAACACCCTTCCGCGGAGAGGCTAGTCACCGACAGTGTCTTCCAACGTTCCGGTAACGCTCCGGACGTGGACAAAGCCCCCCGACAAGGAATCCAAAAAGCTGGACTTTGCCGGGCGCAAGGTGTACGCTGCGTCCTCCCTCTGCCTCCGACAGGCCAGCTCGGCCGTGCTGATGGCACACTTCTCCCACGCCCTCATGGGCTCCCTGGATGAGGTTGTTCCTCATCTCCCGCCTGACCTGCAGACCACGGTCTGCCAGGTGCGGGACCAGGGCAGGGTGGTGGCGAAGCAGCAGCTCCAGACTGCTCTGGACATAGGTGATTCCTGTGCCAGGTCAGTAGCGGCCACAGTGGCCATGCGACGCAGGGCGTGGCTGAGGATATCCACTTTCATGGCAGATACTCGGCACAAGTTGGCGGACGTCCCCTTCTTGGGGACTGACCTCTTCGGCCCTGGAGTGGAGGGACACCTCCAGCGGATCGAAAAGTCCAGTGCCACTCTAGACTCTGTCACCTCTGCCCAGAGGGACAAAGTCCACTGTCAGCAGTAGAAGTCCTTTCGTCCTTCAGTCCCTGCTCCTCGACCAGCCCAGCAGCACCAGCAACAGGGCCAGCAGGCTCGCGCTTGGCAGTCCAAACCCAAGCCGATGGCTTCCTCCAACAGGAAGCGAGGAGATAAAGGCCCAGGAGGTCCCTCGGCCGGTTCTTCCTCCAATCCTGTCCAGTGACTGGTTGAGGGGTGCCGCCCCCAACCTCGTCACTCCCCCCCGGGGTTCCCCCCATGGGGGGATGGCTCTGCCACTTCTTTTCTGCCTGGTCCGCTATTACCATGGACCACTGGGTGTTGGAGGTGGTAGGAAAAGGCTTGCCTCTGGAGTTCGAGCAGGCCCCACTTATTCGAGCCATCGCCCCTCGGGGGGCCATGGGATCTGCAGCCTCGCTGTTGGCCCGCCGGGCCGACATTGTCCTGCTCCTCGGAAAAGAGGTAATCAGGAAGGTGGCAGATCCTTCTTCAGACCCGGGGTTTGTGTCCAGGTACTTCCTGGTCCCAAAACGGATGGGGGGCTGGCACTCCATTCTCGACCTGCATGACCTGAACAAGTTCCTAAGCTCTTGAACCTTCAGGATGGTCACTCTGGCTCAGATTATCTCATTCTTGGAACGAGGCATGTGGTTCTGCTCCTGGACCTCCAGGACCCATTCTTTCACGTCCCAATCTGTCCGTCCCATCAGAGACTCCTCCACTTCAGAGCGGAGGGATCCCTTTACGAGTTCCAAGCCATGCCCTTTGGCCTCTCTCTAGCTTCCAGGGTCTTCACCAAATGCATGGTAGTGGTGACAGCATTCCTGCGGCGCTGAAGGGTCCAGGTGTACCCTTACCTGGATGATTGGCTGATAGCAGCCCCCTTCAGACAGGAGGTGGAGGCGGTCCAGAGATCTGGCCCTCCAGGTTTGCTCTCAGGTTGGCCTCCTCATCAGCGAGGCCAAGTCGGAACCATGTGCCAAAGCAGGTGATTCTGTTCATCGGGCAGAGCTCGACTCTCTGGAGCCAGAGCATGGCTCCCAGTGGACAGGGCCGAGGTTCTTTCCTCCTTTGCCCAATCATTTCTGGTTGGGCAGTTGCGCCCTGCCCGGGACTTTCTGCGCCTCCTGGGCCTCATGGTGGCTTGCACCAGCGTGGTCCATTGGGCCCATTGGTACATGCGTCCCCTTCAGTGGGGACTGGCCAGCCAGTGGTCACAACGCTGCGATCCGTTGGACCGTCCCGTGACAGTGACCCAGGAGATGTGGAACGCTCTCCAGTGGTGGATCGTTTCAGCTCATCTACAGGAGGGTATCCCGTTCGTCCACCCCGAGCCGACGGTCTCTCTCTCGACCGATGCATCTCTGATGGGTTGGGGTGCCCATCTGGGGGAACACCGAGTGCACGGCCTCTGGTCCCCTCGGGAGTCCCAATGCCACATCAACCTGCTGGAGCTCCGAGCGGTCCATCTAGCTTTCACCGCCTTCGCTCCGTTTCTACGGGGTCTAGTGGTTCAGGTCCAGACGGACAACACCACGACCATGTACTATCTGAACCGCCAGGGCGGGACACGCTCCCTGCTGTTATGCAAGGAAGCTCTCCGCATTTGGTCCCTAGTGCGCAGCCTGGAGGTAGATCTCCTAGCCATTCACGTGGCAGGAGTCTCCAACACCCTGGCCGATGCCCTAAGCTGGATAGAGGCTGCATCTCACGAGTGGTCTCTCCTGCCAGAGGTAGTACAAGATCTCTTCTCCCACTGGGGCATCCCTCAGGTGGACCTGTTTGCCTCCAGGGAGAATGCGAAGCTGAGTCTGTTCTGTGCCCACCCCCCTCAGCAGGGCTCACTGCAGGAGGATGCCTTCTCGAGGCCATGGACCCCAGGCCTCTTCTACACCTTTTCCCCCATTTCGCTTGATCCACAGGGTGCTTCTCAAGGCAAGGAGGGACAAGGCGCAGGTGATTCTGGTAGCCCCAGACTGGCCCCGCCAGTTCTGGTATCCAGATCTCCTCAACCTCAGCTCCAGGCTCCCGAGGTGGCTTCCAGCCCGCCCGGACCTGATCTCAGTTGATCAGGGGAAGGTATTCCATCCAGACCGTCAATCCCTGCACCTGACTGCCTGGTTCCTGAGCGGCTAGAGTTCCAGGCCTTGGGTCTTTCCGACGAGGTCCTCAACGTCATTGAGGCGTCCCGTAAGGAGTCAACCAGAAAATGCTGTGCCTTCAAATGGAAGAGGTTTTCCATTTGGTGCCAGGGGAAGGGCCTGGACCCTTCTGACTGCCCCTTGGCAAGCATTCTGGACTACCTGTGATCCCTTTCTCATAAGGGCTTCAGCTCCATCCCTTGGGTGCACCTGGCAGCCATCTCTGCTATCAAGGCGGGCGGCAAGCAGTCGGTGGCACAGGAGAAGGTGGTCAGGCACTTTTTCAAAGGCCTTGACCACATTTCCCCTCTGGTGCAAGAACCTCCACCTCTGTGAGATCTGCTGTTGGTATTGGCCAAGCTCATGGACAAGCCATTTGAACCAATGCACAGGTGTAATCTTTCACACCTGTCGTGGAAGACCACCTTCTTGATGGCTATCATGTCAGCCAGAAGGATGGGAGAGCTCCAGGCGCTTTCCATCGAGCCTCCCTACCTGGTGTTCCACAGGAACAAGGTTGTCCTGCGCCCCCACCCGAAGTTCCTCCCGAAGGTGGTGTCGGAGTTTCACCTTAACCAGGTGTTGACTCTGCCAGTGTTCTACCCCAATCACACCTCGGAGGCCGAGTATAGGCTCCATACTTTGGACCCTAGACGAGCGCTCGCTTATTATAAGCAGGGCCCAGAGTTTTCCGCGATTCTGCGGTCGCGGTCACACGCGGAATTAACCGCAGAATTTGTGGCCACCTGCAGAACTCACAGGCACCAGCGGAATTCATGGCTGATCGCTGAATTTTCGGCAGCAGACCGCAGAAGTTACAGTGCTATGCATGGGTGCATTGAAGAATGGCTGGTTCATGCTGTAATCCCCTTTTTCCATCGGAATGTCTTCGGTGCAAGTGGAGCAAGAAAAAGTTTAGGAGAGTTCAGGCAGAATGATGACCACGTTGCACCCAAGAACTAAAGAAACCTCTAGCCGTTCCCACTGTCAGAAGCCCTGGTTCTGTTTAGGAGAGGTTCTACAGGGGGAAGGAAGACTGAGGCAGCTGCATGCTGCAAGCTGAGAGGAGTTTGAGGGAGACTGATGCCACTTCTGAATGGTAGGTGTCGCCCCCAAAAACTAAAGAAACTCTTGTTTTACTGGTCAGATACTGTACTCGGCGATTGACATGGCCCTCCTCTCACCTTCTCAGTCGGTTGCTGAACTATACAAATACTAGGTCACTGTAATATAGTAGGCTATGGCGCTTAAACTACAGCAAGAGTGAAACAGACTGACATCCTGAAGAAATGACCAGAACCAGGGAAAAAATATTGACTGAATTAGGTCAGATGCATTGAGCACAATTAAACACAGAGAAGAAATGCACCGCGGAAGTTACAGCCAACCGCAGAACTCGACGGCATCGGACCATAGTCTCATGTCAGTTTCTATTTGATCGCAATGCTGAGTCCCACTTGGATCAGGGAATTTTAAATTAAGAAATTGGATCAGGGTTTTAAAATTAAAACTGCATCCATTTGTTTAAGACTGACTGTGAGTTTGGAGTCAGGTCAGGCGACTTTCACCATGGTTCATTGCAATAAGGAAACTCAGGTTGGTTGCCATAGCAACAGACTTACACCGGTTAAAATGCAGAGCTTAGATATTCACACTACCCGAGGGTCACAGCAGTGGAGAACCTAGCTTTCCTCCTGGCTGGTATGGTGGGGTGGATAACTAGGTCCAACAGTGCTTACAGCACTCACCTGAAGTCTCCATCAGTTTCTGCAGAAATCAGCTTGTGATGGCTTGGAGCGGGAAAGTTTGTCAGTCAAACAGCTGCCGTTTTTTTTTTTTTTGGGGGGAGCTATTCAGTGCAAGTCACATTTGTCATTAGAGCAACTGAGGTGCCAAAGAACAAAAAGCAGGTGTCATCTTCTGTTTATGGTGATTAGGCTGTGTTTTTAAGAGTATTCTTATTCCCCCCATTTCTGCTTGTGTTATTAAGATTTTGGAATGTGACATCATCCCAGACAGTCGGCTAGAGGCTTCATTGGGGTAAGTAAGTGTTCTCATGGCAGTTGTCATTCTTCCCCCGTCCAAGTTATATTGTATATAGAATGTTTTATTTTAATATTTTAAGGGGGTTTCCAATGTAGTTTCTATGTTAACTTAGCTGGTTTCTATTTATTGCTGGAACCACTGTGATCTGTCATTCCCAGTTTTGTACAATTTGATTTACAGGGTTGTTTCTTAGTGTATGCTCACTTTTATAGCCTTAATTTTAGGTAGTTGTTATGGTTGGAGTTGCATTTTCTAGCTCCTTTTACCTTCTTTTCTCAGGTTGGGGGGTACTACATTGTTAACTTGCCTGAGGGTGATTGATGTAAATGGTACTTGGGGGAGTGTTATCCACCCCTTTTTTATACCGTAATGCCCACTACCCACTACTAGCAGCAATTAGTAACTCGATCAACTAAATTATTAACTCAAAGTAAACTCAGCTTCAATATATATTTAGCTGGAATGTAGATAGAATAAATAATGTATTTATATAATATATTTAGAATAAATAATAAGAGAGTAAAACATCTCCCTGATATATGTTGCTTGAAGGCAATGTGGAGAGTACAAGGGAAGACAAAGCTTTTCCGACACTGGTTCCGTCACCGATGTTAATCTCTTGCATTCTCCACACTGCCTTTAAGCAGCATATATCTGTAAGTGTGCTTTTTAAATGCTTTTTTAATAAAGGAAGCACTGATGTCACTTAGCATGTTGCTCATTGCTGGTTTTTGTGATGTGCTGACAATATAGATGCACACGGGGAGGGGGTGAGCAGTTTACTCTGGATGAGTGCCAGCCACAACAGGGCAAGACAGGGACACACGAAGTATGCGCACTCTACATGCAAAATTCTGAGAGCACAACTTTTAGAAAAATTATAACAGTTTATATTAAAGAAAATCTGTATTTGGACATGGAAACCCATATATCTGATGTGTCTCTGTCTTGCCCTGTCCACAGTAAACTGCCCACCCATGCTTGGAGCCGAGCCTTCCAGGGCTGAGCCCAGCTCATAGCTGGGATTTAAAATGAATAATTGAACCTTCTGTGACTCTCCTTGCCTCCACTCTGAGTGCCCCTGCCAAAACTGGCTGCACACAACAAAAACCATCACAGAACAATGGGCAGTCTGATATGAGATTATTTTATTCACAAATAGTACAGAAGTGCACTTGCAATTCATTGAGGCTTTAGAGCAGCGCAGCAGGTGCAAGAGTGTAATGCCAGTGATTCGACCAGTTGGTTTTGCAAAAAGCTTTCTCGAGTGATGAACGTTTTAACAAAACCAGCTGAGTCACCCACTCTTGAACCCTCTGCACTGCTTTGAAGCCACAATTAATTATAAATTGCACTTTTTACCATTTGCAAATAAAGTAATCCTGTATCAGACTGCTCCTTGCTCTGTGCTGGTTTTTAATGCTTGCACCAACTGAGCAGAGACCCGATACGCGGGAATGATTAAATCCATATAGCCCCCATGAATCAGTCCCGCTACTGGCAGGAAACAAAGAATTTTAATTTTAATTGAAGCCTCCATCGCTCTGTGGGGCTTGAACCTGCCACTTGTGGAAAAAGAAACCACTTCCCTTCTTTGCTGGCTATATAGCATTTTGCTGGCACTTTCACTGCTGTGAACATCTTTACTGAATATAACAATTCTAAAAAACATTTAAGTATAATTATTTAAATAATAATGGTCAGATACTCCCTACTAGCAGCAATTATAAACTCAGTGTAAGCCTCTCTATTGCTCTCCATGGCCAGATCCAGTTGTTGGGTGGAAAAAAGTAATAATTTCCCATCCTGGGCAGGTCTGCTCTGATGGGATTTGACTTTTTAATTTTCTGCACTGTCACTTCAAGCATTTAATGTTTTCACTCCAGATTTTCAGCATTACCATTTTACCATACCTCCTTATGAACAGTACAACTGTCATTTTTCACATCTCACCCGAAATGTGTTTTTGCACATGTAGCACACACAATGGCGCGGTCAGTGTGCAAAATCTATGTTCCGGACAGATTAATAAAATCACAGTGATACTGTTCATGAGCAGATGTCTTAAACTGGCTATGTTGAAAATTTGGTGACTCTATATAAAATGACTGTGTTACGGCGTGCATTGCGTCAGATTGGGCAGAAAAAATTAAGGGTAAAAAGTGCCACAGAATTGCATGAAATTGGTGCTGAGTGCTGCAGAAGTTCTCGGCAATGAGAACCCTCAAGCAGCAGAATCCTTTGGTCCGATGTGCCGCAGAAAAATCGGGGCCCTGATTATAAGGAGCGGACGGCTGAAGTTCGGGGAGAGGTTCGCCAGCTGTTTGTCACCTATGTTGAAGCCGCACCTGGCAGACCTGCAGCAAAGCGGACGATAGGCAGGCAGATCACCTCCTGCATAGAGCTCTGCTACAGGTTGGCGGGCATGGAGCCTCTCAGAGGGATAAGAGCTCATTCTACCCGCCATACCGCTGCATCGGTAGCTGCTTCCAGGATTGTCCCTATCCAGGATATCTGCAGGGCTGCTACCTGGAAGTCAGCACATACCTTCATTACCCACTACCACATCGACCTCGAGTCTCTCTTTCCCAAGTAAGTATCGGGGGTGTGCGCCTTGCCTCCCTCCTCCCAGAGAACTGCTAGGAGTCTGCCAGACAGTGTGGATGAAAAACATATCCATGTCCCTAGAAATACAGGTTACTCACCTGTAACAGGACTTCTAGGAATGGTATATGTTGTTCATCCACATGACCCACCCGACCTCCCTGGCTTCGACGCACAACCTGAGCTTCCAGCGGGCCAGATCTGGCGTCATGGGGCGGAGACGAGAGTTTTACCACCCGGGTTGGAGGAGCCAGCTTGAAGACCTTCAGGCAAGAATTAAAGCGGCAAGGATACCTGCCAGACAGTGTGGATGAACAACATATACCATTCCTAGAACTCCTGTTACAGGTGACTAACCTGTATTTCTTGGTGGAGAGCCTCCAGGCACTTGTCCTAGGGTCATACACAAGCTGTGATCCAGCAGCTCTGTTGTTGGAAATTTTTGGGAGTTCCCAATAATGACACAGTTGTCATCCCTCTATGATCTACAGCAGTATGGATATTCTGATCTTACTTCGAGATACAGTTCTTGCAGCAGGTAACACCGTTAGGACTGAAGCCGGCAGGCGGCAGGACCCCACGGAATTCTTCTAGCTAGCTAACTTCAGTGGGGACCGCCCCTGACGTCGGTCCCGCCTCCGATGTTGGGCGTAGTACATAAGGGGGCAGTCCTAGTTCCCAGATTCTTTTCCCGCCGTCGACTTGCATGTCTCGACCCTTTGGATCGTTTCTAGTGCGCGACGCATGGTCAAGTTCTTCCTTCGGGAAACAGTTCATTTTTTCAGCTAAGTTGCTGTCTGATGTCCTCTCCAACCTCCGTTGAAGGCCATCCCTCGAAGTGCGCCTGTGGGAAGCAAATCCCGTTCAAGGATCCGCATTCGGCCTGCATCCGGTGCCTAGGCCCAGACCACGACACCCGGTCCTGTATTTTCTGCCAAGGGTTTAACAGCCGGACCCAGATCCGCCGCCAGAAGGCTCTGCAGGCGTTCCTGCTCGAGGAGAAAGTTAAGGCCATGGACACCTCCAAGGGGAGTTCTGCTGAGAAAGCCCGGAAACATTCTGAGAAACATAGGGAGAAGGCTCCATCCAGGTCCCCATCTAGGGCCTCCGACTCCCGTAGGTCCGGCTCTTGGTCCGACCGTTCGCCATCCCGGGCCCACTCTCAGCCTCCCTCCGCTGTGGTGAAGAAACCTTCGGGCTCCTCTTCCTCTTCACAGGCCAAGACCTGCAGGCCCTCTTCGTCCTCTTCTTCCAAAGCCCTGGTTAGGTCTGGGGACCATCACCATCACCGTAAGTCGGGTTTCCCGCCATTCTGAACCCAACGTCAGGTCTACCTCCTTGCCTCCTCCTCCCCAGCGGAAGACCAAGGAGCTTACCTCGCTCAAGAAGCTGTCGGACCTGGCGTCGGCCACTCATCACAGGTCCCAGGAGCCACCGACCAGATGCCCCTCGCCGGTCAGGCCTTTGCCCTCTCTGTTGTCAGCAGGAGGGCCGATGTCCACAAGAGTTGAGAAGAGGACCCCGACGCCTCCTACCAACGTTGGTCAGGAGACTATCACGGAGGAGGAACTGACACAGCCCGAGGACCAGACGAGCGAACCCGGTCCTGTCGAGCCTCCAAGGGAACCCTCCCCGCAACCTGAGGCCCCTGAGGAGCCAACGCCGGAACCAGACGACCAGCCACCGGTGCCTGGTCAGTCATCGGGCCTTTCTTTCTCTGAGGTAAAGGAGCTCTTTACCTACTGGTGGGATACCATTAAAAAGGATGTGGTTCCCACACCAACTCCTCTACCTCCTCCTCCTCCTCCACCACCTGCGACCCCCTCCGGCCCCTGCGCCCCCTTCCCCATCCGGGGCAGCGGGCAGAGTACCTCTTCCCCCCACCCCGTACCCTACGGACCCTCCAAGGGGAAGACCAGATAGAAGGAGACCTCCATCTAGATCCTCTTCAGGGTCACCCAGTCCTAAGAGACCCAGAAGACGACGCCGTTCGCCTTCGACGGAGGATACAGGATCGGAGTCCTCGACAAGATCCAGATCCCTCTCTCCCCTTCTGATCCCCTCTCCGGACCCACGTGAGCTTCCTAAATCTCCTCCGGATGACCCATCGTTCTCGGAAATCATGAGACATATCCAAGAGAACATGGGCTGGGATGTGGAAGAGTTAGACCCCAAGAGATTATGCCTTGCTAGATATATTCGGCAGAAGGACCCCAAGCCTGTGGTGGTACCACCCTTGGTGGACACTTTTGTGGACGTCACCAAGGCAGCGTGGAAGCATTCACACTCGCTTCCGTCGATGCCGAAGAAAGCTGACCGCCTGTACAAGGCTCCTAAGGAGGACCAGTACTTGGCTCAACATCCTCTGGCCGACTCTCTGGTCATAACAGCCTCTCATGACCGGTCCCAGAGACCGCAACATTTGAGCACCCTGCCACCGGACCCAGAGTCCAAACAACTGGACGCTATGGGCAGGCGCACGTACGCTTCCACTACCTTTGCCATCAGATCCCTGAACTACTTAACCCACACGGTGCAGTTCCAAAATGCTTTGTGGGAACAGGGACTGGATCTGGCGGAGAAATTTCCAGAAGGTGAGCAGGAGGAGGAGATGTTGCAACTCCTCCGTACATGTTCGGACGTGGGGACCCAGGTGCTGCGAGCCGCGTATGACTCCGCGGACTCCTCGGCCAGAGCGGCAGCTTCAGGCATATGCCTCCGGAGACCCTCATGGCTCCTTGTCTCCGGATTTACCCCGGACGTCCAGAAGAACATCATGGATGCCTCTTTCAAAGGAGAAGTTCTCTTTGGTGCACCCTCTGAGAAGGTTCTCACCAAGCTCCAAGAGGCCGGGAAGGCGGTGAGGTCGGTCCAGGCAATGTACCGACCAAAGCTTAGTTCCTTTCGTAGGAACCAAAGCCGTTTTCGTGGATGGACACAGAGACAACAGTCCCGCACTGGTCCACAACAGAGGGGCTCCGGTTCCCGCAGAGCCCAGGGAAGACAGCCCACGGGCAGAAGTCACCGCCCAGCTAAGCTGGCTCAGCCCGCGGCTCCCTCCGCCACCACAGCCTGACTCCTTCCCGGCCCCCGGCCCTCAGGATCAATGGGACATCAAGGTCGGGGGTCGTATTGCGAATTACCTGCCAGGATGGCAGTCCATAACCACCGACAGGTGGGTTCTTCAGTTGGTCAAAAAAGGCCACTTTATAGAATTCGCAGACAAGCCACCCTTGAGGCCTCCTCTGCTCTCCTGTTACTCGGGTCAGCACAGATTGCTTATTAGGCAAGAAATACTCACGCTCCTGCAGGAGGGAGCAGTGGAGTATGTTCCGGAGAACCAGATAGATTCCGGATACTATTCCCACTTCTTTCTGGTTCCCAAGAAAACAGGGGACCTCCGTCCAATCTTGGGCCTCAGCGACCTAAATATGTCGGTCGCCTACAAACGATTTCGCATGGTGACCCTTCCGGGCCTCATCCCCATGCTGAAGCAGGACGCCTTTTTAGCGTCCCTAGACATGCAGGACGCCTACCTGCACATCCCTGTGGCTCAAGCGCACAGGAGGTTCCTGCGCTTCGAGTTCCTCGGCTACCATTTTCAGTTCCGGGCCCTTCCGTTCGGACTCATTGGCCCCCAGGGTCTTTACCAAATGCATGGTAGTCGTGGCAGTGTCCTTAAGAAGACAGGGCCACTATGTGTTCCCGTACTTGGATGATTGGCTTCTCATGGCCGCCTCCAGAGAGGCGTTGTTGCTGGCTATTCAGAGCACTCAGGACTTGTTCCAGTCTTTGGGTATTATAATCAACTATGAGAAGTCTCTCCTTGTACCGTCGAAGAAGCTGCAGTTCATAGGCGTAGTTCTGGACACCATTCAGGGGAAAGCCTTTCTCCCAGACGACAGAGCGGAATGCATCAGATCCCTCATCAGGGATCTCTCGGCGAAGAAGACTGTCCCTGCCAGGCTGGTCCTTCGTCTGCTCGGACACATGGCTGCGGCCATTCCGACCATCCCTTTGGCTAGGCTTCACATGCAGATAACTCAGTGGATGCTCAGGGTGCAGTGGGACCAAAGGCAAGACCACATGCAGCATCCGGTCAGAATCACAAATGCCATGATTCGAGACTGGCAATGGTGGCTAGACCCAGGGACACTTTCTGCAGGTGTCCCATTTACAGCGCCGTCCCCGGAGATAATCCTCTCCACAAACACCTCAGGGCTAGGGTGGGGAGTGCACTTGAACGGGGTGAGGTCCCAGGGAACATGGACCCCTCAGGAAGCCCACCTCCACATCAAAGTGCTGGAGATGAGGGCGGTCCTCTATGCCCTGCAGGCCTTTCAGTCAGAAATCCCGTCGTGCACTCTTCTGCTTCAGACAGACAACATGGCGGTGATGTATTACCTCAACAAGCAAGGAGGCGCACACTCTTACTCCCTTTGCAGGGAAGCCATGAGAGTGTGGGATTGGGTAATTCGACACGGCGCGAACCTGATTGCAGTTCACGTTCCCGGAGTGGACAACACAATCGCAGATGGCCTGAGTCACTCTCAGGCCAGAGTCCATGAGTGGGAACTTCTTCAAGGGGTCGCAGAGGATCTGTTTCTGTGATGTGGCACTCCAGAACTGGACTTATTCGCTTCCCCATCCAACGAAAAACTGCCCAATTTTTGCTCGCTAGATCCAGGGCCTGGTGTTTTCTGGCGAGACGCGTTGTCCCTCTCCTGGGCGGACAGATTCCTCTACGCTTTCCCTCCCTTCCCGTTGATCCAGAGAGTTCTTCTGAAACTTCACAGGGAGCATGCAACAATGATCCTGGTAGCCCCATTCTGGCCCAGACAGATCTGGTTCCCCTTGCTAACGCAGCTGTCCCAGGAACCTCCAATTCCGTTGCCTTTCAGCTCCCACCTCTTGTCTCAGGAGGAAGGTTCTCTAGTCCACCCGGACTTACACTCACTGAACCTGCATGCTTGGCTCCTAGAGACATAGCCATTTTGCGACACGGGGTCTCGCAAGAGGTGGCGGAAGTCCTTTCCGCGGCCAGAAAAGCCGACAACGATGCGACGTACGCCATGAAATGGTGCCGTTTTTGTCTGTGGTCGCAAGCACGTGGCTTTTCCCCTTTAGGTTGCCCGGTGAAAGCAGTGCTAGAATACCTGCTCTCCCTTTTCCATTCGGGTCTCGCCTACTCCTCTATTAAGGTGCACCTCTGCGCTATTTCTGCTTTCCACTTCCCGGTGGGACAGCACACAGTGGCGCAACTTGAGGCCTCTCGAGATTTTCTGAGGGGTGTTACACCTTAGGCCACCCATTAAGGACCCTGTTCCTCCATGGGATTTACTCTGTCCTGGAACAACTCACGCTTCCCGCTTTTGAACCTGCCACGGATTACGAGCTGCGTTTCCTGTCATGGAAAACGTTCTTTTTAGTTGCTGTTACGTCCGCAAGGAGAATTTCTAAGCTTCACGCTCTCATGTGTAAGGAACCTTATTTGATTTTCCACCAGGACAGAGTGTCCCTGAGGACGAATCCTAAGTTCTTGCCTAAGGTGGTCTCTGCACTCACTCTCAATCAGGACATTGACCTTCCTGTTTATTTCCCTAAATATGCTAATAGAGGAGAAGTGCTGCTCCACACCCTGGATGTTCACCGCTGTCTTGGGTACTACCTGAGCAGGACTAAACAGCTTTGCAAGTCGGAGCAACTCTTTGTTTCCTTCGCTAAGAGGATGATGGGTCAACCAGTATCGAAGCAGTCCCTTTCTCGCTGGCTTGTCCAGTGTATATCATACTGCTACGATGCTAAGCAGAAGCCCCTCCCAGGTACAGTCCGGGGCCATTCCACTAGGGGGGTGGCTACCTCCTTTGCAGCACTTCGCAACGTCTCCTCCTCTGCCATTTGTGCTGCAGCCACTTGGAGCTCTGTGCATACTTTTATCAGGCATTACAGCCTGGACATTGCTTCACGGCGAAGAGACAGTTTCGGCCTGGCCGTGCTACAGGGTCTCCTGTCCTAGAGTCAGGACTTGGATGTTTTTTTCTTAATGTCCTCCTCCCAGAATGCTTACAAGCGTTATTGCTTGGAAATCGGTCCTAATGGTGTTACCTGCTGCAAGAGCTGTATCTCGAAGTAAGATAGTACAGTTACGTAAGAACTTACCGTAACAGTAGATCTTCGAGAACAGCTCTTGCAGCAGGTACCTTCCCGCCCACCTTCCCCCTCGGAGGAGGCATAGCTTACCGAGCCTTGAGCAGGGGCTTACGCCCTTTTGTCTTCTGATACTGGATCCTCAGTCTCCTATTCTGATGTCGTCCTGTGGCCGAAAGTCTCCGGCGGGAGAACTGGGGAATCTGGCGGGACCGCCCCCTTATGTACTACGCCTGATGTCGGAGGCGGGACCGACGTCGAGGGCGGTCCCCGCTGAAGTTAGCTAGCTAGAAGTATTCCGTGGGGTCCTGCCGCCTGCCGGCTTCAGTCCTAATGGTGTTGCCTGCTGCAAGAGCTGTTCTCGAAGATCTACTGTTACGGTAAGTTCTTACGTAACTATACTTTACCTGCTAATAGAGCATTAATTGTGTTTAATATGTGGCTGGACAAATTGATCAGGCAGATGGAGGCAGTATAGCACAGTGGTTTAAGGCTCTCGGCTGCAAATCTGGTGACATCCAGCAGACCAGACCCGGGTTAGAATCCCCCAGCTTCCACTTGCATACTGAGTGACCCTGAGCAAGTCACTTAACTTCCCTGGTCACCCCTGTGTGTTTTTAAAAAAAAAAAAAAGGCATCGAGGGCAGTGTGTAGAAGTCAACCGTCTCGGACACCATCCCCCAGGGAACTCTTACAGGGTCTTGAGGTGTGGTACTGCAGACCCAGTTGGGGCCTCAATGACTCACATGTGATTGACCTCCAGAGGCAGCCTACGCTCAGACCATGCCTTTGGCAGGAAGATTTTTGCCTCCTTACGTGCCCTCGTGTGCAGCTCTGCACACCAGGAACATCTGGTGATGTTCAGTCATCACCCATGGTTGTAGCGAAGTCTGTTCATAGCTGCCATGCCTCAAAGCAAGTCAGTCAAGCAAGCCATTACCTTTCTGCTTTGTGCCTGGAGATAGCTCAACACCAGTCTGGGGCATTGTGTGATGCCAATGGGATGGCCTCCAGGCTAGTGGGAACTGCAAGCTGCATCAGGTGGATGGCATGGCTTCGCATCTTTGGCTTGGCATAAGGTGCTTAACTCGCATTTCCAGGGGGCTCACTTAGTCTTCCCTGGGTGAGACAGGAACTGTTGTGGCACCTTCCTGTCCTTCTGCCACAGGAGTCTCCACATGCCCTGATCAACCTGTGGTTTCACCAGACCTATAAGGAGCCCCTGTCCTCAGGTGCTGTCCCCCGTGCAGAGGGCTTAGGGTATCTGTTACCCTCGGAGTAAGTTGGCTACTCCCTCAGAAGAGGGGCCCGCTTGGTACTTGGACCCATAAGTGGAAATTAATGACTATTTATGTACTTGCCATAACTGATCTTCTAGAATATCGTCACTATTGATTACCACACCCGCCCACCATCCTCTGCTCTAGTAGGGCCAGGGCCTCTGGGCAGCTCACCCTTCAGTGCTGGCCAGCACTGAATATGCTAGAGTGCTCCCCAGTTGCACTCCCCTGGAGTGGCCTTCAAAAATAGAAGAGAAAGAAAGGGGAAAAAAAAAAAAGAGGATCCAGTTTAGTGTGTGTGTGTGTGTGGTGGACTTATTATTGGGTTCACTTCCCCACCCAAAAAAAGGGGGGAGGGACAAGTAGCTTTCTTTTTTCCTCTCTCCCTTCCTTCTTTCCCTACCTCTTTTGTCATCCTTCTCCCTGCCCTGGGTATATCCCTGTTACTTCCTAATGCAATCTGTGCCTTATGGCATTATCCACACTAACTCCATCTGGCAGCTGCACTGGCTATGGGAAATGCTATGCGCTGGATTGGGGGCCAGAACACTAGCTCTTAGACAGGGTGCATCCCTGTGGTTGCAGGAGAAGCAGGACATTTCCTGTCATTACTTCTTTTAACCAGGTTGGATTGTTTTTTGGTTGGTATGACAGTTTACTTCCCTTAAAGTTAGTTGGGCTGTCATCCCACTACCTTTAGGGATACCTAGGAGATGAGCACATCTCGACTCCTTTGCCAGTATTGTCCTACAACGTCACGTGCACCTGGAATTCTCCTTTCTAGGGTTGTGGATACAATGTAGTATTCACACTTTTGACAGTGTTCCTTTCCCTTTAAATCCTGCCAGAATGTCTTCAAGCTGGCTCCTCCCACCTACCTGGGTATTAACTCCCTCGGCACCGCCCTGTGACATTAGTTCTTTCTTTCTGCTGGAAGAAGGTTCCTTTCCTTGCTGCTCTCTGTGCTGAGTAGGCCCTTTGCTTCAAAACTTTACAAAACCACTTTTGTGTTCAAGCAAAATTCGAACACGTTTGAATCCTCATGGATGACTCTTCAATCGGGGCTCTGTTTCAAAAAATGCAAGTGCGGGCAGCAGATGTCCCGAATGGACCTGCACACCTTGTGTGTCTGTCTAGATCACGATCCCCCAGGTGTATGGCCTGTCTCACCTTGCATCCCAGTATTCTGGAAGACTGGCACGCTCTACTATTTTTAGGGCACCCAGATGAGCGGGACCCTCCCATTCGGTCAAAAGACACCTGTCTGGCAGTCTCTGTGTTTTTGAAGAGGCGGTGGCTCAGGTCACGGGGCATGGCTCTTCAGCTTTGGCCTTTGTGCCGCTTTCCTTTAGTGCCACCTTCTTGGGGCATTTAGGGATTTGTGCCAGTCCCTTTCTACCCTTTGGTAGGGCCCCTCTAAGGGTACAAAATCCTCAGTCATCAAGAAAGGAGACTAAAGTCTTTGTCATCTGTTGTGGAATCATGAGCACAGTCTGGCCTTGGATTCCCACCCTTCTCTGGAGGTTTCAACTACGGCCAATCCTTTGTTCCAGGCCACGAGTTCCATGGTCTCCCCATTGGACCAGACAGTTGAGACGCCAGTCTACCAACCTTCCGAGATTTTTCTTGAGCTGGTCCGCATACTGTTGCAGGACAGGTTGGATACCTCATTTTCTGGGACTCTGGTCCTACCTGATGCATCTCATGGGTCTGACCAGCACGCTGATCCAGTCACTAACCCTCGGGATCCCATTACCCAGGAGGATCCACTGCATTTGCCAGTTCCCTCTAGTTCTTAGTTCTTGCTGTCTGCTTTACTGAAGGTAGAGGTCGTGATCCTGAAGTCCGGGGTCGAGCAGTCCACACCATCATCAGCATTTCCACTCTTGGCATTCGGGCAAGCAGCACCTCCGCTGTTCTTCTTTTTCCTCCTTGGATGAGGAGAGGCTCCACAAAATGTGTCGGCGCTACAAAGAACTTTTGTGGCATCAGCTCATGTTTACCAGGTTAAGCCAATTCCGGCCCCCACCCCAGCTCTTCCATGGACCCTGCCACCAAGGCCGCAGCCTACTCCAACTCTGCCTGTTCCGGTCTCGTTGCCCATCCAGGTGGAGCCGTGGCCTGAACAGCTGAAGGATGGTCCCCCTCCTAAGGATGCCCGTACCACTTCTGGGCTTCTACATCAGTGGTCTGTCACCCTGACTCCCAACAGACCTTGTAGAGTCAGTGGGGACTCTGGTAGTCAGCTGCTTTTTAATGAATCCTCCGACTCTGAGGACTCCTCCATGCATTCCCATCTGTTGGATGCCGAGGCAGGGGAGGATTTCTCCATGAAGCACGGTCCCACCTCTTTAGGGGGCTTGCTCCGCTTGATTTTCAGAGTTCACTGGGATCCAGATGGAGCACATCTGGAAATGGGCCAAGTGTCCCTTGACCGAAATCCTCGACTGGGGTAACACCCAGAGGGTAGCCTTCCTGGTTGCAGAGGCCATTCTTGGCCCCACTTTGGAGCTTTGGCAGCACCTGCCTCATGCCCTGTGCTGTCTGCCCGTATGGCCTGAACATATGTGGTCCCTACGTGTTCCCTGTCTGGTTTCAGCAAGTGGTTTGGTGACAGACTTTTGGCCTACCAGCAACGTCTGGGATGTGGACAAAGCCTTCCAACAAGGAATCCAAAAAGTGAGTTCAGCCCTTCTGATGGCCCTCTTTGCTCATGCCCTGCTTTTCAGTCTTGATTAAGGTGCTTCCCCAGTTCCTGGCTGACTTGCAGACCACGGTCAAGCAAATCTGAGACTAGGGCCGGGCGGTGGCTAAACAGCAGCTCCAGACAGCCATAGACATCAGACTCCTGCACTCAGTCTCTGGCTGCCACGGTGGCCATGCACCGCAGGGCTTGGCTGCGGATCTCTGCCTTTACGGCGGATACCCATCACAAGTTGGCAGATGTATCCTTCTTGGGCACCAACCTGTTCGGGCTGGGGGTGGAAGGACACCTTACTCTCATCGAAGTCCATTGCCACCCTGGACTCTGTCACCTCTGCTCAGAGGGATCCCAAGGGCTTCAAGCTTCAAAGGAAGAAGCCCTTTCAGCTTCTCTCTACCCCTGTGGCCAAGCTGTCCCAGCCCCTGGCTGACCAGCAGACCCAGGCTTGACATCCTCGAGCAAAGCCTGTTGCTTCGGTTGTCCATAAGCCAGGTGGTCGAGGTCCTGTTGCTTCCTCAGCTGGTCCCTCCTCTGTCTCCAAGCCTGCTCAGTGACTGGAAGGGGGGTTGCCTCCCCCATGCCCATTCTGTCTCTCCTGGGTGCTGCCGTGGGTGGCTGGCTCTGCCACTTCCTTTCTGCCTGTTCTACTTTTACCACAGACAGGTGGGTCATCAATGTGGTCTGTCAGGATCTGCCTCTAGAGTTTGAGGCTTACCCACCTTGCCAAGCCCAAGCGCCATGGAAGGATATGGTGTCTGTCGACATGCTGTCAGCCCTTTGGGAAGACATTGCCCAGTTCCTCCAGAAGGAGGTGGTGGTTCCAGTTCCAGACCCTCTAGTAAGCCCAGGGTTTGTCTACAGGTACTTCGTGGTCCCAAAGTAGACAGAGGGCTGGCAACACATCTTAGATCTGCATGAACTGAACAAATTCCTTTGGTCGTGCACCTTCAGGGTTGTCACTCTCTGATCATTCCATCTCTAGAGCAGAACACATTTCTTCCATGTTCCCATCCATCTGTCCCACCGCTGGTTCCTGCAGTTCCATACGGAAAGGATTCTCTACGAGTTCCAGGCCATGCCCTTCGGCCTCTCCTCAGCTCCCAGGGTCTTCAAGTGCATTGCAGTGGTGGTAGCCTACCTGAGATGCCGAAGTATCAGGGTTGTACCCCTACCTGGATGACTGGCTCATAGTTGAGAGTTCTGCTGGCGCAATGGTTGGATTTCCGCTTGCGACACGGTGACCCGGGTTCAGGAGTGGACTTGGGTCACTGGAGGGCCGGCTGGGGGAGAAGGCTTGAGCATCCCAGGGACTGCTCGCCTTCTCCAGGGGGAAGGGAGGGACAGGATCCACAGCTTGTCTGACCCAGGACAGAGCCTTGAGATACAGCAGGCTGGTAGAACAGACCAAAGGGAGCTGTGTGGTGGACGTCGGTGTAAGGCCTTGGCGTCAGGCTCCACCACACAAAAGAAAAGGGGGCGCCGCTGGAGCATGGGTAGACTGAGCTCAGTGCCTGCCCTGATTGCGACTGCCTGCCTGACCACGGGGACCCAACAAGACAAGAAGATATCTGGGTGTCCTGGCCCGCCCCTTACCTGCCTGGGGTATAAGCACAGCTCCATGGGGGAACCTCCTGGGGATTCAGGTAGGTCAGTCGCGAGGGGGCATTTAGGAGTCTCCTGAAGAAGCGTAGCTCCGGGGTGGGGGTAAGGAGAAAAAAAAAAAAATAGAAAGTTAAAAAAATATAGTGGAGAGTTCCAGGGATCTAGCCCTTCAGACCTGCTTATATCGTGCCTTCTTAGGTAATACAGTTCATCAGGGCGGAGCTCAACTCTTGCAGAGCCAGGGCGCGGTTTCAGTCCGACCGGGGGGGGGGGAATGTACTCTCCTTCTTTGCCTGATCATTTTGGGTTGGGCAGTTGCACCCTACTCAAGATTTCCTGTGCTTCCTGGGATACATGGCAGCATGCACCAGTGTGGTTCATTGGGCCCAGTGGAGAATGCGCTCTCTGCAATGGGAGTTCTCTCACCAATGATGAAAGGAGGGACAGGGGACATGATAAAACGTTCAAGTACCTCAAGGGAATCAACAAAGTCCAGGAGGGTGGCATCTTTCTGAAAAAGAGATGTGTAAGAACAAGAGGACACAATTTAAAGATGGGAGGGACGGCTCAGGGGTAATGTGAGGAAATCTCTTTTCACAGAGAGAGTGGTGGATGTGTAGAACTGCCTTCCGGAGGAGGCTGTGGAGTCAAAAACAGTGGTGGAATTCAAGCATGCATGGGACAGTCATAAGGCAATTCTAGGGGGTGGGGGTAGGAAGAAGTAGTCTGCTGGTTAACTAGGATCTGCAGCTTATCCATTAGGTAGGGAAATGGGCAGACTGGGTGGGCCAAGCGGTCCTTATCTGCCGTCAAAATCTATGTTTCTATGTTAATAGTCTCTATGCTAGGGCCACTTCGCCCAGCTATTCTCCGTGACCCAGCTGATGTTGGATGCCCTCCTGTGGTGGTTAGTCCTGGAACATCTGCAGGAAGGAATCCCATTTGTCTGCCCGGAGCTGACGGTCACCATCATGAACGATGCCTCCTTGATGGGCTGGGGTTGCCATCTGGGGGAGCACAGAGTTCATTGACTCTGGACCCCCAAGGAGTCCTGATGTCATATCAACCTGCTGGAGCTTCGGACAATTCAGCTGGTGCTGTGACGGCCTTTGCTCCACACCTTTGGGGTTGGATTGTTCAGGTCCAGACAGCACCATGACGGAGTACTACCTCAACAAGCAGGGCGGGGACACACTCCTTTCCTCTCTGCAGGGAAGCTGTCTACATCTGGACCCTTTTGCTCAGTCTGGACGCCGTCCTCTTTGCCATCCATGTGGCTGGTGTCTTCAACCAACTGGCAGAGACACTCAGCCATTTGGGGGAGGTGTCTCATGAGTGGTCTCTCCATCCAGAGGTAGTACATAGCCTGTTCTTCCAGTGGGGCACCCCTCTGGTGGATCTGTTTGCTTCCAGGGAAAATGCCAAGCTGAGGCCATATTGTGCCCACCCTCTCAGCAGGGAACGCTGCAAGGAGGGTGCCTTCTCAAGGCCCTGTATGCCTTCCCTCTGTTTCCTCTGATCCACAAAGTGCTGATCAAAACCAGGAGGAATAAAGCATGGATGATCTTGATTGCTCCAGACTGGCCCCACCAGTTCTGGTACCCCAATCTCGTCAACCTCAGTTGCAGACTCCTGTGACGTCTTCCTCTCCACCTGGACCTGCTCTCTTGCAATCAGGGAAAGGTGCTCCACCTGGACCGTCAATCCCTACACCTGACAACCTGGTTTCTGAGTGGCTAGAGTTCCAGGCTGGGTCTCTCCAAAGAGGTTCACTGTGGTCGAGGCTTCTCGGAAGGAGTCGACCCGAAAGTGCTGTGCCTTCAGATAGAAGATGTTCTCCATTTCATATTGGGTTGGCAAAGGGCTTTACCCCTATCTTGAACGATGGCTAGCATTTTTGACTATCTGTGGTCCTTATCTGTTGGACCTCTGGTTAATGACCCTGAAGGTGCACCTGGCAGCCATCTCAGCATATTGGACATGGGCTGGTATGCCATTGGTGGAGCAGGAGAAGGTGGTCTGATGCTTTTTCCAAGGCCTTGACCACATTTCCCCCTCTAGTGTTTGAACCGCCACCTTGGGGACTTGTTGCTGGCAAAGCTCATGGGCAAGCCATTCAAACCAATGCACAGGTGTGATATCTCTCACCTGTTGTAGAAGACTGCCTTCTTGGTGGCTATCATGTCAGCTAGAAGATCAGAGCGTTCCAGACGCTCTCAGTGGAGTCTCCTTATCTGGTCTTCCACAGGGACAAGGTTATCCTTCACCTCAACCTGAAGTTCCTCCTGAAGGTTGTGTCTGAGTTTCACATTAATCAGGTGATCAATCTCCCAGTGTATTTCACCAACCACACCTCTGAGTCAGAGCACAGGGTGCATACTTTGGACCTGCGGTGAGCACTTGCCTTTTATAGGGAGCGCATGGCTGGAGTTTGGGTAGAGGTTAGCCATCTTTGTCACCTTTGCTGAAGCCGCGCCTGGCAGACTGGCAACTAAGCTGAGGATAGGCAGGGGGATTGTATCCTACATCGACCTCTGTTTATAGGTTGGCAGTCAGAGAGCCTCCCATAGGGCTGAGGGCTCATTCCATCTGTCATACTGCTGCCTCGGTGTCTGCTTCGAGGGATGCTACCTGGAAGTCGACATACACCTTTTATTTCCCACTACCTCATCCACCTTGAGTCCCACCGGAATGCTGGTTTGGGGGCCTCAGTTCTCAAGTCTTTGTTCCGTAAGTTGGGGGTGTGTGCCTTGCCCCGCCTCCATGGAGAACTGCTAGGAGTCTGCCAGAAGTGTGAACTGTACATCATATCCACATCCCTAGAAAAAAGGTTACTCTCCTGTAACAGTAGTTCTAGGAGTGGTATATGATATACATCCACACTGACCCTCCCGACCTCGCCTGGCAAGTGGCACACCGGTCTTGCTTCCTGCGGGTAAGATCTGATGTCACTGGGTGGTGCCAAGGGACTTACCACTGCGGTGGGTGGGAGGAGCCAGCTTGAAGATGTTCTGGCAGGATTTAAAGGGAAAAAAACACTGCCAAAAGTGTGGATGTACATCATATACCACTCCTAGAACTACTATTACAGGTGAGTAACCTTTTTATTTGTTGCCCTGTCTGGATGACTAGCTTCTGAAGGCTATCTCTAGGGAAGCTGTGCAACATACTCTGTCTCAGACATGCATTGTACGACAACTTGAGGATCCCTGTGAACATGCATAAGTCTGTTCTCACTCCTTGCCAAAGACTGCAGTACATGGTGACAGTCTTGGACATAAAGGATGTGCTCTCCTGCCTCAGGAGAGAGCAGATAATTGGATGGCACAGGCACAGTTGCTATACAGGAGCCATTATGTCTCAAGAACAGTGTTGCATCTCCTGGGTCTCATGACTGTGGCCATGGTGACTGCCACTGGCAAACATTAATTTGTGAGTGTCTCTCAGTAGATGGGTCCAGTGGGATCAGTTAATGGATGAGCTGGACCAAATGGTTCTAGTTGTGTCTCCTGCTTCAGAGTTGCTGTGGTGTATAGACTGCGAAAACCTATTGAAGGGTGTTCCATTCCTTGTACCAGCTCCTGCACAAATCCTCACCAAAGATGCATCCAGCTCTGGCTGGGGTGCTTAATCTTGGTCCTTGCCAAACACGAGGATCATATGGACCAAGGTGTAGGCTGAGCTGCATATAAATGTCCTGAAAATTAGGGTTGCCTTGTACAGCCTCCAGGCATGTCAGAATCATCTTTACCCCAGTCCTCTGCTAATCCTGATGGAAAATGTCAGTGTGATGCATTACATCAGCAAACAAGGGGGTACTCACTCCTATCCCTTTTTGCAGGGAAGCAATAAGAGTATGGTACGGACTCTGTCCCACGGCCTTTAGCTATCAGCCGTGTATCTCCCAGGTCTTCACAATGTTTTTTAGACAGGCTAAGCAGGTTCTAATCCATGAATCATGAATGGGAACTGCTGATCTCTGTGGTAAAATACCTCTTCACAAGATGGGGCTGTCCAGAGTTGGACCTTTTTGCGTCCCTGTACAGTGCAAAACTGCTGTGTTCCTGCACACTTGCTCAAGAGCCTGGAATTTTTTTTTTTTGGTGAGGCATGTCATCCCTCTCCTGGAAAGGGAAATTCCTATATGCATTTTCCATTCAGTCCCCTTAATTCTGAGGGTTCTGTCCCAGCTGCGAGTGGAGAGTGCCACTCTCATCCTCATTGCTCAGTTATAGCCTCACCGAATATGGTTTCTACTACTACAGCAGTTGGTAGTGGAGCCTCCTGTTCTACCTCTGTGTCTGAATGTGTCACAGGACAAGGGAGTCCCTAGTCCATCCAGACCTGAAGTCCCTACATTTGTATGCATGGCTCCTGAAGACATAGCCATTGCATGTTTTGAGTTATCCCTCAAGGTTGCTGATGGCCTGATTGTGGCTAGGAAGCCTTCTACTAGACATAAGTATCTGAAATAGAAGCATTTCACTTTGTGGGCTGCTTCCTGGAGTTTGAACCTTTTTACATGTCCTGTAAATACTGTGTTGGAATACATGCTATCCTTGTCTGACTGGCCTACAGTATTGCTCACTTATAGGGGAGGTCCACCCAGAACTTGAAAACATATATGTTGTGCAGAGTGTTCTTAATTTGTATGTGAAGTTCTAGTGTTTCTTTCCCTCTGACTGGTATTAGGAGTTTTTCCTAAATTAGCCTGCTAGCTTTATGTTAGTTTTACGACCCATGGGGATCTTCATCCCTGACAACTTAATTGTATTTATTGGTCCCACAGTGCATCTTGTCTCATGTGACAGTGATGTAAGAGAGACCCAACATTGAACACACACATGCCAGACAAACTAAATATCTTTGCTGCTGGTAACTTTTGTGCAGCTTGTAAAGCTTCAAAGTTTTTCAGGAGAGTAAGACCTTTATGATGAGGGTAGTCACTAAGCTGAATTCTACAGATTTTAAAATACAGCCATCTCTACTGTTGTGAACTGATTGCAAAGCAATGCTTTCTGCTGGATTTATGGTCTCTGCTACATCACCATTACATGAAACAAGGTGCATTGTAGGACAAAGGAATACGATTAATCTGTTTCATGTGGAGATCTCCAGGGGTCGTAAAACTACCCTAAGCTAGCAGGCTAATTTAGGAAAAACTCCTAATACCAGCCAGAGGGAAGGAAACACTAGAACTTCACATACAAATTAAAACACTCCACACAACATATATTTTTTCAAGTTTTGGGTGGACTTCTCCTTTCTGCATTTGGTCACTGTATCAGCTTTCCATGCCCTTATTGATGGTCGTACTGTTGCCCAATTAGATGTGGCACATTTCTGAGAGGTGTAAAATCTATCCGTAAACCAGTCCTGCTTTGGGGCTTGAATTTTCCACTGAAGAAATTGGACGTTGGCTCCTTTTGAGCCAGCTGCGAGAAGACAACACAGGCTTGGTTGTGTATGGATGGATGCCCATACATTTACTTATTTATTCATTTATTTATTTTTTTTACAGTGTATGGGCTTCCATACCTATTTTAGAGACTCTGCTTCCTGTCCATGAACTGGAGGTTAGGGGGAAGGGCACTTGAGGGTTGGTGGCGGGCTGAAATGACTGATTCAGTGTGCAGCAGCTTTTTCTGTCGGTTCAAGTTTAAAACAAACAAAAACAAGCTTCCAGCTTGATTGGATAAAGGAAAGCAGCTGTGCTGCATCATTCCAAGTTGTTGTGCTGCAGTAGTGACATCACTGTTGCAGCACAACATGATGATCTCACTGCTGAAGTGATTGGAGGTGCTGTGCTGAAGCAGTGAGCATGCGGGCATTTGATTTTGTTGTACCATAGTTGTGATGCACTCAGTTACAACATTATAACATCACTGCTATGGTATGACAACGCTGGGAACCAGGGCGATTTCCATACAGAACAACCCTCTCCCATGTAACGTATATAATGTTGGATGAGGGGGGATAGCCTCCTTGCTTCCTTCACTGATGTTTGCATATCCATGCATGCCCACATCTTCCAGCTGTATTCATCCTCTCATGTTTCCTGCTAAACTTGTTAATTCTGCCATCAGATGTACTGAGGAGGTTACTGCCCAGCTGGTGAAGACAAGTTACAACAAAATTGAGAGGGATGGAATCCTGGCAACAAGGCTTTGTACTCACAAGGATGATGTAGAACTGACCAATGAAAGAAAATTGCAGCAGTTAACAGGTAAGAGGGATCTCTGATTAACTTTTTTTGTTTGTTTTTTTTTGTTTTGCTGATACGACTGTCCACAATTTATTGGATTAGTAACCCTATGGCCTGAAGCGACTGTCTGTCTCCTGGTCAGTTACAGTATGGGGGTTGTACAGTGCAGACCTACATACATTATGCTATCAATGCACATTTTTGATCCAAAGTTGCCATTTCCCACATTGTTTGCAGCAGGGGTAAGTTAACCCCTTTACACACGTAACAGGCCAAGACGCACACGCATATCCCAGTCAGCGAGCTCAGCACCGTGATGCCAGCATGGAGATGAAGGGTGGCATGGGATGCAGATCTGTGTAGGATACCTGGCATCCAATCAGTTGCCCAGGTCAGCACTACAGTGGATCCCTCCCTTCATTCTGGATGTAGTGGGGGACCATGAGGATAATGGTAGTCCTCCAACGGAACACTGTGTTGCTAGCAAACTAACATCCTCTGCCAGAATGAGCCCCTGCCCTCCTTGCCTGCGGAGATTGCTGGTGACTGGTGGAAGGGAGCTGATCAGTCTCCGAGGGACATCATGCAACCTGGCAGGAGGCACCTGGTGCAGCAACCCCTTTGGACACGTAGCGTGTGCCCCTTCTGCTTGCTGTTTACACAGTGAAGATGAGCATTTACCTTATTGACATTGTCAGGGTATTAAATACAAACATATGAAGGTGCCAGCAGAAAAAGGCTCTGAGGTCTGTCGGGTCTGCCCAAGTGTGCAGCTCGCAGAATACTTTACTGCAGCTGCCCCCCCATCCCTTCTCCTGATCCTCCCCTTCTGTACTGACCTTTCCTTTGCCCATCCCACCCCCTTTTTTAAAACTTCCCACGGTCTTCATCGAGATTAACTCCTCTGGTAATTCGATCTGTCTTGACACCACCCTTTCTGTAAAGTAGTGCCTCCTCATCTCCCTCCTGAATCCCCCCCCCTTCCAATTTCAGCCTGTGTCCCCTCTTGACCCTCCCTTTAAGCTGAACAAGCTCTAAGTATTTGAAGGTCTCTGTGTCCCTCTTCTCCCTTCCATCTTCCAGGGAATACATATTGAGCTCCCTCAATCTTTCCTCATAGGGTTTTCCCCCAGTCCTAGTATCATCTTTGTCTCCTTACTCTGCACTCCCTCCAGTAATTTGACATCTTTTTTTTTTTTAAATAGTGGCACCAGAGCTGCACACTGTACTCCAGGTATGGGCTCACTAGTGACCTGTGCAGTAGCGGGATGACCTCTCCCTCCTTGAGGTGATTCCTCTGGCTATGCACCCCAGCATTTGTTGGCTCTTGCTTCTGCCCTACAGCACTACGCCAAAATATTCATGTCTCCTGTGACTAGCACCCCAGATCCTTTTCCTCCTCTGAAATAGGTATCTACGCTCCCCCCAGCCAGTAGCTAGTCCTGGGGTTTCTGGCTCCTAGGTGCATGACCTTGCACTTCTTACCCTTAAACCCCAACTGCCATGTACTTGTCCAGTGCTTGAGTTTTGCCTGGTCCTCCCGGAGTTCTTGCCTCGCTTCTTCACTGTCCACTGCTGCACAGATCTTTGTGTCCTCTGCGAACAGGCTAGTCTTTCTCTTGATTCCTTTTGCTATGTCCCTGATTAAAGATGTTGAATAACACCGGTCCAAGCACTGAGCCCTGAGAGTACCCCATTGGTTACAGTTCTTGGCTTTGAGGACTCCCCCTTATGATTATCCTCTGCTGTCTTTTCTGCAGCCAGCTCCTGACCCACCACACTAGTTTCTTCCCTGGCCCCCAGGTTCATATAGCTGGTGTCGTGCAGCAGAATGCTTGCAAAATGGGGGTAATGCTAACTATTTCCAGGAACGTGTAGCAGAAGACTAACCATGTTTTGAGTTGGTCTATGGCACAGCAGGCAACATGAATAAAACTAGGGCTGAGGGTTAACTCATTTGTTCTGATAGACGCCATATGGCATCAGAACCATCCATTGCTGGAATGGACCCAAAATGGCCACCGGGAGCAGATGAGTTAAGGCACTGGATGCCACAACTTGTGCTACTCTGGTGACCCAGGTTCTGGAATGAATCCTGGTTGTCGGGGGTTGGCCGGGGGTGAGGAGCAAGATTGAGCCACTGCAAGGCAGCTCTCTCCTGGGAGGGACTGGAGGCTCCCTGGCCACTGGCTGCTACCGGTGGAGGACTGATGACGGAGTCTACCTGAGGGCGGCAGCCAAGGGGAGGAGCAGGGAGCTGAGCCGGTGTCACGAGGTGTGCATGCGCCTCCACGCACACATGTCGCCTATGTGCTGGGGCCCTGGGGAACAGGGGGAAATGGGGTAAAAAAACCCCAGAAAATATAAATTAATTAATTAAAAAAAAAAAAAAAATTCTAAAAAAGTTCTAAAATGTTGCTAATCAATTTGTGCCAAGTGCTGTGCATTTTCAGAACTGATTAGTAGTTTTGTGTGAAAGTGCTAATCAGATTTTTCAGCTTATTTAATACCCTGATTGTCCTTTATGCCACTGTCAAAAAGAACCTTTATATAGGTTTTGTTACCTGCAAGTTACAAGATCTACAGTGACAATGATCACACGGTTTGTGGTTCCTGTTTGGGTCTGTTCCACAGCGTGAGGGCCTGCAAGATCTGCCAGGGATTCAACCAGGCCGCAAGAAGATGCTGAAAGAAGGCCTCTTAAAAACCTTCATGGCCATGGAAGCTCAAGCCAAGGCTGTGGATTCCAAGCTGGCATTATTCTCTTGCTCAATCTCCTCTGGGAAGGGAAATCCCTGGTGTTTGGTGATGTTGTTGTGGCCACAGTTGTCTGGCTGATGAAGACAAGGATAAGTTATCGTTGAAGTCCTCCTTTTTCTGGCCATCACAAGCCGAAGTATAAAGCTCCTACTTTGCCAGAGAGGTGGAGATATCCATTGAAGGAGGGTAACTCCTCGTCATCTGCTCTGGTGACTGACTGCAGCCTCCCCCCCAAAACCGTCAATGAGACACCAAGATGATAATCTAGTTCTATTGATGCTATACCTACTATGGACAGTATACAGGCCCTGTTGTCTGGTTCGGCACTAGGTTGATACAGCCAAATCAAACACTGCATGATCAAAAACCACAAAGGAAAAATGGGGCTGTCAAAAATGGCACTCAGCAAAAACAGTCAGCAATAACATAGTTAATTGTAGCGGTTCAAAAGCACATGGCTAACAAAAGTAAATTTTTGTGGGGGGCTCGGCCGCCGACACCACCAAAAAAAAAATATATATATATATATTATAATCAACACCATGGGGGTGGGGAGTGGACCTTGGAGACGGGGAGAAACTTGTTGGGGGCGGGGTTACATCAATGAGGGAAACAAACAAAAAAAAAAAACTTGGAGGGGAATGGAAAATGCAATATTCAGAAGACTGTGGAACAGAACCCTGCTCTCCAGGTCTCCACTACCATGGCTGCTTGTACCTTAGCCCTCTCCACCACAGGAGCAGCTCAGACAGGCGCCACGCTGCTTGCACATTGTACACTTCTTCCCCTCTGACTGCTACAGGGGTAGTGGTAACTCAACTGCACTATGCTTACCTCGTTTCTGTCAAGTTAGATGCAGTTTTTGAAGTGTTGTTCTTCCCGCACTGTAATGCCGCGACACATTCACCTGGTACGGTCAGGTTTTACCCCTTCTTTGGTTGTCCTGGGACCTTTCAGGGTGCAATCGGCTGCCAAATTGTGCTGGCTGTGTTCTGTGAACTATATTGGCATCTGTTATGGTCACTCTGGCTGACAAAAATGGCTAACCTATTGACTGGCATCCCCGCACTGTCATTTGGCAGGATCCAGAAGCACACCTTTCATTTCTGTATTGCAGCCACCATCTCCATCGCCTACTCTGTTAATTTGCTCCCGACAAGGTAGAATGCAATCCTGATCTCCTTAATATGGTGGAGCATTTGGAGGATGAAGGGAGGGATAAGCTGTACAAATTGGGATTTTGCCTTCCAGTTATACTGTCTTCCTGCAGTGAGGACTCTGGTGTATACTCGCAGATCTCCTCCTCAGGATCCCTCTTTTTACCCCAGAATGTCAGAATTTCAGCTGAGGAGGATGACTCGAGTAAGAAAAATTTGATGCAGGCTTTTGAAAGTTCCCACTGCACACTCCATTGTGGTTCCTTCAGTATATACAGCCTTAGAGTATGCTACATTTGCTGCTTGGTATAGCTCTAATACCTTGTCTGCGGTGCCTAGGAAGGCTGATAAACAGTACCCTGCTCCATCTGTTAAGCCTTGTTATGCTTCTCAGCCTGAAACTCATCCTGTGGTTCTCATGGCTGCTCATGACTACTCTAGAGCCCCTAGACAATGAGCACTTTACCTACTGACAAAGAATCCAGGAGGCTTGAGCTTATGGGCAAAACAACTTATGCCTTTGCATCCTTGCACCTAAGAATTGCATCCTGCCAGGCATACGTGATTAAATGTCAGAACAGCATGTGGAAATGTCTACCACTCAGGCTTTGCTCGATGGTCCTGCTACGACTGACTTGCTTAAAGCCAACTCTGCTGGTGTGGATACTGGAAGGTATCTGTTAAGCTCTGCATATGCTGCTTCTGATGTTTCTGCCCGGGATGCTGCCTATAGCATATGCCTTTGAAGATATTCCTGGCATAGGGTGGCAGGATTTGCTACTGATGTACAACAGACTGTGCTGAATGCCCGTTTTTAGTGGCGCCAGGCTGTTTGGGAATGATGTTGAAAATGCAATATATTAAATTAATTCATTCAGAATGACTCCTAAGATCACTCAGATCTGACCCCTTAACCTGCCATGGGGTGTGGTAGGGGTTTGTTTCGCAATCTTGCTACCCATGGTTGTCGTGCCTCCTGTCGGCAACCCTGTGCACAGACTCATAGTGGTGGTCCCCTCCTGTGTCCTCTTCTCCCTCCCACCATGCACTATCAGTCAAAGTGGTGCCCCCACTGCCCCAATGTCTTCTGACTCCACTTTCTGCCCCTCCACTGTTGCCTCCAGGAGTGCAAGTTGGGGGACAGATCTCCCTTCATCTGTCAAAGTGGAAGGATATCACGACGGACAAGTGGGTACTGGAAATAGTGTAAAGGGGTATGCTCTAGAGTTGCTATCCACCCTTCCAGTTCACCCACTACTTCCTTGTCATTATCCTCTGGACAACTAGTCTTATCTGTTAGAGGATGTTCAGTCGCTTATAACCAAGTGGCCTATCGAACCTGCTCCTCCCCAAGAAACGAACAAAGGGTTCTGTTCCCAACACTATACTAGCTGCTTGGTTCCAAATGGACATTCTGTACTGGACCTCAGAGACCTAAACCTGTTCTTCGAATGCAAAATGTTTTGAATGGTGTCTCTACAAGCTCTTATCCCCCTATTATAAAAGGGAACAGGCTTTGTGCCCTGGACATGGACATATTACGTTCATCAAGATTCACAAGTGCAACAGGCTGTACCTTCGCTTCCTGCTGGAGGGCAGCCATTATTGGTTCAGAGTCTTTTGGATTATCCTTGATACCGCAGATATTTAACAAATGCTTAACGGTTGTGGTGGTAACATCTGGATGGATGGTCTTCCCATATCTGGACCACTGGCTTCTGAAGGCTTCATCCAGGTAAGTAATTCTGGACAATTGTTGAAGGAACTGGGTGTTAAGGTAAACTTAACAAAATCTGTTCTTTTTCCTTGTTCCCCCAATATATTGGTGCAGTGCTGGAGCCAGTGTTGGGCAGTGCCTTCCTGCCAGCAGACTGGCGGAGGCTGCTGTTGCCCATGCCCAGCTGATACACAGGAGTCATTATGTGTAAACTTGGATATTACGTCTCTGGGGCTGATGGCTGCTTCTATCATTACGCTTCCCTTTGCACATCTCTATATGCGCATACTGCCTTGGACTCTTCAGGTACAATGAGATCAGCTGACTATGAACTGGAACAAACTGTCCTCATTGCGTTCCCTGGAACAAATGGTGCTCATCGCGTTACCTGTCCATTGTGCTCTACTATGGTGGATGGACTGCCACAATGTGCTACAGGGTGTTCCTTTCTTTTCCTCCACTCCTGTGCAGATTCTCACAATGGATGCCTGAGGGTCCTGCTAGGGTGCCTAACTCAATCCTGTCACTCAAGGGTCCAGTACTTATCTGGAGTCAGCTCTCTGTATCGATTTTATTGGAGATTGGGGCAGTTATACTTGGGTTCCAGGCCATCCAGGAGCACCTCAGCCCTGTCCCCTTACTGATTCAAAAAGATATAGTCTGTGTCCTGCACTACATAAACAAAGGTGCACTTTCTCTTATCCTGCGTGCAGGGAAGTGATGAGGATGTGATACTCGGTGTTGTCTAATCGCCTTAAGATATCGGCCATGTTTCCCTTGGGTGTCCAAAACGTCTTGTCACTCTGGCTGAGCAGGTGTCAGTCCCTGGGACGTAAATGGGAACCACTGACCTCAGTAGTACACAAGCTCTTTGCAGAATGGGCTCATCCAGAGTTGGACCATTTGCATCCCCACACAACACAAATATGCCACATTTCTGCTCGCTCTGGGGCATGGAGGTTTTTGGCAAGACATGTATCCCACTCCTGGAAAGGGAGGATCTTACTTCAAGAGGGTTCCTGCAATAGGTCTTCATATATAGGACTGCGCCCCCTGGTGTCAGGACCACACTGCAAACTTCTAGCTAGCAATACGTAGCAGGGACCGCCCCCAGCGTCACATGATGGGATGTCAGCGTGAGAGTATCTAGGGGGTGGTCCCCACGCCCACCCTCCAGTTCTTTCCTGCCATCGACCTGTGCACATCTGACCTCGCGGTGAACTGTGCTTCAGTCGACCGCCATTTTCCAAGTATTTCTTATCTTTTATTTTCTTTCTTTGGTTTTGCATGTCTTCTCAGTTGCTTAGACCCAAGAAGTGCTCACGGTGCAGCGCTCATATTCCGCATGAGGATGACCACTCCTGCTGTATCCTCTGTGCTGGGCCCCAAACACATAGTTGATGACTGCAACATCTGCCAGTCCTTCAACAAGGCCATATGTGCCAGGCGCCAGAAAGCCCTGGATGCCCACCTGCTGGAAAAAAAAAAAAACACCTAGCATCGATGGAAAAGGAGCTTCAAGAGCTGTGGGAACGTTCCCCTCCTCTGAGCGCAAGAAAAAGAAACACCGGGACCGGTTCCCTTCTACCCAGCATTGCCTGCCAGTCTATGCTACTTCTGGTATGGCTTCAACCTCGGTGAGTACTCCTCCCTCCTCCTCTGTCTCCGGCTGCCCCCACAGATCGGTCACCCCCCCCCCACCTTGGTCAAAGGGCGACAGGGGTGTTCCTCCCAGGAGGATCTTACTTCGGGCGCCTGTCGACGACTCTCAGGCCAATAAGCCACTCTCCGGCTCTGTCACAGGGTACACGGCCTCTGTCAATAAGCCAGACTCTAGCTCTGCTGCTGCCTGCTCGACCGCGACCGATAAGTTGGATGCCAGCTCCTCCAACGTCCCCTCGGTCGAGGTCTATCAGTCTATCACCAGCCTGCCCAACCGCCGCTCAGTCGAGGGTCTCCGGTCGGGGCCTTTCTCTTGTGCCCGCCCAACAGAGCCAGCTTCCTGGCACCCTCTCATCCCATGAGGGTTCTCCTTCCCAGGACTGTCTGACTTGGCCTGACCCTTTTTTTTTTTTTTTTTTTTTTTTTCACCCGGACCCCCAGGACATGAGCGCTTTTGGCCAGGGGATTCCTTCTCCTACGTTGGGCCTTGTTTCTGAGCTCCCCATTTCCCCAGCAGGCTTGTCGACTGGTCTGTCTCTTCCTTTACCCCATTGCCTTTCTTGGATCAGACATCTGGTCCCTTCAGGCCCCCGATGCCAGGTCACTGACCAGTCTGTGTCTCTTCTGACTTGGTGATGGCCTCTGGACATTTTGCTCAGACACTAGAGCCCCTGCCTGGCCCTTCCAGGGATTTCAGCTGGGACCCCAGGCCTGCCGATTGGCCCGCATGTTCCTGGCGGTCCCTCAGCCCTGCCTCCTTCAGGGCCTTTGGCTCCTCTGCTATCCAGACCTATGGCCCACAACCCCAGCTACCCACCACCGTAGTTCCCTTTTTACCCATTGCCAGGGGGTCTGTCGCCAGGTTACCCGCCACATGTTCCAACACCAAGGTACCCGACGCCAGATCATATGTACTAGGGGTATCATCAGTCTTACCCCTATTGGTACCAGGCTCCTGGTTATCCCTCATTCTTCCTCTGGGTTTCCAGGCCATCTGCCTCACCCTCCACTGCCTCTGGCCCTAGACAGGCCTCAGACTGAACTCCAGAGAACAGTTACGGCTTGGTGGAAGAACGCCAAATTGTAGCTCCTGCAAGAGCTTGGATGCCTACAACAGGTCATAGTTACCACCCCGACCCCCAGGGCAGTCCCTAGGAGCTCCTTCCCCATCGACTATCAGTTGTCTGATACGGACTCTAGCAGGCGTCCAGCTGTGGCCCACTCGGGCTTCAGGATTACGGAAGAGGTTCCAAACATAGCCTCTCTACCAAGCAGACTGGAGTCTTCCGACTCCGATACAGACTCCAACTCTGCAGCTCATTCAGAGCCTCATTCCCCTGTGGAACCCCAACCCAAGGAGTCTCCCAAATCTCCGTTGGAGGACCATTCATTTGCGGAGCTCTTTGGATCCATCCAGCAGGCATGCGGCTGGGCATCCCAAGAGATGGATCCTAAAAGGTAGAGGCTTGCGGAGCACCTGGATTTGACAACTGCGGACCCCTTACCCATCCCACCTTGGACAGGGCCGTATGAAGACCTTATGTCCACAATATGGCAACAACCATCCTCTATTCCTGCAGTCTCTAAAAAGGCTGATGGGACCCATCGTCCCCAGAAGGGGCCAGCCACCTCATGAGTCAACCTAAGACTGATTTTAGATAGTCATCACAGTGGCACATGATAGCTCAGTTCAGCTCAGCTCAGCCAAAGCATGTGTGCGCCTGACCTCTGGACAAAGAGTCCAAGCAAATGGACCAATATGGCCGCAAGGTCTAAGCTTCCTCCATCTGCACTATCAGGTCTCTTAATTACGTAGCCCACATGATCTCTTTCCAGAAGTCTGCTTTGACTGGCCTAGAGAGAGAGAGCTCCAGTCTATCCCAGAGGAGGAACTCGGAAACGAGCTTTTGGATAAGGTGAGACTTAACAAGTCTTTCTGCCGCTACATATTACGTGCCATCTATGACTCCGTGGACCCGGTGTCCCATTGCACCACTTCAGGCATCTGTCTGAGACATCTGGCATGGCTCTGTCTTGGAGGACTGGTGTAGGACGTCCAAACCACTCTCCTGGATGCCCCCTTCTGGGGCTCCGTTCTGTTCAGTGGTGACACAAAGGATATTGTTACAGTGCTGCATGAGAGCAGCAGATCCCTTTGGGATGTCCACTCCATGTGCCGCTCGGGTCCAAAACCCAAGCAACCTTTTCATCACCCACAGAAGAGATGGAAAAGACAGAACCAGACCAGATGCCAGGGAAAGAGCTGTGCTACTGGTTCTGGTGCCCAGACCCCTCAAGCAAAAGCCCAAAAAGCCACTGTAGGCAGTAAAGTGGCCCTCCTCTCCACCTCTTGACTCAAGGGGATCCCTTCCACTTCCTCCCATTCTTCCAGTGGAACTGGTGGGGGGGAAGTTCGCCCTCCACCTGGATGGTGGGAGGTGATAACTGCAGATGCTTGGGTCCTCCAACTGATCGCAAGAGGGGGCACTCAATAGCGTTCCCTGGACAGACCCCGGACAATTCTCCAGGCAGGTCTCACTACCCATCAAGCCATCTGCAACTCATTCAGCAGGAAATCCAGGCTCTCTTATAAAAGTCAGCCATAGAGCCAGTTCCTCTCAGGCAGACAGGTGGGGGGTATTACTCCCATTTCTTCCTGGTACCCAAAAAGATGGAAGATCTGAGGCCCATCCTGGACCTCAGCCTGCTCAACCTCAATGGAATACAAGAGGTTCCACATGCTAACTCTACAGGAACTCTTACCCCTGCTCTAACAGAACCAGTGGCTGTGTTCGCTGAACTTGCAGAATGCTTACCTGCATATCCCTATCCTCCAGGCCCACCACCATTTTCTATAGTTCACTTTCCAGGGGAACCACTACCAATTCAAGGCCCTCCCATTTGGCTTTTTGTCTGCACCTCTGGTTTTTACCAAGTGTCTGGTGGTGATGGCTGCGGTCCTGTGCCGCAAGGGGATTTGTGTTCCCATACCTGGATGACTGGCTGTTGTCTGCCCCATCTCAGGACAGTCTGCTGGAGTCTGTCTCCACCACCCTGGGTCTCATTTTCCTGGCTTGGCATCACTGTGAACTATCCCAAGTCTCTGCTTTCACCCTCTCAGCACCTCCAATTCATTGGAGTGGTGCTGAATATGGTCTAGTGCAGGGCCTTCTTACTGCTGGGCAGGGATGAAACTCTGATTCAGCCTGCTCTGTCCTCTGCCAGTTGGGATTAATGGTGGCTGCCATTCACACAGTTCCATTTGCCAGACTGCATATGAGGGTGACCCAGTGGAACCTCTGAGTCCAGTGGGCCCAACGCTCAGACAACCTGGACCACAGGGTGCTGGTCTCCAGCAGTATGAAGAAGGATCTTCTATGGTGGCAGAAGCAGTCCAACCTCTCCTCAGGGGGCCCCCTTTCATCCCCCATCTCCTTCCATGACCTTCACAACAGATGCCTCAAGTCAAGGTTGAGGAGCCCACCTGGATCATCGAACCCAAGGGAGATGGTCCCCAAAAGAGGAACATTTACACATCAGTATTCTAGAGATGAGAGCTGTGCTCTACACTCCAAGAATTCCAGACCCTCTTACACCCAGGAACACTCTTAATCCAGACCGACAACACTGCCACAGTCTGGTACATAAAAAGGGAAGCACCCAATCATACCCCCTCTCCAGTGAGGTGATGCAGTTGTGGTATTGGGCAGTCCAGCACAGTCTCTCTCTGACAGCAGTCCATGTCCCGGGAGTTCACAACATCCTGGTGGACAGTCTCAGCCACACGAGTGGGAACTAAAGCAGGAGGTAGTGGAAAAGCTTTTCGATCAGTGGGGTTGGCCAGAAAAGGATCTATTTGCCTCCTCATCCAACGTGAAACTACCCAGCTTTTGCTTGCTCATTCCCGAGCGTGCTGTTTTCTGGGGAGACGTGCTGTCTTTGTTGGACAGGAAGTTTTTTGTTTGCTTTTCCTCCCTTTCCAATTCTGCAGAAGGTACCACTGAAGCTTCAAGCGGAGGGTGCTCTCATGATTCTCATAGCTCCCCTCTGGCCTCGGCAGATCTGGTTCCCCCTGCTACAGCGGCTGGCATTGGAACCCCCAGTACTTCTTCCTCTCCTCCTCAACCTTCTGTCATAGAAGCAGTCTGGTGCATCCGAGCCTCAAATCTCTCCACTTGCATGCATGTCACCTTTTGGACGTAGTGGTGTCAGGATTTGGCATCTCCTTGCAGGTCGCCCAGGTCCTAGTGGAGGCCAGAAAACAATCCACCAAATCTATATATGCGATGAAGTGGAAGACGTTCATCATTTGGACCAAGGGCCTGGACCCTTTCTCTTGTTCGGCGCCCCAGGTCCTTGAGTACCTCTTGCACTTGTCTGATTCAAGTCTCAATTTTTCATTCCTGAAAGTCCGTCTTTCAGCGTTTTCTGCCTGCCACCTTCTGGTGGATGGCAAAACCCTTGTGCAGTTGGAGGTCTCAAACCTTTTTTTTTTTTTTTGTCAATTTTCTTTTTACTCCTTCACAGTGCAAAGGAACTCTCTCAGGCATCCCACCCTTGTGCCGCCCTGCCTGTGGGTCTCTGTGACCAGTGCTTCCTCTCCTTCTCCCCCCCCCGCTGTCGGTACTCCCATTTAACCCACCCGAGGAGGGTATCCCAACTCCTTACCTTGGGTTCCTTATGAGACCGACTCTGGCATGCAGGCGGGGCCTGGGTGGAGGATTGATGAAACTGGCGAAGACTAACCCTGTCGCTGGGCATGGAGGATAGATGCCATCACCTATCCCTTTGAGCTGGGTCTTTTCTTGTTCTCCCATCCCCGCCCTTGCATGTGCACACCCCTAATGCTTGGTGCATGGCAACCCTGCCAGCGTCAGACACATCATTACATGCCGCCCACGCTTCTGCGGCACCCCTGGTCTCCATCAGGGGTCGACAGAACACAGGGCACCCCAATGCCCTTCCCCCGGGATTGGAGAGCAGCCTTATAGGTACTCAATCCAATCCCTCCCCTGCCGACCCTCTGCGCCCGAGCTCACTTCTGAACTCTGGTCACTGGTGTGGTATGAGGTGTGGCGTCCAGTGCCTCAACTCTCAGCGCCACCGGGTCAGAAACCTTTCTTCAAACAACATGAAGTCTTGCTATATTATAGACATTAGCAGCAGTTTGATCCAGCTCTAGAACTGCCCAAGAGTGAAATGGTTAAAACCATTCCAAAATAGAATTTTGGCACGAGAGCAGCTCTGTCTGTGTCATTTCAAACTTGAACTGTCAGATTCTTTACTCCGCCTCAGTGAACAGTCGCTCCGGAGATTTCTCCTTCTGCTCAGTTCATTTCTCGGTTTTAAAGTGTTTTCTCGGTTGGATTTAACCGAGAATAGTTTTATTTAACATAAAACGTTCGGTTCAAGCTCTATCTGTGGTAACCGAAGTAAATGAAGGTTTTGTCTGTGTGGAACTTGTAAGTTATCGGTTCGGTTTTGAACCGATCAGTGGGTTTAAAACTCATTTAAAACTAAAAGTTACTATTTTAGAGTGCGGTTCCCGTTTCTTATCGGTTCTAAAAAAACACGGATTTATTACGTTTTTTTCCAATACCCGTGACACGGTTAGGAACCGATAAGGGTGTCTTGCCTGGCACTGCCGTTAAAAGGGCAAGTTTTTGGTTAGGCTGGCATTATGTCTGAGAAACCCAAAAAAACCGGGCCCACTGGGTTTCAACACTGTGATGTTTGTGGGGAAGTCTTTGCCAAGGCTGACCCACACACCACATGTGTTTATTGTCTGAGGTTTGACCACCTCCAGTCAGACTGCCAGGTATGTAAGAATTTCCCTGCAGCCACCCTGGAAAAAGATTGGGCAGGCTCAGGGAGCGAGAGACCAAAAGTCCGCTGACCGGATGGCCAGCCGTTCGGTGCCAACCGAACCAGAGGAAGTGCCTCTGACCAGGGCCAGACTTCCTCGGCAAAGAAAAGCTGGTTCTGAGGAACCAATTCCAGTAAAGAAAACAAGAAAATCATCAGGTCTGAGTCCAAAATTCCTTCTCCAACTGCTGCAGAGATAGCAAAAGCCATACAAATTGTCCAGTCACTGTCTCAGGGTCCGTCCGAACCACCACTATCTGGTAAAAGGTCGAGTTCGTCCGTCCCAGTGGTTCAGGATTATGATATTGAGGAATTTTATGAACCGGAGGAGGGGGAGGAGGATTATGAACAGTATGAATGTGGCTGGGAAGGTCTGGGTGTGCCCATTGAACCGGACGTTTCCCCAGACAGACCTTTAGAATCCCCCCCTATGCTGTCTGAGTCCCCATCTCATTTTATCTTTTATAAAAAAAGTTGCTGAAACCCTCCAGCTTCCTTTAGAAGAGGCAGTGGATGAGCAAGAGGAGCCTGATTTTGTAGAAATGATGGATATTCCAGAGTCTAGGAGATTGTCTATTCCTTTACATAAGTCTTTTAGGAAACAAACAATTACAATTTTAAAAGCTCCTAATTATGTGCCTCCTGTAGATAGAAAGATGGACAGAAGGTATACATTGTCAGGCCCTGATACAGAATTCCTTTCTCAGCAATGCAGTCATGTTGGGGTAGTTCAGGCTGCTGCCTGTGATAAAGCTAATATTCCCTTGGCTTCACATCCTCCTGACAAGGATTCCAGGAAGATTGATGCCATGGCAAAAAAACAGTATATGGCAGCCTCTCTGGGACTCAGGCAAGCAAATTATATGGCTTATGTAGCTAGGTATCAGAAATCTAGATGGGATACTGTTATGCATTGGCCAAGCAGGCCCATGGCCAGCTGGCTAGTGAAGTAGAACAGGTGGCTGCTGATGGCATTGAAGCCTCTAAGGTTCAGTTTCATGCTGCTGTGGATGTTAATGATATTTCCTCTAGGGTCATGGCCACATCTGTAGCTTTAGGTTGGCCTGGCTCAGGTGTACTAGTTTGTCACAGGATACCCAGACTAAGGCTATGGATTTTCCTGTGGTGGGAAATTCTCTGTTTGGAGAGCAGACAATTACATGAAGAAGATGAATGAATATAGGACTACTTACAAAGTGCCCAGGCTAGGGCGGCAAGCCACTCCTCAAAGGCATGCCCCAGGGGTAGGGGTGAGCCTTTCACGAGCCTTTCTACCAGACTCAGGCCTCCTCTGCCTATGCTCAGAGGGCTTCTTCAGAAGCAGGGGCAGGCAGGGGTGGGCAGACCTGCTCCCACCCCCAGCCTAAATCTCCTGCGAAACAGGCACCCTGATGGGGTGCCCAGGGCGATTCTCCTGTACCAGTGGGGGCAGGCTGGCTTACTTCAGTCAGGATGGGCTTCTTTAACCTCAGACAAGTGGGTTCTGGAAGTAGTAAGCCAGGGTCTGGTTCTCGGCTTCAAAAGTTTCCCAAGTTGAGAAGCAGACTTTTCTACCTGCAAGTGCTTCAGAGACCCTCGCTCTGGAAACAGAAGTCTCATCCTGTTAGCTCTCAGAGCAGTAGAAAGGGTTCCTCCCCTGCATCAGGGCAGGGGTCTGTATTCCAGATACTTCCTTACCCCAAAAAAGACAGGAGAATGGCGGCCCATTTTAGATCTCAGATATCTGAACAAGCATCTTTTGAAACCAAAGTTCAAAATGGTAACTCTGGCAATGATTTTACCTTCCCTAAGGCCAGGGGACTGGCTAGCCTCCCTGGACCTCAAGGATGCCTATTTCCATGTCCTAATCAGAAGATCCCATCGAAAGTACCTCAGATTCGAACTGCCCTCAGGTCATTACCAGTTCAGAGCAATGCCCTTCGGCCTTACCTCTGCTCCAAGGGTATTCACAGTGTCTAGCAGTGGCAGTGGCCCACTTAAGGAGGCAGAGGATTGCTGTTTTTCCCTATCTAGATGACTGGCTCATTGTAGGCCAGTCCCAGAACAAGTAAAATCTCACCTGCAGGTCACCCAGCAGCTTCTCACCTCCCTGGGTTTTCTGTTAAACCTACCAAAGTCGGTTCTGGAACCAGTCCAGGTACTCACCTTTATAGGGGCAGAATTGGACACAAAGCTAGCCAGAGCCTTTCTTCCCCAGAAAGGGTAAGGAATTTAGTGGCTCTGGCCTCTTCCTTCACTCTGCAGGTCTCTCGACCAGCAAGACACTTTCTGCAGCTCCTGGGGCACATGGCTGCATCCACAGCTGTTGTGCAGGGAGCCAGATTTCAGATAGAGACATTCAGTTTCACTTGAGAACCTTTTGGTCTCAGAAGAGACCTCCTTTCAAGTTGGTCCCAGTGACTCGAACCTTGATCCTAGCTCTCCAGTGGTGGTAGGATCATAGCAATTTAGGCGGGGTCCCTTCATTTCCCCTTCTCACGACTTGACTCTCACTACAGATGCTTCCCTTCTGGGTTGGGGGAGCCCACATGGGCGACCTTTCCACTCAGGGTTTGGTCCCCCAGGAATCTCTGCTCCACATCAATTTGCTGGAACTCAGAGCTGTCTTTTAGCTCTTCAAGCTTTTCTGCATCTGTCCACGACAAGGTGATACAAGTCAGAACAGACAACACCACAACAATGTGGTACATCAACAAACAGGGGCACTCGGTCTTCGACCTTGTGCACCGAGGCAATGAAGTTGTGGCCTCTGGCCTATTCCTGAACACTTCCCTCATAGCAGTTCATCTTCCAGGGAAGGACAATGTCCTAGCGGATGCCCTCCATGAGATTTCCCAGGGCCATCAGAATGGTCCCTGGATCCTCAAGTGCTGGGGATAGTTTTTGCCAGGTGGGGCATCCCTCAGATAGATCTTTTTGCAGCCCCAGACAATCACAGACTTCTTCTGTTCTGTTGCAGGCCTCCAGTGCTGGGCTCAGTTCCCCTGGATGCCCTTCTTCTGGATTGGGAGGGGAAGTTCCTCTTTGCTTCCCCCCCTTTCCTCTCCTATTCAAAGTACTAGTCAAAATCAGATCTCAGCCTTGTAGTGTGATTCTGATTGCCCCGGATTGGGCCAGGCAGCCCTGGTACCCACTCCTTCTGTCTCTGACAGTCCATCTTCCCCTGTGCCTCCCCAGGAATCACAATCTGTTGACTTGTGCCCAGGGAAGGGTTTGGTATCCGGACCTCAAATCCCTCAACCTCAAGGCCTGGCTCTTGAGTTTGCTGATTTACACACCTCTCAGGGTGTTCTTGAGATCCTAAAGGCTTCCAGAAAGCCTTCCACTAGGGCTACTTATAGTTCTAAATGGAAAAGGTTTTCCATTTGGTGTGCTGGGAAAAATATTTCCCCAGAATCTGCTGAATTGCCCATTTTGTTAGATTACATGGTACATCTTAATTCCTTGGGTCTCAGACCAGCTACCCTGAGAGTTCATTTGGCAGCTGTGTCTGCTTTTGTGTCAGCAGGAAAGTCATCCCCTCTTTCCTCTCATCCTGTGTTTTCCAAGTTTTTTAAGGGATTACTCCATACTAATCCTCCCTTTCGGGAACCGGCCCTTGGTTGGGACCTTAATGTTTGCATTGCCCAGTTAATGCAACCCCCTTTTGAACCTGTCTTCTGCAGAGCTTAAGTACCTAACTTGGAAAACTGTTTTTCTAGTGGCTATCACTTCTGCCAGACACATAAGTGAATTGAAGCCTTGTCAGTAGAGACTGACTTTATTTCTTTCCACAGGGATAAGGTAGTCCTTAGGACTAATAGGAAGTTTTTGCCTAAGGTAGTTTCAGATTTCCATCTTAATCAATCTATCTCCTTCCAGTATTTTCACTGATCACTCCTCTTCGGTGAGAGGAGGTTGCACAGCCTGGATGTTAAGAGAGCTCTTAGTTATTATATAGGCGTACCAAAGGTCACAGGGTTGAATCCTCCAACTTTTCCTTACCTATGGTGAAGTTGGGAAAGGCAAACTGCCACTAAGAGATCAATAGCCAGGTGGATTGTCTCTTGTATCCAATTTTGTTATCAGAAAGTGGGCAGAGCCCCCGGTTTGAGGCTCATTCTACCAGGGTACAGCTGCGCCTCTAGCTGCTGCCAGAGATATCCCTTTATTAGAGATTTGCCAGGCTGCTACTTGGAAAACGGTACACACTTTTACTAAGCATTAGTCCCTGGATGTCCAGGCCAGAGAGATGCTCGGTTTGGCACAGCTGTTCTTCAGAGCCTATTCCCTAAGTAGGTTCTGCCCTCCTCCATGGAGGTACTGCTGTGTATTCTGCTAATGTTCTATGATATAGCAAGATTTCATGTTTGAAGAAAAATTACTCACCTTAGTAATGTTGTTTCTTCTAATGGAGTCTTGCTATATTATAGACCTCCCCCAACCTGCCCCTCTCAGAACCTCTACTTGGTGGGTGCGGCAACTTAGTGTGGGCACTACTTATGTCCTGTTAGCATTTTGTCCCCTTTGGGACTTTGGGGTGTGTATGTGTACACGTGTGTGTGTTTTATTATACTTATGTTCCATTTTCATATTATTAGAATGGTGTTAGTATTTCTGGTCCCTGACTTGAGTCTTGGGTGTTGGGACCATCAATGGTTGTTATTATTTAGGTAGCCATTTGGCTAGTGTAGGTTACAGCTTCCACACAGACCTTAGTGAGTTTGGGTCGTAAAGATCTGACAGTTCAAGTTTGAAATGACACAGATAGAGCTGCTCTCGTGCCAAAATTCTATTTTGGAATGGTTTTAACCATTTCACTCCGGGGCAGTTCTAGAGCTGGATCAAACTGCTGCTAATGTCTATAATATAGCAAGACTCCATTAGAAGAAACAACATTACTAAGGTGAGTAATTTTTTCTTAAAGAGCAGCTCGCTAGTAGCTGTCTGCTCCAGCCTGTTCGATTCCATACCTGACCAGTACTAAAGTGAGGAAGTTTGGCATAGAAGCCCTTTTCTTAAAAAAAAAAAAAAAAAAAAGAATAATAATTTTATCCCTTGTAAACTTCCAAATTGCTAGGCTGGCAAAATAAAAAAAAAAAAAGCAGACTTCGCCCACACAGCCCTGTTTTATGATGTCACCAAATGAAGGTTAGATGAGTCACTTCTATTCAGTTCTATAATGGTATTTTCAAATATATTTATACCCTTTAGTGCTGGATTTTTCTATCAAAGCGATCGGTCGAATAATTGGGTCCTTGATTGTACTAAGGACTGCAGAAAGTCCTCTCAGTTTTTTGCTTTTTCATCTCTGGAAAGAAGGTGCCACTGTGTCTTTATAGTATCTGTCCAAATGACTGGCTAACAGTGTTGTGTTCTATTACAGGAAGTACAGTAAGGAATTGCCAGGTGCTGTGCATGGCTACTCCTACATGTGGTATGGCCACTTGAGTTGCTTGCTTTCAAAATGTTTCTGCAGCTGACGTGTTGCTGCCACATGGAGCAAATGCATGCTTTCACGAAACGTTAAGTTCTAGACAGTCTCTTGTAGTCATGCTGGCCTTGGTCTTGCAGTGTTGCAAGGCCTTCTGTCCTTACTGCATTTCAGACTTTGCTATCCTCTCTGGATACTTTGAGTAATGCTTAGGGAATCATTGAAATGCTGTAGCCCAGTGGAGGAGATATCCTCGAAGATGGAACAGATCTTACTTCGAGAGGGCTCTTGCACTGGATGATAACCTTGAGGACTGCGCCCCCTGTCGTCATGACTACATGGAAACATTTACTAGCAGTGTCTGGCTGGGGCTGCCCACTGACGTCACGAGACCAATATCTGCCCATTTCCCTACCTACAGGATAGGCCGCAGATCCTAGTTAACTAACAGCCTATTTCTTCCACAAGAATTGCCTTTTGTCTGTCCCATGCATTCTTGAATTCTCCCACAGTTTTAGACCCCACAACCTCCTCAGGAAGGCTGTTCCATGCATCCACTACCCCCTCTGTGAAAAAATATTTCCTCATATTGCCCCTGAACGGCCCCCCCACCCCATATCTTCAAATTGTGTCCCCTTGTTCTTGTATATCTTTTTCTGAAAGATACTGCCCTCTTGGACTTTGTTGATTCCACTGAGGTACTTAAAAGTTTCTATCATGTCTCCTCCCCCTTTCCTCAAGGGTATACATATTAAGCTCCTTTCGTCTCTCCTCTTATGGCTTCTCTTGCAGATCCTGTACCATTTTAGTTGCTCTCCTCTGGACTGCCTCTATCCTGTATGTTCTTGCGGAGATGGGTTCTTCAGAACTGGACACAGTACTCCAGATGGGATCTCGCCAACTGTCTGTACAGAGGGATAACAACTTCCTGATCTTATTTCGAGAAACTGCTCTTGCAGCAGGTTACACCATTCGGACTGAAGCCGGCAGGCGCCAGGACCCCACTGAAATTTTTTAGCTAGCAGTATCTAGCGGGGACTGCCCCCGACGTCGGCTACACCCCTATGTCAGGCATCATACAAAAGGGGCAGTCCCCCAGAATCCCCAGTTCTTTTCCCACCATCGACTCACCAGCATCGGCCTTGCAGACGCCTTTTCAGTGAACGACGACTCTAACTTCCAGCAATTTCTTGCTCAACTACATGTCGGCATCTCCTACTCCTTCCACAGGAGGACACCCCTCCAAGTGTGCCTGCGGCAAACTGATCCCTTTCAAGGATCTCCATTTGGCCTGTCTGCGGTGCCTAGGCCCGGAGCTCGAAGCCAAGGCCTGCTCTTTTTTGTCAGCAGTTTAACAGCCGCACCAGGATCTGCCGTCCGAAGGCACTTCAGGGGTTCCTGTTAGAGGAAAGATTAAAAACAATGGAAAAAGACCCTGCCTCCAGAGGTGAGTCAACCTCCAAGTCCCATAAACACCAGGAAAGAACACCGGGAGAAGGCCAGGTCCAGATCCCCCAAACCGGGCCTCGGACTCGTGCACCAGCTCAGGTTCCACGCGCTCAGACCACTCTTCCCTCCAGGGCTTGCTCTCAGCCTCCTCCCATTAAAGTCCAGGCTTCTGGCGGTCTTTCGGCTTCTCTCCACCCACTAAAGACTTCCAGGACTTCAAACCCTTCTCCAATGCCCTCCCGGGCCTCAGCAAAGTCTTCCGACTGTCATCGGTCCAAGTCCTCTTCCAAGTCTACTTCTGCTTCCTCGGACAGACGCCGGGAACCCGACGCCAGATCGGCCTCCCAGGGGACCGGATCCCCTTCCCAGGAAGACCAAGGACCTGATGTTCCTTAGGCGGATGACTGAACCTAAGCGGGCTGCAGATCCTTGTCCGGCCCAACGCCCGACGGACCAGACGTCCCTTAAGCACCTGACGTCAGTCAAGCGACCTACGGAGCCGACAACTGTCCTCCCTTTACCGGTCGCCGGGGTTCATCTGAGGAGGATTTGATGTTGCCTGATGACCAGGCAGGTGACACTGAGGGTGCCAGGCTTCTGAGGGAGCCTTCGCCCGAACCGGCGAGGCCCTCGGACCTGACGCCTGATACCGGTGACAGGCCAGGTATGAATATCCAAGAAGTCGAAGATCTCTTTACCTTTTGGTGGGACACTATTAAAGAGGATGTGGTCCCAGTAAAGCCTCCTCCTCCTCCCCAGGGTCCAACAGGAAGACCCCTGACCCCCCAAGAAGCCTACACCATCTCCTAGGGGCAGATCTAGAGAAAGAAGGCCCCCTTCACGGTCTCCCTCAGGGTCCCCCAGCCCCAAGTGACCCAGAGGAAGAAGGTCCACTCCGCAGGGGGATGACTCTAGACTGGACTCTTTGGATACCTCCAGGTCTCCTCCTTCCATAAGTGTCCCATCACCAGACCCATGAGACCTCCCCAGGTCACCTCCAGATGATCCCTCTTTTGCTGAAATCATGAGGCACATCCAGGAGAATATGGGATGGGAAACTGAAGATCTAGACTCCGAACGGCCTCCCCTAGCTCGATACCTTCAGCAGAAAGATCCTAAGCCTGTGGTGGTGCCACCCTTGGTGGACATCTTCGCGGACGTCACCAAGGCCACATGGAAACACCTGCATTCCACCCCCCGCTGTGCCAAAGAAGGCTGACTGCCTGTACAGGGCCCCTGTGGAGGACCTGTATTTGGTGCACCAATCTCTGGCTGATTCACTGGTCATCACTGCCTCTCACGACCGGTCTCAACGATCGCAACATTTGAGCAACCAGCCTCCGGACCAGGAATCCAAAGAATTGGATTCACTGGGTAGGTGCATGTATGCGGGTGCTACATGCTCCATCAGGTCACTGAACTGTCTGACACACATGGCTCAGTTTTAGAATGCCCTATGGGAACAGGGGCAGGACCTGGTTTAAGTCCTTCCAGATGGCTAGCAGAAGGAGGAACTCTTGAACCTTCTTCACACAGGGTCCGACGTGGGGACCCAAGTTTTGAGAGTTGCCTATGATTCGGCGGACTCTGCGGCCAGGGGAGCAGCCTCAGGCGTCTGTCTCTTGAGACACTCGTGGCTTTGCGTCTCCGGATTTACTTCAAACATCCAGAAAAATATCCTGGATGTCCCCTACAACAGAGAGGTCCTGTTTGTTGAAGATTCCGAAAAGGTAATCACCAAGTTATAGGGCACGGGAAGGTGGTGAGGACTGTACAGGCCATGTACAGGCCCAAGACTGGTTCCTTTCATAGGAACCCGAATAGCTTTCATGGCTGGCAACAACGGCAGCAGCCACATTCCGGCCAGCAGCAAAGGGGCAACTTCAACCGCAAGGCCCAGCCTAAGTTTTCCCCAAGCCAAGGTCAGAGATGCACTAAACCGACCCAGCCTGCAGGAGGCAACGCCACCACTGCATGACTCCTTCCCAGTCCCCACCCCTCCTCTGGATCAATGGGAAGAAAAGGTCAGGGGTCACATCTCTCGCCACCTTTCAGGGTGGCAGACGTTAACCGCTGACCTGCGTGTCCTACAATTGGTAGAGAGAAGACACATAGAATTCCTCTATCATCCACCTTCAAGGCCTCCCCTGCTTTCCAGTTACTCGGGACAGCGCACACTGCTCATTCAGCAGGAGGTGCTAGCGCTTCTGGAAAAAGAGGCCATAGAGCACATACCACGGAACTAGAGAGGCACAGGATATTATTCCCACTTCTTTCTGGTTCTAAAAAAGACGGGGGACCGCCGTCCGATCCTGGACCTCAGTGCTTCGGTGCTTTACAAACACTTCCACATGTTGACTCTTCCAGGGCTAATTCCCATGCTCAAGCAGGGCGCCTTCATAGCGTCACTGGACATGCAGGATGCCTACCTGCACATCCTGATAGCTCGGGTGCACAAAACATTTTTGTGCTTCAAGTTTCTGGGTCGCCATTTATCAGTTCCGAGCCCTCCCTTTCGGGCTGTCCTCTGCACCTCAGGTATTCACGAAGTGCATGGCAATCTTAGCGGCAGCTGTCAGGAGACAAGGCCACTACACGTTCCCTTACCTGGACGACTGGCTCCTCGTGGCCTGCTCTCGGGAGGCTCGGATGTCCGCAATCCACTGTACTCGTTCCCTCTTCGGGTCCTTGGGCATCACCATCAATTAGGAGAAGTCTCACCTGGTTCCGTCTGAGACTGCAGTTCATAGGCGCAGTCCTGGACACTGTCCAGGGGAAAGCTTTTTTGCCCCAGGACAGAGCGGAGCACATTAGATCCCTCATAAGAGATTTTGGTGAAGATCGTTCCAGCAAGACTGGTCCTTTGTCTGCTCAGACACATGGCTGCGGCCATTGCAACAGTCCTGTTAGCCTGTCTCCACATGCGGGTGACCCAGTGGATGTTATGGGTGCAGTGGGATCAGAAGCAAGACCATCTGCAGCATACAATCAGGATCCCGAACGCCGTCATCTGGGATTGGCAATGGTGGTTCGATCCAGAGCACCTATCATTGGGAGTCCCCTTCGTAGTGCCGTCTTGGGTTGTGACGCTCTCCAAGGATGCTTTGGGGTCCAGTTGGGGAGTGCACGTCAATGGTGTCGGGTCTCAGGACTCGTGGACGACCCAGGAAGCTCATCTTCACATAAACATTTTGGAGATGAGAGCGGTCCTTTACACCTTGCAGGCTTTCCCATCTGAGATTCCACCAGGCACTCTTCTGCTACAGACAGACAGTATCATGGTGATGTATTACCTCAATAAACAAGAAGGCAGTCATTCCTACCCTCTTTGCAGGGAGGCCATGTGGGTGAGAGATTGGGTACTGCGACACAGCGCAAACCTTATTGCTGTACGTGTTCCAGGAGTGGACAACGTTATCGCAGAAAGTCTGAGCCAATCTCTGGCCAAAGTCCACAAATGGGAACTACTCCAGGAGATCGTAGAGGATCTGTTTTGCAGATGGGGGACACCAGAGTTGGACCTTTTCGCGTCCCCATCCAATGCAAAAATGCCCAATTTCTGCTCGCTAGATTCAGGTCCTGGTGTTTTCTGGCAAGACGCGTGGTCCCTCTCCTGGGCGGGCAGATTCCTCTATGCATTTTCTCCCTTCCCGTTTGTCCAGAGGGTTCTTCTGAAACTCCGCAGAGAGCAGGTGATGCTGATCTTAATCGCGCCCTTTTGGTCCAGGCAGATCTGGTTCCTACTGCTATACCATCTTTCTCAGGAACTGCCAGTGCTTCTGCCAATCAGCTCTCACTTACTGTCCCAGGAGGCAGGATACTTGGTCCATCCAGGCCTTCGCTCTCTGAACCTGCATGCCTGGCTCCTAGGGACTTAGCAGTCATGCGTTACCGGGTCTCACAAGAGGTAGCAGATGTTCTAGCGGTTGCTAGAAAACTGGCCAGTCGTGCCACGTACGCCATGAAATGGTGCAGATTTTGTCTCTGGGCTCAAGCACGGGGACTTCCCCACTGGATTGTTCTGAAGGTTCGGTATTAGACTACCTCCTGTCCATCTTTCAGGCAGGCTTGGCCTACTCCCCAATCAAAGTACATATCTGTGCCATCTCTGCCCATCACATACCTGTAGGCCTAAGGTCCATATCCCAGTTGGAAACCGCATGTGCCTTTTTGAGAGGCGTTCTCCACCTTAGGCCTCCGATTAAGGATCCCATTCCTCCGTGGGATCTACCCTTCGTCCTGGAGCAGCTTATGCTGCCTTGTTTTGAACGGGCCACGTATTGCGAGCTATGTCGTCTTGCATGGAAGACGTTATTTTTAGTTGCTGTTACTTCAGCCAGAAGGATTTCTGAGCTACATGCACTTGTGTGCAAATAATCTTATTTGGTTTTTCACCAGGACAGGGTGTCCCTAAGGACAAATCCAAAATTTCTGCCAAAGGGTCTCGGCCCTTACCCTTAGCCAGGATATCGACCTACCAGTGTACTTTCCAAAATACTCCAATAGAGAAGAGGCCCTGCTGCACACTCTCGATGCGCACAGGTGTCTAAGATACTACCTGACCAGAACCAGGCAACACCGTAAATCTGATCAGCTTTTTGTCTCCTTCGCCCATAGGATGCTGGGTGCTCTGGTCTCTAAGCAATCTCTTTCTAGATGGCTCATTCATTGTATCACGTTCCGTTATCAGAAGTGTAACAAGTCCTTACTGGGCTCGGTTAAGGGACATTCCACAAGGGGGGGTGGCTACCTCCTTTGCTGCTCTGAAGAACGTGTCCACCTCAGCCATCTGCACAGCAGCTACTTGGAGCACCGTGCACACCTTCATTAGGCATTATAGCCTGGATGTTACTTCACGGTGAAGAGCTGATTTTGGTCTAGCAGTCCTTCAGGCACTATTGTCCTAGGCTCCGGTTCAACTCTTGATCTCTCTCTAGCCTCCTCCCATTTGAGAAGGATTTCCAGAATTGCTTGGGAATCTGTCCTAATGGTGTAACCTGCAGCAAGAGCTGTTTATCGAAGTAAGATAGTACAGTTACGTTAGAACTTACCATAACAGTAGATCTTTGAGAACAGCTCTTGCAGCAGGTCGTTTCCCTCCCACCATCCCCTCTGGAGGTAGAGTTGTTCCATTTAGTACTTCCTAGGATTTGGTGTTTTCAACACCTCCCTGCTGCATACCTTCTTTGAAGGCGGATCCTCTGTCTCCACTTCAGAAGTCATCTAGCAGCCGGGAGTCTCTGGCAGGAGAACTGAGGAATCTTATCTGTGTCAATCTTCACCATTCATCACAGATGGGTACTGGCGGTCAGAGCCAAGAACCTTTTTTTTTTTTAAGGATAGGCGAGGAGCCGACGCATCATCGGCGCCGCCCTCGAGGCCGACGTACTACGTGGCGCTCAAATTAGCCGTTAAGCTGTGTCGACTCCGCCTGACTACCAGTTCTTTGTCTCCCGCTGTCGAGGTCGCCTCGTGGGAAGCCTGAAGAAGTTTTCTCTGTTTTAGGCCTTAAGCTTGCGATATTTCCGTCGCCAGTCCGCGGTCTACTAGTTCTGGGTACTGCCTTCACTCGACGTCGCCGGTAAGATCTTTCCTTTTTATTAACATTTAAGTGATGTAGAGTCTTTTTTGGTGTTGTTTTCCGTAGGCCATGCATGGTCGGAGGCAAGAAGTTCTGTATAGGCGGGCGGCCCTATCGTCGGTGCCCGTCGGCGCAATTTCTCTGTGACCCGACCAGCATGACCGTGTCTCGCGTGTCTTGGCCTGCTTCCACGACATGGATTTGATGCGGCGCCTGCTTCTCCATGGACCGGCCTCTCGAACAGCACGCGTGTAAGCTGGACAAGTCCGCCGACTTTCTGGGGACGGATTCGCACTCGCCAGGCCAAGCCGCGGCTCTCGGCCTTCCTCCGGGTCCCTCCTGCTCTATACGGACTCGGAAGAGGGAGCCCGCACTGGCTAGACTACAGGAGGTCGAGGCTCCTCCCACGGCACAGGAGGCCCGTCCGCTCCCCGCCCCGGAGCGGGCGGGAGGCGCCGCATGGCACTCACCCTTCGGGGTGAAGGCCCCGCCGGTGTCGCTCCAGGGTCCGGAAGGCCTGGGTCGGCGCCATCCTCGTGCGTGCCGAGGCCTTCGTGCCGCTTTGCGTGCCAAGGGCTTTGGCGGCGCCGACTGCCTCGGACGCCATAGGCTCAGTTGCTGGTGCCGCCATGGCATTGCTCTGCTCGCTGCGCCACTACCCTGATCCGCATCGCTTTTGCTATGTCTCGCCTCGGGCGCTAGGGTCCCTTGAGTCGCTGGTCGGCGCCGCTTCGGGCGGTGCCGCTGTCGGTGCCGGGTTCGTTTTGGGGCATGCTGCCTTGATTCTTCAGTGCGGCCATGGCGCGCCATGCGTTTGGGGTGTCGCCGCGCCGAGCTCGTTTTGACGCCGGGCGCCGCCGACTTTCTGTGCCGCCGAGGCACCGGGGCCTGGCAGTGTTTGCGCTCCCGGGTCGCTGTTGCTGCCGCGCACTGCCTCTGTTCCCTGCACCGTGGGCTTGAGAGCCGCTGGCTGGCCCTATCTCTGACCTTGGTCTCGGCTGCCCTGCCGCCTTCTGCCAGCTCCGTCCGCGGGGCCGTGGAGGGCGCGTGGGCGACTTTGACCACTGCCACAATTTCTGTGCCCTCCGCAAAGGTTGCGTTTCCTCGCCCTACTACTGTCTGGCTTAGGGCCTCCGATTCCACCTCTTCGGAGTCCAAGTCCAGCTCTGAGTCGGATGGGCAGTCACACCCTTCGGGGTGGCCTGCACAGGAGAGTGAGCCAGTGGTCTCCTCGACGAGTCGGAGTCAGCCCCCTGCTGAGGAGCGTCTGGTTCCCCTCCAGACTGGGGTCAGTGGCACTGACCAGCAGGCTGTGGTGCGTGCCACCATAGCCATGCAACCTGGTCTGGGGGGGTTCCTTGACCCTGCAGCGGAGGTACCCCCTCCTGTGGTGTGTCTCGATCACCCAACTTTTGGGCCCATCGGAAAGCTTCACGGCTGAGGAGGGTGCTGCGCCTGATTTCCTGGGCATCCTAGAGCTGTCAGCTACCTAGGCTGACCCTTCCGAGGACCAGGACCTTCTTGGACTCTGAGGGGTCGAGGGGTGGGGTCGGGCCGCGGCCTTCTCTGGGGTCCACCTGGCCCTGGACGGAGCCAAGTGTGGACTTCGCCTCTTCCCTTCGGTTCCTTGAGGGGTCCTATTCTTTGAGGCAGGGGACCGTCCTTCTGGACCTATACGGCCCCGGTCGCCTCACTGGGGATTCTTCTGGGTGCAGCCTAGGCAGTACCAATATGGTTGTACAGCTGTCGGCTGCGGAGTCTTCCGGGACACCTTCCCCGGGTGTCCATGGTCCGCTCCCTTGCCCTGGCAGAGGCCAGCCGATTCCTTCCTCAGCTCTGCCCCACGCCTGTCGTATTCTCCAGCGCCCCGGCATTCTTGGTCCCACTGGCCTCTCACCTGGGAGCAGTTCAGAGTGGTGGCTTCTCTGTTCCCTGCTTACATTAGGGCCTTGGAAGTCAGGTTTTCAACCTCCCCCGAGCAGCCACCCTCTGAGCATATGGTGACCTCCAGCTCTCATCTCCTCTTCGGGGGGTGAGGAACCATCCGTCCACATCTCTCCTGCCGCTGATCTTGCGGAGTATCAGCGTTTCATCGCGAGAATGTTGGAGGACCTTCACCTATCCGCGAGCAATCCAGAGCATCATGCATGCTTTTCTAGGCGATTTCGGGGCGGCCACCCTTGTGGTGCCCCCTTGGCCTGCTCCCTCTCGGGAGGCATCCATGCGTTTCTGGCAAAGGCCCTTCTCCGGAGTTCCTGCCCCTAGGGACCTCAGCCAGAGGTATTATGCACCCCGAGTCTCCAGGCTCCATGCCTCATCCGCAGTCCGGACTGACGCGCCTGGACACCTCAAGGGCTTCTGCCTCCCCGGACCGGCCCCAGATCAGGACTCTTCGGATTTTGATTTCTGGGGGAGGAGGACTTTCTACTCGGCACGGTTGCTTCTCTCCATCTCCGCTCATCAGGCCCACTATGCAGCCTACAACAGGTTCTTGTGGTCAGCGCTGGGTCAGATCCTAGCTGCTTTGCCTGACTCGTAGCAAACCAGGCAAGCCATTGCTCTCTCTGCACATGGCCTGGAGCTAGCAAAGCACCAAGCAAGGGCATCTTATGACACCAACGAGGTAGCTACCAGAGTGGTAGGGACAGCGATCTGCACCAGAAGATCGGCGTGGCTTCGCCTATCTTCCCTTGTCAATCTTCACCATTCATTACTTCCTGGGTGTTAGCCAGAGGCGCGCACCCGCCACGGGAGCTTTTTTTTTTTTTTTTTTAAAGTTTGCTAACGGGCACCGCCCCTAGAGAGTGACGCCACAGCCATGCGCCGAGGGCGGTCACGTTAGTAGCGACCGACCCTCCTCCAACTCAGTTCTGTTTCTCCCCACTGCCGAGGCAGCACCTGTCCGCGCGGAAGCGCTTCAGTGTTTTCTATCTTCATAGTTACCGACTGCTTTTCTTGCATCCGACGCCCATACGGTAAGACTGTTCTTTTTCTATCTTTCGGCGCCGGGTGTATTTCCTACTGTGTTTTAGTCTCGTTGGTTTCGCGTTATGTCCGGTTCTGGAGCTAAGCATTCTTCGAAGACGGGCCGCGCCCCTATGCGTCGGTGCTCCTGTGGCCGGCATTTCTCCGTCTCGGACCGGCATGACGTTTGCCTTCGATGCCTGGGACCCAACCATGATATGGATTCGCGGCGACGCCTGTTTCGATGGACCGTCAGCGTCCTCTAAGTCCACGCTGCCTGCTCGGCAAGGCCCCGCTGACTTTCGGGGATGGCGCGCCACGGGAATCTCGGCGAGATCTTTAGGCCCTCTCCTGTCCCTCCCGGCCTATACGGGTCCGAGGAGGAGGGGTTTCTATCCTATCTTGCCGAGGAGGAGGCCCTTCCGCGTGTTGGGGAGCGTCAGTAGCCCTCCCGGGCTGCAGCGCTGACACCGCTCGGCAGTCACCTTCGAGGTGCAGGCCCCCGTGTCGAGGCCCTTGGCTTTTGGGTCCGCTTGGTGGACCTCGACGCCGCTTTGCGGCGCTGTTGATCCCGCACCGTCATGTGCCGGTGATCAAGCGGCGCTGTTGATCCCGGCAGGGATCGGGGCGGCGCTGTTGGCGGCGCTGCGATCCCGCGCCTGTCACGCGCTGAGGATTGAGCTGGCGCCCATTGGCGGTGCTTTTGGCCTCGGTCCTGCTCATGTGCCGGTGGACATGGCGGGCGCTGGCCGACGGTGCCGCACCGCCCGACACTGCCGGGCGGCGCCTGCTTCCTCTTCCCGGTGGTGCTGGGCCCGCCGGAGCCGCTGGGGGTGGGGTTAGTCCTTCCTGCTGCCGGCGGGGGGCGAGGCGCCGCTTGGTACCGGGGTTGCCACGGCCCTGGGCCTCGGGACCCCTGGGTGGCCAGCATCGAGGTCCTGCTGGTCTCGTCCTCCTCGGAGGACGATGACTCAGATGTGGACCCATCCTGGCACCCCCATTCTTCGGGATCTGGGTCCTCGTGGCTAGGGGTACCAGGCGGCGAGCGGCCTCCTCCTCTGTCCCCTCCTGCTGCTCCTGAGGGTTCTCGGCTGGGGTGGCCGAGACTCGGGGCAGACGTGGGGTGACGGAGGGGAGGCCCTCTCTGAGGCTCGTGACGGCTACCCCTGGGTGCTGTTGCCTCTAGGGACAGGGGACGCAGTCGAGGAGGAGGGCCCTCGAACTGAGGGGTTGAGGGCAGGCGGCCTGCTGCCGGTCTCTTTGGCCACCTCAGGGGGTGGCCAGGAGCCGAGTGCAGAGCCCGTCCCTCCCCCAGGGTTCTAGGTGTCCTCCGGCGGCGTTTGTGCGGACTGCCCTTCTGGATCCATGCAGTCCCAAGGCGTGTCACAGGGAGTTTCTCCCAGGGCTCTTCCAGGCTCCGCTTCCCAGAGTTCCGCTTCTGCGGCCTGGTTTGATATCCGGGATCCCTCCTACTAGGGCTCCTTTCCCCGGATTCCAGAGCCCTCGCAGAGAGCAGTTGCCTCCTCGGAGGTGCCCCTCTCCCATCTCTCTGCCTTCACCACCCCTGCTCCCAGGCCATGTCGGTCCTACGGGTCCGTTATCCTGGGAGCAGTTCAGAGGTTCTGCAGCGGCCTTCCCCTCATATGTTAGATACATGCATGAGCGGGTCTTTCGACTCTCCCCACCGCCGCAGGAATCCTCTGACATTCCAGCTCCCCATCATCCTCGTCTCCCTCCTCTGAGGGAGAGGAACCCCCTGCTCATCTGTCCTCCGATGCTGATTTCACAGAATATCAGCGTTTCCTCTCGAGGATGGTGAGGGATCTCCGGATTTCCTATGTTCGGAGAGACAATACCGAACGGGAGATGCGTGAATTCCTTGGTGAATTCAGTGCCCAGCATCTGGTGGTACCTTCCTGGCCTATCCCCTTCCAGGAGGCGTCTATCCGGTCCTGGCAGTTCCCTGCCGCTTCTTCCCAGCCCCAGCGGACTGCCAGTGTAGGTATTGTGCCCCCTCTGAGTCTCTAGGTTCCCTTCCCAACCCGTCCTCAGGTTTGGTATACCTGGATACTCCTTCTGGCGCCGATGCGACGCACTCACCATCGGATCGGACTCTCTCCAGTTCGACCGCTTGGGCGTAAGAGTGTTCTCTTCTCGTGCGAGTGCATGTATTGCATCACATCAGGCTCACCACGCTGCCTATAACCGCATCTGTGGTCGATGATGTCCCAGCTGCTGGCATCTATGCCTGACACGGAGCAAACCAGACAAGCCGCTGTCTCTCTCCGCAGTAGGCCTGGAGCTGGCAAGACACCAAGCAAGGCATCTTATGACGCCAATGAGGTGGCTTCCAGGCTTGGCGGGACAGCGATCTGCATCAGGCGGACGGCATGGCTTGCCTTTTCCAGGTTGTCACCCCTGGCCCGGCGTAGGGTGATTCTGGCCTCGCGGGACCCGCTTTTTTCTTCCAGAGCTAGGAGACTTTGCAGGGCTCCCTCCGCCTCCTCGCCTTCGGGAGGCACCTCCTAGCTCTTCTCCCACTTAGGCTTTCTGAATAAGCCAGGGTCTTCTCCTTCTGTTTTCTCACCAGCAGAAGGCTGGGGTCTTGTTCCCTCAGGGGTATGTACCTCTTCCCCTCCAGGGAGGAGGGCTTAGTACTCACCCAGGAAGTAATGAATGGTGAAGATTGACAAGGGAAGATATGAAAATTACGTACCTACCGTAATTCTTGATCTTCTCTTGTATCTTCACCATTCATTACTTACACCCGCCCACCATCCCCTCAGTGGCCTCTTCCTGTGGCTTCTCCACCTCCGTCTCCTTCCTCTCTCTGCAAAAAAAAAAATTTTTCTTAAAAACTAGGAAAAATTGCTTAATTTTTCAAAAAAAAAATCCTTCTTTTGGGGTGTTCTAATTTTCCAGAAAAATTAATTACTCTAAGATTCGTAGACATCTCGTGAATTGCATTGGTGATCAGACTGCACAACTATCTCTTGCCGTTATCCTGACAAGATATCTCTGGGGTTTTGGCCTGGTTCAGGCTATTCAGTTGATCCTGCAATCCCGTGTTCCAGATATTGCCCTGAAATCAACCCCCCATTCTTGCCCTTGCAGAGCAGAGGACAGACCGTCTGTTCCTTTTTCTTTTTAAAAAAAAAAAGGAAAAATGCTGAGGAACTCTTTCGACTGCTATAGGCATCTTGGGTCATGCAACCAACCTCAAATTTCTTCTGTTAAAAGGAAAAGCAAACAAGAGGGAAATGGAAGGTAGTCTCCTCTCGCTGTTTGCATATTGGTTTCTCCTTTTAAGTGTCCTCCTGGACAATTTTACAGAAGAGCTGTGCTGACCATATCAATCCCGGCCAGCCTAAGCCTTAGCCTACCTTGGCCAGTCTGTCTGAGTCCCATTTCTATGCTTCGCCTGAAGAGCTTACATTTCCTTTTCTAAGTCCCAGAGCAGCACTCTCCTTGCCTGGGGTTCCTTTCCCTCCTCGGGTGTCCTCGAATTCTAGGCCTGTCGTGGCCAGGAACCCGAGGGGTATCAATAACAATGGCATGTTGAGGATAAGGACTATGCCCTCCAGAGTCTGTCTAGCGGGTTGGTGAACCTTCTCTTCAGCTCTATCTCTGGGGATTCTTGCTTCCCTCTTAGTCGAGCCTTCAGCTGTAAGCTAACTATGCTCGTTGGGCATTCTGGTCCCTTCAACATCCCATCTCTCTCTTCTCTTTCTTCTTCTATTTTCTCATCTCCTTACTTTATCTCTCCTCCTAGAGTCACCCAGGTAAGGAGGCCCTGCAGTCCCTAGGCTAGGGATACTTTATCTCCTCTGTCCTTCCTCCATCGGCTTATTCCTTTTCAGTTCATTCTTCCTTGCTTTGCTATCCTCGGCTATCTTGCCTCGCTATCTATATTCTCTGCTCTCACTTTTGCCTCTCGGCTCACAGAACTGAGTTTGAGGAGGAGTAGATAGCTACTACGGCTGCCCCTCGTGCATGAGCGCTGAGCGTCACTCTCGGGGCGGTGCCGTTAGGCAAACTTTAAAAAAAAGCTCCCTGTGGCGGTGCCTCCTCGCTAACACCCAGGAAGTAATGAATGGTGAAGATACAAGAGAAGATCAAGAATTACGGTAGGTATCGTAATTTTCATTTCCCAGTTGTCACCCTTGGCCCAGCGTAAGGTGATTTCCTCTGCTCACAGGGAACCTATCTGTTTCCCGTGAGGCGAGACGCCGTTGTCGGGCAACTTCCTTCTCCGGGGTACCCCGCTCACTCTCCTCCCCACCTCGGCCTCTCCAGGCCCAGAAGGTTCCCCTTAGTGTGTCACCCACTGAGGCTAAGGGACACTGTCCTTAGGTGTAATTAGTCAACTCCTTGGGGCTTGGTACTCACCCATCTGTGATGAATGGTGAAGATTGACACAGATAAGATATAGAAATTACATACTTACCGGAATTATGATCTTTCTGTATCTTCACCATTCATCCTATCACCGTCCCCCTGGGGCCTCAGTCTCTGGGTCCCCCTCTCTCTGAGCCTCTCCCTCTCTTTGGAGCAGGGTAAAGTAGGGCCACATGGGGGGGTGTAATTTCTTCCCCTTTAAAGGGTACAGATCGAGTGGCATTCCTTCTCTACTGCATATCTCCACCCTATCAAGGTGGGAGTTGTTGGTTGCCCTCCTCCTGTAATCCAACTGTTTCAAAAAAAAAGGAACCCCCTTTTTTTCACCAAATCTCGTTACAGAGAGTACTAATCCCTGTACCCTGTCCTTCTCCAGTATAGCTGACTCTGCTTTTGGGGTATTGCCACATATTCTGTGCCTTGAATTCTGGCAAGTAAGCTTTGTACTCCTTGCAGTTCCTATACAGTCTGGTGACGGACAAGGGTCCCGGATCTTGTTCCTCTCTCTCTCTCCAAATTTCTCTCTCCTTCTTCCGCTTCCAGAGATTGGGGCCCCTACCCAATCCCTTTGTCTCATCTCTCTCTGCTGTCCTCTCAGTCGTTATTTCTCCTTTTGGTTCAGTTCTTCCCTCCTTTTTCTGTCCCTCGGACTCTCTTGTCCCACCCTCCATCCTTCCTCTTACCTCTCCGGCGACTCCAGAACTGGTAGTCAGGTGGGTCGGCCCCAGCTTAACTGCTAATTCTCGGCGCCCGTAATCACGTCGGCCTTGAGGGGGCTGCGCCCGATACTGCGTCGGCTCGCCTATCCTTTTTAAAAAAAAAAAAAAAAAAGTTCCTTATGGTCCTGACCTCCGCCAGTACCCATCTGTGATGAATGGTGAAGATACACAGATGGATCATAATTCTGGTAAGTCGTAATTTCTGTTTCTGAGGACCACCTTTTGTATATTCTTGCCTGGCGTCGAGGCGGGGCGATGTCGGGGGAGGTCCCTGCTGGATACTGCTAGCTAGAAAATTTCCGGGGGTTCTTGCGCCTGCCGGTTTCAGTCCTAATGGTGTAACCTGCTGTAAGAGCTGTTTCAAATATCTACTGTTACGGTAAATTCTTACATAACAGTACTTTTTCTGCTGGTGATGCCTCTCCCTTTCAAACACCATGAAGTCTTGCTATATTAGGATCATTGCAGTCATTCCCCACACTTGAACTGCCCCGGAGAGGAAACAGTTAACTCCAGAGTGATCTGGAGTTCCACAGCGCGATGGCGCTGTTCAAAGCTCTATCTGGCTAGTTTCAAATGAAACTGTCAGATTCTTTACTCCGCTTCACTGAACAGTCGCTCCGGAGATCAGCTCCTTCAGCTCTGTTCATTCTCGTTCAGGCGGTATTTTCGGTTCATTTGAACCGCAAAAGTATTTATTTTACCGCATTTCGTTAAAAGCTCTATCTGGTAAACCGTAAGTACAGAAATTAAGTCTGTGTGGAAATTCATTATCGGTTCGGTTTTGAACCGATCGGTTTGTTAAATATATGTGTCAAACTGTTTGTTTGGGCTTTTAGAGGCGGTTTCGGTTCTTATCGGTTCTAAAACCTAACTTTTATTTGGGGTTTTTCAAATACCCGTGACACGTTAGGAACCGATAAGGTGTCTTGCCTGGCACTGCCATCTAAAGGGCAAGTTTTTGGTTAGGCTGGCATTATGTCTGAGAAACCCAAAAGAAAACCGCCCACTGGGTTTCAACACTGTGATGTCTGTGGGGAAGCCTTTGCCAGGCTGACCCACACACCACTTGTGTTTATTGTCTGAGGCTGACCACCTCCTGTCAGACTGCCAGGTGTGTAAAATTTCCTGCAGCCACCCTGGAAGAGATTGGGCCGGCTCAGGGCGAGGAGGCCAAAAAGTCCGCTGACCCGATGGCCAGCCCGGTCCAGTACCCACTGGACCAGAGGAGTGCCCTCTGACCAGGGCAGACTTCCTCGGCAAAAGGAAGGCTGGTTCAGAGGAACCAGTCCCAGCAAAAGACAAAGAAATCAGCAGGTCTGAGTACAAAATTGTCTCTCCAACTGCTGCAGAGATGGCTAAAGCCATTCAGATTGTCCAATCTTTGTCTCAGGGATCTGTTGAACCCCTGCATCTGGGAAAAGGGTGGCTTTGCTCAGTCCCAGTGGTTCAGGATTATGATGTTGAGGATTTTTGAACCACATGAGGGAGGAGGAATTTGATCAGTATGTTTGTGACTGGGAAGGTCTGGACGTGCCTATTGAACCGGACATTTCTCCAGATAGACCTTTAGAATCTCCTATGCTGTCTGAGTCCCTCTCTTTTATGTTTTACAAAAGGTTGCAGAAACCTCCAGCTTCCTTTAGAAGAGGCTGTGGATGAGCAAGAGGAGCCTGATTATGTTGAAATGATGGATATTCCAGAGTCTAGGAGGTTGTCTATTCCTTTGCATAAGTCATTTAGGAAGCAAACAACAAAGATTTTAAAAAATCCTCATTCAAACACCATGAAGTCTTGCTGTAATTAGGACTATAGCAGTCAGCCTCAGCCTCTGAACTGCCCCGGGGAGGAAAGGGTTAACTCCAGAGAAGTCTGGAGTTCCGCAGTGCAGGGCTGTTCAAAGTTTCATCTGTGCAGTTTGAAGTCAAACTGCCAGATTCTTTACTCCGCCACTGAACAGTCGCCCGAGATCAGCTCCTTCAGCTCGGTTCACTACGCTGTTTTCGGTCGGTTCCTTCGGTTCAGAAAACCGCAAAAGTCTCAAAATTACCGCGGTTTCGCTAAGCTCTATCTGGTAACCGTAAGTAAACGAAAATTTAGTCTGTGTGGAATAATTATCGGTTCAGTCTGAACCGATCGCTTTTGTATTTTGATGAATTTTAGACGGAGGTACCGGTTCTTATCGGTTCTAAAAACCCTCGCTTTTAATAGGGTTTTTTCAATACCGTGATACGGTTAGGGAACCGATAAGGGTGTCTTGTTCTGGCACGGCCTGAAGAAAAGGGCAAGTTTTGGTTGGGCTGGCACTATGTCTGAGAAACCCAAAAGAAAAACGGCCCATCGGGTTTTCAACATTCGTGATGTTTGTGGGGAAGCCTTTGCCAAGGCTGACCTGCACCACTTGTGTTTATTGTCTGGGGCTGACCACCTCCTTCAGACTGCCAGATATGTAAAAATTTCCTGCAGCCACCCTGGAGAAGAGATTGGGCCGGCTCAGGGAACGAGAGGACAAAAAGTCCGCTGACCCGATGGCCAGCCCGGTCCAGTACCCACTGGACCAGAGGAGTGCCTCTGACCAGGGCATTCTCTCGGCAGAGAAAGGCTGGTTCAGAGGAACCAGCACCAGCAAAAAGACAAAGAAATCAGCAGGTCCGGAGTCTAAGATAGTTTCTCCAACTGTTGCAGAAATAGCAAAAGCCATACAGATTGTTCAGTCTTTGTCGCAGGGACTTGGAGAGCCCTCCACAAGTGGCAGAGGGGTGGCTCGCGAGGTCCAGTGGTTCAAGATTATGTTATTGAGGAGTTTTATGAACCACAGGAGGGAGGAGGAATTGATCAGTGCATTTGTGACTGGGAAGGTCTGGACGTGCCCATTGAACTGGCATTTCTCCAGACAGACCCTTAGAGTCTCCCTCTGTTGTCTGAGTCCCCTTCTCATTTTGTGTTTTATAAAAGTGGCAGAAACCCTCCAGCTCCCTTTAGAGGAGGCTGTGGATGAGCAAGAGGAGCCTGATTTTGTTGAAATGATGGATATTCCAGAGTCTAGAAGGTTGTCTATTCCTTTGCATAAATCATTTAGGAAGCAAACAACAAAGATTTTAAAAATCTCATTCTGTCCCTCCTGTAGACAAAAATGGACAGAAGGTATACTTTATCAGGCCCAGATACAGACTTCCTCACTGAGCAGTGTAGTCATGTAGGTGTTGTTCAAGCTGCAGCCTGCGATACACATTATTCCTTGGCATCACATCCCCTGACAAAGATTCCAGGAAGATTGATACCATGGCAAAAAGCAATATATGGCAGCTTCTTTGGGACTCAGGCAGGCTAATTACATGGCTTATGTGGCTAGATATCAGAAGTCTAGATGGGACACTATTTTGCAGTTAGCCAAGCAGGCCCAGGGTCAGCTGGCTAGTGAGTTGGAACAGGTGGCTGCTGATGGCATTGAGGCCTCTAAAGTTCAATTTCATACTGCTGTTGATGTTAATGATGTTTCTTCTAGGGTCATGGCCACTTCTGTAGCTCTCCTCGAGGTTGGCATGGCTCAGATGCACTAATTTGTCCCAAGACACTCAGGCAAAGGCTATGGATTTCCTGTAGTAGGTAACTCTCTGTTTGGTGATCAGACAGAAAATTACATGAAAAAATGGATGAATACAGAACTACCTACAAAAGTGCCCAAGCTAAAGAGAGGCATGCCCCAAAGGCATGCCCCCAGGGTAGGGGAGGCCTCACCACAGGCCCTTTATCAAGCTCAGCCTCTTCAGCCTTTGTTCAGAGGGTTTCTTCAGAGGCAGGGCAGACGGGCTCTGGCAGACCGTCCCTTCTTCCCAGCCAAAAACAGTTGCCAAGCAGGCACCCTGATGGGGTGCCCAGGGCCGAATCTCCTGTACCGTGGGGCAGGTTGGCTTATTTCAGCCAGAACTGGTTGTCCCTAACTTCGGACAAGTGGGTTCTGGAGGTGGTAAGCCAAGGTCTGGTCCTCAGTTTCAAACAGTTCCCAAAGATGAGGGCCAGACATTTCCCACCTCAAGATCCTTTGGAAGCCCTTGCTTAAACAGAGTTTCTTCTCTGCTGGGATGCAAAGCAGTAGAGAGGTTCCTCTTGCCATCAGGGCAAGGGTCTTTATTCAAGGTATTTCTTACCCCAAAAAGACAGGAGAATGGTGCCCATCTTAGATTTAAGGTTCCTGAACAAGCATCTTCTGAAACCAAAGTTCAAAATGTTAACTCTGGCAATGATTTTGCCCTCCCTGAGACCAGGAGACTGGCTAGTTCCTTGGACCTCAAGGACGCCTATTTTCATTTCTTGATCAGGCCTTCTCACAGAAAGTACCTCAGGTTCAACTACCTTCTGGCCACTATCAGTTCAGAGCAATGCCCTTCGCCTTACCTCTCGCCCCAAGGGTTTTCACAAATGTCTGGCTGTGATAGTGGCTCATCTGAGAAGGCAAGGGTGGCGTTTTTCCCTACCTGGACGACTGGCTCATAGTGGGTCAGTCTCCAGATCACGTAAAATCTCACTTGTTGGTCACCCAGCAGCTTCTCACCTCTCTGGGATTCCTGTTGAATCTTCCAAAGTCAGTTCTCGAACCAGTTCAGGTACTAACTTTCATAGGTGCAGAGTTGAACACAAAGTCTGCCAGGGCATATCTCCCTCCGAGAGTGGACAGACTCATTGCCCTGGCATCTTCCTTCACCATGCGGGTCTCTCGCCAGCAAGGCACTTCCTGCAACTCCTAGGACACATGGCTGCGCCCACAGCTGTCGGGCAGGGAGCAAGATTCCAGATGAGACATCCAATTCCACCTGAGATCTTTTGGTCCCAAAAGAAGGACCCTCACCAAATTAGTCCCAGTGACAAGGTCTCTGATCCTGGCCCTTCAGTGGTGGCAGGACCAGAGCAATCTAACTCAAGGGGTCCCTCTCACCATTCCTCACTCCCTCACACTTACCACAGATGCCTCCCTCCTAGGATGGGGCTCACTTGGGCGACCTTTCCACTCAGGGAGTGTGGTCTCCTCAGGAATCTCTGCTCCACATCAACCTTCTGGAGCTCAGGGCTGTCCTCTTAGCTCTCCAGGCCTTTTCAGCTTCTGTCCAGAACAAGGTAGTTCAACTCAGGACAGACAACACCACAACAATGTGGTACATCAACAAGCAAGGGGCACTCGGTCTTCTGCCTTGTGCACCGAGCAATGAAGCTGTGGTCTCTGGCTTACTCCTTGAATACCTCCCTGATAGCAGTTCACCTTCCAGGAAGGACAATGTCCTAGCGGATGCCCTCAGCAGGATTTCTCAGGGCCACCACGAATGGGCCCTGAACCTCTAGTGCTGGGGTCCGTCTTGCCAGATGGGGCACCCTCAGATAGATCTTTTCGCAGCCCCAGACAACCACCAACTTCCTCTGTTTTGTTGCAGACCTCCAGTGTTGGGATCAGTCCCACTGGACGCTTTCCAGTTGGATTGGGAGGGAAATATCTATATGCCTTCCCTCCTTCCTCTCCTTTCAGGGTACTAGTGAGGATCAGAACTCAGTCCTGCAAGGTGATTCTGATTGCTCCAGATTGGGCCAGACAGCCCTGGTACCCTCTCCTTCTGTCCCTGATTGTCCACCTCTCCTGAGCTTGCCCAGGACCCACCCTGTTGACCTGTGCACAGGGGAGAGTGTGGTATCCGAACCTCAGTTCCTCCACCTCAAGGCTTGGTTCTTGAGGAGCTAGAATTTGCTGATCTACACTCTCTCAAGGTGTCTTAGATATTTTGAAGGCGGCCAGGAGGCCTTCTACTAGGGCCACCTATAATTCTAAGTGGAAGAGGTTTTCCATGTGGTGCTCTGGGAAGCAAATCTCCCAGAATCTGCTGATTTGACTGTTTTATTGGACTATCTGGTCCACTTAAATTCTCTAGGCCTTAAGCCAGCTACCTTAAGGGTTCATCTGGCAGCAGTCTCTATATGTGTCAGCAGGTAAACCTGCTTCCATCTCTTCTCACCCTGTAATTTCCAAGTTTTTTTAAGGGTTACTTCACACTAACCTCCTTTTGGGAACCAGCTCCTGCTTGGGACCTGAATGTTTGCATTGCTCAGCTAATGCAACCCCCTTGAGCCTCTGTCTCGGCAGACCTCAAGTTTTTGACTTGGAAGACTGTTTTCTAGTGGCCATCACTTCTGCTAGACGTATAAGTGAGATGCAAGCCTTGTCAGTGGAAGAAGATTTCATTTCTTTTCATAGGGACAAGGTAGTCCTTAGGACTAATAGAAGGTTTTTACCAAAGGTGGTCTCGGATTTTCATCTCAACCAATCCATCTCTCTCCCAGTATTTTTCACTGAGCATTCCTCTTCAGGGGAGAGGAGATTGCACAGTCTGGACGTCAAAAGAGCTCTAAGCTACTATTTGGAACGCACCAAGGGTCATAGGTTTGAATCCCTCCAGCTCTTCCTTACCTATGGGGAAGTCGGCAAAGGGAGACCTGCCACTAAGAGGACAATTGCAAGGTGGATTGTCTCTTGTATCCAATTCTGTTACCAAAAACTGGTAAAGAGCCCCCTCAGGATTGAGGGCTCATTCTACCAGAGGTACTAGCTGCATCTCTAGCGGCTGCTAGAGATATTCCCATTTTGGAGATCTGTCAAGCTGCTACCTGAAAACAGTTCACACCTTTACTAAACATTACTCCTTGGATGTTCAATCCAGGAGGGATGCCTGTTTGGCACAGCTGGGCTTCAGAGCCTATTTCCCAAGTAGGTTCTGACCTCCTCCATGGAGGTACTGCTGTGTAATCTGCTATAGTCCTAATTACAGCAAGACTTCATGGTGTTTGAAGAAAAATTACTCACCTTAGTAATTGCTTTTCTCTCATGGAGTCTTGCTGTATTAGGACAACCCTCCTCCTACCCGCTCAGAACTCCTTCTTGGGTATGGGTTGGCAAATTAGTGCAAGCACTGTGTCATGCCCTTTTTGCTTATTGGGCTTAGGAACCAGGTAATTCTGTTGTTCGTTGAGTGGTAGGTGGCCCCTCCTAGACTTGAGTCTTTTGGGAAGAGGGGTCTGTTAATGCTTCTTTTCAGTAATGCTAACAATATTTAATAATTTTGTTGCTATTCTGTGATTGTTGTGTGTTTTGTAGTTCTACTACTGGTAGGTAGCCAATGGCTAGTGTAGGTTTTTTCCACACAGACTTGCTATATTAGTTTAGCTTCGTAAAGAATCTGGCAGTTTGACTTCAAACTGCACAGATAGAGCTTTGAACAGCGCCCTTGCGCTGAGGAACTCCAGACTTCTTAGAAACATATAGAAACATAGAAGTTGACTGCAGATAAGGACCGCAAGGCCCATCCAGTCTGCCCATTTCTTTTTCTACCTTATAAATGTGCCATCGGCCTTTGCTATGTCAGTGACCTATCTATTCATAGTCATTTGTATTGCCCTTTATGCCTATCCCATGCCTGTTTGAAGCCCTGCACTGTATTCATAGCCACTACTTCTTGTGGTAAGCCATTCCATGCATCTACCACCCTTTCTGTGAAAAGAATTTCCTGGAGTTAACCCTTTCCTCTCCGGGGCAGTTCAGAGGCTGAGGCTGACTGCTATAGTCCTAATACAGCAAGACTCCATGAGAAGAAAAGCAATTACTAAGGTGAGTAATTTTTTCTTCTGTCCCTCCTGTAGATAAAAAAATGGACAGAAGGTATACCTTATCAGGCCCTGATACAGACTTCCTCTCTGAGCAGTGTAGTCATGTAGGTGTGGTGCAAGCTGCAGCCTGTGACAAGGCTAATATTCCCCTGGCCTCACATCCTCCTGATAAGGATTCCAGGAAGATTGATGCCATGGCGAAAATACAATATATGGCAGCTTCTTTGCGACTCAGGCAGGCTAATTATATGGCTATGGCTAGATATCAGAAATCTAGATGGGACACTATATTGCAGTTAGCCAAGCAGGCCCAGGGCCAGCTGGCTAGTGAGTTGGAACAAGTGGCTGCTGATGGCATTGAAGCCTCTAAAGTTCAATTTCATACTGCTGTTGATGTTAATGATGTTCCTCTAGGGTCATGGCCACTTCTGTAGCTTTCAGAGGTTGGCATGGCTCAGATGCACTAATCTGTCCCAAGATACTCAGTCAAAGGCTATGGATTTTCCTGTAACGGGAAATTCTCTGTTTGGTGATCAAACGGAAAATTATATGAAAAAGATGGATGAATATAGAACTACCTACAAAAGTGCCCAAGCTAAGGAGAGGCATGCCACTCCACAAAGGCATGCCCCCAGGGGTAGGGGTAGGCCTTTCCACAGGCCCTTTTACCAATCTCAAGCCTCCTCTGCTTTTTCACAGAGGGTTTTTTTCAGAGGCAGAGGTAGACGGGGCACAGGTAGACAGTCGCCCTCCCCTCAGCCTAAAGCTGCGGCCAAGCAGGCACCCTGATGGGGTGCCCAGGGCCGATTCTCCTGTACCAGTGGGGGGCAGGTTGGCTTATTTCAGCCAGAACTGGCTGTCCCTAACTTCGGACAGGTGGGTTCTGGAAGTAGAAAGCCAGGGCCTGGTTCTCGGCTTCAAACAGTTCCCAAAGATGAGAGCCAGGCAATTTCCACCTGCAAACTCTTCAGAAGCCCTTGCTTTGGAAGCAGAGGTTTCTTCCCTTCTGGATTGCAAAGCAGTGAAGGGTCCCCCTTGCCATCAGGGCAAGGACTGTACTCAAGATATTTTCTTACCCCAGACAGGAGAATGGCGGCCCATCTTAGACTTAAGGTACCCGAACAAACATCTATTGAAACCAAAGTTCAAAATGTTAACTCTAGCAATGATTTTGCCTTCCCTGAGGCCAGAGGACTGGTTAGCTTCCTGGACCTCAGGGACGCCTTTTTCATGTCATGATCAGGCCTTCTCACCGAAAGTACCTCAGGTTCGAACTGCTCTCTGGCCACTACCAGTTCAGAGCAATGCCTTCGGCCTACCCTCGGCTCCAAGGGTATTCACAAAATGTCTAGCTGTGGTAGTGGCTCATTTAAGAAGGCAAGGATTGCTGTGTTTCCTACCTGGACGACTGGCTCATAGTGGGTCAGTCTCCAGATCAGGTAAAATCCCACTTGCAAGTCACCCAGCAGCTTCTCACTTCCTGGGATTCCTGCTGAACTTACTAAAGTCAGTTCTGGAACCTGTTCAGGTTCTAACTTTCATAGGTGCAGAATTGAACACAAAGTTAGCCAGGGCATTTCTCCCCTCGGAAAGAGTGGACAGGCTCATTGCCCTGGCATCCTCCTTTACCCTGCGGTTTCTCGACCAGCAAGGCACTTTCTGCAACTCCTAGGGCACATGGCTGCTTCCACAGCTGTCGTGCAGGGAGCAAGATTTCAGATGAGGGACATCCAGTTCCACTTGAGGTCCTATTGGTCTCAAAGGAGGGACCCCCTTACCAAATTAGTCCTGGTGACCAAAACCCTGATCCTGGCCCTTCAGTGGTGGCAGGATCAAAGCAATCTTACTCAAGGGGTTCCCTTTATACCCGGTTCACACTCCCTCACCCTCACCACGGACGCCTCCCTGTTAGGGTGGGGCTCCTAGCGACCTTTCCACTCAAGGAGTGTGGTCCCCCAGGAATCTCTGCTCCACATCAATCTTTTGGAACTCAGAGCTGTTCTTTAGCTCTTCAGGCTTTTGCAACTGTTGTCCAGAACAAAGTAGTTCAAATCAGGACAGACAACACCACAACAATGTGGTACATCAACAAGCAAAGGGGCACTCGGTCATCAGCCTTGTGCACCGAAGCAATGAAGTTGTGGTCTCTGGCTTACTCCCTAAACACCTCCCTGATCGCAATTCACCTTCCAGGAAAGGACAATGTCCTGGCGGATGCTCTCAGCAGGATTTCCCAGGGCCATCATGAATGGTCTCTGAATCCTCAGGTATCGGGGTCGGTCTTTGCCAGATGGGGCACCCCTCAGATAGATCTCTTGCAGCCCCAGACAACCATCAACTTCCTCTATTTTGTTGCAGGCCTCCAGTGCTGGGCTCAGTCCCCTGGGCCTTTCTGCTGGATTGGAAAGGAAATTCCTATATGCTTTTCCCCCCTTCCCTTTCCTCTTCAGGGTATTGGTAAAAATCAGAACTCAGCCCTGCAAAGTGGTTCTGATTGCTCCAGACTGGGCCAGACAGCCCTGGTATCCTCTCCTCCTGTCCCTGACAATCCACCCTCCCCTGACCTTGCCCAGGACCCACGACTTGCTGACCTGTGCACAGGGGAAAGTGTGGTACCCGGACCTCAAATCCCTCCACCTCAAGGCTTGGTTCTTGAGGAATTAGAATTTGCTGATTTGCACCTTTCTCAAGGGGTCCTGGATATTTTAAAGGCTTCTAGGAAGCCTTCCACTAGGACCACTTACAATTCCAAGTGGAAGAGGTTTTCCTTCTGGTGTTCGGAGAAACAAATTGTGCCAGAATCTGCTGACTTGGCCACTTTACTGGACTATTTGGCCCATCTAATTCCCTAGGCCTTAGACCAGCTACCTTGAAGGTTCATCTGGCAGCTGTTTCTGCCTTTGTTTCCTTGGGAAGCCTGTTTCTCTTTCCTCTCACCCTGTGTTTCCAAGTTTTTTAAGGGGTTACTTCACACTAACCCTCCTTTGAGGAACCAGCCCCTGCCTGGGACCTGAATGTTTGCATTGCTCAGTTAATGCAACCTCCCTTTGAGCCCTTTCTTCTGCAGATCTCAAGTATTTAACATGGAAAACTGTTTTTCTAGTGGCTATCACTTCTGCCAGACGTATAAGTGAATTGCAAGCCCTTTCAGTGGAAAAGGATTTTATTTCTTTTCACAGGGATAAGGTAGTCCTCAGGACTAACAGAAAGTTTTTACCCAAAGTGGTTTCAGATTTTCATCTGAACCAGTCCATTTCTCTCCCAGTATTTTTCACTGAGCATTCTTCCTCGGGTGAAAGGAGACTACACAGCTTGGACGTCAAAAGAGCCCTAAGCTACTATGTGGAACGTACCAAGGGTCACAGGTTGAATCCCTCCAACTCTTCCTTACCTATGGAGAGGTTGGCAAAGGGAGACCTGCCACTAAGAGGACAATTGCAAGGTGGATTGTCTCTTGTATCCAATTCTGTTACCAAAACTAGGTAGGAACCCCTCAGGACTGAGGGCTCACTCCACCAGGGTACAGCTGCATCTCTAGTGGCTGCTAGAGATATTCCCATTTGGAAATTTGTCAAGCTGCTACCTGGAAAACAGTTCACACCTTTACCAAGCATTATTCCCTGGACGTCCAGTCCAGGAGAGATCTTCGTTTAGCACAGCTGTGCTTAGAGCCTATTTCCAAGTAGGTTCTGACCTCCTCCATGGAGGTACTGCCATGTAATCTGCAATGGTCCTAATATACAAGACTTCATGGTGTTTGAAGAAAAATTACTCACCTTAGTAATTGCTTTTCTTCTCATGGAGTCTTGCTATATTAGGACAACCCTCCTCCTACCCTCTCAGAACTCCTACTTTGGTATGGGGTTGGCAAATAGTGCAAGCACTGTGTCATGCCACTTTAGTCTCTCTAGTTCCCCTTGTTTCTTTTGGGTTGGGAACTAGGTATTTCTGTTTTTGTTAAGTGGTAGATGGTCCCTCTGGACTTGAGTCTTTTGGGAGAGGGGGCCTATTAGTGCTTGTAGGGTAGTCTAACAATAAATATTGTTATTATTCTGTGATTGTTCTTATTCTACTAATGGTAGGTAGCCAATGGCTGGTGTAGAGCTTTTCCACACAGACTTGCTATGTTGGTTTAGCTCCGTAAGAACCTGACAGTTTCATTTGAAACTAGCCAGATAGAGCTTTGAACAGCGCCCTCGCGCTGTGGAACTCCAGATCACTCTGGAGATAACTGTTTCCTCTCCGGGGCGGTTCAAGTGTGGGGAATGACTGCAATGGTCCTAATATAGCAAGACTCCATGAGAAGAAAAGCAATTACTAAGGTGAGTAATTTTTTCATACATCCCAGTATCCCCCCAGCCCTCCCTACTGCCTTCTCACATGTGCTTTCCGGCTGATCTTAAAGGGGAAAGGACATGCCAATAAGTGTGGACACTCCTAGAACTACTGTTACAGGTGAGTAACCTGTTTTTTTTTTTTGTGTGTTGGTGATATTGTGGGTGGTGGTGATGTGGGAGACCATTGTCATTTTTATTTCTGTCTTATTTTGTAGGAGAGAGTTGGCTGTATGAAGCCCTGGACAGCGATCCTATGTTGGTGAAAACTATTGATGCCCAATGTCCAGTCGGTCAAACACTGCAGTTGAAAGAAGGTGCACAGGTCAGCTAATGGTTGGTGGAAATGCCACAGTGGGTCTGTAGTGTTTTTTGAGAGACTGATACACACTGAGGCAATCATAAGTGCATATGTATATGTAACACCTTTCATACACAAGCTTGGCTAGTTGTAAAAGGTGTCTTTATTTTAACCCCAGGAGTCATTCACTTACTGTTTACACTTCATGCCGTCATCTTGGCCGAGATTGACGTCCCCGGAGATGGATCCTATGCAAACTGTAGAATTTGGAATGTAGATTCAAACTCTGCATCCGGGCTTCGCATTGGACATTGCTCAGATCGATTTCTCCGCCTGAAGAGAGCAATTGCCTTGTAGTGAACTTCAGTAATGACTGGTTCTCCAGTCAGGTTTTTGTTTTAACATTAATATCAAAAAGTTGATTTAAGTTTTATTGATTACTCTGTTTAGTTGGCTTTTTCTGTAAATTATGGTTTCTCCGGTTCCCATTTGATTCCCAAGAACTGGAGAATGTCCTCTTGGCTACTGTTTCTATTTGCCTAGTAAACCACATTCATTTTTCACTATTAGTAGTTTACTATTTCAGCTAGTCAATTTACAGAAAACAGAGCGTTTTCACTGTTCCTTTTCTACGATTTGACCTTTGGCAGTTTCTTTAGTAGAAGAGCCCTTTTTTTATGAATGGTTTTTATTTCAGGTTTCACTCCAGTTGGAATGTCAGGTCTTGTGGACCATCAAATTGTACAAAATGTATCTTCCTGGACATAAGTCTCCACCACTCATTCACACTAGTGGGATTAGCGCCGGAGGCACTAGGACCTATCGGGAGCAAACTTTTTGCTGGAGGGTCGGGGCGAGAGATGGCCACGCGAGGCTGCAGGCGCCTGAGCAGCAGCTCAGCGGTAATGACTATCTCGGGCGACCTCCAACCGCATCAGTTCCTTTTTCCGCCCGTCGAGTGCGCTTCTGTGACGGCGTCTCTGGCCTGTCGGGAGTCAAACTTCAAACTAGCACATAGTTTTCAGTTTGTTTTTTTGTAACATTATCACGATAGTAGTATCGCTTAATTTTATCTATTTTCGTTAAAATTTTCTAATATTTTAAATTTAACTTACTTGAAGAAGTCTCGGCCTACTGGACGGAGTCTACCATGAGCAGGTCAGGTGACGGTAGGGAGACTTCGTATGAAAGCTGTTCAGTCAGCCGGGCTGGTCGGTCAGCCTCCTTCTCCTCAGCGGGGTTCCGACAGCGGTCAGTCCGATGCCGGGGATGGGCGGTCCCCGCCCGGCATAAAATAAGCGGTCGCATTCGTACCCGTTATTGCCTCGGCTCTTCTTGACCCCACAGGTCAAAAAAGAGAAGGCATCACTCGAGCTCGCCCTCTGGTATGTCTGCGCGTCGACGGTCGGTTATCGTTGCTAGTTGCCGGTCTCCTTCTTCGGAGTCGCCAACTTCCGGTAATCGTCGTCCTCGACATCGGAGCCCCTTCCCGCCTATAGGTAGGGCTCCAGATGAGCAGTTTCATCAGTGGGCCGCTCTTATGGAGCGATGGGCTCGGAGGTTGGTTCTTCTGCCTGGCTCGGTTGCCTCAGAGCCCTCGGGCTCCTCCTGCGATCAGGTAGGCGGTTGGACCTTCCCTGAGTCGCGGCGCCTTCTTCGGTGCCAGCGACTCCATGCTTAGGTGTTTTCCCCTTCACATGGCTGCGGCACAGGGGCCACACCGATGCCCTTATCTCCTGTTTTTCCTCCTCTAGCTTTCCAGGTTCCTAGGGCTTTTCGGCGCCTTCCGCCAGGTCTGTTTGGCGCTTAGGCGCCGTTTTCGGTGCCCGCTGGGTCTTCTTGGCGCTGTCCAGGCGCGCGTGGTCTCGTGGCACCGCCGGCGGTGCCCGTCTGGTCTAGCGGCGCCGTGTGGTGGCGGCGCAGCACCATCCAGCGGCACCGCTGGGGCGCTGCGGTTCCAGCGTGCCTCTCCGGCACCGTCCGCCTCCTCGGGGTGCCATTTTCAACCCGTTTGCCGTCTCGGCGCGGAGCCCTCGAGGACTCTCCTTGTTTTCTGCTATTTCCTCCTCTCCTAATTTTCACTCCTTTCCTGTCCAAACAGTCCTTCCTGGACCATCAGGAGATGATGTTGAGCCTGACCCAGACCCCGGTTGGGTGATGAAGTGGAGAAACAGGATCTTTCTTTGCTACAGAGCCTGTGGTAGGGACCTGTCCTTTAAGTCTCTGCTGAAGAACCTGAGATCCTCTTTCTCTCAGACTACAGACATCGATCCTGGGAAGATATTAAGACTCCAGTATCTTCATGCGGAGATCCCTAAGGTTGACTCCTCCGATCCAGCCTTCCTTGAGGCGCTGTCTCAAATGGTATGGAATAATCCTGCTCTTATTCCCTCAGTGGCTAAATCCATTGATAAGTATTCAGCTCCCAAGGATCGTCCTTTTTGGCATCCCAAGCCTTTGCGGATCCTATTGTAGTCCTGGCAGAGAATGACAAGTCGTTCTTCCTCAAACTACAGCTCGACCTATTAACAAAAGTCTCGTAAGATTGATACATTAGGTAAGAGATCTTTGCTGCCTCCACTCTAAGTATCGTATTGCCAGTTATCAAGGCTATTTTCTCAGTATGAGTATATCCTGTGGCACTCTATGAAAGAATGGTTGAAGCTCTTCCAGATTCGGACTCCAGGTCAGAGCTTCTTCTGACGTTAGTAAAGTATTGGTCAATAACCAACAGGTCAAAGCCGCCATGGACGCTTTCGACACTGCTTCTCGCTCAGCAGCTGCAGGGATTTGTACTCGGCGCCATTCCTGGCTGCGTTCTTCTGGCTTCACGAATGATGCTCAGCAGCAGGTAATGGTGCTGCCTTTTGATGGCTCCTATCTTTTTGGCCCTCAGGTGGAGCAAGCCTTAGAGGCCACTCAGAAGACTAGATCGGCCATTAAATTGGCCAGACCTCCGCCTGCCCCCCTCTCGGGGGCATGTGAACAGACGTCAGTTTCATAGTTGTCAGTCCTTTCGAGGCAGAGGCAGGGGAAGCTTCCATAAAAGCCAACCTGCCCAACCTCAAAAGAAGACGCAGCAGAAATCGCAGGGGCCTAAAGCCCTCAGCGCCACCTTATGAATTGCTGGCCCAAGTTCCATCCACTCTGCCCGAGGTGGAACTTTCTCCTCCGGTGGGAGGTCGTCTGATGTACTTCTACAACCAGTGGAAGTCCATAACTTCGGACAAATGGGTCCTTCGGATAATTCGCGAGGGTTATTCTCTCAATTTCTTGGAAACCCACCCCCCCGAATTGTCCTCCCAGACGACAACCCAGGTTGTCGGCCTCTCAGTCAGACCTTCTCACCGCCGAGATCCAGGGCCTTCTGAACAACAGGGCAATAGAACTGGTGCCCCCGCATCTGCGAAACACAGGGTTCTACTCCCATTACTTTCTGGTTCCAAAGAAATCTGGGGGGATGCGACCCATTCTAGACCTCAGAAAGTTAAACAAATTTCTCCCCAGGGAGAAATTCAAAATGATTTCCCTAGGTACCCTGTTACCCTTGCTGCATCAGCACGACTGGCTGGCCTCCCTGGATATGCAGGATGCTTACCAGCATATCCCCGTCCACCCGACCCACCGCAAGTTCCTCAGGTTTGTAGCTTTGGGTCAGCATTATCAGTTCAGAGTCCTGCCCTTTGGGCTATCCTCGGCGCCAGCGAGTTTTTACAAAGTGTTGTGCAGTTCTCGCAGTGCATCTCAGGAAGATCGGACTCAGAGTGTTTCCCTACCTGGACGATTGGCTTCTAGCAAGCCCTTCCAGCCAAGGGACTTTGGAAGCCGTGCAAACGACTTCTCGTCTTCTCATGTCCATGGGAGTTCTGCTGAATTTGAAAAAATCTCAACTGCAGCCCTCCCAGAGGCTCCTTTTCATAGGGACGCTTCTAGACACCTCTTCATGAAGGCTTTCCTTCCAGAGGACAGAAGACTCGACATCGCTTCGGATGGCCCGTTACATCGGGAGAACCAATGGTTACAGCTCTCTCAGCGCATGTTGGGTCTCATGGCGTCCTCGGTGTTCACTGTACCCCTGGCCCGGTTGCATGAAAACCACCCAATGGATGCTCTCACTCAGTGGTCTCCGACCTCACCCCAGTCTTATCCCATCAAGGTGGCCAGGCCCTTGAAGGTCTCTCACCTGGTGGTCTCAGAGAGCAATCTACTGGAAGGATTCCCTTTGCTCCCCGGATCATCAGATCTCCATCACCACAGGCGCATCGCTAATGGGATGGGAGCTCAGTCCTCCCTCCACACTCAAGGTGTATGGACTCAGTTGACTCATCTCCACATAAATGTCCTGGAGATGAGGCGGTCCTCTATCGATCCGAGCTCTGAAGGATGTCCTTTGTCACAAGAACATTCTCCTTCAAGCGGACAACAAAGCTGTGATGTATTACATCAACAAGCAAGGCAGTGCTCATTCTTATCCCTTGCAGGAAGCAATGAGGGTGTGGGAGTGTGCTTGGAGCAAAGTCTCTGATTCAAGCGGTTTATCTGCCAGGTATACAAACGACCTAGCAGATCACCTCCAGCAGAACGGAGGCAGACCCTCACAGTGGTCTCTCGATCCAGCCATAGCTCGGTCTCTGTTCAAAGAGTGGGGACTCCAGACCTGGACCTTTTGCATCCCCACTCAATGCAAACTGCCTCTCTTCTGCTCCAGAAATCCAGGGCCTGGCATTTTCTGTCAGGATGCGTTCAGGCTGCGGTGGACAAAACGCTTTCTTTACGCCTTTCCACCTTCCTCTAATCCAGAGAGTACTCCTCAAGTTCGAGTCTCAGGGGACCAAAATGATTCTCATTGCTCCCTCCTGGCCTCGGCAACTATGGTTTCCTCTACTCAACAGTATGTTGGCAGCCTCTCCGAGATCACTTCCCTTGCAAATCAATCTTTGACTCAGGGTTCGTTGGTCCATCCAACCTGAAATCACTTTACCTTCATGCTTGGCTCCTGAAGAGGTGGAAGTGAATCGGTTCAACGCTCTCTTGTAGAGTCTCAGACATCCTTCTGGCTGCTCTAGCCAGCCGCCTCGAAACAGACGCCCAAATGGAAACGTTTTCCTCTGGTGCAAAGTCTTCTTGGAATCCCTTTTCCTGTCCTCCTGACAAGGTTCTGGAGTATCTTTTGGACCTATCAAACTCGGGTTTCCAGTACTCCACAGTTAAAGTTCACCTTAGTGCCATCTCAGCGTTCCATGAGCCGGTTTCTTCCTCGACTCTGGCTCAGTTACCTATGGTGAAGAGATTTCTTAAGGGGATTCTTCATACCAGACCCCCTGTTAAGCGCCCAGTTGCAGCCTGGGACATTAACCTGGTGCTGGACATGCTCACTCAAGCCTTCGAACCCTAGCTACCTGTGAGCTAAAATTTCTTACCTGGAAGACTGCCTTCCTGGTGGCCATTACCTCCAGCCCTGAGGGTCTCTGAGATACATGCCCTGGTTATGGACCCTCCGTATACTGTATTCCATAAAGACAAGGTAGTTCTCCTGACTCATCCTAAATTTCTTCCCAAGGTTGTGTCAGAATTCCATCTAAACCAACCTCTGGTACTTCCATTACTTCGCTAATTTCCAAAATGAAGGGGAGCGAGCTCTTCATTCCTTGGATGTTAAGAAAGCCTATGGGTTCTATTTAGATAGAACCAAGGATGTTATGAAGACTCAGCAACTGTTTGTTTCTTTCAGCGACACCCGGCTGGGTCAACCTGTCGCTATCAGATGCATCTCATCATGGTTAGTGGCATGCCTTCGGCATTGCTATTCCATGGCTCAAGTTAAATTAGAAGGTAGAGTGTACGCTCACTCTACTAGGGCGGTCGCGGCATCCCTAGCGGAAATTCGCAATGTTCCAATTGCAGATATCTGCAACACCGCCACCTGGAGCTCAGTGCATACCTTCGTTAAGCATTATGCACTGGATGTTCATGCCAGGCGTCATTCCGCATTCGGCAGAACTATCCTTAATGGACTTCTGTCTTAGTCGCGTGAGCTCTGGCTCTCCTGTCGCCCTTTTTGGGGATTATCAGCTTGGTACTCTCCCACTAGTGTGAATGAGTGGTGGAGACTTATGTCCAGGATGATATGAAAATTACGTACCTACCGTAATTCTTGATCGAGTCTCCACCACTCATTCACATGCCCACCTTCCATCCCCCGAGCTCACCGCTGTGTTGGTCTTCACTCCCTCAGATCTTTAGGCCGTGAAGACTTCTTTGTTGACCCTTCTTACACGGGTCGTACGGACTATCTTATGTCCGTTTTTTAAGGTTAGATTTACTCTTTACGTTAGTTGCGCTGCACCTCCTTGGTAAAAAAGGTACTGAGGCGGTTGGAGGGTCGACGCCGAGATAGTCATTACCGCTCATGCCGCTGCTCGCAGCGCCATGCCTCGCGGCGCCATCTCTCGCGCCGACCCTCCAGCAAAAAGTTTGCTCCCGATAGGTCCTAGTGCCTCCGGTGCTAATCCCAGTAGTGTGAATGAGTGGTGGAGACTCGTCCAAGAAGATCAAGAATTACGGTAGGTACGTAATTTTCATTTTCAGCTCTTAGCAAGGGCAGACTGTCGCAAGCTTTATTTTAAAGTGTTTAGGTCCGCAACACAACTTTACAAACAAAGTTCTGTCATACTTTTTGCCCCAAAAGGGTAACAATTTTAAAAAGCACGTCTTCTCAATCTCTCACCTAACAAAAAAAAAAAAAAAAAAGCCTTTGAGTGTAGTCCCAATGATAGTGGAAAGCATGCATTAGAAGGGTCCCTCTTCTCATGTACAGCAACAAATCTGGTAAAAGGTGACGCAAAAAAAGAACCTGCATAGCCATCAGAAAGGCTTGGTAAAGATGGTTTAGATAATCAAGGTGTCGATGTGGAAACCCTGAATCCAGTGATTGCAAAAATAAAGAGCCTTAGTGTAGTCACTAGTAATGGTGCCTGCCAAAAAGAAATTCAAAGAAAATGTCACTATCACTTCTCCTGCACTGAGCAAGAAGCAGGCAGATGGCGCAGAAAAAGTGCCCCCACTAGAGGACATGTCAGAAATGTGGCAATTTTTTTCAGGTGCTCCAGGCCATGAGAAGTTTGAATAAGATACCTGCCACTCCCCAGGTTCAGGCTCCAACCTGTCTGCCTGTGGAGCAAGAACACTATGTGCATATGGAAGAATGTGACCCTGTGGAGTTGGAGGGCACATCTGAACAAGATTTTGAACCTCCACCAAGACAAACTGAGGACTACTCATCCTTTTCCTCATTTGTCATATATGGTTGATATCCTCAACATCCCCCTACTAGAGGCAAAGGAGGAGAATGAAGAGGATACTGATTCTGATGGACATTACTGGGAGTAGTTCCACTAAGAAGGATGTTACTTCCTGTACGTAAACTACTTAAAAGGCCATAGCTAAAATCATGGCTGCACCCACTTCAGCTGTAGCCATTGTCAAAAAAAAAAAAATTGAGAGATATCATGTGGACAAGCAGGGAGTGGAAAATGTGTGCCCATCCTGATCATTGTGGGGGTAGTCCAGGCTGCTACTTGTGATGGAGCAAAAATCACTCTGTGTGCACAGCCCCTTAAAAAGACTCTAAACAATGGATACTGTTGAAGAAAGGTTTTATGGAATAGCTTTCCTGCTCATCAGGGTGGCGGCTTATTCAGCCCATATAGCTCTGTACCTGAAAGCACTTTGGAACACAGTTTTGACACTGGCAGAAACGACAGATGATGGTTTGGCACAGGATTTCACTGCCACAGCAAGATCAGCCTTGGATGCCACAAAATATTTCCACACTGCGGTGGACAGTAATGACATTGCTGCCAGAGTTTGGGCTCATACATATCTTTAAGAAGGTTTTGCTGGCTGAGGACTACCATCCTTCCCAGGATACTCAAAACAAGGCCATGGATTTCTCCTTTGAGGGAGATTCATTATTTTGTAACGAGGCCTACATTGGTGTGGGGGGGGGGGGAGTGGATGAATAGAAAAACACTTTCAAAAGTAACAATGAGAAAGACAAGGCCTCTACCTCGTACAGATCATATGGAAGATGAGGCGGAGGCAGATATTACCAAAGAGCCTATGTCTCTGAGTACCAATCTCAAAGTGGTTACTATAGGGAAACCGAGTGGGGTGAGGGGGTCTAGGTATAATACAGCAGCTTCAGCGCATAAGCTCCAGTCAAAACAAAACCCTGACAGTTTTGCCCAGGTCACCCAACCGTTGCCAGTGGGAGGAAGACTGGCACACTACTTCCAGGAATGGGTAAACTTACCACAGACAAGTGGGTGCTGGAAGTAGTGGGCAGGGGATTGTCTGCATTTCTGACACTTTGCAAACCTGCAGAAACACAGAAGTTTTCCAGCTCACTGTCCTGCAGGAAGAAAGTCTGTCTGTATTAGAAGTAACAAACAAACAAAAAAAAAACTTGATATCGAAAGCTATAGAAAAAAATCCCTACCTCCTCTGGCGGGGGCCTATTCTCAAGATACTCCCTGACTCACAAGAAAAATGGGGAGTGGTGACCCATTTTAAGACCTTGGGTTTCTGAACAAGCATTTGATTAAGGACAGTGATTCTTTGTAGACAGGTCATTGGCAGGGATCCCTAGATGTCAGAGATGCTCATTTTCATATTCCAGTCAAGTAGTCTCACAGAAAATACCTCTGATTCAAGCCAGGGAACTGCTGCCAGTACCAGTTCTAGTTCTCTGCTCTTCCATTTGGTCTCACCTCAGCTCCAAGGGTTTTCACAAAGTGCCTGGTCGTGCTGACAGCGCATCTGAGAAAACAAGGCGTATTTTTTTTCCCCTTCCTAGATGACTGGCTAGTCTCTGGGAAAACAGAATAAGAGACAAGGTGCACAGTTTAGTTGGTTTAAAAAAAAAGCACCTTGGAGAACCCGAGATTCTTGACAAACTTCAGAAATCCCAGCTAGACACTGTTCAATTACTGGAATTCATAGAAGCAGAGCTAGAGACCCTGTAGGGGAAAGTTTTTTTTTTTTTGTTTGTTTTTTCAAAGGCCAGAGCTACAGCTTTGATAGCAGCAGTGGAGTCTTTCACAGCAGGTCATCCAAGACCTGCAAAAGACTTCTACAGTTACTAGGACACATGGCTGCATCCACAGCTGTGGTTCCATGGGCCAGGTTCCAAATGAGAGATGCCTAGTACCACTTAAGGGACAACTGGTCCCAAAAATGGGATTCACTTTCAAAGCTAGTGCCAGTGACAAAGCACTAATTGAATCATTAGAGTTGTGGAAGGAAGAAGGCCATCTTAAGGGGGGCATTCCCTTCCTTCAGCAATCACCAAAATGTATACTTACTACAGGTGCCTCTTTCCTGGGGTAGGACACTCACCTGCAAGACCTCACAGTGAGTGGCACATGCAGCCCACAGGAGTCACTAGAACACATAAACCTTCTGGAGCTCAGAATAGTATTTATTTTTTTAATTATTTAACATTTCGGATTTACAACCTTTGAGTCAGAGACTCATTCCTAAGGGCTCCGTCATTATACAATTATACAGCAAGTAGGATAACTTAACAATTAAATAAGCAGAAAAATTACAGGAGAGGAACATAAGGAGTCAGGTGCATACTTTACCAAGTCTGGCCTGGTGGCGTTGAGTATTACTAGGTGGAAGTGGGATAGATACTAGAGTAGGAGTTATAACAGGACTGGTGCTAGTGAGAGGAAGCGGGAGGAGAATCTGTTGTTGAGGTGAAAGAGATGGGTCTAAATGCAGTCACAGCCATTGGTGGTTTGAAGGTGTCCCTTAAGGAGGGTTTTAAAGTGGCCGAGCTTGGGTTCAGAGGTAATGGGGCAAGGAGTGGCGTTCATTGCTAGTAATCTTTCTCCTCCCAGCTACAGGGTCAGACTGTCTCATCAGGACAGACAACTCCATGACAATGTACCACGTAAATGAGCATGGAGGAACAAGATCCTCTGAACTATATACAGAGGGAATCTGGATCCGAGACTTGGCATATTCCTCAGAAGCAAACATTTGCAGTGCATCTGCCAGGCAGACAATATCTTGGCCGATTCATTAAGCAGAATCGGTCAGGAAATCATGAATGGGCCTTAAACCAGCAGGTTCTGGCCAGTGTTCAAAACATAGAACATTCTGCAGCAGTATCAGCATGTCGATCAGCTGGCAAGGAACAGTCTTTGGCCTCTCAACCCATTTCAAAAGGGTTTTTAGCAGCCTAAGCCACTTCTACCCCCCCCCCCCAGTGAAGGGACCCTGTCCCACTGAGGGACTGCAGCATATGCCAAGCTCAGCTTATGGAGGCTTCCTTTCAGCCTTTGAAAACTGCTGACCTAAAGTATGTCACATGGAAAAGCATGTTCCTAGTTGCAGTGGCCTTTGTTAGAAAGGTAAGTGAATTACAAGTCCTTTACACAGAGTCAAATTACGTAATCCCACACTGGGATGAAGTAGTTCTTAGAACCGGTAGAAAATTCCTTGCTAAGGAGCTATCTGAATTCCACTTGAGTCAGTCGGTGACCCTCCTTGTACACAGGGCATTCCAGTCCAGATGAGAAAGTTGCATAGCCTGGACCTAAAGTGAGTCCTGACTACCTATATGGACCAGATAAAAGATGTCCGTTCCCACAGTACCCAGTTTTTTTGTCACTTATGGTGAGTTTGGCAAAGGCAAACCAGCTGCAAAAAGATGCATCTCTGCTTGATAGTCTCTTGAATTCAGTTCTGCTCTGAAAAAGATGGGGAAATGCCACTAGGAGGCTGAAGGGCACACTCCACAAGGGGTACCTCAGCTTCTGTAGCATCCTCAAGGGGCATATCATTGTTAGACATGTGCAAAGCAGCTACCTGGAAAATGGTGCAAACCTTCACAAAGCACTGCTATTTGGACATACATTCCAGAAGGGACGCCAGCTTTGGAACTGCTGTCTTGCAGAACCTTTTTCCTAATTAGGTTCTGGACCCAACCTTCCAAGGTACTGCTACTGAGTCTGAATAAAGTCTAGTAAGTAAGTGATTCCTGGGGTTAGATGAAAGAAATTCTAAGGATGTGGATATGTTGTTCATCCACACTTCTTGGCATGTCCCTTTCCCCTTTAATTCTTGCCAGAAGGTCTTAAAGCTGGCTCCTCCCACCCACCTGGGTGGTATAACCCTCGGCTACGCCCCATGATGCCAGATCTTCTTTCCACTGGAAGATGCAGGTTGTCTCCTCTTTGCTCCCGCGTTCTGTAAGCCCTGGCTTTGTTTCCTTTGGATTCTTTGAAGAGTAAGCTCATTTGAGCTAGTGATTGCGATCGTTGTTTCTCGATCATGGAAGATGAATCCTTCTCCGGTTTCCGCTGGTGCCTGTCAGAAAATGTTGTGTACAGATCCACATACCGCGTTCGTCTACTGTTTTGGTGTCAGCCATGACACCCAGGCCTACGAGATTTGTCTCACATGACTCAAGCTGGGCAGGCCCGAAAAACTGAATCCACCGGTGAACTCTAAGGAGGCCCAGTGGGCGGTCTCCACGGCTGCAGGGTCCGCCGAGTGGTTGGAGCAAATGCAGGCCTTTTGAGGCAGAAGCAGCACGAGCTGAGGAACTCTCCTCTTGGCCGATTTTTGTTCCACTTAATCTGGGCTCCACTTTCTCGTGCTTCCTTGTGCCAGTCTCTCCCCACTAAGGGAGAGGGGCCCTCAGGTGCGCATGTCTCCTGGTCCCATGAAAAGGACAAGGAACTGAGAGATTCTTTGTCTCGGTGAAGATGTTCTTGGGATAAAGAGTGATCTCGGTCCCAGGAATCTCCAGTCTCGACCTTGGTTGAGATTGTGACTTCAGCTGCCGGCTTCTTGGTCCCGCCGTCTCGATCACGGTTGAGATCATTCTCAACCCTGTCGATCTGTTGTCGCCAAACAAGGCCGACAACTCTAACAGGCCCCCTGTTCTGTTCTGTTTCTTCCTTATGAGGAGACCCAGCCTGCTGGCAATCCCATCGAGGAACCCGTCCCTGATCCGGTGAAAATCACTGGTCCTCATGGTGTCTCCCAAGTGATCCAGTCTGCCAGTCCGATAGAGGTCTCTGACTCCCTCGACTGATAGGCTGAGGAAGGCACATAAGTGCTAAAAGAAAAGGCGATGCTGACATTCGTCTTCGTCCTCCTTGGATGAGGAGAGGCTTCGATGGAAACTCCATCGATGCTACGAAGATCTCATGTGGCAACCGCTGATTTTGTCCGGCCAGAAACCGGCTTCAGTTTCCCCACCGGCCATTACATGGCTTTCACCTTCTAGGCCAAAGCCGACTCCATTGAAAACCGATCATCTCGGTTCCTCTGCCCGCAGAGCTGGTAGAACCTGCCCTGGTTTGACCAAAATTGACCTCTTCATCGATAGTGGTGGAGTCGCTGCCTAAACGGCCCTGGGGGGGGCTCCTTCGAAGGAAGCTCTGACTGTTCCGGGTCTTCCCTGCAGCATTTCGGTCACCCTTATGCCTGACTGCCCCAGGTGTGTAGAAGGGGACCTTGGTGGCCGGCCGATTTTTTTTTTTTTTTTTTTTTTTTTTTTTTTTTTTTTGTCTAGATACTTTGGATTCTGATGACTCCGACCTACACACTCATCTGCTTGATGATGAGTCAGTGGGAAGTCTGTCGACAGAGGAAGGTCCTTCGTCCTTTTTGGGGATTCTCCACCTCATCTCCATATCCACGGGGATGCCCCTGTAACCTGTCCAGAAACGGGAGGAGTACCCTCTTACAGATATTCTTGTGAGGGGATACCCCTACAGAAGCCTTCCGAGTGTCCGAGGCCATTGTTGGTCTGGCTTCGGAGCTTTGGCAGCACCCTGCCTACTGCCCAGCACCATCTGCCTGAATGGCCTGCAAGTGTGCGGTGCCCATTGGGTCCTGCTCGGGGTTCATGGAACACCCCTCGGCTGAGAGGCTGGTGAACACTTCTGTGTTCAGACACACAGGCAGTTATGCCAACACAGATAAACCTCCAGACAAGGAGTCCAAAACATTGGACCACTCTGCCAGGAAGGTTTATGCCGCCTCCTTACTAGGCCTCCATCAGACAAGCTCAGCCGTCATCATGGCCCACTTCTCTTCTGCCCTGTCGGGCTCCTTGGATGAGGTTCTCACGCACCTCCCCATGGATCTTCAGACTACGGTCAAGCAGGTCTGAGATTGGGGCTGGGCCATTGCCAAGCAGCAACTGCAAACGGCCCTGGACCTCAGGGATTCATGCACCCGTTCGGTGGCAGCCGCGGTTGCCATGTGCCACAGGGCTTGGCTGAGACTTTCCACCTTCATGGTGGATGCCCAGCACAAACTCACTGATGTTCCTCTCCTGAGCACCGAACTCTTCGGCCCAGGTGTGGATGGTCACCTTAGGCAAATCAAGCAGTCCAGTGCCACCTTGGATTCCGCATCTTCTGCTCAAGACTCTCCTGGTGCCAAGAAACACCAGAAGAAGAAGAAGCCATTTCGGCACTCTGCTCCTGTGGCTAAGCAGCCCTCCTTCCAAGGTGGGCAGCAACAGCAGGCACAGGCTTGGCGCCCTCGGCCCAAGTCCGGGCCTCCAGCAGCCCGCAGAGGAGATTGAGGTTCAGGCGGGTTTCCAGTCTGGACCCTCTTCCTCCAAGCCTGCCCAGTGATGGGATAGGGGCTGCCACCCCATTCCCATCACGCCAGCTCTGGGTCCTCCCATGGGGGTCCGGCTCCGACACTTTCTGCCTGGTCCGCTGTCCTGGTCAGCAGTCACGGCACACTCTGCTGTGTCCAACATAGCCACCGCACATAACTGCGCATGTGCAAGTGGTCGCACAGTAGACTGCGGCGGCCATCTTGGGCATGGCACATCATGCCATGAGTGCCATTTCTTGATTTGTCTTTTAAATTACAGATCTCCCTCCCACCCTCTCACCCAACCCTCCCTCTTTGCAGCCACCATGCTGCCCCATCCCCGAACAGTGATTTTGGGGGTGCTCTATTCCCAGTGTTGCGATCAGGATGTCCTGATGGTTTTCCATATACCCTCCACCTGACCTTCCTCTCAGCACCCCCTCGAAGGAAACTTAATAGTGATACCGGGGGGGGGGGCGCTCAAATTTTCAACATGCCTTTTTTGGGACACACCTCATGCCAGTGCAAGTGACGTTTGGTAAATCTGTCCTGAGTTGAAAAATTTCTCTGCCATTGTTCATGAGGTGGGGTCATAAAAAAAGGCTGTGTTCTAAATTTGGTGTAAAAATATTAAATTATAAAGTTATGAGCCTACGTTGAATTTTGCGAATGCAGGCTCATAACTTTGGTAATTTTCAATATTTTTACCCAAAATTTACAACATAACCATATCTTTACAGCACTTCATGAATGTGACAGCTGTCATTTTTCAAATCCTGGCCAAAATGTTTTTATACATCCTGAAAGGTGATTTCTCTTTAGTTTTCTCTTTAGTGTTTTAGATTATGGGCTTGTGGTTTACGGAGCCATGAAAGTTAACGGAATCCATGCTGAAGGAAAGCATTGTAGACTATCTTTAATTCAGTGGGTTACAAGACCTAAGGCAGCATGGGTTCATGGGGTGGGGGGGGTAGGTCATGTCAAACTAATCTGATTTGTTTGGCTGGGTGACACATTAGATCAGTGTGGAGCACTGGCTGTGTCATATATAGATTTAAGTAAGGCTTTTGACACTGTTCCTTGTAGGAGACTAGTAAGCATGCTGGGTAGCTTAGGAGTAAGTCCAGAGGTGGTAAACTAGATAAGAAATTGGGTAGATGATAGGTGACAGGGTGGTGGTAAACAGTGTTCCCTCTGAGGAAGGGAGATGACCAGCAGGCTGCCTTGGGGACAAGTGCTGGGATCAGTCCTCTTTTTAATGTCTTTATAACTGACATTGCAGAAGAGCTGGAAGGGAAGATCTTACTCCAAGAAACCGCTCTTGCAGCAGGTTACGCCATTAGGACTAAAGCCGGCAGGCAGCAGGACCCCATGGAAACTTCTAGCTAGCTACATACAGCAGGGGGCCTCCCCTGACATCAGCCCCGGCCCCAACATCACCTACATCTTAAAAGGGGGGGGTCCCCCCAACATCCCTCAGTTCATTTCCGCCGTCAACTCACAAGCATCTGCTCCACCGACGCCTTCAGCTATTGAACGACACCATTGCTTAAGTATTCCTTTTTATTTTTTTCGAAAAAGTTCAACTTTTACTTTCTGTGTGTTGTCTTCCCCGACGTCATCCATTGAAAGAAACTCCTCAAAGTGTGCTTGTGACAAACCAATCCCGTTTAAGGACAAACGTACAGCCTGAGTCAGGTGCCTAGGCCCAAAACACGACACAAAGGCCTGTCTCACTTGCCAAAACTTTAACAATCATATGAGGATCTGCTGCCAAAAAGTTTGAGACCTTTCTCTTAGAAAAGAGATTAGCAGCAATGCAAAGAAGTACCTCCTCCAGGGAAGGGTCCTCTCGTAAGTCAGGAAAACAGAAAGGAAAATGGAGGGAAATGAAGAGCGCTTCATGTCCACGTGGACGTCCGACTCCAGGGGGAGCTTGGATTTGACTCGCTCCAACAGATCTCCATCTTGGACAAAGTCCAGACGTCTGGTGACTGGTGCTGCATCCACCCTACAGCCCCTCAGTCAGACCTAAAGACCATACACTCAGCCAGCCTTCGGGCTCCACAGACCGATCTGCTTCCACAGATTGCCCAGTCAAGGCACTCTCCAAGTCTGCCTCTGCTACAGGCCCCGACTCCCTGGGATTCTGACCAATGGAGGTCAGCCTCCCAACCCCCTAGAGGTATCTTGGGGACGTCCGCTAAACGGACCTCAGAACATGCGTCCCTTAAGTGGACCTCAGACCCTAGGTGGACATCAGAGCAGACACCCACAATCATCCCAAGGACCAACTGCCTCCGACCGAAGTCCACTCCTGAAAAAAGGACGTTGCCTCATCAATACTGGATGTCTGCCCATCCTGATGTTCGGATGAGGAGGGCACTGACGCAGGGGTCAAACGTTTAAGTGATGACCAGGCATTAGGAGACTGGGAGGATGCAGACCTCCCACATGACCTTACGCCACCCAAGGATCAGACGACTGGTGCATCTGGCCACAGACCATCAGACACAGGAAACGGTCAGACGGCCCCTCTGGAGAGAAAGAAGCCAGGTCAGACATCGGGCCTCAACATTTCAGAGGTGAAGAAGTTTTCCTATTGGTGGGAAACAATCAGGAAGGATGTCATTCCCTCCAAACCACCAGTGGAGAACCAACCTCTTTCAAAAGACCAAAGCCCAACCAGACCACCCCCTAGAGAAAAAATTCCCAAACCCGGGGGCCGGTCTAAGGACAAGAAGCAGCCGAAGTCTCCATCACAGACCATTCCCGCTCACCAAGCATGCACAGGTCCAAGAAGCACCACAGGAGGTCAGATTCCTCTTCCTCTGAGTCTCTCGCCTCCTTTTACGCATCCTCCAGATCAGGCTCTCCTTTCAGCATCCCTTCATCAGATCCAAAGGATTTGTGTAGGTACTCCCCGAGACCATCCAACGTTTATGGATATAATGAGGCATATCCAGGATAATATGGGGTGGGACACTGACTACTTGGATCCTGAGAGGCGCTGCCTCACCAAGTATCTAAGGCAAAAGGATCCTAAACCAGTGGTGGTCCTGTCATTAGTCAGTACCTTCCAGGACGTGACCAAGGCTGCAAGGAAGCACCCCTTCACTTCCTCAGCAGTCCCTAAAAAGGCAGACCGCCTATATCTGGCTTCCTTAGAGGACCCTTATTTGGGAGAGCAACCAGTGGCAGATTCCATGGTGGTGATCACCACACATGATAGGTCACAGAGACCACAACACTTGAGCACCCAGCCCCCGGACAGGGAGTCAAAACAACTCAACTCCATGGGGAGGAAAATGTATGCCTCAGCAACATGTTCCATCCACTCATTAAACTTCCTGACCCACATGGTCCAATTTCAAAATGCCCTGTGGGAACAAAGCCAAGATTTGGTTAACAACCTTCTGGATGGAGACCAAAAGGAAGAGCTTACAAAGCTTCTCCAGACAGGCTCTGATTTGGGCCCACAGGTGATCAGAGCAGCATATGACACTGGATTCAGCCGCAAGAAGTGCAGCATCAGGCGTGTGCCTAAGATGACACTCCTGGTTGAGGGTATCAGGCTTTACGCTGGACATCCAGAAAGGCATTCTGGACATCCCCCTTCAAGGGCTCTGTTCTTTTCGGAGAGGAATCTGAAAAGATAACAAAATTGCAAGATGCCGGAAAAGCGGTACAATCTGTACAAGCTATGTACAGACCAAAGCTGAAGCCACTTCGGAGGCAGCAGAACTGTTTTAAAGGAAAACCAGGACAGCGGCCCCAATTCGGTCAGCAGCAGAGAGGTGGCTTTAACTGCAAGGGCCCATCTCTAGTTGCAGGAGGATCAGGTGTCAGGAACACAAGCCCCACGGGCAACCCTCCCCTCCCCCTCCACTGCCTGACTTATTGCAGACCTCTCCTCCCCCTTCAGTTCAAAGGAAAGAGAAGGTCGGGGGATAGGTTCTCAAAGCACGTCGGGATGGCAACAGATCACTTCAGACCAATATGTGCTTCAACTAATTCAAAGAGGGCACTCTATTGAATTCACCTGGCAACCACCATCCAGGTCACCACTACGCTCTCAGTATTTGAGACATGCCACACTGATTCAAGAGCAGATCCAGGCTCTTCTAGAGAAGGAGGCCATAGAGAAATTCCCATGGATCCAGAGAGGGAAAGGGTACTATTCCCACTTCTTCCTAGTACCCAAAAAGACAGGGGACTTGCAGCCCATCCTGGACCTCAGCAATCTCAACACCTTTGCGGCATACAAGTACTTCAGGATGGTCACCTTTGTGAGGCTTAATCCCGATGCTACTCCCAGATGCTTGGCTCACATCGTTGGACATGCAAAATGCCTATCTGCACATCCCAATTGCGAAACATTACCGGAGGTTCCTGCGATTTCAAATTACAGGGTCATTGCTACCAATTCCGAGCCCTGCCTTTTGGCCTGTCATCAGCTCTGAGGGTATTCACCAAATGCCTGGCAGTAGTAGCTGCAGCACTCGGGAGAAGCGGCCACTATGTCTTCGCCTACCCAGACGACTGGCTCCTGAGGGCTTCATCCCAGGGAGAGCTAAATCAGGCTCTACAAAACACCTGTTTGATATTTGACTCCCTAGGTGTCACCATCAGTCTGTCAAAATCTACCCTTACACCATGCCAAAGACTACAATTCATTGGACACCACAAAGGGAAGGGCCTTTCTACCAGGAGACGGGACAGAACATCTACGAAGCTTGACAAGGCACATCATGGGACAAAAACGGGTCTCGGCAAGGACCATGTTGCGTCTTCTATGCCACATGGTGGCTACCATAGCCACGGTTCCTCCATCACGCTTACACATGAGAACCATTTAGTGGACACTCTGGGTCCAGTGGGACCAACGCCAAGATGACCTAGATCAGCTGGTCTCGGTCCCCAACTCTGTTCTCAGAGTCTTGCAATGGTGGCTAGTTCCGGAACACCTCACAGCAGGAGTTCCCTTCCTGTCTCCTACTCCTTCACTGATCCTGACCATGGATGGGTCCGAATCAAGCTGGGGTGCCCATTTGGGTGGCAAAAAGACTCTGGGACTATGGTCAGGAATGGAAGGAGCCCTTCACATAAATATTCTCAAGATGACGGCAGTCCTTTACGCCCTTCAGGTCTTGCAAATGGACCTATCCCCGGGGCATCTACTAATACAGACAACATGTCAGTAGTGTTCTATATCAACAAACAAGGGGGCACCCAACTCATACCTGGTCTCTTGAGAAGTGATGAAGGTGTGGTACTGGGCAATAGAACACAATGTCAACCTGTCGGCAGTTCATGTTCCCGGGTTACAGAACACGCTAGCTGATCTACTCGGCAGGCCTCGATCCAGCGCACACGAATGGGAGCTCCAGCAACCAGTGGCAGAAACTCTGTTCGCAAAATGGGGGACACCAGAACTGGATCGTTTCACCTCCCCATACAACACAAAACTGCCCAGCCTTTGCTCGCTAGATCCAGGGCCTGGTGTTTTCTGGTGAGACAAGTTGTCGCTTTCCTGGACAGGCAGGTTCTTCTATGCCTTTCCTCCCTTCCCTTTGATCAAGAGAGTCCTGCTCAAGCTGCAGGACAAGAGAGCAATCATGATTCTGGTGGCCCCATATTGGCCCAGGCTGATATGGTTTCCTCTTCTCCAACACTTGGCGAGCAAGCCATCCTTTCCTCTTCCGCTTAGCTCGCACTTGCTGTCACAAGACAGTTGGTCTCTGATTCACCTGAATCTCAGATCCTTACACCTGCATGCCTGGCTCCTAAGGAGCTAGCAGAAATCTTGTCATGGAGTCTGAGTGGTCGATGTCCTGGTGGCAGTGAGGGAATCCTCTACTCGTGCCACGTATGTCATGAAATGGTACAGGTTTTGCTTTTGGTCCCTGGCCCATGACCTGGACCCTTTAACTTGCTCGGTGAAATCAGTATTAGAATATCTTCTTTCCTTCTCAGAAGTAGGGCTGAGTTACTCCTCTATAAAGGTGCACCTTTCTGCAGTATGTGTGTACCATGCGCCTTTTGGGGAAAAATCCTTGGCACAACTGGACTTATCCCACACCTTCTTGTGTGGCATCCTCCACTTGAAGCCACCTATTGGAGATCTGATCCCTCCTTGGAATCTTATCTTTGTTTTAGAATAGCTTACACTACCTTATTTTGAACCAGCTGCGGATTGTGAGCTACGCCTTCTCTCCTGGAAGGTGTTATTTTTAGTTGCAGTTATCTCTGCAAGGAGAATTTCTGAGTTCCAGGCACTCATAGGTAAAGAGCCATATTTGATTTTTTTTCATAAGGACAGGGTGTCATTAAGAAACGATCCTAAGTTTCTACCCAAGGCAGTATCAGAGTTAACTCTCAGCCAGGATATCGATGTCTCTGTTTACTATCTGGAATATTCCAGTAGGGGAGAGGCTCTGTCCTGCACACATTGGATGTGCACAGGATACTCAGGTTCTGCTTGTCTAGGATCAGACTGCACCGACAGTCTGACCAGTTGTTCTTGTCCTTTGCCCATAGGATGTTAGGGGCACCGGTTTCCAAACAGACACTCTCAAAATGGTTGGTAAACTGCATTGTATTCTGTTATCAGAAGCGGAATAAACCTTTACCGGGACCGGTAAAGGGTCACTCTACCAGAGGGATGGTAACATCATTCGCCTCCCTGAAAAATGTTGCAGCTCCTACCATTTGTGTAGCAGCTACTTGGAGTACAGTACACACATTCATCAGACACTACAGTCTGGACATTACCTTCAGGTGCAGAGTGGGCTTTGGCCTTGCCGTCCTGCAGGGGCTTCTTTCATGAGGGGTTCCCTTTCACCCTTCTATCCTTCTCCAAAATTTAGGGGTCATCTTTATCACTGCTTGGGACTCTTCCTAATGGTGTAACCTGCTGCAAGAGCTGATCTTACTTAGAGTGGGAGCTCTTGCAGCAGGCTATTACAATAAGGACTATGCCACAGGCACTAGGACCCACCGGAAAACTTCTCAGCCAGCAGTACCCAGCAGGGACCCCCCCCCCCGGCGTCGGCTCCACCCCATCAGTCCTGGATTAAAAGGGGGCGGACCCAGTTCCACCTCAGTTCTTTTCCGGCTGCGACCCGTGCACGTGAAGAGTTCTTGGTGTAACAGTAGATCTTTGACAACAGCTCTTGCAGCAGGTACTTTTCCACCCACCTTCCCCTCAGGAGGTCAGCTGCATTTGCAGTAACAGTATTTCTAGAAGCGTGGATATGTTGTTCATCCACACTGTCTGACATTGTCCCTTTCCCCTTTAAATCTTGCCGGAAGTCTTCAGACTGGCTCCTCCCACCCAGCCGGGTGGTAAATACCTCGGCTCCGCCCCATGACGCCAGCTCTTCCTTTCCGCTGGAAGATACAGGTTCCCTCATGCTTTTTTGCAGCGATTGAGGCCCTGGAGTCTAATAGACTGTTTTCACCGCATCTTCTCGCTTTGAAACTCATAAGAGTATACGACTCTGATCTGAACTTTTCAGACATGGATGACAAGTCGTCCCCCGGGTTTTGCCGGTGTCCTTGTGGACAGTAAATGTCGCACACTGACCCCCACCTCTCATGCGTTTATTGCTAACAGTACCGTGCATGATACCTCGCAATGCACTATTTGCTCTGACTTCCATCCCCATTCTGGAGGACCGTCGGTGCGCGCCTGAAGCTGGGAGGCAGAACCGCAATCCACGGTGAAATCTAAGGAGGCCAGATGGGCGGTTTCCGTGCTGCGGGATCACCGAGCAGCTCAAGCAGATGGTGGCCTTGAGGGAAGAAGCTGCCCAAGCTTGACCAGCAGCTTTTAGTGCCCGCTCAACTTAGGCTCCACCTTCACAGGATCCTTTAGGGAGTTGTGCCAGTCTCTCCCTACTAAGGGTGAGGCGCCCTCTGTCTTGCACTCCTCCCGATCCGAAAAGAAGGATCAAAAACAGTCTTCTTCTAGCCGAAGAAGATGCTCCTGGGACCGGGAGCGGTCCGACTTCCAGGAGCAAGGGGTCTCGACTACTGTCGAGATCGCCTCCTCGGCTGCCGGGTTTTCAGACCTTCCGTCTGGACAAGGCACTGAAGTCGAGGACACGGCTGAACCGGATGAAATTTCTCTCGACCTGATCGAGCTGTTGTCACTGGCGCCTGTCGACGACTCTCTGGAGAGAACGCCTATTCTCTCTTTCCCCGATGAGGAAACCCGCCCCGCGGGTATCCCGATCGAGGGCAAGGAGCCGGATCCTCGGTTTTCACAGAGTCCGGCGTCCCCTGACCGACAGAGCTGATGCCGTCGGTCTCGATCGAGAGAGTCCTCTTGATCGGTAGACCAAAGAAGGGACACAAACACTCCCGGAAGAGGCGCCGCCACCGTTCCTCATCCTCCTCTGATGAGGAGAGGCTTCGACGGAAACTCCGTCGACGCTATGAGGATCTTATGTGGCAGCAACTTCTGCTAATGGGCCAGAAGCTGGCTACCCCGGCGGTTCCGGTTATTACTTGGCCTCAGCCTCTTCGGCCGACACCGACTTCTTCAGCTTCTAAGGCTCCGGTCCCTTCGGGGTCCCCCGTGCGCCTTCCAGCTTGGCCGGGTACAGGTTCCCCACCAATTTTGGTGGAACCTCCACCTAAACTGCCTCTGGGAGGGGTTTCCTCTAAGGGGGACTGACAGTCTTCGGGTCTTCTCACAGACTGTCAATTACGGTCACCCCTGATCGCCCTAGGCGTATCGAGGGAGATTTAGGTGGGAAGCCTTTGTATCTGGACTTCTCCGATTCGGATAATACCGGCCTTCATTCTCATGATGAGCTGTCGGTGTCAGGCTTGGAAGAAGGACCTTCCTCCTTCCAGGGCATCCTTCGACTCATTTCAGAGTCCACAGGAATGCCTCTGCAGCCTATTCAGAAGAAGGCAGAATATCCCCTCACGGATATTCTTAAGGGGGATACCCTGACGGAGGCCTTTCCAGTGGCTGAAGCCATAGTTGCCCTGGCTCTGGAACTCTGGCAGCGTCCAGCCTCCTGCCCGGCTCTATCCGCCCGCATGGCCCGCACGTACGCGGTGCCCACAGGCAGGGTTTACTGAGCACCCCTCGGCGGAAAGCCTTGTGACTGCCTCAGTATTCAGGCGAGCAGGCAGCTCTGCGGATACTGACCGCCCTCCGGACAAGGAGTCCAAACTTATGGACCACTCGGCCCAGAAGGTCTACGCGGCATCATCCCTGGGCCTTCGTCAGGCAAGCTCAGCAGTGATCATGGCACATTTCTCTCATGCCCTTTTGGGATCGCTGGATGAAGTTCTTCCTCACCTCCCAGCAGACATGCAGACCACGGTCAAGCAAGTCCGGGACCAGGGCCGGGCTGTTGCCAAACAGCTCCAGACAGCTCTGGACACTGGTGATTCCTGTGCCCGTTCACTAGCGGTAGCCTCTCGCCGCAGGGCTTGGCTGAGGTTATCCTCCTTTCCCGTGGATACTCAGCACAAGCTAGCTGACGTGCCCTTCCTCGGCACCGACCTCTTCGGTCTGGGAGTGGCAGGTCATCTCCAGCGCAGTGAGCAGTCTAATGCCACCTTAGATGCCACCTCTGCTAAGGGTTCTTCAGGCAAGAACCAGCAGAAGCGCAAGAAAAAGGCCTTTTGGCATTCTTCCCCTACGGTCCAGATAGCCCCTTCCAGGAGGGCAACAGCAGCAGCAGGCTCAAGCTTGGTCGCGCTGAGACACAAACAAGGTCCCCAGCAGCCCCACAAGAAGGCCGAGGTGCTGGTCAGGTGCCTCCTCCTCCTCTAAGCCTGCACAGTGGCCAGGTCGGGTGGCCTTCCCGCACCCGTCCACCATCTCTGGGTCCTCCGTGGGGGCGGCTCCGCCACTTCCTTTCCGCTGGTCTGGTTCACTTCAGACAGGTGGGTTCTGAGAAGTGGTCGGGCAGAGTCTGCCCCTAGAGTTCGAGCAGTACCCTCCCAGCCGAGCCCGTGCCCCACGGGAGGAAAGGATCTCAGTTGGCACCCAGTCTGCCCTTCGGGACGACATTGCGCTACTCCTCCTCAAGGAGGCGGTGGCCTCGGTGCCGGATCCTCCTTCAGACCCAGGCTTTGTCTCCAGGTATTTCCTGGTGCCCAAGCGGACCAGGGGGTTGGCGCCCCATTCTAGATCTCCATGACCTGAATCGGTATCTCAGGTCTCGCACCTTCCGGGTGGTAACTCTGAACCAGATCATACCATCCCTGGAGCGAAACATGTGGTTCTGTACACGGGATCTTCAGGACGCTTTTTACCACGTCCCAATCCGTCTGTCCCACCAGCAGTTTCCCTGCTTCAGGGTCAAAGGGACCCTGTACGAGTTCAGAGCCATGCCGTTCGGCCTGTCATTGGCCCCAAGGGTCTTCACCAAATGCATCGCAGTGGTGGCAGCCCATCTACGGCGTCAGGGGGTTTGTATTTACCCCTGTCTAGATGACTGGCTCCTGGCGGGCTCCTCCCTTCAGGAGGTGGAGAGGTCCAGGGATCTGACCCTCTGAACCTGCTCTCACTTGGGTCTTCTGATCAACGAGGCCAAATCGGAACTCGTACCTTCTCAGGTGATGGGCTTCATCGGGGCAGAGCTCGACTCTTGTCAAGCCAGAGCTCGGCTACCGGCGGACAGGGTGGAGGTTCTCTCCTCCTTTGCCCAATCATTTCTGGTTGGGCACTTGTGCCCTGCCCGGGACTTTCTGTGCCTCTTGGGTTACATGGCGGTGTGTACCTCAGTGGTGCGCTGGGCCAGACTGCACATGCTCCCCCTTCAATGGGAGCTGGCTGCCTAGTGGTCTCAGCGTCAGGGTCTCTTTGACCAGCTGATCAGTCACCCAGAGGATGTGGGACGCTCTCCAGTGGTGGACCGTCCTGAGTCACTTGCAGGAAGGGGTTCCATTTGTCTGCCCTGAGCCGACGGTCATCCTTATGACCGATGCCTCTCTCATGGGCTGGGGAGCCCACATAGGGGACAACAGAGCCCACGGGTTCTGGACCCCCCTGAGGAGTCCCGATGCCACATCAACCTGTTGAAGCTCAGAGCAGTTAGACTGGCACTGTCAGCTTTTGCTCCTCAGCTTCGGGGTCAAGTGGTTCAAGTCCAGACGGACAATACCACGACCATGTACTACCTCAACAAACAGGCGGCACACTCCCGTCTGCTGTGCAAGGGGCGCTCGGATCTGGACTCGTCAGCTGGCTGGAGGCGGATCTCCTAGCCATCCATGTGGCAGGAGTCGCGAACCAACTGGCGGATGCTCTCAGCCACATAGGCCAGACATCCCACGAGTGGTCTCTCCATCCAGAGGTAGCTTATGACCTGTTCTCCCGTTGGGGAAAACTGTTGGTGGACCTGTTTGCCTCCAGGGAGAACACCAAGCTGAGGCTGTACCATGCCCGGCCCCCCTCAGCAGGCTCGCTGCAGGGGGATGCCTTCTCGAGGCCGTGGACCCCAGGCCTCTTTTGCACCTTCCCTCCATTTCCCTTGATCCACAAGGTGTTACTCAAGGCGAGGAGGGACAAGGCGAAGGTGATTCTGGTAGCCCCAGATTGGCCACGCCAATTCTGGTATCTAGATCTCCTCAGCCTCAGCTGCAGGGCCCCGGAGCGGCTATGTACACGCCCGGACCTGATATCACTGAACCAGGGGAAGGTCTTTCACTCGGACCTTCAATCCCTGCACCTCACAGCCTGGTTCCTGAGTGGCTAGAGTTCCAGGCTTTGGGTCTTTCTGAGGATGTTTACACCGTGGTGGAAGCATCTCGAAAAGAATCGACCAGGAAATGTTATGCCTTCAAATGGAAAAGATTTTCCATTTGGTGTCAGGGAAAAAAGCCTGGACCCCTTATCCTGCTCTGTGGCTAACATTCTAGACTACCTTTGGTCTCTCTCCAAAGGGGGTCTTCGGTCATCGACCCTTAGGGTGCACCTTGCAGCCATCTCTGCTTACCGGGTGCGGGATGGTCAGCCGACATTGGCTCAGGAGACGGTGATCGGGCGCTTTTTCAAAGGCCTGGATCACATATCCCCTCCGGTGCGTGAACCTCCACCTCCGTGGGATCTTTTGCTGGTTTTGGCAAAGCTCATGGGCAAGCCATTCGAACCCATGCACAAGTGTGAGCTCTCGCACTTGTCGTGGAAGACTGCCTTCCTGGTGGCTATCACATCAGCCAGAAGGACAGGGGAGCTCCAGGTGCTTTCGGTGGACTCCCTTTATCTGGTCTTTCACAGGGACAAAGTTGTCCTGCGCCCCCACCCCGAAATTCCTTCTGAAGGTGGCGTCAAAGTTTCACCTCAACCAGGTGTTGACTCTGCCGGTATATTACCCTAACTACACCTCGGATGCCGAGTACAGGCTCCATACTCTGGACCTCAGGCGTGCTCTCTCCTACTATAAGGAGAGGACGGCGGAAATTCATGGAGAGGTTTGCCAGCTGTTTGTCACCTACGCTGAAGCTGCTTCTGGCAGACCTGCAGCTAAGCGGACTATTGCAAGATGGATTACATCATGCATAAGTCTGTTATGAATTAGCGGGCAAGGAGCCTCCCAAGGGATAAGAGCTCATTCTACCCGCCATACTGCTGCTTCGGTGGCTGCTTCCAGGGACATCCCTATCCAGGAAATCTGTCTGGCTGCTACCTGGAAGTCAGCCAACACCTTCATCACCCATTACCACATCGACCTTGAGTCACAACGTGATGCTGGTTTTGGGGCCTCGGTTCTCCAATCTCTGTTTCCTAAGTAGGGGGTGTGCGCCTTGCCTCCCTCCTCCCAGAGAACTACTAGGAGTCTGCCAGACAGTGTGAATGAATAACATATCCACGCTCCTAGAAGAACAGGTTACTCACCTGTAACAGTAGTTCAAACACCATGAAGTCTTGCTATATTATAACATTAGCAGTCAGCCACTGCAGCTGAACTGCCCCGGAGAGGAAGGAGTTAACTCCAGAGGATCTGGAGTTCTACAGCGCGAGGGCGCTGTGCCAAAAGCTCTATCTGGCAGTTTCAAATGAAACTGTCAGATTCTTTACTCCGCTTCACTGAACAGTCGCTCGGAGATCAGCTCCTTCAGCTCGGTTCATTCTCGGTTCAGCAGTATTTTTGAGTTCATTTGAACCGGCAAAAGTCATTATTTTTACCGCATTTCGGTTTTAAAGCTCTATCTGGTAACCGTAAGTACTAATTTTAAGTCTGTGTGGAAAATTAATTATCGGTTCGGTTTTGAACCGATCGCTTTATTTCTACATTTTAAAAGTGTACAGTGGGTTTTAGAGTGCGGTTCCCAGTTCTTATCGATTCTAAAAAAACCAGAATTATAACGTTTTTTTCAAATACCCGTGACACGGTTAGGAACCGATAAGGGTGTCTTGCCTGGCACTGCCATCAAAAGGGCAAGTTTTGGTTAGGCTGGCATTATGTCTGAGAAACCCAAAAGAAAAACCGGGCCCACTGGGTTTCAACACTGTGATGTCTGTGGGGAGGCCTTTGCCAAGGCTGACCCACACACCACTTGTGTTTATTGTCTGGGGGCTGACCACCTCCTGTCAGACTGGCAGGTGTGTAAAAACTTCCTGCAGCCACCCTGGAAAGAGATTGGGCGGCTCCAGGGCAGAGGCCAAAAGTCCGCTGACCGGATGGCCAGCCGGTCCAGTACCCACTGGACCAGAGGGAGTGCCCTCTGACCAGGGAGACTTCCTCGGCAAAAGGAAGGCTGGTTCAGAGGAACCAGTCCCGAGTAAAAAGACAAGGAAATCAGTAGGTTTGGGGTCCAAAATTGTGTCTCCAACTGCTGCAGAGATAGCTAAAGCCATTCAGATTGTCCAGTCACTGTCTCAGGGATCTGTAGAACCACCAACAGTTGGTAAAAGGTTGGTTCGTTCAGTCCCAGTGGTTCAGGATTTTGAAGTTGAGGATTTTATGAACCACAGGAGGGAGGAGGAATTTGATCAATATATGTGTGGCTGGGGGGTCTGGACGTGCCCATTGAACGGACATTTCTCCAGACAGACCTTTAGAATCTCCTCCTATTCTGTCTGAGTCCCGTCTTTCTTTATTTTTACAAAAGGTTGCAGAAACCCTCCAGCTTCCTTAGGAGGCTGTGGATGAGCAAGAGGAGCCTGATTATGTGAAATGATGGATATTCCAGAGTCTAGGAGGTTGTCTATTCCTTTGCATAAGTCATTTAGGAAGCAAACAACAAAGATTTTAAAAATCCTCATTCTGTCCCTCCTGTAGATAAAAAATGGACAGAAGGTATACTTTGTCAGAGCTCGGATACAGACTTCCTTACTGAACAGTGTAGTCATGTAGGTGTGGTACAAGCTGCAGCCTGTGACAAGGCTAATATTCCTCTGGCCTCACATCCTCCTGATAAGGATTCCAGGAAGATTGATGCCATGGCGAAACAGTATATGGCAGCTTCTTTGGGACTCAGGCAGGCAAATTATATGGCTTATGTGGCTAGATATCAGAAATCTAGGTGGGACACAGTATTGCAGTTAGCCAACAGGCCCATGGCCAGCTGGCTAGTGAGTTGGAACAGGTGGCTGCTGATGGCATTGAAGCCTCTAAAGTTCAATTTCATACTGCTGTTGATGTTAATGATGTTTCCTGTAGGGTCATGGCCACTTCTGTAGCTTTCCGTAGGTTGGCATGGCTCAGATGCACTAATCTGTCCCAAGATACCCAGTCAAAGGCTATGGATTTTCCTGTAGTGGGAAATTCTCTGTTTGGGGAGCAAACAGAAAACTATATGAAAAAGATGGATGAATACAGAACTACCTACAAAAGTGCCCAGGCTAAGGAGAAGCATGCCATGCCACAAGGCATGCTCCCAGAGGTAAGGGCAGGCCTTTTTCCAGGCCTTTTACCAATTTCAAGCCTCCTCTGCTGTCTGCAGAGGGTTTCTTCAGAGGCAGGGCGAGGCAGCAAACCAGACCGTCCCCTCCCCTCAGCCTAAGGCTGCTGCTAAGCAGGCACCCTGATGAGGGTGCCCAGGGCCGATTCTCCTGTACCAGTGGGGGCAGGTTGGCCTATTTCAGACGGAACTGGCTGTCCCCTAACTACGGACAGATGGGTTCTGGAGGTAATAGGCCAGGGTCTGTTCTCAGCTTCAAACACTTTCCAAAGATGAGAGTCAGACATTTTCCACCTGCAAATCCTTCAGAAGCCCTTGCTTTGGAAGCAGAGGTTTCCTCTCTTCTGGACTGCAAAGCAGTGGAAAGGGTTCCTCCTTGCCATCAGGGCAAGGGGCTTTATTCAAGATACTTTCTTACCCCAAAAAAGACAGGAGAATGGAGGCCCATTCTAGATTTAAGGTACCTGAACAAGCATCTTTTGAAACCAAAGTTCAAAATGTTGACTCTGGCAATGATATTGCCTTCCCTAAGGCCAGGGGACTGGCTAGCTTCCCTGGACCTCAAGGATGCCTATTTTCATGTTCTGATCAGGCCTTCTCACCGAAAGTACCTCAGGTTCGAACTGCCCTCAGGCCACTACCAGTTCAGGGCAATGCCCTTGACCTGACCTCTGCGCCAAGGGTATTCACAAAAGTGTCTCGCTGTAGTAGTGGCTCACTTAAGAAGGCAAGGGGTTGCTGTGTTTCCCTACCTGGACGACTGGCTCATTGTGGGTCAGTCTCCAGGTCAGGTGAAACCCATTTGCAAGTCACCCAGCAGCTTCTCACTTCCTGGGATTCCTGCTAAACTTACCAAAGTCAGTTCTGGAACCAGTTCAGGTCCTAACTTTCATAGGCGCAGAATTGAACAAGGTTAGCCAGGGCTTTTCTTCCTCGGAAAGGGTGGACAGACTCATCGCCCTGGCATCCTCCTTTACCCTCGGGTCTCTCGACCAAGCAAGGCATTTTCTGCAACTCCTTGGGCACATGGCTGCTTCCACAGCTGTTGTGCAGGAGCAAGATTCCAGATGAGGACATTCAGTTCCATTTGAGGGCCTATTGGTCTCAAAGGAAGGACCCCAAGTTGGTTCCAGTTTCTCAAACTCTGATCCTAGCCCTCCACTGGTGGCAGGTCCAGAGCAATTTAAGACAGGGGTTCCCTTCATTCCCATTTCTCACTCCCTCACCCTCACCACGGATGCCTCCCTGTTAGGGTGTGGGGCTCACCTAAGGCGATCTTGCCACCCAGGGTGTGGTCTCCCTCAGGAATCTTTGCTCCACATCAATCTGTTGGAACTCAGAGCTGTCTTTTTAGCTCTTGGTGTTTTCAGATTCTGTCCAGAACAAAGTGGTTCAAGTCAGGACAGACAATACCACCACAATGTGGTACATCAACAAGCAAGGGGCACTCGGTCTTCAGCCTTGTGCACGAAGCAATGAAGTTGTGGTCTCTGGCCTACTCCCTGAACACCTCCCTTATAGCGGTTCACCTCCCAGGAAGGACAATGTCCTGGCGGACGCCCTCAGCCAGAATTTCTCAGGGCCATCACGAATGGGCTCTGAATCCACAAGTGCTGGGGTCCGTCTTTGCCAGATGGGGCACTCCTCAGATAGATCTTTCGCACCCCAGACAACCATCAACTTCCTCTTTTCTGTTGCAGGCCTCCAGTACTGGGCTCAGTCCCTCTGGACGCTTTCTGTTGGACTGGAAAGGGAAGTTCCTGTATGCCTTTCCTCCTTTCTCTTCTTTTCAGGGTACTAGTAAAATCAGATCTCAACCTTGCAGAGTGATTCTGATTGCCCCAGATTGAGCCAGACAGCCCTGGTACCCTCTGCTTCTGTCCTTGGCAGTCCACCTGCCCTGAGCCTACCAGAGTCCACGACTTACTGGCCTGTGCACAGGGAGAGTGTGGTATCTGGACCTCAAATCCTCCACCTCAAGGCTTGGCTCTTGAGGAGCTAGAATTACTGACTTACACCTTTCTCAAGGTGTCATGGATATTTTAAAAGCTTCTAGGAAGCCTTCCACTAGGGCCACTTATAATTCTAAGTGGAAGAGGTTTTCCATCTGGTGCTCTGAGAGGCAGATTATCCCAGAATCTGCTGATCTTCCCATTCTTCTGGAATATTTGGTCCATCTGAATTCCTAGGCCTTAGATCAGCTACCCTGAAGGTTCATCTGGCAGCTGTCTCTGCTTTTGTGTCAGCAGGAAGCCTGCCTCCTTTCTTCTCACCCTGTGTTCTCCAAGTTTTTAAAGGGTTACTTCATACTAACCCTCCTTTTCGGGAACCAGCTCCCGCCTGGGACCTGAATATTTGCATTGCTCAGTTAATGCAACCCCCCTTTGAGCCTCTGTCTTCAGCAGAGCTCAAGTATTTAACTTGGAAAACTGTTTTCCTAGTAGCTATCACCTCTGCCAGACGCATAAGTGAGTTACAGGCCCTGTCAGTGGAAGAAGATTTTATCTCTTTCCACAGAGATAAGGTAGTCCTTAGGACTAATAGAAAGTTTTTGCCTAAGGTGGTTTCTGATTTCCACCTGAATCAATCTATCTCTCTCCAGTATTTTCACTGAGCATTCTTCCTCACGTGAGAGGAGACTGCACAGCTTGGATGTCAAAAGAGCCTTAAGCTACTATTTAGAGCGCACCAGAGGTCATAGGTTGAATCCCTCAACTGTTTCTTACCTATGGCGAGGTTGGCAAAGGAAAACCTGCCACTAAGAGACCAATTGCAAGGTGGATTGTTTCTTGTATCAATTCTGTTATCAGAAACTAGGTGAAAGTACCCCCTCAGGATTGAGGGCCCCTCCACCAGGGTACAGCTGTGTCTCTAGCGGCTGCTAGGGACATTCCCATTCTGGAGATTTGTCAAGCTGCTACCTGGAAGACAGTTCACACCTTTATCAAGCATTATTCCCTGGATGTCCAGTCCAGGAGAGATGCTCGGTTTGGCACAGCTGTGCTTCAGAGCCTATTTCCTAAGTAGGTTCTGACCCTCCTCCATGGAGGTACTGCTGTGTAATCTGCTAATGTTATAATATAGCAAGACTTCATGGTGTTTGAAGAAAAAATTACTCACCTTAGTAATTGCTTTTCTTCTCATGGAGTCTTGCTATATTATAACCACCTCCCTCCTGCCCCTCTCAGAACCTCTACTTGGGTAGGGTGGTAATTAATTGCAAGCACTTGTGTCATGCCATTGTAGTTATCCCTTTACCCTCTTTCCTTTGGGTTAGGGATCTGGTTGCTTTCATTTAGGTTATTTATATTGCCCCCTTCCTGGACTTGAGTCTTGGGGAAGGGGTTCATAATGTGCTTGTCGAGCAGGAAAACGAACCATAATACCATCAATTTTTGTTATTATGGTTCTGGTGTTTCTTTGTTGTTTATATTGTTGTTACTACTACTAGTAGGTAGCCATGGGCTAGTGTAGTTTTCCACACAGTCTTTCTGTTCTTTGATGTTAGCTTGTAAAGATCTGACAGTTTCATTTGAAACTGCCAGATGAAACTTTGGCACAGCGCCCTCGCTGTAGAACTCAGATCCTCTGGAGTTAACTCCTCCTCTCCGGGGCAGTTCAGCTGCAGTGGCTGACTGCTAATGTTATAATATAGCAAGACTCCATGAGAAGAAAAGCAATTACTAAGGTGAGTAATTTTTTCTTCTAGGAGTGGTATATGTTGTTCATCCACACGCACTCACCCAACCTCCCCGGCTTTAGGCGCACAACCTGGCTTCCAGCGTGCTAGATCTGGTGTCATGGGTCGGAGCCAAGGTATTTACCACCCGGGTGGGTGGGAGGAGCCAGCTTGAAGACTTCCGGCAAGATTTAAAGGGGAAAGGGAATATGCCAGACAGTGTGGATGAACAACATATACCACTCCTAGAACTACTGTTACAGGTGAGTAACCTGTTCTTATTAGTTTTCCTTTGGAAGCAGATCCTCTGTTTCCCATCAGAATTACAGAGCTATGCCGGAGTCTCTGACATGAGAACTGAGGGATGGTGGGGGACTGCCCCCTTTTATGATGTAGGTGACGTCGGGGGTGGGGCCGATGTCAGGGGCAGTGCCCCGCTGTATGTAGCTAGCTAGAAGTTTTCCGTGGGGTCCTGTAGCCTGACGGCTTCAGTCCTAATGGTGTAACCTGCTGCAAGAGTTGTTCTCGAAGATCTACTGTTACGGCAAGTTCTAACACAACTGGACTGTCTGCCTCTTCATGAATGACACCAAAATCTGCAACAGGGTGGACACTCTGAGGGTGGTGGTGGAAAGGATGAGCAGAGACCTGAGAACTAGAGTGGTCAAAGGAATGGCAGCTAGATTTCAATGCAAAAAATTGCAAAGTAGTGCAGTTGTGGCAAAGAAACCTAGGGGTGGAGTACAAAATAGATGTAGTGGTATTGATGACTACCAAGCAGGAAAGAGGCCTGGATGTAACTATATCTGATGACCTAAAGGTAGCCAGGCAGTGTAACAAGGTGGTAGGGAGGGCTAGTGGGATGCTGGGTGCTTAGGGAAGAGTATCACCAGTAGAAAGAGGAAGGTGGTGGTGTTGGCCCTGTATAGGTCACTGGTAGGACACCAGCTGGAGTACTGTGTCTTGTTCTAGGGACCACATCTCCAGAAGGACATATACAAAATGGGCAGTCCAGTGGAGGGCAACTAAAATGGTGCAGGTTCTGCATCAAGTGCCTTATAAGGAAAGATTAAAGGAACTCAATATGTACACCCTGGAAGAGAGGAGGAAGGCTGTGCTATGATAAAGATCTTTAAATACCTCTTGAGGATAAATAAGGTACAGGAGGGAAGTACTTTTCAGAAAAAAAGGTGCTCAAGAACAAGGGGAAATGCTGGGGAGGGGTGGTAGATTAGGAGAGATGAGGAAGTACTTCACAGGAGTGGTAGATTCCTGGATCTTGCTTCGAGATACAGCTCTTGCAGCAGGTTACACCAGTAGGACTGAAGCCGTCAGGCACCAGGACCCCACGGAAATTTTCTAGCTAGCAGTCTTCAAGCGGGTACCCAATCCAGGCATAGTACATAAGTAGGCGGTCCCCACAATCCTCAGTTCTTTTCTCGCCATCGACATCGCAAGCATCGGCCTCTCGGTCACTTTCTAGCGTGCGACGACTAGGAACTATGACGTTCTCCTTCTTCTCTTCCGAACTTGGATTCATCTTATGTCCTCTCTAAACACCTCTCTGGAAGGTCACCCATCAAAGTGTGCCTGCGACAAACAGATCCCCTTCAAGGATCCTCACTCAGCCTGTGTGTGTTGTCTAGGCCTAGAACACGACACCAAGGCCTGCTCCTTCTGCCAGGGCTTCAACAGTCTCACCAGGATCCGCCGCCAGAAGGCCCTTCAAGCGTTTCTCTTGGAGGAGAAACGCAAGGCTATGGATAGGGAACCTTCCTCCAGGGGGGAGTTGTCAGGAAAGACCCATAAGCACCGGGAGAAGGAAAGGCCCAGGTCCCCATCGAGGGCCTCGGACTCCCGCAACTCCGGCTCAAGGTCAGACCGCTCTCCCTCCAGAGCTCAATCTCAACCTCCCCCGGTTCAAGTCAGAGCCTCCAGCCGCTCCTCCTCTTTGCAGCCTATTAAGACTTCCAGGCCATCGGCTTCATCCACCCCTTCTAGGGCCTCGTACAAGTCTGGGGAGTGCCACAAGTCTTCCTCCCGCCGTCGGGACTCCGACGCCAGGTCGGTGTCCTAGCCTCCGCGTGGGTCGGACCCGGTCCTGCGTAAGTCTAAAGAACTGATGTCCCTGAAACGGACGCCGGACCCATCTGCCAAGCATCACAGGCACTCCCAGGAGCTGGCTACAGTCAGACACCCGTCGCCGGCCAGGCATTCGCCTCCCAGGACGTCGGCCAGGGGACCGACGTCTGCTACTCCAGAGGGGAGGACCGCACCACCGTCGCCTACTGATGTCGGTCAGAAGGCATCTTCGGAGGACACCACTACTCAGCCCGAGGACCAGGCAGGCGACTCCGGAACAATCGAGGCTCCCAGACCCTCCTGGAGCGGGAGACCCCCGGGGACCCAACGCCTGACCCCGGCTTCAGGCCACCGGCACCGGGCCCGTCGTCTGGTCTGAATTTGACAGAGGTGAAGGAGCTCTTCACCTTCTGGTGGGACACCATCAGGAAGGATGTGGTTGCCGCACACCCTTCTCCTACTTCAGGTCCGCCTCCACCTACTCCTTCAACGCCTGCGTAGGCGCAGGTACACGGCTGCGACCTGCGCCATCAGATCCCTGAACTACCTCACCCACATGGTTCAATTCCAGAACGCATTGTGGGAACAGGGACTGGACCTGGTTGAGAAAATGCCTGACGGTGGTCAAAAGGAGGAGCTCTTGAACCACCTCCATACTGGTTCAGATGTGGGGAACCAGGTGCTCGGAGCCGCATAAGATTCTGCGGACTCTTCGGCCAGAGCTGCAGCCTCAGGCGTGTGTCTCCGGAGACGCTCTTGGCTCCGCGTCTCCGGTTTTACCCCGGACGTCCAGAAGAACATCATGGACGTCCCTTACAACAGGGAAGTCCTTTTTGGTGAAGCCTCTGAGAAAGTGATCACCAAACTTCAGGACGCAGGGAAGGCAGTTAGATCTGTTTAGGCCATGTACAGATCTCGACCTAGTTCCTTTCGTAGGAACCAGAGTCGCTCTCGTGGCCGGACACAAAGGCAACAACCACGTTCCGGCCAACAGCAGCGGGGCTTATTTTCCCAGAAAGCCCAGGCCAAGTCATCCTTAGGTAGAGGCCACCGAGCTGCAAAGTTGGCCCAACCTGCGGGATCTAATGCTGCCACATCATGACTCCTTCCCGGCCCCTGCCCCTCCTCAGGATCAATGGGAAATGAAGGTCGGGGGTTGCATCGCATGTCACCTACCAGGGTGGCTCGATCACCACCGACAGGTGGGTGCTGCAATTGGTCGAAAAAGGCCACCATATAGAATTCGTAGGCAACCCATCTAGAAGACCTCCCCTGCTCTCCCGCTACTCGGGTCAGCATGCCCTGCTTATACAGCAGGAAGTGCTCGCGCTTCTAGAGAAAGAAGCCTTAGAGCACATTCCAGAGAACCAGAGAGGTTTAGGCTATTATTCACACTTCTTCCTGGTTCCAAAGAAAACGGGGGACCTCCATCCAATTCTGGACCTCTGTGATCTCAATCTGTTGGTCGTATACAAACGCTTCCACATGGTGACCCTTCCGGGCCTAATCCCCATGCTGAAGCGGGACGCCTTTCTGGCATCACTGGACATGCAGGACGTCTACCTGCACATCCCAATTGCTTAAGCGCACAGAAGGTTCCTACGCTTCGAGTTTCAGAGCCGTCATTATCAGTTCCGAGCGCTTCCTTTCAGGCTGTCATCGGCACCTCGCGCCTTCACGAAGTGCATGGCAGTCATAGCAGCATCTCTGAGGAGACAAGGCCACTACGTGTTCCTGTACCTGGATGACTGGCTTCTCATGGCTCCCTCCAAGGAGGCACTGACGACGGAAATTCATCGTATCCAGGCCCTCTTTCAGTCGCTGGGTATTCTCATCAACTACGAGGAGTCACTCTTGGTACCGTCCCAGAAACTGCAGTTTATAGGAGTAGTTCTGGACACCGTCGGAGGAAAAGTTTTTTTTTCCCACTGACAGAGCGGAACACATCAGATCCCTCATCAGGGACCCATCTGTGAAGAAGACCGTCCCGGCCAGATTGCTCCTTTGCCTGCTTGGACACATGACTGTGGCCATTGCAACAGTCCTGATGGCAAGGCTCCACATGCGGGTAACCCAGTGGATGCTAAAGGTGCAGTGGGACCAAAGGCAAGACGATCTGCAGCAGCCAATTCGAATCATGAATGCCGCAATCCAGGATTGGCAATGGTGGCTAGATCCGGGGAACCTCTCAGCGGGGGTCCCCTTTGTAGAACCGTCTCTGACTGTGACTTTCTCCACAGACGCCTCAGGGCTCGGGTGGGGAGCTCACCTAGACGAGGTGAGGTCTCAGGGCACATAGTCAGCCCAGGAATCTCATCTCCACATCAGAATTTTGGAGATGAGGGCAGTTCTTTATGCTCTGCAGGCCTTCCAGTCGGAGATTCCACCGGGTACTTTCCTGTTACAGACAGACAATACTGTGGTGATGTATTACCTCAACAAACAAGGAAGCACTTACTCCTACCCACTTTGCAGGGAGGCCATGAGAGTGTGGGAGTGGGTAGTGTAACACGGCGCAAACCTAATTGCACTACACGTCCCTGGAGTGGATAATACCGTTGCAGATAGCCTGAGTCGCTCTCAGGCCAGAGTCCACGAGTGGGAACTTCTAGAGGAAGTGGCAGAGGATCTGTTTCACAGATGGGGCACTCCAGAGTTGGACTTTTTCGCGTCCCCATCCAATGCAAAACTGCCCAATTTTTGCTCGCTAGATCCAGGTCCTGGTGTTTTCTGGCGAGACGCGTTGTCCCTTTTCTGGGCAGGCAGATTTCTCTATGCCTTCCCTCCTTTCCCGTTGATCCAGAGAGTCCTCTTAAAACCTCGCAGGGAGCAGGTGATGCTTATTTTGATAGCGCCTTTCTGGCCCAGACAAATTTGGTTCCCGCTTCTGCATCAGCTATCCTGGGAACCTCCACTTCCTTTGCCAGTCAGCTCCCATCTGCTGTCTCAGGAGGAGGGTTCATTAGTCCATCCGGACTTGCGTTCTATTAACCTGCACGCTTGACTCCTAGAGAGATAGCCATGTTGCGATATGGGGTCTCACAAGATGTGGCAGATGTAGTCTCTGCCTTCAAGCTTGACAACCACGCAACATACGCCATGAAATGGCATAGATTTTGCTTGAGGGTTCAAGCACGCGGTTTCTCGCCGTTAGATTGTCCCAAAAAGCTGGTTCTGGATTACCTTTCTCCTTTTCAGTCCGGACTGGCTTACTCCTCGATTAAGGTGCACCTTTGCGCAATTTCGGCTTACCATGCCCCCATAGGCCATCGGATGGTGGCCCAGTTAGACACTACTCGTGCCTTTTTAAGGGGAGTTCTCCACCTTAGGCCGCCTATCAAGGATCCGATCCCTCCTTGGGACTTGCCCTTTGTCCTGGAGCAGCTTACATTGCCACCTTTTGAACCAGCCATGAATTGCGAGCTACATTTTCTGTCGTGGAAAACGTTGTTTTTAGTTGCAGTTACTTCGGCATGAAGGACTTCCGAATTGCATGCACTGATGTGAAAAGAACCTTATTTAGTTTTCCATCAGGATAGGGTATCACTGAGGACAAACCCAAAGTTTCTGCCTGAGGTGGTTTCAGCTCTCACCCTTAATCAGGATATCAACTTACCAGTGTATTTTCCTAAGTACACCAACTGAGGAGAAGCCCTTCTTCACACCCTTGATGTACACAGGTGCCTCAGATATTATCTGACTAGAACCAAACAGTTTTGAAAGTCGGATCAACTGTTTGTCTCCTTTGCTGTTAGGATGGAAGGAGCTCCTGTTTCTAAACAGTCTCTCTTGAGGTGGCTCATCCAGTGCATCTCTTTCTGTTATGATAAGCACAATAAACCCTTACCAGGCGTGGTTAAGGGTTATTCCACGAGAGGAGTGGCCACTTCCTTTGCGGCGCTAAGGAATGTCTCCACCTCAGCTATTTGTGCTGCAGCCACTTGGAGCTCGGTGCATACCTTTATTAGGCATTACAGCCTGGACATTGCATCAAGGCAAAGAGCAGGTTTCGGCCTAGCTGTCCTTCAGGGACTTCTGTCTTAGGCTCGAGTAGGGTCGTGATCCCTACCTTTCCTCCTCCCTGTGGCGTAAGATTGCCATTGTTGCTTGGAAATCAGTCCTTATGGTGTAACCTGCTGCAAGAGCTGTATCTCTAAGTAAGATAGTATAGTTACGTAAGAACTTACCGTAACGGTAGATCTTCGAGAACAGCTTTTGCAGCAGGTACCTTCCCGCCCACCATCCCCCTTCTTGTGGAGGTAGGTCGTAGCCAAACATCCATCTTATGAGATGGGACATTCTTTTTTTAGTCTTGGCCATCTGGTGGCGGATCCTCTGTCTCCTCTTCTGATGTCATCCAGCGGCCGGGAGTCTCCGGCGGGAGAACTGAGGATTGTGGGGGGATCGCCTCCTTATGTACTACGCCTGACGTCCGGGGCGGGACCGACGTCGGAGGCGGTCCCCGCTCAAGACTGCTAGGTAGAAAATTTCCATGGGGTCCTGGTGCCTGACAGCTTCGGTCCTAATGGTGTAACCTGCTGCAAGAGCTGTTCTCGAAGATCTGCTGTTACGTTAAGTTCTTACATAACTGTACTATCAGTCTTCAACCGGAGGTGCGGAGGTTAACAGTGGAGTTCAAGAATGCATGGGTAGGCACAAGGGAATCTTGCTGGAAAGAGGGGGAGGGAAAAAGAGCTGTAGATCAAGTATGGTCCATGGTAATAATGTAGGTAGGGAAAAATGGGCAAACTTGGTTGGGCCAAGTGGACTTTAGGTCATTGTGCCATCAAATTCTGTTCATGTTTCTAGTTGTGTTGTATTTTGTTTATTTATACTCCTATATCCTTTCCCTATCCTTTTGAGTCGAGAGACTTCTTAGCCCACTCCCCCCCTCCAACTTTGTTTCTCTCATGGCAAACAGAACTGAGGTGTGTAAGGGAGCCAACAACGGTTATTGGCTGCTGCATACCACATGGGTGTGCACAGGTGCTGTGCCTAGTAGCCATGGCTGACTCCCTCCGTGCAAAAAAGTTTGCTTCTGCCAGGTCCTAGTGCCTTGGGTCCCAGACCCATAATTAGAAATCAATGGTGACGATATTCTGGAAGTTACACAATTATGGTACGTTACATAATTTTCATTTACCATGTAGGCAACTTTTTCTTGTCATGCCCCCAGGCTGTTGCAACCTAAAGCCCTGCTTGTGAATTTTTAAACACCTCAAGAATTAATGGAGGTTCCTACTCTTCAAAGGTGATCGGTGCAGGACCAGGAGAAGATACCAGAGCCCATGCAGGGCACACACCACCAAAACTAAAGTAGCTTCTTACCATGGTACTGTGGTTAAAGTCACCATTCTTAAAGAATTTGAACATGTAGCCAATGTATTAAGCAGTGAAGCATGGCAGGGTGTGCATTGTGCTAGGATAACATGCCTCAAATGGGTTGATGCATGATGCCAAAGGTGGAGTGCTTCCACCACCCGAGAAGTGCCGATCTTACATTGAGAGGGCTCTTGCAGTAGGTACTAACCATAAGGACTTGGGCAGTCTGGCACTAGGACCACCACACAGGAAAACCTTATCTAGCAGTGTCTGATGGGGGACTGCCCACCCGAAATCACGTGACAGACATCAGTGTGACCCCATATAGTGGGCGGTCTCCATGCCTGACCTCCAGTACTTTCCCGACGTTGACCTGCGCACGTTGAACCTCACAGAGAATACTGCTTGTTGACCGCCATTTTTGGATGAGTATTTCTCCAATTTCTTTCTTATTTCCTTGCAAAGTAAATAATTTCTTGCAGATTTTCTCCATCGCCTTCCAAGTCGTATAAGAACATGTGCGAATCCTGTGGCACACAGCTCCCTCATAAGGACGGCCATTCCCTCAGTCTCTTCTGCCTGGGACTAGAGCATAAGACCAAGGACTGTGCGGCCTGCCCGAAATTCAACCAGGCCGCATGGAAATGCTGCCAACAGGCCCCGGAAGCCCACTTTATCAAGCAAAAAATGGCTTCCATGGAGAAGGAGCTGCAGAAGCTGTTGGGGTCATCTTCATCACAGGTGGGGGGTTCTTCTGACTCCCACAAGAAGAAAAAGGAGAAGCACCGGGACCAGGATCCGTCTCCTTCCCGCCTGCAACCTCCTTTGGGAGCCGCAGATGTCGAGCGGCCTTCTGTTAGTGCGGGTACCGCTGCACTGGCCAAGCCTACTCCCTCTTCCATGGAGCAGCCATTGGTCCCCCCCGCCTGAGCTGGTTACAGTTCAGGTGTGCGCCTCAAGAGTCCCTGAGAACTCCACCACTCTTAGACCCCACAAAACTCCTGGGTCCAAGTCCTGTGGCATGGCTGATAAGTCTGTCATCCGCTCTTCTGATGAACGCCCAGCCACAGCGCTTTAATCGAGCCCCAGTAACAGGCCTGACAATGATCCTCTGGATCAGCACTGGCTGCCACTTCTGCTGCAGCTTTCCCCAGAGGGCTCTCCCTCTCTGGATCCTCCTTCCCTGCCTCCTCAGGTAGAGACTCCAGGCTCTCATGTTCACCCTGAGCCGGAGTTGGAGGAGCGTCTGTCTGATGCCACCCTTGGGCCGGAACACCCTACGCCAGACCTCCTTTGGGAGCTGCAGGCTTCCCCGTCTTGGCCTGTTGTCCTGCCCCAGACTCCGTTGGGACCCTCTGCCCCTTAGGGCCCACGCCGCAACTCTCTCTGGCTGGTTTGGAGCCAGACATGATGTTACTGGGCCCTTCCTACCCTCCGTCAGGGCCCCCCATCTGGTCCCTCAGCCCCTCTATCTGGGCCTACACCTGGTTATCCACCATTGCCCTCCTTCATGGTATCTGCCACCAGGGTCCAGACACCAGGATATCCCACACCAGGGTATCTGTCGTCAGGCTATTCTATGACTAGTTATGTTATGCCGGGCTATCATCACCCAATGCCGGGTTACTCAGTGCTAGGTTATCATCCTGTCGCGCCCCCTCCTCCTCCACCTCAGGTGGACTTTAGGGTGGCACTTCAGTCTTAATTGAGTGAGACCAAGACCCAGCTTGTTCCAGAATTGGACTGACTTCAGCCGGTTGAGACCTCCATGCCGGTCTGCCTGGATTCTATGCTTAGGTCCCTTTTGCCAGTGGAATCTCGTCGTCCTACCTCTGGCCAGGCCTTGCTCCCTTCCATGATAGCTGGCAACAAAAGGGGCCTCACTGTCACCACTAAAGGAAGTCCTCTTCCACAAGCTCTGTCACTAGACAGAAGTCCTTCATCTGACTCTACTCTTCCTCCTTCTCCTCCTCCTCCTCTGCTTCTGACTTCGAGACTCCTTCCCCGGAGGACCCCATGGATTCTTCTAAGCGCCCCCCTCCACAGAGATCCTCCAAAAGATTCAAGAAGCAAATGGGTGGAAGATTGAGGACCAAGACCCACGATGCAAGAGACTGGTGGAGCACCTTGACATGCCAGAGCAGTCACCACTTCTGATTCCTCTGTGAATAGGCCCGCATGAGGATTTTGCCTCCACAGTTGGCAGCAGCCTTCGTCTGTGGCTGTGGTTGCCAAAAAGGCTGATAGATTGTATCGGGCCCCTGAGGGCAAAGACCATCTCAGTTCCCATCCCAAGGCAGACTCGGTGGTCATTAATGGGGCTCATGACCATACAGCCAAGCCAAAGCACATGAGCACCTCTCCCCCTGATAAAAAGCTGAGGCAACTGGACCACTTTGGACATAAATTTACTCGCCCTCAACTTCGGCCCTCAGAGTCTTGAATTATCTAGGACACATGATTGTGTACCAAAAATCTATCCTAGGGCAGCTCAAGTCTGAGTTCGAGGCCTTGCCTGACTCCAAGGCAAAGACTAAGATTGCCCAAATGGTCAGGACAGCAGAAATTTCCTGCCGCCATACCCTCAGGGCTACATATGATGCCATAGATGTTTCTACCCAGAGCACTGCCACCGCAGTCTGCCTGTGTAGGTACTCCTGGTTGTGGCTATCTGGTTTGGCCCAGGATGTTCAAGCGGCCATCCAGGATGCCCCTTCCGAGGTTCAGTCCTCTTTGGGGGTGACGTCAAGGACATCATAACTGAGCTACAGGACAGTGGCAAGGCCTTCTGCTCTGTCCAGTCCATGGTATCGCTCCAGCTCTAAACCTAAGCAACCTTTTTACCACTAGCAAAGGCACCAGACCAAGCAACAGCCTGCCAGATGTCTGACTAAACATCGGGCTTCTTTGGCTGCGGTCACCCCTCCAGCCAAGTCCCAGTGGGCTTCCAGGGCACCACTTTCCCACCCCCCCTCTACCTCCTAACTTGCAGAAGGGCCCCCCGCCTCTGCCACCAGCTCTGGAGGAACTGGTAGGGAGCAGAATCTCCAAACATCTGGTTGGGTAGGTGGCGATCACAATAGACTTGTGGGTCCTTCAGCTTATAGCTCAAGGCCACACCGCAGAGTTCACAGAAAGACCACCAGAAAATCCCCTAGGTCTCTTTCTCACTACCCAAAAGGTCACATTCCTCTCAGAGAGAGAATGCAGGCTCTTGTGCAAAAAGCCACCATAGAGCCCGTTCCTCAGACTCTGGTGGGAAGGGGATATTACTCCCACTTCTTCCTGGTCCCCAAAAAGACGTGAGACCTCCGTTCAATTCTAGACCTCAGCTCGCTCAATCTGTATGTAGAGTATAAAAGATTATGCATGCTGACCCTGCCAGGTCTCCTGCCACTGCTGCACGAGGGACACTGGCTCTGTGCACTGGGCATGCAGGATGCTTACCTGCGTATCCCAATCTTTCACTCCCACTGTCGCTTCTTCCAGTTTAACTTCCAGGGGAACATTTTCAGCTCAAGGCACTCCCATTTGGCCTTTCCTTCTGTCTGCTCCATCGAGGGACAGCCTGGTAGCCTCATTGACTGCTACTCTGGACCTTTTTTGGCAAGTGGTAATTATGGTGAATTACCCCAAATCCCACCTTGTCCCATCCCAGTGCTTCCAATTTATTGGGGCGGTGCTGGATACAGTTCAGGGTCAGGCCTTCCTCCCATTGGGCAAGGCGGAAACCTTGCATCAGCAGGCCAACCAAGTGGCAACTAGCCCTTGGACCATGGTCCGTTCTGTCTTATGATTCCTGGATCATATGGCTGTGCCTATCCCCACTGTCCCCTTAGCCAGGGTCCACATGTGGGTTACGCAGTGGACCCTAAGGGTCCAGTAGGATCAGAGATCGGACGACCTGGATCACAGAATCCTGGTGTCCAGCCCCATGTATTGAGACCTTCTTTGGTGGTAGTATCTGTCCCCTCTCACCAGAGGGGATCCCTTTCAAGTGCCTCCTCCAGCTCAGACACTGACAGTGGATGCTTCCAGTCAGGGCTGGGGCACTCACCTGGGAGATCACAGGGATCCTGGTCTCAGCAGGACCTCTCTGCACATCAGTGTGCTAGAGATGTGGGCTGTGCTATATGCCCTTCAGGCATTCCATCCCCTTCTCCTTGCTGGGCCACTCCTTGTCCAGATGGACAATATGTGTGTGTGGTTTGGTACCTGAACAAACAGGGAGGCACACAATTGTATGCTGTATGCGGAGAAGAAATGCATGTGGCAATGGGTGATTTCAGCACCACCTACTACTCACAGCAATGCATGTCCCAAGCGGTCAAAATGTCATGGCGGATACTCTCAGCCACACTCAGGTAAGGGCACATCAGTGGGAAATGAGGCAGTTAGTAGTTGAAGGCATCTTTGATCTGTGGGTACGTCCAGATCTCTCTCTCTTCGCCTCAACTTCCAACTCAAAACTACCCAGATCGAACTTCGAGGGGGAGCTCTTGCAGCAGGTAATGCCATTAGGACCAATGTTACCAGGTGTTAGGACCCCACGAAAAACTTGTAGCTAGCAGTCTGCAGCAGGGGACCGCACCCGACGTCTGCTGCGCCCGACGTCAGACGTGGCATAAAGGGGGTGGTCCCCTGGTGACATCTCTGTTCTTTTCTCGCCGTCTACCTGTGTAGTTTGGCTCCATGGACATCTTCTCTGCCAGTCGACCGTTCTTGAGGAAAGTTTGTTTAGAAAGTCATTTGTTTCTTTGCCTTCATATTAATCTCCAACCTTGTGTATGTCGTCGCCCTCTCCACTGCAATGAAAATCAAAGCATGTGTGCGGGAAGCGGATTCCAGCTAAAGACGGCCACGTGGCCTGCCTAATCTGCCTAGGGTCCCGACCATCGGCCTGCCGCCTGCCTGCACTGCCAGAAATTTAATCAGAAAACAAGAACAAGAGCCAACGCACTCAAAGCCTACCTTGTGGAGAGAAAAGTGACGACTATGCAGCGAGATTCAGGGGCCTGCTCTTCTCCCTCTAGGGACTTCCCACCCAAGGAAAAATCGTTTGGTGGGAAGCATCACCACTGGAATAAAGATAGGGCCAGGTCTGAGTCCCGACCAAAATCGCCCTCCAAAAAGGTACCTTCCGCTTCTTTGACCTCCGGCTGGAGGTCCAGCTTGGTTCTGGCCCATGCCACAGAGTCCTCCCACAAGGATAAGTCTACTCCCGCCTCTTCTCAGGGCAAGCACTGTGACTCAGCCTCTTCTGGGCACTCTTCTTCCTTGGCCCACCAACCCCACAAGCCTGCCTCAGGGTCGAGCCAGGAACGCCAGTCCTCTGGGATTCCGAAGGACAGGCCTAGTTCATCTGAAAAACGGAAGCACTCAGACGAACAGGAGGGTAGGCAGGAGGTTGTCAAGCATCGGACGCCTCCTCCACCCCCACCAGCAAAGGGTTCACCCTCCAGCTACCAGTCGCAAACCTAGCTGGATGCCTTCGCCAACGTCCTGAACCCCGACGCCTGATAAGGGGCAGTCGCCGGTGGAGGGTCTGATGCCCGCCCCTCCTTTGGAGGGTCAGTCACCTGCAGGGCCTCTGCCCACCCCGGATGCCAGCTCCCCAGGTGAAGGTGACACTAAACGTCTGGACACAGGTACAGGCCTCCAGGACCCGACGCTGGTCCCTGACCCTCAGACGCCTAGCTCAGCGGTCATCGGGTCCTTATTCACTTCATGGTGGACTACAGTGAGAGGGGATCTTTTTTACAGACCCCCAGACCCCACCCCAGTTCCACCACCCATGGAACTTCCACCTACTCCAGCAGGGGGTGAAGACTCCCATCCAGACCCGAAGGGTAAAACAAGGAAGAAGCGTTCCCCGGCCTATTCCTTCATCCAGAGGTCACACATCCTTGTCAGATGAAGGGGACGCTGGCCCATTATCTCCTGACTCTTCAGGGGATGAGTTCTTACCCCCTTCCCCAGGTCCTAAGAACTCTCCTAGATCCTCTCCAGATAATCCCTCATTTTTAGACATGAGGCACATCCAAGCAATCTATGAATGGGACACTGTGGATTTGAACCCAGAGCGCCAATGTCTGGCCAAATTCCTGGGAGAGAAGGAGCCAAAGCCCTTGGTTATCCCACCCTTAGTCAAGCCCTTCCAGGACATAACTCGACTGTCCTGGTCCACGCCTTCTTCCATACCAGCAATACCCAAGAAGGCTGATAGGCTATACAAGCCTCCCAGGGCAGAACCTTTTTTTAGCGGAGCAACCCAAGGTTAATTCTTTGGTACTTACCACTGCCCATGACTGTGGCATACAACCTAAGCATTTATGCTCTCAGCCTCTTGACCCTGTTTCCAAGAAGCTGGACAGCTGGGGCCGGAAAGTATATTCCTCTGCCACAGGTGCCATTAGATCCTTGAACTTTATGCCACACATGGTGACTTGTCAGCAGTCACTTTGGCAGAAGACTATGGAGCTGGTTGATTCTATGCCAGACTTGGATGCCAAGGAAAAATTGCTTGCCTGCGCCCAATCTGGTCTGGACACAGATAAACATGTCCTATGCTGCTTTTATGATACAGTGGACATGGTCTCCCGAGCCGCTGCCTCGGGGGTGTATGGAGAGGCAGTCTTGGCTGAGGCTTACTGGCTTTAAGCCTGATCTGCACGACTCCATTTTGGATTCCCCTTTTCAAGGCTCAGTGCTGTTTGGCCCAGAGGTAGAAACCTTGGTCAAATAACTTCAAGTCATGGAAAGCGGTTGCGGATGTTCACTGCATGTATAAATCCCAGCCTCAAGAACCCTGTTGCTGTCCCTTTCTTAAAGGACAAGGAGGCAACCCCCCCCCCACCAGGGCAAAAGATTCAAGAGGTGGGGTCACCCTGCCTCCCAAGGTGTCCTAGGCAGCCCAAAGCTCCAAGGGCTCAGGGCCCCATTACTCCCACCGCCTGACTCGCTGCCTCTCTCCCACCTTTCCTAGGAGTCGCAGACCGAGAAGGTAGGAGGGAGATTTGCACTCTACCCGCTCGAATGGTCTGGCATCACCACGGACCGGTGGGTACTGCACACTATTCAAAAAGGGTACTCTCTAGTTCCTCTCTATCCCACCGGACAACACCCCTCCCCGGTTAGTTGTCCACCAGCTCACGCCCATCTTCTGGCAGAGGAAATTCAGCTGCTTCTAGAGGAAAAAGGCCATCCAGCCGGTTCCTCCGGCACAGAGGGGCAAAGGTTATTACTCCAATTTTTTTCCTGGTCCCAAAGAAAACAGGAGACCATCACCCAATTCTGGACTTAAGTCAGCTCAACCTCTCTGTCAAGTACCAGAGATTTCGGATGGTAACTCTGGCAAGTCTATTCCCCTTGCTCCATCAAGGGGGCTGGTTATGCTTGCATGCATATCAAGTTCTGAAGTGTCTCAGATGATTTCTTCATTTCAGGTTCCAGGACCAGCTTTACCAGTTCCGGGTTCTGCCTTTTGGCCTTTCATCTGCCCCCAGAGTCTTCACCAAATGTCTGGCAGTGGTGGCAGTGGCCCTCCGGAGGAGAGGCCTATTTGTCTACCCCTATCTGGATGACTGGCTTCTCTGCACCCCTTTGGATGAGCAGCTTCGAGTCATCCTCAGACAGAGGAGCTCTTCTGCTCCCTGGGAATAACAGTGAATTGGCCAAAGTTGCAACCCTGGCCATGCCAGCGTTGCAGTTTATAGGGGCGATCCTGGACACCACACAGGGAAGAGCCTTTCTACCCCTGGACAGGGCAAGAATGCCTGTGGGCCTTGGCAAGCAGAGTATAAGCAGCCTCCTCCATCCCTGCCAGGATGATCCTCATAGCTCCTCTATAGCCTCGTCAGATTTTGGTATCCGCTGCTTTAGCAACTGTCATTGGAACCCCCAGTGCAGTTGCCTCTCTCCACCCACTTGCTCTCACAAGAACAGAGGACTCTCGTCCATCCTGCTCTGCATACTCTTCACCTGCACATCTGGTTCCTACAGTTTTAGCAGAGGAGAGATTAGGAGTATCAAGCAGGGTGTCTGAGGTCTTGGTGGCAGCAAGGAAACCTTCCGCTAGGGCCATGTACGCTATGAAGTGGAAGCATTTCTGCCTATGGGCAACTGCCCATGCCCTAGATCCCTTGGATTGTCCAGTTAGGCATATGCTAGACTATCTCCTCCACCTTTTGGACTTGGGGTTAAGCTACGCATCTTTCTAGGTGCACATGTGTGCGGTCTCTGCATTCATGAACCCTTTGGGGAGAGAACTCTAGCACAACTGAATGTCTGCAGGACCTTTCTCAGAGGGGTCTTACACATCAGACCTCCCAGGAGGTATCCTGTTTCTCCTTGGGATTTGCTTCCTCCCTTTGAACAAGCCGTGACTTGCGAGCTACGTTTTCTTTCTTGGAAAATGCTTCTTTTGGTTACCATTACTTCCGCTCAAAGGGTTTCAGAGCTTCAGGTATTGATGTGTAAGGAGCCTTACATTGTCTTTCACAGGGACAGAGTGGCCCTGCGTACGAACCCTAAATTTCTACCAAAGGTGGTGTCAGTACTGACTCTGAACCTGGACATCAACCTTCAGGTTTATTACCTTGAGTTTACAAACCAAGGTGAAATGCAGGTTCAGACCTTGGATGTCCATAGAATCCTGAGGTATTACCTCCACAGGACTCTGCTTTCCTGAAAGATGGACCAGTTTGTTCATCTCATTTGCAAAAACGGATGACGAGGCGCCTGTCTCCAAACAGTCACTAGTCTGTTGGCTGGTGCACTGTATTTCTTTTTGTTACCAGCATCATGGCAAACCCCTTCCGGGCCCTTTTAAGGGCCACTCTGCGAGGGCTGTGGCTACCTCCTTTGCCTTCTTAAAAAATGTTTCGTCAGCAGACATTTGCACTGCAGCGACATGGAGCACGGACCACACCTTCATCAGGCATTACAGCCTAGACATTGCTTCTAGGAGGAGAGCTGGTTTTGGACTAGCTGTCCTGCAAGGCCTGCTCTCTTAAGATTATTCAGTCTTTAGCCAGTAGTTGGCTACTCTTCACCTCCCGATCAGACCTGGGTCTGTCTTTGGACACTGCTTGGGACTCTGTCCTAATGGTATTACCTGCTGCAAGAGCTCCCCCTCGAAGTTTGATAGTACAGTTACATAAGAACTTACTGTAACAGTAGATCTTTGAGAGGCGCTCTTGCAGCAGGTGGCTTTCTCACCCTCCATCCCCGGGAATCTGTTACTACATTGGTGCAAGGTGAGGAGTTCCTGTCCAGTTCTCCAATACTTTCCAGCTGGGTCTCCGGCGGGAAGACTGAGATGGCGCCGGGGGACCACCCTCTTTATACCACGTCTGATGTCGGGCGGAGCCAATGTCAGGGTTGGTCCCCCGCTACAGACTGCTTGCTAGCTACAAGTTTTCCGTGGGGTCCTAACGCCTGGCGGCATTAGTCCTAATGGTACTACCTGCTGCAAGAGCTCCTCTTGAAGATCTACTGTTACAGTGAGTTAAGTAACTGTACTTTTCTGCTCTCTTTTTCCCAGAGTGTGGTGCTTTCTGGTGAGACACGCTGTCTCTCTGCTGGACAGGGAGGTTCTTGTACACCATCCCTTCATTCCTGCTACTGCAGAGGGTGCTTCTGAAACTACAGGCAGAAGGGACTTGTATGATTCTCATCGCCCCCTACTGGCCTTGATGGATCTTGTTCCAGTTCTCCAGCAGTTGATGGTAGAGCCTCTGGTTCCTCTACCTCTTTGCCAGGACCTTCTGACCCAGGAGCAGGGTAGGCTGGTCCATCCAGGCCTCAAGTCGGTTCACCTTCACATGTGGCACCTTCTGATATAGCTGTTCTAGGATCGTGGATATGTTGTTCATCCACACTTATTGGCAGAGTCCCTTTCTCTTTAAATTAGCCAGAAAGACTTTAAGCCGGCTCCTCCCACCCACCCGGGTGGTATAACCCTTGGCTCCACCCCATGACTCCAGATCTTCCTTTCCGCTGGAGGATTCAGGTCGCCTCCTTGGTGCTCTCGCATTTTGTACGCCCTGGCTTCAGAACCTTCGGTTATTCTGAAAATTCGCCTTGTTCGTGTTAGCGATTATTTTTCTTCGATCATGGAAGACAAGTCTTCTCCCAGATTTCACCAGTGTTCTTGTGGGCCAGAAGATGTTGTGCACCGGCCCGCATGCTGCGTGCGTTTATTGTTTGGGTGTCAGCCATGATGCCACGACTTGCAAATTTTGCCTCATGTTCCAACCCAACATCCTTGATGACCGTCTCGCACTCCTTAAGCTGGGGAGGGCCGAAAAATGGAACCCGCCGGTGAAATCCAAGGAGGCCTGGTGGGTGGTTTCCATGGCTGTGGGATCTGCTGAGCAATTGGAGCGCATGCAAGCCTTCGAGGAGGAAGTGGCTCGTGCCATGGAATCTTTCTATTGGAGCCTCTTTGTTCCGCTCAACCTGGGCTCCACCTTCTCAGATTCCTTCCAAGAGCTGTGCTACTCTCTCCTGACTAAGGGTGAGAGTCCTGCACACATGGACTCCTCTCAGTCCCATAAGCGGGAGAAGGACCTGGGATTGTCTTCGTCTCGAAGGAGATGATCTTGGGATTAGGAGAGATGTCAGTCCCAGGAACCAGCCATTTCGACCTCTGTTGAAATCGCCTCTTCAGATGCTGGGTTCTTGGCCTTGCTGTCTGACCGGTCGACCAAAATGTCAATCGACAACGTAAGAATTCTCAACCTGATCAACCCCTTGTCGGCGACTCCTGACGACAACTCTCTTGCTCGGACTCTGGTCCTTGTTTTTCACCAACTAGGAGACCCAGCTTGCTGGGAATCTCATACAGGAAGTGGTCCCCAACCCCAGGAAGTCACCGGTCCCACCAGTGTTTCCCGGGCGACCGAGTTGGCCTGACTGATCTTGATCGAGGTCTCTGACTCTGTCAACCGATAGGCAGAGGAAGAGCCATACGCACTCTAAAAAGAGGCGACGCCATCGGTCATCCTCATCCTCCTTGGATGAGGAGAGGCACTGGCAGAAGCTCCGTCGGCGCTATGAGGACCTCATGTGGCAACAGCTGATTTTTAACTGGGCACAAGCCTTCCCCGGCTCCTACCCCAGCCATTACTTGGCTTTCGCCTCCCAGGCCAAAGCAGACGTCTCTGGAGCTGATTGTCGGTTCTTCCACCCATGGAGCCGGTGAAACCTCCAGTTCGACCTAAACTGGTCTCTCCACCTATTTTGGTGGAACCGCTGCCCAAGCAGCCAGTAGGAGGGGCTCCTTCTAAGGAAGCTAGACGGACTGGGCTTCCCTGACATCTGCTGGTCACTGTCACCCTGGCCCCGGCAGCCGAGGGTGATGTGGTGATGACTACTGTATCCAGTTCTCGGATTCGGATGAAACTAGCCTCCATTCTCATCCAGGAGATGACGAATCGGCTGGTGGGATAGAGACGGAGGAAGGTCCTTCGTCCGTTCAGGGCATTCTTCACCTCATCTGAGTCCACAGGGATGCCCCTGGAGCCTATCCAAAAAAGGGGGCAGTACTCTCTCACTGACATCGAGAGGGGATACCCCAATGGAAGCCTTTCCTGTAGCCAAGGCCGTTGTCCAGGCCTTAGAACTTTGGCAGCATTCTGCCTCCTGTCCAGCACCATCTGCCTGTATGGCCCACAAGTATGCAGTGCCCATGGGGTCCCTTGCAGGGTTCACAGAGCACCCTTTGACTGAGAGCCTTGTGACTGCCTCTGTGTTCAGGTGTACTGGTAGATCTTACTTTGAGAGGGCTCTTGCAGTAGGTAATTATATATAGGACTGACACCGGGCGGCGGCAGGACCCCACGGAAAAATTTCTAGCTAGCAGTCCCTGGCAAGGGACCGCCCCGACGTCGGTATAAAGGGGCAGTCCCGGACACCCGCCTTCCAGTTCTTTCCCGCCGTTAGCTCGTGCAGCGTCTCGCGGTAAAGTTCGTGCTTCATCAGCCCTGTCTTTCGTCAGTTTTTACTGAAAATTAGTGGTTCTTTTTCAATCGTCGAGTACATCATCGGTGTATGTCGTCCCCTTCACCCTCCGAGCACAAAAACAAGTGCGACTCGTGTGGTGCCCAACTGCCACACAAGGACGGCCATTCCCTGTGCCTTTTCTGCCTAGGCCCCAATCACCCGGTCGATAAGTGCCAGCATTGCCTCAACTTTAACGCGGCTACCCGTAAACGGCGCCAACAGTCCCTGGAAGCTCATCTCCTCAAGAAAAAGATGTCTTCTATGGAAAAAGAGCTGAAAAAGTTGAGGCAGGCATTCACTTCCCCGGAAGGACATCGGAAAAAGGACAAGGAGAGGCACCGGGAGAAGTCCTCCTCTACCGCGTCTCCCGCTGGAGTCGCGGCCCAGGTAACATCCCCTCCGGGAGACCGTACGGCAGCCTCCAAGGGTTTGGTTTGCAGCCTATTGGCTTGGGCAACTCCTCTAAGTCGTACGTCAGCTCCTCTGACGTCTGCGTGGAGAGGGTCGATAAGACGCCCGACCCTGCGGGGCGGTGCACGACCACTTCCCCATCGGACCAGGCCGCCCCTCCCCCTCAGCCCGCCTCCGGTGAGGGCTCCCGTACGCCGGCTCCTCCGGCACTCGCCGGGATCTCGCCCCTAAGCCGCACGTTGGCTCCTCCGATGTGCGCCGGGTGTCTGAACCGACGACTGACACCCCCCGTCCATCGTACCTGGTTCCCAGAGCTTCTGCCATCTGGGAGCCCAAGTCACCCCAGCCTGACCTCGGGATTTTCTCTCCTTCCCAGGCTACGGGAGATCTTCCACCTCTGTCAGACCCTCCTGATGGAACCGGATCCGACGCCGGTACCTCCGACACCGGTACCTCTGACTGTTCCACCGATGCCGGCAGGGGATGTTCCCCTTCCGTCTGGCCCTCCGCCCCACGGGCCCATTAACGTGGATCCATCCATGGGGCCACCGACCAGGCCATCTGCTCCGGCAGCTCCCCCAGTTCCTGGGTACCCGCCGTCGTACCCGGGACCGCAGTATCCAGCGCCGCAGTACTCAACGCCGGTTCCTCCACCGCAGTACCCAATGCCGGGTTTCCCGCAGCCAGGTTCGCGATTACTCCGGGTACAACCCGTGCACTTTCTCCTCCTCCTCACCTCTACCGCCCCGGCCGCCGATGGATCTGCAGGGAGACTCCTGGCCTCTTGGTGGACTGAGGCCAGGCTCGCCTCACCGGAGAGGTGGAGAGCTGCCTTACGACGACTGTGCTGCCCCCGGCTCCCGTACGTCCGAGGCGGCACACTCTCCCACCACCTCCAGACTCCAGGGCTCTTCCCTCTGCATCCAGAGAGGGGCAAGATGCGCGTTCACGGGTACCACCCAAGGAACCCATTCCTCTCCCTAGTCGTGTGAGGGAGTCTTCTTATTCTTCTGCTTCTTCTTTCCTCTCGGATTCCTCGGATTCTTCCGAAGAATGTTCCGAGAGAGACGATGAGCCCAGCCGAGGACCCCTCAGAAGTCTCCTCCGGAGGATCCATCCTTCACGGAGTTGCTTAGAAAAATCCAGGAAATTCACCAGTGGTGCTCCTTGGAACCAGATCCCCAGCGTCTGAAACTCGCTGAGCATCTGGACCTGCCCGTAACAGCTCCAACTCTAGTGCCACCCTGGATCGATCCTCACGCCCACCTAGTTACCACGATTTGGAAACAACCGTTGGCGTTAGCCCCACTTCCCAGGAAGTCCAACAGGCTATACCAGGCTCCCGAGGGTGTAGACTATCTTGACTCTCACCCTCGTGCCGATTCAGTTTTGATTAGTGCCGCTTACGGCTGGTCGGCACATCCAAAACATCTGAGCTCGTCTCCTCCGGATAAGGAATCTCGCCTCCTGGACCAGTATGGAAGAAAGATTTATGCCTCTTCCACACTGGGAATTCGGGCCCTGAATTACGTCGCCCATATGGGGGATTACCAAAAGGCCATCCTTACCCAGGCGGAATCTAAACTAGACTCCTTACCTGACTCTCAAGTCATACAGGAGCTAGCAGACCTCGTCCGTTCTGCTCGTTCGACCAGTCGCCACATTTTACGGGTGACGTATGATGCAGTGGACACTGCCGGGCAGAGCTCTGCTTTCACTGCAAGTCTACGGTGTCACGCCTGGCTCCGCATGTCAGGTTTGGTCCCGGAGGTGCAATCCGCCATTTAAGAGGCACCTTTCAGGGGGTCGGTGCTTTTCGGGGGTGATGTCAAAGACATCATCACAGACTTGCAAGAGAAGGGGACAGCCCTAAAATCCATGGATTCCATGTACCGTCCCCATCCCCAGCAGCGCCGTCCTTTTTGCAGACAGACTCTGCCACAAGCGAAACCCCAAGGAAGGCGGGCCACTAAACGTCGGGCCCCCGCAGCTGCCAGGCCCCCTCCACCCAAAAAAGCAGCGGGTGCCTCAGCTGCGGCACTGCCCCACACCACCTGACTCCTTCCCTCTCCCACCGCCTCCGGATTCACCGGAGGAACCGGTAGGAGGGAGATTTTCCCTCCACCTTCTGGGTTGGGAGAGGATAACCACAGATTCTTGGGTGCTCCAGCTTATAGTGGAAGGGCATTCCATAAAGTTTCTTCAGAAACCACCCCGCCACCCTCCTCTGAAGTCATCATACTCCAGAGACCATCTTCCCTTGGTCCAGGAAGAAATCTCTGCCCTTCTCACGAAGCAGGCGATAGAACCCGTCCCCCTTCATCTTCGAGGGACGGGTTACTATTCTCATTTCTTCCTGGTCCCAAAGAAGACGGGAGATCTCAGACCCATTCTAGATCTCAGCTCCTTGAACCTTTATGTGGAATACAAAAGGTTCAGGATGCTCTCTCTGCAGAGCCTTCTGCCCCTTCTTCGGCCAGGTCAATGGCTTTGTGCGCTGGATATGCAGGATGCCTATCTGCACATTCCCATTCGCCTTTCTCACCGCAAGGAGGCCCCCCATCCGAACTCCTGCCCCCTTGGGACTTGAACTTTGTTCTCGAGAAACTTACTCTTCCTCCCTTCGAACCTGCAGCTTCTGCAGATCTGAAGTTTCTTTCGTGGAAGACTCTCTTCTTGGTAGCCATCACTTCGGCTCGAAGAATTTCCGAGCTCCAGGCCCTTATGTGTAAAATCCCCTATTTGATTTTTCACAAAGAAAGAGTTGCTCTTCGCACGAATCCTAAGTTTCTACCTAAAGTAGTAACAGAGTCTACCTTAAATCAGTCCATAGAGTTACCTGCCTTTTTCACGCAGTACTCCAACCAAGGGGAATATTTACTCCATACCATGGATTTTCACCGGATTCTGAGATACTACACCAACAGGACGAAGGATCTCAGAAAGACTGATCAGTTGTTTGTCTCTTTTGCTCACAAAAGGGAAGGCAATGCTGTTTCCAAACAATGCCTGTCGAAGTGGTTGGCTCATTGCATCACTTTCTGTTATGACAAGTACAACAAGACCCTTCCGGGTCAAGTCAGAGGTCACTCCAGCCGAGGAGTAGCGGCCTCTGCGGCTTGTTTCAAGAATGTCTGCGGCAGACATCTGCGCTGCTGCCACCTGGACTTCTGTCCATACCATTATGAAACACTACAGTTTGGACATTACCTCTCGCCATAGAGAAGGCTTCGGGCTAGCTGTTTTGCAAGACCTCCTGTCTTGAGGCTTGCATGGCTATTGCTATCTTCTAGAGTAGTTGTTTCCTCCTCCCGGTGCCTTTTATTTGTTCCAGACTGCTTGGGATTCAGTCCTATATGTACTTATCTACTGCAAGAGCCCTCTCAAAGTAAGATAGTACAGTTACGTAAGAACTTACCATAACAGTAGATCTTCGAGAGAGGCTCTTGCAGTAGGTAATACCTTCCCGCCCTCCATCCCCCTAGGCTTTTTCAGCTCCTTTTCCAGGAATGGAAACATTTGCTTCTCTCTCATCCGGGCCTGTGGCGGGAAAGAACTGGAAGGCGGGCGTCCAAGACAGCCCCTTTATACCGATGTCGCATGACGCCGGTCACCTGATGTGGGGGTGGTCCCTCGCTAGGGACTGCTAGCTAGAAATTTTTCCATGGGGTCCTGCCGCCAGCCGGCGTCAGTCCTATATGTAATTACCTGCTGCAGGAGCCTCTCTCGGAAGATCTACTGTTACGGTAAGTTCTTACATAACTGTACTTTCTACCAATACCGACAGAACTCCTAAGAAGGAATCCAAATGTTTGGATCATTCTGCCCGGAAGGTCTGTGCTGCCTCATCTTTAGGCCTCCATCAGGCAAGCTCGGCCTTCATCATGGCACACTTCTCCCATGCTCTTTTGGGGTGCTTGGAAGAAGGCCTCCCACATCTCCCTGCGGACTTGCAGACCACTGTCAAGCAGGTCCGGGACCAAGGCCGGGCTGTTGCCAAAGAGCTCCAGATGGCTCTGGATATCGGGGACTTATCTGCCCACTCATTGGCAGCCACAGTTGCCTCTCGCTGCAGGACTTGGCTGATGCTCTCCTCCTTTCCCGTGGATACTCTGCACAAACTGGCTGATGTGCCTTTCCTGGGCACTGATCTCTGTAGCCCAGGTGTGGCTGGTCACCTTCAGTGCATTGATCAGTCCAATGCCACCTTGGATGCGACTTCTGCTAAGGGTCCTTCTGGTCCTAAGAAGCAGCAGAAGAAGCCTTTTTGGCACTCTTCCCCTGCGGCCCAGCAGTCCTCCTTTCAAAGGGGGGGCTGCTGCAGGCTCAAACTTTGTGCCTCTGGCCTAAGCCCAGACCCTCCCGGGCCCATAAGGAAGGCAGAGGTTCAGATCCTGGATCCTCTGCCTCCAAGTCTGCCCAGTGACGGGATGGGGGTTGCCACCTTACTCCCGTCATGCCAGCTCTGGGTCCTCCCTTGGGGGGCCAGCTCTGTCGCTTTTCCACCTGGTCTGCTGTTACCATGGACAGGTGGGTCTTAGAAGTGGTCAGCTGGGGACTGCCTCTAGAATTCGAGCAGTACCCTCTAAGCCAAGCCTGCGCCCCACAGGAGGAGAGGGTATCTGCCCACACTGTGGGCTCTCCGAGATGACATTGCTCAGCTCCTCCTCAAGGAGGCAGTAGCGGATCCTCCAGCAGACTCAGGCTTCGTTTCCAGGTACTTCCTGGTTCCCAAGCAGACAGGGGGGCTGGCGCAAACATTCTAGATCTGCATGACCTGAATCAGTATCTCGGGTCATGCACCTTCTGGATTGTCGCTCTGTCTCAGATCATACCATCCCTGGGTAAAACATGTGGTTCTGCTCAGTGGATCTCCAGGACACAGTGTTTTATTTTTTTTTTTTTGGCCAGTCTTCCCCTAATGGGGTTTGCCCTGCCCCAGCCACCGATCCCACATGCTCGGGACTGACCCCTCCTGGAATGGGGCCACCGTAGTGGAATTTAGGTATTGTGAGGGTCAGTGAACTGAGACGGCTCATTAGCTGGGAGCCGAGGAATTTTTTCTGTGTTTTTGTTGTTTTTTTCTCCGGGCGGGATGTGCAGTATGCCACGCCAGCCCACCCCGCCTCCCCTTCCAGCAGGCGCTAGTGCTTGTGGTACCTCCAGCCTCCACTGGAGGTCCACGGGCACCACACTCAAATCCCCCTCGGAGTAGGAGAGCAGTCCACGGACACCCCACCCTGCTCCCCCAGCCGGCCCTCCGACACCTGGATCCATTCCCGAACCCGGGTCATCAGCGCCGCAGACTGCCACCATGCCTCTGCACCAGCGGGCTGGCAGGACACGTTTTTTCATGTCCCAATCCTTCCGTCCCACCAGCGGTTCCTCTGCTTCAGAGTCGAGGGAACCCTATATGAGTTACAAGCCATGCCATTCGGCCTGTCATCGGCCCCATGGGTCTTCACCAAATGCATTGCAGTGGTGGCAGCCCACCTCCGGCATCAGGGTGGGGTGTGTGTGTGTGTGTGTGTGTGTACTTGTGTGTTTGTGTCAGAATTTATCCCCTACCTCGATAATTGGCTCTTGGCAGGCCCCACCCAGCAGGAGGTGGAGATGTCCAGGGACCTGGCCTTCCAGACCTGCTTCCAACTCTGCCGCCTGATCAACAAGGTCAAGTCAGAACTCGTGCCTTCTTAGGTGATGTGCTTTATCGGGGCAGAGCTTGACTTTCGTCAAGCCAGAGCTTGACTCCCGGTGGACAGGGTGGAGGTTCTCTCCTCCTTTGCCCAATTATTTCTGGTTGGGCAATTGTGCCCTGCCCTGGACTTTCTGCGCCTTCTGGGTTGCATGGTGGCATGCGCCTCCGTGGTCCGTTAGGTCCGGTGGCACATGCTCCCCCCCAATGGGGGCTGGTCACCCAGTGGAGTCAGCGCCATGGTCATTTCGACCAGCTGATCACTGTGACCCAGAAGATGGGGGACTCTGTCCAATGGTGGACTGTCCCACGCCAGTTGCAGGAAGGGATCCTGTTTGTCCACCCCAAGCCGACAGTCGTACTTATGATCAATGCCTCTCTCATGGACTGAGGTGCCCACATGGGGGACAACAGGGCCAACGGGTTCTGGACCCCCAAGGAGTCCCATTGTCACATCAATCTGTTTGGAGCTTTGAGCAGTCAGACTGGCATTGTCAGCTTTTGCTCTTTGGCCCCAGAGTCAAGTGGTTCAAGTCCAGACTGACAATACCATGACCCTGTACTACCTCAACAAACAGGGCGGCACACATTCCCGTCTGCTATGCAGGGAAGGAAGCGCTCCACATGTGGACACTTGTGAGCCGTCTGGAGGCAGATCTCCTAGCCATCCACATGGCAGGAGGCTCAAACCAACTGGCGGATGCTCTCAGCCACATAGGCGAGACATCCCATGAGTGGTCTCTCCATCCACAGGTAGCGTACAGTCTGTTCTCCCACTGGGGCAAACCGATGGTGGACCTGGTTTACCTCCAGGGAAAACACCAAGCTGAGGCTATTTCATGCCCGCCCCCCCTCAGCAGGGCTCACTGCAGGAGGATGCCTTCTTGAGGCCGTGGACCCCAGGCCTCTTCTATGTCTTCCCTCCATTTCCCTTGATCCACAGGGTGCTCCTCAAGGTGAGGAGGGACAAGGCACAGGTGATTCTGGTAGCCCTAGACTGACCATGCCAGTTCTGGTACCTAGATCTCCTCAGCCTCCGCAACAGGCACCCAGAGCGGCTTCCAGAACACCCGTGCCTGATCTCGATCAACCAGGGGAAGACATTCCATCCGGACCTTCAATCCCTGCACCTCACAGCCTGGTACCTGAGCGATTAGAGTTCCAGGCTTTGGGTCTTTCCAAGGATGTCCTCACCGTGATGGAGGCATCCAGAAAGGAATCGACTAGGAAATGTTTATGCCTTCAAATGGAAAAGGTTTTCCATTTGGTGTCTGGGCAAGGGCCTGGACCATCTGTCCTGTCCAGTGGCTAACATTCTCAGCTACCTTTGGTCTCTGTCCAAAGGGGGACTTTGGTCATCAACCCTTAGTGTGCACCTGGCAGCCATCTCTGCTTACCAGGCACAGGCCGGTCAGCCAACAGTGTAGGAAACAGTGGTCGGCGGCTTTTTCAAAGGCCTGGATCACATATCCCCTCCGGTGTGTGAACCTCCACCTCCGTGGAATCTACTGCTGGTACCGGCAAAGCTCATTGGCAAGCCATTTGAACCGATGCACAAGTGTGAGCTGTCACACTTGTTGTGGAAGACTGCCTTTCTGGTGGCTATCACGTCTGCCAGAAGGACAGGGGAGCTCCAGGTGCTCTCGATGGACTCCCCTTATCTGGTCTTCCACAGGGACAAGGTTGTCCTGTGCCCCCACCCGAAATTCCTTCTGAAGGTGGTGTCAGAGTTTCACCTTAACCAGGTGTTGACTCTGCCGGTGTACTACCCCAATTACATCTCTAAGGCAGAGTGTAAGCTCCATACTTTGGACCTGAGATGAGCTCTCTCCTATTATAAGGAGAGGATGGTGGAAATTCGGGGAGAGGTTCGCCAGCTGTTTGTCACCTATGCTGAAGCTGCTTCTGGCAGACCTGCAGCAAAGCAGATGATTGCTCGATGGATAATATCTTGCATTAGTCTGTGCTACGATTTGGCGGGCAAAGAGCCTCCCAAAGGGATAAGAGCTCATTCTACCCGCCATACCACTTCCAGGAATATCCCTATACAGGAAATCTCTCGGGCTGCTACCTGGAAGACAGCAAACACCTTCATTACCCACTACCACATCAACCTTGAGTCACGCCGGGATGCTGGTTTCGAGGCCTCAGTTCTCCGATCTCTATTTCCCAAATAGGGGGTGTGCACCATGCCTCCCTTCCTCCTCCTGGAGAACTGCTAGGTGTCTGCCAATAAGTGTGGATGAACATCATATCCACAATCTAGAAAAATGGGTTACTCACCTGTAACAGTAGTTCTAGGAGTGGTATATGTTCATCCACACGGACCCACCCAGCCTCCCCGGCTGCAGACGCACAAACCTGGCTTCCAGTGGGCTAAGATCTGGTGTCATGGGGTGGAGCAGAGGGTTATAATACGTAGGTGGGAGAAGCCAGCTTGAAGGCTTTCTGTCTGATATAAAGGAAAAGGGACTCTGCCAATAAGTGTGGCTGAACAACATATACTACTCCTAGAACTACTGTTACAGGTGAGTAACCTGTTTTTACACACTTTGGGGTCTCTTCTAGAGTCACTCAGGTCCTTGTGGAGGCCATAAAGCCATCCTCAAGAACCACATATGCTATGAAATGGAAGAAGTTTCCCCATTTGGGCAACCTCCAAGGATTGGGACCCTTTCTCTTGCCCTGCTCCGCAGGACATCGAGTATCTGTTGCATCTCTCAGACCTTGGCCTCAGCTATTCTTCTCTGAAGGTCCATTTGTCTGCCATTTCTGCCTGCCACACTACAGTGGATGGCAAAACTTTGGCTCAGTTGGAACTCTCCAAAACTTTTCTGAAAGGGATTCTCCACATGAAGCCCCCGGCCAGGAACCCTGTTGTCTGTGGGACCTGAATTTCATTCTTGATAAACTCACTTTGCCTTCTTTTGAACCAGCTGCGAGTTGTGACATGTGCTACCTTTCTTGGAAAGCTCTCTTTTTAGTTGCCATTACCGCAGCTTAAAGGATTTCCATGTTTCATTTCATCATGTGTAAGGAGCCTTACTTGATTTTTCACAGAGACAGAGTGGCTCTGCATACAGATCCTAAGTTTTTACCTGAGGTGGTTTCTGTGTTTACTTTGAATCAGACTATACACTTGCCGGTGTATTACCCTGAGCATTCCAATCAGGGGGAGGCTATTGTGCACATCCTCTACGTTCACAGAATTTTGCGTTATCATACTAGTCTGATGAAGCATGTCCGTAAAATGTATCGACTATTAATTTCTTTCATGCTCAAAAGAGAGGGTGCAGCAGTTTCAAAACAGTGTTTGTCCAAGTCATTGGCAAATTGTATTGTGTTCTGCTACTAGAAGTATAACAAGCCACTTCCAGGGGAAGTTAAAGGGTATTCAACCAGAGGCATGGCTGCATCTGCCACTTATTTCAGAAATGTTTCTGCCAGTGAGATCTGTGCAGCAGCTACTTGGAGCCACACTTTTACCAAGCATTACAGTTTGGACATTGCCTCTCGGTGCAGGGCAGGCTTTGGACTAGCCGTCCTTCAGGGCTTACTGTCTTAGATTCCCTGCTGTTCTGCAGACCTTTCCTGCCTCCTGTGCTTCAACCTTTGTCTGAATTACACTGCTTGGGACTCTGTCCTTATGGTTAGTCACAAAAAAAGATGACAATGTCCAGGAACTGGCACCAACTAAAAGGCAAGCGGAGCAAATGCAGCTTCCCCTATGACTTTACTTAGTTTGCAGTGACAATTGAAATGTACTAAAGCACTCACCACTTCTTAGTGCAAAGGATCTTTAATGTTGTGCTCCATAAAAGTCCATTCAAGGGACCAATGGGTCCTTTCTCAAAGAATCTTTGAGAAAGGACCCATTGGTCTGAAATGCAATGGGTGATCTGTGTTAGCTGATTGGTGGCACCAGAGGGAGCGGGGTAGGAGAAGGAAGTAATGGTGAAATGGTAACTTGGAATCTTCCTGGACATAAGTCTCCACCACTCATTCACACTAGTGGGATTAGCGCCGGAGGCACTAAGACCCATCGGGAGCAAACTTTTTGCTGGAGGGTCGGCGCGAGAGTCGGTGCCGCCAGACAGGGCGCATGAGCTAGCGGCTCGAGCAGTAATGACCATCTCGACAACGACCCTCCAACTGCCCTTAGTTCTTTTTCCGCCGGCCGAAAAGGCCTAGTGACGACGCGTCACTTGTCGAGTCAAACTTCAAACTAGCATAGTTTTCAGTTTGTTTTTTGTAACTTTATCTCGAATAGTAGTATCGCTTAGTTTTATTCTATTTTAGTAAAATTTTCTAATATTTAAATTTAACTTACTTGAAGAAGTCTCGGCCTACTGGACGAGAGTCGACCATGAGCAGGTCAGGTGACGGTAGGAGACTTCGTATAAAGCTGTTCAGTCAGCCGGGCTGGGTCCGTCAGCCTCCTTCTCCTCAGCGGGGTTCGACTACGGTCAGTCCGATGCCGGGGGATAGGGGTCCCCACGCCCGGCATAAAATAAGCGGTTGCATTCGGCGCCCGTTCGTCTCGAGCTCTTCTTGACCCACAGGTCAAAAGAAGGCATCACTCGAGGTCGCCCTCTGGTATGTCTGCGTCGCCGACGGTCGGTTATCGTAGCTAGTTGCCGGTCTCCTTCTTCAGAGTCGCCAACTTCCGATAATCGTCGTCCTCGACATCGGAGCCCCTCCCCGCCTATAGGTAGGGCTCCAGATGAGCAGTTTCATCAGTGGGCCACTCTTATGGAGCAATGGGCTCGGAGGTTGGTTCTTCTGCCTGGCTTGGTTACCTCTGAGCCCTCGGGCTCCTCCGGCGATCAGGTAGGGCGGTTGGACCTTCCTAGTCGCGTGGCGCCTTCTTCGGTGCTGGCGACTCCGTGCTTAGGTGTTTCCCCCCCTCACATGGCTGCGGCGCAGGGGGCCACACCGATGCCCTTATCTCCTGGTTTTTTTCCTTCTCTTGCTTTCCAGGTTCCCGGGGCTTTTCGGCGCCTTCTGCTGGGTCTGTGGCCTTGTCGGCGCCGTTTTCGGGCCGCTGGGCTTCTTGGCGCCCGTTAAGCGGTGCCGTGTGGTCTGCTGGCGCCGCGGTAGTGCGTTGGATTGGGTAGGCGTCGTTGGCGGCGCATGCGTGGCGCCGTGCTGGCGTCTTGCGCGGCATCATCCGTGGTGCTGTGTGTGGCGGCGTCGGCTGTGCCACGCTCGGCGGCGTCCAGCGGCGCCGCCGGGGGCGCTTGCGGGGCCGCGAGCCTCTTCGGCGCCGTGCGCCTCCTCGGTGCCGTCTTCAGCCCGTTTTGCCGTCTCGGCGCCAGCAGCCCTTGGGGACTCTCCTTGTTTTTCTGCTATTTCCTCCTCTCCTAATTTTCACTCCTTTCCTGTCCAAACAGTCCTTTCTGGACCATCAGGAGATGATGTTGAGCCTGACCCAGACCTTCGGTTGGGTGATGAAGTGGAGGAAACAGGATCTTTCTTTGCTACAGAGCCTGTGGTCGGGGACCTGTCCTTTAAGTCTCTGTTGAAGAACCTGGGATCCACTCTTTCTCTCCAGACTACAGACATCGATCCTGGGAAGATATTAAGACTCAGTATCTTCATGCTTGGGAGATCCCTACGGATTTGACTCCTCCGATCCAGCCTTCCTTGAGCGCTGTCTCAAATGGTATGGAATAATCCTGCTCTTATTCCCTCAGTGGCTAAATCCATTGATAAGAGTATTCAGCTCCCAAGGATCGTCCCATTTGGCATCCCAAAGCCTGCGGATCCTATTGTAGTCCTGGCAGAGAAATGACAAGGTCGTTCTTCCTCAAACTACTACAGCTCGACCTATTAACAAAGAGTCTCATAAGATTGATACATTAGGTAAGAGAGTCTTTGCTGCCTCCACTCTAAGTATGCGTATTGCCAGTTATCAAGGCTATTTTTCTCAGTATGAGTATATCCTGTGCACTCTATGAAAAGAATGGTTGAGCTCTTCCAGATTCGATTCCAAGTCAGAGCTTCTTCTGACCGTTATTAGAGGTATTGAGTCCACAACCAACAGGTCAAAGCCGCCATGGGCGCTTCGACACTGCTTCGCCTCAGCAGCAGCGGATTTGTACCGGGCGCCATTCCTGGCTGCGTACTTCTGGCTTCAACGAATGATGCTCAGCAGCAGGTGATGGCGCTGCTTTTGATGGCTCCTTTCTTTTGGCCCTCAGGTAGAACAAGCCTTAGAGGCCACTCAGAAGACTAGATCAGCCATTAAGTTAGCCAGACCCCGCCTGCCCCTCTCGGGGCATGTGAACAGGCGTCAGTTTCATAGTCGTCAGTCCTTTCGAGGGCAGAGGCAGGGAAGCTTCCATAAGCCAACCTGCCCAACCTCAAAAAGAAGACGCAGCAGAGCGCGGGGGCCTAAAGCTCCCAGCGCTACCTTATGAGTCGTTGGCCCAAGTTCCATCCACTCTGCCGGGTGGAACTTTTCTCCTCCAGTGGAAGTCGTCTGATGTACTTCTACAACCAGTGGAAGTCCATAACCCGGACAAATGGGTCCTTCGGATAATTCGCGAGGGTTATTCTCTCAATTTCTTGAAACCCCCGAATCGTCCTCCCCAGACGACAACCCAGGTTGTCGGCCTCTCAATCGGACCTCCTCACCCGGGAGATCCAGGGCCTTCTGAGCAACAGGGCAATAGAACTGGTGCCCCGCACTCACTGTAAACACAGGGTTCTACTCCCATTACTTTCTGGTTCCAAAGAAATCTGGGGAATGCCCCATTCTAGACCTCAGAAAGTTAAACAAATTCCTCCCCAGGGAGAAATTCAAGATGATTTCCCTAGGTACCCTGTTACCCTTGCTGCATCAGCACGACTGGCTGGCCTCTCTGGATATGCAGGATGCTTACCAGCATATCCCCGTCCACTCGACCCACCGCAAGTTCCTCAGGTTTGTAGCTTTGGGTCAGCATTATCAGTTCAGAGTCCTGCCCTTTGGGCTATCCTCGGCGCCGCGAGTTTTTACAAAGTGTTGTGCAGTTCTCGCGGCGCATCTCAGGAAAGTCGGACTCCGAGTGTTTTCCTACCTGGACGATTGGCTTCTAGCAAGCCCTTCGGCCAAGGGACTTTGGAAGCCGTGCAAGCGACTTCTGTCTTCTCATGTCCATGGGAGTTCTGCTGAATTTGAAAAAATCTCAACTGCAACCCTCCCAGAGGCTCCTTTTCATAGGGACGCTTCTAGACACCTCGTCAGCGAAAGCTTTCCTTCCAGAGGACAGAAGACTCGACATCCTTCAAATGGCCCGTTACATCAAGGAGAACCAATCGGTTACAGCTCTTTCGATGCAACTCATGTTGGGTCTCATGGCGTCCTCGGTCTTCACTGTCCCTCTGGCCCGACTGCACATGAGAACCACCCAATGGATGCTCTCCACTCAGTGGTCCCCGACCTCTCACCCCCAGTCTTATCCCATCAAGGTGACGGAGCCCCTTCGAAGGTCTCTCACCTGGTGGTCTCAAGAGAGCAATCTCCTGGAAGGATTCCCTTGCTCCCCGGATCATCAGATCTCCATCACCACAGACGATCGCTAATGGGATGGGGAGCTCACTGTCTCTCCCTCCACACTCAAGGTGTATGGACTCAGTTCAAACTCATCTCCACATAAATGTCCTGGAGATGAGGCGGTCCTCTATGCAATCCGAGCTCTGAAGGATGTCCTTTGTCACAAGAGCATTCTCCTTCAAACGGACAACAAAGCAGTGATGTATTACATCAACAAGCAAGGCGGTGCTCATTCTTATCCCCTTTGCAGGGAAGCAATGAGGGTGTGGGAGTGGTGCTTGGAGCACAAGTCTCTGATTCAAGCGGTGTACCTGCCAGGTATACAAAACGACCTAGCAGATCACCTCAGCAGAACGGAGGCAGACCCTCACGAGTGGTCTCTCGATCCAGCCGTAGCTCGGTCCCTGTTCAAGAGTGGGGGACTCCAGACCTGGACCTTTTGCATCCCCACTCACTAAAACTGCCTCTCTTCTGCTCCAGAAATCCAGGGCCTGGCATTTTCTGTCAGGATGCGTTCAGGCTGCGTGTGGACAAAACACTTTCTTTACGCCTTTCCGCCCTTCCTCTAATCCAGAGAGTACTCCTCAAGTTCGAGTCTCAGGGGACCAAGATGATTTTCATTGTCCTTCCTGGCCTCGCAACTATGGTTTCCTCTACTCAACAGTATGTTGGCAGCCTCTCGAGACCACTTCCTTTGCAAATCAGTCTTTTGACTCAGGGTTCGTTGGTCCATCCCAACCTGAAATCACTTCACCTTCATGCTTGGCTCCTGAAGAGATAGAAGTGAATCGGTTCAACGCCTCGAGAGTCTCAGACATCCTTCTGGCTGCTCGGAAGCCAGCCACCCAAGAATGACGCTTCCAAATGGAAACGTTTTCTCTCTGGTGTCAAAATCTCTTGGAATCCCTTTTCCTGTCCTCCTGGCAAGGTTCTGGAGTATCTTTGGACCTATCAAACTTAGGTCTTCAGTACTCCACAGTTAAGGTTCACCTTAGTGCCATCTCAGCTGCTCCATGAGCCGGTTTCTTCCTTAACTCTGGCTCAGTTACCTATGGTGAAGAGATTTCTTAAGGGATTCTCCATACCAGACCCCTGTTAAGCATCCAGTTGCAGCCTGGGACATTAACCTGGTGCTGGACATGCTCACTGAAGCCCTTGAACCCTTAGCTACCTGTGAGCTAAAAATTTCTTACCTGGAAGACTGCCTTCCTGGTGGCCATTACCTCAGCCGCGGGGTCTCTGAGATACATGCCCGGTTACGGACCCTCCGTATACTGTATTCCATAAGGACAAGGTAGTTCTCCGTGACTATCCTAAATTTCTTCCCAAGGTTGTGTCAGAATTCCATCTAAACCAACCTCTGGTACTTCCGCTTACTTGGCTAATTTCCAAAATGAAGGGAACGAGCTCTTCATTCCTTGATGTTAAGAGAGCCTTGCGGTTCTATTTAGATAGAACCAAGGATGTTCGCAAGACTCGGCAACTGTTCGTTTCTTTCAGCGACACCCGGCTGGGTCAACCTGTCGCTATTAGATGCATCTCTTCATGGTTAGTGGCATGCCTTCGTCATTGCTATTCCATGGCTCAAGTTAAATTAGAAGGTAGAGTGTACGCTCACTCTACTAGGGCGGTTGTGGCATCCCTAGCGGAAATTCGCAATGTTCCAATTGCAGATATATGCCATGCCGCCACCTGGAGCTCAGTGCATACTTTCGTTAGGCACTATGCACTGGATGTTCATGCCAGGCGACATTCCGCATTCGGCAGAACTATCCTTAATGGGCTTCTATCTTAGACGCGTGAGCTCTGGCTCTCCTGCCGCCCTTTTGGGGGATTATCAGCTTGGTACTCTCCCACTAGTGTGAATGAGTGGTGGAGACTTATGTCCAGGAAGATAGGAAAGTGCGTGCCGTAATTCTTGATCTTCTTGGATGAGTCTCCACCACTCATCCTACCCTCCTCCATCCCCGAGCTCACCACTGTGTTGGTCTTCACTCCCTCAAATCTTTAGGCCGTGAAGTCTTCTTTGCTGACTCTTCTTACACGGGTCATACGGACTATCTTATGTCCGTTTTTTAATGTTGAGTTTACTCTTTACGTTAGTTGTGCTGCACCTCCTTGGTAAAAAAGGTACTGAGGCGGTTGGAGGGTCGTCGCCGAGATGGTCATTACCGCTCGAGCCGCTGCTCGCGGCGCCCTGTCTCGCGGTGCCGACTCTCGCGCCGACCCTCCAGCAAAAAGTTTGCTCCCGATGGGTCTTAGTGCCTCCGGCGCTAATCCCACTAGTGTGAATGAGTGGTGGAGACTCGTCCAAGAAGATCAAGAATTACGGTAGGTACGTAATTTTCCTTTATATTTGGCTCTTATCCTTTGAATTGTCTTCTATGGAGCACAACATTAAAGATCATTTGCACTAAGTGGTGAGTGCTTCAAACAACATGAAGTCTTGCTGTATTCTGACTATTGCAGTTAGCCTCAGCACTCAAACTGCCCCGGAGAATAGAGGGTTATTCTATGCAGAGCGTAGAACGTTGAGCTCGAGCTCTGTTCAAACCTCTGTCTGCTGCACTTTGAAGCGCAACTGTCAGATTCTTTACTCTGCCTAACTAAACGGCCGCTCCGGAGATTTCTCCTTTGCTTACGGTTCGAAAGTCAGTTAAAGTCCTCGGTTTTACCGATTATTTTTCACAAGTTTCGGTTCAGATCTCTGTCTGTGGTACAGTAAGTACTAGGTAGTGAACTAGATATAGTAAACTTGTGGAAATTGTAAAAATGGATTTTTCGACGTGTTTGGCTGAACCAGCCGTTCAGTGATTTATATATTCTGTCTTTGTTTTTAAACTTAGAGTTACCAGTCCTTATCGGTTTAAAAAAACAAACAAAAAAAACCCTGCATTTTCTTGTGGTTTTTTCCAATACCCATGACATGGTTAGAAACTGATAAAGGTGTCTTGCCTGGTTGTTTGCCATAAAAAGGGTAAGTTTGTGGTTAGGATGGCGACGTCTGAGAAACCCAAAAGAAAAACCGGGCCCACTGGGTTTCAACACTGCAGTGTGTGTGGGGAGGTCTTTGCTAAGGCTGATCCCCACACCACCTGTGTTTATTGTCTGGGGTTTGACAACCTCGCTTCAGACTGCCAGATCTGTAAAAATTTCCCTGAGTGTACCCTGGAAAATAGATTAGGTAGGCTCAGGGATAAGGAGGCCATGAAGTCCGCTGACCCGGATGGCGAGCCCGGTTCGGTTCTGACCGAACCTGAGGGAGTGCCCTCTGACCAGGGCAATACTACTTCGGGCAAGAGGAGAGCCAATCCTGAGGTATTGTTTCCTACAAAAAGAAAAAGAAAAGAAAAATCGGCCGGTTCGGATCCAGAGACCCATTTTCCGACTGCCGAAGAGATTGCAAATGCGATAAGGATTGTAGAATTGCTTTGTCTGGTTCTGTCTGATCTGGCGCCTTCTGGTAGGTGCTTGGTTTAGTCAGTTCCTCCAATTCAAGATTATGCCCCTGAAGATTTCTATGAACTGTATTTGGAGGGGATGATGATGATGATGATGATGACGACGACATGGGAGGTCTGGTTGAGCTCATTGAACTGGACATCTCCCAAGACAGACCTTCTGGTGTTTTCCCTGCTAGGCTTTCTGAGTCCCCTTCCCACTACATGTTTTACAGGAAAGTGGCAGAAACCCTCCAGCTCCCTGTGGAAGAAGCTGTAGAGGAACAAGAGGAACCCTATTTATCTATCTATTTATCTTTTGTTAACCAGGTAAGTACGCTAGACAAGACAATTGCCTATTTTTAGGTATGACCCGTGAGAGTACAGGAATTACAGATTTGAATACATAGGACGACATGGTACAGATTAAAAACAGCTTACAAGTCATGTGAGATCAACATAATACAGATTAAAACAGCTTACAAGTCTTGTAAGGCATAGTTTTGTTCAGTATATGAACAACAGAGTGAGACATGTAGCAACTAAGAGCAGTACAAGAGGCAAAGTTGAGAAGCCGCAGATATAAAACTATTTACAACATAAAGCCTCAGAAGTAGAGTCTTTTGTCCAGGAATATGTCCAGGAGAGAGGAGAGCAATGTTAGATCACGGGGGTTTTTGGCAACCACAGGCCGAAGAGAGTTTGAGGTAGTTCCACAGGTAGGAACGAAGGCAGCCCTGTGAGAGGGCGGAGTGGACCTGGGCAGGGAAAGCGTTCCACAGTCTGGGAGCACATGCAGCAAAATCCCTACCTCCCATTTGAGTCCGGGTAGCGGGTACTTTAAGGATGGCGGGCCCCTGAGATCTGAGGGAATAGAATGGGGAGGCAACCGGGACAAGGAATTTCGCCAGCCCTGGGGGGTGCCAGTGCCAAGGACCTTTCCCGTGAAGCACCGTAGGACAAAGTCGATGTGATTTGAGGGGGAGAGCCAGTTTAGCTTGCTGTAGAGGTCACAATGGTGGGTGAGACTGGGGGGGGGGGTGTTGCAGCCAGAGAAAAGCAGCAGACATTGTTGTAGGCAGTAGACCACCTAGAGAGATGAGTTTTGGTGGAGCGGGCAAACAAAAGGAGCCCATAGCAGAGCAAAGGGAGGAGCACACCTCTGGCAAGAGCAAGACGGGCAGCAGGAGTAAGGTTGCTTTTAGCTCTGTAGGCCGGACCCAGTTTGCAGTTGACAGTCTTGCATGTATTTTGGATATGGCGGCCAAGGTCAAGCTGCGGGTCTAGCATCACCCCAAGGTATTTGAAATCGTCAGTGGCAGGGATCTGAACACCGTCGGTACCAGAAACACAGAACGGAGCAGGGGAAGCCTTAATCTTGGCCTGAGACCCAAAGAGCATGGCTTTTCTATTCTTTTTTTTTTTTTTTAAGATTAAGAACCAACTTGTGGGACGAGATCCATGACTGAATGTTCCCCAGGTCCTCACTCAGATGGTGATTGATGACCCCTATCTCAGGGGAGTGAGTCAGGATGACCAAGTCGTCTGCATAGAGGATTGGCTTACAGTAAACAGCGGCTACGGGGAGATTATTATAAAAAAAAAAAAAAAAAAAATAGAGAAGAGCAGGGGCCCCAGGACAGAGCCTTGGGGGACACCCATGGTTACAAGAATAGAGCCAGAGAGCTCCTTGCCATATTTAACCAGTTGCGTTCTGCCATATAAATAGTTGGAGAACCAGCTGAGCACATCAGGAGATGGACCAAGGGATCTAAGCAGAATGGAGAGCATGGCATGATCAACAAGATCGAAGGCCTTGGAGAGATCTATAAAGTTAGCTCCCGAGAGTTTGCCTTGGTCCATAGCCGCCCTGATCCATGACGAGACAGTGACAAGGGCAGAGGATGTGCTGTGCCTTTTCCTGAAGCCATGCTGCACAGGTGACAATAGGTCATGTGACTGCAAATACTCCGAGAGTTGCCCTGCCACAACTTTCTCAAGAAGTTTGCTGACCGCAGATAAAATGGATATTGGGCGGTAGTTTTCTATTAGTTTGGGGTTCCCCTGTTTAAGGATTGGGACCACCCTGGAGACTTTCCATATGTCTGGGATAACACCAGATGACAGGGACAAATTGAAGATGTGTGCCACCAAGGGGGCAAGCCAAGGAGCACCAAGACTGAGGAGCTTCGGTTCCAACCAATCGTGGCCAGCACTCGAGAAGGGGGAGAGGCCCGAGAGCAATCTCTGCGCCTCTTGCACCATCACAGCCTTAAAATGAAAGGGTGGGCAGGGTGGCGGTGGTGTTGGAACCTGTTCACCATTATCACCTCCACCGGGGGGAATGACGAGGTGAAAGCAGACAGGTCAGAGAAGTACAGGTTAAAAGTATTTGAGATGGTTGCCGAGTTATTGCAGCTAGCACCATCAATAATCATATCGGAGGTCTCAGCACTCTGGGAACCACTAACTATGTTTTTAATGTTTCTCCAGAACCTCCTGGGGTCCCTGGCTGAGTTCAGCAGTGCAGTTTTGCAAAACTCACTTATGTGGAGATGATGGACATCCCAGAGTCCATGAGACTGTCTATTCCCCTTCAAAAGTGTTTTGGGAAACGGACACAAAAGATTTTAAAAACTCCAAATTGTGTACCTCCTGTCGACAGAAGGATGGACAAAAGGTGCACCTTATCATGTTCAGGTACGGAGTACTTGTATCAACAATGCAGCCATGTTGGGGTTGTGCAGGCTGCAGCCTGTGATAAGGCTAATATTCCCTTGGCTTCACACACCCCAGATAAAGATTCTAGGAAGTTGGATGCCATGACAAAGAAACAGTACATGGCATCTGCCTTGGGACTCAGGCAGTTTAATTATATGGCCTATGCAGCCAGGTACCAGAAGTCCAGGTGGGACACTGTACTGGCACTGGCTAAGCAGGCCTCCCCCAGCTAACCTTGGAGCTGGAGGGGGTGGCTGCTGATGGGATTAAGGCATCTAAGGTACAGTTCCATGCTACTGTGGACTCCAGTGATGTGTTATCTAGAGTCATGGCTACATCTGTGGCTCTTCGGAGAATGGCTTGGCTCAGATGTACTAGTCTCTCACAGGACACCCAGGCTAAGGCCATGGATTTCCCTGTGTTAGGTAATTCTCTGTTTGGGGAGCAGACAGAGAATTACATGAAAAAGATGGATGAGTATAAGACCACCTATAGGAATGCACAGGCCAGGGAAAGGCAGGCAACTCCTCAAAGGCAGCAGGCTAGGGGCAGGGGCAGGCCTTTTCATAGGCATTTCTACCAAGCACAGGCCTCTTCTCCCTTTTCTCAGAGGGAGTTCTTTGGAGGGAGAGGCAGAAGAGAATGAGCAGGGCTGCATCCATCCTCAACCTAAGGCTCCTGCCAAGCAGACACCCTGATGTGTCAGCCGGGGTCGACTCCCCCATTCTTGTAGGAGGCAGGCTGGCTTACTTCATCCAGGACTGGATGTCTGTTACCTCGGACAAGTGGGTCCTGCAGGTGGTAAGCCAGGGGCTGGTTCTCAGCTTCAAGAAATTTCCAAAGCTGAGGGCCAGATTTCTAGGGACATGGATATGTTGTTCATCCACACTCATTGGCAGTATCCTTGCCGCTTTAAATCTTGCCGGAAGGTCTTCAAGCTTGCTCCTCCCACCCACCCGGGTGGTATAACTCTCGGCTCCGCCCCATGACGCCAGATCTTCCTTACCGCTTGGAAGCTCAGGTTCCCTCCTTAACGCTCTGCGTTTGCGACTGGTTCCTATTTCTCCGTTTGCGGATTTAAAAATAATATTTTGCAAAAAGACTTCAGTCTTCGATCCCTCGCGGCTGCGATGGACAAATCGACTCCCGGATTTCGGAGATGCCCATGCGGGCAGAAGATGTCTCGGACGGATCCACACTCCACGTGTGTCTACTGCTTAGGCCTTGAGCACGACCCGCAGGCTTGCGACCTGTGCTCATCTTTCTCGGCCTACGTCCTCGAAGACCGTGCTGCCCGATTGCAACTGGGCCGTCCCGAGAAGCGTTTCCCTCCGGTGAAGTCCAAGGAGGCCCGGTTGGCGGTGTCCGCGGCGGCGGGCTCGGCGGATCAGCTCGAGCGGATGGTCGCCCTCGAAGAGGAGGCGGCGCGGGCCGTATCTTCCTCGGCCGCGGCATTTATCCCGCTCTCTCTGGGTTCTTCCTACACGGCTTCCTTTAAGGAGCTTTGTCTGTCCCTCTCCACTAAAGGAGAAGGGCCTGCGTCTGCTGGACCTTATTCTCGGTCCAAAAAGAGGGACAAGGGTAAGTCCCTCCGTCGACGCTCTTGGGAGCGGGAAAGGTCCCTCTCCCCGGGCCGTCGACCGTCGGCTTAGGTCGACCGCTTCGGCCTGACCCACTGGCCTCACGGTGTCCCCGTCAGGTCAGTTGACGAGACTCCCACTGATGAAGTGAGATTTTTCTCGACCCATTGGACAGGCTGTCGCCTTTTAGCAGCCGAGATTCCCCTCCCCTGCTCCCCGGGAGGAGTTGAGGATCCTGGGCTCGCCTGTGCCTCCGGTTCCGGAGCCCTCGGATGGACCTTCCGAGCGAAGGAGTGCGGTTCCGGCCGACACCTCCCGCACCCGACCCGGAAATTCCGGGACTCTCGGTCTCGGTCTCGGACCTCTTCGGCGGTCCAGCCGTTCCCACCGTCATAAGCGGTCTCGGATTCTCGGCACCGCGTTGGCGGCGGCGTCGCCCGCCCTCGTCCTCCTCCTCGGATGAGGAAGCCGGCGTAAATACGTCGGCAGTGCGAGACCTTATGTTGCAACAGCTCCTCCTGGCGGGAATAAGCCGACTCCGGCCTTCCCGGCCATTAAGTGGCTGTCACGGGCAGCCCACACAACCCTCGACTTGTCCGAGGCCTATACCCAGGCGGTTGTTCGGCCAAAACCAGCTGCTCCACCGATTCCGGTGGAACCTCCGCCTCCACAGCCACCAATTGGGGCTCCGACCAAGATTCTCGGTCGGCTGAGGTTTACCCCATCGGCTGTCAGTTACCCTCACTCCCGACCGACCTCGGCAGTGAAGGGTGGCTCAGGCCAGAGGCAGCTCTTCGAGGACTCTTCCGAGTCGAAGATGATTCCTCCTTCTTCTCAAGCGACTGGACTTGGAGTCTTCAGGAGGTCAGTCAATGGACGATAGCCCGTCGTCCTTCTTAGGACTGCTTGGCTCATCTCGGAGTCTACGGGATGGAGCTCGAACCCGTTCCAAACAGGCCAGGTATCCCTCACGGAGATTCTGGACCGAGGGATTCTCCGACGGAGGCCTTTCCGGTGGCCGAGCCATAGTGGGTCGGCACTGGAACTTTGGCAGCGCCCTGCTTCCTGCCCTCGCCCGGCCAGGATGGCCAGGAAGTATCTTGGTCCCGGTTCCTTGTCCGGTTTTCCGGAACACCCCTCTGCTGAGGGGTTGGTTACCGACAGCGTTTTCCGGTAGCGCCCGTAGCGCCAGGGATGTGGACAAACCTCCTGACAAGAGTCCAAGAAATGGACTATGTCGGGCGAAAAGTCGCTCGTCCTCTCTCGACCCGTCAGGCCAGTTAGCCCGTCCTCATGGCACATTTTCTCATGCCTGTTGGGCTCCCTGGATGAGGTCATCCTCATCTCCCCCCGATCTGCAGACTACGGTTAAGCAGGTGCGGGGACCAGGAGCAGGAGCAGTGACCAAACAGCAGCTCAGACTGCTTGGATATGAGGGACTCATGTGCCAGATCGGTAGCGACCATAGTGGCTATCTTGCGTCGTGAACTTGGCTGAGGATATCCACCTTTACTTGGATACCCAGCACAAGTTGGCGGATGTTCCCTTTTTGGGGACTGACCTCTTCGGCCCTAGGGTGGAAGGTCACCTGCAGAGGATCGAGAAGTCCAATGCCACCTTGGACTCGGTCTCTTCCGCTCAGAAGGACAAAGGCCGCAAACCACAGCCTGAAGCCCTTTAGGTCCTTCTGTGCCCAACGGCCCTGCCCAGCAACGCCAGGGCCAGCAGGCTCGACCTTGGCATCCCAAACCCAAGCCGCCCGGCTTCCTCTAACAGGAGGCAGGGAGGAAAGGGCCAGGAGGTCCTCGGCGGTCCTCCTCCAAGCCTGCCCAGTAACGGGCTGGGGTGTCGCCCCATCCCGTCACCTGACCCCTGGGTCCCCCGTGGAGGCGGCTCCGCACTTCCGTTCCGCCTGGTCGCTGTTACCACGGACAGGTGGGTCTTGGAGGTGGTGGGAAGAGCCTGCCTCTGGAATTGAGCAGGCACCACCCTTCAGGCCGTCCCCTCGGGGCCTGAGATCCCCAGCCTCACTGGCGCGGCTCGTCGAGCCGATATCACTCTCCTCCTCCAGAAGGAGGTGGTAAGAGAGGTGGTGGACCCTCCTTCAGACCCAGGGTTTGTGTCCAGGTACTTCCTGGTTCCAAGCGGACGGGGCTGGCGCCCCATTCTCGACCTCGCGACCTAAACAAGTTCCTAAGGTCTCGAACCTTCAGGATGGTCACTCTGGCTCAGATAATACCATCCTTGGAGCGAGGCGTGTGGTTCTGCTCTCTGGACTTGCAGGCCGCGTTTTTCAAATCCCTATCCGTCCGTCTCACCAGAGATTCCTTCGCTTCCGGCGGAAGGATCTCTCTTGATTCAAGCCATGCCCTTGGCTTGTCTCCAGCTCCCAGGGTCTTCCAAATGCATGGCAGTGGTGACAGCATTCCCTGCGCGAGGGTCCGGTGTACCCTTACCTGGACGACTGGCTGATAGCAGCTCCCTCCAGGAAGGAGGCGGAGTGGTCAAGAGATCTGGCCCTCCAGGTCCGCTCTCAACTGGGCCTCCTTATCAACGAGGCCAAGTCGGAACTCGAGCCGAAGCAGGTGATTTTATTCATCGGGGCGCAGCTCGACTCTCTTCGAGCCAGAGCGCGGCTCCCGGCGGACAGGGCCGAGGTTCTTTCCTCCTTTGCCCGATCATTTCTGGTTGGGCAATTGCGCCCTGCCCGGGACTTCCTGCGCCTCCTGGGTCTCATGGCGGCCTGTACCAGCGTGGTCCGTTGGGCCCACTGGAACATCGTCCTTCAGTGAGGACTGGCCAGCCAGTGGTCTGGCAGCTCGCGATCCCTTGGACCAGCTTGTGCGGTGACACAGGGATGTGGAATGCTCTCCAGTGGTGGACCGTTCCAGATCATTTGCAGGAGGGCATCCCGTTCGTCCGCCCGAGCCGACGGTCTCTCTGTCGCGACCCGATGCCTCTCTGATGATGGGTTGGGTGCCCATCTGGGGAACACCACGGGCTCATGGCCCTCCTGGTCCCAGCGGGGTCCCGATGCCACATCAACCTGCTGGAGCTCGCGGTCCGCCTAGCTCTCACCGCCTTTGCTCCGTTCCTCCGGGGTCAAGTGGTCCGAGTCAGACGGACAATACCACGACCATGTACTATCTAAGCCGCCAGAGGCGGGGCGCGCTCCATGCTTCTATGCAAGGAAGCTCTCGCATTTGGTCACTCTGCAGCAGCCTGGAGGCGGATCTCCCAGCTATTCACGTGGCAGGAGCCTCCAACACCCTGGCCGATGCCCTGAGCCGGATAGGGGCTGCATCCCACGAGTGGTCTCTCCTGCGAGTAGTACAGCATCTGTTCTCCTTTGGGGCACACCTCAGGTGGACCTGTTTGCCTCCATGGAGGCAGAGCTAGGTCTGTTCCATGCCCGCCCCCATCAGCAGGGCTCGCTGCAGGGGGATGCCTTCTCAAGGCCATGGACCCCGGGCCTCTTCTGCGCCTTCCTTCCATTTCCCTTGATCCACAAGGTGCTTCTCAAGGCGAGGAGGGACAAGGCGCAGGTGACTCTGATAGCCCCAGACTGGCCTCGCCAGTTCTGGTACCCAGATCTCCTCAGTCTCAGCTCCAGGACTCCGCGGCAGCTTCCAGCTCGCCCGGACCTGCTCTCTCAGTCAATCAGGGAAGGTGTTCCATCCGGACCTTCAATCCCTGCACCTGCGGCCTGGTTCCTGGCGGCTAGAGTTCCAGGCTTTGGGTCTTTCGACGAGGGTCCTCAATGTTGTTGAGGCGTCCACGTGAGAGTCGACAGAAATGCTATGCCTTCAAATGGAAAAGGTTTTCCATTTGGTGTCAGAACAAGGGCTTGGACCCTTCCTCCTGTTCCTTGGCAAGCATCTTGGACTATTTATGGTCCCTTTCTAGTCAAGGGACTTAGGTCGGCGACCCTAGGTGCACTGGCAGCCATCTCTGCTTACAGGAGCGGGCGGGAAGCAGTCGATAGCGCAGGAGAAGGTGGTCTGGCGCTTTTCAAAGGCCTTGATCACATTTCCTCAGTCGCGGGAACCCCCACCTCCGTGGGATCTACTGCTGGTACTGGCAAAGCTCATGGGCAAGCCATTAGAACCTATGCACGGGTGTGCTCTCTCTCACCTGTCGTGGAAGACCGCCTTCTTGGTGGCTATCACGTCAGCCAGAAGGATGGGAGAGCTCCAGGCGCTTTCCATCGAGGTCTCCTTACCTGGTCTTCCACAGGGACAAGGTTGTCCTGCTTCCACCGAAATTCCTTCCGGAAGGTGGTGTCGGAGTTTCACCTTAACCAGGTGTTGACTGTCTGCTGGTGTTCTACCCCAATCACACCTCGGAGGCCGAATATAGGCTCCATACTCTGGATCCTAGAAGGGGCTCGCTTATTATAAAGGCGCCGCGGCTGAAATCGGAAGAGGTTCGCCAGCTGTTTGTCACCTACGCTGAAGCCGCATCTGGCAGACCTGCAACAGCGGACGATAAGCAGTGGGTAACCTCCTCGCATAGATCTCTGCTATAAGTTAGCGGGCATGGAGCCTCCCAGAGGATAAGAGCTCATTCTACCCGCCATACTGCTGCACAGCGGTGGCTGCTTCAGGGACGTCCCTATCCAGGAAATCTGCAGGGCTGCTACCTGAAGTCAGCAAACACCTTCATTACCCACTACCACACTCGACCTTGAGTCACGCCGGGATGCTGGTTTTGGGGCCTCGGTTCTCCAGTCTCTCTTCCCAAGTAAGTATATGGGGTGTGCGTCTTGCCTCCCTCCTCCCGGAGAACTGCTAGGAGTCTGCCAATGAGTGTGGATGAACAACATATCCATGTCCCTAGAAATACAGGTTACTCACCTGTAACAGGAGTTCTAGGAATGGTATATGTTGTTCATCCACCCACCCACCCGACCTCCCCGGCTTCGACGCACAACCTGAGCTTCCAGCGGGCCAGATCTGGCGTCATGGGGCGGAGCCGAGAGTTATACCACCCGGGTGGGTGGGAGGAGCAAGCTTGAAGACCTTCCGGCAAGATTTAAAGCGGCAAGGATACTGCCAATGAGTGTGGATGAACAACATATACCATTCCTAGAACTCCTGTTACAGGTGAGTAACCTGTATTTTTTCCACCTGCAAGCATCTCCAAAGCAATTGCCCTAGAGGCAGAGGTTTCATCTCTACTGGCTCTAAAAGCTGTAGAGAGAGTTCCTACATTGCACAGGAGCAAAGGTCTGTACTCCAGGTACTTCCTTACTCCAAAAAAGACAGGGGAGTGGCGACCCATCCTAGATTTAAGATACCTGAACAAACATCTTTTAAAACCAAAATTCAAAATGGTCACTCTGGGAATAATCCTTCCCTCTCTAAGGCTAGGGGACTGGCTAGCCTCCCTGGACCTCAAAGATGCCTACTTTCACATTCCCATCAGGTACTCCCACAGAAAGTACCTCAGGTTTAAATTGCCTTCAGGCCATTATCAGTTCAAAGCTATGCCCTTTGGTCTGACATCTGCTCCAAGGGTATTCATAGAATGCCTAGCAGTAGTAGTGGCCTTTTTAAGAAGGAAAAATATTTCCATACCTGGACGACTGGCTCATTGTGGGTCAGTCCCCAGACCAAGTCAAGTCAGACCTTCAAGTGACTCAGCAAGTGCTCACTTCCCTAGGATTCCTTCTCAATCTTCCCAAGTCATTTCTCGAGCTTGTACAGCTCCTCACCTTAATAGGGGCAGAGTCGGATACAGTCAAAGCAAGAGCTTTTATTCCCCTGGAAAGGGCAAGGGCTATTGCAGAGCTGGCTTCTTCATTCCATCTTCTGGTCTCTTGGCCAGCAAGACACTTCCTTCAACTTCTGGGCCACATGGCAGCTTCTACAGCAGTGGTCCAAGGGGCCAGATTTCAGATGAGGGACATTCAGTTTCACCTGAGGGCCTTTTGGTCTCAGAAGAAAGATTCTCTAACCAAACTAGTTCCAGTGACCCAGACTCTGATCCAGGCTCTCCAGTGGTGGCAGGATCAGGGCAACCTCAGGCAAGGAGTCCCATTCGTCACTCAGTCTCACTCTGTGGTCCTAACCATGGATTCTTCTCTATTGGGGTGGGGAGCCCATCTGGAGGCTCTCACAGCCAGGGACTGTGGTCCCCTCAGGAATCCCTTCTTCATATCAATCTCTTGGAACTCAGGGCGGTCTTTCTGGCCCTGCAAGCTTTCTCTGTCAGTGCAGAACAAGGTGGTTCAGGTCAGGACAGATGACACCACCACCATGTGGTACATCAACAAGCAGGGAGGCACTCTGTCCACGGCCTTGTGCACAGAAGCCATGAAATTGTGGTCCCTAGCTTATTCTCTGCAGACCTCTCTGATAGCAGTCCACCTTTCAGGAAAGGACAATGTGCTAGCATATGCATTGAGCAGGATCTCCCAGGGCCATCACGGAGGGTCCCTGGACCCTCTGGTGTTGAAAGTGATTTTTTCAAGGTGGGGCACTCCAGAGATGGATCTCTTTGCAGCCCCAGACAATCGCCAACTTCCTCTGTTTTGTTGCAGACCCCCAGTCTTGGGCTCAGTCCCTCTGGATGCTCTGATTTTGAACTGGAAGGGAAATTTCTATATGCCTTCCCCCCCTTTCCTCTACTGTTCAAGGTTCTGGTCAAGGTAAGGTCATAACCTTGCAAAGTGATTCTGATTGCTCCAGACTGGGCCAGGCAGCCTTGATACCCACTGTTGCTGTCCCTAGCAGTCCATCTTCCCCTGTCTCTTCCCAGAAGTTACAACCTGTTAACCTTCTCTCGGGGGAGGATTTGGTACTCCAATCTTCGGCCTCTCAATCTCAAGGCATGGCTCTTGAAGAGTTAGAATATGCAGATTTGCATCTGTCCCAAGGGGTTCTGGATATTCTCAAAGCCTCTCGAAAGCCTGCCACCAGAAAAACTTACAACTCCAAATGGAAAAGGTTCAGTATTTGGTGTTCCAAGAAGCATGTATCCCCAGACACTGCTGAATTGTCTACAGTTCTGGATTAAATGGTTCATCTTAATGGCCTAGGCCTCAGACCAGCTACTCTCAAAGTAGGTTTGTCAGCTGTTTCTGCTTTTCTGTCAGTGGGAAAGCCTTCCTCACTGTCCTCTCACCCTGTATTCTGTAACTGTTTCAAGCGATTGCTTCATACCAGTCCCCCCTTTAGGGATCCTACCCCTGCTTGGGATCTTAATGTTTGCATTGCTCAGCTTATGCAACCCCCTTTTGAGCCTTTGTCTTCAGCAGAGCTTAAGTACTTGACTTGGAAAACTGTGTTCCTGGTAGTTATTACCTCTGCCAGGCGTATCAGTGAATTGCAAGCTCTGTCAGTGGAGCCTGATTTTTATCTCATTCCATAGAGATAAGGTGGTCCTTAGAACTAATAGGAGGTTTTTACCTAAAGTGGTTTCAGATTTTAATCTAAACCAATCTATCTCTCCCTGTTTTCTTCACTGATCATTCTTCTTCAGGAGAAAGAAGTTTACACAGTTTGGATGTTAAGAGCCCTTAGTTACTACATTGAGCGTACTAAGGCTCACAGGTTTGACTCCCTTCAGTTGTTTCTCACTTATGGGGAAGTGGGTAAGGGCAAACCTGCCACTAAGAGAACTATTGCCAGGTGGATTGTCTCTTGTATTCAATTCTGCTATGAGAAGCTAGGAAAAATACCTCCCTTAGGCCTGAGGGCTCATTCGGCTAGAGGTACAGCTGCTTCCCTGGCTGCGGCCAGGGATATTCCTTTGCTAGAGATATGTAAAGCAGCCACCTGGAAAACAGTCTCTATGTTTACCAAGCATTACTCCCTGGACATCCAGGCTAGGAGTGATGCTCGGTTTGATACAGCAGTAGAGCCTATTCCTAAGGTAGGTTTGATTCCCTCCTCCATGGAGGTACTGCTTGGTAGTCTGCAATAGTCAATACAGCAAGACTTCATTTTTGAAGAAAAAATTACTCACCTTAGTAATTATGTTTCTTCTAATGGAGACTTGCTGTATTCTGACCTCCCTCCCTACCTCCCCTCTCAGAACCTGTTTTTGGGAAGTGGGCTGGCAGGTGCAGTGTTGCACCCCAGAGGTGCATTTGGGTACTCCCTCCTTTTAGAGAGGGGGAGTGGGTTATATTAATTTAACAGTCTAAGTTGTTCACTACCTGATTTTTGATTTTGGATTTCTTGACTTGTCTTTTGGGGATCCAAAATATTTGGTTGCCATTTGGCTAGTAAAAATGTAACTATTTCAACATAGTAAACATAGAAACATAGACTTTGACGGCAGATAAGGACCACTTGGCCCGCCCAGTCTGCCCATTTCCCTACCTACTGGATAAGCTGCAGATTCTAGTTAACCAACAGCCTACTTCCTGCAACCCCCCACTATAATTGCCTTATGTCTGTCCCATGCATGTTTGAATTCCCCCACTGTTTTAGACCCAACGACCTCCCAGGAAGGCAGTTCCATGTATCCACCACTCTCTCCATGGAAAAAAAAAATTCCTCACATTACCCGAGCCGTCCCCCCTCTATCTTTAAATTGTGCCCCCTTGTTCTTACACATCTCTTTTTCTGAAAGTTGCTACCCTTCTGGACTTTTTTGATTCCCTTGAGGTACTTGAAAGTTTCTATCATGCCCCCCCCCCTTCCCTCCTTTCATCAAGGGTAAACATATTACGCTCTCTCAGTCACTCTTCATATGGTTTCTGATGCAGACCCTACACCATTTTAGTTGCCCTCCTCTGGACTGCTTCCATCCTGTCTATGTCCTTGTGTAGATGGTCTCCAAAACTGCACACAGTACTCCAGATGGGGTCTCACCAGCTGTCTGTATAGAGGGATAACCACTTCCCTTTTTCTACTTGTGATGCCCCTTCTTATGCATCCCAGTATCCCCCTGGCTCTCCTTACCGACTTCTCACATTGCTTACCCACCTTTAGGTCATCTGATATGACTACCCCAGGTCCCTTTCCATTTTTGTTGTTGTTGGTACCTCCCCTGCTATTGTGTACTCTTCTCCTGGGTTTTTGTTTCCCAGGTGTATTACTTTGCACTTCTTTGCATTGAATCTAAGTTGCCATATGTCTGACCATTCCTCCAACCTTGCCAAGTCCCTTCTCATCTTTTCTACCCCCTCTTGTGTATCAACTCTGTTACAGATCTTTGTGCCATCTGCAAAGAGGCATACCTTTCCCTCCAGACCCTCTGCAATGTCACCTATAAAGATGTTCGAGGACTGGACCCAGTACTGAGCCCTGAGGTACTCCACTAGTAACCCCCCTTTCTTCGGAATGTGTTCCATTCACTATTACGTTCTGTGTCCTGTTGTGCAGCCAGTTTGCTACCCAGGCTACCACCCTGGGACCCACTCCCAGGCTGGCTAACTTGATTATTAATCTTTTGTGTGGGACTGTGTCAAAGGCCTTGCTAAAGTCTAGGTAGGCCATATCCAGAGCCCCTCCCTGGTCTATTACTTTGGTCACCCAGTCACAGAAATCAATTAGATTTGTCTGACCATGACCTTCCTGCTGTAAATCCATGCTGCTTTGGGTCCTGTGCCCCGCTGGCCTCCAAGTACTCAACAATTCTTTCTTTCAGAAGTGATTCCAACATTTTCCCTACCACTGAGGTCAAACTTACAGGTCTGTAGTTTCCTGCTTCTGCCTTGCTCCCACTTTTGTGAAGGGGAATCGCATCTGCCCTCCTCCAATCCTCAGGTACCACCCCATCCTGCCATGATTTGTTAAAAAGCGTGGTCAGTGGTGTCACTAGGTCCTTCCTTAGTTCTTTTAGGATTCTGGGGTGCATCCGTCAGACCCCATTGCTTTGTCCACCTTGAGTTTTAGGAGTTCTTTCAGGACTCTTTCTTCTGTGAATGGACTGGTGTCAACCCCTACCCAGAGTGCTTCTATTGTCTGGTTTAGGTAACTCCTCCTCATCTTCTTTTGTGAATACTGAGCAAAAGTATTCATTCATATCTCTGCCTTTCACTGTCTCCTCTGCCCACCTCTCCTCTCCTCTCCTTTATTAATCTTCACTATCCCTCCCTTAACCTTTCTATGCTCCCTAATGTACCTATAAAAGGTTTTATCCCCCTTCTTAACTGAGTTGGTTATTTTTTCCTCGGTTTGGGCCTTTGCTATTCTGACTGCCTTCCCCACTTCCTTCTGCTTTAATTGATACAGTTCCCTGTCGTGCTCCTTCTGTGATTCCTTATACTTTTTGAATGCAGCCTTTTTCTCCTTAACCTTCCCTGCCACCTCTTTTGACAACCATAGTGGTTTTTCACTCCGCTTTATTTTCTTTATTTGTTTCACACAAAGGCTTGTTGCCTCTATGATGGCAGTTTTGATTTTTCTCCATTGTTCTTCCACCCCTCCTTTTTGGCCATTTGCTAGTGCATTCTTCAGGTATTCACCAATTTTGCCAAAGTCAGCCCTTCTAAAGTCCAGTATCCTTGTTTTTGTTTGGCTTATCTCTATGGTTGTGCTCACTGTGAAGCACACTGTGTGCAGTGGTCGCTTGTTCCCAGATGTCTACTGACTTCTAAATTCTCTAAGGGACAGGTTGGACATGGTTGGACCGGCTATGGATGCTGGAAGATTGTGGGAGACCATTAAAGAAGGGGTATAGGAGGCTACTAGGTCCTGTACTAAATAAGGCATAAACATTGTAGAACCAACAAGCCATGTTGGTGGACCAGGTGGGTGGTGAGGGAAAAAAAGTCTGCCTACGTACGTTTCAAATGTTCTGGGAGGATAAGGAGCGAGGAGAGTATGAATTATTGGCCAGGAGGTCACCAGAGTGGTGAGGGGTGCAAGGCAGGGATGGAAAAAACCTGGCTAGAGATATCCGGGGATTTATAGATGCATAAGAAAAGAAAAGATAGGACACAGATCAACAGGATTAAGATTGTGGGAGGATGGGCTCAGGAGGCAGGGGAACAGGCAGAGGTGCTAAAGGAGTACTTTGCCTCAATATTTGCTGGGTGACAAGGGATCCCTACAGCCTGATGGGAGATGAGGGAGTCAGTAGCGAGAGGTCAGTCTCAGTCTGAGACCATAGGATGGCAAGAGACTAGGGCATAGGCTAGACCAGACCAAGAAGGTATAGGAAGGTTGCATGGGAGAGTGGATTTGGGGGAGAGAAGTCGCAGTGGAAAGGGTGAGGGAGGCCCTTCAGAATCTGAAAACTGATAAGGTGCCGGGGCCGGATGGAATACATCCGAGTGTTATGAAGGAATTAGCAGATGTGCTGGCAGCCCCACTGGCTACACTCTAACATCTCTCTGCAGATGGCATGGGTGCCATCGTGCCACAGGACTGGAAGGTGGTTTATGTAGTGCCTATACATAAGGGGGGTCTAGGGAGGAGATGGGGAACTATAGGCCGGTCAGTCTAACGTCTCTAGTGGGCAAAGTAATGGAGGGCTTTATCAAGGACAGGCTTGGGAGGCAGTTGGAAAGGTTAGGACACCAGGATGATAAACAGTATGGCTTCATCCCAGGGAGATTGTGTCAGACCAACCCTGTAGAGTTTTATGACCGGATGACGGGGGCCTTGGATAGACATAGGCCAGTGGATGTTCTATACCTAGATTTCAGCAAGGCGTTTGATTCAGTACCTCATAATGGACTGATAGTTAAAATGGGGGAGATTGGGGTGGGTGGATCGGAGCTAAACTGGGTTGAAAATTGGCTTTCGGGGCATTTACAGAGGATAATGGTGGGTGGGATAATATCCTCCCCCAGGAAGGTAATCAGTGGAGTCCCACAAGGTTCAATATTAGGGCCACTCTTGTTCAATGCCTACGTCTCAGATATAGGGAGGAGGGGTTAGAAATAGGTTGAGTCTCTTTGCGGATGATTCAAAATTGGGAGCACTGGTGGATTGAGGAAGCGAAGGAGACAGTTCAGGGGGAACTGGATACCCTGGAGGGGTGGTCAAGGAGGTGGGGACTGAAATTTAATGCAGGGAAATGTAAGGTACTTCATTTAGGGGTCAAAAACCCAGGCCATATATACACCCGGGGTCACACTGCAAGCAACATTGGGAGAAAGGGATTTAGGAGTGGTGGTAGATGTTAAAATGAATAACTCTGAAAACTGTAGAAAAATTGCAGCCAAGGCAAACAGGATATTCGGTTGCATAGCCAGGGTGAATTACATCCAGAAGCAGGGACGTGATCCTCCCTCTATATAATGCCTTGGTCAGGCCGCAGCTTGAGTACTGTGTACAGTTCTGGAGACCTCATCTGAAGGAGGACATAGCGCTGCTGGAGAGGGTCCAGAGGAGAGCGACAAGGATGATTCAGGGCATGGAGGGGAGGCCTTATGAGGAGAGACTGGAAGAGCTTGGGCTTTACTCACTGGAGGAGAGGAGGGACAGGGGAGACAAGATTGAGGTTTTCAAGTATGTAAAGGGAATAATTAGGAGTGGAACCAGGGAGTTGTTTAGGCTGAAGAAGGGAGGAGTGACCAGGGGCCATGGCTGGAAGTTGGAGGGGGAAATTACAGGGGGGGGGATGTAGGAGGCATTTTTTCACTGAGAGGGTGGTGGAGCCATGGAATGTACTTCCTGGGAGGCTGGTGGAGGAGGGCACAGTACAGGGCTTCAGGAAGGGGTAGGACAGGCTCAAGGCGAAACTGAATCTAGAGAAGACACTCTCGGGGGCTGGGGGAGTGGTGAGGTGGGAAGCCATTAGGTTGCTGACTTTTGAGCAGACAAGACAGACCGTTTGGCCTATTCTGCTGGCTTTTAGTATGTTAAAAGCATATCTCTACACTACATTATAGCTTATACCTACACTAATCAAACAATTAATGGGACAATACTGATAATGATGTACATCATTAGGAAGCTAGACAAACCAATTAACAAGCTGCAGAAGAACCTGGAAAAAGACACACAAAACCATCCCAAATCCAGAAATCTCCCCAAGCTCTTACTAGCACTCACCACACACCATTCTCTCCTTGCTGCAAGAGCCATTCAAGTCCCATAATGTGCAATCTTCATGACAAAAACCATCCTAATGAATTGTACTTAAAGTGCAATTTAAGATCTACTGTATTTGTACTCAATGAAAGTATGTAATTGTGATATATGATTTGTTATGTTTGTAATTGCGATGTTGGTTTTGTATTTATGTTAAATATCCAGGTCGGTCCTGAAAAAGGGCTTTTTGTCCAGTGGCCTTACCCGGTTAACAAATTTAAAATAAAAAAAAAAAAAAAAAGAAAGAAATATCCGACGAACAGTGGGGTAAGGGTGGAACACTTGGGAGTATACCCACCTTGGGTGCCAATTAGGGCAACAAAGCCACTCGCCCTTCAGGCTCATGGCCTTATAGCCCTAATTAGCCCCACTCAATGGGTATACATCCTTGTATGCCACCCTTACCCATTATTTATTTTACATGTACAATATACACATACATACAAACATATTATACATATATATACTATATAACTATATGTATATGTATACATACACATACCCACATATAATAACACACACACACCCAGAGACAGAGAACGGGAGGATATTTTAGAGTTAAGTGCCAAATAAAAGGAACTATCACCGGGGGGGGGTTTGCTTAATTGCCCACAAGCTCAATGGGTGAATGTGATTATGTACTAATTAGTCCCCTGAGATGGTGATATTTCCCAAGTATCTGGGAGGACGTATTTATCAGATGATTTATATATTACATCAGGTTGGTCCATGTTTTCTGTAGATTTCTGGGCTGGTTTTGGTGCTTAGGTAGTGTAGTATTTTTGGTTAGTTTAGTGCGTTTCCTAGTGAGGCAGTATCCCTCCTATAGCGCACCCCTTATGTGTGTTTTTCCATAGTGCAGTATAATTTTTTTCTCCCCTGGGCCCCCGGTTGGCCCTAGTGTCCTTGCATCCTCACCTCCAGCTGCCTTATGACCTGCACCGGTCTCCCACTGAGGGCCATCAGCCATTACCCCACAGCTTGCCCCCCATGGCAGGGGGCGACCAACTCTCCCACCAAGTCCGGATTCATGCTGGTGATTCCCTCCTCGAGCCGGCACAGGAACTCTCAGACGGCCATCAAGCTGCTACGACCAGAGCAACCTTTTCCTCGTTCCGCCTTTGAAGGCAGAGCATGCAATGCTGGCAGAGGTCATGCAGCACACCCACCGGCTGCCCAGTCTCTGACCCCCATCTTACAGGAGCAGGCGTGTCGACACCTGGCCTCTTAGGTGTCAGGCTATGCTGGCCTCTGTGCCCCATCCCCCCCAGGACAGGAGAGCTGTCCAGCGACACTTAATCCTCGGTAACCTGAGCTCACTTCTGAACCTGGGTCACCAGCGTGGCGTGAGGTGTGGCGTCCAGCGCTTCAACCCTCAGCGCCACTGGGCTGGCCCATGTAGTGTCATTTTTAGTGTTGTATTGTTTTGGACTTTTTCAGTTTCTGTAATGTGGTGGCCTCTTATAAAGAGGCATGGTTTTAGCATGGTATCCCTTAGATGTATTCAGGATGGTGTGAACTGCAGTGTGGTGAGTGTACTGCCATCATGAGAGACGGTTCGGTGTGTGTAGTGCGGTCAGGTTCGGCAGTTTGCAGATTTTTTATTTTGGTCAGGACTGAAGTGTATAGTAGTTAGTATTAGCTCGTAAGAATCTGACAGTTGTGCTTCAAAGTGCAGCAGACAGAGGTTTGAACCGAGCTCCAGCTCAACATTCTATGCTCTGCATAGAAATTAACCCTCTACTCTCCAGGGCAGTTTGAGTGCTGGGGCTAACTGCAACAGTCGGAATACAGCAAGACTCCATTAGAAGAAACATAATTACTAAGGTGAGTAATTTTTTCTTTTGTACACTTCAATTGCCATTGCAAACTGTAACTAAGTGATAGCGGATTTGTTCCGCTTGCATTTCAGTTGGTGCTGGGTCCTGGACATTGTTGTCTATTTTTTTTTTTTTTGTAAGTGATTTAACCATGGCGCAACTAATTCCTGGTGCGGTGGTACCTCCAGCAAAACAACCTTATGGTAAGTAAGTACTGCAAGAGCCCTCTTGATGTAAGCTAGTAGTTACATAAGCACTTACCGTAACAGTAGATCTTCGAGAGAGGCTTTTGCAGTAGGTACCATTTTTCCCTCTCACCTTCCACCTGCTTCTGCTACTACTTCTTCCTAGTCTTTCTTTGGCTCCAGGAGCCCACTTCTTTCTCCTGTCGATTCTTCTTGGGTCTCTGGCGGGAGAACTGGAGGGCGGGCATGGGGACCGCCCACTATATTGGGTCACGCTGATGTCCGTCACGTGAAGTTGAGTGGGTGGTCCCCCACCAGATGCTGCTAGCTAGGGTTTTCCATGTTCTCCTAGTGCCTGACTTCCCAGGTCCTTATGGTAAGTTCTTACATAACTGTAATTTATTCCAGCACAACGCACACACTGTAGTACCTTGTAATTATGAAATGGGTCCAGTATCATTACTAAATAGGATATTTTTCTAAAAAAAACCTTTTGCATAATTCAAAATAGGAAATGAAAAATATAACTCTCAGGTTTTAAAAGAAGAAAATAGTCCAATTTGGTTGCTGTAGTGTTGCCTCCCAGCCAACAGGTGGCTGCAGTACTGCATATGAGAATTTGTACCCAAGTTATAAAAATAATGGAGCAGTGAGGGCAGGCAGCAATTTTAAATCCACAATGGGCACCATCCCATTGTCACCCTGCCTCATGATTATTACACAATGAAGGAGGAATGGCACTGCTCCAAAAGGCATTTCTCTGTCCTGAAAAGTTGTCCTCAAGGTGTAACTAACGTGCTCTGTCACAGGTTTCTTTCTTGAAGCTGAGCTGCTGCAACTGCTATTTCAAACTAAACTCCACTTATTCTCAGACAGTGAATCACTTTTGGGGGGGTTGGGGTGGAACTGAGATCACGGTCTTGTCGGTACATTTCCTAAAGTGATGCCAGGGCAGCCATGCATAGTATGGGCATTTTGTGTTAAGTGGAGTGATTTAGTTAATAAACAGGCCAGGGTACGTAACTGGACCTTCCTCCTGTGCTGCTGTGCTGAGACATCATCATGGGGTTCGGAGGTCCTCAGGCAATCTGGTTCCTAGATCCCCACCTATTTCATAACTCAGAACTTTGTCCACTGCAGCTTCCTCTCTTTTTTTTTTTTTTTTGTTATAGTGACACAAAGTATGGTTTTGTTCTCTATAGGAAGTCAATCTTACCTTCCCCCCCCCCAATGACTCCGTTTCTATACTGCATACAATATCCAGTACTTTAAACCTATTAAGATTTGAGGATTGGTATCACAGTATTCTTTTTTCTTCTAGAAGCTCACTTTCAAACACCATGAAGTCTTGCTATATTATAACAATAGCAGTCAGCCACTGCAGCTGAACTGCCCCGGAGAGGAAGGAGTTAACTCCAGAAGATCTGGAGTTCTACAGCGCGAGGGCGCTGTGCTCAAAGCTCTATCTGGCAGTTTCAAATGAAACTGTCAGATTCTTTACTCCGCTTCACTGAACAGTCGCTCCGGAGATCAGCTCCTTCAGCTCGGTTCATTCTCGGTTTAAAAAGTAGTTTTCGGTTCATTTGAACCGGCAAAAGTCATTATTTTACCGCATTTCGGTTCTAAAGCTCTATCTGGTAACCGTAGTACAAAAATTCAAGTCTGTGTGGAAAATTAATTATCGGTTCGGTTTTGAACCGATCGCTTGATTTTTCTGTCTTTTAAAACTGTACTGTGGGTTTTAGAGTGCGGTTCCGGTTCTTATCGGTTCTAAAAAAGAATTATTACGGTTTTTCAAATACCCGTGACACAGTTAGAACCGATATGGGTGTTCACTGGCACTGCCATCAAAAGGGCAAGTTTTTGGTTAGGCTGGCATTATGTCTGAGAAACCAAAAGACCGGGCCCACTGGGTTTCAACACTGTGATGTCTGTGGGGCGCCTTTGCCAAGGCTGACCCACACACACTTGTGTCTATTGTCTGGGGCTGACCACCTCCTGTCAGACTGCCAGGTGTAAAAATTTCCTGCAGCCACCCTGGAGAAGAGATTGGGCGGCTCCAGGGGCGAGAGGCCAAGTCCGCTGACCCGGATGGCCAGCCGGTTCAGTACCCACTGGACCAGAGAGTGCCCTCTGACGAGGCGAGACTTCCTCGGGCAAGGAAGACTGGTTCAGAGGAACCAGTCCCAAGTAAAAGACAAAGAAATCAGGAGGTTTGGAGTCCAGAATTGTGTCTCCAACTGCTGCAGAGATAGCTAAAGCCATTCAGATTGTCCAGTCACTGTCTCAGGGATCTGTAGAACCACCAACAGTTGGTAAAAGGTTGGTTCGTTCAGTCCCAGTGGTTCAGGATTTTGAAGTTGAGGATTTTTATGAACCACAGGAGGGGGAGGAGGAATTTGATCAATATATGTGTGGCTGGGAGGGTCTGGACGTGCCCATCGAACCGGGCATTTCTCCAGACAGACCTTTAGAATCTCCCCCTATTCTGTCTGAGTCCCCTTCTTTCTTTATTTTTTACAAAAAGGTTGCAGAAACCCTCCAGCTTCCTTTAGAGGAGGCTGTGGATGAGCAAGAGGAGCCTGATTATGTGGAAATGATGGATATTCCAGAGTCTAGGAGGTTGTCTATTCCTTTGCATAAGTCATTTAGGAAGCAAACAACAAAGATTTTAAAAATCCTCATTCTGTCCCTCCTGTAGATAAAAATGGACAGAAGGTATACTTTGTCAGGCTCGGATACAGACTTCCTTATTGAGCAGTGTAGTCATGTAGGTGTGGTACAAGCTGCAGCCTGTGACAAGGCTAATATTCCTCTGGCCTCACATCCTCCTGATAAGGATTCTAGGAAGATTGATGCCATGGCGAAGAAACAGTATATGGCAGCTTCTTTGGGACTCAGGCAGGCAAATTATATGGCTTATGTGGCTAGATATCAGAAATCTAGGTGGGACACAGTGTTGCAGTTAGCCAAGCAGGCCCATGGCCAGCTGGCTAGTGAGTTGGAACAGGTGGCTGCTGATGGCATTGAAGCCTCTAAAGTTCAATTTCATACTGCTGTTGATGTTAATGATGTTTCCTCTAGGGTCATGGCCACTTCTGTAGCTTCCGTAGGTTGGCATGGCTCAGATGCACTAATCTGTCCCAAGATACTCAGTCAAAGGCTATGGATTTTCCTGTAGTGGAAATTCTCTGTTTAGAGCAAACAGAAAATTATATGAAAAGATGGATGAATACAGAACTACCTACAAAAGTGCCCAGGCTAAGGAGAAGCATGCCATGCCACAAAGGCATGCTCCCAGAGGTGGGGCAGACCCTTTCAGGCCTTTTACCAATTTCAAGCCTCCTCTGCTGTCTGCAGAGGGTTTCTTCAGAGGCAGGGGAGTAGACATGGCGCTAGTGAGACCGTCTCCTCCCCTCAGCCTAAGGCTGCTGCTAAGCAGGCACCCTGATGGGGTGCCCAGGGCCGATTCTCCTGTACCAGTGGGGCAGGTTGGCCTATTTCAGCCAGAGCTGGCTGTCCCTAACTGGACAGATGGGTTCTGAGGAATAGGCCAGGGTCTGGTTCTCAGCTTCAAATATTTTCCAAAGATGAGAGCCAGGTATTTCCACCTGCAAGTCCTTCAGAAGCCCTTGCTTTGGAAGCAGAGGTTTCTTCTCTTCTGGTCTGCAAAGCAGTGGAAGGGTTCCTCCTTGCCATCAGGGCAAGGGCTTTATTCAAGATACTTTCTTACCCCAAAAGACAGGAGAATGGCGGCCCATTCTGGATTTAAGATACTTGAACAAGCATCTGTTGAAACCAAAGTTCAAAATGTTAACCCTGGCAATGATATTGCCTTCCCTAAAACCAGGGACTGGCTAGCTTCCCTGGACCTCAAGGATGCCTATTTTCATGTTCTGATCAGGCCTTCCACCGAAAGTACCTCAGGTTAGAACTGCCCTCAGGCCACTACCAGTTCAGGGCAATGCCTTAGGCCTTACCTCTGCGCAAGGGTATCCACAAATGTCTCGCTGTAGTAGTGGCTCAATTAAGAAGGCAAGGGGTTTGCTGTGTTTCCCTACCTGGACGACTGGCTCATTGTGGGTCAGTCTCCAGGTCAGGTGAAATCCCACTTACAAGTCACCCAGCAGCTTCTCACTTCTCTGGGATTTCTGCTAAACTTACCAAAGTCAGTTCTGGAACCAGTTCAGGCCCTAACTTTCATAGGCGCAGAATTGAACACAAGGTTAGCCAGGGCCTTTCTTCCCTCGGAAAGGGTGGACAGACTCATCGCCCTGGCATCCTCCTTTACCCTGCGGGTCTCTCGACCAGCAAGGCATTTCCTGCAACTCCTCGGACACATGGCTGCTTCCACAGCTGTTGTGCAGGAGCAAGATTCCAGATGAGGACATTCAGTTCCATTTGAGGGCCTATTGGTCTCAGAGGAAGGACCCCTTACCAAATTGGTCCCAGTTACTCAATCCCTGATCCTGGCCCTACACTGGTGGCAGGATCAAAGCAATCTGAAACAAGGGTTCCCTTCATTCCCATTTCTCCCTCCTCACCCTCACCACGGATGCCTCCCTGTTAGGGCGGGGGCTCACCCAGCGACCTTACCACTCAGGGAGTGTGGTCTCCTCAGGAATCTCTGCTCCACATCAATCTTCTGGAACTCAGAGCTGTCTTTTTAGCTCTTGGATCTTTTCAGATTCTGTCCAGAACAAAGTGGTTCAAGTCAGGACAGACAATACCACCACAATGTGGTACATCAACAAGCAAGGGGCACTCGGTCTTCAGCCTTGTGCACCGAAGCAATGAAGTTGTGGTCTCTGGCTTATTCCTAGAACACCTCCCTGATAGCGTTCATCTCCCAGGAAGGACAATGTGCTGGCGGAGCGCCCTCAGCAGAATTTCTCAGGGCCATCACGAATGGGCTCTGAATCCACAAGTACTGGGGTCCGTCTTTGCCAGTTGGGGCACTCCTCAGATAGATCTTTTCAGGCCCCAGACAACCACCAACTTCCTCTTTGCTGCAGGCCTCCAGTACTGGGCTCAGTCCCTCTGGATGCCTTTCTGTTGGATTGGAAAGGAAGTTCCTGTATGCTTTCCCCTTTCCTCTCCTTTTCAGGGTACTAGTGAAAATCAGATCTCAACCTTGCAGAGTGATTCTGATTGCCCCAGATTGGCCAGACAGCCCTGGTACCCTCTGCTCCTGTCCCTGGCAGTCCACCCTGCCCTGAGCCTGCCCAGAGTTCACGACTTACTGGCCTGTGCACAGGGAGAGTGTGGTATCCGGACCTCAAGTCCCTCCACCTCAAGGCTTGGCTCTTGAGGAGCTAGAATTTGCTGATTTACACCTTTCTCAAGGTGTTATGGATATTTTAAAGGCTTCAAGGAAGCCTTCCACTAGGGCCGCTTATAATTCTAAGTGGAAGAGGTTTTCCATCTGGTGCTCTGGAGGCAGATTACCCCAGAATCTGCTGATCTTCCCATTCTTTTGGACTATTTGGTCCATCTGAATTCCTAGGCCTTAGACCAGCTACCCTGAAGGTTCATCTGGCAGCTGTCTCTGCTTTTGTGTCAGCAGGAAGCCTGCCTCCTTTCTTCTCACCCTGTGTTCTCCAAGTTTTTAAAGGGTTACTTCACTAACCCTCCCTTTCGGGAACCAGCTCCCGCCTGGGACCTGAATATTTGCATTGCTCAGTTAATGCAACCTCCTTTTGAGCCTCTGTCTTCAGCAGAACTCAAGTATTTAACTTGGAAAACCGTTTTTCTAGTAGCTATCACCTCTGCCAGACGCATAAGTGAGTTACAGGCCCTGTCAGTGGAAGAAGATTTTATCTCTTTCCACAGAGATAAGGTAGTCCTTAGGACTAATGAAAGTTTTGCCTAAGGTGGTTTCTGATTTCCACCTGAATCAATCTATCTCCCTCAGTATTTTCACTGAGCATTCTTCCTCAGGTGAGAGGAGACTGCACAGCTTGGATGTCAAAAGGGCATTAAGTTACTATCTAGAGCGCACCAGAGGTCATAGGTTCGAATCCCTCCAACTGTTTCTTACCTATGGCGAGGTTGGCAAAGGGAAACCTGCCACTAAGAGAACAATTGCAAGGTGGATTGTCTCTTGTATCCAATTTTGTTATCAGAAACTGGGTAGAGTACCCCCTCAGGATTGAGGGCCCACCACCAGGGGTAGCTGCGTCTCTAGCGGCTGCTAGAGACATTCCTATTCTGGAGATTTGTCAAGCTGCTACCGGAAGACAGTTCACACCTTTACCAAGCATTATTCCCTGGATATCCAGTCCAGGAGAGATGCTCGTTTGGCACAGCTGTGCTTCAGAGCCTATTTCCTAAGTAGGTTCTGACCCTCCTCCATGGAGGTACTGCTGTGTAATCTGCTATTGTTATAATATAGCAAGACTTCATGGTGTTTGAAGAAAAATTACTCACCTTAGTAATTGCTTTTCTTCTCATGGAGTCTTGCTATATTCTACCACCTCCCTCCTGCCCCTCTCAGAACTCCTACTTGGGTAGAGGTGGCAAATTGGTGCAAGCACTGTGTCATGCCATTTAGTTTTCCCTAACCCTGTTTTCCTTTGGGTTAGGGATCTAGATATTCTTTTAGGTTATTTTTATTGCCCCTTCTTGGACTTGAGTCTTGGGGAAGGGGTTCATATGTGCTTGTCAAGGGTGGTAAAACGAACCATAATACCATCAATCTTTGTTATTATGGTTCTGGGTGTTTCTTTGTTGTTTATATTGTTGTTATTACTACTAGTAGGTAGCCATAGGCTAGTGTAGTTTTCCACACAGACTTTTCCGTCCTTTGATGTTGGCTTCGTAAAGATCTGACAGTTTCATTTGAAACTGCCAGATAGAGCTTTGAGCACAGAGCCCTCGCGCTGTAGAACTCCAGATCTTCTGGAGTTAACTCCTTCCTCTCCGGGGCAGTTCAGCTGCAGTGGCTGACTGCTATTGTTATAATATAGCAAGACTCCGTGAGAAGAAAAGCAATTACTAAGGTGAGTAATTTTTTCTTGTGTCATTTTCACTTTAAGGTGATGTTGACGAAGAATCTGGATGTGCAACAGGGGCTGGTCAATGGAGCTCGAGGTGTTGTGGTGGGCTTTGAACCAGGGGCCAAAGGTAATTTCTAATCATAACTAGAATCCCTTGTAATGTTCAATTGTGAGTGAAACTGTCATGTTTCATAACTGCTTGTGGGTTTATCCAACAGTAGAGATCTGTGAAGTTGGAAAACTTTGCATTGCAAATTCATGAATTGCGCACAATTTGCGTAGCGTGAACAGTGAAGTTCAACTGCAAAGTGCTGAATTTCCCCCACGAATGGCGGAAATTCACCATTCATGGGTGAAATTACGCCAGTTGCGGGCAAAATTCTGTTATTCGCGAGTGGAACTTTGCGATGTTGGGCAAAGTCAAAGATTTTTTATTTTTTTAATTTTACTTCTTTATGCCCCTCGCCTGCCGCTGGTATTTCTGCCCTAGTCACGGCGTCCCAGTGGCTTCCACCTCCTACTAAACCCTCCGTGCTCCCCCAGTTACTCCTGGCTTACGTCCCTGGGGTGGGGTCACAGCACCATAGAGGGCACCGGTACCGTGATACCGGTATCTATTGGGAGAGCTTGGGGCCAGGAGGCTAATCAAAGCCCAGAGATGGGGCTTAATCTAGGTGGCAGGCGTGGAGGATTTTTGTTCCCTGTAAGCTGGGACGGAGACGTGCAATGACGCCAGCATCTGTCCTGCCCCAGAGATACTCTACCTTGCGTCGGTCCAGGGTGACAAACCCAGCCTCTGCCAGGTGTTGCTCCTCTGCCGAGTGCATAGCCCCCCCTCCCCCCGGAGAAGAGCAGTCCTAGGTACGCTCAGTCCTCCTCCTCCCGGCTGGCTCTCCAATGACCTGGATCTAGTCCCGAACCTGGGTCGCTGGCATCGCAAGCAGAAATCCAACCACTGCGCCTGCAGGCTGGCTCAAAGCCAAAGTTTCTGAGGGTGGGTAAAACTCTATGAAGCTCCATGGAAGTGAATTTCAGCCACTTTGCGGCAACTTCACCCATGAATTTAAACTTCGACCCATTTCTATCCAGAAGTCTGTTAATGCTGTGAACATACAGTATTCTGTGAGGTGTACATACAGGACTGTCTTGTTGACAGATACTGGTCAAAGGGTATTACCATGCTAGCTGAAGGTCTGGGTTCTCAGCTTTGTGAAGAGTTGCTTCTTTCATTGTAACACATGGTGTGATATGTGACTGTGTGAGACTTTTGGTTCCCACATAAGCCCTTTTCTTACCCTAAATGAATTTGAAACTGAAAACAATGTGGACAGCCCTTTGGCAAACAGAGTCCAAGTCTGGGTAAGGCTCAGCTGCATTTGGAACTGTGGTTCAACAGGAGTCCAAAAGGGATGTCTTACAAGTTGCATCGTCTCCAGTCAGAGATGTTGCCCCAGAGACTATAATTTAGATTTTAGAATATACTGTATAAGAGAATGAATTCGCTGCCCTTAAATTTCATTTTGTCCACTCTGACATTTTCATGGCAGTTTGATTTAGCTGACGTGCAAGAGCAAGCTAACTTGTCAATTGCAATATCTGTTTTCACTGGCATATAACTGCTGGATTTTCAAAATGGTGAATATGCCATCCACAAAAAAATTCCCCAAGCTTGGTGCCCTTTACAGACACCGTAGCTGCCTGCTCATGCAAGCCAGGCATGAAATTGTTCAAAAGATGTTTCTCCCTGTCTTTGACTTTGGAGACACTGTCTACAACTCTGCTCCAAAGACCAACCTAGCCAGACTGGACACTCGCTTCAACTTCTTCTACCGCTTTGTCCTTGGCTGTCCCCCTCTCACCCACCACCGCCATCTCTATACCTCTCTCTCTTCTTCCCCTCCCTTACTGCCAGGCGCTTGTCCCATACCACCAGCCTAGTAGGTAAGTTCTGGCTTAGCACGCTACCATCTTACCCGTCTTCATTCTTGTCAGTCCCCCTACCCTCCAGCTACTCGCTTTGTGCAGCTACACTTGGAAGGCTTGCCCTCCCGCCAAGGCGATCCTCTTCTGGTCGAAATGCCTTCTCCTGCCTGTTTCCTAGCTCTTGTAACCCCTCCCCCTCGAAATCCGCTCTGCCAATTCTCGCTGTTCCCTCACATTCCTCCTCTGGATACATTCGGTTCACTGTTGCAACTGCAACTAATCACCAGCATACCTACCCCCAACTAATTCCTACTCTGCAAATGCAAGTCATTCCCCACATATACTCTCCACTGCACCATCCCTACCCCTTGCTACCACTGACCCCCAACTCCTATGCCCCTCAGTACACTCCCCCTTTTTTCTCTCCTTCCCGTACCCCCCTCACTACCTTCATCCCCTTTCCCTCCCTCGCCCACTTATTCCTTCCTCTCTCTTCCCTTTCTCCTCTTCCCTCCGCAATCTCCTTTCCCCCTTTATCCCCGTCTACCCTTCCCCCAAAATCTCCCTCCTCCTACTCCATGTCCATCTGCAATACTCCTCATCCCCTACTCCCCTTAAAAAAAAAAAAAAAAACCCTCCCCTCAACCTGTATCCCCATCTCCCAGCTAGCGCCACATCCACTTGTAGGGTTCTCTATATCCTGAAGGGTAGGTGGCTCTGGCTCCCCATCCCCTACTTCTACCTCAAGTTCTCCCTACACCCCCCCCCCCCACTTTCCACATGGGTCCAGGTTCCACCTCTCTGAATTTACAGCACTTAGTCGCTGAGCTCCTTCCTGTCCCTCCCCACTGCACTAATAAGGGGTGATCATCTGGCATAAGTTTAATGTTCACCTAAGTTAAATTGTTATCCAATTGCCTGCTCACTTTTAGCTTTTATTTAGCATGTTGTCCACGCTCTCTCACCTGGCTGTAACCTATTGTTTAAGTGCTCAGTTACTGTTGCTCTGCCCACCCTAGTCTACGTATTAACCTATGCTCATACTCCTATTACCTGATCCGCAGTTGCAACGACAGACCCTGCTTATTGCACTTGTTCCTAGCTACCAACTACCTGCATTGTATGCTGCTTTGTGTATGATTCTGTACTCTGTATTCACCTAAATGTTGTATGATCTCTCTCCCCCCTCCCCCGGATGCTTCTGGAAATGAGCTGTTCTCCGTTCATGTTGCTTTCCTGGTAAATATCTTCAAATAAGTAAGGGAAGGCATAGTGAAGGCAACAAATCTCTGCACAAAGAAAGTGAGCAAAATCCAGAGGAAAGAGATCACTGTGCTGCTCCAAGGAAGTGGCTGAAAAAGTGAAAGCTAAAAGGGTAGCATTCCCCTTACGAAAATGAAATATATTTTAAAATATAGTAATATGTTTATATACAGTCAAATATATTCCACTCTAATTGTTTTATAATATATTGTAATATGTTGGAAAATCATTATATTTCAAAATTTGCAAATATATTGCAGTGTACTGTAAATATATATACATTATGGCCACTTTAGTATATTCTGTATATTGCAAAATATATTGATAAAATTCTAAATATATTAAAATAAGGATGGTAAATAATTGCATATATATATATAATATATATATATATATATATATATATATATATATATATATATATATATATATAAAATATGTATTTTGTTTTATATTTCAAACATGGTTTCCTATTTTCACAAATGCATATATATAATATACATGTATAATAAATATTAATATAACAATTAACTAATCCAGACAAAAACAAAATATATTTACACATTTCTATCTGTACAACTGGAGATCTTACTTTGAGAGGGCTCTTGCAGTAGGTATTCACATATAGGACTGACCCGCCAGATGTCAGAACCCTACGTAAAGATTTCTAGCTAGCAGTCTCTGGTGGGGGACCGCCCCCACGTCAGATGGCCGGCGTCATGCAACGTCAGTATAAAGGGGCGGTCCCCCATGCCCACATTCCAGTTCTTTCCCGCCGTCTGCTTGTGAAAGTTCCTCATGGTTAAGTTCTGCGTTCGTCAGTCTTTCTTCAGTCCATTAGTTTTCAAACTTTTCGTCCTATCTTCTCACATTTCTCTATTTTTAGATATAGATTCGCTGTGTATGTCATCCCCGATGCCCTCCAAATCGCATAAAAATAAGTGCGCCTCGTGTGGCTCTCAGCTGCCACACAAGGACGGCCATTCCTTGTGCCTCTTCTGCTTGGGCCCAGATCATCCTGTGGAGAAGTGTCAACACTGCCAAAAATTTAACTCCGCTACCTGGAAAAGAAGGCAGCAGTCCCTGGAAGCCCATATCCTCAAGAAAAGAATGGTGTCCATGGAGAAGGAGCTAAAGAAATTAAGGCAGGCGTCAACTTCCCCCTGAAGGTCACAAGAAGAAACTGGACAAGAAAAAGCATAGAGAGTGGGAAACGGCCTCCACGGCAGTTGCGACTCTGGCCGGGGTCGCAATACTCATGGTAATGGCCCCTCTGGGGGCGGATCCACGACGGCCGTCTTGGTGGTGTCCAAGAAGGTGTCTCCTCTCCAGTCTGGTATGCGTTCGGGCCCTTCAGGGAAAAGGAGGCCTCTGCTCCAGGGAAGACCGCTTCCACCACACGGTCTTTGGGTCAAAGCAGATTCAGTAAGTCTGACGTCTGTCCTGCCGATGTCCGCCCTAACAAGGCTGCTAAGCCCCCTTCCCCTTTGGAGGAGCACCCAGCCACTCTTTCACCCGACAAGGTCGCCTCTCCAATGCGGCCTTCCTCTGTCAGGGAATCCGATAAGTCAGATTCCTGCTCCTCTAATACCCGCACGGGTTTGGCCGATAAGTCTGACGCCTGTCTCCCCCGACGTTCACCCAGCCAAGAAGCCTGCACCAGACCCCAAGGATCAGTCTGACACCCCAGGCTCTCCGCAGCATGCCGCGTTGCCATCTGAAGTAACCGCATCTCCTCTGCTCACCCCCAGGGAGTCTCATCCTCCCTCCCTGGTCGTCTCTGAGGACCTCGGGATGCTGTCGTCTGGGCCCCCTCCTCCGGAACCTGATACCCTGATGCCAGACCCTCAGACGCTGGCACCGATGCCGGCCTACCAGATGCCAGCTGTCGTCCCTTTACCAGTGGACCTATGATGCCGGGGCTGAAGCCTGCTGGGTGAGTACTACCTTTACCTGACCTGCCAGCTGGGCCTTTGCCAGGTCCATCTGCTCCCTCAGAGCCCCTGGCTCCCGGGTATCTGGCATCTCAATTCCCGGTGCTGCATTACCCGGCTCCACAGTATCCAGCACCTACACGCTCTACGCCACGTTATCCGGCACCGCAGTACCCGACCCCTCAATACTCTCTTCCTCCTCCCTCCTACCGGACTTGAAGGAGACTCTCATCCTGGTGGGTTGAGGCCAAGGCTCAACTCACCAGAGGTTGAAAGCAGTCTACCGGCACAGGACCTCTGGAGGCGGGAGACTCCCTCTCCCACCACCCACCACCAGAGGGGAGCCAGAGGGCTCCTGGGGTGGGGAGGATATGCATCCCAGGGACCTCCCCATGGGGAGCATTCCCCCCCCCTCGCAAGGAGGAGTCCTCTTCTTTGTCAGCCACATCTGACTCTGACTCGGAGACCAGACGCTCTGATCCTGATGACTAGCCTCGTACTCCAGATCGCCCCAGGCCAAGGACCTCTCTGAAGTCTCTGGAGGATCCTTCCTTTCTGGAGTTGCTGAGGAAGGTCCAGGAAGTGCAACAGTGACAATCATTTGAGCCAGACCCACAGAGTAAAAGCTCGCTGCTCATTTGGATCTGTCAGAGACCACTCCCTACGTTGATTCCACCTTGGATAGAGCCTCACGCAGATCTTGATCTTACTTCAAGAAACAGCTCTTGCAGCAAGTTACACCATTAGGACTGAAGCCGGCAGGCACCAGGACCCCACAGAAATTTTCTAGCAAGCAGTATTGAGCGGGGACCGCCTCTGATGTCGGTCCTGCCCCCGACATCAGACGCAGTACATGAGGAGACGGTCCCCCAGAATCCCCTTTTCCCGCCGTCGACTCACCAGCATCGGCCTCTCTGTCTCTACCTAGCACACGACAACTTAGCACTCCGAGTTTCTCCAAACTAATGTCTTCTCCAACTCCTTCACTTGAGGGACACATTTCCAAGTGTGCCTACGGAAAACGGATCCCTTTTAAGGATCCTCATTCCTCCTGAGTGCGGTGTTCAGGCCCGGACTATGACACAAAGGCCTGCACTTTCTGCCAAGGGTTCAACAGCTGCACCAGGATCCACCATCAGAAGACACTTCAGGCTTACCTTCTGGAAGAAAGACTTAGTAGGATGGACCAAGAACCTTCCTTCAGGGGTGATTCTTCTTCCAAGGCCCATAAACACTGGGACAAACACCAGGAGAAAGCAAGGTCCAGATCCCCGAACCAGGGATCGGACTCCCGTAGCTCAGGCTCCACCAGGTCGGACTGCTTTCCCTCCAGGGCTCGTTCTCAGCCCCCTCCGGTCAAAGTCTGAGCCTCAGGTGGCTCTTTGACTCTCCAGTCCATCAAGACTTCCAGGCCCTCGGCTTCCTCCACTCCCTCTTGGGCCTCTTCCAAGTCTTCCAAATGCCACAAGTCTTCCTCATCGACCCAATGTCGGGACCCTGACTCCAGGTCAGTCTCCCAGCCTCCCAGAGGGCTGAATCCTCCACCCAGGAAGACTAAAGACCTGATGTCCCTAAAGCAGACTGACCTGACATCGGCCAAGCATATGAAGTTGGCCAGGCATTCGCCAGAGCCGTGGACACCAGCCAGGCAGCAGACACCAGCCCAGCGTTCACCGGACCCGAAGGTGTCAGCCAAGCGACTGACGTCGGCCTCGCATTCACGGGAGCCGAAGACTGCCCCCCAGTCACTGGTGGATACCGGTCACAGGGATTCAATGGAGGAGGACATGACACTGCCCGAAGACCAGGTGGGTGACACTGAGGATGCTGGGCTCCCGAGGGAACTTTCATCCACCCCGGAGATGCCCGCGGACCCAGCGCCCAACCCTGGCAACAGACCACCAGCGCCAGGCCCGTCAGGCATGAACCTGCAAGAAGTAAAGGACCTCTTTACTTTCTGGTGGGACACTCTCTGAAAGAATGTGGTCCCTGTAAAACCTCCTCCTCCTCCTCCTCCTTCACCTCCTACACCCCCTCCTCCTCCTACTCCTTCACCTCCTATGCCCCCTCCTTCACCAAAGGGGCCAGCAGGATGACCACCAACCCCTAAGGAGCAGACTTCACCTCCTAGGGGTAGATCCAGGGAACGGAGAAGGCCTCCATCAATATCTCCATCAGGGTCTCCCAGCCCTAAGCGACCCAGACGTCATCGGTATACTCCGTCAGGGGAGGATTCCAGATCGGATACCTCGGATTATTCCAGATCTCCTTCTCCCCTCAGAATTCCATCGCCTGACCCAAGTGACCTTCCCAGGTCTCCTGCGGATGATCCCTCGTTCTCTGAGATCATGAGGCACATCCAGGACAACATGGGGTGGGATGATGAAGACCTCGACCCCCGGAAGGCAGCGACTTGCCCGTTATCTTCGGCAGAAAGACCCAAAGCCTGTGGTAGTGCCATCCTTGGTGGACACTTTCACGGACGTCACCAAGGCTGCGTGGAAGCATCCGCACTCCACTCCTGCGGTGCCGAAGAAAGCTGATTGCCTGTACAAGGCCCTGAGAGAGGACCAGTACTTGGCTCAACAACCTCTGGCAGGCTCCCTGGTCATTACGGCCTCACATGACTGGTCCCAAAGACCGCAACACATGAGCACACAGCCACCGGACCAGGAATCCAAACAATTAGATGCCCTGGGAAGACTCATGTATGCGGCTGCTACATGCTCCATTAGGTCCCTGAACTACCTAACCCACATGGTACAATTTCAGAACGCCCTGTGGGAACAGGGCCAGGACCTGGTCGATAAGCTTCCGGATGGCGATCAGAAGGCGGAGCTCCTAAAGCTTCTCTGCACAGGGTCTGATGTGGGTACCCAAGTACTACGAGCCGCATACGATTCTGCGGACTCATCTGCCAGAGCTGCAGCTTCAGGCATCTGTCTCTGTCGACACTCTTGGCTCCGTGTCTCTGGCTTCACCCCAGATGTACAGAAGAACATTCTTGACGTCCCCGACAATGGCGAAGTACTTTTTGGTGAACCCTCGGAAAATGTTATCACCAAACTCCAGGATTCTGGGAAGGCAGTCTGGTCCGTGCAGGCCATGTACACATTCAGGCCTGGTTCCTTTCATAGGAACCAGAGCCGTTTTTGCAGCCGGCAACAAAGGCAGCAGCTACGTTCTGGCCAGCAACAAAGGGGCACTTTTCAGTGGAAAGCCCAGGCTAAGTCATCCCCAGGCAGAGCCCAACGCTACACTAAACTGGCCCAGCCTGCAGGGACCAGTGCTGCCACAGCACGACTCCTTCTCGGCCCCCGCCCCTCCTCTGGATCAACGGGCACAAAAGGTCGGGTGTCTCATCGCTCGTCACTTTTTAGGGTGCCAGTCTATTACCACTGACCGGTGGGTTCTCCAGTTGGTCAAGAACGGTCACTTCATAGAATTTCTCGACCACCCACCGGCAAGACCTCTCCTGCTCTCCCATTACTCTGGTCAGCACACCCTACTCATACAGCAGGAGGTGCTCGCGCTTCTGGGAAAAGAAGCAATAGAGCACGTACCACGGAACCAGAGGAGTGCAGAGTATAATTCTCACTACTTTCTAGTTCCCAAGAAAACAGGGGACCTCTGTCTGATACTGGACCTCAGTGACCTCAACGAGTCAGTCCTGTACAAATGCTTCCGCATGGTGACCCTCCCCGGTCAGATTCCCATGCTCAAGCAGGGCGCTTTTCTTGCGTCCTTGGACATGCAGGATGCTTACCTGCATATACCCATTGCTCAAGCACTTTGAGTTTCAGGGCCACTATTATCAGTTTCGAGCCCTCCACTTCGGACTGTCATTGGCACCTCTGGTATTCACGAAGTGTATGGCGGTCGTAGCAGCAACTCTGAGGAGACAAGGCCACTACGTGTTCCCCTACCTGGATGACTGGCTTCTCATGGCACCCTCTCGGGAGGCCTTGATGTCCGCCATTCATTGTACTCTCTCTGTTTTGTTTGAGACGTTGGGCATCATGATCAATCAAGAGAAGTCACGCCTGATTCCATCACAGAGACTGCAGTTCATAGACGCAGTTCTGGACACTGTCCAGGGGAAAGCTTTTCTTCCCCAGGACAGAGCGGAACACATCAGATCCCTCATCAGGGACATTTTGGCGAAGACCGTTCCTGCCAGATTGGTCCTTTGCCTGCTCGGACACATGGCTGCAGCCATTGCAACAGTCCCGCTTGCTCATCTCCATATGCGGGTCACCCAGTGGATGTTGCGGGTCCAGTGGGATCAAAGGCAAGACCATCTGCAGCTCCCAATCTGGATCACAAAGGCCCTAATCCGGGATTGGCAATGGTGGCTAGATCCGAAGACTCTATCGGCGGGGGTCCCCTTCATTGCGCCGTCTCAGATTGTGACACTCTCCACAGACGCCTCAGGGCTCAGATGGGGTGCACAGCCCAAGAGATTAATCTCCACATAAATATCCTGGAAATGAGAGCAGTTCTTTATACCCTGCAGGCCTTCCAGTCAGAGATTCCACCGGGTACTCTTCTGTTGCAAACAGACAATTCCGTGGTGATGTATTACCTCAAGGAGGCACCCATTCCTACCCACTTTGTAGGAAGGCCATGAGGGTGTGGGATTGGGTTTTGCAACAGGGTGCAAACCTCATTGGCCTTCATGTCCCAGGGGTGGACAGCATCCTTGCAGATGGCCTGAGGCACTCTCAGGCCAGAGTCCATGAGTGGGAACTACTCCAGGAGGTAGTAGAGGATCTGTTTCGCAGATGGGGTACACCAGAGTTAGACCTTTTCGCGTCCCCATCCAACGCAAAACTGCTCAATTTTTGCTTGCTAGATCCAGGGCCTGGTGTTTTCTGGCGAGACGTGTTGTCCCTTTCCTGGGCAGGCAGATTCCGCTATGCCTTTTCCCCCTTTTCCATTGATCCAGAGGGTCCTTCTGAAACTTCACAGAGAGCAAGCGATGCTGATACTCATCGTGCCATTCTGGCCCAGGCAGATCTGGTTCCCTCTACTACATCAGCTATCCCGGGAACCTCCGGTGCCTCTGCCAATCAGCTCTCACTTGTTGTCTCAGGAGCAGGGCTTCTTGGTCCATCCGGACCTTCATTCGCTGAAGCTGCACGCTTGGCTGCTAGAGACATAGCCATTTTGCGACACGGGGTCTCACAAGAGGTACCTGACGTTCTGGTGGCTGCGAGAAAACCGGCCACTCATGCTACTTACACCATGAAATGGTGCAGTTTTTGCCTATGGGCTCAAGCGCTGGGGTTTTCGCCTCTAGACTGTCCAGAAAAGTTAGTCTTGGACTACCTCCTGTCTTTTTCAGACAGGCTTGGCCTACTCCTCGATCAAAATACACCACTGTGCCATCTCAGCCTATCATTTTCCTATAGGCCAACACACCATATCTCAGTTGGACACTGCACGAGCCTTCCTGAGAGGTGTTCTCCACCTTAGACCTCCAGTTAAGGATCCAGTTCCACCATGGGATCTACCCTTTGTCCTGGGGCAGCTTAAGTTGCCACCCTTTGAACCAGCCGCGGATTGCGAGCTACGTCTCCTTACATGGAAGATATTGTTTTTAGTTGCTGTTACCTCGGCCAGAAGAATTTCTGAACTTCATGCACTTGTGTGCAAAGAGCCTTATTTGGTTTTTCGCCAAGACAGGGTATCCCTACGGACTAATCCTAAGTTTCTGCCTAAGATGATCTCGGCTCTCACCCTTAATCAGGACATCAATCTACCAGTGTACTTCCCCAAGTATTCTAATCGAGGAGAGGCCCTGTTGCACATCTTAGATGTGCATAGGTGTCTCCGATACTACCTGACCACAACCAAACACCACCTAACATTGGACCAGCTTTTTGTCTCCTTTGCTCACAGGATGTTGGGAGCTCCTGTTTCCAAGCAGTCTCCGTCCAGGTGGCTCATTCAATGTATTATGTGCTGTTACCAGAAGTGCAACAAACCCTTACCGGGCGCGGTCAATGGTCATTCCACAAGGGGGGTTGCTACCTCCTTTGAGGCCCTAAAGAATGTGTCCACCTTGGCCATCTATGCTGCAGCTACTTGGAGCTCCGTACACACTTTCATCAGGCATTATAGCCTGGATATTGCTTCAAGGCAAAGAGCAGGTTTTGGTCTAGCAGTCCTTCAAGGACTTCTGTCCTAGGCTTTGGTTCCATTAAGGATTTCTACCTTCCTTCCTCCCAGTGGTGTGGGATTTCCATTATTGTTTGGGAATCAGTCCTAATGGTGTAACCTGCTGGAAGAGCTGTTTCTCGAAGTAAGATAGTACAGTTATGTAAGAACTTACCGTAACAGTAGATCTTCGAGAACAGCTCTTGCATCAGGTACTTTCCCTCCCACCATCCCCGCTGGAGGTAGATTCTCATACCAACATCCTTCTCCTAGGATCAGGTGTTCTCAGCATCTCTGATTGCCATTTGATGGCTGATCCTCAGTCTCCTCTTCTGGTGCCATCCAGCGGCCGGGAGTCTCCAGTGGGAGAACTGGGGATTCTGGGGGACTGCTTCCTTATGTACTGCGTCTGACATCGAGGCGGGACCGACATCAGAGGCGGTCTCCGCTGAATGCTGCTAGCTAGAAAATTTCTGTGAGGTCCTGGCGCCTGCCGGCTTCAGTCCTAATGGTGTAACCTACTGCAGGAGCTGTTCTCGAAGCTCTACTGTTACGGTAAGTTCTTATGCAACTGTACTTTTCCACTACTTGGAAGCAACCTTCAGCATTAGCCCCCCCTTCTGAGGAAGGCAGATTGGCTATACTAGGCTCCCAAGGGAGTAGAGTTCTTGAACCTACACCCTAAAGTGGATTCGGTCGTTATTAGCGCGGCTTATGGCCGTTCCGCTAACCCAAAATGCCTCGGCTCGTTCCCTTCTGACAAGAAATCATGGCTTCTGGACCTGTACAGGAAAGATATTTCTCTTCTACCCTCGGAATTTGGGCCCTGAATTATGTCACACACATGGGGGATTTCCACAAGACTATCCTCAATCAGGTGGAAGCTAAATTGGACTCCATTTCTGAGTCTCGGAGTAAGCCAGAAGTGGCAGATCTCATCCGTTCCGCTCATTCATCCAGTTGGCACATGCTTCATGCCATGTATGATGCAGTGGACACAGCTGGTAAGAGCTCGGCCTTCGCAGTAGGTTTACGACATCATGCCTGTCTCTGTGTGTCAGGATTGGCCCCTGAAGTGCAATCCGCTGTCTAGGATGCTCCCTTCAGGTTTTCGGTGTTGTTCAGGGGTGACGTTAAGGACATCCTTACCAACCTCCAGGAGAAGGGTACTGCACTCAAGTCTGTGGACTCTTTGTAAAGATTCCCTCAAGGGCAGTGATGTCCTTTTCATAGGAGGAATCGTCAAAGACCAAAGTAGCAGGGCAAACGGACCAACAAGCGCCGGGCCCCTCCAGCAACCAACACTCCCCCTATCAAAAACCTGCGGGAGCCTCGGCTACTGTGCTGCCCCACACCTCCTGACTCCCCACCTCTCCCACTGCCTCTGGTTGCCCCAGAGGAACTGGTAGGAGGAAGATTTGCCCTCCATTTGCTGGGTTGGGAGAGGATGACATCAGATGCTTGGGTGCTCCAGTTGATCTCAACAGGACACAATAGAGTTCGTAAAGAAATCACCCTGAAGACCCCCCCCCAGTCATCTTACTCTCTGCAACATCTTCCTCTGGTCCTAGATTAAGTGACCCTCCCTTCTTTCAAAGGCGGCAATTGAACCAGTCCCCAACCACCTTTGGGGGATGGGTTACTATTCCCTTTTATTTCTCATTCCAAAGAAGACTGGAGATGTGAGGCCTATTCTGGACCTCAGCTCCCTGAACATGTTCGTTGAGTACAAACGCTTCAGAATGCTCTCTTTGCAGAGTATTCTGCCTCTTCTTCGGCAGGGACAGTGGCTATGCGCTTTGGACATGTAGGGTGCCTACCTGCATATCCCCATATGCCCTTCCCACTGCAAGTTCCTTCATTTTTGCTTTCAGGGAGACCACTGCCAATTTTGAGCCCTCCCATTTGGCCTTTCCTCGGCTCCCCAGGTGTTTACCAAATGCTTGTCTGTGGTAGCAGCCCACCTGCACACCCAGGGGGTTCAGGTATTCTCATACCTGGATGATTGGCTCCTGGTGGCCCCGTCTAGGGAGGAACTCCTGCACTCCCTTTCCCTTACCCTACAGGTTTTCACCAGCCTGGGTATCACCATCAACCAGGCAAAGTCCCATCTGGTCCCTTGTCAACACCTCCATTTTATAGGGGTGATCCTGGACACAAACATTGGCAAAGCCTTTTTGCCTCCAGACAGGGTGGACACTCTTCAGATGCAAGCCCGTCTTCTGGCTGTTCGCAGGAGGGTTGGAGCCAGGTCAGTCCTTCGCCTCCTCGGGCTAATGGTGACTGCCATTCTGACTGTCCCATGTGCTCGGCTTCATATGAGAATCTCTCAATGGACACTTCGGTCTCAATGGGACCAGACCCTGGATAACCTAGACCAAGAGGTACTAGTTTCCCATCCCATGATCAGGGAATTGCAATGGTTGATGGTGCAGGAGAACCTATGCCTGGGAGTTCATTTCAATATCAAACCCCCCTCCTAGACGTTGACGACAGATGTATCGGGGAAGGCTGCTGAGCCCACCTCGGGTTTTGCAGGACTCTGGGCAGCTGGTTGAAGTTAGAACAAAGTCTGCACATAAATGTGCTCGAACTAAGGGCAGTCCTTTATGCCCTTCAGGCTCTTCAGTCCCTTATTCTTCCCGGTCACCTTCTCATTCAGACAGACATGTGTGTAGTCTGGTATCTCAAGAAGCAGGGAGGAATACGTTCTTACCCTCTGTGCAGGGAAGCAATGAGAGTCTGGCTTTGGGCAACCCAGCATCACCTTCACTTGACCATGATTCATGTTCCGGGAGTAGAAAACACGCTGGCAGATTGACTCAGTCGCTCCTTTGCCAGGTCCCACGAATGGGAATTGGATCAAGAAGTCATAAACGATATCTTTCTGTGTTGGGGAACACCGCAAATAGACCTCTTCGCTTCTCCCCAAAACACAAAACTTCCCACCGATTGCTCGCTCGCTCCAGGGTGAGACATTTTTTGGTGGTATGCTCCATCTCTCGCTTGGAGGGACAGATTTTTTTTATGCCTTCCCTCCTCTTCCTTTAATTCTGATGGTCCTGAACAAACTCATTTCAGAGGGAGCTTGAATGATTCTCATTGCTCCCTTCTGATCCAGACAAGTTTGGTTCTCTCTTCTGCAACAGTTCTCGAAAGACCCTCCACTTCCTCTTTCTCTGTCGCAACAATTGTTGATCCAGGATCAGGGGACCCTTATCCATCCAGGTCTCAGATCCCTTCATCTTCATGCATGGCTCCTGCAGATGAGCAAAAGCCCACTTCAAAGTTTCCCCGCTTGTAGCGGACATCTTGGTAGAGGCCAGAAAGCCTTCCACCAGGTCCACTTATGCTATGAAGTGGAAACTGTTTTCCATCTGGGCCTCTTCGAAAGACCTTGAGCCTTTCTTATGCCCAGTCAGTAAAGTCCTGGATTACATGTGTCACCTCTTCGACTTGGGTCTCAGCCATTCCTCTTTAAAGGTCCATATGGCAGCTATTTCAGCTTACCATATTCCCTTTGGGGACAGGACCTTCGCTCAGCTGGAAGTCTCTGACTTTCCTCAGAGGGGTTCTCCATTTGAGATCCCTGCCCCCGGACTTGAATTTTGTTCTGGATAAGCTTTCACGGCCACCTTTTGAGCCGGCGGCTACAGCAGATCTGAAATTCCTTTCTTGGAAGACTCTCTTCCTAGTGGCCATTACTTCTGCTAGGCACATTTCTGAACTTCAGGCCTTGATGTGTAAACTTCCATACTCTATTTTCCACAAGGAATGAGTGGCTTTACGCACCAACCCTAGGTTTCTTCCTAAGGTGGTGGCTGAATCTATGCTGAATCAATCCATTGAGCTACCAACTTTCTTTTCCCAACACTCCAATCAAGGGGAATACCTCTTGCTTACTTTGGATGTTTACAGAATACTGAGATACTACACCTCTCTGACCAAGGATCTCAGGAAAACTGATAAACTCTTTGTCTCTTTTGCTCACAAAAGGGAAGGCAATGCTGTATCTAAGCAGTGCCTATCAAAATGGTTGGGTCATTGCATCAGTTTCTGTTATGACAGTACAAGAAGACCCTGTCAGTTCAAGTCAAGGGCCACTCCATCAGAGGAGTAGCTGCCTCGGCGGCTTGTTTCAAGAATGTCTCCATGGCTGACATTTGTGCAGCTGTGACTTGGACTTCTGTCCATACCTTTACCAAACACTGAAGTTTGGACATCGCCTCTTGCCATAGAGCAGGCTTCGGGTTGGCTGTGCTGCAAGGTCTCCTCTCGTGAGACCCTTGCCAGCCTCCAGATTCCACGCTTTGGGGGTGTATCCTCCTCCCGAATGCTTCCCTTGTTCCAGACTGCTTGGGACTCTGTCCTATATGTGAATACCTACTGCAAGAGCCCTCCCGAAGTAAGATGGTGCAGTTATGTAAGAACTTACCGTAATGGTAGATCTTCAAGAAAGGCTCTTGCAGTAGGTATTACCTTCCCGCCCTCCATCCCCTGGTGTTCCTTGGCTCCATTTCAATGGGGGGAAATATTCCCTTCTCTCTCGTCTTGCCTTTTTTGGCCCTTGGTGGGAAAGAACTGGAAGGCGGGCATGGGGGACCGCCCCTTTATACTGACATTTCATGATGCTGGTCACCTGACGTGGGGCGGTCCCCTGCGAGAGACTGCTAGCTAGGATTTTTTCCGAGGGTCCTGACGCCTGGTGGGTCAGTCCTATATGTGAATACTTACTGCAAGAGCCTCTCAAAGATCTACTGTTACAGTAAGTTCTTGCGTAACTGTACTTTCATCTTGTTACTAATCTTGGAGATATTTACACTGAATTATCATTTTACAGTGCGGCTTTAACTCAAACATACATTTTATACATTTATACTTACACACATGACTAGCCACACAAACTCATGCTTGTTAAAGGCTCATCCTGATTTATACCACCCCATTTTGTTTTACTTTGGGTCAGGGTGAGATCCTACATGTACTTACTTTATAACTTGCACCTTTCTTTTCAGTCTGTAAGCTAGTGTTGTAAATTTGAAAGTATTGTAAAACTAGAAATGATCATGATTTTGGCTGATAAACTATGTCTGAAATATTCGAATTAGTTTTTGAAATATACACGTGGGACCAAACTAGGCATTTACAAAATTACATGAGAAATATATAAGATATATGTAACGTATAAAATATATGTAACACAAAAATATACAGTATGTAACATATAAAGAATACAGTATATATTTTAAAAGATGCTATTATATTTCAGACAATGTATTGCTAAATAGACATGCTTTCAAGCAATGTGAGGCAGAATGTGGTTTCATTATATGCCGAAATACTGTGTATTATATTACATTGAGTCAATGTATTTCTCAATATAGTGATCTATATTTTTGCATACTATGGGTTAAATGTCTGTATATTTAAAAATACATTTCATAATATATTACATTGGAACAATGTATCTCTCATTGTATCGACATACATTGATGCATATTTTTCAATATATTCCATTTTTGTAAGGGTAAAGAGGTGTAAAGAGATGCAAAGGAAAGGGGAGGGGACAGGGAGGTGCATCAGGAGAAGGCTGGGCAGAGAAAGTGGTAAGTAGCACAAAGGTGCAAACTGAGGGGAGAATAACCCAGGGGCTAACAAAAGGGGGACAAGACATTTTATAGGTACATAAGTGAAAAGAGTAAGACCAGGGTAGGAATTTGTGAGGTTAAGAAGGGTGGGAGAGCTGTGCAAAGGAGGATCAGGAAAAGGCAGATATTCTGAACAAATACTTGTGTTCAGTCTCACAGAGGCGGGGGAAGGAATGGGCCATATAAAGTAACAGGAGCACTATAGGGAGGGAGGTAGACCAGTGTCCTTAGACAGAAGATAGAGTCCTGAAGGGACTCGCAAATCTGAAAGTGGACAAAGCTGTGGGGCCAGAGTTGGTACACCTGAAGGTCTTGAAGGAGCTCAGGGTGGTACTGTCTGCACCTCTGATGGGCCTTTTTAACAGCTCACTGGAAACGGGAGTGGTTACGGAGGACTGGAGGAGGGCAGATGTAGTCCCACTTTACAAAAGCAGTAGCAAGGGGAGGAGGCCGGCATCTGTAGGCCAGTCGGCCAGACATTGGTGGAGAGTAAGTTAATGCAGTTGCTGCCAAAGGAAAAGTATGGAGTATCTTAAATCCAGTGAGTTAAAGGAGCCAGGGCATTGCAGCTTCACAGGTGAAGGCAATCTCTGATCGATCTGATAGATTTCTTTGACTGGCTGTGACTAGGGAAATAGATTGGGGTGGAAGGCGTGACCTACATAGATTTCAGTAAGACTTTCGACACTGTTCTATATAGATAGATACTTTATTTCTAATGCACCCAATTCCAAGGACTCTGGGTGCTGTACGATATAAAACAGTACAATTTTTTTTTTTTTTTTTAATCGTACAAAAAAAATACACAAATAAAATTTGACTGGGAATATTCAGAATCTACCTATCGCATGTAAAACAAACTATTTGAGAAAATTATTCAATAAAGGCAAATATAGGAGACTCTTAAGAAAACTGGGCAGCTTAGGGTGAGTCCTAAGGTGGTAAATTTGATAAGAAAGGAATAGGCAACAGAGGGTGGTGTTAAACAGAGTTCACGCGGAGAAAGGGAAAATGACCAGTGGAGTGCTGAAGGGCTCAGTACTGGTACCAATCCTATTATTTTTTTACAGTTCTCTTCTCCCCCCCCCCCGGAGTCCCCTGCATCCTTCTGAACCCCCCCACGCCTAGCACTGGGTATGAGACCCCCTCCCCTTCACCCCACGACCCACCCTCCGTGGCAGGGGGTGGGGAGCGACTCGACCCACCAGACCTGATTTAGTGTTTGGGGAGGTGCCTTCCTGGGCTGTCGCAGAGGGGGACCATCATCGTTCTCGTAGAGGACTCCTATTTTCATCTCCCCCCCCCCCCGAGGTCACGACGTGCATTGGCACCAGCGATGGCGCACGCTCCCGTTCGCATCCCCGCCAAGCGCCTGTCTGACTCTTGGCCACAGTCTTAGTGCTGAAATGCCACCTCCCAGCCTCCACTAGGTGGCAGGTAATTGCCGAGCACTGTGATTCTCCCCCCCCCGGAGAAGGAGAGCAGTCCTGGGGATGCTGTATCCTTCTCCTCCCTGCCAACCCCCAGCATCCCGCATCCCATGTCCTTATCCGAACACGGGTCGCCGGCGTGACACAAGGTAAGGCGTCCAGCACCTCCGAGCCACTGGGCCGGTATGGTGCCAATCCTATTTAGTGTCTTTATAGGTGACATTGCAGATGAACTGGAAGGGAAGGTCTGTCTCTTTGGAGATGACACCAGCATTTTTAATAGGGTGTATTAAGACGAATGAGGTATCCATTTGTTTTTGTTTTTTTTAACAACTGGTGGTTTTTATTTTGTGAAGTGGGAGTGTAAGCAAGTGAGAAAGATGTCTGGTCGTGTGGACCGAGATGGGTCTCGCAGTGATTTACAGACAGTGATGGCTTGAGAGGCTGCCTGGCATCTTAGTTTGTGTAACGGTGAAATTTTAAAACTCACTATATAAGGACACCAATTGGTTGAACCTTGACAGCAGAATTGGATTCCACACCTGCATTCTGGGAAAAAAAAAATCTCCTTGGGCCTTTCCCCCTCGGTACTCGCCCCTTTTATCACTCCGTACTCTAAAGTTAAACAAACCCGTAGCTCAGACACCCATCTCTTCTCTATTCCTTCCTGTCGTACTGCTCAATTCCAAAGATCCTTCAGCTATAGGGCCCCCTTGTGGATGAACAACCTACCCTCCTCCTTGGTTAATGAACAAAGAATTGGTCATTTTAAAACTCACCTTAGGGCCCACCTCCTGTCCACATGTGACTGCGATTGTACCTGAACCTGGCCCCTCCCTTCCCTTTACCACTGACAACAGCCTCTGGCCCACATTCTACTCATAGTTATTAATACTAGTCTTTCTGGGGTTGTTATGCATCTTGTTTAACTGTCCTAAACTGCTCTAGTACCTGAATGTTAGCCTGACTGTTCCTTGTAACAAACTGAATTTATACTCTGTAACAATCATTGTAATGCTTGTCTGTACCTAATCTATGTGACATGGGACCTTTGTAAAGGAGTCTTTGACTCAAAGGTATTTTTCCGAAATCTAAATAAACAAATACATCTTAAATACTAAATGCCTGGATAAAATGATATAAGGATACCCTAGTGTTACCTGTCTTAGTTGGATTGTGTGGCTGTTTGCATCTATTTTAAGGCTATCTTTAACAAAGATTAATCTATTGCCACACTCTTAACAAGCACCTGGTCTGAGGTACCAGTGTCCAGAGCCTTCCAATGCAACTTAAGTGCACCTCTATGTAAAGTAATGTGCTCAGTCTGAGGTGGAGGCTGTCACATTCGTAAACAAAAAGAAAGAAAATGTGTAATGTACTGTGTACATTTTGGAGGGGTTGTCTTCTCTAAGCACACTTCTGTGTAAATATGTTTATTCTTTGGGTGGGCACATGTCTAAGATATGATGGGGTGTTGGGTTTGCTATCACAACTGTGAGTAACACGGTGGCAAGGTGAGGCATGGAGTTACAGATAGCATCTTCAGCTCCGGGAAGTATGGTTGAGGCAGCACCATGTTACACATAAATAGAATGGGTTTTGGGTTAAAAATGTGAGAGAATTAAAAATAAAAAGTTTTAAACAACGGGAGGGACATTTTCAGAGCCGGCTGGATGTGCATGCATAACAGTGCATTGCAGAAAACTGATGCACCTGCCAGCTCGGTTGCCACATTCAAACAAATGTGCGATTGGCATAAATCATGCAATCCATGTGAATATAGGACCCTGGATACACAGCACAAAGCTGCCGGCTGCTATGGTTGGGCAGCACATCCAGGGTTCGATGCTGAAGACCACCATTGGAGTAATGTGTGGCGCATACTTGGATGCGCTGTATCCCCCATGGGTGATAGTCAGCCAGCAAATGCTAATGAGCTCATTGGGCATGCATGTTCATTATGAGCTCATGAGCATGGCTGCGCCTGGCAGAATGCGCCGGGCCACCCACCCACTAGGCCTGATCGAAGTAAAAACAGATGGGAGTCTTGCCAACCCTGCTAGTCTAGTGGTACCCCCCCCCTCACAGCCCTGATTCCGATTATAAGAAATGATACAACCTGTTCCCTGGCATTCCCATTGGCATAGTCCCCAGCCTCAATCCACGGAATGACATAGGAATTAACCCATTCCCAGCAGTTCCGTGAGTGTAGTGGTCCCCACCCCTGCCCGATCAACATGAATGTAGACCCATCTTCCCACAATCCCTGGCAGTCTAGTGATCCCCCCACAGCCTTGATTGTACTTGCAGTCCAGAAATCAGCACCCCCAACCCAACAATTGGTTCTGCCAATGAGCATGTACTATGTACTGTACATGTTCACGGACAGTTCAGTCAGTGGCTGGCCATGGTGGTGTGCGGAGGGCTGAGCCAGTTGCCGGTTCCAGTTGGATTGGGGCCCTTCCTGGGGCCACCGAGGATGCTTTTGATTTATGAGTATGACCGTGTGTGTATGTGGGGGGCACTAGACTACCAGGGATTGCAGGGGATGATGCTACTTTCATGTTGATTGTGACAGGGGTAGGGGGCTGTTACACTATGGAATGACCGGGGAATGGGGTTATTTCATATTTGTCATTTCATGGATCGGGGCTGCGAGAGGAATACCACTAGAATACCAGGGCTGGCAGGGCTCCTATATGGTTTTCATACGAGTGGGCCTGGGGAGGGGTCTCTCTCTCTCCCTCTCTGTATCCCACACACTGTCTCCCCCTCTCCCAGTGCAGTTCATGCGCCTGACTCTTGGGTGACTTGCCGATTTAGGGCTGCCTTTTGTGTACCTAACTGTGCGGGATCACACACATGTGCACTGTTGGCACATTCTGGCTCAATATGCGGTTGTATGATTTATTCATGGACACTCCCCTAGTACCTGCGTAGTATCTCATATTGGTGTGCTACAGCATCAAGCCTGGCTCCGCGTGTCCAGTTTGGTCCCTGAAGTGCAATCCACTATTCAGGATGCTATCTTCAGGGGTTCGGTGCTGTTCGGGAGTGATGTCAAGGACATCATTACTGAACTCCAGGAGAAGGGCACTGCACTAAAATCTGTCAGCTCTATGTACAGGTCTCCCCAAGGGCAGCGGTGTCTCTTTCGTAGACAAAACCAACAAAGACAAAAACCACAGGGCAAACGGGTCAACAAATGTCAGGCCCCTCCGGCAACCAAGACTTCCCTCAGCAAAAATGCCGTGGGACCCTCGGCTGCTGCGCTGCCCCACACCTCCTGACTCTCTGCCTCTCCCACTGCCTTTGGAGGTTCCAGAGGAACCAGTAGGGGGGAGATTCTCCTCCCAACTGCCGGGTTGGGAGAGGATAACGTCAGACACTTGGGTACTCCAGTTGATATCAGCAGGACACTCAATAGAGTTTCTGCAGAAACCACCCCGAAGACCACCCCCCAGTCATCTTACTCCCCACAGCATCTTCCTCTGGTCCTAGAGGAAATATCCCTTCTCTCGAAGGTGGCGATAGAGCCATTTCCCACTCATCTTTGGGGAACAGGTTACTATTCCCATTTCTTCCTAGTTCCAAAGAAGACCGGAGATCTGAGGCCTATTTTAGACCACGGCTCCCTGAACATGTTCATGGAGTATAAACGCTTCAGAATGCACTCCTTGCAGAGCCTTCTACCTCTTCTTCAGCAGGGACAGTGGCTATGTGCTTTGGACATGCAGGATGCCTACCTGCATATACCCATCTGCCCTTCCCACTGCAAATTCCTTCATTTTTGCTTTCAGGGGGACCACTACCAATTTAAGGCCCTCCCATTTGGTCTTTCCTTAGCTCCCCAAGTGTTTACCAAATGCCTGTTGATGGTAGTGGCTCACCTGCATACCCAAGGAGTTCAGGTATTCCCATACCTGGATGACAGGCTCCTGGTGGCACCGTCCAGGGAAGAACTCCTGCACTCCCTTTCCCTGCAGGTTTTCACCAGCCTGGGTATCACCATCAACCAGGCCAAGTCCCATTTGGTCCCTTGCCAGTGCCTCCAATTTATAGGGGCAACTCTGGACACGACCACCAGCAAAGCCTTTTTGCCTCCGGATAAGGTAGACTCCCTTCAGACTCAGGTCCATCTTCTGTCCGTTCACAGGAAGGTTGGAGCCAGGTCAGTCCTCTGCCTCCTTGGGTTAATGGTGGCTGCCATTCCAACAGTTCCACTTGCTTGGCTCCATATGAGGGTCTCTCAATGGACGCTTCGGTTGAAATGGGACCAGACCATGGACAATCTAGACAGAGAGGTACTAGTTTCTGATCCCATGATCAGGGACCTACAATGGTGGATGGTTCAGGAGAACCTATGCCTGGGAGTTAACTTCTGCATCGAACACCCCTCCCAGACGTTGACAGATGCGTTAAGAGAAGGCTGGGGTGCCCATCTCTGGTCTCGCAGGACTCCGCGCAGCTAGTCCAAGTCCAAACGAAGCCTGCAGATAAATGTGCTCAAACTGAGGGCAGTCCTTTATGCCCTTCAGACTGTACTCCTTCATGCTCCCCGGTCATCTCCTCATACAGTCAGACAACGTGTGCATAGTCTGGTATCTCAGCAAATGGGAAGGTACACGTCACTACCCTCTGTGCCAGGAAGCGATGAGTCTGATAGTGGGCAGCCCAACACCACCTTCATCTGTCCGCAGTTCACGTTCTGGGAGTGGAAAATACACTGGCAGACCAACTCGGTCTGTCCTCAGCCAGGTCCCATGAATGGGAGCTGGATCAAGAAGTCGTAAATGACATCTTTCAGCGATGGGGAACACCTCAGATAGACCTCTTCCCCACTCCCCAAAATACAAAGCTTCTCTCCTTCTGCTCGCTCGTTCCAGGGCGAGGCGCTCTGTCCCTTGCTTGGAGGAACAAATTTGTTTATGCTTTCCCTCGCATTCCTTTAATTCCAAGAGCCCTGAACAAACTCAGATTGGAGGTGCTGGAACGATTCTCATCGCTTCTTTCTGGCACAGGCAAGTTTGGTTTTCTCTTCGGCAACAGTTTTCAGAGGGACCTCCTCTTCCTCCGTCACAATAATTATTGACCCAGGATCAGAAGACCCTTGTTCATCCAGGTCTCAGATCCCTCCATTTACATGTGTGGCTCCTGCAGACGTAGCAAAAGCTCGCTTCCGAGTCTCTCCTCTCACAGCGGACATCTTGGTGGAGGCCAGAAAGCCTTCCACCAGGTCCACCTATGCCATTAAATGGAAACTATTTGGGCTAATTCGATAGACTTTGAACCTTTCTAATGCCCAGCCAGTAAAGTCCTGGACTACATGCGTCACCTCTTCGATCTGGGTCTTGGCCATTCCTTGTTAAAGGTCCACATGGCCACTATATCAGCCTACCATATGCCCTTTGGAGACAGGACTTTTGCTCAGTTGGAAGTCTCCAAGACTTTCCTCAGAGGGGTTCTTCATTTGAGACCCCCATCTGCATTCCTGCCCCTCCTTGGGACTTGAATTTCATGCGGGAGAAGCTTACTCGGCCTCCCTTCGAGCCAGCAGCTATAGTCAATTTAAAGTTCCTTTCTTGGAAGACACTTTCCTAGTGGCCATCACGTCTGCTCAGTGCATTTCTGAGCTTCAGGCCTTGATGTGCAAAATACTGTACTTGATATTTCACATGGAACATGTGGCTCTACGCACCAATCCTAAGTTTCTCCCTAAGGTGGTGGAATCTATGCTGAATCAATCCATTGAGCTACCAGTTTTCTTTACGTAATACTCCAATAAAGGGGAATACCTCTTGTGAACTTTAGATGTTCACAGAATACTGAGATACTACACCACTCGGACTAAGGATCTCAGGAAAACTGATCAACTTTTTGTCTTCTTTTTGCTTCCAAAAAGGAAGGCAATGATGTCTGTAAGCAATGGCTATCTAAATGGTTGGCTCATTATATCACTTTCTGTTATGACAAGTACAATAAGACCCTTCTGGGTCAGGTCAGAGGTCACTCCACCAGAGGAGTAACTGCCTCTGTGGCTTGTTTCAAGAATGTGTCAGCAGCTGACATCTGTGTGGCTGCAACTTGGACATCTGTCCATACCTTTATGAAACACTACAGTTTGGACATTGCCTCTCGCCATAGAGCAGGCTTTGGGTTGGCTGTTTTACAAGGTCTCCTTTCATGAAATCCGTTCAGCCTGAGGTTCCATGCTATGGATGACAGTCCTCCTCCCGAGTACTTTTCCTTGTTCCAGATTGCTTGGGACTCAGTCCTATATGTGAATACCTACTGCAGCCCTCTCGAAATAAGATAGTAGATCTTTGAGAGGGCTTTTTGATGAGTGTTTCCACCCTCCATCCCCTAAGCTTTTTTAGCTCCATTTCCATGAGGAAATATCTCTTCTTTCCTCTCGTCTTGCCTCTTTTGGCCTCTGGCGAGAAAAGAACTGGAGCAGGCGTGGGAGACCGCCCCTTTATACTGACGTTGCATGGCGCTGGTCACCTGGCGGGTGCGGTCCCCATCAGAGACTAACTAGAGATTTTTTCAGGGGTCCTGGCGCCTGGCGGGTCAATCCATATGTGAATACCTACTACAAGAGCCTCTCTCGAAGATCTACTGGTACAGTAAGTTCTTGCATAACTGTACTTTACAAACGGCAACTGTGTGGTTAGCAGGGGAGAATCTGATACATTTTGAGACCCTGTGAAATGTACTGTTAACTACAGTATTTAGAAGACGAACGGGGGGGAAAGTAAAAAAAAAAAAAAAAAAACTACAAAAAAGTTAAAACATAATAGGTGTAAATCTAGTGTTCAAGCTTTTCATTATAGCAGAGTTGCTCTTTATGCACTCATAAAAAGTTAAGTGTTCATTACAATGTGGAAAAGGTGCAATACGTTTTTGAAGAGCAACTTACTGTGTATAGGTGGCAGGCAACTTAAGTCTGTGTCCCTGGCAGTTTTATTTTTCTTTGCTTGCCACCTGTATTGCAACTTGCCCACACTGTAATCAGCACCTAATAGTATCCTCATGACTGGCAGACTGTTTTTGTTACTGTGTGTAGGCTTGTCACGACAGTCAGTTACTGTGCAGTGGTGTCCTTTGCTGTCCTTGTGTGAACTCCATTAAAGCCACCCTCTTACACCACTGGTTGTGTTATGTTTTTATATTTAAATTTAAAAAACCTTAATATTTTACTCTCTGGATCTGAATCGGAAATGATTGATTTCAGTTGATCTTATCTGTGTCAGTCTTCACCATTCATCACATTTGGGTATATGGCTAGAGGTCATGACCCCACGGGAGCTCTTTTTTTGGATGGGCAGAATCGACGCACCATCAGCGCTGCCCTCGAGGCCAACGCACTGCGTGGCACTCGTGGGTTGGTCGTTGGGTGCTGTTGGCTCTGCCCTCCCGCCAGTTCTTAGTCTCCCGCCGTCGAGGTCACCTCGTGGGATGCTAGAGGAAGTTTTTGAGGCCTGCTCACAGTTTCTGGACTACGCCATTTGTTTATTTCAGTGCCGAAGTCCGTCGGTTCCTCCTGCCGGTTCTGTTTTGCCACACTCAATGTCGCCCAGTAAGACCTTTCCAATTACTCTTTTCTGCAACGTCTAGTCTGTTTTTGGTGTTTTTTTTTTTTTCTCCTAGCTCATGTCTTGATCAGAGGGCAAGAAAACTTGCAGGACGGGTTAGCCCCCCATGCAACGGTGCCCATGTGGCTGAAAATATTCAGTCACCAACCAGCACGACCGTTCTCTTGGCCTGCTTCACGACATGGATTCGTGCGATGCCTGTTTCTCCATGGATCAGAGAGTATTTGAACAATGCATGTGGAAAGTGGGGCGAGCTCCACTGACTTTCGGAGTTCGGGTTAACACTCGTCGGGCCAAGCCATGTTTTCTTGGCCTTTTCTCTGGGTCCCCTCCCAGTTCTATACAAACTGAGGAGGAGGTAGCCTCTGCTTTTCCCAGCCTAGCCGTGGCCGAGGCTCCTCCCACAGTGCAGGAGGCACAGTCTGTTCCCCCCCTTCCCAGGGGACTGATGGGAGGCACCGTTATGGCAATTGTCCCTTCAGCGGTGAAGGCTCCCCCAGTGTCGGACCTGCGGCTTGGAAGGCCTGGGTTGGTGCTGTCCTCGACACCATCAGTTTATGCCATTTTGGGCCTCTGCTGCACCGTTCATGGTGCCGTGGGCCCTGACGTCGCCAGCCAGTCGCTCGGTACCATGGCTGCTGAATGGCGCCAATAGTGCTAGTGGCACCATCAGAGCTTCTACAGCACCGTCTTCATCTTTCTCTTGCCTCAGCGCCATCTGCAGCACCGAGGTTGAGCATGGTGCCGTGTCTTCCTCAGGAGTCATTCATGGCTCCGAGCGAGCTCACGGTGCCATGGGGGTTCCGTTTCTCAGTGCTGTTCGTGGGGCCAAGATTGGTGTTGGTGGGGTTAGGTGGCACCATTCACAGTGCCGATGGGGCTGTCAGAGCCAACGTCAGCACTCTCTGTCCCTGGAGCCATTCGCGGGGCTGGATGGTGCCGTGTCAGGTTCTGACACCCGGGATTGCTGCCCTTGTTGGAGCTGTGCCTCCTCCTGCCACTGTTTGCAGTGCTGAGGAGGGCATTGGAACCATCTCAGGTGCAGTCTCCTTTTCTGGTGCTCTGTTTGGTCAAGATGATGTGGAGCATCCACCCACTGTCTGGCCCAGGACTTCGGTTTCCTCTTTGGAGGAGGAGTCTGATTCTGGGTCAGATAGGCAGTCTGGCTTCTCAGAGCTAGTTTCCCAGGTGGATACTCTAGTAGTATCCTCAACAGGCCTTGACCAGCCCCCCTCCGAGGACTGGACAGCGGCTACCGAGGCCAGGGTCAGGGGTGCTGACTAGCAGGCAGTGGTGCAGACCACTTTTGCTCTGCAGCCTGGCCTCAGAGGGTTCACTGACCCCTCAGTGGTGTGCCTAGATTGCCCAACTTTGGGACTGATCAGCGCACCCTCAGGAGGGGAGGGCAGTTCTCCTTGGATAGCTCCTTCAGGGGCTGACCAGGGTTGCCAGCTGCCTAGACTGGCTCTTTCAAGGAGGAGGGTGCTCTCTGATTCCAAGGGGTTGAGGGGTGTGAGTTCTGTTTAGTGGCCTTTTTCTGGAACCCACCCGGGCTCTGGGAGGAGCCGTAGTGTGGATCTCTGCTCTTCCCCCTCTATTTCTTTGAGAGGGCCCCATTCTTTGGAGGTAGGGGACCATCCTTCTGGATCTTCATGGCCCCGGTCACCTCACAGGGGGGATTCTTCCGGGCGCAGCCAAGGCAGTTCCGAAATGGTTGTTCAGCTGTTGGCTGTGGAGTCTTCCAGAGCTCCTTTTTCTTCTGGAGCTCTTGGTCCACTCCCTAGCCCAGGCGGAGGTCAGTCGACTTCTCTTCTTGGCTCTGTCCCCATCCCTCTGCCGCATTCTCCTGTGCTCCCTGGTATACTTGCTCCTTCCGGGCCTCTCACCTGGGAGCCGTGGTTGCTCAGTTCCCCGCTTACGTCAGGGCCATGGATAGACGGGTTTTTCAACCTCCCCCTGAGCAGTCGCGCACCGAACATCCTAAGTCTTCTGACTTCTCATCCACCTATTCTGGGGAGAGGAGCCTTCTGTCCACATTCCTCCAGTTGCTGATCTCACAGAGTGTCAGTGATTCCTTGTGAGGATGTTGGAGGACCTGTGCATCACCCCTCCCACTCAGAGCAGTCCAGAGCACTCTGCGCATGCCTTTTTAGGTGATTTCATCGAGGACACCCTTGTGGTGCCTCCTTGGCCTGCTCCCTTTCGGGAGGAGTCATTGCGCTCCTGGCAGAGACCATTTTCTGGAGTTCCTGCCCCCCAGGGATCTCTGCCAGCAGTATTGCGCCCCCTACCCCGGGGTCTCCAGGTTCCATGCCTCATCCTCAGTCAGGATTCAGGCAACTGGACACTCCGATGAGGCTGGCGCCTTCACGGTAACCGGCCCCCAGATCAAGACTTTTCGGATTTTGACTCCTGGGGTAGGGGGACTTTCTACCCGGCACAGTTGCTGCTTTCTATCGCAGCACGTCAGGCCCACTATGCAACCTATGACCGATTCCTGTGGTCTAGGCTCGGTCAATTCCTAGCTTCAATGCCTGACACGGAGCAAACCAGACAAGCCATTGCACTCTCTGCACGTGGCCTGAAGCTAGCAAGACACCAAGTGAGGGCATCATACGATGCCAGCGAGGTAGCTACCAGGGTTGTAGGGACAGCGATCTGCACTAGGCAGACGTTTATGGCTGTGTCTTTTCCGGTTGTCACCCTCTGCTTGGCGTAGGGTGATTAACACCGCTCACCAGAGAACCCATTTCTTCTGCCATAGAGCGAGACGGCATTTATAGGGGCAACTTCCTTCCCCTTCAGGGGTCCCCATCTCACTTTCCCACTCTGGGCCTCTCCAGGCCCTGAAGGTTCTCCCTCTTAGTGCGTCACCACTGAAAGCTAAGGGACTCTGTCCCTTAGGGTTAAATAAAACCCCCCCCTTCGAGGGGGGCTTGGCACTCACCCAAATGTGATAAATGGCGAAGATTAACACAGATAAGATATGAAAATTACGTACCTACAGAAATTATGATCTTTCTGTGTATCTTCACCATTCATCCCAATCCCGCCTCCATCCCTCTGGGGCCTCAGTCTCTGGGTCCCCTTCCTCTCTGTGTCCAGCCTCACCCCCTCCTTTCTTTTGTCAGGAGTGGGGTAAACAAGGACACATAGGGAGGATATTGTTTCTAAGGGGAGAGTGGACAGCATGGGGGGCACTCCTTCTCCTGTGCTGTAGCTCCCCCCGTGGGGTGGGAGTTGGCAGTTGCCCTCCATTCTCTCCTCCTCCTCGTTCCCGTCCATCTTTAGATTTCTTTGTCCGTTGGACATATCGTTAATTATTTTATCAAAAAAAAAAAAAATACATTTTCTTTCACCAAAAACTTTTTCACTTGAGAGGGGGAGAATTCTCTGTGTCCTGTCTCTTTTTTCCAGAATAGCTGTTTTCTGCTTTTGGAGTTTTTGCCAGTAATTCCGTGCCTTGAATTCTGACAATAAGCCTTTTGGCTACTCCTTGCAGTTCCTATACAATCTGGAGATAAGTTGAGGTCCAGGGTATAGTTGTCACCTTTCTCCTCCCCCTCTCGTTTATCCTAAATCCTCCTTTTCCTCTCTCCTTTTTCCTATTTCCAGAGATTGGGGCCCCTACCCAATCCCCTTAGGCTTCCTTTTTATTCTGTCCTCTGTCATTATTTCTTCTTTATATTGTATATCTTTTCCTGTATTTGTCCCTTGGACTTTATTGCCCCCACCCTCTAGTTCTTTTCCTCTACCTCTCAGGTGACTCAAGAACTGGTGAGGGAGAACCCGACAAGCACCTAATGGCCAACCTGCGAGTGCCACGCAGTGTGTCGGCCTCTAGGGCGGCGCCAACTCCACCCATCCAAAAAAAAGAGCTCCCACGGGGTCATGACCTCCGGACATATACCCAAATGTGATGAATGGCGAAGATACACAGAAAGATCATAATTACGGTAGGTACGTAATTTTCATTTTTAGTTCAGTGACTGAGGTGCACATGCAAGGTAGTAGTGTGCATGAAAGGAAGCCAGGATTTGGGATTGCAACATTGAGTAGCTGCACACGGATACTTGTAGTAATTGGAAAACATTGTTATCAGGAATTTTTTTCCTACCAATTGGTTGTGCCGTCTCAAGCCATTGGGTATGAACAAGTTTTAGCCAGTCAGGATTTGAGATTCTTTGTTCACATTTAGGATACCTCAGTGTACCAGACTGGAAAATTAGTACTAATGAATTGTAACTTTTTTGTTGTGGTGGGGGTTGGGGTATATAGTTAGAAAAATACTCTGCAGTCTGGATTTCACTAAAACTCTGTCCTCTCTACAGGATTGCCCAGAGTGCGGTTTCTGTGTGGTATCACACAGGTAATAAAGCTGGAACGGTGGGTATTCAAGGCTGCCGGTGGGATCTATCTGAGTCGACAGCAGTTACCTCTGAAGTTGGCCTGGGCCATATCCATTCACAAGAGTCAGGTAATCCAAGCAGGGAATGAATCATACACTCTAATGATACCAACAAGGAAATGAGCAAAGATGACAACACAGTGGGGGTTATCCCAACAAGTAATGGAGTCACATTGAGAAAAACAAGGAAGTAATCCTAGCAGGAAACAAGCCAAGCCATCGGGGGGTAATCCCAGGGAGGAGCCAAATGGACCACACACAGAGGGTAATCCTTGGCAGAGAATGAGCAAAATTTACTACACAACAGGGGGTAATCCCTGGAGGGAATGAGACAGGCTGACAACAGAGACGGGTGATATTGCAGCAAGGAATGAGCCAAACTGACTACACAACTGGCATGTGGAATTCACATTGAACTTTGAGAAACTGGTCACAAGTGTTACCACAATATAATATTCTAAAGACAGTTTTTGAATCTTTTGGTTAAAAATACAAAACAGGTGCTGGCTGGCTATTGCAGTGGTAAAGCTACTGCTTGCCATCCAGTCAACTTGGGTACATGCCCAGAGTCCAGGATGTCTGGTGAGGTGGGGTTCTGGTGCCTATGGATGCCTCCTACCTTGGGGAAGGAGGGAGGAGGCCTCTTTCTACTGCATGACTGTCCCTAGTGGCCCAGGAATAGGGCCTGTTGTCCAGGAAAGAACAAGTGGGTCCCTCTGGTGTGGCCTTACGTCGGCACGTACCTGCTTACCTGGCGAGTGATGCAGAAACATCTCATCAAGAGTGGAATCAGCAGAGGCATTTGGAAGGTAAGGCATGACTGATCTGCCTTTTCGACAGCCCTGATGGTGCTGTGCTCTTAGGTCACTCCTCATAACAATGCTCTAGGGAGGAATAAGGGAAGGCTAAGTGGGGTACTCCAGCAGCAGCAGACAGATGAAGCCGCCTTGCTTCCCATACCACAGTAGGGTCTTTCTAATGTCTCTGTGCCTCGCCGGCTCCTCCTCCCGGGCCTTGACTGTTGAGTGAAGTTTTCCACTCTTGGTTTGGGGGAATCTGGGGTTCTCACCCGAAAGGGACAAGCTGTGGGTTACGGTTGTGGATTCCAGAGAGTATGTGTAGCAGAGGCTGGTGATGGGTTGGAATATTGGAGGACTCCTACCGTAGGAGTAGGGCTTGGGCAGGTGGAAGGAGGACCTAGCATCTGGTGAGGAGAAATAGGACAAAGGAAGTAAATAAATACAAAGCCGAAACCTGTAATAAGTGATCTTAGGCAGGAGATTCAAAACTAGGACTGTGAAACAGAAGTGATTTAGGGGCCATCTTGTCTGCCCCACACCTGCTCAGTAATATTATAACTCTTAGTGCTATATAGATGTATGGCCTGTACTGGGGCAGACTGGCGAATACACTCGGTCTAGGGTTTGAGATACTGAAATCTCTCTGTGCAGATTGTGCTGGCTGATGGCTCATTGGCATTTTTTGGGATTACCAGATTTGTTGAGCACTGCATCCCACAACCCTTGATAATAAAATTCTATTTGAGGAGGGAAGGGATGAACTAGTTTGCTTTCTGAAGGGGGGTGGTGTTGATCTACCCTTGGTGGAGGGAAGGGGCCTAGTCTGCCCAGGGTAGAGAGGAGATAGGTGCTGGTCCACCCTGGGAGGAGAGGGGAGCCCCCACTCTTGCCCTAGGCAGAGGAAAGGGGGGCGCCCCCACTCTTGCCCTCTTATAGAGGGGAGAGTTTGTTGCTATCCTTGACGTGAGGGCTAGCCATACCCTGGGAAGAGGGGGCTAGACATATCACTGTTGCTCCCCTGTGACTGTCCTTGAGTTTGGACTTGGCCGCATCTTGGGAGATGTCTTTATCAACCTTATGATGGAGCTCAAGTGCTGGAAGATTCTCTTGGTGCATCTTTCCCAGAATATATCTGAAAAGGAGCCTTCTGGTGGGATATAAAATCCGTTCCCAGTATGGGTTGTGGGATCTTACTTGGCATTCGTGGTGTGGGATACTACTTGGCACTGCCTGTGTGGGGTGTGGAATGCTGCTTAGTGCTGCCTGTGTGGGGTGTGGAATGCTGCTTGGCGCTGCCTGTGTGAGGCATGGAATGCTGCTCGGCGCTGCCAGTGTGGGGTGTGGAATGCTGCAGGATGCTCCCCATGTTGGGCGTGGAATGCTGCAGGGTGGTGGGTGTGTGTGTGTGTGTGTGTGTGTGTGTGTGTGTGTGAGAATCCTGCGTGGTGCTCCGTGTGTGTAGGGGATCTGGAATCCTCGGGGAGTTCCTGTGGTGGGGTGGAATCCGTGGTGCTCCCTGGGTTGGGGTGGGGAAACAAAATCCTGTGTGGCGCCCCTGGTTTGGGATGTGGAATCCTCATATGGCACTTCCTGTGGTTGGGGTGGGGGATGAAATCCTGTGTGGCACTCCCTAGGGTGGGTGGGGGATTGAATCCACGTGGCACTCCCTGGAGTTCGGGGGGGGGGTCCTACTTGTTGGCATTCCCATTTGTTGGTCTTCCCTGTGGTGGTGGGGGGGAGAGTGGGTATGGAATCCTGCTTGTTGGCCTTTCCTGTGAAGGGGGATGGAATTCTGTTGGCAGTCCATGTGGGGCATTTGAGATCTTTCTTGGCAGACCCTGGAGACTGCTTGGTGCTGGTGGTGTGGGGCATGAAGTCTCTTCTGTTTTTTAATCTGCTTTCATGTGCAGTAGGCGGAGCCTCTCTCCAGGAATGCAACACACATAGAATGCTGGAAAACAAAAAAGGTTCATGACTTCTCATCTACACCCAAATGCATTACTCAGTGCTAGGGGATGTTTAAAAATGACTTCATCAAGTATAAATAATGTGTAGCACATCAACATTTCGTGCCGCACTTGCGTTTTATCTTGACTTTTTTTTTTTTTTTTAAAACGTCTCCTAGCATTGGGGAATGAATTTGGGTGTAGATGAGAAGTCATGCACCTTTTCTCTTTTCTAATACATTGTGGTTGTTGCTTGGCTCAGTCCTACAGATCCCGAGATGCCAGTTTGTAATTCACTCACATATAGAATAATGTACAGGCATCCATATGCAGCAAGGCTGTTTCCATACAGGGGCTGAGATAACATCATAGAACATTTGAGAGCAAAGCTCTAGAGGTCACTGATGTCATCTCTGCCTCTATGGAAATGCATGCGGAGTAGTGTTGTGCAGATACATACATACATACATACATACATACATACATACATACATACATACATACATACATACATACATACATGCATGGGTTTTACAGTGCACGGTTAGCCCTTATTCTGTATGGATGCTCAGTTTTCTTGTAGTGCAGTTCAGTCACCAAATGTTGTAGTATAGAAGTGCCAGCACAACTTCATTTAGAAGTTTGTCCCAGAAGTATCTCTTCATGATGATCCCCCGGCCCCCAACCTCACCTAAAACACAAATCTGTCATTCAGATTTTACATTTCAGAGTTTAAAAGTATGTTTTCCCTTGTTTCTACTTTGAAGAGTAGTACTGCAGTCCACTCAGTTTTATTATATGTCTGTTGTGGGAGCAGTCATGCTGATTGGTAGAAGGGGAGGTGTAGTTATAAGAGTTAAAACCATGGTATCCCGAGTGAGAACAAGAGTACTAATAGTTTTCTTTCTGTTCTTTAGGGGATGTCTCTGGACTGTGTGGAGATCTCCTTGGCTCGTGTTTTTGAAAGTGGGCAAGCTTATGTTGCTCTGTCTAGAGCCCGGAGTCTGGAGGGGCTAAGAGTCCTGGATTTTGATGCTAAAGTAGTCAGAGCTAATCCAGATGTTTTGATGTTTTACAGTACACTCCGAAAAGAGCGTCTCCTAACACAGGTATTTTTCAAATTATTGTACATAATGTTTACTTCGCTTAATATCTCACTAGTTGACAGCAGGCTGGTGCCTCTATAGAACTGGATGGTAAAAGTGTTGAAGTCCCACTTTCTTTGAAAGTTCCTCTACGGTTTTATATATCTTCATCAAGGATATCGCCTCCATTAGGCAACATTCTTGGAACCCTAACCTGTTAATTTTAGGACCACTTGGAAACATTTTGCTAGCTGGGGGCCACACACAATGATGTGCAGAATCGATATGTATATAACGTGGGCGGCCCCATTACTTCTCATTTCTTTCTTCCACTGTTGATGTCCTTATCAAACCTGCTGAAGGAAACATTGAACAAGCTGTTGCTGTTTTACTTTTATCTAGTTTACTGTTGTTGTTGCTGTATGCTGCTGAAGTCGAAAAGGCCTTTGTTCTGATATTGGTAGTGTTCCAGTCAACTGCTATTTTTCCATGCTTTGTGGAGTTAAATTTTTTTTGTCTAATTGAACAAATTTGTCGTATGTCTACCCAGCCAACTTCATCTCCAGAGCAGTGGAAATTGAAGTGCATGTGTGGCAAGCAGATCCCAGCAAAAGACAGCCATTTGGCCTGCCTTTTGTGCCTAGGCCCTGACCATAAGCCAGACTCCTACCCGCATTGCCCCGGCTTTAACGGGAGGAGCTGCATCCGCCTCCTGAAGACTTTAAAAGCATACCTCCTTGAACAACAAGTGGCCGCCATGCAGAAGACCAACTCTGGGCATAGCTCATTATCCTTCCTGGCCAAGGACCTCTCTCCTAGAGAGAAGAAATCAAGTGGGAAGCACCATCATCGAGACGAGGATAGGTCCAGTTTAGAATCCTGTCCCAGGTTTCCACACAAGGCTTCCAAAAGTTCCATCTCCGGCACTAGGGCGGACTCTGCCCCTCTGGTTTCCCTTGCTCTCCTAGAGTTACCATCAAGGAAGCCTCCTGCTTCCACCCAGACATCTGGAGAGTCTTCCGGGCTATGGCCTTCCCAGGTCCCCATTTCCCTGGCAATCAGGCCCCACAGGCTCTCGCTACAGCCTCAGCCAGAAGGATCGGTCCACACTTTGGGCGGCAGGTCTGAACCTGCTGTCCAAAAGGCTGTTGCTTCTGGGTTGTCTGACTAGATGACATGGTCCGACACCAAGAGACATCAGGAACATGAGCGCCACAAGAATCCACGTTCACCTTCCAAGCCGCTGTCAGCTGGAGCTCTGGACCGACGACAGTCCACAGCACCCTCTGACTCCACTACGGAGCCAGAGTAGACGACATCCTCCAAGCCGTCATCTGATCCACAGGGTTCTAACGAGGGTCTGACCATGGACCTGACTCCAGGGGACCGGATGCCTGCCTGCGAGAGAGAAAAGGACCAGGCACCACTTGCTCCATCACTACTTCCCTCTTGGGAGCACGATGACCAGATGCCAGCGCACCCAGTGCCCGGGGATGAGACGCCGCCAGACCTGATGCCTGATACAGTGGCACCGTCAGACCTGATGACAGAGGGGACTAAGCCAAAGGGTCTGACTTCTGGCTCCTTGGACACCCCTACCCTGAAGCCTGACCCACAGCCGGGCCCCGTGGTCCCTTAGGCTGAGGTCTGCACTCTATCCACCAGTTGGTGGAACACTATTAAAGGGGATCTGTTGCCCAGACTGCCAGAGCCGAACCCCACTCCTGAGGGGACCCCTATTCCAGCTCCACCGAGGCAACCGACTCCGCCTCCATGCAGATCGCCTTCGTCACCCCGGATGCCAGCCCGCCTGGCTCCAGGTGGCGATGGACAAAAACATCCCGGACAACGGAAGCATGGTCATCACCCATCCAGATCCTCCTGTACACACTGGAGTTGCTCTAGTGGATGCCGGTCCACTTCTTCAGAGGAGTCCACCAGAGGCTTCTCCTCTTACAACTCGTCAGAAGACAGCTTTATCTATTCCATCTCCGGATCCAAGGAGGGATTCCCCAAGGTCTCCTCCAGATTATCCCATTTTCCTAGATGTGATGAGGCACATTCAGTCTCTTAACCAGTGGGAGACGGAAGATTTGGACCCCAAGAGATGCCATCTGGTAATTCTTACAGACCACTGACCCAAAACCCTTGCTCATTCCACCATTAGTGGAACCCTTCCTGGACATTATGAATGTAGCCTGGAATCACCCTTCCACAACCTCTGCGGTTCCTAAAAAGCTGACCGCATATATAGGACCCCTAGGGAGGAACCACATTTGAGCAAGCAAGCCAAAGCTGACTCTCTGGTCCTTATGACCACACATGGTAGGCATCAACAACCGAAGCGTATGAGCTCCCAACCACCGGATAAAGAGTCTAAAAAGAACGAGCAATTTGGCCAGAAGGTGTACTCTTTGGCCACTTGTATGGTCTTCTCATAAAAGTTTCTGGCACACATGATGTATCTGAAGTCTCTCTGGAACAAGGCTATGGACCTGGCTTGGTCACAACCTGACTCCACTAATAAGTTGGAGCTCTTGGCTGTCCTACAGTCTTGTGCCGACGTTGGCAAACATGTTCTCAGGTGCTCATATGACTCTGCAGACACTGCTGCCAGAGCAGCTGCCATGGGGATATGCCTCCAGCACTACTTTTGGTTGAGGGTCTCGGGCTTCTGACAGGGTTTACAGGATGCTATCCTGGATGCCCCTTTTCAAGGATCAGTTATTTTTGGCCAGGAGGCAGAAAAGATTATCACAGGCTTGCGGGCCTCAGGAAAAGCAGATCTTACTTCGAGGGGGCTCTTGCAGTAGGTTATTACATATAGGACTGACGCTGGCCGGTGGCAGGACCCCACGGAAAAATTTCTAGCTAGCAGTCCCTGGCGGGGACCGCCCCCATGTCAGGTGACCAGCGTCAGATGATGTCGGTATAAAGGGGTGGTCCCATGCGCCCTCCTTCCAGTTATTTCCTGCCGTCAGCTCGTGCAGCGCCTCGCGGTGAAGTTCTTAACGCTCAGTCCTGTTGCTTCGTCGGTTTTTCTGAAAACTATCCGTATTTTGTATTCTCTTCATCAGGTGAACGTCCGTATATGTTGTCCTGTTCAAAAAATAAGTGCGACTCGTGCGGCACCCAACTGCCTCACAAAGACTGTCACTCCTCTGCCTTTTCTGTTTGGGCCCCTGACCACCTTGATCGAAAGTGTCTGCACTGCCTTCTTTCACTCGGCCACCCGCAGACGAAGCCGGCAGTCTCTTGAAGCCCATCTCCTCAAGAAGATGTCCGTGATGGAGAAGGAGTTGATGAAGCTTCGGCAGGCGTCGACCTCCCCTGAAGGACACAAGAAGTGGGACAAAGAAAGGCACCAGGAGAAGGCCTCCTCCTCCACGACTCCGGCTGGAGCCGCGGCCAAGGTAACGTCCCCTCCGGGGGATCGCCCGACGGCAGCCTCCAAGGCTTTGGAGAAGGCATCTGCCCACCTGTCGGGTTCGTGATCGAGCCCGCCAGGTGCCTCCGGGGGAAAAAAGAGGCTTCAGCCCCCAGTACCGCCGCAGTCTTGCGGCCTACTGATGCGGGCGCCTCCCATAAGCCGGACGTCTGCTCCTCCGACGTCCGCCGGGAGAAGGCCGCTAAGACGCCCGACCCTTCGGGGTGGTGCACGGCAGTGTCCCTTTCAGACCGGGACTCTTAACATCCTCGGCCTGTCTCCAATGAGCAATGAGGGACCCCCGAAGTCGGACGCCGGCTCCTCTGGCGTCCGCCGGGACTCGGCCCTTAAGTCGCATGTCGGCTCCTCCGATGTGCGCTGAGCCTCGGAACCTACGGCAGACCCTGCTCTGTCTGTCGTACCAGGTTCCCCGCAGCCCTCGCTGCCGTCCGGGGAGCCAGAGTCCCCCCTGCCTGACCCCGGGGATTTTTCTCCTCAATCCTCGGACGAGGCTCGGGACCCTGGGCCACCGTCCAATCCTCTCCCTACAGCGCCGGATCTGACGTCTGCTCCTCCGACGCCAGCTCCTACACCGACGCTGGCAGGGGATATTCCTCTTCCATCCGGCCCTCCACCCCACGGGCCTATTCTGGCTGATCTGCCCGTGGAGTTCCCGACTGGGCCGTCTGCTCTGGCAGCTCCTCCGGTGCTTGGGTATCTGCTGTCTTATCCGACGCCAGTTTTCCCAGGTCCACAGTATCCTGCGCCGACACCACCGACGCCGCAGTACCTGATGCCGCAATACCCTGCTCTGGTATTCCCGCAGCCGGGTTATGGATAGTCTGCTTACGGATTCCATCCGTACAACTATCATCCTCCCCCCCCTTTCTTCTTCTTCTCCTCCTCCTCCTCCTCCTCCTCCTCCTCCTCCGATGGGTGTTCCGAGAAAGACGACGAGCCATGCTCTCCGTCCAAGCCCCGGCCGAGGACTTCTCCGGAGGATCCTTCCTTCACGGAGTTGCTCAGGAAGATCCAGGAAGTCCATCAGTGGCGTTCTTTAGAGCCAGATCCTCAATGGGTTAAACTCAATGAACATCTGGACTTGCCCCTTATGGCTCCTACTCTAGTGCCACCCTGGATCGAGCCTCACGCCCACCTTGTTTCCACTATTTGGAAACAGTCAGCTTTAGCCCCGCTTCCCTGGAAGTCTAACAGGCTATACCAGGCTCCGGAGGGTGTAGACTTTTTAGACTCTCACCCCCGTGCAGACTCGGTTGTGATTAGCGCTGCTCACGGCTGGTCAGCACACCCGAAACATTTGAGCCCGTCTCCCCCGGATAAGGAATCTCGCCTTCTGGATCAGTATGGAAGGAAGATCTATGCTTCTTCCACACCTGGGATTAGGGCCCTAAATTATGTAGCCCATATGGGGGATTTCCAGAAGGCTGTCCTTACCCAGGCAGAATCCAAGATTGACTGACTCCTTGCCTGACTTCCAAGTCAAGCAGGAGTTAGCCGACCTGGTCCGTTCTGCTCGTTTGGCCAGTCGTCATATTCTGAGGATGACCTATGATGCAGTGGACACCGCAGGACGGAGCTCTGCATTCGCCGCAAGTCTTCGGCGTCATGCATGGCTCCGTGTGTCAGGTCTGGTCCCGGAGGTACAGTCAGCAATTCAAGAAGCACCTTTCAGGGGTTCTGTGCTTTTCAGTGGTGATGTCAAGGACATCATCACTGACTGCAGGAGAAGGGGACGGCCCTTAAATCTGTTGATTCAATGTACCATCCCCATTCCCCACAGCGCCGTCCCTTTCGCAGATGCAGCCGGCCTCAAGCGAAACCTCAGGGAAGGCGGGCCACTAAACGTCAGGCCACCACAGCTGCCAGGCCCCCGCCGCCCAAAAAAGCAGCGGGTGCCCCAGCTGCGGTGCTGCCTCACACCACCTGACTCCTTCCCTCTCCCACCGCCTCCAGACACCCCGGAGGAACCGGTAGGAGGGAGATTCTCTCTCCACCTTCCGGATTGGGAGAGGATAACATCGGATTCGTGGGTGCTTCAGATCATAGCAGAGGGGCACTCCATACAGTTTCTGCAAAAACCTCCACAGCACCCCCTCTGAACTCCTCTTACTCAAGGGACCATCTTCCTCTGGTCAAGGAAGAAATTTCTGCTCTCCTCGCTAAGCAGGCCATAGAGCCCGTCCACCCTCACCTTCACAGGACTGGTTACTATTCCCATTTCTTCCTTGTACCAAAGAAGACGGGAGATCTCAGACCCATTCTCGATCTCAGCTCCCTGAACCTATATGTGGAATACAAGAGGTTCAGGATGCTCTCCCTTCAAACCCTCTTGCCCCTGCTTCGGCCAGGCCAATGGCTTTGTGCACTGGATATGCAAGATGTGTATCTGCACATCCCCATTCACCCTTCGCACCGAAAGTACCTCAGGTTTGCATTCCAGGGGGACCACTACCAATTCTAGTCACTCCCTTTTGGTCTTTCCTTGGCTCCCCAAGTCTTTACCAAATGCCTGGCGGTGGTAGCAGCCCACCTGCGTACTTTGGGAGTTCAGGATTTTCCCTACCTGGACAACTGGCTCCTGGCGGCCCCATCCAGGGAGGAACTCCTGCATTTCCTCTCCCTCACCCAGCAGGTTTTCACTGGCCTGGGTATCGCCATCAACCATTCCAAGTCTCACCTGGATCCTACTCAGAGACTCCAGTTCATCGGGGCAATCCTCGATACGACAATGTGCAGGGTCTTCCTACCTCCGAACAGGGGGGCCTCCCTCCAGTCCCAGATTTCCCTTCTATCGGAATACAGGAGGGTTCCGGCGAGGTCGGTGCTCCGTCTCCTGGGGCTTATGGTGGCGGCCATCCCGATGGTTCCACGCGCGCGCCTCCACATGAGAATCTCTCAGTGGACTCTCCGCTCTCAGTGGGATCAACTGGTAGATGACCTAGATCATCTGGTACTGATCTCCTCGCTGATGATCAGAGACTTGCAATGGTGGATGGTTCGAGAGAACCTATTCCGGGGGGTCCCCTTTTTTCATCCCCCGATCAGACACTCACCATGGACGCTTCAGGCAAAGGTTGGGGAGCCCATCTGGGTCCTCACCGAACCCAGGGCTTGTGGTCAAATTTGGAGTTGGTTCTCCACATCAATGTGCTCGAGCTTTGAGCAGTGCTGTATGCTCTCCAGGCCCTTCACCAATACATCCTTCCTGGTCACCTGGCTGTCCAAACAGACAACATGTGCGTGGTGTGGTACATCAGCAAGCAGGGAGGGACTCGGTCCTACCTGCTGTGTAGGGAAGCGATGAGGATTTGGGAATGGGCAACGCTTCACAACCTTCACCTCACGGCGATCCACGTTCCGGGAGTCGACAATGTCCTGGCAGACAGGCTAAGTTGTTCGTCGGCTCTGCCACACGAGTGGGAACTGGACGAAAAAGTTCTAAAAAGCATCTTCCAGATTTGGGGGATTCCTCAGATAGACCTGTTTGCTTCCTCCCAAAACGCAAAGCTTCCAACCTTTTGCTCGCTCGCTCCAGAGCAAGGCGCTTTCTGGAGCAACGCTCTATCTCTAAACTGGAAGGACAGATTTGTCTGTGTTTTTCCCCCAATTCCTCTGGTCCCTCGTGTGTTGCAGAAACTTGCTTTGGAAGGAGCGAGAATGATTCTGATTGCTCCTTTCTGGCCCAGGCAAATTTGGTTCTGTCTTCTACAACAGTACTCAGAGGTTCCTCCTCTTCCTCTTCCTTTATCTCGAGGATTGCTGACCCAGGATCAGGGGACCCTGGTCCATCCGGGACTCAAGTCCCTTCAACTTCATGCATGGCTCCTGCAGACCTAGCCCAGTCCTGCTTTGGCATCTCTCCTAAGGTGGCTGAGATTCTGGTGGAGGCTAGAAAATCCTCCACTAGGTCCACCTACGCCATGAAATGGAAAAGATATTCCATCTGGGCTGCGTCCAGGAACGTGGATCCCTTTTCCTGTCCTGTGACTGTTCTGCTTGATTACCTGCATCATCTTTTCGACCTGGGTCTCAGTCACTCCTCTTTGAAAGTCCATTTGGCGGCTATTTCAGCCTACCATGTCCCTTTCACTGATAAGGCATTTGCTCAACTGGAAGTATGCAAAACTTTTCTCAGAGGGGTCCTTCATCTCAGGCCCCCTGTCCGGACTCCAGCTCCCCCTTGGGACTTAAACTTTGTCCTCGAGAAACTTACCCTTCCTCCCTTTGAGCCTGCGGCTTCCACAGACTTGAAGTTTTTATCATGGAAGATGCTCTTCTTGGTGGCCATTACTTCTGCTCACAGAATTTCCGAGCTCCAGGCCCTGATGTGCAAAATCCCTTATCTGATTTTTCACAAAGAACGAGTAGCTCTTCACACGAATCCTAAGTTCCTCCCGAAGGTGGTAGTGGAATCTACCTTAAATCAGTCTATTGAATTACCTGCCTTTTTCACGCAGTACTCCAACCAAGGAGAATACTTGCTCCATACCATGGATGTTCACAGGATTCTGAGATACTACACCGGGACGAAGGATCTCAGAAAGACTGATCAGTTGTTCGTCTCTTTTGCTCACAAAAGAGAAGGCAATGCTGTTTCTAAGCAATGCCTATCAAAATGGTTGGCCCATTGCATCACTTTCTGTTATGACAAGTACAACAAGACCCTTCCGGGTCAAGTCAGAGGTCATTCCACTCGTGGAGTAGCAACCTCTGCGGCTTGTTTCAAGAACGTGTCTGTGGCAGACATCTGTCTTTATGTCACTTGACTTCCGTCCATACCTTTACTAAACATTACAGTTTGGACATTGCTCTCTCGTAGAGCAGGCTTGAGTTAGCGGTCTTGCAAGGCCTCCTTTCTTGAGGCTTGCAAGGTTTCCTTTGCTACTACTTGGAGTAGTTCCTCCTCCGGTGCCTTTCATTTGTTCCAGACTGCTTGGGATTCTGTCCTATATGTAATTACCTACCGCAAGAGCCCTCTCGAAGTAAGATAGTACAGTTACGTAAGAACTTACCGTAACAGTAGATCTTCGAGAGATGCTCTTGCAGTAGGTAATACCTTCCCACCGTCCATCCCCCTAGGTTTTTTCAGCTCCTTTTCCATTGAGGGAAATATCTGCTTCTCTCTCATCCGGGCCTGTGGCAGGAAAGAACTGGAAGGTGGGCGCATGGGACCACCCCTTTATACCGACATCATCTGACGCTGGTCACCTGACATGGGGGCAGTCCCCGCCAGGGACTGCTAGCTAGAAATTTTTCTGAGGGGTCCTGCCGCCGGCCGGCGTCAGTCCTATATGTAATTACCTACTGCAAGAGCCTCTCTCGAAGATCTACTGTTATGGTAAGTTCTTACGTAACTGTACTTTTCTGAAGTCCACAAGATGTATAAGTTAGAGCCAACCCCATCCAGGCACTGGCCCTTTCACAGGCAACAAAGCCAGCAGGGGAAAAGACAGCAACAAAGAGGGGATTACAAAAGAAAAGGACCCCCCCATCAACAGGGACACAGGGACCAAGGAATGCCAAACATGCCAGAGCACCCTTGCCCACTCCAACAACCTCTGCATGACTCCTTCCCTCCCCTTCCGGTGGAGCTATGGAGGGAGGCAGTAAAAGGACAGTTCTCCCTTTACCTCACAAGCTGGTCCTGCATTACAGCAGATCAGTGGGTACTCCAAATTATAGAAAGTGGTTATGCTCTAGAGTTTACCCAAATACCTCCAGACAACCCACTAATTTCCAAGCATTGCTCCCCATCCCACGCAGGCCTTATTCGAGCAGAAATCCAAGCCCCTGAACAAAAAGACAATCCAGGTAGTCCCACCAAGTCAGAGGAATGGTGTCATCAAGGCACAGGTCAGGAAGCATGGGAAAAACTAGGAGCAGTTGTAGAATTTACAAAAAGTGTTGATTAGTACTAGCAGTAACATAAAAATAAAATCGGTCAGAATAACTATTTACAAAGACAGAATAAACAGAGAAGATCCATCTGAGTTTTCCTTCAATCTCTGTGTGTCCCAAAACATTGCAGCTCTCTTATAAGTCTTTGCAACCCCCCTCCTTAACAAGCATCCTGTTTTTTTTTTTTCTAAAGTGTTCTTGTCAATTTCATGCAGGTGCAACAAGAACACAGTGTCCCAGAACTGAGGCCCCTTCTCCACAGGTTCTGAAATAAAGGCTTAAAAACTGCTCTCAGGTTAACCCCTTGAGTTCCCAATAGCTTTTTGCAATCATCTCAAACAATAATCATATGCATTTCAACAGTAAAACTATATAATTTCTAAACAAAGGGATCCCAATATCCTTTACATTTCCACATAATGATTTGCATATATTTTTTATACTAGCAGATATACAAGGGAGGAAAAGACAGAAACAGCAAGGGAAGACTGAGACAGTGAGGCAGAGAACTGAGAGACTGCTGGGATCAAATCCTAGGTCTCACGAGAAAATTTGGTAGCGCAACCAGACAGACAAGAGACCGGAAAGGAAAGAACAGAACAGATCCCTTCATTTAAACTCTTCATAAGAACTGGGACAGGGTCCTATTCAGCCCTGTCACATACACCCCCCTCCTTAAGAGGGAACCTATTTTGTCAGACAGGTTTCCAAAACTTTCTATTAATTCTCTAACATTAGCTTCTAACTTTCAGAAATTAAGCACATGTGCAGTATCCTTTTTTTCTATAAGAGTACAGCAAACAGTAAAGTTTAAACTCGTACATTTGTTTTTCAACCTTCAGAACCCTCACTTCCTGATCCGTATCTTGACAGAAAATAAACATTGCTATTCTCTTTACCAGATTTGTGTATCACCTTGAATTTAAATGACTGTAATGCCAGGTACTGCCTTGTGATTCTGGATTTTTTTATCTTTCATTTGGTTAAGCTAACAGAAAGGATTGTGTTCTGTTATAAATACAAAGTCACTTCGTAGCAAATAAAACTGAAGGGACTCCATTGCCCACTTTGCTGCAAAACATTCCTTTTCAATGGGGGAGTACCTTTTCTCTCTGTCAAGCAACTTTCAACTTGTATACAGAATAGGATGTTCTGCCCCATCTATGTTTTGAATCGGGACTGCACCTAGACCTACCTCTGATGCATCTGTTTGTAACAAAAATGGTTTCTCAAAATCTGAGTTTCTTAAAACTGGCTGAACATGATGCAACCTTAATGGCTTGAAAAGCTTCATCACACTCTGGGGTTTATTTCACATTATTTGGGTTCTGTTTTTTTGTGAGTTCTGTGAGGGGAGTAGCTAAATGTGCAAAGTTTGGAACAAATCTCTGATAATAACCAGCCAGCCCTAAAAATGACCTGACTTGTTTTTTGGTTTCAGGGACAGGGCTGTTGGCTACAGCTTCTATTTTAGAAACCTCAGGCTTGACTTCTCCATTTCCCAAAACATTGTGTGTGGCCCCAAAGCACAAACTGAGGAAAATATAGTGCAGGGAGTCATGAAGTGAGATAAAACCTTCTATAGGTACATGAGGGGGGGAAAAAGGAAGAGTAAGGGGGGAATAGTCAAACTAGTAGCACAGGATGGCCAGATTGCAGAGGAAGATGATCACAAAGCAGAGGTGTTAAACAAGTTGTTCTGCTCAATATTCACAAAAGAGGACAGTGGAAAAGGGCCTCCACTAAAGCAAACTGAACACGAACACCAAGGAGGCTTACACTAGCTGCTTCACAAGGGAAAGGGTCTTAGTGGAGCTAAGCAAACTTAGAGTTGATAAAGCTATGGGCCAGATGGGATTCACCCGAGAGTGTTAAGGGAGTTGAAGGAAATAATTGCAGCACCTCTTGCGGAGCTGTTCAGTAGGTCACTGGAGAGTGGCACAGTGCCTCAGGACTGGAGAACAGCAAGAGTGGTGCCCTTGCACAAAGGAGGTAGCAAGGAGGATACAGGGAACTATCGGCCAGTGAGCCTGACCTCAATAGTAGGGAAAATTATGGAAGCCCTACTACAGGAGAGAATAGTGGAATACCTGAAGGAAAACGGGAAACCTGACCCCAAGCAACAGGGTTTCACAGCAGGATGATCATGTCAAACAAACCGGATTCATTTCTTTGACTGGGTCACCAGAAGACTGGACCAGGGTGGTGCGGTGGACATAGTGTACGTGTTTGACACTGTCCCCCACAGGAGGCCAGGAAACAAGCTAGAGCACACAGGGTTCGGGTACAAGATAGTTAATTGGCTTAGGAATTGGGTACAGAATAGAAAGCAGAATGTCTTGGTAAATCTGGCTGTGTCACAGGAAGGAGAGGTGACCAGCAGAGTGCCACAGGGGTCTGTGCTGGGTCCAGTACTCTTCAACATATTCATTAGTGACATCACTAAGGAACTGAAGGGGAGAGTATGCCTGTCCGTGGATGATACAAAGCTCTGCAACAGGGTAGACACACAGGAGGGGCTGTATGCATGGTGGCCGACCTTAGAAAACTGGAGAAATGGTCAAAACGATGCCAGTTAAATTTTAATGGCAAGAAATGCAAGGTCATGCATCTGGGTAGTCGAAACCCAGAAGTAAAGTACGCACTGGAAGAACATCAATTGGAAGAGACAAAGATGGCAAGGGATATGGGTGTACTCATTACCAATGACTTAAAAGTCACAAAACAGTGTGAAAAAGTGGCACAGAGAGCTAGTGGCATTCTAGGATGTATAGGTAGGGGTATTACAAGCAGAAAGCAAAAGGTAATCATGCCACTGTACAGATCCTTCGTGAGGCCACACCTGGAGTACTGTGTCCTGCTTAGGAGGCCACACCTGAAAAAGGGCATAGACAGATTAGAGAAGGGCCTCTAAAATGGTGCAAGGGCTACACCATGAGGTGTACAAAAATAGCCTCAAGGAACTGAGGTTGTACTCACTAGAAGAGACATGATAGAAACATTCAAATACATGAAGAGATTTAACAAAACAGATTACCTCTTCCAGGAAAACAAGGGAACTCTGGCAAGGGGGCACAACTTCTGTCTGGTGGAAGGTAAGTTCAGGAGCAACCACAGGAAGCACTTCTTCGCGGAGAGGGTAGTGGATCCATGGAATAGCCTGCCAGCATAGGTGGTGGCAGCTAAAACAGTAAGAGAATTTAAGCTAGCATGGGACAGACAATGTGGATAGATTGACGGGAACAATTAAAGAGGAGGCGGGGTAGCCACCTTGGGCAGACTAGATGGATCAAGTAGTCCCCATCTGCTGACACCATTCTTATGTTCTTATCCGAATTTTCCTTCAATCTCTGTGTCCCAAAACCTTGCAGCTCTCAAGTTTTTGCAACCCCCTCTTTAACAAGCATCCTGTTTTTTTTTTCTAAAATATTGTTGTCAGTTTCATGCAGGTGCAGCAAGAACACAATGTCCCAGAACTGAGGCCTCTTCTCCACAGCTTCTGGAAAAAAAAGGCTTGGGGAGAGCAAATCCTAGGTTGCACAACCAGACAGACAAGAGACAGGAAAGAACATAACATAACATAACAGATCCCTGCATTCAAACTCTTCTTAACTGGGACAGGGTCCTATTCAACCCTGTCACAACAGGGTTATTACTCCCATTTCTTCTTAGTTCCAAAAAAGACAGGGAACCTTCGTCCCATCCTGGATCTCAGTCCGCTGAAAAATGTTATCGAATACAAAAGTTCAGGATGGTGACACTGCCAGAATTGTTGCCCGTCCACCAAAGGGACTGGCTCTGTTTCCTGGACATGCAGGGTGCCTACATGCACATAAAAATCCTGCAGTCCCACAGAGTACCTTCACTTTACCTTCTAGGGTGAGCATTCAGTTTCAGGTGCTGCCATTCGGCCTCTCCTCGGCACCTCAAGTGTTCACCAAGTGCCTGGCAGTGGTGGCAGCAGCTCTCGGGAGGCAGGGACATTACATCTACCCTTACCTCGATGACTGGCTTCTGACAGCTCCCACAAGGGACCAGCTGCACCACACACTGGAAAGTACTTTCTGACTGTTCCAAGCTCTGGGATCACTTAAATCTTCCCAAGTCATCTCCCTGGCCCAGTCAGATTACAATACATAGGGAGCCATCTTGGACACTGCCCAGGGGAAGGCCTTCCTCCCCTCTAACAGGGCAGATTGCCTGCGAGTGCTGGCTCAGAAATCTCCTCCTCAGGCCAGATATCAGCCAGAATGCTTTTGCAATTCCTAGACCACATGGCAGCTGCCATCATGACAGTGCCCTTAGCTTGTCTCCACATGAGTGCTTCAGTGTAACTGCTGGGTACAGTGCGAACAGTGCTCGGACGATCTTGAGGACTGGGGTGGGGTGCACATTTCAACGAAAATCAGACAAGAGGGACATGGATTCCTTTGGAACGCAGCCTCCACATTAATCTATTGGAGATGAAAGCCGTTCTGTATGCCTTACAGGTGTTTCAGACGGTCCTTCTTCCAGGCTCCTTATTGATCCAGACAGACAACATCTCAGTGGTCTTTCCATTCAAATTCAAATTTTTATTTAACCAGGCAGAACATCATTGAGCAAGCTCTTTGGCAAGATGGTACTGGAAGGATGAATACACAAAGGCCAAGAAGATACAATTGAACAATCATTCATTACTTATAGAAATGCATAGTAAGGTAGTCTATATGCAGTACAAAAGGGGTGTCACAAACTCGCTCAGCTGGTCAGCCCTTTACTCCCAAAGTGCCAACCTCTGAGCGTATGATTTGTGTACAGTGAACAGACAAGGTAACCCTCTTGTCTGTTTTGTGGGTTCAAGTCACCTTAGCCTCAAGTTCTGGAAGGATTCAGACTGATAACCTCTTGTTAGCGTACCCAATTATCAGGCTCAGATAATTCTGTCTTCGGGGGGCCCAGATATCTTTGCCTACAGGCACCCAACCATGTCTTTCAAATGAACCCTTAGAACTCTATGCAAGACTTTTAGAGAACTCTATCCATTTTCCAGTTTGGTATACAATAAGCCCATACACAGGGTACTTATAACCTTTAAAAGCTCCACTTAAAATAAAAAGAAATGTCAAGGCACTCCAGCAGTTTAGTTTGTAAAAAAAAAAAAAAAAAATCTTTACTTTAAAAATATCAAAACAGAACAAATATATATCCCAATACATACAGCCTTAAAACAGGTAAAGTACAGTTCCTACAATTTATAACTTCAGACTAATCTTGTCTAATGCTTACTTTCTTTCAGTGCTTTGAGGGTCTCTCTTCTCTCAGTCAGGAAATTGTCTTGTGTGTCTCTGAGGCTTGCTCAGTTGGATAAGAGTTCTGAGCTGGCCTCCTGTCTGAGATCATTAAACTCCGCCTTGGTGTATTAAGTTACATGTTACCACACAGGATGTCCCAACATTATTTAAAAAAAATAAGTGACATACTCAATTTCCTCTCCTCAGAGTAACTGGTAAGAACTGTTTTTTGTTCTGCCACATACACACACACACACACACACACACACAAACAGGTTCTGTGATGTCCTCCCAAGGCTTTCTTGGGAATGTGTATTTGACCTTCCAAATTCGTCTGGGTCCTCCCTGGCTCAGACATCAAACCTCTTCAATGTCCATTCTGGCCTCTCTCCGACACCCCTCCCCACAAGTCCTTCCTGGCAACTATGCAAGTCAAAGGATCTCCCTGAGGGCATTCGAAAGTGGATACTTTGGTTCCTGCCTTCAAAGAAAATTGAACAAAGGAATTGCCTTTTAAATAGCTGCAGACTCAAACCACCTCCTGTCCTTTGAACTATCCCTGGGGGGTCTTGATGTGTCAGTTCCAGTAAGATACCCTTTTCCTCTGCCACAGTCATCATACATTTAATTTCTTACATTTACAACAAATTTATACAAGGATCAGAATCAGTGGTCCTAGTGTGACAAGGGGTACTCATAAAAAGTGCATAACAATAGTGTTTTTTTTGTTTTGTTTTTTTTTAAGGAAAAGATGAGAGTAGATTAGAGGCCAAGAAGGGGAACCAGGAGGATAGTCTGGAATTGGGGAGGAAGAAGGGACACAGCAAGAATAGGTTTTAGAGTAGGGAAGAAGGAGAATGAAATGGAAAGGTTGGCAAGGTAGACAGCGAAGCATGAAGGGTAGAAAGAGCGACAAGAAGAAGGCAGAGGTACGTGTGTGTGTGGGGGGGGGGGCTAGGGTTTGGGAAGGAACAGCAGTAGTGGAAGGTTTCCCATAGACAAAAAGGCTAACGGTAGCAGGAACATGTTTCCTTTAACAATTGGTGTAACGTGGATTTAAAGATGGATATCCCAGGAATCTGGGTGAGTTTTAGCATCCTCTGAAGGTTTTTCCATAACACCATGGTGAGTTCTAATCTTGGGGGCATTGAATATGAAGAGTAATGCCTCAGGCTGTAGGACCCTTGTGAGCGCAAGAAGAGCTCAGAGATGTACTGGGGGAGTTTATCTGTGACTGCTCTGAAAATCCAGAGCGATGTGTTTCTCATCCTCCTGGTAGTGAAAGAGGATCAGTTTTTAGCATTTTGTAGAGCGAGCAGTGATGGGTGTTAGCAGGGGCAGAGGTAATAAATCTCAGTGCATAGTGGTATAACGCATCGAGTTTGGGTACAGAGGGTTTTGGGCAATGGCTATTAAGGATGTTGGCATAGTCTAATGGGGAAGGAAGGTAGTTTGTACTAATTTTATTTTTGCCTCATAGTTGAGAAAGTGTCTTGTATGGTAGAAGGCTCCCAATCCCTGGTGTAGTTTCTTGGCAAGCTTATCGATATGTAGTATGTATAAAGCTAAGTTTACTGTCGAGCCAAAAAACCTGGTATTTAAATTTTTCCACTGTTTGTAGTGACTCCCCAAGCAGGGTCTGAACCTGTAGGTTGGGGTTCTGTGTGACAGATAGATAGTTGAATATGTAGAGGTAGAAATGACCGTAGCGTTCATCTTTTTTTTTTTTGCATTCAGGAATAATTTCAGCTGTAGGAGATTATGTTGCAATACATCGAACTCCCACTGCAGCTCTGCAAAGGCAAGTTCAAGGGTATGGCTGGCTGTGTATAGTACAGTGTCATCTGCGAAGAAATGCGCTTTCGCCATATTATTGTTGAAGTCTATATTTCTATAGATTGCAAAGAGAAGGGGTCCCAGGATAGAGCCCTTTGGCACCCCTCTTGGAAGAATTTTTAGTGGTGAAAGGTCCCCAAGTGCTTTGACTGCTTCCTGTCAATGAGGTAGCAGCTGAACTATTTCATGGCATCATCTAGTCAGAGACTGCGTAACATAGACAAAAGCAAGCCATGGTCAACTGTATCAAAGGCCTTGCTTAGATCCTGTGCCACCGACTGCTTCCTAGCCCATGCCTGGTAAGCAGAGATGGCTGCCAGGTGCACCTTAAGGGTCGTCAACTGAAGCCCTTGCTGAGAAGGGGACCACAGGTAGTCCAGAATGCTTGCCAAGGGACAGTCGGAAGGGTCCAAGCCCTTCCCCTGACACCAAATGGAGAATCTCTTCCATTTGAAGGCGTAGCATTTCCTGGTCGACTCCTTACAGGACTCCTCAATGACGTTGAGGACCTCGTCGGAAAGACCCAAGGCCTGGAACTCTAGCCGCTCAGGAACCAGACCGTCAGGTGCAGGGATTGAAGGTCCGGATGGAATACCTTCCCCTGATTGACTGAGATCAGGTCCGGGCGGGCTGGAAGCAGCCTCTGGAGCCTGGAGCTGAGGCTGAGGAGATCTGGATACCAGAACTGGTGGGGCCAGTCTGGGGCTACCAGAATCACATGCGCCTTGTCCCTCCTCGCCTTGAGAAGCACCTTGTGGATCAAGAGAAATGGGAGAAAGGTGTAGAAGAGGCCCAGGGTCCACGGCCTCGAGAAGGCATTCCCCTGCAGCGAGCCCTGCTGAGGGGGGCAGGCATGCAACAGACTCGGGTTTGCATCCTCCCTGGAGGCAAACGGGTCCACGTGAGGCATGCCCCAGTGGGAGAACAGGTCTTGTACTACCTCTGGCAGGAGAGACCACTCGTGAGATGCAGCCCCTATCCGGCTTAGGGCATTGGCCAGGGTGTTGGAGGCTCCTGCCACGTGAATGGCTAGGAGATCCACCTCCAGGCTGCACACGAGGGACCATATGCGGAGAGCTTCCTTGCATAACAGCATGGAGCGCGTCCCGCCCTGACAGTTCAGATAGTACATGGTCGTGGTATTGTCCGTCTGGACCTGAACCACTTGACCCCGTAGAAACGGAGCGAAGGCGGTGAGAGCTAGATGGACCGCTCGGAGCTTCAGCAGGTTGACATGGCATCGGGACTCCTGAGGGGACCAGAGGCCGTGCCTCGGTGTTCCCCCATATGGGCACCCCCACCCATCAGAGATGCATCGGTCGATAGAGAGACCCTCGGTTCAGGGCGGATGAACAGGATGCCCTCCTGCAGATGTGCCGGAACGATCCACCATTGGAGAGCGTTCCACATCTCCTGGGTCACTGTCACGGGCTGGTTCAATGGATCGCAGCATTGTGACCACTGACTGGCCAGTCCCCACTGAAGGGGACGCATGTACCAATGGACCACGCTGGTGCAGGCTGCCATGAGGCTCAGGAGGCGCAGGAAGTCCCGGACAGGGCACAATTGCCCAACCAGAAATGATTGGGCAAAGGAGGAAAGAACCTCGGCCCTGTCCGCTGGGAGCCGTGCTCTGGCTCGTAGAGAGTCGAGCTCTGCCCCGATGAATAGTATCACCTGCTTTGGCATGAATTCCGACTTGGCCTCGTTGATGAGGAGGCAAACCTGGAGGGCCAGATCTCTGGACTGCTCTGCCTCTGCCCTGGAGGGGGCTGTAATCAGCCAGTCGTCCAGGTAGGGGTACACCCAGATCCTTGGGCGCCGCAGGAATGCTGTCACCACTGCCATGCATTTGGTGAAGACCCTGGGAGCTAGGGAGAGGCCGAAGGGCATGGCCCAGAACTTGTAAAGGGATCCCTCCGCTCTGAAACAGAGGAATCTCTGATGGGACGGACGGATTGGGACGTGAAAGAACGCATCCTGGAGGTCCAGGGAACAGAACCACATGCCTCGTTCCAAGGATGGGATTATCTGAGCCAGAGTGACCATCCTGAAGGTCCAAGACGTTAGAAACTTGTTCAGGTCGTGCAGGTCGAGAATGGGGCGCCAGCCCCCCATCCGTTTTGGGACCAGGAAGTACCTGGACACAAACCCCGGGTCTGGAGGAGGCTCTGCCACCTTCCTGATCACCTTTTTTTGAGGAGCAGGGCAATATCGGCTCGGCGGGCCGACAGCGAGGCCGCGGACCCTGTGGCCCCCCGAGGGGCGACGGCTCGAAAGGGTGGAGCCTGCTTGAACTCCAGAGGCAGGCCTTTTCCTTCGACATCCAACACCCAGCGGTCCGTGGTGACAGCGGACCAAGTGGAAAGGAAGTGGTGGAGCCGTCCCCCCACGGGGGGGGGAACCCAAGGGGGAGTGACGAGGCTGGGGGCGGCACCTCTTAACCCGTCACTGGGCAGGCTTGGAGGAGGAACCGGCTGAGGGACCTCCTGGGTCTTTACCTCCTTGCTTCCTGTTGGAGGAAGCCGCCGGCTTGGGTTTGAGACGCCAAGCGTGAGCCTGCTGGCCCTGTTGCTGGTGCTGCTGGGCCAGTCGAGATGCAGGGGCCGAAGGATGAAAGGACTTCTGCTGATGACAGCGGCCTGTGTCCCTCTGGGTGGAGGTGACAGAGTCCAGGGTGGCATTGGACTTCTCGATCCGCTGGAGGTGTCCCTCCACTCCAGGGCCAAAGAGGTCAGTCCCCAAGAAGGGGACATCCGTCAACTTGTGCTGGGTATCCGCCGTGAAGGTGGATATCCTCAGCCACACCCTGTGGTACATGGCCACCGCAGCCACTACTGACCTGGCACAGGAATCGCCTATGTCCAGAGCAGTCTGAAGCTGCTGCTTCGCCACCGCCCTACCCTGGTCCTGCACCTGGCAGACCATGGTCTGCAGGTCAGTCTGGAGATGAGGACCAACCTCATCCAGGGAGCCCAAGAGGACGTGGGAGAAGTGTGCCATCAGCACGGCCGAGCTGGCCTGTCAGAGGCTGAGGGAGGACGCAGCATACACCTTGCGCCTGGCAAAGTCCAGCTTTTTGGACTCTTTGTCAGAGGCTTATCCACTCTACTCGAGCCGGAAAACACTGTTGCAGACTAACCCCTCGGCAGAGTGGTGCTCCGAGAAACCGGGCAAAGAGCCAGTAGGGACCGCAAACTTCCTGACCATCCTGGTCGAGGGCGCAGGACAGGAAGCAGGCCGCTGCCAAAGCTCCAAGGCTGGGCCGACAATGGCCTCAGCCACCGGAAAGGCCTCCGTGGGGGAATCCCCTTGGTCCAGTATCTCCGTCAGGGGATACTTGGCCCGGTTGGACACGGGCTTGAGCTGCATCCTGGTGGACTCCGAGATGAGTTGAAGCAGACCCAAGAAGGACGATGGGCTATTGTCCAATGACTGGCCCTTGGAGGACTCCAGGTCGACCTGCCTGGAGAACAGGGAGGAGTCATCTTCAGATTCCGAAGAGTCTGCAAAGAGCTTCCTCGGCCCTGAGCCACAGTCTACCTGCTGAGGACGGTCGAGAATGAGGGTGACCGACAACCTGTGAGGCAGGCTGTGACCCGACTGAGAATCCTTGGTCGGTGCCCCAGACTTCGGTTGTGGAGGCGGAGGTTCCACCACAATCGGTGGAGCAGCTAGTTTTGGCCAAGCAACTGGCCCTGGAACGGGCAGCTCGACTGGGGCGAGCGGTTGCTTCAGTCGTTCGGGCGACAGCCACTTGATGGCCGGGGTCTGGACCGGAGTCAGTTTAGCCCCGGACAACAGCAACTGCTGCCACATAAGCTCCTCACAGCGCCGACGTAATTTACGCCGAAGCCTCCCCTCATCCAAGGAAGAGGACGAGGAGGAACGGTGTCTCCGCTTACCTCGGTACCGAGACCGCCGATGTTGGTGGGAATGGCTAGACCGAGAAGAGGTCCGAGACCGACACCCTCGGGGGGACTGAGGGTGGGTATGGGAAGGGACGGGGGACACCCGCTCTTCCCTCAGCTCAGGTACTTTAACCGGGGACTGTGGCCCAGAAGGCACAGGCAGATCCTCGGTATCCATCGGGGGGGACCGGTGAAGGAGGGTTGTTGGCTTCTCCAGTCGACAGCCCGTCTAACGGATCGAGAAAAATCTTGACTTTGACGGGAGTCTCGGCAGGCTGGCCTGATGGGGGCACCGTGAAGCCAGTGGCCTCGGCCGCAACCTCGACCGAAGTCGACAGTTGGCTGTCTGGGGAAGGGGACCTCTCCCGCTCCCATGAACGCTGATGGTGGGACTTACCTTTTGACTCCTTCTAGGGCCGAGAAGAATGTCCCGATGGCCCCTCTCCCTTCGTGGAAAGGGACTGACAAAGCTCCTTGAACAAAGCCGTATACGAGGAACTCGGAGAGAGCGGGATAAATGCCACGGCCGAGGAGGAGGAAGATGCGCCTTGGCCGCCTCCTCGAGGTGATCATCTGCTAGAGCTGCTCAGCCAAGCCAGCCACCGCGACACCGGCCATGAGCCTCTTTTTGAGTTTTACTGGCGGGAAGCGTTCTGGGAGCCCGGAGCTTCAGTCGGGCAGCACGATCATCCAGGACGTTGGCCGAGAAAGAGCGGCACAATTTGCAGGCCTGCGGGTTGTGATCTAGGCCTAGGCAGTAGACGCACGTGGAGTACGGATCCGTCCTGGACATTTTCTGCCTGCAAGGGCACCTCTGAAAGCCGGGAATAGATTTGTCCATTGCAGCCATGAGGGAAGATGAAGACCGGAGTTTAGAAAACTTCAAAACAATTTCGGACGAACCGAAGAGTTAGGATCCAGTCTAAAATGCAGATCGCTAAGGAGGGAACCTGAGCTTCCAAGCGGTAAGGAAGATCTGGAGTCATGGGGCGGAGCCGAGAGTTTTACCACCCGGGTGGGTGGGAGGAGCCAGCTTGAAGACCTTCCGGCAAGATTTAAAGTGGCAAGGAACCTGCCAGAAAGTATGGATGAACAACATATCCATGTCCCTAGAATCGGAACTCACAGCGGTGCACGTTCCAGGAGTACAAAACACATTAACAGACAGCCTCAGACGCACTCTGTCTCAGGCCCATGAGTGGGAACTACTACAGGAAGTAGTAGATAATCTATTCAAAAGATGGGGAATTCCTGAACTGTATCTTTTTGCGTCCCCGCACAATGCCAAACTGCCCAGTTCTAGGGACGTAGACATGTTCTAGCCACACATTCTGGCAGTGTCCTTTCCCCTTTAAGATGTGCCGGAAAGTCTTCAAGCTGGCTCCTCCCACCTATCTGTGTGGTATATCCCTTGGCTCTGCCCCATGATGCCAGATCTTTCTTTCCACTGGAAAAAGGTTCCCTCCTTTGTGCTCCCGCATTATAGGCCCTAGCACTTTTTGAATCCGTTTGGAATGCTTTCTAAAGTTTGTTACCTTTAGGTACTAGTCTTCAAGCTCCCGACTGTGATGGAGGACAAGTTCTCACTCAGATTTTGCCAGTGTCCATGCGGGCAGAAGATGTGGAAGACTGACTTCCACACTACGTGCGTCTACTGCCTGGACCACGAACACGATACCCAGGTCTGTGACATTTGCCTGTCGTTTAACGCAACGGTCCTCCAGGACTACTTTGCCCATCTTGAGTTGGGCCGCCTTGAAAAACTGCATCTGCCAGTCAAATTTAAAGATGCCTATTCGATGGTCTCCACAGCTGCGTGGTCTGCCAAGCAGATGGAACAGCTTATGAACTTCTAGGAGGAGACTACTCGGGTCGCCGCTCTGTCTTCCCTGGCTTCTGCCTTCATTCTGCTCCAGTTGGGCTCCACCTTTTCAGGCTCCTTCAAGGAGCTGTGCCAGTCCCTCCTGATTAAGGGTCAGGGCCCTCTGGTGCTCACAGCTCCCGCTTGCACAAAGACAAGGAGTCGAAGAAAGAAACTCGGACATTTATGGGACTGGGAATGTTCTCAGTCTCAGGACTCCCAGGTTTTGACCATGGTTGAAACCACGGCCTTGGCCACTTGCTTCATGGAAACCCTGTCAGGCCAGTCTGTTTAGACGCCGGCCGATGATGTGGCCAAGATTGTTTTCAACCCTATCGACCAGTTGTCCTCCAGAGAGGCTGACAATTCTCTTTTCAGGACTCCAGTCCTGCCTGTTACCTCAGAAGGGGCTGCTCAGTCCGCTGAGCAGATCCCTCTGGTCACTGACTCAGACCAGGAGGAGCCGTGGCATTCTCTGGCTCCCTCAGAGATCCCCAGTGGCACCCGGCGGCTGGCCGTTGAGGTCCCTGTCTTTCTCCAATGGAATTAGAGCAGCTCCCGGCTGTCGCCGGCACCCACACTCTTGGCACCACTGGAAGTGGTGCCGTCGCTAGTACTCATCTTCATCCTCCTCTGGTGAGGATAGGCTTCAGCACAAGTTGCGCTGATGCTACGAAGACCTCATGTGGCAACAGTTGGTGCTGGCTGGTCTGAAGCCGGCCCTGGTTCCCACACCGGCTATCACTTTGTAGTCACCTGACAGGCTGACACAGACTCCCTCTGTGGAATCGGTTGAGACCATCTTTCCCCGCAGCGGAGTTGGTTTAGACTGTCTTCATTCAGCTGAAGCTGGCCTCTCCACCAGTTGTAGTGGAGCCACCGCCCAAACAGCCATCAACTGGCGCTCTGACCAAGGAGTCTCAGCCGGCCGCGGGGCTTCCTCATTGGCTGTCAGTCACCATTACATCTGACTGGCCACAGCGGGTCAAAGGTGACTCTGGCATCGGCTGCTTTATGCGGACTCTTCAGAGTCAGATGATTCCTCGCTGCACTCCCCTTCGGTCAATGAGGAGTCCGTGGGGATCTCTCAACAGAGGAAGGGACCACTTCCTTCCTAGGCATCCTCCACCTGATCTGAGTCTACAGGGATGAAGATGGAGCCTGTCCAGAAGTGGGCTCACTATCCTCTTACAGAAATTCTGGACAAAGCGGACTCTTTGATGGAGGCTTTTCCAGTGGCCAAGGCCATTGTCAGTCTAGCCTTAGAGCTTTGGCAGCGTCTGACACCTTTGGCCCGAATGGCCAGCAAATATGCGATGCCCATCGGTACCCTCTCAGCAGGGTGGGACAAACCAGGTAGCCAGGTGGCCAATGGTTGCTTAAAAAGTTGGTTTGGCTACCAAATTTTCAAAGTTATTGGCCAACTTGACTGTCTGCCTACAAAGTGATTTTTGAGCCCTTAAAAAGGATGGCCATTACAAATATTGGTTTGGCTACCACATTTTAAAAGCTAGTAGCCAAACTGACCACCAGCTCACAAACTGATTTGTCCCACCCTGCCCCTCAGGTTTCAAGGAGCACCCTCGGCCAAGGGTCTGGTGGCCGTCTCAGTGTTTAGGTGCTCTGGCAATGTCTGGGACGTCGACAAGTCACTGGAAAAGGAGTCCAAGAAATAGGACCATTTGGCAAAAAAAGTTTGCGCTGCCTACTCGCTTGGTCTCCATCCGGCGAGCTCTGCTGTATTGATGGCACATTTCTCCCATGCCCTTTTGGGCTCTCTGGATGATGTGATTCCTCACCTGCCTACAAACCTCCAGACCACGGTCAAGCAGATCCGAGATCTGGGCTGGGCTGTGGCCAAACAGCAAATGCAGACTGCTGTGGATCTGGGGGATTCCTGTGCCCACTCAGTAGTGGCACCAGTGATGGCCACAGTGGTGGACTCTGTCTGTTGTAGCTGAGACAGAGAGCAGCCACCAGCTTCCTTATAGCAAGGAGGTGATTTAATAGAGTACACTGAGTTGAATTCTTAATTTTGAGGCCTGTGTAAGTAAATAGAAGTCAGTGTTTTGGTTCTCTGTTTTTGGGGTTCACTTTTCTTAGTGTAACTTTTCTGCCAGGGAGGAAGTCTAGCTGGGAGAATATTTCTAGTCATTTGTGACTAGACCTGTTACTTAAACTTTGAAATGGGCATCTGAAAGGAAGGAAGGAAGGCACTCGCCGAAATGGTGGGTCAGAGTTGTAGTTGATTGTTTCTGTAGGGTACGGGCCTACCATTTGAAATGGACAGTCGGGTTTTCAGTTTCTGTCACTGCCTACATAGATACATAGATACATAGACAGTGTCAGCAGATAAGGGCCCATTTGAGCTTGTAAGTTCAGTTTGTTTTCCTAGAAGTCTGTTTCCCCTTACCCCCGACCTCTAGAATTCCTTTATGTCTATCCCATGTATTCTTAAATCGCGTGATTGTTTCAGCCCCCACCACTTCCTCTGGCAGGGTGTTCCACTTGTCCACCACCCGTTCTGTGAAGAAATTCTTTCTCATGTTTCCTCTGAATCGTCCTCCCTCCAACTTCATCCCATGCCCTCTAGTCCTGGGACATCTTTTTCGCTTAAAAATAGTGTTTTCCTGTACCCTGTTCCTCCCTGTAAGATACTTGTATGCCTCTATCATATCCCCTCTCTCCCTCCTCTCCTCCAGGGAGTACATGTTCAGTTCCTTCAACCTGTCTTCATAGGACTTGTGATGCAATCCATGCACCATCTTTGTTGCCCTCCTCTGAACCTTCTCTACCCTGTCTATGTCCTTACGTAGGTATGGTCTCCAGAACTGTACACTGTACTCCAGGTGGGGCCTCACTAGTGTCTTGTATAGCAGAATTATGACCTCCTTTTCCTGCTGGTGATGCCCTGCCTATACATCCCAGCATCCTATTTGCTTTACCGCTGCCTTGTCACACTGTTTCCCTACCTTGAGGTCATCAGAGATGACAACCCCAAGATCCCTTTCCTGCTTGGTGCATGCTATATCCTCACCCCCAACTGATATATTGTGCCAGGGTTTTTGTGCCCCATATGCATTATCTTGCACTTCTTTGCATTGAATTTCAACTGCCAACCCTGACCATTCTTCAAGTTTCTGCAGGTCGCTTCTCATTCTGTCTACACCCTCTGGTGTGTCTACTCTATTACAGAGCTTTGTGTCATCAGCGAACAGTGAAATTCTGCCTTCTAGATCCTGCGCCAATGTCACTGATGAAGATGTTGAATAGGACCGGTCCCAGCACTGATCCCTGTGGTACCCACTGGTCACTCTTCCTCTGTGGAGTGACAGCCATTTACCACCACCCTCTGTGTCCTGCCACCCAGCCAGTTACCTACCCACCACACTATTGTCCTGCCCACATCCATATTCCCCAGTTTGTGTAATAGTCTTCACGTGGCACAGTGTCAAAGGCCTTGCTGAAGTCCAGATAGGCCATGTCCACTGCCCTCCCCTGATCCACCTCCCTAGTCACCCAGTCAAAAATTCAACGAGGTTGGTCTGACATGACCTCCCCTGGTGAAGCCATGCTGCCTTGGGTCCTGTAGTCCATTGATAACCAGATGTTCCACCAATCTCTCTTCAGTAGTGCTTCCATGATCTTCCCCACTACCGAGGTGAGGCTGACTGGTCTGTAGTTCCCTGCTTCCTCTTTGTTCCCACTTTTGTATAAGGGGGCTACATCTGCTATCCTCCAGTCTTTGGGTACCTCCCCTGTTTCTAGTGATTGGCTAAACAGGATAGCCAGAGGTTCAGCCACCACCTCTTAGTTCTTTAAGGACCCTGGGGTGCACCCCGTCTGGCTCCATTGCTTTATCAACTCTTATTACTTCCAGTTCCTTCAGGACCCTTTCTCATGTAAAGGGCTTGTGTCCATTTCTGCACCATTCTCACCCTTGTACTCCCTTCAGACCCATTACCCTCCTCTTCCTCAGTAAAGACTGAGCAAGAATACCTGTTCAATATGTCAGCTTTACTGTTGTCATCCTCCCACTTGGCTCCCATCCTCCCCTTCAGTCTCACTATCCCTCCCTTTGTCTTTCTTTTTCACTTATGTACCTGTAAAAGGTTTTGTCCCTCTACCCACTGATTTTGCAATGTGTTCTGTCTGAGCTTTGCTTCCTTACTGACCTCCTGCCTCCCTTGCTTCTCCTGGTACTTCTCCCTATCCCTTCTGCCTGTGTCTTTTGTATTGCCTGAATGCAATCTTTTTGGCTTTCACTTTCTTTGATACCTCTTTGGAAAACCATAATGGTCTCCTCTTCCTTTTCTTCTTGTTAACCTGCTTAATGCATAATTCTGTTGTTCTTGTAATCCCCATTTTAAATACTGCCCACTGTTCCTCAACCCCTGCTTCCTGTCCCATTCCCCTTAATGCCTCTTTCAAGTATCTCCCCATTTTCCCAAAGTCTGCCCCCCTAAAATCCAGGATACGTGTTTTTGTGTGGTTTGGTTCTGCTCTTTCTGTGATTTCAAACCACAATGACTGGTGGTCACTGTTTTCCAGGTGCTCCCCCACTGTTACCCCCATCACACTGTCCCTGTTTGTGAGCACAAGGTCCAGTATTGCCTTCTGCCGAGTTGGTTCCATGACCAGTTGCCTGTTCTTTTTCCATAACTTGTGCTGGCTGTACAATCTCAGCTTGGATTTCTCTCTCTGCTAGTTTGGCTGCCATTCTCCTGGTAACCACTCCTGGACTTTTCTGCTGCAGAATCCATACCTTTCTCTATGCTTCCCTGGTACTAGGTCCAGTACCCACACACACAACTCCTGGCTTCAAGTATGCACGGCATAATCCCACTTCTAAAATCATCTGTTGTCGTGGCACAGGTCAGGAAGCATAGGAAAAATGAGGAGCAGTTGTAGAATTTGCAAAAAGTATTTATTAGTACTAGCAGTAACTTAAAAAAATAAACTTGTTCAGTATAACTATTTACAAAGGCAGAATAAACAGAGATGATCCATCTGAGTTTTCCTTCAATCTCTGTCTCACCTAAAACATTGCAGTTTTGTTTTATGAGTTTTTGCAACCCACCTCCTCAACAAGCATCCTGTTTTTTTTTCTTCTAAAAGGTTCATGTACGTTTCAGGCAGGTGCAGCAAGAACACAATATACCAGAACTGAGGCCCCTTCTCCAAAACTCCTGAAAAAGGGCTTAAAAACTGCTGTCAGGTTAACTCCTTGAGTTCCCAATAGCTTTTTGCATTCATCTCAAACTATAATTATATGCATTTCAACAGTAACACTATATAACTTCTAAACAAATGAATCCCAATAACAATTATATTTCCACATAATGAGTTGCATATATTTTTATACCAACAGATATGCAAGGGAGGAAAAGACAGAAACAGCAAGGGGAGACGAGACAGTGAGGGGCAGAGAACTGCAAGACTGTCGGGGTGATCAGATCCTAGGTCTCACGAGAAAATTTGGTTGCGCAACCAGTCAGACAAGACAGTAAAGGAAAACAGAACAGATCCCTGCATTTAAACTCTCCAACAACTGGGACAGGGTCCTATTCAACCCGGTCACATATACGTCCAGTAACATGGGGGCCAATTCTTGTTTGAAAGTTTTATTAAATATCGGGACAAAACTGTCAAGTCCCAGAGCTTTGTCAGTAGGAAGACTGTTATTGGTGGCTATGACTTCTTCGAGTGTAAATGGTCCTTTCATTACCTCCTGCTGATCCTCTGACAGGAAGGGAAAATCAATTCTAGTAAGAAAGTCTGCCAAGGAGGTAGTGAATTCCATGTTGTGGGGAGGGGCAGTATGAAGTGTCTGGTAAAACTCATGGAAAAGATTTACCATTTTAGTTGGATCTGCTGGTGTAGTGCCTGCCTTAGGGTCAAAAACAGCTGGAATCCATTTTGTTTCTCTTTGCTAGCTAGTAATTTTTCAGCCTTTTCTCCCTGACCAATGTGACATGCCCGAATACGTGGCCGAGCACATTACTTTATCTAGGAGATAGGTGGAATATTTAGATCTCAGATCTGTGAGTTCAAACCAGGATTGATTATTAGAGGAGGAGAAGAGGTGACACTCCAATTCCCTAATTCTGGTCAGCCACAGCTTCACTTGAGCCTCTGCTTTTCAATTTTTAACACAGGCTATCTGAAGGAATCCCCCAAAATTGCCTTCATAGTTTCCGATAGCATGTCTGTTTTCATGGTAGAATTCTTATTCTCTTCCTAGGCCTGACGTGTATATGTCTTATATGTTCTTTAACATAAGAGTTCTCTAAAAGTGATGTATTGCGGGACCAAGTGCTCGATCGTGGAAGGGGGTGAGGTAATGCAAGAGCCATGGAGATGGGAAGAGTGGTCTGAAAATGCTGGGGTGAATCACAACCTCCTTCACCACTGCGAACAGGGAATTTATGATTAAAAAATAGTAAATTCTTGTGTAGACCGTGTAGGGGTTAGAATAAAAGGTAGTCTTTTATATCAGGGTGGAACACCCTCCAGGGGTCAACCAGGACAAGTCTTGAACAAATTCTCTTATGGCCCTCTGCGCAGGAGAGAGGCCCACCTTTTTATGGAAAGATCTATCTAAATCATTTGAGAAGGCCAGGTTCCAATCCCCTGCTAATATATAAGGAGCATTTGTAATACAGGCTAACAGAGTGCCCAAGGGAGGGAAAAAGGATGGGGAATCCGTATTTGGGCCATAAATACAACCCAGAACCACTTCTTGGCTGGCTAATTTGCCATGTATGATAATGTATCTCCCTCTCTGGATCCTTCCAGTCTTGAATAAGACTGAAAGGCACAGATTTCTGAATTAAAATAGCCACACACCCCCGGCGAGCACTTGGTCCCATCCCATACACTTGATTAACCTACATTTTTTTAAAGCCATTACTTGTGTTTCAGGAATATGCGTTTCCTGCAGCCATACAATATGGGGGTCATATTTTTTTTAAGATGCCTGAGGATGCAGCATTTCTTTGTATCATCTTTCCCTCCTTTTAATGTTCCAGGAAATTATTTTCCATCTACTCCTGTTGTTTCTAACCTAAGTCCTAAGAAGCGGCTGTCTCCCTTCTCCATTTGTGTCTGGCAGCTCCCTCCCCTCCCAATCTGAATCTCCCTTAAAAGGGAGGCCCCAGTAAATATCCCCCCTTCCCCAAACTTTCATAAACAAATAAATAAAATTGTTCTGGAACGTTCTACACCGGGCCGGAAGCCCTCTCCTATCCATCTGGCCCATCACTACCCTGGAATGAGGAGCTTCCTGGGAGACCTCCCCAACTTATAAAGTATCCTACCCCCTCCATCTCCACCCACATAAACTTAATATGAATTAATATTAACTCCTTCATTTTAAAGGGAGGATATAACTGAGAATCCTAGCATCATGTGTATTCCTCCTGTTAACTTAAGAATGAATTAAGGTAACCAAGTGCGTGTGCCAGTAAAATATTTCCTTGCTAAATCAATGCAGATCCCTAAATCTTGGTCTAGTCGGGGGGGGGGGGTTCTTGAAACAAAAATCCTGTACACATTTGTGCCTATAAATTCCAAATCCAAGATTAATCTGTAAACTCCCCTGACTTTCCTAAATCTTTGCCCAATCCCATAAATTTTGCTCTGATCCAACTCTCAAGAAGTTGGTGCAAAAACAGTCCACGTGAGCCAATGTTTTAGCTGTCACAGCCTCATTAACTCTGGGGCTGTGTGTATTGTGGGCAAGACCTTTTATCCTAGCTAGTATTATTTAAATACTATCTCTTCCCTACCCCCCAATAACGACATTGATATCCATCAAATGAACCTGTATGACAGATTAACTCAGTTATTCAAATCCCCTATAAACAACATATAATTCTGTTTTATTTATTTATTAGCTTTTGGTAACTGGGTAAGTGCACTAGGCAACAGTCCTGCCTATTTTCAGGCACAACCTGGGAGAGTACAACAAGAATACAATGATTACATCAGGACAATTCAGTAACAATAAAAATAGGTACAGTCACTTACAAGCTGGGTGGACATACATAATAATAAAACAGTACAATTTATACAATCACAATAGCTAGATATAACAAGATAGATAATTCCTAGATCTCTACAATTATAGGAGAAATAGGGAGTGGACTCCCAGTTAATTGCAGTTGCAGTTACCTAGTGCATACAGATGGGAGAACAGTTAACACTTGAAGGAGAGTTGGGGGTGTTTAACGGGAAGAGTTCCAGAATTTAGGAGCAAAATAGGAAAGCCAGTTCCCCATTTTTTGTAGTGCAAGGCCAAACTGATAGCATGAGGGACGGATGAGGACCTGAGCGAGCGGACGCAGGAGACCGGAGTAAGCATGTCTCCTATGGAGGCCGAACTGGGTGGTCTGATGAGGGAGTCGACAAAGCACCCTAGGGAGTAAGAACGGAGGTCTTTGGAGATGGCCAGTTTAGGCCAGAGTAGAGCAGGCAGTGATGAGTAAGTCGAGGAGCTGGTAAGGCAAACCTACAGATATTGTTGTAGGATGTGTCCCACTTGCTGAGCACACTAGTATTGGCTCAGAAGAAAACTGGGAGGGCATAAAGGAGTCGAGGGAATAGCATGCCTCTAGCTACTGCTATCCTAGCAGAAGGGGTGAGTGAGTGAGTGGTGTACACGATAGGCTTCGCCAGTTCTGGCATTGACAGACTGACACCCCTCATTGACATGTAAAGAAAAATCAAGAACAGGATCAAGCGTAACCCCGAAGTATTTGAAAGTCCCGGTATTAGACAGCATTACATTCCCGACAGTGGACAAGGAGCTTAGGGGATTCAGAGAGCACTTTTTTTAGATGATCCGAACAGCATGGCCTGAGTCTTACCTGTGTTAAAGATTTGCTGGTTAGCAGAGAGCCAGGATTGAAGGGATTGAAAGTCATGTGAGAGGTTTAGGTCAATGTCAGCAATAGACTTGGCAGAATAGTAAAGCACTAGATCATCGGCGTACATGAGTAGGCTGCTGTGAAGGGAAGGACTAGGAGTATCATTTAGGAAGAGGGAGAAGAGAAGAGAAGATGACAAAGTATAGAACCCTGTGGAACACCACGGGTAATAGGGACAGGGGAGGAGAGAACCTTACAGTAGGAAACCGTCTGAGAGCGGTTGTCCAGGTAACTACCGAACCGGGATAGGGTGGAGTCAGAGGCACCCATGGCTTGTAACTTGGACAGTAGAAGCGGGTGGTGAATCTTATCAAAAGCTTTAGAGAGGTCAGTGAACACAGCACCTCTGAGCAGGCCCTTATCCATATTACTTTTGATATCACTCGTAAGCAGGGTCAGTGCGGTAGTAGTACTGTGCCCCACCCTAAAGCCATGTTGGGAAGGGGATTGAAGATTAAACTTAAGAAGGTACTCTGAGACCTGACGATGGACGAGTTACTCCAGAAGCTTGCTGAGAGTGGGGAGCAGAGAGATGGGACGGTAATTGGACAGTAGTTAGCGTCACCCTTCTTAAAAACCAGTATAGTTCTAGCCATTTTCCAGATCAAGGGGACCAAGGCAGTGCTAATAGAAAGCTTGTAAAGCCTGATTATAGGCCTAGCAAGCCATGCAGCAAACAGCCTGATAATCCCTGGTTCAAACAACATGAAGTCTTGCTATATTATAGACATTAGCAGAATACACAGTATATGGCAGCCTCTCTGGGACTCAGGCAAGCAAATTATATGGCTTATGTAGCTAGGTATCAGAAATCTAGACACGCCTCAGTGAACAGTCGCTCCGGAATTTCTCCTTCTGCTCGGTTCATTTCTCGGTTTTAAAGAGTGTTTTCTCGGTTGGATTTAACTGAGAATAGTTTTATTTAACATAAAACCGTTCAGTTCAAGCTCTATCTGTAGTAACCGTAAGTAAATGAAGGTTTTGTCTGTGTGGAACTTATAAGATTATCGGTTCGGTTTGAGACCGATGGGTGGGTTAAAACTCATAGTTGTCATAATTAAACACTTGTTCCAGCATTCATTCAAAAGAAATTGAGAAGGTATAGGTAGAAATTTAGGAAAATAGTGTTTACTAAAATGTAAATAGAATAAATACCAGATACAGAACATATAACATCAGTACTTACAGTCAACAAAATCATTGGAAAATTACAGAACAAAAGCTCCTGCAAAATACTTAAAAGTTCCAGCTGAATTATATATTTCTAAGTGCCTAGTTTCAGTCTAGAGACCCAAGGTCTCACTCCTGTGGAATTCAGAGATTAAAAGCAATTTTCTCTTCAGATGCTTGACTATTTCAAAATCCCTTTCCGCCCTTGGTGAGGTCACAGTTAGATCCTGCAATAATTCTTAGTATAATTATCCAAACAGATGATATGTTACTACTGGAAAAATCAGGAGTTAGCAATTTTTAAATATGACAGTCTTTCATCAAAAGCATTTCCTTTGATGTCTCTCTGCTGGCTTCCTGTTTTGCAAGAATGATTTCAGGTTTATGACTTTTAACAAGATTGTTAAAAAAGTTGTCTCTTCTTTCAGGATCATAAAATTCAAACCTTCAGCTCTCAAAAGGCATATTTTACTATGTCTTATCACCTGGCATCTGGCAGGAAGCCCTGTGTGTCAAGACAGGACAGGAACCCTTCAATTAGTGGTTCCCACTGGCCAGTTTATGACATCCTGCTGCTTCAGTCACACTGACACTTTTGAGATCAAAGGTCAAGCCTCCTCACACTGGCTGACTGTGTCCTAGGCAGACAATCACATAAACATTTATCTGCGATACAAATATTATACATATAATAATAAGCAGGTGGCAGAGCGTCACAATTAGTACTACCAGCAACGTAAAACAAACTTATTCAGTATAACTATTTACAAAGGCAGAATAAACAAAGAAGATCCATCTGAGTTTTCCTTCAATCTCTGTGTCTCTTGCAAGAAATTACAGCTCTGTTTTATAAGTCCTTACAATCCTCCTCATTAACAAGCATCCTGTTTTTTCTAAAATGTTCTTGTAAATTTCCAATGTACTTGTAAGTGTCAGCCAGGTGCAGCAAGAACACAATGTCCCAGAACTGAGGCCCCTTCTCCACAGCTCTTCTGAAAAAGGGCTTAAACACTGCTCTCAGGTTAACCCCTTGAGTTCAATAGCTTTTGCAAACATCTCAAACTTTAATTATATACGCTTCAACAGTAACACTATATCATTTCTAACTAAAGGGATCCTACTATCAGTTACATTTCCACACAATGACTTGCATTTATTTTTATACCAGCAGATATGCAAGGGAGGAAAAGACAGAACAGCAAGTGAGGGTAGAGAGACAGTGAGAGGCAGAGAACTGTGAGACTGTCGGGGTGATCAAGTCCTAGGTTTCACAGGAAAATTTGGTTGTGCAACCAGACAAGAAACAGGAAAAGAAAGAACAGAACAGATCCCTGCATTCAAACTCTCCATAACAATTGGGACAGGGTACTATTCAACACTTTCACACCCACAAAAACATGCCATGCACAGATGACTGACGTAGTTGCCGGGGGAGGAGTCCACCCAGTGGATAAGTTCCAGTACCAGTCACTCTGCCACATGTTAGTAGACACTAACAAGTGTTGCATTCGCTAACATGCTTGCTTGCTTAAAACACAGATGTTTTGACATGTCACAGCACTACGGCCAGAGCCCCAGGCAAATGCCACTACAACCATAGCCTCCCCTCTCCCACCAGGCCTTCACCTTTAGGTCCTCTGCAGTGCTGGAGACTGACAGATTTTTTGCTGCTCCTACTGGCAATCTCCGGTTGTCCAGTAGCCCACCCCCACATTTGCACCTCGAACTCCAATATATCCATTGCAGCCAAGGGAACCTCAACCCTAGTAGCCTCTGCCCCAAGCAGCTGACTCTGTGCATGCTCTAATGTGCAAGGTCTAATGGTGATCTCTGCCTCCCTGCCAGACTCCTGCATGGTAGTCACTGTTTTCAATATACCTGCAATAGTTATAGTGGTGTATAACTCTGTGATCACTCTTTGTGAGAGTCACTATGCTGTCTGTTAATGACTGCATGAAGACCCCTGCTCTTTTTACCACACATTTGTAATGTCTTTAGTAACCATTGAAGAAATGGCTGTTATCCTGTTTGTGCATAGCTGGGTCACTCATGAGAGTCTCTGGCTAAGTGGTCACTGCAACAACTTACTTGCAAATCCCTTGTGAGTGTATGAGGACCCCAGGTGTTTTTTTTTTTTTTTTACCATTTTCCCTTAGGATAGCCAAACTGAGAGACAACATATGAACATATGAACATGAGAAAAGAGCCAGCAGAAGAAGAAGAAGACCACCAGGTCTATCGCGTCTGCTTGGTAAGTGATGCAGGGTCTGACCTTACAATTTACACCAATGACCCGCCCCCCCACTGTCCCTCCCTCTCCCCCTTCTCTTCCTCCTTGGTCACAAGGTTCCTTTTGCTTGTCCCAGGTTCTCGTGAATGCTCCTACCATCCTTGCTGATACCCCTCCTCTAGCAGCTCTTCCATATAGAAATGCTTCCTTATATCCGTTATGAATACCTCCCCATCATAGGTCTCATAGGTAAATACAGAGCTAAGGGGACTTTGACGTCCATAGTGCTTGCCAAAAATGACCATCTAGGAGCTTACCCAACTGGTGCAGCCAATCTAAATGGTGTTTAAATACTTCTGCCATAGTACTTTTCACTACTTTCCTTGGTAACGAATTCCAAATAGGGATGACTCTTTGGTCGTACCACATCTTTCTGTGCCAGGTTTTGCAATGTTCTCCTTGCAGCTGATAGAGGTGTGAACTAGTACTGTAATTTTTAGTTCTGAATGTTAGGCCCAATTTGCTCCAGAGCTCAGTCTCTTTAAAGGCTTTAAACAGTAGACACATATCCCCTCTTAATTTTCTGTACTCTAATGTATACAGATTTAATGTGTCCAACCTAGTACTGTAGTTTTTTCCCTTCATCTCCTTAACCTCCCATGTAGTCCTTTTCTGTACCCCCTAAAGCCTTGTAATATTGCCCTTATGATAGAGTGACCAAACTTGGGCACCATATTCCAATAAAGACCTCACCAATGTTCCGTACAGAGGCAACAATATCTCCCCTTCTCTACCTGAGATGTTTCTGAGTACACAATTTAATACCCCGTTTGCCTTTCTGGCAACACTAGTGCAGTGGGTAGAAAAGTAGAGGTTATTCGTAACTAAGATACCCAAATCCCTCGCTTCTGTTACTATTTTTAGTGTAATATCCGAAAAGTAATATGTGGCATTTTTGGTTTTGGATCCCAGATGCATTACTGTGTATTTATCTGAGTTCAGGTGCAACTGGTATGTTGCACACCAGTTGATAATATGGTCTAATACCTGCTGTAATTCCAAGTGGTCATTTGGATCCATATTCTAGCCACAACCAGCAGTCATCTTCAAATCTGGTGAGCCATACCTTCCTTGTTGCACCCAAAGTTGCCACACAGATATTAAACAGGACTGGGCCAAGGACCAACCCCTGGGGTACCCACTAGTGACCTCAGACCAATCTGACAGGGCACCCTAATATTAATCTGCTGTACTCTATTTGTTAACCAAGAGTTAATCCAAGATACAATGCTGTGGTGCAGTTCAATATTTTGAAGCCTCTCAATAAGTTGTTTATGAGGAGTTTATTGAAAGCTTTTGTAAAGTCTAGAAAGACCCGTCAACAGATCCCCTGTTGTCCAATACTTTACTAAACCTGTCATAAAATTGAAGCATATTTGCCTGATATGAATACCCCTTCCTGAAACCATGCTGAGTCGTATTATCCTCCAATTTATTTTCCTGTAAAATATTTATAATAAAATCTTTTATAATGCCCTCCAGCACTTTTTCCAGGACACTGGTCAGACTCTATGGTCTGTAATTAGATGGGTCATTTTTATTCCCTTTTTTATAAAGTGGTACCACCATAGCTTCCCTCCAGGTGTCTACAACCTCCTCCATATTCAGAGACAGTTGGAACAGGTGGCTTAAGGGCGGAGCTAATTCTTTAGCCACCTCCTTTAGCATTCTGGGACATACCTCTCAACTGTCACACATTACGAGGTACGTCACTCATTTTATCCCTCAGAAATCCTCTGTCCCACACTGAGAAGATGACATTCCACACTGACCACTGAGACTTTTAAGCAGAAATATATAATAATATACAATGCTAGGTTATCAGTAAACATTATTAGCATTAGTGCACTTATTTCCACAGTATTCTGAGCTTGCAATGTTATGTTTGATGATGCGTCCCACATTTTGTCACACATTTGGGTGATAAAAGGTTGAGAGGTATGTTCTGGGATGAAGCCTGCCTGTGCCTGGTGATTTATTTGGTTTTAGAGCTGCTAATCTGGATTGTACTCGTTCACTGATATTTTATAGGGTTATCCATAAGTGTATCTCTTGTTATTTAGAGGTGTCTCAATTTTACCTGTTTTGTTGAAAACCAAGGAAAAATATTCATTTTGTATATTAGCCATCTCCAAGTTTGTGGTTGCCAAGTTCCCATTTTTTTCCCTCAAGCGATCCTATTTTTTGTCCACCCCCTTTAATTCATTTACATAGGCATAAAATGCTTTATAAAATGGGCATGAAAATATAAGCTCACTGATTGGGTAGAAAATCAGTGTCATATGTGTATTACACATAGAAAAAAAAAGGGCAGTCAGAACTCATTACTCTGAATTAGAATGTTCAGTACTGAACATGCCAAACATAGAATGTTCACAAAGGCTCGGTTAGCCATCTTGTTATCCCGTTAAGCACCCTGCATACAAACATGTCGAACGAGTCTGTGAATTTCAATATTAGCTTAACTGAAGAGGAGCTAGAGGAAATCTTTAGAAATTAAACTAAACATAGAGGAAACCAGCATTCTTTGTCAAAAGCTGCTGACTATAACAGCGATCCTCCGACAGCGAACCAAAAGTAAACGAAACAAAATACTGCTGCTAAAACGAAGCCATCAGCCCAAGAAACCCTGATCACTCACCCTGACAGCAAGTCAGCCAGTTTGTCCATCTAGTCTGTGGCAAAGCGAAAACATCAACCAGAAAATCGATTCCCCAACAGCAACAGGTGGCCAATCATCAACAGGTCCTCAATCGGCTCCGTGGCAAATCAGCCCAGGAAATGCTGGTTACGCGACCATGACACAAACTAACAGTGTGGGACTAGTGCTTGCGCTTCATTTTCCTTCATCATTAATTGTTAAAATTTAAAGGTTTTACACAGTTTACTGAATTAATGCTTTAAAAAGTAAAGGTTGCAGTTGAAAGGAACTATTTCTCATGGTGACGGACACTAATCCAATAAAGCAATATTTGAATGCAAAAACTGAATTAACTTTTTTTTTTTTTATTTCTATTGCAATTTCTCCATTTTATAAGCGCAATAAGACCCTCCGGGGTATGAGTTGAACATATATTACCGCACGGCTGTGGCTGAAGTCACTCAGCCTGTCGGCCTCGTGACTTACAACGCCCCAACCGTGCGGTAATATATGTTCAACTCATACCCCGGCGTGTCTTATTGCTTACTTATAATTATCTTTGGTTTCAACTGCAAGATTCCTTTCGTACTTTTTTTTTGCCTTTCTTAAATCCTTTTCTATTTTGTTCTGCAGATGCCTATATTTAGTCCATCCGGTACCTTTCTCAGCGTGTTTGATATTCTTATAAAGCTTATGTTTCTTTTTAATCATTGTTTTTATTTTGTGATTTATCCAGCTCAGTATAGTACCCTTCTATTATATTTCTTTTTAAGGGGATATTTATTTATTAGCTTCTGGTAACCGGGTAGGTGCACTAGGCAAACAACCCTGCCTATTTTCAGGCACGACCCGGGAGAGTACACTATTACAATACAACCATACAACAAGGTTAGAGAAATTACAATACAGTAAAGTTACAAGGTTACAATAGTTACAATACAACAAAACCAGAAGGTTACAATAAGCACATACAGCAGAGATAAACATTCAGTTACATAATGCTGGGGTTACTGTTCAACATATACAGTGACGGAGGGCAGCTGCAGAAGATAATTAACACACAGATGAAACGCCAGAAGAAGTGAAGTTGTTCCTCCATAAGCTTTGGCAAAACTGGCAGCATTGACCAGTCTGGCAGGTCTAGCTGTGGAAAAATACAGGCAGGTGGGAAACACAACAGTAAATACATGAAAGAAGGTGGACAAGACCTTAGGACTAGGAAAGAGAGAGAGTACAAGCTGGCTAGTCAAAGTATAGAGTAGCCAGGGTCTAAGTAATGAGACATAGCGGAGACAAGAGCAATTTAAATGCAGTCACAGATATCGAGATCCAAGAGGTGGGAAAAAAGGGCACGCTTAAAAGTAAGGTGAGACGAGGAGCGTCTGACTTGAGCAGGGAGTGAGTTCCAAAACTTGGGTGCAAAGTAGGAGAAGGCTTGCTCTCCCATTCTAGTGGAGCATGCCTGAACAGATAGCTGTGGAGAGGAAGAGGACCTAAGGTAGAGCGAGAGGAGAGACAGGGTTAGCATGTTGCCCAGACAGGAGGGGCAAGGGGATCTGGTAAGGGAGTCAACAAAACACCCAAGGGTGTAGGAACGAATGGCATCAGCAGACAACCAATTTAGGGCAGAATATAGAAGACAGTGATGGGTTAGTGGGGAGCCGATAGGGCAAATCTACAAATACTGTTGTAAGATGTGTCCCATTTGCACAGGACACCCGTGTTAGCATGAGAGATCACTGGCAGAGCATATAGCAGTTGAGGGGGTAACACACCCCGTGCAACTGAGATCCTTGCAACTGGAGTGAGTGAGTAATGCACTCTGTATGCCGCCCCAATTTTGGCGTTAGCTGAGTAACACACCTCGCTGACATGTAAAGAGTAATGTAGTACTGGGTCCAGCATTACCCTTAGATACTTAATGGATGTAGTGTTGGCGACAGCAGTTCCATCGCACAGCGCACCTGAAGCTTTTGAGACTCAGAGGATACTTTTCTAGTGGACCCAAAGAGCCTGGCCTGGGTCTTAGATATGTTTAGGACTTGGTAGTCGGCTGAGAACCAGGATTGGAGGGTCTGGAAAGTGAGGGGAGACATTTGTTGATGTCAACAATAGACTTGGATGCAGAGTAAAGCACAAGGTCATCAGCATGCATGATGATATTGCTTATGATCTTTATACAATTAGCAAGCATTTCATCCCTGGTTCCCACTGTTCCTGTACTGTGTCATTCTTAAAATCATCCTCTAGTCCTATGCAGCTAGCTTTTCTCCAATAGCTCTAAAATCAGCTTTGTTCCATAATACTGTTTTGGTATTCCCTCAACTACTGGGCTGCTTATAAGAAGATCACAAATGACCATGTTATGGTCACTATTTCCCAGAGGCGCTAAGGTGCCGCAATTTTCAAGCCCATCTGACCTGTTGTTAAGGACCAAATCTAATGCATTTGGTCCTCTTGTTGAGGCATGGACCATCTGTCTTAATCCCACCTGGCTGAATTTATCAATGTAATCCTTTTACACCTTATTTGCCCCTACTAGGGTGTCCCAGCACATACCCGGAAGGTTAAAATCCCCTAATAAAATAATCCTATCAACTGGATTAAACTGTAATATTAGTTGCTGTATCAGATAGTCCATTTCATGATTTGTTGAAGGTGGTCTGTACAGTACCCCAGAAGAAATTTTGGTGAACAGTTTGGGCTATCCTTCACCCACCTTGCTCCAGTGTGTCTGATGCCCTCCACCTCTTGCACCTAGATGTCGTCCCAGATATACAGGGCCACTCCTCCACCTTTCTATATTTCCTTGATTTAAAGAAGAGCTGATACCCTTTTATTTGGCGCCTCAACTGTTATCCTGGTCCCACCATGTTTCTGTTATTGCACAGATTGTAATGTGGTATGTTTCCATAATGCATCTTAGTTCTTCTATCTTTTGGGTAGACTCCTGGCTTTTAATAATAAACATATCCAGTTAGCTTGGTCTTGTTTAGTTCTAACTTTTGTTTCGTGTTTAGAAGAGATCTCCCTGCCCCCCATCCTTAAGTTTAAAGATGAATTAATGTTAATGTGTTGGTCTATTGAGTGCAACCATCATGTGCCAACAGTCTACCATCCCTGAACATTTTCCAATTTGCAATGAATTCAAATTTTCTGACAGTACACCGATGTCTCATCCAGTAATTTAGCTTCATGATATTTCTGTTCTTATATGAATGTCTGCCTGTAGTTGGTAAAACTTCCGATATGATAATGCCCCCCATTTCTGAATTTCTTCAGCCACTATACTAAAATCCGTGTATATATCATTTAATTGACTGCTTGCAATATCGTTTACTCCACGTGAAAGATAACCAAGGGCGATGTAAGGTTTGATAGCAGCCTCAATTTTAGGCTGTGCCCCCTAGGGGTGCTGTTGTCACACATTTTAAAGAAACCCTCCCTTTTCACTCTGTTAATTCCCTTAATGTACTTGAAGGTCTCCATCATATCACCCCTCTTCCTCCTCTCTTCCAGGGGGTACATCCCCAGGGCTCCCAGCCTTTCCTCATAGGACCTATCCTGTAACCCCTCGATCATCTTGGTTGCTCCCCTCTGGACCGCCTCCAACATGCTGATGTCTTTATTAAGGTAAGGATGCCAGTACCTCACCCTATATTCTACATGTGGTCTCATCAACATCTCATTTTCAGTGAGGTCCTGTTTCTACCCATTTCCACAGCTAGTTGGACTGGAGCACTGAGAGGTGCCAATACTTACCCAAGGTCACACAGTCAGTATTTTGGCTCTAGCAGGGTTTGAACCTGTGATCACTCAGCCCCCAAGCCCAAGCCAGTGATATAACTACTAGACTACATTGGCTCTGTCAAAAGCTGCCTCCTGTCCCAACTAAAAGAATGTTCCCAGCAAGAACATAACTTGCACATCTGGGTGTACTACGCTGCATGCTACCGCCAAATGAACTTTAAAATGGCCAAGAAACAAGGTATTTCTCATCAAACAATACATTATTTTAAGCATCTGTGGATTATATTATGCCTCTGGGAAAAACTTTCCTTCCTTTAAAATTATTTGTGCCTGTTGATGGATTTTTGTATCCATGACCCAGCATCCATCTACTGTTACAGAGGCCTTATGTATTCTGAGTACTAAATACAAAGAGTCTAGATGAAATCAGATTAGCAGTGCTTCACAGCCATTTAGTGACTGGAGGAAAATGAGTCAGGTTTCCGTCACTTTGTAGAATGAATGAATGGTTATTGCTAGCACACACTGAACACTGCATTACTTCAAAAGAGGCAAAAACGGAATGTCACTCCTAATGCTGTATCAGTCTAAATACTGCCACTGTACCAAGAGATTTTATCTTTGACAAATAAGATTGATTTAAGATCAAAAAGTCCCTGCTTAAAATAATATATTAATCCTACTCCAGTCTCTACCTTTTTGTAAAAGTGAAATGCAAAACAAAGGCAGTGGATCTGCTTGAACTGCACTGGGCTTTTCTGTGATTAAAAATAGAAACTGTCTAACAGAATCACTTTGTAGATCTAAATACATTACACTTGAGAATGTTAGAGCTGCGCATCACTTTGCCCATTGTGTAATCAATCACTGTTACAGACAATCAACCGCAGACAATCCAATCAACAGAACAGGAATGGATGTAGCCTGGGTCACAGGAACAGGCATGGTTGTAGCCTGGGTCACAGGAACAGGCATGGTTGTAGCCTGGGTCACAGGAACAGGCATGGTTGCAGCCTGGGTCACAGGAACAGGCATGGTTGTAGCCTGGGTCACAGGAACAGGCATGGTTGTAGCCTGGGTCACGGGAACAGGCATGGTTGTAGCCTGGATCACAGGAACAGGGATGGTTGTAGCCTGGGTCACAGGAACAGGGATGGTACAGCCTGGGTTATAGGAACGAGAATGACTTTAGCCAGCTTTATAGAAACAGGTATGGTTATAGCTTGGGTTACAGGACCAGGAATGGTTATAGTCTAGGTTATAGGAATAGAAGTAGTTATAGTCTAGGTTTCAGGAATGGTTATAACTTGGGTTATAAAAACAAGAACGGTTATAGCCTGGGCTATAGAAACAAGAAAGTACAGTTACGTAAGAACTTACCGTAACAGTAGATCTTCGAGAACAGCTCTTGCAGCAGGTTACACCATTAGGACTGAAGCCGAGGCGTCAGGACCTGAGAAAAATTCTTCAAGCTATCTTCAGCGGGGACCGCCCGACACCAGTCCGCCTCCGGCGTCAGGCATGGTAGATATAGGAGGCGGTCCCGCCAGATTCCCTAGTTTCCTACCGGAGACTCCCGCCGCAGGGATGACAACAGAATGGGAGAGACCGAGATCATCCGTCAGAGGAAAATAAGGAATGAAAATCCCAACATGTTGAGGTAAGCCATGCCTCCTCAGGGGAAGGTGGGCGAAGGTACCTGCTGCAAGGCTGTTCTTGAAGATCTACTGTTACGGTAAGTTCTTACGTAACTGTGCTATCTTACTTGAGACACAGCTCTTGCAGCAGGAAATTACAAATAGGACTGATTCCAAGCAATAGCAGCTGCCAGAAATTCGGAGGAGGAAAATAGGAAAAAAGCTCCAGGTCCTGAACCTAGGACAGGACACCCTGCAACACCGCACCTGAAACCAGCCCTACGCCATAGTGAGCGATAACCAGCTATAATGCCTGATAAAGGTATGCACAGAGCTCCAAGTGGCTGCAGCACAAATAGCAGAGATGGACATGTTTTTAAGTGCTGCAAAGGATGTGGCCACACCCCTGGTAGAATGACCCTGGATAGAACCCAGGAGGGGCTTCTGTTTTAGATCATAACAGTAGGAAATACACTGGACAAGCCAGCGAGACAAAGTCTGTTTGGATACTGATTGGCCCATCATTCTCTCAGAAAAGGAAACAAAAAGCTGATCAGAACTACGAGAGGGTTTAGTTCTGTTGAGGTAATACCTCAGGCTGCGGTGAACATCCAGGGTGTGGAGCAAAGCCTCTCCTCTATTTGAATAACTCTGGAAATAGACCGGAAGGTCAATATCTTGGTTTAGAGTGAGTGAAGAGACCACCTTAGGCAAAAACTTAGGGTTCGTCCTCAGGGATACTCTGTCCCGGTGGAAAACTACATAAGGCTCTTTGCGCATGAGATCATGAAGCTCAGAAATTCTTCTCGCTGAGTAACAGCAACTAAAATAACGTCTTCCGACGAAAGCGTAGCTACATAATCGCGGCAGGTTCAAGAGGAGGCGTGAGCTGTTCAGGACAAGAGCAGAGCCTATGGAGGCAGGGGTCCCTAATGGGAGGCCTAGGTGTAACACCCCTAAGAAATTCCGAGGCGTCCAGTTGAGCCACTGTGCGATGTCCACGGGTGACAGGCAGAAATGGCACAGAGGTGTACCTTAATAGAGGAGTAGGCTGAACCTGAATGAAGAGGAGAGCAGGTAATCCAACACTACTCCCACAGGACAACCTAAGGGGAAAAATCACGTGCTCGTGACCATAAACAAAAAGCAGTGCCATTTCATGGCGTACATAACATCGTTGCTGGCTTTCTGGCTGCAGAAAGGACCTCTGCAACCTCTTGCGAGACCCGTGGCGCAAGATGGCTATGTCTCTAGGAGCCAAGCATGCAGGTTCAGAAAGTAAGTCAGATGGACTAGTGAACCTTTCTCCTGAGACAGAGGTGGGAGCTGAGCGGCAGCAGGGGCGGGGTTCAGAGATAGTTGCATCAACAAAGGAACCAGATCTGTCTGGGCCAGGCAGGGCCACCAGAATCATGTCACGTGCTCCTCGCGGTTTGAGAAGAACTCTCTGGATCAGCAGGAAGGGAGGAAGCGTAGAGAATCTTTTCTCCCAGGAGAGGATAGCAGCGTCTCGCCAGAAAACACCAGGCCCTGGATCTAGCGAGCAAAAATTGGGCAGTTTTCGTTGGATGGGGATGCGAACAAGTCTAGTTCTGGAATTCCCCATCGAAGAAACAGATCCTCTGCTACCTCTTGAAGAAGTTCCCACTCATGGACTCTGGCCTGGGATCGACTCAGACCATCTGCGATCATGTTGTCCACCCCGGGAACGTGCACAGTGATCAGATTTGCGCCGTGTCCGATTACCCAATTCAACACCCTCATGGCTTACCTGCAAAGGGGGTAAGAGTGTGCGCCTCCTTGTTTGTTGAGGTAATACATCACCACCGTGTTGTCTGTCTGAAGGAGAAGAGTACACGGTGGGATTACTGACTGAAAGGCCTGCAGGGCATAGAGAACCGCCCTCATCTCTAGGACATTGATATGGAGATGAGCTTCCAGCGGGGTCACGTACCCTGGGACTTTACCCGTCAGATGCCCCCATCCAAGACCTGAGTCGTCCGTGGTGAGGTTACCTCCGGGGACGCGCTACAAGCAGGATGCCCTTGGAAGCGACCAGGGACTAGCCACCACTGCCAGTCTCGGATCACTGAGTTCGTGATCCTGACGGATGCTGCAAGTGGTCTTGCCTTTGGTCCCATTGCACCTTGAGTATCCACTGGGTTACCGCATGTGGAGCCTTGCGAAGGGACAGTAGAATGGCCGCAGCCATGTGTCCGAGCAAGTGAAGGATCGAGCCTGGCAGGTGCGATCTTGTTGATGACAAATCCCTGATGAGGGATCTGATCGTTCCGCTCTGTCGTCCGGAAGAAAAGCTCTTCCCTGAACAGTGTCAGTACTGCGCCTATAAACTGCAGTTTCTGCGATGGTACCAGGAGGACTTCTCATAATTTGTAAGAATGCCCAGAGATTGGAACAAATTCTGGGTGCTCTGGACATGAGAAACAATGCCTCTCTGGAGGCGGCCATGAGAAGCCAGTCGTCAGTGCAGGGAACACATAGTGGCCCTGTCTCCTCAGAGATGCTGCCACGACTGCCATGCACTTGGTAAAGACCCTTGGTGTGGATGACAGTCCGAGCGGAAGAGCTCGGAACTGAAAGTGGTGGCCGAGAAACTCGAGCGCAGGAACCTCTGGTGCACATGAGCTATGGGGATATGCAGGTATCATCCTGCATGTCTAGAGGCGCTAAAAAGGCATCTTGTTTCAGCATGGGAATAAGGCCGGAAGAGCCACCATCACGGAATCTTTTATGAGTGACCGACACATTGAGGTCGCTGAGGTCAGAATCGGACGGAGGTCCCTGATTTCTTGGGAACCAGGAAGAAGTGGAATAATATCCTCGTCCTCTGGTTCTCCGGGGCGTACTCTATGGCTCCTTTTCTTGGGCCTTGAGTACCTCTTGCCAGATCAAATTTTGTACTGACCGGATACCGGGAAAGCAAGGAGAGCGAGGGTGGCTTTTCTGCGAACTCTATAAAGTGGCCTAGACTGACCAACTGCAGAACCCACCTGTTGGTGGTGATGGCCTGCCATCCCGGCAGGAAGTTCGCAATGCGACCCCCGACCACGATTTCCCGTTGATCCTGAGGGGTGGGGGCTGGAAAGGAGTCAGGCTGTGGCGGCAGATGGGCCCGCTGGCTGGGTCGGTCTAGCGGAATGCTGACCTCGGCTGGCGGGCTGTTTTCCCTGGGTTCTACGAAAACCGGAGCCCCTCTGATGTGTAGCGGAACGGGGCTGCTGCCTCTGTGTCCGCCCATGAAGCGGCTTTGGTTCCTACAAAGGAACCAAGCTTGGGTCGATACATGGCTTGAACACGACCTTACCCTTCCGGCTTCTTGAAGTTTGGTAATGATCTTCTCAGAAGGATTACCAAATAAAACTTCTCCCTCGAGCAAGCGTCCATAATGTTTTCTGGACATCCAGGGTGAAACCAGAGACACCGTAACCAGGAGTGTCTCCGGAGCAAACGCCAGAAGCTGCTGCTCGGGCAGATGAGTCCCATAGTGTCGTGTGGCTCGAAGCACTTGGGTCTCCCGTCTGAACCCATACGGAGGAGCTGGAGCATCTCCTTCTTCTCACCTTCGGGCAGCTTTTCAGCCACCTCAGACCCTGTTCCCAAGCGTTCTGGAACTGAACCATGTGGGTTAAGTAGTTCAAGGATCTGATGGCGCAGGTAGCGGAGCGTCGTCGCCTGCCAAGCGTCAACTGTTTGGACTCTGGGTCCGGTGGCAGGTGCTCAGATGTTGCGGCCTCTGTGACTGGTCATGTGAGGCTGTGATGACCAGAGAGTCGGCCTGAGGCTGCTGTGTCAGGTACTGGTCCTCCTTAGGGCCTTGTACAGAGCGATCAGCTTTCTTGCACCGCCGGGAAGCGAATGTGGGCGCTTCCACGCTGCCTTGGTGACGTCCACCAAAGTGTCACCAAGGGTGGTACCACCACAGGCTTGGGTCCTTTTGCCGAAGATATTTGGCAAGGCGTAACCTTTCGGGGTCTAGTTCTTCTGCATCCCATCCCATGTTCTCCTGGATATGTCGCATAATATCCATGAATGAAGGGTCATCCGGAGGAGATCTCGGCATTTCACGTGGGTCCGGAGAAGGGATGGAGAGAGGAGATGGGGATCTAGAGGAGGTGTAGACTGATCCCGTGTCTTCCGTCGGCCGGACGTCGGTGTCTCCTGGACCTCTTGGGGCTGGGTGATCCAGAAGAGGATTTCGACAGAGGTCTCCGTTTTTCTTATCTTCCCCTGGGAGAGGATCTAGGCTCCCGAAGGGGAGTTAAGCGGCCTGCCGACCCCGAAGGTGGAGGGGCCGGCACTGAAGAGGAGGAGGAGGAGGAGGAGGAAGAGTGGTGGGGCCATGTCCCTCTTAATGGTATCCACCAATAAGTGAAGATCCTTCACTTCCGCTAAAGAAAGTCGGCAGCGGCCCAGGTGCGGGCGATGCGTCTGGTCAGCGTCGGCTCCACAGGGGCCTCGGGCAAAGGCAGGGGCCCTGGGAGTTTCATGAGGCAGGATGCCCGTCTGGTCCTCGGCTGTGTTAAATCCTCCTCAGTCAGCGTCTCCTGACCGGCGTCGGTCGGCGAAGAACCCTCTTCTCCAGGAAGAATGGACGTCGGTCCCCCAACCGGCGTCGCTGGGATAACTGGCGGCGGCGGCCGTCCGGTAGCAGCAGCTCAAGGGAGGAATAGCGTCCGGCTGGCAGCGGTCGAGCGGCGTCAGAATCCACCGGCTCTTCAGCGGTGTGAGCTCCAAAGTTTTGCGAGAAGGCACAGAAGACGACCGGACGTCGGGTGCCGAAGGGTGGGAACCCAACTTATGATGATGGTGATGGCGCTCCCCAGACTTCGCCAAGGCCTTAGAAGAAGAGGATGACGACGGCCTGGCGGACCTGGCCTGAGAAGGAGTCTTAGGTACCGCAGCCAGGGGAGGCTGAGAGCTGGCCCTGGAAGGAGAGCGGTCGGACCTAGAACTGGAGCTGCAGGACTCCGAAGCCCTGGACGGGGACCTGGAAGGGGCCTTCTCCCTTCTTTTCTCCGCGTGCTTGTGGGATTTAGATGACGATTCCCCCTTGGAGGACATGGCTTTTAATTTCTCCTCCAACAAAAAGCCGAAGAGCCTTCTGGCGTCGGATCCTGGTTCGGCTGTTGAACCCCTGGCAGAACGAACAGGCCCGGGTATCGTGGTCTGGGCCCAGGCACCTGACGCAGGCCGTGTGGGGGTCCTTGAAGGGGATCTGTTTCCCGCAAGCACACTTGGAGGGATGACCGGAGGTCAGAGAGGACATCAGAAACAATCTTGCTTGAAGAAAAGGAATTCCCGGAGGAAAGCTCTGTAACCACACGTCGCGCGCTAGACTGACAACCGAAGGGTCGAGACATGCAAGTCGACGGCGGGAAAGAACTGAGGAATCTGGCGGGACCGCCCCCTTATGTACCACGCCCGACATCGGAGGCGGGACCGGCGTCGGGGGCAGTCCCCGCTGAAGACAGCTAGCTAGAATTTTTCCGTGGGGTCCTGACGCCTGCCGGCTTCAGTCCCAATGGTGTAACCTGCTGCAAGAGCTGTGTCTCGAAGTAAGATCGGTTATAACCTGGGCTACAGAAACAAGAATGGTTATAACCTGGGTTATAGAAACAAGAATGGTTATAACCAGAGTTTTAGAAACAGAATGGCTATAACCTGGATTATGGAACAGAAATGACTATAGCCTGGGTTAGAGGAACATGAATGGTTATAGGAACAGGAATGACTACAGCCTGGGTTAGAGAAACATGAATGGTTATAGGAACAGAAATGACTACAGCCTGGGTTAGAGGAACATGAATGGTTATAGCCCGAGTTATAGGAACAGGAATGACTATAGCCTGGGTTAGAGGAACATAAATGGTTATAACCTGGATTACAGGAAAAGGAACGACTATAGCCTGGATTAAAGGAACATTTATTTATTTATTCATTGTTCGGACACACCTTTGAACGGAGCTCATTTATAAAGGTTCCACGTCACATTTACAGAACCACAAGAGTAGTATTAGGACATAACACACAGTTCATTTAATACAAGAGCAACTTGTATGTTCTTATTTGTCAGAGTGGCCACTTCATGGAAGTGTTGTCAGAAAGGTAGGGTAGGAGGAGGGGAGAGGAAGGGAGGTAGGGAAGAAGATAGTAAGTAGCTGAGAGGGGTGGGAGGTAGAGGAATAGATGCCCCATACAGAGGCATAGTGGTATGTTTGTCCTTCGGAAGGGGACATGAAAGGGGTTCCTGAGGGTGCTACAGGTGGCATGCTTGCTTTGGGCAGGGAGGAAGAAGGCATGAAGGGTGGGGGAGGTGCGGCCCTGTAGAGCTTTGATTCCCCGCAGGCATGTTTGATAGTTGATGCGTAAGTCTAGGGGAAGCCAATCCAAACTGGTATAGAGGTTGCAGGTGTCTGACATTCTGTCGGCACCTAGAACGAGGCGACATGCATTATTCAGTGCTACTCACACTCTATTTAGGTTGGTCAGCAGCAGCTGCATAAATCACTAGCCCGTAGTCAATTATCGGGAGTACTGATGATGCGACTGCCAGACACCTAGCCTCTACTGTCATATGAGATTTGTGTCTGTACAGGGCACCCAGTTTTGTACTTACTGACTTCACTGTTTGTTCTACATGATGTGCAAAGGAGAGGTTGTCATCTAGATATACTCCTAGTTATTTAAAGGTACTGACCTACTCGAAGTCAGCTCCTGCCTGATTAAGGATATTAAGGGGTTAGAGACCCTTCATTTTTTGAGGACAGGAAATCAACATTACCTTAGTTTTCTTGCAGATTAAGATTAGCTTGTTTTGGAGGAACCAGTACTCCAAGGCCACGAAGCTTTGCTGTAGGTCACGTGTGAGTTCCTGCTGGCTTTTGCTACTGTAGGAGATGACAGCATCATCTGCATAGAGAAGTACATGAGAGTTGGGGAAGGCCAGTGGGAAGCAGTTGATAAATAAAGAGAAGGGGTCTCAGGATTGAGCCTTGTGGTACCCCTACTGAGACATGCCCCATGTCAGAGACTGTCTCATTGACTCTTACTTTCTGGGAGCGACCTGCTAGAGTCTTTGAACCAGGATACCGAGTCCTGGGGAAAGCCCTAGTGTGGTGAGCTTATTAAGCAGAAGGGTGTAATTAACAAGGTTGAATGCTTTCATTAAACCAATGAAGATGGAACCAATCAGATGGCTGTTGTCAAGGGCACTATATGTGAAGCTGGTGTATTCTAGTAGTACAGTTATGGTGCTATGCTATTTTCTAAAACCATGCTGCTGCTGGCAATGTATGTCATGTTGACTTAGGTGGGTTACCAGTTGTTCAGCAACTATTTTCTCCAATGCTTTGGAAAGTGGGGATAGAGTAGAGATAGGGTAATAGTTTGAGACAATAGTTTTGTCACCCCCACTGTGCATGGGGGTGACCAAGGCTGTCTTCCAGATACTTGGGAATTGGGCAAACCATAGCAAGTGGTTAAAAAGCTTCATTATAGGCAAGATTAGGACATCCAGGGCAGAAGTAAGAAGCTTCATGTCTATTATGTCACTGCCCATTCTTGTTTTCCGTAGTACCTTCTTGACGTGGCGGAGGGTGTCTGATTTGGAAACCAATTTGAAGTAGAAATCAAAGCGGGGTGGAGAGGCAGGTACTGCCTTGGGCTGATCTCTGTGAGAGTTGGGAGGCATGCTACTAGAGTCCATGGTGGTCAGCATTTGGCTGAGGTCGGTGAATGTAGAGTTAAAGATATTTACAGTGTTGTTTGGATCTGCGATATTGCGGGAGATTAGGGTGGGGGAGGCCTTTTCCCCTTTGCCAAGGAAATCCTTAATGGTGTCACAGAATTTTCTGCTGTTACCCCAGAGTTGGACCTGTTTCATTTTGAAGTAGGTGGCTTTAGCAGACCTAGCATCTCTAGTGCATTTATTTCTGGCTGCCTTATAGTTCTGTAAGTCCTCTGGGGTACCAGTAGACCTCACTTTGTACCACAACTGGTCTCTTAGCTTCATCTGGGCCCTGGGGAGATTATCCATTCAGCAGTTTACCACAGATCATTCTTTTTTTGTACGGAGCATATATGTCTGATGCCGTGTTAAATTCGTTAGTGAAAAATTCCAGTGCCAGGTCTATATCTGGGATACAGTCCAGGAATTCCCAGTCAACCAATGCTAGATGCAGCCTGAAGGCATCTAGAGAGCTATTAGGGAGGACCCTACTGTTCACTAGCTTGGGGGGGTATGGGGAGTTTTGCTGACCAGTCACATAGCACCGGGGAGTGGTCGCTCAGAATCTGGGAGTACTGTACAACCTTAATAGCCTTTCTGGGTGCATGGTAAAGACCCAGTCAATTAGGATGCCATGCCAGTTTTACAGTTTGTTCTGGTGCTTTCATTTACTACCTCTGTCAGGTATAAGCTGTTGATCAAATCCTGATGTGCACTGTTTGACTGTGAGTTCCATTCGATGTTAAAGTCACCAAAGATCAATGTTTCCCAGGATTGGCTCACCTCTTGGTAGTATTGGCTGAAGGACATGATAACAGTTCGTTATTCTACGGAGAATATATATTGTTAGAATTTTTTGCAAGTATAATTTATTGCAGAAAAGTATACAAAAATGAGGAGTCACAAAAACCCGTGCAAAACAAAGCTCCAACCAGGTTTCACCTGTAAGCTTTTCTCAAGGAGAAATTATATTATACTTTGCAAAAGCTTTAGCCAAGTGCCGTTGTTTTGATTTGTAAATTTTATTTATACTTGGCATAGGCTGTTCAGATTGGAGCGGTAATGTCTGGTCTGCTGATATTGTTAAATTTGCAGACTTTTATTACCTTTGCCTAGTGTTAGCTTTGTAGCAGGCATTTGCAATATGTATTACGAGTCAGTTGATGGCGACGTTTGGGCCTGTAGGTGAATGAATTGTTATAGCCTGGGTTATAGAAACAGGAATGACTATAGCCTGGGTTATAGAAACAGGAATGTTATAGCTTGGATTGTAGGAACTGGAATGACTATAGCCTGGGTTAGAGGAACATGAATGGTTATGCCTTGGGTTTCAAGAACAGGAATAGTTATAGTCTAGGTTATAGGAAGCGGAGTGGTTATAGTCTAGGTTACAGGAATGGTTACAGCCTGGGTTACAGAAACAGGAGTGGTTGTAGCTGGTATCACGTCAAATCTGTGAGAATCAATACAGCGCGGTAGGAAACAGCGTGGAGAAAACCATGCAAGTCAAAACCGTGCCTGGGAATAACAGTGAAGCGAAAAAACAGCATAAGTGAAAAAATTTCACTGGAGTAGTGATCCATGGTGGTATGGTGTTTTAATAGTAAATCTCCATTCACTGTTTCTTTTGCTCGTGTGTATTCCCAGGCACGGTTTGACTGCTTGTTTCTCAACATTGTTCCTATTGTGCCATATTGTTTCTCATGGTCTTGACGTGGAACCGTTATAGCCTGGGTTATTATAACAGGTATGGTTATTATAATTTGGGTTATAGAAACAGGTATAGTTATAACTTGGTTATAGAGACAGTAATGGTTACTGTCACACTTGGACCACTGATTCTGATCCCTGTATAATTTTTGTTGTAAAAATAAGAAATTAATGTATGATGACTGTGTCAGAGGAAAATGCTGTCTTACCGGAACTGACATATCAAGACCCCCCAGGGATAAGTTCAAAGGACAGGACATAGCTAAACTGCAGATATCTGGGGTGCAATTACCTTGTCAATTTGCTTTCATCCCAGGAAATAAGATTATCCATTCATAATTCCCTCAGGGAAATCCTTTGACTTGCAATAGTTGTCAGGAAGAACCTGTGTTGGGAGGGGTGTCAGAGGGAAGCCAGAATGGACATCGAAGAGAGGTTGATGTGTGGGCCAGGGAGGACCCAGATGAATTTGGAAGGCCCAATATACATTCCCGGGGAACCCTTGAATTACATCAGAGAGACCTTTGATGTGTAGATTCCAAGGCCCAGACGAAGTTAAAGAGGCAAATACACTTTTGCTTTAAATACAGTGACTTAGATCAAAGAAACTTTTGAAATGTATGTGTAGCAGAGCACAAACCGGTTTTGTCTGGCTAACCTGTAGAGGGGAAAGTCAGTGAGGTCACCTATTATGTTTTTTTTTATTATATCTCAATTGGACATCCTGTGATATAAAATATAGATTTTGTTACACCAAGACGGAGTTAGGTGACCTGAGAGACAAGGCAGGCTCAAGACTCTTCTTAAGCCTACTGAAAACCTTGAAAGACACACAAGACAATATTTTATTTCTGACTGAAACAAGGACATCAGCACTGGAAGATTCAGAAAGTAAGGACTGCAGACAAGTTCAATCTGAGAGTTATTATTTGTAGAATCGGCACTTTTAACCTATTTGTTTTAAGGCTGTATGTTTGGGGATATTTTGTTCTGTAATGTTTTCTGTTTTCCTATTTTAAAGTAAAGATATATATATATATTTTAAAAAAGAAATTGACTGGAGTGCCTTGACATTTCTTTTTATTTACGTAGAGCTTAGAGTGGTTATAGTTAACACTGTGTTGAGCTTATTGTATACCAAACTGGGAAATGGATAGAGTTCTCTAAAGTCTTGCATAGAGTTCTAAGGGTTCATTTGAAAGACCTGGTTGAGTGCCTGTAGACAAAGATATCTGGCCCCCTGAAGACAGAATTATCTGAGCCTGATAAATGGGTACACTAACAAGAGGTTATCAGTTTGAATCCCTCCAGAACTTGAGACTAAGGTGGCTTGAACCCACAAAACAGACAAGAGGGTTACCTTGTTCTGTTCACTGTTCATAAATCATACGCTCAGAGGTTGGCACTTTGGGAGTAGAGGGCTGACTGGCTGAGCAAGGTTGTAACAGTTACTGCCTGGGTTATTGGAATATGTATGGTTATTATACCCTAGGTTAGATATGGTTATAACCTGGATTACAGGAACATGAATGGTTATAGTCTGATTTATAGGAACAGGATTCTGTGCTATTTAACAAGGAGAAGAATGGACTTTGGCTTTACTGTATCACCATTCATAACCACTGTAAATGTATCCCAAAGTACTTTACAAACCATTAACAGCTGCATCAGTCTTCAGTTGAGCCCTGGCAGGTTGAGCCCCAGAGAGCCCACGAGCAACTTTGAAAAAAAAATCATTTTTAGCCACATCAGCTTATATTTCACCAAGTTTCTATATCTGGCTTCCTGTTTTCATTTTAACTAGGCAACAGGATCTTGGCTGTCAGTAAGACAACATGTACTGTGGGTGCCTGTCTGCACCCTGCATCACCTTCCTCTACTTATGACATCAGTCTGCTCTGCAAACAAATATGTTAGGAACACAGGATTATGATGCCAGGTACAGGGCCGCAGTAATGGGGGGAAAAGTGAGGATGTTGTCCAGGGCCCTGAGCCCAGGAGGGGCCCACCTGAGGTGCTGGCATTAGCTGGTTTTGGAAATGGGGGCCCATTTCAAGTGACTTGTCCAGGGCCCCAAAATTCATAGCTGCAGCCCTGGTCAGGTATACAGAAAAGCGGACAGCGCAGATAAAGTCTATGGGACAAGTGATCCTTTTGTCATGTTAAAGCAGCAATATTTGGTAGTCAGCAAAAAAAATGTTCATTCATGCAAGTTTTTTCTTTAGCATATGTATTTCAATAACTTTAGATTCACTTCAGTTGTCTTAATTTTTTTTTTTATATATATTTTTAGAACAGTAAAAATTAAATTTTGTATCGGAGGACTGGTGGTGGGTGAAGTGAGCAAAATTCGCTTTCAAAGTAATCTGCGAAATTCCACCCGTTTCACAGAGCAAAATGCAAACTTTTGCTCGGCGGAATAGTGAAATTACACCTAATGCAGAAAATTTCACGAATTACTCCGCATGGCGGAACTGCCCATTTTGCCGACAGAAATTAAATTCGCTGCATCTCTACTGATGACTCAAGTCATTAAAGATATAGCCAGTATTGGCTGACACTTGCAGTTTTAAATATCTCTTCCGCTGAGATCACTTTCTGAATATACATACTAGATTCACTCTCTTAATATATGAGGTACTACCGCTGGTTTCTGATGGTAAACAGCATAGAACCACAACAAAATATTTAATTATTTCATAGTGGGCATGTACAGGAACTTTTGAAAACTTCAAAATTTGGTATCTTTATTTAGAAATGAAAAACAGAAAGTAAAATGGGTATATTGATGTTTTGTGAGAAAGACATTATTACTGTAAAAACCTATATGGTGACTAACAAATATTGCTGCTTTAATGTGCTCATTTATAACACAAAGCAGGACGGTTGATACAGAAAATATGTGAAATATAATTTGGAATGTGTCTAAAAATGTTTCCAAAGTTTCTCTGTCATCAAGGATTTCTTTTTATAACAGAAATATTTATAATGTATGACTAATGATAAATATGAAAGAGGTACAGTGTGATATACAGTACACATAATTGACCATATCTAAAGTAAAATATTTGGGGTTAATCTAACACTGCAGATACTTGATTTGAGTTCAACCAGTAATATGCAAGGCACCCTAAAGTATTACTAAAACTGTAGGCTTTTTGTCCTTACCTGTGGCACCTAGAGGGTGTCCTTTTGAAATCAAGCCACCACTGGGATTTATGACATATTTTCCTCCATAAGTGTTATCTCCTCTGTCAATCAGCTCGTCAGCTTTACCTGCAAATACAATCCAAAAATTAATTGTAATTTTTGGTCGCAGTTTGTTGTAATCAAGTCTGAAACTCCTCTGCTGAGCTAGTTAACACCCCCTGCTTCATTTTCAATTCTTTCAACCCAAATGCAAATGGATTTTATGGAGTTTAACTCCTTTTTTATTTTCACAAATACATAACTAATACTTTAGTGCAATGCTATTTATAGTATACGGTTAGGGTTTATTGTGGGTGGAAAACAATGGTTTTCCAAATCTTGTTGTAGGACAGTTCAAAGGTCAAAAAAGTTGATGTACTATCACTCTGATGTCACAATGACAGTACAACAACTTCTTAACCTTCAACTGTTTCTCAATTGGCAGAAACATTGGGCTTCACAAAAAATACTGTGCAACATGGCGACGCTGATAAGCCAAGCGGTTGGGCACGAGCTTCTCAGATAGTTTGGACACGGACTGCCATAGTCAGCACCATGTTTCCCAACTATCAGTTTGTCAACAGTCTTGTTTTTTTGGTTTTGTTTTGTTAAATAAATCAGTGGTCCCGGGGAACAAAGCTAAGCCGACAACAGCGAGAAATGGCAACTTCGGGGTCAGCAGCGGAACGGGACTACAGCGAGGACCGGGAGAAAACAGCAGTGTCTGGACAAGGTACAGAAACTGTGACAAATCCTTGTGAACTTAAATTGGCACAGTTTGTGGGGAACCATGTACTATATAAAATAACAGATAGGGAACTGTGCACATCAAGGTCGTGTTTCCATCTCGGGGGTTGATTACATCATAGGGACCTCTTGAGCTTTGCTCTCGAGGTCTACGATGTCATCAACCCCAAGATGGAAACACGACCTTGACGGCACAGTTCCCTTTATCCATTATTCTATATACTTTAGTGAGAAATACTCTACAACCAAAACTTTGATACTCCCCATAGGACTGGAGTTAAACCCATTGTATAAAGTTCATCAGCTCTACAGGGATAACATCTGGCTAAACAGAAAGGGTCCAAAGTACTTGAAACATGATGTACGTATAAACAAACAGCAGACGCTAAACACACAAAGAATAAATGAATATATATTTTTAACTGCAAGTACCCTATCCTGCGGTTTCAGAAAGTAAATTCAAGGTCTGTGTCAAAACAGAAATTTTACACTGCTCTACACTGTGGATTGACGTTAGTGTTGAGTAGTGAATTACATTCTGGCTATGAGACCTTCTTCAGAATGATCTGTAGGCACAGTCAACTAAGATGGACAGTGTAGCCTTGAGGTTAGACCACAGAGCTATGAACCTGGAGACACAAATATGGATACCACTAGTTGTTTACTTTCTTACCTTAGCTCACCACTTGACCTCTCTGTATATCACTTCCTCTCTCGCTCTCTCGCTCTCTCTGTCTCTATGGGTCCCTTATTCAAAATTTGTGCTACTGCATAAAGGGCTGTCTGCTCACACTAACATGCACAAGGCATAAAAAAGAGGTATACTGCAAACCTTGTGCAAACCTACTGTACTGCACAAAGAGGTTTCCAATATTCTTCCTGCCAGCACACACCACTGCTCTAGCCTAGAGTTTGGAAATGTACTGTTCAGGTTGTGAAACCTAACTCCCTTCCCCCTCCCACCTCCCTACCCTTGTGACCCAACAATAATACCGCTATTATACATTTTATATATATATATATATATATATATATATATACACACACACACACACACACACACACACGGACATATATACACACACAGGAGATATGCCATGCCCCCATCCAAAATATCTGTGATGGCGCCGGCCCACCAGTGCAGTGGCAAGCCAACCGCTAGTGACGCCAACATCCTGGGTTCAAGAATGGACCCGGGACTCGGAGGGCCAGCCGGGTGGAAAAAGAGAGCGCCCGTGGGGCTGCTCTCCTTCTCCTGGGTGAGTGTCCAGCCCATTGGCAACCTCTAGCAGAGGCTGGAGGAATCGCCAGAAAAGCCGGCACCTGCTTGTGTGGGAGGTGGGACAGATGCTGGCGTCACTGCATGCCCTGCCTCCCAGGGGAACACAGCCACAAAATCTCCGGTCCCTCGGCCATGAAGCTCCACCTGCCACCACAGTATCTGCAGGGAGGCCCTTCCATGGCCCTGCCCTGGGGTCCCTCCCATGGCCCTGCCCTGGGGGTAAGCCAGAGCTCTCTTCCACCCGACTGCATGGTGAGTCAGCACGGGTCAGGGCCGAGGCTCCATTAGGGGCATTGTGGGGGTACCAGACCCCCTCAAGAAAAAGAAATATCTGTGATATTTTTCCTCAACTGGAGTTTGACATGACATCACAAGTGGTGGCCACAAGTGATGTCAAAAGTCAAACCACACGAGGACAAAAATCACAGATATTTCTGATAGAAACATGGCATATTGCATTTATCAACGCTTGTTCATTTTGTATGTTTATGTATGGAGAAGACACTCGGTCAGAGAAAGTATAGTGAAGCAGCAGGAGGTATGAGAAGCCACAGAGTATTACAACAGCAATGGGAGGGTGAAGTTTGTTAACAAAATGAAAAGTACACTTTCTGTAAATAAGTGTAAAAAAAAAGTGTTGATTTTTTAAACTTTGATCGAGACGGAGCTCAAAGGGAGAAAGTGAAAGCAAGCAATGTAAATGTGGGCAGAAATGAAACCAGTTGGTGGGAGCCAGCATATGAGTGACCGTTTCAGTTCTAAAATTGGAACAGTGCTTCTCATGCTGCTGGCTTCTACCAGTCAGGACCTACAGTGAGGATATTTTGCCACTATGGACCTACAGTGTGAATATTTTGATATGCTCATGGTAGATCCAGAGGGCACAGAAATATCATTGATAATTGCCATAAAATATCCTCTATAATTTCATTGTAAAAATCTTTGTTAATCCACCAGTTAGGGTTAAAGCAGCAAAAGTAGGGGAAATGCAGAGTTAGGGTTTCCAACACTAGCTCCTAACCCCCACCCTCAAGCACTGAAAGGAAAAAAATTACAGTTTTCCGTCATCACTCTTGGCGAATCAGGGGTGGGGTACTCCTTGGGGTTCTCAACCCTAACACTCATCCCATTCCATGTACAAATAAGGTCAGATGTGATTCGTTTTCTTCATGCAGGACATACAGGTTGCATATCGCCCCTGAATTTGTTTGGAGGGTATTATGTGTTAGTCTTCTAGCACTTATCAAGACCATTCCTTTTTTTTTTTTAATTTTTTTATTTAGTGTGCTTTTTTCCCCCCGCTGCCAGCATCGGGACCATCTGCCCAGGCACAGACCTCGCCGCCCCCGACTCCCACATGAGCCGCAACTCCCCTCTGTGCCCCTGGCTTGCCCAAAGGGCGGGGCCATGGCACCAGCCAAGGTGTCGCAAACGCTGGGTCAGGTCAGGGAGCTGGCCTGGGAGCAGATTAGAAGTGGCAAAGCAGGCGCCATATAGGAGCTGGCTGCGCGTTTTGTCCCCTAGAGGATGTTTCATGGGGCAGGGACCTGCAATGACATCCTGCTTCTGCCCCACCCCTGGGCGTCCAAGAGCGCCAGCTGCTGCGGTACCCCGGCCTCCGCCAAATCCCGCAATGCACCAGGCGTTCTTCCCACCCACCCCGAGAAGGACAACAGTCCATGGGATGCTCCATCCTTCTCCCTCCGGCCGGCCCTCTAACGACCCAGTTCTGTTCCTGAACCCGGGTCGCCGGCATCACAAACGGAAATCCAACTGCTACACCGATGGGCTGGCAATTAAGACCATTCTTTTGATACACAGATTGTCCTATAACTGTAAATATTGACAGAGTTATGGCTTGTTAATGCTGAAATGTGGGGGAAAAAAAAGTCCAAATTCTTTCCTCGGATGAAGGAATCCTTTTTTCGTGAGACTGTGTTGTTCATACGAAAAAGGATTCCTTCATACAAAAAAAAAGAATATGGAAAAACAACGAAGTCCAAATTCTTTCTTCATATGAAGGAATCCTTTTTTTTTTGTATCAATGACACATCCTCTCAAAAAAGACCCTGAAAAAACAATGTGGAAAAAAAAAAAAGTCCAAATTCTTTTTTTTGTATGACTGGATCTTTTTTCATGAGGTTGTGTCATTCATAGGAAAAAAAATTCCTTCACACGAAAGAAGAATGTGAAAAAACCTAAGTCCAAAATCTCTTCTTGTGTGACTAGAATCTTTTTACATTTGGCACTATTCCATTTCTGAACGACCTTTAGAAAGAAGAAATTTAAGTCACAAAAAAAGATTTTAAACTGTGTTAAAACACATTTGTAGGTCATTTATAAAAAAACTAACTGCAGAGTCTGCGGATATAGAAACAGCTACTGAATTTAATAATTACTTTTCTACTGTTTATACACAAAGGCATGACACCATAACAACTCCCCCTATTATGGACCAAGACACAGAAAAGATCTCGGAAGATGACATAAAAAATTCGATCAACACTCTCAAAAAACACACAAGTTCAGGACCAGATAGAATCAGTTCTAGATTTATAATAGAAACAAAAGATGAAATTGTTCAACCTTTAAAAATATTATTTAACAAATCACTAAATGAGTCAACAGTGCCAGATGAGTGGCGCTAGCAATAGTCACTCCCATTTTCAAAAAGGTTCCCTGTCCAAGACTGAAAACTACAGACCCATAAGTTTGACATCAATTCCATGTAAACTGATGGAAAAAATCATAAAGGCCAAAATTGAGCATGAACTGGAAATACTCAAAATATCCGATATTTACCTGCACGGGTTTAAACATGGCTACTCATGTGTAACTAATCTTATCTCCTTTTATGAGCACATCAGCTATCATCTAGACAACAATACACCTATGGATGTTATACTACTCGATTACAGCAAGGCATTTGACAAGGTTTCCCACTCTTTACTGATTAAAAAACTCATTAACATAGGATTATCACCAATACTAACCTCTTGGATAAACCAGTGGCTAAATAACAGAAAGCAGAGAGTTAGGGTTAATAATGTAATGTCTGGAGAGAGGAGTGTGGGCAGTGGGGTCCCTCAGGGTTCCGTGCTGGGGCCTGTTCTCTTTGGTCTCTTTATAGGGGATATGTACATATCCGGCAACAACAAAATGGTGAAATTTGCTGACGACACCAAAATTGGGGGAAAAGCTATTTGTCAGACCAAGGACTCTGGCTTACAAGCAGAACTGCTACTAATTGAACAATGGGCAACTAAAAACGAAATGTCTTTTAATGTCTCTAAATGTGCAACCCTTCATTTAGGAAAAAATAATCTGTCACAAACATATTACTTAAATAACTTGGCTATTAAAACCTCACTGGTAGAAAGAGATTTAGGGGTTTTAGTTAATAACAAACTGTCTTCTTCGTCACACTGTAATAAGGTAGCAAATCAAGCAAAAATCACTCTTAGAAGGATTAATAAAACATTCATAAATAAAACTGAACAATGTTTACTCCCACTTTACAGATCTCATATTAGACCATATCTGGACTACTGTTCCCCCTTTTGGAATCCTTATTTAAATTCTGATATTAATAAAATTGGAGGCGTACAACACAGAGCAACAAAATTAATACCACATCTTTCTGGGTCTGATTATACTACTAGATTAGAGTCTACTGGTTTACAATCTCTGTCTCAAGAAGACTAAGGGAGATTTGTTATTACTATTCAAAATCATAAAACATCCTGAACAGATGCAAAATTGTGGACTAAAGTTTTCCACAAGAAGAATAGTAGCAAGATTACACAACAGACAAATAGAAATCATGAAAGCAAAACCAATAAAAGAATGAATTACTTTACTATAAGAGCACCAAAATTATGGAACAAACTGCCTCAGGAAATAGTCGACTAACCCAATATTTTGACTTTTAAAACAAACTGGACAAATGGTTAACAAATTAGAATTTACTGAATGATCCACTATGTGGAGGACAAACCATGATGGGCATATTGCCTTTGTTTGTCCCATACTACAAAGTACCAAAGAGTCCACCTAATGGGGTCCAGATTAGAAAGATAAATGTTAGGTGTCTCTACAGGATAAGATTTGTATGAGTTTTAAAAAAATGTTTGGGAAAAAATGGAAACAAGATGGTGGACATCTGAAAAATACTTTGTCACGAAACATGTTACCCTCCCATATGAAAAGAATATTTTTCAGTATGGCCAAATTAGTTTTCGTATGAAATAGCTATCAAAAAAAAACATTACTGAGCATACTAAGAACTAAAATTTCAAAATATTATAGCTCTGGAATGGACTGACATTTTTTTCACCAAACCAACAAAGGCACCACTCTGGCCCAAGCCCCTTCTACTCTGAAAATTTCAGACAAAATTCCGAACCACCTGGGTGCTAGGTGATTAAAAAAAAAAAAAAAAGCGCAAAACACCCCAATTTTTTCACTTTTTTTGCTATTCGGATCTTAGAATCCACATATCTGACCAGAACGAAATTTAGCTGATTAAGAAACCTTGCCGAGACCATGCATGCACAATTTTGTGCAAATCCTTTCAACGGGGGTGAAGCTATTAAAGTGCAAAGTTGGGGCTATCACGTCGCTATAATATATGGGATATGACATTGGTTCACTTGATATCATTTTTATCTTCATGAGTGAGTACTGGTCTGTTGATATCGGATGGGTGGTGAAGCTGTGCTTATCACAATACTTGCCTCGCCATCTCCCAGGCTCCAAATACCCCCCCCCCCCCAAGCCAGCACTTCTATTATTTTCATTTTAACATATACATTCAGCTGTGCGGTCGTGAGAATCATCTCTCACAGCTGTTTCCACAGAAAAACTCAATCTTCATCTCAGAAAATAAAACCATGCCTAACAGTTCATAGATAGGAAACACACACACATCACAAGAATAATTTTACTTACTTTAAAACAAATGTTGTCCTGAGCAGCCATCACACCCCAACTGGTCACTTACAGCCTTGCTGTATCCTCCCCCACCTGTCACACTCCCAACTATTAGCCTCAATTATCACTTTCTTACATCTCTCCTTCCCACCCCACTTGCCCACCCACTCTGCAGCTTAAAATTTCTCATTTTCAAAACAAAACAGAACCTTTTAACCTCACCACCACTGGTAATTCAGCATCTCCCTGCTCCAACCAACTCCAAGGACCTCCATACACCTTATTCCTGTTGCACTTTTAGCTCCGATTGCAAATTAAAAACACAAGACATCTGTTTTTCAGAGCACTTTCGCACATCAGAATTATCACAAATGCACTGTACCTCTGATGACAAAATGACGTTTCACTTTCTTGTTTGCTCAGCCTTCCCTTTAAAACATGCAGCTGGGACTTCCAGTGCGTCATGAAACATATGGCTGACTGAATTTCGACCTCCTCAGGCCACAGGCGATAAAACTATCTAATTTAACCCCTCAACCCCGTGGGTAATTTTTGTTTTGTTTTTTAATCAGACACGCTGCAAGAGATGGCTAATAGAACTGCTCGGAGAGCACTTACCCAATCAGCAAAACTAAAAGCCCTGATTGACAGAAAAAGAACTGTGGCTCCAATGACAGGGAGTATTTCCTGACTCCCCAACCCCCAGTGTAGATTATTCGAAAAGGGATGGAAGGCTCTACTGATCAAGACGTCATCCTTAGCAAACTAGGTAGCCTTTTCAGGGCAATTCAACAAGTTGAATCATTTGTGGCAGACCTTCAGGTGGATTTAAAAAAACTGTTACCTCGCACAGCTGCAACAGAGACTCAGCTGGGTGAAGTAAAGGACTCTGTGGGTGTTCATGACCGGGCAATCTTATACCTCCTACAAAGACAGTGCAATCTTCAAGCACAGATCGACGATCAAGAAAACTGGGCTCACCAGAATAATTTTCATATTCAAGGAGTCCTAGAAGATGAAAAGCATTTCCATCTATGGAACACTTTGTGGTACATATTCTCTGCTCTGTTTTACACTTACAGGACAATATATCCCTAGCCATCGAGACAGCTCACCACTCACTACTCCAAAAAACAATTGACCCAAAGGCATGGCCTCACTCTGTCACAGTAAAAATGCTGGAGTATCCGAAAAGATGGTTAATTCTACAAACGGCCTAGAAATTAAAAGATATGTATTTATTTATTAGTTTTAGGAAATACCTTTGAGCCAGAGGCTCTTTTACAAAGGTTCCACATCGTGAATAACAAAAATACAGAGCATCAGACATAGTACATGTAACAACTACTACAGGAAACAATTTTCTAATTACAGAATATTTAGAGGTCTAGTACATTTGAGATTCAGGAGCTAACAATTTCCGGAGACTGGAAATAAAAGGGGGGGAAGGAGACAGTTCCGAAAGTGGGAGGACACAGCAATGCAGGAAGGGTTAAGAATAGTTCCAGAGGAGCTATGCAAGGTTAAGAACCAGAACCTGCTGGGCGAATGCAGCTGCATCAGACTAGAGCAGGACAGGAAGTGAGAAAGAAGGAGAAAAGGGTAACATGGAATAAGGCAGAGAAAGGTGAAGTAAAGTGGAGGGGGGGAGACAAGGGTAGATGGGGAGGAGAGGGAGAAAAAGGCAGAGGGTAGTCAGGGTAGGCAAGGAGGGACGGTGACCAAGACTAGAGAAGGGGAGAGGAGGGAGGGTGGTGTGGGGGAGGAAGGAGCATAGGAGAGGTGGGCAGGAGGAGGGGAGAATAAGTGGGCATACCAGCAGATGGTGGTGTTAAAGGGAGGTGGGAGGAGTCAGACTGGTGGAAGAGAGGGATAGCAGAGGGTGAGGTTAAGGGGGTGGACAAGAGAGCACAGGAGGAGGAGGTGCAGCGGAGAAAGAAAGAGTGGTGAGCAGGGGGGGGGGAAGGTGCTAGCTTCAGAAATAATAGCCACTAAGAGGGAAGGAGAGAGCCTAGATTCAACAGTCGCATCCACTAGTAGATGCGAGCAGTGTGCAAAGTTTAGCCTTAAATGGACTACGCCTAGTTTCCTTTTATAGATCTACATTAAGAGAGTTTGTCCAGGAAGGTGCTCGGTATTCAAAAGACCGCTTGCCTTGCATCGTATGGTGGAAGGGACTTTGAGGCGTGATTCTGGGTGTTCCTGGTGCTTCTGGAGGAGTCAGGAGGCTAATGGGGTTCCCAGTACCCAGAGAGAATTCAAGGTAGCTTTTTTTGCCATTAGACAGGCGTGGTACTGTATCCTGCAATCCAGGTTGAGCCAGTTAGTCTGAGCATATAGGTTGCAAGTGTAGGTCCTCTGGGTAGCTCCCAAGATAAGCCTACAGGCCTTACTTAGGGAAGTTTTACCCGCTCGAGGCCGTGAGAGTTGCTGATCCATAAACTACAAGTCCATAGTCAATGACCGATAGAACTGTGCTAGTGACTGCCATTTTGAGGGCTTCATAGGTTAAGCAGTGTTTGTTTCTATAGAAACCTAGCCTTGGGTTTGCTGTCTTAGCAACTAGGTCGATATGTTGTGAGTAGGAAAGAGTGTTGTCCAGAGTTACACCTACATATTTAAAGCAGTTAATTGTCTCCAGTGGGAGGTGCATTTGTTGTATATTTGTAATTTGAAGGATTTGTGCTTACTATTGCTGGATGCAAATATCATGTTTTTTGTCTTATTGTAGTTTAACAATTGTCTCGATTTGAGGAACCATTGCTCAGCAGCAGTGAAATCGACTTGCATTTGACTTTCCAGTACAGTAGGGTCTCGGTGGCTTGAAAAAAGTACCGTGTCATCTGCGTACAGAAGGATACTGTCTTTAAGAGCTCCTGGGAGTTGGTTAAGGAATAAGCTGAAAAGAAGACATCCAAGGATGGACCCTTGGGGAACACCTGTCTTTACTGGTTTGCTATCAGAGAGAGTGTTTTGGATTTTTAACCTTTGCTCTCTACCAGAAAGGAACTCCTGAACCACGGGATTGTGTCAAGTGAAAGACTAGCTTGGGTTAGTTGGTGCAGCAACAGTTCATGGTTAACAGTGTCAAAAGCTTTGGTAAGGTCAATATAGGTTGCACCCTACATGAACCCTTTGTCAAGAGCATTGTGAATAAAGCCTGTAAATTTTACTAAAGCAGTAGTGGTGCTGTGCCTTTCCAGAAGCAGTACTGTTGGCAGCACTGTATCTGGTACTTGTCCAAGTAGTCTGTTAGCTGATCAGACGATACACTCAAGTGCTTTTGAAAGGGGTGGCAGGATTGAAATATGCCTGTAGTTTGTGAGATTTGTGTGGTCCCCACCTTTATGAATAGGCGTGACCACTGCAGATTTCCATAGGGCCGGGAAAACCCCAGTGGTAAGGGACAGGTTTATAATATTTGTTAGAGGGGCAAGGAAGATAGCAATGGCGAGCCCAACGAGCTTTAGATTGAGTGAGTCACTGCTAGCTCTGCAGTTGTTGAGAGCTTTAGATAGGTATTTTTTTGCCTTGAATGGGGAGATGATCTTCAAGTAGAAGGGGGGGTGAAAGGCCCTGGTATGTCCCCTGGGTCTCAGAGTGAGGCTTGTCCTTCAAGGATTCTAGGAAGGCAGGGGGCAGGACCGAGCTTAAGTCTGTAAATGCATTGTTGAATGTGTCTGCAATAGTCTCTGGGTCCATAGTAGGGGTATCGTCAATATTAAGTAATGTGGGGAAGGTCTTGGTAGGTTTACCTGTGAGCTGCTTGATGTTTTCCTAGAACCTTCTGGGGTTCCCCCACGTATTGGTTAGTTCTGATCTAAAATGGAGGCTTTTTGCTTTCCTAATTGCCCATGTACAATTGTTCCTAGCAGTTTTAGTTCTGCAGGTCAGAGGGGTGCCAGAGTATTTGGCTTTCAACCACAGGTCATCCCTGTGTTTTAATAAATGAAGAAGCTGAGGTGTGATCCAGGTATTATAGGAGGCCTGGATCTTCCATGTGGTGGTAGGAGCGAAGATATCACAGGTTTTGTTAAAATGGTAAATTAGCCTGGAAAGTGCCATGTCTACATCACTTGTGATGTCAAGAAAGCTCCAATCATGCTGTCTCAGGTGTGCTTTAAAGTCCTCCAACTTGTCTTTTTTCAGCAACCTGTGAGTGACAGTTCTTGGTGGAAGCTTTGTGCGTTTATTAGACCAGCAACAAATAATCGGTGAGTGGTCGCTAATGGAGTCAGGGAGAACTGAAGTGCTGACTATTCTATCTGGGCGGTTTGTAATGAGCCAGTCAATGAGAGAATTTGTTCCTGTTTGGTAGTTAATCCGCATGGGGAAGCAAACCTGTTGTGACAAGTTAAATGCAGCAAGGGCATCTTTGATTGGACCAGCTTCAGCGGATAGCCAGGTGATGTTAAAGTCCCCCATCATTATGAGCTCTGTCCTAAGTCGTTGTCCAGCCAGAAAGTTACGTATAATTTTAAAGCCATTTTGTTGGTCCTTGGGGGGAATGTAGACAGATGCCACTGTTAGCAATTTTCTATTTTTGCCTAGCAAGACTGATTGTTAGGAGCTGGGTGCCACCGGGGGATGTGTCGTTAGGTAGTATTTATAGTCTGGAGGTGTTCTCATATACGGCACATCCACCCCCTTGTTTATCATTCCTATCCAGCCTAAATATTTTATAGCCTGGTAGCTGGACTGCTGCATCACAAATTTTTAGACTGAGCCAGGTCTCCACCACAGAGAGAATATCTGGTTGGTGTTGGGCAACCCAAACTTGTAGAGGGTCAAGCTTAGCCAGCAGACTGCAAATATTTATGGAGGCTAGAGTGAACCCGCCATGAGTTATTTGGGTTGGTAATTCATTTGCTAGAGGGCCTGGATTGGGGTGAATATTCCCACAGATGAGTAGCAGTAGCCAAGCCAGTAGGATAGCTGCCATAAGTTTTTAGGATCAGTGATTGTTTTGAGCTTTTGCAGTCCATTGCTTAGACTGGGCATTTAGAAAAATTAATTCATAAAGAGAAGGGAGGAGGGGATATTTGTAGTAGGCACAGGGTAGATTCCTATAGTGATGAGACAGAAATTGTTTGTTAAAGTTTGGTCCCAGAGGTAAGAGGGATTTGGTTCTGGGCTGGTAGGGCATTCAAACTGTGTTTGGCGAGGTGGCCTCACATTGTGTCAGTGCAGGGTCATTAGTTAGGTGAGTTTTGAGTAAAATGCTGATGATTAGCAGGCATTTAGATATGGGGTAGTACATGATCCTGGACTGAGACAGAGTTGAACAATTTAAGCAGCGGGGGCTAGAAATGCGATGTAGGGTGGTTGCAGATTTTCTGACTGGTTTCACCCCTTAAAGAGGAAAACAAATTATAGATATGCGAGGGGGGAGCTGTGCAGCGCGAGAGGGAATAGTGCTGCAAAGTGAAACTTAACTGTGTTGGTCCTTAGCTGATTACGCAGTTGGAGACTAGGAGCCAATGGGAGAGCAGAAAGGTGGTCAGAGGGCAGGATCAGGCTCTATTTAATAGAGGCCGGGGGTGGGGCGGGCAGTGTGGGACAAAAATAATACCAAGCAAAGGTACAAGGCAGGAGAAACAGCTTCTTTGGACTGCAGCAGCAGCAGCAGCAGGAATTAGCAAGGCAACCCGATCGTGTACCCAGGGCTGCCAGAAGAGGTCCAATGGGTGGCGAACTGGATAGCCAAGCGCATACTTCCACGGGATTTTGGATCTTTTGAATGAGAGGAAAATTAATTAAGCAAGCCAAAGATAAACAGATAAAATTCAAGCTTAACTATCCAGCTTGGCTCCACATCTTCCTAACCTCTGAGGTACAATCCTTTGAGTCTCTACAAGCGGCTCCAACCCTGTGAAAACTTGGTATGCACTGCCCTGATTTAGAAATGGAGAGTCTTGAACATAATTAATAAAACAAAGCACTTAAAGGCACTCAACGTGACAATTGCATCACAGGATATATGAGAAGCTGGGTCCTCCACAGAAACAGACCTAAAGAAGCAGAAGGATATATGGCTGCCTTCTAAAACAAGGTTTCAGGCTTGCTTCTAACTGTGGGAGCACTAGTAAGGTGAGACTTCCACAGCCGTTGCTGTGACTCTGCTAGATCATCTTTTGTGGGTTATGATGCAAGGCTGCCAGAAAAGCCACACAACCAGAGACTGTTTTGAATTTCAGCTGGTTAAACTGTTTCAAAAAAAAAAAAAAAATTTCTTCCAGGTTTTTGTGAGGACGCTGATTTGAGGACGGAGGGAACCTTTGGTACACTTATGGCTGATAAACGTTTTCTTGCATAAGGTTACCATGGAGAGAACGGGGAGAAAGTTAGATGGCAACTGCTGCTCTGCCTGGATCCTGTGCCTCCCCTAGTAATTGCTAAAGAGATCCCTAATGGACACAGATTGATTTCACTCATTCTGGGGGAACAGACTGGGTCGCCCATGTGCGGACCTCAGATGGGGAAAGTTTTGTGCTTTTGTCGGGGAGGGGTTGGGCCCCATTATCTGGCCAGTCAACTTTGGGGAGGAGGAAGGGGCGTTCTTCTTTCATTAACAAGCTGAAGCTTCATTGGTCAGGGTGGTTTCTGCTGCACTCGCTGTGATTGCAGGTCCCAAGGGTTCAGGACTCTAACTATATAGATCGATATCTACGGTGGCATTGTCTTCACTGGCTCAGGAGACTCATAAGGTGAGGCATAGCAAAATTATTCCGGGGAGATTCTCAGGGGTTGGCCATAGGAGTGCTGCCACCCATGTGCATGACCAGTAGTACACTTGCAGATTGTTCTATGCCACTAGAAGTGGCTCCCTGGAATGGTCAAAGGAAAGATGCCATCTTGTCGACAGCACTATAGTGGACTGGTACAGTCAGGACTTCAGTGGCAGAAGAGGTAGTGGAATGCCAAGTTGGAGGAGCTGGCTGGGAGGCGGGCATGTGCCCCCAACACCCTGCAAAGCAGGGAAAGAGATAGGTAGATCATTCACCACAGAGGGTACCATCTCACTGGACTTGCCTCTGCCGGGGCTCGCACATGGGAAACTCTGGAAATGGCAACATTTTAAGCTGCTTGATTAGGCATGGGGAGGGTTAGGTGGTGCAGTGGGGGCCACCTGCAACTGTAAATCCAACAGTTCATGATATTACAGGCAACAGGGTGCAATGACCCAACAGCTCTCTTGCTTTGGGAACGTGGGAACTTACTGAAATGTACTGGCCCCAAATATAGGGCAAGGAACAATGGTTTTACTTGGGCAAAAAAAAAAAACAGGTTGCTGGCCGAGGCAGATGGTTGTCATGGCAAAAGTAGGCCAGTTTTGAGTCACCAGCTTACAGGCTGCAACCACTTCTGACCAGTATAGTTGGGTCAGGCCTGCCTGTCACTGCAGGCACCTATACAAATCATCTTTGCACTTCTACACCCCAGAGGGGTAGGAGAATTTCTCCTGGAAGGACATCTAGTTTGTCATATGAAATACCTGTGCAGTTCGTTCTAGTTTTATTGTTTTTTGTTTTTTTCCATAGAGATTTTTTCTGCTCCCTGGCAGGCTCGGCGGCTGTATCAGCTTGTCCAGTGAGCACTGGCCATCCTGATCCCCCTTATCAATTCTGGGACCTGGTGGGCCATTAGCACTCTATTGGGGAAGGCTTCTTGTAGCCAAGCCCTCATATTTTCCCCTGGGGCATATGGATATGCAATGGACACAATGTCCAAGCTACAGTCTTGAGGAGAGAGCCCCAGCATCCTGAACACGGGATCCCTTCCCTTTCGTGGTGGCATCATGTGTGCTGGCATCCAGCTGCCTCTGGATGCAGTGCCACACTAACACCCCTCCCTGAGGAAGAACAGATGTCCTAGTGATGCTCAATCCTACACTCCAGAATTAAACTGCTAAACTGAACCTTGACTGCTGCCTATTTCTTCATGTTGTGACCAGGAGTGCTACAATTTTGGCTCCTTTACTGTACTTTTGGGAGCTGCCATCCTGTTTGGTTTAGCACACAGGAAGAATCCTGAGACACATATGGTCTTTCTTTTTAATCCTTCCTCTCCCCTCGAGCCCCCAAGCAACCGGAGTCTATTCCCGAACCCAGGTCGCCAGTGTGGCAGGAGGTAAGGCACCCAGCGCCTCAACCCTCCATGCCACCGGGCCGGCTTTCTAGATTTACTCTTCAAAGTTTTCTTTATTCTTGTTTTGTTGACACTCAACATATAGCCTGACTACAACTCGGGAGGCCTCACTGATCCTGCAGTATGGTGTGCTCCTGTTGCTGGGGAGGCACATTGACATCTCACAGAAATATTATGGGTACTCTGACAATGGTTTTCCTGAATGTTCAGGAATCAACTCAGTGGTTAAACTGTCAAAAATATTATCACACCTAATTGTCTTAAATGTGACACTGGGTTACAGAAACCAGGCTCTCAGATACAGAACACCAAAGTTATAGCAGGACCTGGGTGGGCAAGGAGGTGGCTTCTTCACACACCACAGGGAAAAGGTCAGGCAAAGCCCTTCTTTTCTGCTGCAACACCTCATTGGAAAATACTAACATGGAAGCACTGGAGAATGCTGCAGGGGAAATTATTGGTCAGAAAGTGCACATAATCAACACATGCGCCCAACTCAGATATTAGTCCACAGGATAGCCGCACTTCAGGAGAGAATAATTGTGGGGGGGATTCAAACTGTGTGATAAGCCTCCAACTGGATAGCTCATCAAGTTACCAGTCCAAGAACAAACTGATGGGGAAGGTAGTATGAGCTAGGATGGAGGAAAAAGGACTTGTGTCTGGAGGAGCTTAACCCTGGTTGGAAGGACTTCACCTTGTATTCAAACCTGCACAACTCATATTCTAGAATAGATCTATTTTTAGGTGGTAAGGTGGACCTGTACAAATATTCCAACTGATTGATACAGCCAAGAATTAATTCAGACCATGCAGTTCTAACAGTGCAACTTAAGTGACTGGACTACTGTTACTTTCTAGCGGATGAACACGTCCCTTTTAACAAGGGAGGATTGTAAGTGTACTATAGCGGTAGCCATAGCACACTACACAAGGGATCATAGTGGGTCAGAAGTATCAGAGAAGTGGTAATGGGGTGCTTTCCTCTCGGGTTAAAGAAAGCGAGCAACAAGAAAAGTGTAATAACTTAGGGAAAAACTGAGGAAGACTGAGCAACTACATAAACAGCTACCTCCTCAGATCTGACAGAACAGATACAATCTATTATGCAAGAAGAAAAATTACTCACTATAGTAATGTTGTTTCTTCCAAAGGGATCCCTCAGTGTGCTTAATAACTGCAGTCATTCTCCTGGAATGATCCACCCAGAGCTTTAGAATTTTATGCTAATTAAAAGAACTTAGAATTAAATTAAATTCAAACCCTGCTGTGTGGTCACACTTACCCTGCATTCCAACATCAGATTTGGGGAGGCAGTATAGCATAGTGGTTAAGAGCTCTGACCTGCAAACCTGGAGAATTGGCAAAGGTGCCTCTTGTGGAGTGAGCCCAAAGGCCTTCGGGAGGCAGCATGACAGCTTTGCCATAACAGAACTGTATGCAGGAAACTATCCAGTGAGAAATGGTTCCTCTTGATGCTGTTTTACCTTTCCCCACTTCACCACAGGTGACAAATAACTGAGTATTAGTGGACCTTAGACATCCTTTGTGTAGTCCAAGTAGTAGCTCAGAGCTCTCTAAATATCCATACTGTGGAGCTTTTGTTCTCCTGAGCTGGATTTTGCTGTAAAGAAAACTGGAAGTGTGACTGGTTCCGATGAAATTCAGACACCACTTTAGGGAGGAATTTTCTATTAGTTTTTAGGACTACCTTGTCCCTATGAAATATGATGTAGTTAGGATCTGTGCAGGGGGCTTTGCCGTTTGCTCACCCTTCTGGCAGATGTCACTTCCACAAGGAAAACTGCTTTTTATGTGACATACTTCAAAGCAGCAGTTGCCATACGCTTGAAAGGAGCTTCCATCAGCTGAGCAATGCACAGATTCTGGTCCCATGAAGGGAAAAGATCCCTTACTGTAGGGTACAGGTGATTAATGCCTTTAGAGAACCTTCTGAAAATAGGCTGTGAGGCCACTGACCTGTCCTTGAGAGCTGAAGTGTGCCAGCTGAAGTGTAAGCTGACACTACTGCCAAATGGGTCTTCAGAGTTGAGGGTCTGTGGCTCAAGGACTGGAAAAGGACTAGGTAGTCCAGAACTGTAGCCAGACTTGCTCACAATGGGTTCAGCTGTCTAGGAGAACACCAAAAGGAATTTTTATTCCATTTTGAGGTGTACGTTTCCCTCATTGCTAGTTTCCTGGAACTTCCATAACCTTCTCAGAGAGATTCAGTCCAGAGAACTCTAACTCTTCAAGAACCATGTTCTGAGGTGCAGAGATCTCGGGTCTGGGAATATTATCCTGCCCTGGGACAATGTCAGCAGGTTGTACCTCAGGGGCAGGGTGACAGGATGTCTGTTGGAGAGGGACAGGAGCTGAGGTACCAGATCTGCCTGGCCCAGTCTGGAGCTATGAGAATCATTATTGCCAACTCCCTTCTCAGTTTGAGCAGCACTCTCAACAAAAGTGGAAAAGGTGGGAAGGCATAAAGAAACTTCCCCGACCAGCTGAGGACTAGAGCATCCTCTGGGACTGTAACCACGGACTACAGCATCCTCTGGGACTGTACCCACCAACGGGGGTCTGCAACAAAACAATGGGAGCTGATTGTTCTCCCAGGATGTAAATAGGCCTTTTTGTATCCCATCTTCTGAACGATGCTGCCAGAACCTGCTGGTTCAGGATCCATTTTTGATTTCCCTGGCTGATTCTAAATATGGAATCTGCTGGCACATTGTCCTTCCTGGCAGGTGTACTGATGAAGCTGAACCTCCAGGGAGTATGCTAGATTCCATATCTTCATTGCTTCTGTGCACAGCTTGGAAGATCTTCTCCTCCCGTCTGTTTATGTAATACATTGTTGTGGTGTTGTCTGTCTGAATCTGAACAGACTGACCTCAGATGTGGAAAGAAAAACCTGCTTTGCCAGGTACACTGCCCTGAGATTCATGAGTTTTATGTGCTCCTGAGTCTCCTGTGTACTCCACATACCACCTACAGTGAGGTCCTCTAGATGAGTGCCCCAACCCAGGAGGGAGACATCTGTTGTGAGTATGGCCGTAGGTGATTACTAAAGGAAGGGAATGCCTTCTCCGAGATTACAGTCTTCCTTCCACCATTCCCAGTGCCCTTAGCAAAGACTTTGTGAGAGGCACTAATTTGGAAAGTGGATTCCACCTCTGAGACCAATGGTATCCTAAGTGATATTGGACAGCTCTCGTTTGGAACTTGGTACCACTGCTGTGCATGAAGCTACATGCTCCAGCAAACACAGGAAATCACTTGCAGGTCTGGGGTGACCTGCCATGAAGGATTCTGCAGTTGCAATCAGATACGCTACCCTTGCCTGAGGAAGGAATGCCTTCCCTTACTGGGTGTCTAGCTCTGTACCTCTAAAGTCCAAAACCCGTACAAAATCAGTTTCTGACTTTTGAACATTTATGAGGAAGCCCAGGTCCTCCAAGGTGCCTTGTGTCAGACGGAAGGAGGACTTGGCCTCCTGGTGTGATTTTGCCAAGACTAGCCAGTTGTTGGGACAGTAAAACCACCACCCCCTACCTCCTCAAATGTGCTGCCACTTTGTGAACACTCTGGGTGCTGAGGATAGGCCAAAGGGAAGGGCTGTGAACTGGCAGTGGCAATTCCCTATCCTGAATCTGAGGTGCTTTCTGTGGCTGGAGCTGACTAGTATGTGAAAGTGGGCATTTTTCAGATCCAGTGACCCCAGCCAGTCTCCTTCCTGCAGAGATGGAATCAATGATTCCAGTGTTACCAACCTGAATTTTCTTTCTTTAAGTGTTTGTTCAGATATCTCAGATCCAAAATTGGTTGCCACTCCCCATTTTTCTTGTGGCTCAGGAAGTATCTTGTGTAAAGTCCCTTTCCCCATTGTGAGAGTGGTACTTTTTCAGCTGCATTTGCTTACAGCAATTTTTTCACCTCCATTTCCAACAGGATTATTTTTGTTGTGGTGTGAGGATGGAATCTCTTTGTAGGTCTTGCAGGGACAAAACTGACTCACTATTTCCAGGACCCACTTGTCTGTGGTTATTTTTGTCCACTCCTGAAAACAGTGAGTCAGCCTTCCCCTCACTGGAAATGGATTCAATTCAATTCAATTTTTATTTTACCATGAAAACACCACTGAGAAAGCTCATTTGAAAGGAGGTCCTGGGAGGACACAATTACAGAATGGTCAAAAAGAACAGCAATACAATTACACATAAGAAGGTCACTTAACAGGTGGATTACAACACATACTGTATACTGTACATTATGGGCACCTAACATCGAGTTTTAAACACAAGTGGCCGGAACTAGTACAGAAAGACTTAACACCAACGTTCAGGCAAGTGCATTAAGGGAAAATGGGTGATTTTGAGGAACAAAAGGCTCTCCCAGGAAGTAATCAGGAGAGGAGGTTGAAAGAGGAGATGGGGAGAGGGAAGTAGGTAAGAGGGACTGAGGTAGAGGCCTCGTAAGGAGAGGCAGCTGCAAGGAGCAAGGCCAGTCATACCAGATGGAAGTGTTAGTGGGAGGTGTAGAAGGTTCCTTGTAGTAAAGGAACAGAGTTTAGGAAGGAACAGCTGTAAGGAAGCAAAGCTAGCCAGGTTATACGGTAAGTGCTAAGGAGAAGATGAAAATAGTTCCTCATGGAAGAGCAGAAAATTAGGAGTGGCATCTGCAGGTGTCCTTCAGTGATATCAGAGCAGTGATTTGAGGTGAACATCCCAACAATTTGTGTAAGTTTGAGTGTACTTTGAAGGGTGTTCCATAGGAAGGTATAGCATGACTTATGGATGAGATGCCATAGCGGGATTTATTCTAGGGATGTCGGGCATGATGTGAGTATTTTCTGAGTGCGTACATACAGGGGCACATTTGAAGGGCCAGAGATGTAAAGTGGAAATGTCTTGGTGATAGCTCTGTAGGCCCAGAAGAAGGCACTCCCTCCCTCCTGGTACTAAGTGAAGTCCAGCCTAATTGTGCATACAGGGAACAACGATGGAGTATTGAGCAGGCGATGGTTATGAATCTTAACACTCTATGATATAGCGTGTCCAGTTTGGTTAGAGCTGCTTTGGAGGTCTCGTAGTCAATTCAGTTAGGGGAAGAAATGTTGTCTGAACCAACTTTAGTTTTGCATCATGGGTAAGCAGATGTTTAATGTGGAAGAAGAGTCTGAGCCGTTGACATAATTCTTTTGATAATTCCTCGATATGTATGGTGAAAGAGAGTTTGTGGTCAAGCCAAACTCCTAGGTATAATTTGTCCACTGTTTCAAGCGGTTCCCCAAGTATGGTCGAGATCTGCAGTTTGGTGTTTGTGGGTTTGCAGTTACTGCTTTAGTCTGTGGGGAAAGGAGCATGACTTTTGTTTTTTTAGCATTAAGCAATAATTTCAAGTGGAGCAGGTTTTGTTGCAGATGGTTAAATTCTGCTGTAGCTCTAGGGAGGCAAGCTCTAGGGAAAGCCTAGCAATGTAGAGTAAAGTGTCATCTGTGAAGAGATAGACACTCGCTGTGCTGACGTTGTGATCAATGTCATTAATGTAAATTGCAAATAGTAGGGGTCCCAGGATAAACCCCCTGGGGAACTCCTCTTTGTAGGGTTTTAAGAGGGGAGAGGTCACCATGGACCTGTTGTTGTCTACCTATGAGACAGCAGGAAAACCATTTCAAGACAATGCTGTCTTGCCCAAGGTTATGTAACACCGACAGTAATAAGCCGTGATTAACAGTATTGAATGCCTTGCTCAGGTCCAAAAGAGTGTGCAGACATGGTTTTTAGCATCAAGGGTAATTTGCCAATCATTTGTGACCTTGGCCAGGGCAGATACCATGCTATGGTTGGGCCTGAAGCCAGACTGTAAGGGGTTGAGTATGTTTGAGGTTTCCAGGTATTCTCTTAGTTGGGAGTTTACTAGTTTTTCAAGCAATTTTGATAGGATAGGTAACACAGAAATTGGCTGGTAACTGTAAAGGTAGCTTGGATCGCGGTTTAAATAATGGGATGACATGAGCCATTTTCAATCACAAGGAAGAGCCCTTGTGAAAGGACACATTGAAAAGGTGGGTGATGGGAGGTGACAGAAGGTGATAAAATTAACTTTAGGAAGAATGGTTCGAGCTGATCAGATCCTGTACTTTTTTTGGTGTCCAGAGTAATTAAGAGATCTTCGACTTGTTTGAGGGTGATTAGGCTAAAGCTAAATTCTTTTGAGTGTTGTAGGCACTTGCGGGATGGGCATAGAGGGTCGCTATTGCAGGGCTGGGGGAGCAGCCTGCTAGCAGGAGAGGTGTCAAACACAAGACCAGCAGTGGCAAAGTGGTTATTTAGCTGTTCCAATATATCATGTTTGCTTGTGAAGGTGTTGGCCCCTATGAATATTTTAGTTAGTAGGGGCAATGATGAGCTATGCCCTTCTATTTCCCTTAGGATTTGCCAGAATTTGGCAGCATTGTTTTTAGAAGAGTCCAGAGCTGCTTGAAAATAGTTGGCTTTTTCAGCTCTTATAAGCTTAGTACAATGGTTTCTTGAAGCTCTAAAAGCCACCCAGTCAGAGTGGATGGGCGACCTGTGCAGGCTTGTCAGGGGTCTTGCTTAACCCGCGTTTTGGGGGCTAGCTGATCAGCTTCACTACTGGTGCTTCTTCAACCCCTACCTCTAAAGTAACTCCTCAGGGGCGGTAGTATAAGAGATGTAAGCACAGGGAAGTATCTCCTACCGCCACCTCCCCTTCCATAAGGCTTATAGGAAGTGGAGGCCCTTTCCTTCTCAGTGTTGCTCTTGCAGGTGGTCTTGTATTTGTTCACCTTCTTCATGTAAGTCTCTGTCTTGTAATCAAACAGTGAATTTTCCTCACAGGGGAAAATCCATTGCCTATGTCTGAGTGTCCCGAGATAGGCTGGTAGCTCTAAGCTAGGCAAACATTCTTAAGTACACTGCATGTGCCATGACTCTGGATACAGTGTCATTAATGTCTTTTGCCATGTGGAACTGGTAGTTTGTGGCATCAACGGCTGCCCTTGCTGTATCAGCAAATCACCAATAACCCGCGATGCAAGTAACCTTCTCTCTGCCAATACAAATTCCAAGGGCTTTCAGTGCTGAGCTGTTTAGACCAAGTATGCTGCCTGCCTTAAAAGCAGAAGATGAAGTATAAACTTTTTGCCCATGCTATCCAGCTTCCTGGAATCTTTCTCAGGAAGTGGAAAGGAAAAGAGCACCTTGGCCTTGTCACAAGCGGCAGCCTGGACGACTCCCACATGATAAGGTTGAGAATACAGATATTCAGAACTCTGCATGTCCGCCTGATACTTCTTTTCAATTTTCTAATTTATGCCAGCAGCTGAGGTGGGTGCTGACATGATTTTATAGGTGGCCTTCTTGAGGGATTTGTGGATGGACAGTAGCAACTTCTTTGTGGAAGTTAAGCCCATCATATCCACAAATTCCACCTCATTCTCATCTTCCTCAGTTTCCTGTGAGGTGATGTTGAGGGTGTTTACCATATACTTCATGTGTAGTGCGAGGTATAGTCATCTGAGGGTCTACAAGGGGAGACAAACTCTTGCTCTGGAGAACAATCTGGTTCTATGGGTTCTCCTTCATCCTCCTCCTCCTCAGGTATAGGAAATGGAACCAGAGCCTGGGGGAAAGGGACAGGCATATTCAAGAAAGCCTCGAGGAATTACCGTGCCTTATTCACGTTGCACTTAATTTAATGCTGCAAATGTTAGTGTCGCAACCTTAGTGCTGTACTTCAATATGCAACACAAAAATCATTTTTACCCTGCATTATCAACATAGTCGCCAGAATGTCTTAAATCCCACTCAAAAGGTGGTTTTGCGGAGTAACTGCAAAATCACCTTTTGACCTATACTTGCAAATTCCCACCATCTATGCTTACGAGATAGCGTCATGTAAACAGTATAATCAAAATTTGGGACTAAAATATTGTAAAATGGCCAAGTTATGAGTACAAGCATGTGAAACACAAACATGGAGTTTTAGTGTCACACATTTCAATCAATCAATCTTTATTTTACCAGGCAAAACACCACTGAGCAAACTCATTTACAAGGTGGACCTGGACAGGTACACATAAGCAGTACATCAATATAATGAGGTACAAAATAGAAAGGCTATAAAATGATTGGTATTAAAATACAACGAGGCAGAAGTCACCAACTAGCACATAGATTACACAGCATTATATACAATATAAGCAAACATAATATGAACATCAAAATATACAGTATATACATGGAAGTCTCATGAGGAGGGGTGAAGAGAGGATTAGGAATGGATATATATAGGAGGAGGAGTAACTGAAGAACAGCCAGAAAGACATGGTAGCTGGAGACCAGTACTCATTTAGCAAACCATCAGAGGAAAGAGCTACAGGACTCTTTGAAGGAGCGTGAGTATATTGTTTTGAACGTGGACAGTTTTATGGGGCTGGCCAATTACAAGGTTTTTTGAAGTTTATTCCAGAGTTAGGGAAGTGCATAACTTATGGACGATCTACCAAAGCATGAATTAACTTTAGGGATGATTAGAGAGATGTATGAGAGACTTCTCAGGGAGTAGCTACCTACAGTGCAGAGCGTCAGACAAGCTCAGATATACTGAGAAAGCTTCTTGGTAATTGCTCTAAATGTCCCAAAGGCAGCGTTTCTTTGCCTTCTAAATTTAAGGGATTTTCTAAATGTCAGTTATTTATTTTAACCAACTAAATAAAACTAAGACAGTGGCCATTATTCTTTTTGTAACCTGAAAAACACTAATTTTGTGAAAGTAAGACGCTCGCTAAAGTAACATTTTAGTATCGTATCAGAGGGTTATCCTAAAACCCTACAAAGCATGCTCAGAAAAAAAATTTTTAAATCCTTGCAATTCTAGAACCATTAGGCACATCCTTGGCACAGGCCCCGTCAACCCTGAACGTTTCGGAACAAAATGTTGTACCATCTAGGCTATAGGTGAGAGCAAAAAATACTGTGACACATCTGGATCTCAGAAACTGGACAAGTGCCCATCACAAAACTTCCCATCTTGAGAACTTACCTCATGGACAACACATGCCACATGCCAAATTTGGGGCAATTTCGAACACCACCAAAGTTATTCTGATGCACAATTAGGGGCTTAACACTGATCACTTCACTCAGTCCTAACTATACTAGTGCTACCATGCCAGTGTAATATACAAATAGATACATCTCTCTGTTTCAAAAGTTTCACCTGGAAAGACATACTGAGTTGATAAGAGTTTGCTTCCAGATGCGTTCTGGGGAGAGGAGTGTAGGAGAGAACAATAAGAAGAAATAATTGATAGTACATGAACAACATACATAAACAACAGTAGATGAAGGTAATACAGTACAACAAAAGGAGCAAGGTACAATATGTTTACAGATATGCAAACTAATAATCACTGCAGCGAAAATCATTACAAAGCGCTTTTACTTGACCCAATCATGGCGTAACTGAAGGGCAAAGAAGCGAGAAGCAAAACAGGGACAGGCAAGCAATGAGGCAGTAGGGGCATCTAAGTAAAGGTCAGGAAGAGTTGCAAGTGATAATTATAAATATATCGCATTGGATCAGGAAGGGGAGGGTACCTTTAAAGCTAGGTATTAAGTTAATATTTACCATTTGATATTAGTATAAACTTAAATCCCTGGATCTAGTGGTACAGTACCTCCCCCTCCTCCATATAACCTAGTGTCAGTGTCTATATATAAACTTCAATCCCTGCCTCTAGTCGCACCTTACTCCTGATACCACGGCCACAATCCCTGGGGTCCACTGGTACCTCAAGCCACCCCACTGCCTTCCGACTCCCCACTGTAATCCACATAACCAGTCAGCTTACACTTTCCACTCACTTCCACAGCCAGACACCATCTGCTGCTTTAAGTCCTGTATTACAGTATTACACAAGCATGTATTGTGATACAGTACTTGAGGGATGTCTTTTCAAAAGCATGGAAGGTGGGTGGTAGCACCAGAACCAATGACAGCTGTTTATATATACCAGCACTGACACTGGGATCGGAGAGGGAGGTGGAATCACTACAGCCAAGGATTGAAATTTATATATACCAAAACGTGCACTGGGATGGAGGGTTACCACTAGAGTCAAAGACTGATGTTAATATTTTCAAACACTGACACTGGGATGGAGGGATCCATAGCTGAAGGAAAAAAACTCACGAAAAAGGATTCCTTCATATGAAAAAAGAATTTGGACTTTTTTTTTTTTCAGATTCTTTTTTCATATGAAGGAATCCTTTTTCGTGAGGTTGTTTCATTCATACAATAAAGGATGCCTTCCTACGAAAAAAGAATCTGAAAATAACAGTCCAAATTCTTTTTTCGTAGGAAGGAATCCTTTTTCATATGGCCCAATTCCTATTTCATATGGCCATACAAAAAAAAAAGTCACAAAAAAAGATTTTAAAATGTATAAAACACACACTTCTGGGACTTTAACTCCAGAATACACCTAACGGGTCCCAATTAGCAAGACAGATGTGTTGGTATCTCTGCATGATCTCATTTTTATGGGTTTTCAAAATAATTCTTTTTGGAGAAAAAAAATGGAAACAAGATGGTGGCCATACAAAAAAGGATTTTTTTCTCATGAAAAAGGATTACCCCTGTACAAAAAGTGAGCTTTTTCTGTACTGACCAAATTCTTATTTTGTTCCAAGAAGCTATCCAAAAAAATATACTGAGCATGCTCAGAACTGAAATTTCAAATTCTTATAACTTTGGGACAAATTAATATTTTTTTCAACAAACCAGCGGAAGGCACCACTGTGGCCCAAGCCCTTTCTAATCTGAAAATTTCAGAGCAGAATTCCAAACCATCTGGGCACTACGAGATGACAAAAAAAACAGCCAAAATACCAATTATTGTTTCCACTTTTTTCGCTATTCAGATCTTGGAATCCACATAACCAACTGGAAAGAAACTTGGCAGGTCAAGAGATCTTGCCTCAAGACCACACATGCAAAGTTTGTGCAAATCCATCAAATGGTTGTGAAGCTACTAAAGTGCAAAGTTTGGGTTTTAACATAGAACCCTCTGCTCAACCTTAACCATAGTGACACTACCACACCACTAATATATATATATATATATATATATATATATATTTTGCAAGAAAACTTAATTAATGCACCAGTTAGGGTAACTCAACACCACAAACGTAGGGAAATGTGGCGTTCATGTTTCTAATCCAAACTCCCCACCCCCAACCCCCCAAACAACAAAAGGAAAAAAACATTAGGGTTTTGGGTCTCCAGAGTCTTGGCAGATCAGTGGTGGGGTCTTCCTTGGGGTTGTCAACCTTAATGCTCCCCAGCATGCAGACCAAAGCATAAGGAACAGCTCCAAGCCAGTGCCTCATAGTGATACACTCTTCAAAGGTAGAGAATTATGTTTCGCTATAGGTTACCAACACAGTTTGTTGTAGCTTTCTTCATGCAGGGTCTGTCAAGAATGGTGATCATGTGTGATGTTGTTTGCTCAGGGAATGGGGTGGGCATTAGGGTTGACAACCCCAAAGAAGGCCCCATCACTGATTCGCCAAGACTCCGGAGACCCAAAACCCTAATGTTTTTTCCTTTTGCTGCTTGGGGGCGGGGAGTTACGCTTAGAAACCCTAACGCCACATTTCCCTACTTTTGTAGAATTAAAGTTACACTAACAGGTGCATTAACGAAGTTCTTTGCAAAGAACTTCCTTTCTTTTTTAGATAGTGGAATTGTATCCTCATTCATGCAGGTCCCAAAGGAACCTGCGTGAACAGATGCAAATGCCCTGTGCCAAGGGAAGACCCTGTCCACCTACAGAAGTGCAGTTCTGTGCAACAATGAATGCGAAGAATTCATGGGGCTGTCAGGTGGGCTGCAGAAGTACAGGGCCCTGTGGCCCCTGCACTTCTATGTGGCTGCAGCTACAGATGCACAGGGCAAAGAATGCATCTATCAGCCAATGCACAGGGCCCTCTGTCACCCAAGGGGGACCTGCAGGGCTCTATGCAAAAAGGACTGTTGTCTTCACTATACAGTAGCTGGGCCCATGTGGACAACCCTGCACCTTTAATTCCCTGGCTAGAGGGCTGTCACATAACAGCGCAATCTCCCTACCCTCATCCCATCCAGCTGAGTCACTGATCTCACCAGTCAACTCAGCTCGCCTGCACAGGATCACAAAGCATATCCACTGGAGTCAAGACTGACACTACACACAAGGCGCCGGATATTCAGACTGTGCCAGGCAGGGGCGCAAGCCTGGGCGCAGCGCAACTGGGATGCGCCAGGGCGTGGTCTAGGCGATATTCAATGATGCTGCGCCATGGCTCAGCACCATTGAATATGGCACCATGGCCACCTGCATTGCGCATGGTGCAGTGGCACTGTGCCAGCGCAAGTGGCGAGAGAGGAGCAGGGGGATGCGCCAGCGCAAGTGCAGTTGCGCTAGGTGCAGGAACCACGATATTCAGCAGTTGGTATGCAAATGGGGCCATTATGCATGCAAGGCACAAATGGGGCCATCTGCACGTCATTATGGCCCCATTTGCATGCAGGTGCGCCGATCCCCGGTGACTTGCACCTGGCACCCTGCTAGGCTGCAGTCGTCGGGGACCGACGACCCCTGCTCCTCGGTGGCAACATGCCCCAACACCCAATCGCGGGCTTAGTAATTGTAAAAGAATCCCTGGTGGTCCAGTGAACCTGCTCCCCAGCCCGATCGTGGGCATAGTAATTGTAAAAGACTCCCTGGCGGTCTAATGGACCGAAACCCTGCCCGATTGTGAGCTTAGTAATTTTAAAAGACTCCCTGGTGGTCTAGTGGACCGTATCCCAGCCCGATCGCGGGCTCAGTAAATTGAATACATCTCTGGTGGTCCAGCGGTAACCCTTCTTCCACCCAGCCATTTCAGACCCCGCCTCCTCCTCCTCCGGTCAGCGGCAGATGGCAGTTTCCTCACGCAAGCCACCCACCGATCGACAGAGAGTACGGCTGTGCCGCCTGTTGGTCCATGGTGGCAAATGGGCGCAGAGCATTGTAATATATAGTCCTGATATGTGAATGGACTCCATTCACAATCGATTGTGTAGTACATAGCACGGTCTGCACGCCCACTGGCCTGCCACTGTGGACCAATGGGTGCAGCCGCATTGTACACTGTCAGTCGGTGGGCGCTTGCAGATGGCAGCTGCAGCCCACCACTGACTGGGGAGCGGGGTGGCAGATCTGAGTGGCTGGGTGGGGAGAGGGTTACAGCTGGACCACCAGGGATGTATTCTTATTTACTGAACCTGCGATCGGGCTGGGATACAGTCCACTAGACCACCAGGGAGTCTTTTAAAATTACTAAGCCCGCGATCGAGCAGGGTTTTGGTCCATTAGACCACCAGGAAGTCTTGTACTATTACTACGCCTGCCTTCAGGCTGGGAAGCAGGTCCACTAGACCACCAGGGATTCTTTTACAATTACTAAGCCCGCGATCGGGCTGTGAAGCAGGTCCACTAGACCACCAGGGAGTATATATTCTATTTCAGCCCGCAATCAGGCATGGGGGGGGCCTGTGGCTCGGGTGGCCACCCACTGCAGGCGGCTGCTGTGTTGCACCCAGCAATACGGCGGCCAGCCTGAGGGTTCCCCCGACTTGTTCCTTTTTTTCCGGGCACATCTTTACCCCCTGTGTGGCACAAGGCGGTGTGTGCCTGCATATGCACTGCACATCCTGGGCTGAATATGGGATGTGCCGAATATGCGTAGGCCGCCCCCGCGCCTGCGCCATACCATATTACTAATTAAGCCCAGGCGCGCCGGGATTGGCGCAGCGCAACATCCCCTTTTGAATATCGCACAGAAGAGCTTTCTAGTGGCTGCACATGGTGCAACACTGTTGCACCATGCGCAACCCCTTTGAATATCCTGGCCATGGTTTGTTAATTTTTTTTTATTTTATCCCCAAATTTTCAAGATACGCGTTTTATGATTCATCTTTTAAACATGACATGTACCATTTATAGTATATTGGATGAAATGTCATTTCATACCAGAAGTCCGAAAACACGTCTCGTATAGGATTTAAAAAATGATACGTCACGTTTATAAGAGGATGTGGAAAAATGGCCATGTTGAAAGTTAAGAGTAAAAATATTTAAAATTAGTGAAATTATGAGTTCACTCATAATCTGGGCATTTTACCATATTTTACACCAACTTTTCAGCATAACTTTCTTATTATCCCACCTCATGAACCTGGTAGATGAAAATTTTCAAATCCCTGCCGAAACATCTTTCTGCACCACCAAAACGTCATTCCACACCACACATGCAATTCAGAAACACATTTCGGCCAAGATTTGAAAAACAACAGCTGTCATGTTCATGAGGTGGTGTGACAAAATGGCTGTGTTAAAAATTTGGGGTCAAAATATTTAACATTACCAGAGTTACGGGCAAGCGTAGAAGAATTTCAAAGCATGTGCATAACTTTGCCCTTTTTACATACTTTGACCCCAAATTCTCATCACAGCCTTCTTATTACCCCACCTCATAAACAAGAGTGGTGAATAATTTCAAATCCTGCCCGAAAGGTGATTTCGCCAAGCGACCGCGAACTCACCTTTTGAGCCCGATTTGCATAATTCCACCACCACTGGTCATGAGGTGGGATCCCAAAAAGCCCATGTTGAGAATCTGGGGTCAAAATATGCAAAAATGACAAAGTTATGCATCAAAGTTAAAAATCCTATTGAAAAACACTGAACCGCACTTACCGTAGTTTCTCATACTGCAGTTGGCGGTTCCAGCAGCAAGACGTGTTTTCAATCGGAGAGCGGATCTTCACCCAAGGACATGTTCAGGTGAGTCAGGGTATGTGGGGGGTGCTCAATGGGAGGTCGATGTGAGAGGGTTGGATCGGCAAGGGACCATTTTCTTTTTTTACAGGTTTGACAAAGAAACAAAGAAAAATAAAGGAAATCGGACGCAGAGAAGAGCATCTCCAGCTATCATTTTCAATTACAGGCAGTTGAATATGGACCTGCTCGAGAGAGAAGTCCCCTCTTGGTGGGGGGGGGGGACGTGGGACAGGAATCAGTTTTGGTTTACGCTGTGGGTATCTACATAAATTTGTCTGGGCTGGCTTTTCAGATTTCTTCCCCCCGCACTTGAGCTGCTCTTGGCTCGATTGGAACTAACCAATTTGCACAGAAAGGAGTTTCTCTTGATATACATTAGAAATGTCTCTTTCCTTGGTACAGATCTTATCCCTCAATATAAATGAGTTAAATAACCCAATTAAAAGGTCAAGGGTCTTTCAGTATCTCCGAAAGCAGAGCCCTGATGTTACATATCTGCAAGAGACTCCCTTGACACTGGGAGAGCACTTAAAACTCTCCTGGGCGGGGGGGGTGGATATCAGGATATCAAGTTTTTAAGTTTTTGCCTCGTCCTACTCAAAGGGCAAGCATATGGGACAGTACAGTTCTGTAAAAACTTACCATAACAGCAGATCTTCAAGATGAGCTCTTGCAGTAGGCAACACCGTTAGGACTTAGCTGGCAGGCACCAGGACCACTCGGAAAATTTCTAGCTAGCAGTATACGATGGAGGACTGCCCCCTGACATCAGCACATCAATGTCCATTCTGGTATAAAAGGGGTGGTTCCCCACATCCACCTCAGTTCCCCCACCAGAGACCTTGAAGCAGGATCTGACAGGAGAAAAAGGAGGACTCCTGAGGCCTGGAAAGGCCAAGATGGAAAGAGGGCAGGGGGACTGAGGGAGGGAAAATAACTGCCTACTGCAATAGCTCCTTTTGAAGATCTACTGTTATGGTAAGTTTTTACATAACTGTAATATCTTTCTTCAAGGGGGCTCTTGCAGTAGGCAACATCCTTAGGACAGAGTCTCAAGCAGTACCAGGAGGAAGATCTCTGGGAAGAGGAGAAATTATACATCCTCAGCCAGAAGGCTAATCTTCAGAAGAAGGCTGGCATCAGGGAAAGGACACCCTGGCAGATACAAATACAGTCCGCCTGAAGAAGACCATAAAGGGATCAACCCCAGCTGGGGAGAGAAGAGAAGACAAAAAGTCTGGACACATGCAAAGTCTCCTTCACCGAAGGAGTGCATGCTGTTTAAGTTTCCAAGGGAGAACAGGCTACCAGCAGCCGACTGGACCTGGGTCAGATAAGATAGTCCAAATCCCAACCTTAACCAGGACTGGAAAGGGGGGACTAGACAGGCGAAAGAGTCCTTCACCGGCCCCAGTGGAAAACTTAGGGGAGGCAACTCCCAGAAATAAGGGAGCCCATAATGGAATCCCCCAGCAGGAATAAGAAAAACCTCTAAAGAAAGGCAGGCCAGGGGTGGACAAGGAGATGTTCCTACTGGCTTGCGCCCCGAAATAAGGACTTAATCTCTCAGCAGAGAGAATCAATGAGACCATAACTCCTTGCCATCCCCTTTGGATAAGAAGGGAAGGACCAGAAAAAAGAAACTTCGTACCTGGTGCCCTCAAGAAAAGACACACCAGAGCATCCCAAGGAAGACTCCTGAGACTGCAGCAACCAGGAGGAGAGGAGCATACAAGTGACCGCCCCTGAGGAGGGGAGTACCTTCCAAGAGGGATGTTAAGGACATCCCTATCATATCCGATGGAAAGGGGAGACCCACGCTCAAGTAGCGATGTCCGACCACCGGATGGGGAAGAGAAACCCTGTGGAAGCCCAGAAAAGCCTGGGCAAGGAGAAAACTCCCCCTAGTAGAGAGAACTATAGCCCCACTATGAACCTTTCCCTCCACTTGAAGTGGGGCAAAAGGCCCTCACAAACAGTGGAACAGGGAGCCACATGGCTGCTCTGTCAGAGTCCCATGGGAGAGGGAGGGAGGGAGGGAGGGGGGTCTGGCTGCCTGCCAGAGAAAAAGGTATATCGCCTAGTAAAGAAAGCAGGGCAAACTGCAGAAACCCTTGATAATCAAGCAACCTACCTTCCCCAGGTAAGTCACCCTCCTAAGGGACTCCAAAACTCACAGACATCCTAAGGCTAACTGGGGTGCCCTTAGAAAAGGAAGGGTGACCTTAAAGCCCTACAAAACCAACCCTGAAAAGGAAACCAGAAATATCACAGAAATGCTGAGAGGAAGAGAGGCACAGAAACCATTCCAGTCTCCAAATGCAAAAAGGTAATGAGGGATGAGCCCCAAGTGAGGGATCTCCGGAGGAATAAGTAGGGAGAACCATCACTGGGGACCCTGGCTGTGTTGGAAGTCATCCCCAACACCCACATTAGGGGAACAACCTGTCCGACGCTCCAAGACGCCTGATGACTGAAGAGGTTTGTCAAACGGAGGCCAGACAAGACCTGGAGCCGCAAAAGACGACCTTGGGTTAGAAAGACTCAAAGGATGGCAACCCTGGACGAGGCCATTCGCAGTGTCACCAGGGAGGCTTCTGCAGGGAAAGACTGTTCCAACTGAAGCGGAGGATCAGGCCATCCAAAACAGACCAAGGGACCTAGGGAAACCCTAGCCTCGAACAAAAGTGACCTAGGGTCTGGCCAGAGGTGGGATGCACCTCAGGTCTAAAAGAGCCCTGGGGAGAGTCGGGCTACAGCTCTGCTCTTTATGGGTCCAGGATCCGAAACCTGGAATGAACTCCTGTGCACCAAACCATCTGAAACTAGGGATGTAAAGTAGCTCCCAGGATGGGTCCCTGACAATTCGAGGCGTGAAGAAATGAAGAGCTGACGTTAGGACCAAACTCATTACCAGAGGGGTAACTGGCGTTAGAATCTAACTCACTACCCGAGAGGTAATACCACCAGCGCGTGGTCAAGGAGGGACTGAGGACACCACCCCAGAACAATCCACGTTGGTGCCTGCAACCGAGAACGGGACCCTCCAAGGATCTGCCCACTACCAGCCGAAGAAGATCCAGTACAGTGTGAGCAGCCATCACAGACAGAGCGTGAGTCTCTGAAGCCCTGGAATAAGCCCTAGTTCTCTGTTTAAAAGAGAGACCAGGAGGGTCCAAGCCTAATGTCTGGTCACACCCAGGGCATCCCATGTGGAAGGGGAGCCCTGGGAAAGAGAAGACTGTGAGAAAAAAAAACAATGGGAGGTGATAAAGCCTTTCCTGCGAATAGGTGTCCCCCCCAGAATCCCAATCCTTTTGTAGATGGAGAGGAAGGTGGTAACATCAGAGTTTAGGAAGATGGGGCTGTCGCCGACAATGCGGTGCCCTCCGCCCTATTGGCTTTAGCAGCTGAGGTAGCAGTCATTGAAGGGGCCCTGTATTTGCTCTCATGCCCGGACATCAGTGATGATGCCCTTGAAGACCGCAGATTAGCTGAGTGAACTGCTCTGATGCCCTGAGATTCGGGTTGAGGGGAACTTCTGAGCCCTGAAAGGGTGGACAATAATGCCTGAACTTCTTCCCCAAACAGGACAGGGCCTTGAAAAGGTGCATCCAAGATGGAGGCCTGGACCACTGAGGAAAAATCCATCAGATGAAGCCAAGCATGACGTCTGACGCAGAGGGCGGAGGCCGCACTACGGGTGGTCACATCCACCATATCACAGGAGACCCGTCAAGCGTAGAAACTGACGCTAGAGGCTGAGGCAAGAAGCTGTTCCAGCCGACACCGAGTAGGGGAATCCGGAGTAGAATGGAGCAAGTCCCCAATATGCACAAAAATAGACTGTTGATGCATGACCATGTGGGCTAAATAGTTTAGAACCCACAAGGCTGAAGTTGAGAAGGCGTAGGCCTGGCATCTCATACAGTCCAAGAATTTGGATTCCCGGTCCAAAGGACAATCCCAAAGACCAGAGCCTTCACTAGCATCCGGTAACCCCTCAAGCACTGAGGGATCAGCCTTAGGATAGGAAGCAAAGTGAACTTTGCCACCCGGGGCTTGATATAGACGGTCAGCCTTTCTCGGAGTGGCAGGAACCAACGCTGGCTGCTGCCAAACTGTGAAGGAGACGTCATCATGCGGAACCACCAATGGTGGGATCATGACTGAGTCTACCTCAGAAAGGCACAAATGTTGCGCCAGGCACAGTCTTTGGTGGCCTTGGTCCTCCATGCACCACCCCTAGGATGCCTGGATGATTTTCATCATTTCCAGAAATTATGGATTCTCTGAAGGGGATCTGGGCACATCCCTAACCCATATGTCCCCGGGGGTGAATGAGGAGAAGAGGGAGAAGATTCCAAAGAATCTGAGGCCACATGGAGGGATTTCTCTGAGCTGAAGGCCGAACCAGGTGGAGGACACATACCGGAGGTTGCATCCAAGCTGGCTTCCAAACGAAAACCCCTGCCAGGAGAGGAGGCCTCTGTTTCCAAAGGCTGAGCATCCCTTCTTGGGGGAAGAAACTGGCATCGGTGAATAAGGAAGACATATTGGACTTAGGAGCAGATGCCCACCAAGTGTTCAAAAGGGCTCCATAATCCATCATTGTCCAGCAGAGGAGAGTTGGCTGAAAAATGCGGCCTTTCACTTGGTAGTGCACCAAGATATCATAAACCGGGCCCGACGCCACCCCAGACAAACCCAACGCACACACGGCATGTACTGTCCGAAGGTTGAGTCAGTGACTGTGCCCAAAGAGGGACCAGAGAGACAGCACTGGTTGCTGTTCTGAGTCAGGAAGGACCCCCAGTGGCTCCAATTCGGAGGACAGTTCCTAGTGAAGCATGGCGGGCTCCAGAGAAGCTAGAGCTAAGCACGCCCTGTCAGAGGACAGTCCGGCTGTGAATCACCAGCCGACAGATCCCAGTCGGGTAGCTCGCAAGAAGAAGACTAATAGAGACCCTGGGAGAACCTGAGAGGTGACCCCAAGCAGCGCTGACTAGCCTGGAGCCCCAAGGGTGACAGTTCCACAGAGGAAGGCTGTAGCCTAGAGGGTGACAGCAGGCATTGGTCAAACAGACCATCGTCAGACCTCAGAACTGGGTCCGGCGAAGATGCCGAGGCTGGAAGGGTGGAATCAGCCACAGCCTCACCCAAAGAATTGACCTGGCCACCTGTGTCAGGACCTTTCAGGAGGACCAGCCTGAGCAACAGGTGTGGAGGAGCGGAGGAATGTTCCTCCAAGTCCGTGTCAGTACCACCTGCTATCATAAGAACAGCAGGTAGAGGGTCCTCTGGCAGCCCCAAAGGGAGGAGGGCTGGAGTGGAAGAGGAGGAGGAGACAGACTTCCTGCAGAAGGAAGACTCCACTTCTGTTGTGGTCCCAGGAGGCGCACCGCATCTGCTGAAGTGGACCGATCCCGGTCCAGATGCTTTTTGTGTTTCTTCTTTGCAGACGAAGGATCCCCAGAAGTCCTGGCCATGGCCCGAGACTGCAGTTCTTTCCAGGGCAGCCAGTTTCTGCTGCAGGAGGTGCGTCTCCAAGACTTTTGCCATCTTTTCTGCCTGACCTAGATAAATTTTTGGCAAGCCTGGCAGGCTTCCGTGTCATGGTCCGGTCCTAGGCATATGACACAAGTGGTGTGGCCATCCTTTTCGGGGAGCTGCTTCCCGCAGGTACACTTGGACTTGTGGGAGTCTATTGAAGAATTTGGGAGGGACACAAGGTCAAGCAAAACCAAGAACTGTTAAATAAAACAAATAAAGGAAAAAATGGCAGTCGACTGCAGCAACATTCTTCCGTGAAGTCCGATGAGTGCAGGTCAACAGCGGGAAAAGAACTGGGGTGGGTGTGGGGACTGCCCTGCTTATATTAGAATGGATGTCGACATTTGCCAACGCTTAGGGGCCAGTCCCCCATCGCATACTGCTACCTAGAAATGTTCCATGTGGTCTTGGCGCCTGGGCGGTTTAGTCCTAATGGTGCTGCCTACTGCAAGAGCCCTCGAAATAAGATCTGCTATTTTGATACCAACATCCACTCCGTTCCCAATTCAAATGGAATACGTGGACCCCTCTAAGTGCTATGACGTACTAATGGGTCACCTCTGTGGAACGTGGGAGGGCAGTTACCATGGTAAATGTGTACTTTCCACCGTAGGCTCTCCCCACTAAATTCCGTATCTTTTTCAATAAACTCCTGGAGATGTTTCAGGGCTGTTTGTTGATGGGAAGTGATCTAAATTTAACACTGTCCCTGCAGCTTGACACGTCAGCACCTGCAACCCATCGGTTGTCAGCCTCTCCAAAATTTTTTAGAACTCAACAGGATACGCTTAGATGGACAGATGTGTGGCGTTTCTTTTTTTCTACTACAACGGCATATATTTTACATTCGCTGCATTTGCACACTGTCGCCCGATTGGATTTTTTTTTTACCTGCCAGGAACACACGTATTGGCTACATGATCTCACTATATGCCCCCGGTTTCTCTCAGACAATTCCCTTTCGTTATTAAAACTTGACTTGGGCAGGCCCCGAAAGATTACAAATTAGCACCTGAATTTATCACTCCTCCAAGATGAAGAATTAAAAAAATTAGTAAAAAACAAGATCCCACAGGTTCTGACCAACAACTCCTCCCTGGATATCTCTTCTAGTATAATTTGGGACACCTTAAAGGCAGTAATACTGGGGGAGATTATAGCATATACCTCATAAACAGAAGCTGTGAGATGCTACATATATTAAATTAGAGATGGAGCTGCAACAACTTCAACAAACCCCAGCTGGCCGTTCTCCTGAGGGTCGTGCACTCCATATCTGCCAACTGAAGGCAGAATTGCAAAAATCCTGGATGAAATGTCCAACAAGCGTTGTTTTTCTAAAAGAAATATTGATATGAAGGGGACCTAAAGGAACCAGGAACTTGGCTCCACCGCCATGAGGGCACAGGGTAGTCTGTTGCATTACACATCCTCAGTCTTCACAACACGGTATAACTGCATCATCTACAACCGAGGTGCTGGAGGATTCTGGACCTATTAGTACCAGTTATGTTCCCAGTTATGTGCTAGCCCCAACAAGAAATCCAAATTGACAAGTTTTTTCTCTGTTCTCTCTCCGAACCATCTCTCAGCATCATCACGAACTCTTCCTAACCCCAATAACAGCGGAGGAAGTAAAGCTTGTGATATCTAGCAGTAAAACATTGAAATGTCCAGGCTCGGATGGGCTGCCATCGGAATAGTACAAGACCTTTTTAAGAACCTGGTCCCTCATTGCTTGCTACCTTTGGGAGGTGCAGGAGGGAGGATATCCTCCTTCCTCCTGGCCCTACGCTACCCTCTCCCTTCTTAAACCTGGCAGGGATCCTAAATTACAGTCTTCATATAGACCCATTTCCATATTGAATATGGATCATAAAATATTTGTCGATATGGGCCCATAGGGTTGAAGGGATTCTCCCATCCATTATACACACCGATCAATCAGGATTTATCTGTTCCAGACAGACAGCCAATAATATTTGCAGAACAATTCATTTAATGGACCACATAAACCAGAGATCTATCCCAGCCACCTTGATCAGCTTAGATGCTGACAAGGCCTTTGACTGGGTCTTGTGGTTATTTTTATGGAAGACCCTTACTCAATTTGGTTTCCCTGAAGATTTTATTTCTTTGCTTCAGCGCATTTATACCACCCTCAGGCACTCATTTAAGTGAATCTTCAACTCTCTGCTCCAATCCCCTGTCTCATGGAACTTAGTCAGGACTGTCCCTTTCCTCCTTTTTATGCGGTATATATATAGAACCTTTGACGGCAGTGACAAGGGAACTTGAAGGGTGCAGTAGAGTTTAAAATGTCCCTTTACACAGATGATGTATTACTAATGCTCTTGGATCCCTACCTAAAAAAAAGTCCCAGTAATAGTTGAGCTAGTTTGCATGTTCGCTACACTTTCTGGATAAGTGACTAATGTACAGAAGACAGAGGTTTTGACTCTCCTTCTCTCCATCATAAGTACTGAAAGATATGTTTCCTTCTTGTTGGAGATGTACCAAAATTAAATATTTAGGGTTCACTGCCCCAGAACTTATTACATTTGGAACTGATAAACTCTGAGCCATCGACTCAGGCGATTGAGGGAGTTGAGAAATGGGCCCACTTGCATTTAACTTTTTTCTAGAATAGAAACTATCTGCATGACTATATTACCCAAATTCCTTTACTTGGTTCAAACCCTTCCAGTGACCCCTTCTCCATACTTTTTCATATCCTGGAATAGAACCCTCTCTAGATTTGTTTGGATGGGTCAGCGCCCTCAAGTCCACTGGTCGCTGTTACAGCTGCCAGTAGACAGAGCGAGGCCTAAACCTCCCAAACTTAAAAGAGTATCACAGGGTGGTAACCTTCAAAATTATTTTGTTATGGCTAAATCCCTCATATGAAGCCATCTGGAAATATATAGAACTTGTTCTGAACGATTTGTTTGACATCAGTAAAATAGTTTTTGCACCTCCTACCTCCCCTTCAGACTTTAAAACATTTACCTTTGGCACAAGAGAAACCCTTCGAAGTTGGTGTGGGATAAGGGCACTATCTACTTTGGCCCCAATTTTTTTTACTTTGTTCGGCTGTTAACTTCCGAAAAGGAATTCCTACTGGCCCGTTTTGACCTTACATTTCAAAGATGGCATCGGCCGGGCCTATCCTTCATATACCTATTTCTAGACACTCACGTTTATCCAGTTACAGACTTCCTATCAATTGTCAAACCGGAAACACTTCTGATACAAGTTCAGACTTTTCTGATGCAAAAGGGCCCCGAATACCCTTCCTAACTCTATACCAACAACTTTTGAAATTAATGTTTGATGCTTTATGGGGTTTGGATTACCCTCATTTAATAGGACTGGCCTATACAGCCCTTAGAGATAACTGGACAGAGACCACACAGTCCACTCTTAGGGCCTGGAATGCAGAACTTTCCATGGACATAGAATTATAGAAATTTGTTGGCAGAAAAGGATCCAACTGGCCCATTGAGTCTGTCCTATAGCATATGAGAAGTGGCTACAGCCTATCATCCCCTCAATGAAAATGTCGAAGGCCCCTTACTGGTGCAAATTTACTTGGAAGTGCCATATTTGTCTTTTTTAATACACCGGACAAATTAGCAAAATATTTACCACTGACTTACGGTGCTGATGGCATTATGGGGAATCCCATGCCAATTCTGTTCGTATTTTTTGGGGATGTCCAATACTTTCCTCCTTCTGGAGGGAAATTGGTACCAGTTTGGCACAATTGTTGGGACCGGAGTTGGTTTCATCACCACAGTTGGTTCTATTATATATAGGTTTGGATGGATCTCCTCCCCCATTAGAAGCATGCTATATGTATATATAACAGCTGCAAAAAGCCATCACCCAACTATGGCATAGCCTGTATCGCCTACACCCTGCATCTCCTACACTTGACCAATGGCATACTATTGTAAATGAAATTTATTACTAAGAGAGAATAACTGCACACCACTTGGGTCGGATTACCGCTTTGAACTAATTTGGAGGCCTTGGATTTTCAATAAAACACAGGTGGGATGATGCATTTGTTCCATGAAGAGTTTTGGAATTGGTTCCAGTGGGTTTCTGTCTAGCCCCTCTTGCTCTTTTAAGTTTACTCTGGAATTAATTTTAGAAAGTGACCACTTTTCTATGAGATAAGTGTATGGTAATCCTTTTATTGTACATGACAATGTAAATGCTGTTTATGTTCTTCTCACTGTATACAAATAAACAGTTTAAAAGTACAAAAAAAAATTCAAGGGATGGTTTCTTTATTACAGGTAACATTAATGCAGGGACAGCGATGGAAGGGTGGGGGCACTACTAGACACCAGAGAAACATTATAATACATAAGGGATGGCGAAGGAGTGCCACTAGACACAAGGGATACATAGGGGACAGCGATCAGAGGATGAGAGGGTGCCACTAGACACCAGGGAAACACTATTACATAAATACAGGGATGGCAATCGGAGGGTGCCACTAGACACCAGGGAAACATTATATAAATAAGAGGACGGCGATAAGAGGGTGGGGGCACCATTAGACACCAAGGAAACATTATATAAATACAGGACCGGTGATCGGAGGGTGGGGGGTGCCACTAGACACCACTGAAACATTATTATATCAATAAGGGGATGGCAACTGGAGGGTGGGGGCTGCCAGTAGACACCAAGAAAACGTTACATAAGGGACAGCAATCGCAGGGTGAGGGGGTGCCACTAGGCACCAGGGAAACAGTACCTCACTGCTCTCAGAGCAGCCAGCAGCACCAGTTCCAACTGCTGCTGCAGAACCCAAGAAAGTATTGCTGTCCTCATATGAGGAACGAGAGTCAACAGCTCCTCTCGCTAAGATGGGCACTCAGGATTTTAAGGGTGCCCAGAAAAGGTATTTCTGGCCATTAATTGAAGAGACAAACATCAGAATCTATCTAAATGGGTCCTGTTTAGCTAGGTTCTGGTGTTTGTTTTTTTTTAAATGATGGCATTTTTATGTAATGTCCATGCTTATTAGTTCCAGGAGAAAAGAACTAAAATGGCAGGTCTCACGGCACAAAAAATGGTTTGTGCTGAGAAGCAGTGGTGAGAAACCAAAACGGCTCTGTGACACAGAATTTTTGATGTCTATCAGGACGTTATCCAAGAACCCTATTGAGCATGCTCAGAACAGAAAAACAGAAAACTTTAAAGCCTTATAACTCTGGAACCATTTAATTTCTTCACAAAACCTCTCAAAGGCACTACCTTAGTACATCACGTATGTATCCCGAAAGTTTGGGGAAAAATTCCATTCTATGTAGGCTGTAGGTGAGGTAAAAAAATATCATATATTAAGTATAGGAAAATATTAGACATCTACATTTATTTATTTATAGGTTTCACGAGGAAGAGCATCCTGAGCAGCAAGTTCTCGTTTCCAAATGCACCTGGGGAGGGAATAGTTGGAAACAGTCCAGACAATGTACACATATACAGGATTTGCAGCCAATAATACAATACAGTAGTAGCAGCAAACAGTTAAGGGAGAGAGTGCAGCATGTAATACAAATACAAAATATAAGCAAGAACACAGCAGAATTTACAGAATTCATAATTTACAAATTATTTACAGGACGTTGCAGCCATGCAAACAGCAGGCAAAGCAGCAGGGCAGAAGGCGCAAAGATAAGAAGAGACAGACAAGTGGGTGGCCAGATGGGGGAGGAAGTGCCAAAGGATTAGAAACAGGTGCAAGAGATGCAGAAGTGGACTTTTATGAGATTGCAAACCTGAGGGGAGGGGCAAAGTGAATGGAGCAGGGGAGGGAGTTCCACAGATTGAGAAGCCTGCATGAAAAGGCAGCCTGGCCTACTGAGGTAGTCCAACGAGGGACAGATAAGGTACGAGGGTCAGTGTTTCCGAGCGTATGTGAGGATGGGGGAGGAGTGGAGAAATAGGATGGCAGGGACTGGGACCAGAATTTAGCCAAGAAGCTAGCACAGTGGGAACGCCGCCTGTCCTCTAAGGAGAGGGAGGGAGAGGGATTCATAAAGGACGACGTGGTGGGTGCGGGGCGGGGGGACAGTCAGAGCGAAGCAGCAGGAGTGGAAGAGAGTGTCCAGTCTGGTTAAGGAGGAGGGAGCAGCACTGTAGACAACATCACTGTAGTTGAAAATGGGAGAATCATTTTCTGTATAATGGTCCGGCGAGCCGGCAGAGGGATACATCCGCGGTTGCAGTACAGGGCACCCAGTTTGGGGTGCAACTCCTTGTAAATGGCCTCAATGTGTACAGAAAAATTGAGGTGCCGGTGAAGCCAGACCCAGAGGTATCTAAAGGAGGAGCAGTCCTCAAGTGGTGTCCCATCCAGGGTGTGGAAAGGAGGGAGGGACGGCAGCCGAGAGAGTCTCTGCCTAGTGCCAAAGGTCATGGAGACTGTTTTCTTGGCATTCAGGAAAAGTTGGTTGGAGTAAAACCAGAGCTGAATCTTATCAAAGTCATGCTGAAGTCTGACTGCCACATCAGTGCTAGAGGGACCAGATGCATGCGAGAGTGTCATCTGCATACATATGGATAGAGGAATGTGGGCAGGCAGAGGGTAGGTTGTTTAGGAAGACAGAAAACAGCAGAGGGACAAGAATGGAGCCTTGGGGCACAGCAGTGGTGATGGAACGTGGGGAGGAGAAAGAGTTGCCAATCCAGACAGACTGCAACCTACCTACTAGGTACACAGATACATAGATACATAGACAGTGTCGGCAGATAAGGGCCTATGGCCCACCTAGTCTGCCCATTTGAGCTTGTAAGTTCAGTTTGTTTTCCTAGAAGTCTGTTTCCCCTTACCCCTGACCTCTAGAATTCCGTTATGTTTATCCCATGCATTCTTAAATCCTGTGATTGTTTCAGCCCCCACCATTTCCTCTGGCAGGGTGTTCCACTTGTCCACCACCCGTTCTGTGAAGAAATTCTTTCTCACGTTTCCTCTGAATCGTCCTCCCTCCAACTTCATCCCATGCCCTCTAGTCCTGGAACATCTTTTTCACTTACAAATAGTGTTTTCCTGCACCCTGTTTCTCCCTGTAAGATACTTGTATGTCTCTATCATATCCCCTCTCTCCCTCCTCTCCTCCAGGGAGTACATGTTCAGTTCCTTCAACCTGTCTTCATAGGACTTGTGATGCAATCCATGCACCATCTTTGTTGCCCTCCTCTGAACCTTCTCTACCCTGTCTATGTCCTTACGTAGGTATGGTCTCCAGAACTGTACACTGTACTCCAGGTGGGGCCTCATTAGTGTCTTGTATAGCGGAATTATGACCTCCCTTTCCTGCTGGTGATGCCCTGCCTATACATCCCAGCATCCTATTTGCTTTACCTGATGCCTTGTCACACTGTTTCCCTACCTTGAGGTCCTCAGAGATGACAACCCAAGATCCCTTTCCTGCTTGGTGCATGCTATATCCTCACCCCCAATTGATATATTGTGCCAGGGTTTTGTGTCCCATATGCATTATCTGCACTTCTTTGCATTGAATTTCAACTGCCAAACCCTTGACCATTCTTCAAGTTTCTGCAGGTCCCTTCTCATTCTGTCTACACCCTCTGGTGTGTCTACTCTGTTACAGAGCTTTGTGTCATCAGCGAACAGTGAAATTCTGCCTTCTAGATCCTGCGCAATGTCACTGATGAAGATGTTGAATAGGACCGGTCCCAGCACTGATCCCTGTGGTACCCCACTGGTCACTCTTCCCTCTGTGGAGTGACAGCCATTTACCACCACCCTCTGTGTCCTGCCACCCAGCCAGTTACCTACCCACCACACTACTGTCCTCATCAATAGTGGAACCAGCTGGTGGCCTCATTAGATAGCCCTGCGTTAGAAAGCTTAGGAGGAGGGGATGCGACACAGTGTCGAACACCTTTGCAAGGTTGATGAAGGTGGCAGAATGATGAGTCTCCCAATCCATGCCTGTTTGGATGGAGTCAGTGATTTTCAGCAGGGAAGTGATGGTTGAATGGGATCTCCTAAAACCAGACTGATAAGGAGTGAAAAAGGAAAAGCTGAGAAAGGAGGAAAGCTGAGATAGTACTAGACGTTCCTGCAGTTTAGCGAGAATGGGGAGGCGAGAGAGATAGGGTAGTAGTTGCTAAGGAAGGAGAGGTCACTTCCTTTAGGGAGAGGGACAACAGTGGCATGTTTCCTCTCAGTAGGAACAGAAGTGAGGGTGAATGAAAGATTTAGAAGAGAGGCAAGAGGGGAGGCGATAGCAGGGGCAGGCAGGTAGAGCATTTTGGCGTCCATCCCAGAGGGGCACTTGCCCTTGGAAGGGTTGAGTGCAAGAAGCGCATGAAGACTTCCTCTGGGTTAATGTGGCTGAAGAAGAAGGAGGGAAGGGGGAGGACTGGGGAATAGGGTCGTGTGTGACCATCGGTTGGCTGAGGGAGAGAGGACAGCAGGGACAATGTGCAGGAGGTAAGAAGGAGTTGAACTCCATTGCTATGGATTGAGTGTCTGATAGTGATCTGCTGCCAGTTTTGATAACAGGGATAGGAGGCTGGGAATGGGGGGGGGTGGAGTAGGGCTTGAACCATCTTCCAGAACTTGGAGGGGTGATTTATGTTAGTTAGGAAGGTGCCCTTTAAATAATCTGCCTTAGCAAGTCTGATTGCCCTGGTGCAGGCATGTTGAAGCATTCGATATTTCTGGTAGTCGGTGGGAAGGTCAATCGATTTGTGGGTCTTCCCTACTTGGTCCCCAGCATGAAGACAGGCCACAAGATCAGCGGAGACCCAGGGCAGATGAGCACCACGCACGCAGATCCTTCTAAGTGGGGCATATTTATCCTAGGAGGAGAGGAGTTTTGACCTGAAAAAAGTAAGTGCAGAGTCGATGGAGGGGCACGGGTGATATAAGATCAGTCAGTGCTAGTCAGATCATTTAGAGAGAAGCAATATTCAGGAGTTGTAAGGCTGAATCAGCTGTTTGTTTTTGGAGAGCTCTGGGGCAACGGATTTTCTGAACAGCGTAGATCAGGTGGTGGTCACTTAATGAGTCTGGGAGTAGGCCAGCTGCTATTATACGGTGCGGGTGGGATGAGAGGGCCCAATCTATCAGGGAGTGACTGAGGGATTTTGGTATTTAGACGGGAGGGTTCACTGAGCAGCAGAGTGAGGTTTAGCGCAACTATGTCTTGCCGATTTTTGGAGTGCGAGGGGGCAAGCCAGTTTACACTGAAGTTTCCCAAGACATGGAGTTCGCCACAAGAAGCACGTGTTTGTAGGTGGCCAGGAGGTCAGTAATCGAGGACTTGGAGGCACTGGGGCAGCAGTAGGAGCCAGCAATAAAAACGAGAATGGAGCAAGGAAAGGAGAGTTTCACCAGCAGGGACTCATGAGCCTTGGGGAGGGATGACACAAGTATAGGTGTGAATGTGAGAGAAGTACATGGCTATTCCTCCACCCTTTCCATTTCCAGGCCAATCCTGATGAACGAGGGAGTAGCCAGGGATGGAGACACAAGCATCTTGAATGTGAGGTTTTAACCAAGTTTCAGTGATGATTAGTACATCAGGGTTGAGGGAGAATGCTAAGGGATGGAGCAGCGAGATTTTGTTGAGGAGACTCCTGATGTTACGGTGAGCTAGCTTTAGGCCACGAGAAGATGACGGTGTGGGGTGTCAGGAACCGGGATTGGATTCAATGTCGCCTGCCAGCAGCAGCAGTATTATCATAATCTTTGCAAGGGGTGCCAGGGATTTGCAATGGGATGTGGGGTGGGGGTGAGAAGAGGCAAAAGGAGACCCACTGATGGGTCTAAGGGGAATCAGGCCAGTGTGGAAGCAGAAGGGGGGTACAGTAGGGCCTACCAACCAAGAGTTGTCCGGCCAGGCGGGGGCTAATGGGAGAGGGGAAAAGGTGGCATAGGGAGGATAAAGAGTGAGAGAGGAGAGCAGAATTGTTAACCAGCATCATGGGGCAGAAGAGGGAGGGAAGGAAAGCATGGGGAAAAAGCAGTGGGAGGACAGAAATACTAAATAGGAGCATGGTGGTGAGGAAAACCAAAATGGGTGGGCAGAAGTGACTAGGGAAGATGGTGAAAAGATTAGTTGCAACAATACAAAGGGACAGCTGCACTAATAGATGCCACCACTAACTGTCAACTAGCTACAGAGAGGATGGTACTGTTGTGAAACTGGCTATCAAACTGAGAGGTGAGGCCAGCCTGGTGGCGCTGAGGTTTGAGCTGGGCGCCCACCTCACGCCACGCCAGCGACTCCCGTGTTCGGGAACGAGCACGGGTCACGGTGGTCGGTGGAGATGAGGAAGGATCGAGCATCCAGAGGACTGCTCTCCTTCCTCGAGAGCCTGCCCATGCCGGTGCATTAGCACCCCTGGTGGCTACCAGGTGATTGCTCTGCCGGCAGGCCCGACACAGGGGATCAGGGCTGGCAGCGGACGCCGAAAGCGCACGGGAGCATGCACATCGTCGAGCAGGGCGCCATTGTACGTCCGAGCCCAGGGAACAACTGTACAAGGAAAATGGACCCAAGCTTGACAGGCGACGATGGGGTCCGGGAGCTGCCCCCCACACCCAGCAGTCGTGTACACTGGCTGTCCTCGGAGCTCCCCCGGTCCATGGATTGTCTGCATGTAGGGTGGTGTTCGGTGAAGTGTGGAAGCCTGGAATATGGAGGAGTTAGCCCTTCTGAGTCTCAGGACTGAGTCTCAGACGTGGCGGGAAGGAGGTAAGCTGAGTGCCCCCATCTGAGAGAGTTCAGGGCTGTGTGAAGGTGGATGAAGAAAAAATGAAAAAAAAAAACTGAGAGGTGAGGCTGTGCAGTAGTGCCTGTGGGAAATGTGGGTATCTAGACAGCTGATGGGGAGATCTGCAGTAGCCGGCACTCTGAGCATACCCCCTCACTACAGGGACCAATCAGCAGAGATCACGGAAATCTGTAGTCAGTCAGCGCTGAGAGCATGCCTTCTCACCACAGGGACCAATCTGCAGGGATCAGAGTCAGGAGGAAGCGTGGCTTAAAACGGAGGAAGTGAGGGAGTGTGGTGGGCTAAAGAAATTGCTCAAGAGAGCAGCACAGAGGAGGCTTATGCAGATCTCAGAAACTGCACAAGCTGCCATCACAAAACTTAACATAAATTTACAACTTGCCTCCTAGACAACACTTGCAAAATTTCAGCTGATTTTGTCACATGGAGCCAAAGCTATTAAGGTGCAAAGTTAGGGGTTTAACACTGAACACACTACTCAATCCTAACTAAAGGGGCGCCACCATGCCCCTATAATATACTGTTTATATATATAATTTACACATATACACACACACACACACACACACACACACACACACACACACACACACACACTAAAACTGACACCGAGAGTGGGGCTGGGGAAGTACCGCTAGAACCAAGGACTGAGGTTTACATACACCAGCACTGACACTGGGAGCGGGGGTGCCAATAGAACCAGGGACTGAAGTTCAGGTATACTGGCACTGATACCAGGTTCAAATGAGGAGGAGGAGGCATTGTGATCATGAATGTAATTTCTAACTTCATGCTTTCAAGATAACGTTTTGGCCTATTTGTAGCCCACAAACAGACACAAAGTGCCCACTATGTTACTATATGACACCTTTTAAATCTCGTCCAAATGATGAGTGCTTCCTACTAGTATTGCAACAGACATTTCTCAGTTAATGGCACGTTGAATACCATGCAAATCATTTGAAGTATTGTAAGCTTGATCTTTAAACACCAGCATATAAAATCTCTGACTTCTTTAAAACATGAGGCAAGGCTGAACTTTGTTATAATATCTGCAATATATTAGTTAAAGTTGATAAGCATTCATCAATTAACAAGGCAACACACCTTTGGGTAGAGTGTAAAGATACAAGAAAACAAGCATTTGCTTGCTTGTATTTTCTGTGTAAGTGTTTGGTATTGATACTGCACATGCTAAAATTAAATTAATAACATGAGTTATAATTGTGAAGTTGTCATAATTGAGAAATAAAGAGGTCTACACATAACGTTGTTTGCTTAGATTGTGACCTTGAATTTTCAAAATACTAGTTTTCTTGCCCCAGCATATGAACATGACAGGTGCCAGTGAGGTCATGTGACCAAAGATACTGTTTTGTGTAACAAGTGTGAAAACAAGTTTTGGAGGGCAATTTAATAATGACACCTGCCATGTTTATTCAATGGGGATTCAAATCATGAGTACACTGAAAATGTGTGTTCAAAAAGTAAAACTACTGCAAAGTTACGAACAAACGATTTAAAATGTTACATTTGTTCATAACGTTTTTCAGTTTTTGACCCCAAATGTTCAACACAGTATTTTTATTACACCATCGTATGAACATGACAGGTCACATTTATGAAATTCTGTCCAATATACAATTTTGCGTATTCAAGTGTGAAAGACCTTTGGGCAGGATCTGAAAAGATAACGTCATGTTCATGATGTAGGGTACAAAACTGCTAAGTGCTGAAAACGTGGGGTCAAAATCGGCAAAATAACAAAGCCAAGAGTAAACACTGAAGAACTGCAGAGTTTCTTCATAACTTTGTCAATTTTGGGGATTTTAACCCTACATTTTCAACACAGTATTTTATTACCCTTATGATCAGCACAGGTTAAATATATTAAATCCCATCCAAAAGGTGATTTTGTGGAAGGACTGCGAAACCATGTTTCAGAGAGCATTTGAAAAATTACACCTGCCTTGCTTAGGAAGCAGGGTAAACAAAAGGCTATGTTGAAAATTTGGAGACAAAATCTAGACAAATATAAAATTGTGACTAAATGTTGAAAAAACTCAACATTTGTTAATAACTTTGGGTTTATTTTTTTTTTCAGATTTTGATCACAAATTTCCATCACCATCTATCACCAAACTTTTTTTTTTTTTTTTTTTTTTTAAACTTTATCTCCAACCCTGGAGAACTCCTTCCAGCGACCCGGGAGCTCCCAGCCTCTACCTCCCTCCATGACCACTCCCCTCGTGTCACCAAGCACCACCTCCGGGTCTGAACACTCCGGAGGTGAGGCCACTCTATCTACCCAGGCGCTATCTTATAGGGCAAAGTGCCCAGCACACACGAAGTTGGCAGCAGGAGGGAGACAGCCCAGAATTGGGAGTGTGGGCTGTGGAAGGTCGAGACGCCTTCATCTATCCCCAGGATTGGGGTTTTTCCTCTCTGTTTTCATCTCCCCCCCCCAGCAAGTGAGGCAACATAGTGCTGTAGCTCCACCGACCCATGGCATATGCCGTGCTTACTCAGTCAGCAATCCTCCAGCCGCCGCCAGAGGTTGCTTCATGAGCGAGCGCATCCCACACTCTCCCACGGGAAGAGAGGGCAGTCCTCCGGACACTCGATCTCTCCTCCCCCGCCGACCTCCGGCTCGTTCCCGAACCGGGTTGCGGCGTGCGACGTGAAGCGTCAAGCGCCTCAACCCTCAAGACGGCGCCAATCACCCAACTTATGAGTCAAAACAAGTGGAATTTTTAAATCCGTCAAGCATGATTTCGAAGGTATTTCTTGAAAACATGTTTCTGGAAGTTTGAAACATTTCACATACCTGATTCATGAAGTGGGGAAAAACTATGTTGAAAATTTGGCCCAGATTAGCATAAAATGACAAGTTAACAAACATTAAAATCCATTAACCAAACTTACATTATTTTCAGCCATTCATGGTCAGTGGGGAAGAAGCAGGACATGTCGGTAGAAGCAGCAGGATGTCGCGGGACCAGATAGGTAAGTGAGAGGGTGTGGGGGTGTGGTGCGAGTGGTGGGTGCTGAAAGGTAGGTTGGGGTGGGCCAAAGCGTCATCGCTGGGCGGTTTTCTTGGTTTATAGGTATAGGGCACTGAAGGAAATGGCTGGGGTGGCGAAACTGACAGTGGGTGAGTTTATTTTTACAAACAGGGCACGATGGAAGCAATCACGAGGTGGGTGATGTAACTGGCAGTGGGTGGGAGTTTATGTTTTACAAACAGGGTATAGAGGAAGTGATCCAGGGTGGGGGGGATACTTGGCAGTGAGTAGGAGTTTATTTTATAAACAGATGAGGGAAAGCCATTGGGAGGTGGGTGGGATAACTGGCAGTGGGTGGGGTTTATTTTTACAGAAAGGGGCGCCAGGGAAGTGACTGGGAGGTGGGCAGGCTAAACTGTGAGGGTGGGATTATTTTACAGAGGGAACACTAGGGAAGCCATCGGGTTTGGAGGTAGAATGAGCAGCAGGCTGATCGTGACGGTGCTACTCTGGCTACTGGGCGTGTGTTGTAGATGAAAGCATGCAGACGCTCTCTTTCAGCTACAACTTCTGCCCATCACTAGCAGAAGAGCATCATGATCAGCCTCGCTGATCACTGGCCTACCAATGTCGAGCCTCCTGCAGCCTAAGCTACCTTGGATATGACAGCGCCACTCTACTGAAGCCCACTATTGTAACAATATATTTGCTGCATAAGCGCAAGCAAGCAAACATAAAAATCGCAAAGGCAGATTGTGCATTTTTATCGTTACCTTCAGGACAAAGCCCTAGAGCCTCATATGTAATGAGTTCATTTGCTGAGAAACAGTCATGAAGTTCAACCACATTCACATCATTGGGGGTCAGACCAGATTTCACGAAACATTTTCTGGCGCTTCTTTGGTCATGTCATAGCCAACCTGCAGGGACAAAACCATGAACACCATTCAGGACAAACAAATTGGTTTATCACAGAGTGACTGTAAGTTCCTGAAAAAGGTAAAGGGCTACAGACACTGTAGGATAGGCCCAATGTTCAAAATTATTTTACCCACAAACCAGATTAGCCATCGCAGTTTGCTTCAGCTATAAATGTTCAATAACTGGTGGCTAACAACTCCCTTATTATGGCTGGTACAATGGAACAGTGGCTGGAGAGTCACTTGCCATGTCAGAAGCCTGGGTTCACACTTTAACGTAGAGTGCTGCAGTGGGTAGGCAGAGGCTACACCAGTGCTCTCACTGAAGTATGCTCAGCCTAGGGAAAGACATACGCTAAATGGTGTGTTGCTGCACCATGGAGGGACACAGAGGTATAGAATGGTGCATCAGTTCAGCAGATGCTGATACCAAGGGAGTAAGGATATGTATGCGGCATGAGGCAGGTGGAGCCAATATGACCAAGCCCTTAGGGTTGGTCTGGATGGCTCTGCCCTTGCATGAGCTCTGTGAATGTATATACCACACAACCCCCTTAAAATACATCTTTGTTAGCCGGCACGGTGGCGCTGAGGGTTGAGGCGCTGGTCACCTTGCCTCGCATCGTGCCGGCGACCCGTGTTCGGGAATGGACATGGGGCACCGGGGGTTGGCAGGGTGGAGAAGGATTGAGCGTCCCCAGGACTGCTCTCCTTCTCCGGGCAGAGGATTGCAGGGCTCGGCGTTTGCCTGCCACCTAGCGGAGGCTGGGAGATAAGCGTGCTCGGCTCTGGGACTGTGGGGGCGAGTTGTGGCAGGTGCTTGGCAGGGTGCACGGGAGCGCAGCGCGCTGGCTACGCACTGCACGCTCTAACCTCGGGATAAAGGAACAGGAAAAATGGAGAGTCCTCTGTGAATGACGATGGTCCCCCTCTGCTACGGCCCGGGAAGGCACCTCCCCGAACACTAAATCCAGTCCGGTGGGTCGAGTTGCTCCCCACCCCCTGCCACGAAGGGTAAGTCACGGGGTATAGGGGAAGGGGCCTCATACCCAGTGCTCGAGCTGGAGGAGGAGGACGTCAGATGCAGGGCAGAGAACTCCAGGAGGCAAAATAAGTAACAAAAAAAAAAATATATATATATATATATACACACATACATCTTTTGTGGGGGGGGGGGCGCAGGAGCATCATTAGTATTGGTCCAGCTGCCCCTACACCCTCCCAACTGATTGGCGAGTTCAGGGTAGTGTCCAGTGGGAATTAAGGGAGAGCAAAGAACTGGTCCTGGACAACCAGAGCAACAACAAGTACAGTGCACATCAAAAAGATTTTGTTAAAAAACCCTCATTATGCATCAGAATCTTACCAAATCATCAATCGATTTATTTTCTAGTAGTCATCATCCTATAATATTGAAGAATTTAGAACATGCAGACAAAGTTGCCTGACCTGTGCTCTTTAGTTTTTTTTCCCAGTTTTGTTATTGTTTACAAATAAAAACATCCCTCCTTGGCAGGCTATACTATCAATAACTGCACTGAGGATCGCTTAAGCACCCTTGCCTTCAGGTCAAAGCAGCCAACTGCCTAGCAGTGTAGCTGGTCATGCCAGATGCAAACAACATGTCATCTAGTAGCATTTTCATACAAGAGTATCCCAAAATGCTTTAAAGAGTAATAAAGAATAAAAGCAGAAATTAATTTGACTAAAAGAATGACGCCTACTGGAAAACAGTAATAGAATACTTATGAAATATTTGTAAACACAGTAAATATTGAACTGTGGATAAACTAACTATTGTAGGTACCACCAAAAGAAGAGATTTATGAAGAGGAAGGATAAGCAAGGGGCAAATCAAGGTTCGGAGATGAGATGTTATTAACATGTTAAAATACAATGAATCACTTACCTCAAGTACAAACACAAGTGGGAATCCACTAAAACTGGCGGGGGGTACATTCAGGAGGGATGTTCTCAAGTACTTTTTCACAGAAGAGTCGTGGGCAAGTGGAGCGGACTGCTTGAGAAAGTTAGTCTGTGCCAAAACTGTGAGGTGGATTCAAGTTATGAGTGGGACAGGCATAAGGGCCTGAATAAGTGCACGAGGGGTATGGGGGAGGGAAAGGGAGGATAATGATCACTGGAGCCATCATACAAGCAATAAGTAGGGACAGACAGACTGGTTGGCTTATTCTGCTGTCACATTCTATGTTTCAATATAACAGCTACAGTCATTTCTTCATCACTGGTAGATGGAGAATGACTGCATGTCCTGACTGATATTTCTGACTGGTTTGCCAATCATGAAGCAGGTTTGAGAGGCATAAACTCACTGACCCCTTAATAAATGAAATTGTTTTATTTAAAGGCAATTTAAAACAATGCTATCATTTTATAATTGAAGGAACATGGTCAAGGTTTTTGATATTTGTGTGTATATACATGAAAACTGTGGAGGTCAGAGTAGTCCAAATCGCCAGAATTGTGGCAATCCACTTGCTGCATAGGGAATGAAATGCAGATGACATTGGTAAAATAAACAGTGGAATCCACATTTTAAAACTTGAGTTTTACTTATTTTGCTGCCATAAACCAGTGATTTTGATCATGGTAGATTTTTTCTTTTTGCAATTGAAAATTGTTATTGAAAGTTTAGAATAAAACAAGAATACATTGTAAAATCTATATACATCAGTCAAGTAAACCTTAACATGAACTATCACAGTAAATACAATCTTGAGCTGTCATACACTAATATACAATACAGAGATTTCTTATCCAGTACTTTTAGGAAGGTAGAATGTAGAAAAGGGTTCCAGATATCTAGGAATTTTTCTATCCTATCACTACAGACAAAAGCCAATCTTTCATATGATGATCTGTTACTGATGTCACCTAGCCATTCATTCAAGGTAGGGGTGGAGGTTTGTTTCCAACGTCTTAGGATTATGTTTTTAGCTGAAATCAAAGCGGCCAACAGCCATAAAATATTAGGCCTAGACCAACGTTCTAGTTCAGAAGTGATGCCCAACATTACTAGTTTGTCAGTTGGTACAATCTTTTTATTCAGAATTTTTTTGCAAGCTCCAAAAATCTCATCCCTGAATTTCTGATGTAGCGGGTACAACCAGATAATATGTGTAATAGTAACAATATCTTTTAAACAACTCCGGCAAATAATGGTATCGTTAAGTCCCCGTTTAAACAATTTATCTGGGGTGTGGTGTCATCGGTGGATAATTTTATAATGTATTAATCTGCCTTTAGCTTCTTTGCAAGCCTTGAGACTAAATGCCCAGCTCTGATCCCAATCAGACAGTGAAATAGTAGTACCTAACTCAACTTCCCATTTTGGAATTAATGACTCCACTGAATTTTCTTTAGAATCTATAACCATATTGTATATTATTTTGTAACCCTTGCAGGTGGAGAACATTTTATCTAGAGTATGCGTAAGGGGTAATGATACTGAGTCATTAATACTTTCCTCTCAGAATCTGTCTGAGTTGCAGGTATCTAAAAAATTTGGTTCTGGGCAATTTCTATTTACTGGCTATATCGGCAATAGGGTTGATGTGCTATGATCTACTATGTCACTTAGGAAATAAATGCCCCTTTCCATCCAGCTCCTCCAGCCCAGGATTTTGCCCTCACGTTGAAAAAGTTTATTATACCAAATAGGACAGTGAGGGGAATATGTTGGGTTCCAGTCTAATGCCCTGGCAATCTTGGACCAGGCTGTCGACATTGCTCTGAGGATAGGATGAGACTTGACTTCTTTAGGAAGTTCCACAAATAGAATGATTCTGGGATTTGCTACTTTCAGCAAGCGTGTCTCAATATCCACCCGCCCTGGTGTCAGATTAGTGTCCTGTAACCATAAAGACTGAATATTATGTGCTACTAGAAATGTATCATGTCTTGTTCTAAATGCTGGATAGTTAAAACCACCCCTACTCCTGGGCTGTTGCAGTTTAACCTTAGATATACATGCTGGTTTATCCTCCCCACAGGCATTTTAGTAGCACAGAGTCCTGCAACTTATAATTTTTCTCCGGTAGTTGTAGTGGTAAGTGACGTAACAAATAATACATTTTAGGAGCGAGAATCATGTGTATTGCTTATATCTTACCCCAGAACAACAAAAGCACTGGGCGCCAACTCTGTAGATCTAGTTTTAAAGCGTCTATTAATTTAGCGTGATAATTTGCTTAATATCAGCACAAAGTTCTAAGCCAAGGAAAAATAACTGTAGTGGTACAGACTTAAAATTTTATTGACTAAAATTGCTGTTACCACTTAGCTTTGATAGTGAGAGCATCTCAGATTTCTCATAGTTTATTTTAAAACCGGAGAATAGGGAGAATGCACATATAATACCAGTAAAGGGCCTAGAGATTTACCCGGCTCCAAAAGTGTGAGTAGTAAATCATCTGTATAAGCCATGAGTTTATTGTACTTACCCAACCCAGCACCTTTAATCTCAGAAGTTGACATAGTTTTAATGAGCAAGGGTTCTAAGGCCAAAATAAACAATAGAGGTGAAAGAGGGCATCCTTGTCTAGTCCCTCTATGTATAAAAAATGTATCTGAGAGCACACCATTTACTTTAACTTTGGCTAAAATCTTATTATAAAGAATTCCTATCCATCTACAAAACTGGTATTTTTTTTTTTTAAAGAATAAACTAGGACAGTAGCAAGCTACCTTCAGTATATCAAGGAAACAAAAAATAAACATGCTTTTCCTTACATATGGCCCCATCAACTGAAATCTTTCTTCTTACACCAGATCAAAAATTGTAATGAGAAGGACATACTGGGCAACCAAAATGGTAGCGGTGCTAGGGGATAAATCGTACAAGGAAAGATCGAGGGACCTTAACATGTGCACCCTGAAGATGGCGATGAGGAAGGAAAGGGGGATATGACAGACATATACAAATATCTCCATAGGATTGACGAGATGAAATGCAATGAACTGTTCACTCTGAGAGCAAACAGAAACACAAAGGGGAATCCACTAAAGCTGGCTTGGGGAAGGTTCAGGAAGAATGTCCGAAAGTAAGTTTTCACAAAGAGTGGTGGGGGAAGTGGAGCAAACTGCCAGAAGAGAAGGTCAATGCCAAAACAGTGAGTAGATTCAGACATGAGTGGGACAGGCACAAGAGTCTGATAAGTGCAGGAGGGGTGTAGGCATAAATTTAAAAGGGAGGAGGATGGTCACTAGGGCCATCACATAAGTCTGAGTAGGGACAGGCAGACTCGATGGGCCAGTACACCTCTTTTGCCATCAGGTTCTATATTTCTGTGTTTCTAAACATAAGAATGAACTGGGAACTTTACCTAGATTGCCAGAATTCTGTCCCTGTGCTCTAGAGTTGAGCTATCAGGCCAACTGGCTAGTCAGAACTTCCTGCCATAACTTTATTTCTTAAACTGCAAAATCTGCAGCTGAAAACAAGATGTTGAAGAATCAAAGGTGCAGTATTAGCCACAGTCGGCAACTAAACATTCTGAAATACAAACTGTAAGGAAAAAGAAATAATGTGACCTAACAGGGAAACAGACCCACTGGAATAAGTCGCATTGGTCTACCACAACTGGGAATTGAGCCCAGGCCTCTGGTATGACATCATGTTGCTCTATCATACTTGGTAATTGAAGCTGGACCCCTAGATTACTGTCTTGTTGTTCAATCATAACTGGGAACTGACCTGAGGAATACCATCCGTGTCCCTGGAACACCATCATGTTGTTCTACCAACTGAGCTATCAGGTCAGTTGTCTTGCTTGAGCTTTCCAGTCATTTATTTTGGTAATTTTTGACCAGGAATGGAGGGCTAGGAAATATTTCATATTGTTAGCTTTGTCCAAAGTGTGGATACAGAGCTTTGTCCAGGAAGGGTCGGGTGGGGGGATACAGATGTAAATCGACTCATACTGAACCAGGTTCAACAGTTGGTGGAGTAGCGAATGAGGGATGTCTGATCAGGACTCTGAGGATTTTTTTTTGAAGTGCCATGAGATCTTTAATGTCCATCTGAACAACCACCAGGACAGGCAGAAGGGAGCAAGGTTTAATGTCTCATCCACAAGACAGCACCTCAGACAGCACAGTGCTCTCCAAACACCATGCTGGGGCATCAGTATGGCTACTTGTAACCAAGAGAAGAGCCCCCCTGCAGAGCCACCAACACCAATTCCTGCAGCACCTGGGTTTCACTGGAGGTCTCCTATCCTACTACTGATGAGGCCTGACACTGCTTAGCATCTCAAATCTGACAGGATCAGGCTTCAGGGTGGTACGACTACAGGATTCCTAGTTTTCAAACTGCAAAACCTGCGGCTGGAAAAGAAGATGGTACAGTACTGTAGGTTCAGTATTAGCCACACTAATGCAGAGCAAAGCTACAGTGAATGGAACTGCTAATGCAGTGCAAAGCTACAGTGAATGGAACTGCCAATGCAGTGCAAAGCTACAGTGAATGAAGTATACTAAAATGTATAGCCTTTCTGTTACAAGGAGGTGCACAATACACATTCAGTCACAGGGTTCTGATGGCGTTTAAACAGCTGGTGGATGACTGTGCTTGAGAAGCAGGCCAGGGGACAAACCTTCTAAACATCTTCATGCTTGGATCACTTGAGGAGATGAATAAGGTTAATCTTCCCAATGTACCACAGTATTTTTCTCATCATGGCAAACAGGCATTCTAGTGGCTTCCCCCTGCCCTCAGGAATACATTACAAAACACCCTTAAACTGTGCTCCCTGGTTAGTTTCAACCTATTTAAGGCATCATTAGGAAGTCGCTGCATGGACAAATGTGCTTGTCAGCAGATTCCACTATTTACAACTTGATTTTGACTGGGATGTGTATGATATACTATTGTTTGGGAGGTTCTCCATGATGATACGGCTTTTACATTCACCGAGATTTGCCCTTATCTCTGCATCTGCACTTGGCACCATGATTATAAACTGTGTTCCATAACCATGAGTCTACAGTACATGCTGTTCTGTACTTTGTTCTGCTTTATGTATACAGCACAGGTAAAACTGAGGCAGTATAGCTCAGTGGTTTAAGACTCTGAGCTGCAAACCTGAAGACCTGGGTTTGAATCCCACAGCCCCCACCTGCATACTGTGTGACCCTGAGCAAGTCACTCAACTTCCTTATGCTCTCAGGCCGCATCTGTAAACAAGCTTTCAGCTTAGTGCATCTCTCCTGGTTTAAAAAAAGCTGAAATGTAAGATTGTATCTATTGCTTCGTATAGTTGACTATGATTTCTATGATTTGCTACGTTTTGATGCGCTGTATAAACCAAGACCTTCTTGTAAAATATGCACTGCTCAACCAAGCTTTTCCTGGTAAAACAAATAAATACAGTGCAATCTGAACATGCAATAAGGTTATTCCTGTAGGGGAGCAAAAAATGCCTGTCTAGAAATTTCCAAGGACATCACTGAAATACATACCTCTTGTAAATTCAAGTGATAGCCCTAGAAAGTCCGGGCAGGTATTTATATACCCATAAAAAAGCGTTTTACAATTTTCAGGAGCAACCCAATTGCCAGTATAGAGATTTGGAAAACCAAGCCCTCAAAGCTGGTGAGGAAAGTAAGGCTATATTCTGCACCCATTTAGTTGTTTGTTCAATGATGGCACTGACCTTCAGTAAAACAAGTGGTTGAGGGGGATTATGTTCCCTTTGAAAGATACTGCTCATATATACCTCAAACATCTGCCTCGATTATTTTATGCACACAGCTTGGAGAGACAGTCTCAGAAGAAGAGGAGGTTATACTGCTTCTGAGATACAGTGAGATTAAGCATTATCCTTGTTTTTAATCTTGTGAAGCATATTCTTATGCTTTTCAATTTCTTAAATGAATACTTAGTGCCGATTTTTATGTTAGGTCTGAGTCATATAAATCTATCCAGTTGATAAACCTCCTTTAATCTGGCCAGGAGGAAGCGGGAGAGGACTATTAGTATAATGTGTGACTGAAAACTAAAATACATATCACCACTGTATTTTCTGCACTAGAAATGATAAAAAAAATACAGGATTAAAAAACAAAATAATAGCTCTTTTACACTAATCTCAAAAGCAACCTACACAAAGGTCAGGAAAACTATGTCTGCTATTTACTGAATGTCATTTGGTACTGCCAAAACATCTGTCCTAGGTACTTACTAAACAGCTCTAGAAAGCTTGCACACTATAGGCATTTGCTAACTAAGTACTGCACGGCATATCTTACTTATTTAACCTTTAGCCTGCTAACAATTAAGATGTTACTGCTGCTGTAACAACCCCTTTTAAGTCAAGGTCACAGTCTTCCTTTGTAACCTGTCAGGCTTTAAAAGCCTGGCAAGGCATGTTGTCAAAAGAATAAACTAACAGCACAGGTACACTCGGTCAGTATATGTAAAACAGACGTGGACACTAAATAAATGCACTGACAGGGTTCCCAGATCAGTTTGACAACATTCCTGTACTTCACGGTGATTTTACTTCTCTATGAAGTAGAATTCCTCCATTTTCCGGTATAAACAATCCACGGGTGGTAACAATACTCCATCTGACTGTTAATTTTCCTTTAAAATACAACAACCCATGAAAATCTGGAAGCCCTGCAACAAAGTATTAATCAGCTAAGAATGGAAACATATGCAGAGTTTGTATGCAATACCACCATAGTTTAAAGTGAAACACAAAATCGGTCACTCAAATCTGTTGGTCTTTCTACTGGCTACAGGACCATGTGGGAGGAACTCTGGTGGTGGCCAGGGTATATGCTGTAGGATTTTCTGACAGAAAGAACTTCTAAGTACCTACTGCAAGAGAAGTGAGTGAATGATGTGCAATTTCCAGAAGGACAGACTGATGATTTGAACAGGCGTGGAAGAGTGCATGAAGGATAATAGTCCTTAGAAACTAAGATAAATTATCTTCATTTACGGGTAGAAAATTACCTTTGATTCTTTTTAAATTTAAGGTTCCATGACATTTAGGGGAAATCAGGTCACATGTGTAAAATACCCAAGGATTAAGTTCTAGCTAAATCTGGATGCTTGAAGCCAGGGCTACTGTGAAGAGGGAACCCATTTTTAGCGATTATAACTTAGAGCACAGGCAGGGTGTCCGTCTGTGATGCGATGACCTAGGTTCGAGGAACGGACTTGGGACATTGGAGGGCCAGCCTGGGGGAGAAGGACTGAGCATCCCGTGGACTGCTCCCTTTCTCTGGTAGTGGGAGGGGGGCATAGAGTGTCCAACATATGACAGACCTCTGGTGGAGGCTGGGAGTTCTTTCCTGCCGGCGCCATCACCTGAGGGGGCGGGGCGGACGCAGGACGTCACTACACGTCCCCCGGCCCCAGGTACTGCTGTAACAGCATTAAAAAATCCTCCAGATCCCCACACATGATGTTCTCCTCCGTTGCCATCCCTGCTGCCACCAGTGTCCGTCGGGGGGGATCCAGGGCCCGTGGCCCCACCCTGGGGATAAGCCAGGGCAAGACCTAAAGAACCGTGGGGAGGGGCACCCAGGCGGCCCCAACCAGGGTAAGCCTAGGCATGGGGATGGCACAGGTTGGGCTGAGCTCCCTTTGGGGAGGCCAGACCATAAAGAATAAAATAAATAAATAAAAAAAGGTGTAAACTTCTTAGATTGGGGAGCTGAAATACACAAAACCATCTGGGTAAACTGGGAGGGAGACCTGGTCACTGAGGGAGTTTTGTAAATTAGCAGTTTGGAAGTTGGCAGTGTTTGGAGGTCAAAGGAAGAAAAATGTCACAAGGAAGGTGCTAATTCAAACAAGAGTCCAAAGAGGAGCTTGTCAGATACACTCTGGTTAAAAAGTTGACTTATTGTACCTGTGACAGAGTAACCAAGATCCAAACAGGGAAGGACCAAGGGTGTTTTTACAGGTACAAAGGGACAGGAAGCAAGGGTGAGCAATTTTTGGTCTCGAGACTCAAGGAAATATGTACGGGCACTTCCTACAAGCTAGTAAGTCATGCATTACTGCAGTTGTGTAATGGGTGAAATGCCAAGCGGTTAAGTGCTGTAGGGACTTAACAGATAAGAGGCTTGACAGGAACAGAATGCTGTTCAGAGACTGAGGCAGTGAGGAGGGGATTAGCAGAAGGAATAGTCGGGTTCTGCAGGGGAGAAATGTATGTCGCTGTCTTCAGTGCTTTTCTGAGGCAAGTACAGTGCTTCTGTGTGATGGGAAAGAACGGTGAGTCTCCTCTCTAAATGAAGGGTATGATGCCGGAGGACAAGCACAGCAGAGGTAGAGTAGTAAAACACATGCTTAACAACAGTATTCACACATGAGAGGGGCTGAGTGGCTATTTTCCAGAGGCTGCTCCTGATTAATGGCTGCTGCTGCCACATGTGTAGGACGTTTTGGGCTCTGGCCTCTGAGCTAGGTGCCAAGGACTGACATATGCCTCTTAAGGAGCAGCCCACAGGAAATGGTGCCTGCAGCCATTTCCCCAGAGAACATCTACAGTCTGGAATTTGGTATGAGAGTAGTGCATTTGGGGGAGGCATCACAGGAAGGGTGTGAGATCCAGAGTGACTATCAGGAACTGCTTCAAGTTACTTCCTGAAACCATTCAATCCACACCTTTCAACGAGTAGTCTGAAGCTTGGTGCCGCTGGGGTGCAGGCTAGCTCTGGAGCATGTGAGCACATAGGAAGGGGGGTTGGTAGCAGCAAGAGGAGGAGGAAAGTGTTAGTAGTGGGAGATTCAATATTCAGAGGGACTGAACGGCTGATGTGTGCTGCAAACCCTAGCGAAAGAACTACAAACTAATGCTGTGGGGTGGGTGGGTGTGTGTGTGTGTTTGTGGTGGAGGGAAGCATCAGGAAACATTTGGGCACTCAAGAAATGGTGTGCTCTTTAATTAGACACCTGGGGTAGCTGCGAAAATGGGGTGTGTATAGACCTTTAATTTTAAGCTAGATAAGTTTGTACTGGTACAGACTATCAGCAGATACAGTATAAGATTGAAACCCTCTAGGGGAAGGCACGATACTTGGTCAAATTTTAATAATGCATGGTTATAACTCACATAGGCAGGGATCAAACTGGATGGATCACTGGTCTGATTTAGTCTAACAGATCCTGTGTTAAAGATGCCAGAGTTGTAAATGGTGATATTGGAGGAAGCAGTTGCCCCATTCCCTTTTCAAATGAAAACCTGCTAGCCGGACTAGATTCTAGAGTGAGGGATATCATGTGCCCAACGAGCACCTCATATCTACTTGTTAGTGTTTCAGTTTTCCGGAAGTGCGAAGAGAATAAATGGTAACCGTGAGAGAGAGGAGACAGGAGAGAGATTTACCAGTTTGTTAGTTTGTTAGTTAGCCTTTTGAGATGGTACAAGTTGTCCAAAAGGCATTTTTACAAGATCTTCAACATAACAAGACTCAATACATTAGAAATATTTGATTAAACATGATTTTTATGTAGTTTTATTGTTTTTAAGTTATTAGTGCAATAGGGTTAGTGGTTAGCTCTTTGGATGTGTAGAGTCATGGACCCCTCCAGTATCACATACGCTGTGTCCCAACTGCATGACCTCCACTCCTTTAATGACCTCCCTATTCCAGCTACAGAAGCGAGACACTGCAGGAGGTGGGTATTAGTAGAGGCATGCGGGTTAGCATGGTGCAGTGGGCTTGTCGAGAAGGTGAGCAAGTATTGGGGCAGTTAGGAGCAGGAGATGCCCTGGGGCTAAATGGAACCAGGAGAAAGGCCAGGACGTGTTTGGTGTCCATTCCCACAGTTCCCTCCGGACCGAGAGGGCTGGCAGCCAGTGGGCCTGCAGCCTCCACCAGTCCCTTGGGCTGTGCTATGTAATGCCAGATCAATGAGAAACAAGACCGCAATTATGGCAGACTTCATTCTGTCGGTCAATCTGACTTGCATCACAGAGACCTGGCTGGGAGACAATGCCGGGCCAATCTTGGAGGTGGCCATCCCCGCTGGGTACTCTGTAGTGCATTGCCCGAAGAGGGAATGCAGAGATGGTGGTCTGGCCATCTGCTTTAGAGCCAGTCTGAACTTCACCGTGCACCCAGTGGGTTCTACCTCATCCTTTGACTGTATGGCGGTCGTGGGGTCCAGGTATGGGTTGCAGGATTCTCCTCATTTACTGCCCTCAGGGTCAGGAGGATATTTCCTGCAGAAGGTGTGAACTTCGTTGTCAACAAGGTGTTGGAGTCCCCAAGATGGTAGATTCTGGGGACTTCAATGCCCTGGTCTGATCTGAATACTCACAATTTGGTCCTGACATACTCCAGTTGATGACATCACTGGGCAGTTGCTAGACCCATCACCATGTACACATGTTGGACCCGATTTTCTCACTGGGGCTTGAGGTCATGAACCTCAAGACTGATTGGGTTGCTTGGTCTGATCACTGCATGGTGGAGTTCTCGTTTGGGCCCCCCCCCCATAGTCCCTCCCCTGTTGAGATGGCCAGCTATTGTCCTTTAAGGGGACTGCCCCCAGAGGGACTGTTGGCAGTAGTGGATTTATCTGGTGTGACTGCTGCATGTGCAATTAGTTCAGGTGAGCGGTGTGCCCTTTAATAAGGTGATCTCTGAGGCGCTTGATCAAATCAGTCAAATCTTTACTTTTAAGCGCTATTTCAATAGAGCACAGTGCTGTACAATAAAATATAAGACCATAAAATCCATAGATAAAACAACAAATCTAAAAATTTTAAAATATAATCTTACAACAGATGACAGTGGGCTAACCAACACTACATCAGGGAATGCAAAAAAAAGGATAAGTTTTCAGTACAGATTTAATACACTTGACAGTAGAGGCACTCTCTAATCCGACAAAGTAGAGAATTCCACAGGGTAGGGGCCATAAACAAAAGACGAGCACCAGTAGTCTTCAGTCGAGACCCGAGAACCTCTGCTGAATCCCTCATTCGAGCGGGTGGTGGAGGTTAGTAGAGGTGGAGAAGATCTTGCAAGTAGTGCAGTCCCTGCCATGTAGGGCTTTTAGGTCAGCAACCCAACCTTGAAGGTGATCTGCCAATGCACCCGGCAGCGAGTGCAGGTCTCAGAGTACAGGAGTGAGAGCTAGATCTTGATAAGCCAGTCAACAACCTGGCACCGCACATTCTGCACTAGCTGCAGTCCGTGGATATCAACCCCCAGTAGCCCCAGGTATAGGGCATTGCAGTAATCAAGGCACAAGGTTACATGGGCATGGACCAACGCTGGCAGATCACCAGGTGGGACCAGGTGCTTAATCCGGCGATGTTCTTCAGATGACAAAAGAGGTTTAACAACAGGCGGACACCTGAGACTTTAATGTCAGGCCACTGCCGAACACAACGCCCAAATTTCACAGTCGGTTAGAGGTAAGCAGCTGGTCAACCCCCGAGCCAAAGCCTGGAAAAGTAAGTCAGTCGACAACCCCACTCCTTGGCGACCAGATCCACCACCAAAACCTTGGTTTTGCCAGAATTCAACCTCAGCCAGCTGGCACTCATCCAACCCTGGATCTCAAAGAGGCAGCTCTTAAAAACTGAGATCGCTCCACACTGTTCGGGCACAAAGGACATATAGAGCAGAGTATCATCTGCATAGCAGTGAAAACTCAGTCCATACCACCTTATATTTTAGTTACCTTATATTGTACTGATGTTATTTGATATTTATGATTGCATGTTTATTCTACTTTTCTGTGAGGCACCAGAGCCTCGGGAATAGCGGCATACAAATAAAACTTGCCTTGCCTTATGTCTCCCACAAGCAGCATATACACTACCAAACAACACGGGGGACTACATGGAGCCCTGCAAACCCCATGACAAGGGGAGAGGGGCTGAGGAATACATTCACGACACCTCTCAGATTCCTGCCAGTGAGGAGCGATCATAGCCATCAAGGACTGTACCAGACAGTCCACAGAGTATCTGCTGGCGTTCCAGCAGCACCCCATAGTCAACAGTGTCAAATGCTGCACAGAGATCAAGGAGAACCCGAACCATGGTAGTCTCGATACTATGCCTCTTCCTAAACCCAGATTGGAGGGACCGTAGACATCATGGGATGTTAGATAGTGCGTCTGGCTATACTGCAACCACCTTCTCAATTACCTTGCCCACAAAGAGCAGGTTAGAGACAGATCTGTAGTTAGCTAAGTAGTCCGGGTCAGTGAAGCTTTCTTCAGGAGGAGGAAATGCCTACCTCCTTCAGGAGGTCCAGAAACACCCGAGTCCAATGAGCACTGGACTATCTCAGCAAGGACCAGGCCGATGACTTCAATGCACCCCACTAGGAGGCACGTTGGACTTGGGTCCAAATTACAGTAGGTTGGGCGCATACCCTGGACGACCCTCACAATGTCCATGATCGCCAACCGGCCGAAGTCAGACCAGACAGGCCTGGAACCTCTTGCCGATCACTGCAATACCCATTTGAGGGCACAGAGCGAATATCCGACCTGATAGTGACAATCCAATCGGCGAAGAACTGAGCAAACTCATCACACTCAACTTGTGAAAACACTCCCTGCGGCTGAAGGCAGGCTGGATTGCACAACCTGTCGACAGTCCGAACAGCTGAGCAGGTCGATTTCTCACCGTAGCAATCTCCTTGGACAGGAATTCTACCTTTTACAAGAGATTGCCAATTGATAAACTTAAATTGATAGCTCATTATAAAGACTATCAACAACCACGCCAGATTTCTGCCAGCACCACTCCAACCCTTGACCCCTACACCTCGACTCCTTCAAAGTCCCATCAAACCAAGGGACTTGGTGAAGAGTGAGGGTCTGAACACGGACAGAAGCTAGGAGTCGAGAAGTCCCAATCACTGCCTTGCTACAGACTGGTACTAGTTCCCTCCAGGTCCCTGCTTACACTCAGCATACCTGATAGGTCCAGCACCACCATAAGAACATCTTGAGTCAAGCCCCTTAAAGGACAGTACCAGACCATCTCCATAGGAGCAGGTCTATTGGGGGGGGGGGGCCTACAGCATGAACCTTACAGTATGATGGTCCGACCACCTGACTGGTTCCACTACCAAGTCGGTGATCCCCATCCCAAGAAGGAAGATGAGATCCAATGAATATCCATGACACTGGGTAGCAGAGGTAACTACCTGTGTCAGGCCCAACAAACTCATCAGCTGGAAGAAGTCTTGTCCAAAGTGCAAGAGTTCATTGGCCCAGGCGTCGACATCCCCCAGAATTACCCATCTAGGGGATTCCAGCATCAGGTCGACAATGAAGTCCGTGACTTTCTGCAGGAATTTCTTCTCACCACCAGGTGGACGACAGATGAGACATATCCTGCAACCTGCACCTGCACCCACAATACATTCGAAGGATCTGGTTGTTCCTACCGGGGTGTCTACAAGGCCCAGATCAGATTTAAAACAAATAGCTACCCCCCCTCGCCCCTATGACACTCCCTCGGGCGGTGTATCACCGAGTACACAGCTGGAATTGCTGATTCCAATACTGGGCCAGCATTCTCATCCAGTCAGTTCTCAGTGACGCAAGCCAGGTCAGCTGAACCAACAAGATCAGCAATAACAGCTGTCTTGTTTTTGACAGACCTGGCATTGTACAAGACCGCCCGAGCAGAAGAGGTAGGTGAGGTAGACCAGGCAACTTGCCCACTCAAGGCAAAGCCCTTGGGTATGGGAACCAGACAGCAAGGTCCCCCTTTCTGGACCCATTTCACCAAAGGGCATCTCCCTCATCCCCACCACCCCAATCACAGGAGTAACAAGCACTCAATATTAGACTGGATTATCACTAATAATCAGAAAAATGTAAAAAATACAGGAACTTTGTCAAATGTTGTTAGTGATCACAAGGCTACCTATTGTACTTGGAAAAATAAACATCCTAAAATACCTTATCGTACTATATCATATAGAAAAATTCCAAATGAAATGAGCCCTAGTTTACAGTATGATCTTCACTCCATCGATTGGATGTACCTGGATGCAATTCCAGATGTTGATTTAGCAGCTGAATTTTTCTCATCAACTCTCCTGAATCTACAAGAAAAGTACTTTCCTAAAACTATTAGACGGGTAAGGGGAATTGTAAACAAATGCTTAACTCCCATGCTATTTAAATTAATGAAAATGATGGATGCAGTGTAGAACTGTTTTAAATGCAGTGGTTTGACTGTTGATATTAATACTTATCGAAGGATGCGAAATGAATGTAAATCTAAGTTAAGAAAGGGTAAGTCTCAGTATTACCAAGAACAACAGAGGTCAGGGCTTAATAACCCTAAATAATTTTGGACTTCAATAAAATCTATAGTTAACCCAAGTGCAAAGAGTCAGGCAGAGGTATTTTCAAAAGAAGGAAATGTTATTACAAATAAACAGGAAGTCAGTAACACGTTCTTGGATCTAACAAAATGTAAACAAATAAATGTTGGGGAAAGTGAAGATAACAGTTTTATTAAAAAAAAAAAAAAAAAAAAAAGGAAAATTGCCCTTCATTTTATTTTAGGGTGATAAAAACATCTCAAGTTTTCAAACTATTGAGAAAAATCCCAAATAAAAGTTCGGGACTTTGTCCTTTGGAGGCAAAGTTTCTAAAGTTAATTGCATCTAGTATTAGTCTGCCACTAATGAAAATTTTTAACTTGTCATTGGTAACTAGAACGTTTCCTTATCAGTAGAAGCAAACATTGGTTAGGCCAATCTTTAAGGAAGGAGCGGTTAGGGATGTGGACAATTATCGCCCAATATCCCTACTCCCTCCTCTGGAGAAACTTGTTAATGATCAGATAGCAGACCATCTTCAGTTGACTGGTCTCAGGTCTCCCGCGCAGCATGGCTTTAGAGCATTTCAAGGAACCGGCACTGCCTTGGCCAGGTTCACTGACCACACCAGGGTGGCTATGGATGCAGGGTAGCTTACTGGTGCTGTGTTCGTGGACCTGTCCAAGGCATTTGACCTGGTTAACTATCACCTGCTGTTCAGGAGACAGAAACTTTGGCCTGGGAAACCCAACTTTAGAATGGATTGAAAGTTATCTTTCTGGCAGACCCGTAAGGTAGTATATGGTGGCACTTTTTAAAATTAGGAAACTAGAACTAGGAGTGACCCAGGGGTCGATACTTGGGCCATTACTGTTTGCACTGTTCATTCCTCCCTTTAAGTTGTTACATTCTAATGTAATAATGTACATAGATGATATTATATTGTTTAGGAGTCCTGACTCGGTGGCTACCACTAATACGGCACTGCACAGTGATTTTTCTGAATTGGAATTTTGGTTAAAAAGTCTCATCTGTCTTTAAATAGTAAAAAAAAAGTATGCTTTTGGTTCAAAAGTCAGACTTAAAAAAGTAGAAGAGTTAATAATCAAAGATAGTTCTGGGGATAACCCTGAACAGGTGACCCAATTCAAGTACTTGGATATTCATTTGGATTCTAACTTGTCTTTCTCTAAGCACGTAGGAACCATAACTAGACAGGTTAATCAGAAATTAGGTGTGTTATTTAAGCTACAACATTCTTTAACTACAGCAGCTAGGATAGCAATCGCACAAAGCATTATATTACCAACTCTAAATTATAATTCATTTTTGTTTACTGAATTGTTAAAGCAGGACTTACTTACATTGACTACCACATTTCACAGTATCTGTAGATTTGCCTATAAACTACCTTACCATACTGTCACTGTCTCCCCCACCACCAATTGTTTTTCTAGCCTCCCCGATCGAACTCTCTCAGGCTACCTCACTCGCTGTGACCAGCTGCGCCCGCTGTGTTCCCCACCTTCTTCAAACGCGTTACGACCCCCCCAGGGACACGGGGGCTACAGCCCCCAAGGGAATCAAAGGGGCAGTGGCAGAGAACCAGCATTGTGAATGTGCAGCAGTGGTACTAGAATAAAACATAAAAACCAAAGTCTCCGGTGCAGTTTTTACTGTCGCCGAGGTACATCGACAAAATTTATTTTGGCGATGGTAAATCACCTAACAGGGATCGCGGTTATGACATAGATCACGGGCACACCACCAAGCCAAAGTCAGGAACCAGACGGAGTTCCCCAGCACTCCACCAGCGTCCACAGCAGGATCACTTCAGCGCTTTTTCTCCTTATGGCTCCTCCAGACACTGGCCCCAGGTTTTGCTTCCAAAAACCTCTGCTTCACCTTCTGCCAGACTCTCACACCCTCTTCTCAGCCACAAACACTGGACCGAACAGGTAATTCTTGGACTCCCCTGCAGATTATGAGTTGAGGCAGTCACACTGTAAAATGATAAAACAGTCAAAAAATAATTTAGGAATCGCTGGTGTTAACGGATGCTAGTATTGTTCAGCGTGTCTCCATCTCTATTTCGGTTATCAGACTACTAACCAAAATGCCAAAATAAATAGAGCGAATAGAGCACACTATAACGCGAAACAAAACAAATTAATAAGAAAACAAAATAAAATAAATCCTAACTCCTGCTCTCTCGCTGCTACACTTGATAGTCAGCCCAACAAAGCCGGTGCTTCCTGCCCAAGAGACAGATCCTCTCGTTTGAGACCCCCATGGTTTGATGGGGCTCTCAAGGCGATACATATCAGGGGTCGGAAGTTGGAGTGTTGCTGTTGAAAGACCCGTTCCGAGATGGACAAACTGGCCTTGCGTGCTCACTATCATTAGTACCAAGGAGCAATCGACCGTAAGAAGGCAGAGTTCCTGTCCAGGGAGATTGCTGCAGGGAAGAACAGACCAGCTCAGCTTTTTGAACTGTGGACAGACTACTCCATCCTGTCTTTCTGCAGCTGAAAAAAGCTTTTTCAATCGCATTGTGTGATGCATTTGATCAGTTCTTCTCTGACAAGGTGTCCTCCCATCCAGTTGGGGATCTGCCAGTGAGGCAAGTATTGCAGCGTGATTAGCCTGGTAGGAGCATAGGCACTCCTATTGCCTGGGAGGAGTTTAGACCAGTGGAGGCGGCTAAGGTCATTGAGGTGATCTCAAAACTGGGGCCCACTTATTGTAAACTGGACCTGGCCCTGACCGGTTTTCTTGTGAGACGTGTTGAGATCGTTGGTCCGATGTTCGCCAGGATAATCCGGTGTTCACTTTCAGAGGGAATCTTTCCTGATGCATTGAAGGAGGCAGAGGTGAGACCCCTCCTGAAGAAACCATCACTCAACCCTGATGTCCTGATGAATTATCGCCCTATCTCCAACCTTCTATTTTTAGGAAAGGTTGTTGAGAAAATAGTGGCACAACAGCTCGAGATGCACCTCATGGCCTCTGACATCTGTAAGCCATTCCAGTCTGGTTTCAGGGCAAGGCATAGCACCAAAATGGCATTAGTTAGGGTGCAAAGTGACCCCTCAAGGCAAGAGATAGAGAGCGGTCAATTCTCATTCTCTCGATCTCTCTTCAGCATTTGACAGCATGGATCATACTGTGCCCCCCCCCCCAATTGTTTAAGCAGGAGTGGCACACTAAGCTAAAAGCTTGTTTACTGGTGCGACCTGGGAGCACAGGGAAGTTAAGTGACTTGCTCAGGGTCAAACAGTATGCAGGTGGGGGCTGTGGGATTCAAACCAGGTCTCCAGATTTGCAACTTAGAGCCTTAAACCACTGCACTATACTGCCTCCCTGAATCACCTTAGAGAGTATTGTGGACTCACAGGTACTGTCATCAACTGATCTGAGTCCCATCTCTCGGGCAGCAAGCAGCGGGTGGTGATGGTGAATTTCTCCTCCTCCCCGAAGCTCCTGCCATGTGGAGTTCTTCAAGGTTCGATCCGTCGCCAATGTTATTCATGGTATACATGCTCACCCTGGCTTAGCTCATTAGGCCTTACAGTTTTGGTTTCTGCTATGCACATGATACGCAACTGTATATGTCTTTGCCCTGGAATACACATGATGCTGTGGAAGTGTTAACAACTGCCTTGCCGAGATCCAGGACTGATATCCTCCAACTGATTACGACTGAATCCCAACAAGACAGAGGTCCTTATGATTGAGTCAGGTAGCGGGCATGATGGGAGTGCCTCCGGGTGCCAACAGGATTGGTCATGGGAACCACCCCATTGATGGCTTCCTCTAGGGTGAGAACCTGGGCATCTTCCTAGATGACATGTTGAAACTTAATGCTCAAGGAGTCATCTGTTGCCCAAAGTGTTTTTGTTTTTTTACCACTAAGGAATGTGGCAGAATAAATCCCTAGTTCTGCCGAAGGACCTGCCTTCACTAGTACATGCCTTTGTTACATACAAGCTTAATTACTGTAATGCTCTGTAATTCAGGGTCAGTGGGATACCGTACGCCGGCTACAGATGGTGCAGAACGCAGCAGCTAGGTTACTGACAGGCCTGTCTAGGTGAGACCTGGGCCACCACAGGGCACGGACTGGGACCTGAACCTGGAGGGTTACACCATGTTCAGGAAGGACGGGGAGGGAAGGGGAGGAGGGGTAGCAATAGTCAAAACTGCATTGCCATAGGAGGCGGAGGGGAACTTGGAGGTGATTTGGGTCACCTTGTAACAAAGCAGGGCAAGAGAATAAAAATAGGAGTGGTGTATAGACCCCTGAGCTGGCTGAAGAGCTGGAGGAGAGTCTGGTGGCAGATGTTGGGAGACACTGCAGATTGAGCAGGGAAGGGTGGTGGTATTGGGGACTTAAACATGGCCAGGAACAGACTGGGAGACTATGACATCCTCTGTGGCCGAGGAACAGAGGTTGTGAGATGTCTTTCAGGATGCATTCCTAACTCAGCAGGTGGGAAACCGACCAGGAGGTGCGGACACTGGATGTGATTATGGCAGACAGTGACCAGATTGGGGGCCTGGAGGTAAGGGACCCACTGCCAGGGAGCAACCATGCCACGGTCTGGTTCTGCCTGAACCTAGGAGGGGTAGAAGACTGCAGAAAGATGGAGGTAACTGACTTCAGGGGAGCGGATTTCAAGAAAATGGGAAGGATTCTTAAGGAGCACTTGGATGGGATTGGGCCAGACATGGACGCTGACAGTAGGTGGGAAATTATCTGGAGAGGGGTGCAGGATGCTACCAACACCTGCGCAAGAGTAAGACGAAAATGCGGCAGGACCAGAAAACCCTGCTAGTGGACCAGAGAGGTTCAGGAAGTGGTGAGGGAAGAAGGCAGCCTATAAGCAATTCAAGTGCTCAAGGAGTGAAAGGGATCGAGGGGAGTAAGAGCTGATGGCCAGAAGGGCCACTACGATGGTGAGGGCAGCTAAGGCAAGGAAGGAGCATAACCTGGCCAGGGAAATTAAGAGAGGGAACAAGGGGTTCTTTAGATACATTGGGGGAAAAACGAAGGGTGAAGGGGCAGATTAGCAGGATTAAAACAGGGGAGGGATTGGCACAAGACCCAGGGGAAGAGGCTGAGGAACTAAATGAGTACTTCGCCTCAGTTTTCACCAAGGAAAATGGGGGGGGCCTGCATCATACATGGGAGGAGATAGTGAAACTGGGGAGGACCCATACCAAATCGGCGGGGCTGGATGGGGGGGGCATCACTGGCAGGTGGGGGGAAGGCAAAGCAGGGGAACGAGGTAGCGGAGGTGGAAACCACAGCACAGAGAGTGCGGGAACCCCTTAGGCCCCTTAAGATGGAGAAAGCACCGGGGCCGGATAAGCTGCATCCCAAAGTGCTGAAGGAACTGGCGGATGTCCTGGCGAAACCCCTGGCGGAGCTCTTAAGCATCTCTCTGAGGACAGGGTGGGTGCCCCAGGACTGGAAGGTGGCACATATAGTGCCTATCCACAAGGGGGACATCAAGGGAGGTGGCAGGGAAGTACAGGCCCATCAGCCTGACACCAGTGGTGGGCAAGGTGATGGAGGGCATTGTCAAGGAAAGACTAGGGGGGAACCTGAAAAAGTTGGGGTGCCTGGAAGATAGACATCATGGAGTCATCCGGGAAATCGTGTCAGACAAACCTTGTGGAGTTCTATGACTGGGTGATGAGTGCCTTGGACCTGGGTAGACCAGAGGATGTCCTCTTTCTTGACTTCAGCAAAGGCGTTTGACTCTCTTCCTCCTGCAGGCCTGTTGGATAAGCTGGGAGAAATGGGAGTGCAGAACAGATGATCAGATAGATAGGAAATTGGATTCAGGATCGGACCCAGAGGAGTCGTGGTTGGCCGGGATAGTCTCATCTCCCAAGGAAGGTCATTAGTGGGGTCCCTCAGGGATCGGCCATTGGGCCCCTCCTGTTCAACACCTACGTCTCTGACATAAGGAAGTGTATCAGGAGTGAGATGAGTCTCTTTGTGGATGACTCAAAACTGGGGGCGGTGGTGGATGGGGAGGAGGGGAAGGTGGCCCTACAGGGTGAACTGGAGGCTCTGGAAGGGTGGTCTAGAAAGAGGAAGCTGAGGTTCAATGCAGGGAAATGCAAGGTACTGCAAATGGGAGCCAGAAACCCGGGCCAAGTGTACACCGGGGGATGCCACAAGTCTCGACGGCTGAGAGGGACCTGGTGGGGGTGGTGGTGGATGTCAAGATGAACAACTCGGAGACTTGTAGGAGGGCAGCGACAAAGGCCAACAGGATGCTGGGATGCATCGCTAGGGGGATCACCTCCAGAAGGAGGGAAGTGATACTCCCACTGTATAACTGCTTGGTGAGGCTGCACCTCAAGTACTGCGTGCAGTTTTGGAGGCCACATTTAAAGAGGGACATTGAACTCCTGGAGAGGGTCCAGAGGAGAGCAACCAAAATGACTTGGGGCTTGGGGGACAGGCTCTATGGGGAGAGGCTCAAGAGCTAAATATGTACACACTGGAGAGAGAGAAGGGACTGGGGGACATGATAGAGGTCTTCAGGTACATGAATGGGGTAAATGAGGAAGGAGCAGTCAGGGTGCTCGAAGGAAGGGGGGGCAACTAGAGGCATGGGTGGAAGCTGGGTGGGGAGATTCAGGGAGAAAGGAGGAGGTGCTACTTCAGTGAGAGGGTGGTGGAGCCATGGAATCGCAGCCCAGGGGTTGATGGAGACAGAGATGGTGGAGGGTTCAAGACAGGGTGGGATAGGTACAGGGGAAGGGTTCTGAAAGCAAAATCCAAGGCAGCGAGAATATCCAGGACTGGAAAAGGAGAAGCCAGAGAGGGAGAGAGAGAGGGGCAGCAAGGTCAGCTCTCAGGGTAGGGGCTGACCAAACGAGCAGACATGAAAGACCGTTAGGCCTACTCTGCTGGCATTTTAGTATGTTAGTATATCAGTAGGCCTTCCCCTCCTCAAACTTGCACTCTCTCTTCCTAGCACTTACTATACACAGCGCGGTACCCGAGAGGTGCTATTGTCTCTCCACCTCCCAACTCAAGGCCACCCCCTTACTACCACTCAGCTGTTCGTCACGTAACCCTGACAAAGCTTTCACCCGGGCTGCATCCCTTTTGTCTGTGTTCCTCTCCTGTTCCATTTACTCGTAGGTGTGAAATATCTATTGTTAGTAATTATTTTGCTAAACTTCAGGGTTCAAAATAAGGGGGAGCTGGGTGCTAATTAGCACCTGCAAATTCCATAGTAGCACCTGGTGCTCTCAATAAAAGAGGATCAGTGGTGCAAACTTCAGCACTTTCAGGGCAGCTTTGAGCGTGAACTGCGGAGCGCATGCGTCATGTGCTGGAGACGGAGTGGTGTCTTGGAACTGCTTAGACAGTGAGGGCAGGGAGAGCATCTCAGCAGCATAACAATAACCCTTCTCAGAACATCAACTGGAGATGCTCCGCATGTCAGCTGGAGACTGGGGAGGGCTTGCAGCTGCAGTCGTCTAGTTGCAAAATATAGCATCACTTTTGCACCAATTAAGTGAGATACCGAATGGGCAGACAGGTGGGAAAAGTCTTACATCCTCTCTTATGAAGCTGCAGCAGACCAGTCATGAAATAAGATTACTGCTGTGAACCACTATACCTTTCTGTCCTTTGAGTAAACTTACTATAGGCCCTGTTCACACTATGCCTCTGTAACGTTACAGAGGGCTCAAACCGTTACCGCAACAGTTTGCGTTTACATCTGTAACATTACAGAAGGTGTTTTCGTAACCATTGTTGAAACCACTTATGAGGTGGTTTGAACAACGGTTACGAAAACGGTTGTGCCCCTGTAACGTTACCAGCCATAGTGTGGATGCATGAGCGTGTAGCTCCAGTATTCCCCCAGTGCAGCATGAACTGCACTGTGGGATAGGGTGCAGCTGTAACGTTACAGGGCATCCACAAATGTGGACAGGCTATAACGGTTCCAAACCGTTATCGACACTGTTTGCCGGTAGTGTGGACACACTGTAACGGTTCCGGTGTGTAACGGTTTGGAACCATTACAGACTGCAAGTGGTGTAGTGTGGACAGGGCCTTAGTCTTTTAAAATATTTTCTAGAGTTGTAAACTCAGAGATTAACAAAAACAGCAACAGCTGAAGCAAATCAAATGGAGAAAAGAAAAGCAAGAGAAGAATTTACACAATCCATCTATGCAGAAGTAAAACTGCTCATTGGAAAAGGCGCAGTTGGTCTAAACTGAGACATACATGAGGAAGCACTTTGCCATTTGTCTTGTACCTTTGTCAATTAATTTAAAAAAAGAGGAGAGAATCTGGTAGTGTAGTTTTTAATTAACAGATTCTTCCTCCTGAATTAATTAGCAAATATATAGACAATTGGGCAAGTGCCCCTTCTGCATGTCTGTTTAGACCAACTGCACCTTTTCCAGTGAGCAGCTTTACCATTACAATGTGTTAATGTAATTATTAATTGTGTTATTAAAGTGTATATAACTGGCAGATTTACAGATATTTAATATTTATACAAGATTCCTACTAAGAATTGTATTTTTTTATTATTGATGTCCTTCCATTTTATTCCCCTTCTACAACATCCCAATGCATTTTTATCTGTGCTGATCTCAACTCCTGACTTTGCCGAGTAGATCCTGGTCTGCTGGAAATTTCCGACACCCAGGAGCTATTCATGGATCTTGCCTGCTAAATCCTTATTTGGCCCCTGAACTTTATATCTTATTATTATAATTTGCAGTTTTCCACTTGGTTCACTGTTTTTCCCACATCCACTCTGTGTCATGTTCTCCTGTCATGAGATCCTACCTATATGAGTTTCCACTAAGGTTTTATTAGTCTCACATGTATTGTTATGTACTGTTCACTCACAAGTGCACTGCATTATGTTCTCCCTGTTGGCAGTGTTGCCCATGTATAATTACCACTAAGGTCATTATTTCATTGTAGTATAGTACTGACTTGTATTCTGATGTGGAACTTTCGGAAAACTTTCTGAAAACAGCTTTTTGCTCAAAGGTGCTTTCCGAATCATGAAATAAATAAATGCCATGCGACCCCGGTCCTGCGAGCTCTGCACTGGCTGCCTGTCAGGTGGAGGGTTATCTTCAAGGTAGGCTTGCTCACCTATAGGGCCCTGTACAGACTGAGCCCTGGCTACATGGCTGAACTCCTGACACCTGCCACCTCAGTCCACTCCCTCCACTCCTCCACCAGGGGCCTCCTTGCTGTTCCGAGGTCAAGGTTGGAAACGTCTGGCAATCAAGAGTTTGAGGTCGCTGGCCCAGCCCTCTGGAACTCGCTTCTCATCTCTCTTAGGGAGGCCCTGACGGTAGAGGCATTCAAGAGGGGTCTTAAGGCTCATCTTTTCAAGCTGGCTTTCCCAGACTAACCAGAGTTGTTTTATATCTTTAAGACTGTATTTATTGATTATTATAATTGCACAATATGCTGTATTTTAATGTATTTATGTTTTGCAGCTTGTTTTATTATCCTGTATTACCCTGCCTGTTATTGTGTAAATGTTACCTTACCTGTTACCTTACCATGTTTGAGAGCAGGCAGCTGTATTGGGCAATATATTTCTCATATGTGACTTTAACCTCCCGGGTATCAACTGGGGAAACTCTGGAGGCCAAAAGTCAAACTAGCCAGAGATTCTTAGAGGCAACACAGGACTACTTCCCGAGTCAATAGGTGAAGGGGAGCAACTAGGGGGAATGCGGTCCTGGACCTTCTAATATCCAATGAGAATACTATAAGCAGTTTGAGGGTAAAGGACCCTTGAGGCAAGTGACTTTAACATCATGAGTTTTAGCATTACTCTGGAGGTTCATTGCTTTAACTCCTGCATCATAATCCCTACTTAGGACTGCAGATTTTGACAGGATGAGTGAGATAATGGAGAACAGGCTGAAGGGAACAGAAGTGGCATGAGTTGAGATCAAAGGCGGTAATTAAAATACTGAATTAGGAACACAGGAGTGTGTCAGGTGTGCTAAAAGGGGAAGAGACACACAAAGCCCATTTGGTTCAATGATGAGATGCGGCGGCAGCAATCCTGGAAAAAATGGCTTTTAGGAATGCTAGTATAAGTGGGACCAGACTAAAGCTAATAGGAGAAATACAAGTAGGAAAACTCAAAGTGGCAAAAAAACGGATGGAGGCAAAGGCTGAAATGGAACTGAGAATTGCAGAAGGTGTTAAGAAGATTGTAAGACATTTTTAGACAAACACGGGAGACAAGACAGATGAAGGAAGGGATTAAAAGGATGAGGAAGGATGACGTGAGCGTGGATAATGATGCAGGCAAAGCAGATACCCTTAACAACTTTTTCAGTTCTGTGCTGATGGTGTAGGCCTCAGACCCTGTACCTGGAAGCAGGGTAAAATTCATGAGTCCTTTGGAACTAAGGTAAGAAATGAGAGCAAATTCTATGTAAAGGGTGAAAAAAGGGCTACAAAATTTAAAAATAAACAAATCCCCGGACCAGATGGGAATCACTAAAGGATGCTGAAAGAGACTAGCCAGATTATGGCAGAAGCCTAATCAGAACTGTTTAAAAGTGTTTTAAAACCAGGGAAAGTTCCAATAGACTAGAGGGTAGAATGTAGTGCCGCTTCACATGCTGGGGGGTATAAGAAGGACCAGAGGAACTACAGACCAATACGCCTAACTTCCTTAGTACGAAAGTTATTGAAAACTATTGTCAGGGATCATGTAGTAGATTTCATGGAAGCAAATGGATTTCGGGACAGGAGGCACAGTAGCACAGGTCTGTGAAGGGCATGTGGTGCCAAACGGATGTGATGGATTTCTTCAATAAGATGACAAGCAGTGGATAGGTGTCAGGCAGTAGAGATCCTTTATCTGGATTTCTATATGGCCTTCAGTTTTGTTCCACACAAGCAGTTGGTAAAGAAGTTGAGAGACTTGGAGCTAGGAAATAATTTAACTAGGTGGATAGGGACATGATTAGAAGGCAGGACCAAGAGGGTGGTCCTAAATGGTAAGTTCTCTGCAGTAAAAGAGGTTACCAGTAGCACACTGCAGGGGTCTGTTCTAGGCTCAATCCTATTCAATGTGTATATCAGAAATACAAGTGAAGGGTTACAACAGGACAAAGCCAGTCTGTTTGAGGACAACACCAAACCCTGTAAACAGGGTAGATAACACAGAGGACATAAGGAACATGAAAGGGAATGTACAGAAGTTAGGAAAATGGTCTTGCATACGGCAATTGAAATTCAGTGCAAGGTCATGTACACTGGTGTCAGGGATCCAAAAAATGAGTACCAGATCAGCAGAGTCAAACTGGAGCAATCAAGGGAAGAAAGGGACTTGGGAATAATCATCCATGTTAATGTCAATATGAAGGCTACCTCCCAATTCGAAAGCATACGGGAAAGATAATGGAATGCTGGAGACGCATAGGCAGGGGCTGGCTTTACAGCTGCAGGAAGGAGGTAATCTTGCCACTTTATAGGTCTCTGGTGAGGCCTCACCTTAAATATTGATTTCAGTTCTGGAGTTCACACCTAACAAAGGACAGGGATGGGCTTGAGACCATCCAGGGGATGGCCACTAAAATGATCCAGGGATGACAGGGAAAATTATATGACGAAAGACTGGAAAGTCTTCAGTCTCCAGAGACAAGGCAAGAGAGAGAGAGAGACAAAGTGAAAGAGAGAGAGAGAGACAAAGAGAAATATCATAGAGACCTACGAGTTTTTGCAAGAATACAGTAGGGTCAACCACTCTGAACATTTACAAGTGAGTAAGAATTCGACCACAATGGGCCATAACCTTAACTGGTGGGAGGCACATATAAACAGAATATGAGAATGATCTTCTTCACAGAGAGTGTGGAGGATACATGGAACAGCTTGCCTAGTGCAGGCACCATTCCCAGATTCAAAACTGGCTTGGACAGATTCAAAAGTTTATTAACAGGAAGAAACTGGGGGATAAAATGGGCAGTAGTTTTAAGGTAGGGTTCAAGAGCAGACTGAATGGACCCCTGTCTTTATGTGCTTGTTCCTTTCTATCATCTATCCATCTGTCCATCTAACTGTCTAGCTATTTGTCTATCTGCCCGCCTGTCTGCCCGCTTCCATCTGCCTACCCACCTGCCCACCTGTCTGTCTGCCTGCCCACCTGCCTGTCCATCTAACCATCTGTCTGTCCATTCATCCATCCATCCATCCCCGACTCCCGATTTACCTACTGTACATCACAGGTCCAAACTGCAGATGCACTGGAAAGCTCCAATTCACCTGACCGATACATAAGACAGTATAGTGGCATGCTTTCAGCTCAAGCTCTAATGATGGTACTGACAATAAAAAACTGACACACTGGTATGTTTCATCTCAAAACAAGTTCATTCACTATTAAACTCATGCCAAGGACAGTCCTTGGGCGGCTCCTTCTCCCCTGCCTCTGACTGGCTGGGCTGTACTTTGGTAAGTAGCTTTGTGACATCATGAAGTCATACTGGAAGTCTCTTCCCAGACCAATGACCCCTTTTTCAATGCAGTGATTCGTATCCACTTTAAACAAATTACAGAAACGCAAGGAAGCTATAGTCCATTTCAGCTGGCATTAAGCTAGTGTATTATTGTTTGGCAGGTTTCTCTATGTTGAATGTTATGGCACTTTTCAGTCTGCCCTAGAAAACTGTAGTTAAGCTCTTTCAGAAATACTTAGATATACTGCACTTAGCATAATAAGTCAGCACAGCAGGGATCTAAGAGCCCTGATGGAAAGATTTAATACAGGCTAACAAAACATAAAAGACTCAAAAAAAAACTGAAGAGTGCCCCCAAAATTGGAAGAAAACATCAAATCCATCCTGGGAATTAAAAGAAGGGTGCAGTGATGGACTGGTAGCATGGTTATGCCATGCTTTTTCTTTTTTTTTTTGAATCATGCAAATTATAATTAATGAAACTGTGCAACACCAGCATGTGGGCTGCAAATAACTATGCTCAAATTTGTTTCTTCCTAGAACATTCCTGAAGATGACCTGATGGTCAGAATGTCCATTTGAATTTAATTTTCAGCATTCATTTAATTTAACCTTTTGTTTGTTTATGAACTGTAATAATTATTAAGACAGAAATGTCAGCTTTCCACAGCCAGCAATACCCGCCAACAATATCAGACATGACGAGATGAGGCAGCCCAGTAGCATGGTGGCAATTCATCACACTGCCATATGAGAGAACAGAATTCAAGTGCAGACTGCAGAACCCTATGCCAAGTCTGACGGGCGAACCCCAACATTTACACAAACACACACACAATCAAAAAAGGAGTGGCACTGTTGTCACTGTGAGGGCAATACCTTACATACCCTCAGTACTGGAGAGAAGGTGCAGTGGCAGGCTGCGGTGATACCGACTGTCAAGGTGGGGGAAGAGGGAGAAAAAAAAAAATCGGGGACAATGGAGGAAGAAACAGATAGGAAGCTGATGCTAGCCATCCAAAGGATGGCAGACAAGGATGAGGTAGTGCTGGTTGGAGAACTCAATATTCCAGATGTGGACTAGAGCATCCCAGCAGCAGCATCAACTAGGAGCAGATTTATCCTGGACTCCCTTCAGGGTGCCTTCCTCAAGCAACTGGTAATGGAACCAACTCGGCAGAAGGCAATACTGGACCTTGTGCTCACAAACAGGGACAGGGTGATGGGGGCAACAGTGGGGGAGCACCTGGGAAACAGTGACCACCAGTCATTGTGGTTTGAAATCACAGAAGGAGCAAAACCAAACCACACAAAAATATGTATCCTGGATATTAGGGGGGCAGACTTTGGGAAAATGGGGAGATGCTTGAAAGAGGCATTAAGGGAAATGGGGCAGGAATCAGGGGTTGAGGAACAGTGGGCAGTATTTAAAATGGGGATTACAAGAGCAACAGAATTATGCATTAAGCAAGTTAGCAAGGAGAAAAGGAAGAGGAGGCCATTATGGTTTTCCAAGGAGGTAGCGGAGAAAGTGAAAGCCAAAAAGATTGCATTCAGGCAATACAAAAAGACACAGGCAGAGGGGATAGGGAGAAGTACCAGGAGAAGCAAAGGGAGGTCAGTAAGGGAATCCAAAGCTCAGAGAGAAGAGTACATTGCAAAATCAGTGGGTAGAGGGGACAAAACCTTTTACAGGTACATAAGTGAAAAAAGAAAGGCAAAGGGAGGGATAGTGAGACGAAGGAGGAGGATGGGGGCCGCGTGGAGGATGTCAACAGTAAAGCTGACATACTGAACAGGTATTTCTGCTCAGTCTTTACTGAGGAAGAGGAGGGTAATGGGTCTGAAGGGAATACAAAGGGTGGGAATGGTGCAGAAATGGACACAAGTCCCTTTACACGAGAAAGAGTCCTGAAGGAACTGGAAGTAATAAGAGTTGATAAAACAATGGGGCCAGATGGGGTGCACTCCAGGGTCTTTAAAGAACTAAGAGAGGTGGTGGCTGAACCTCTGGCAACCCTGTTTAGCCGATCACTGGAAACAAGGGAGGTACCCAAAGACTGGAGGACAGCAGATGTAGTCCCCTATAGAAAGGTGGGAACAAAGAGGAAGCAGGGAACTGCAGACCAGTCAGCCTCACCTCCGTAGTGGGAAGATCATGGAGCACTACTAAAGGAGAGAGTGGAGGAACATCTGGTTGTCAATGGACTACAGGACCCAAGGCAGCATGGTTTCACCAGGGAGGTCATGTCAGACCAACCTTGTTGGATTTTCCGACTGGGTGACTAGGGAGGTGGATCAGGGAGGGCAGTGGACATGGCATATCTGGACTTCAGCAAGGCCTTTGACACTGTGCCACATAGAAGAATATTACACAAACTGGGGAATATGGGTGCGGGCAGGACAGTAGTGTGGTGGGTAGGTAACTGGCTGGGTGGCAGGACACAGAGCGTGGTGGTAAATGGCTGTCACTCACAGAGGGAAGAGTGACCAGTGGAGTACCACAGGGATCAGTGCTGGGACCGGTCCTGTTCAACATCTTCATCAGTGACATTGCTAGGACCTAGAAGGCAGAATTTCACTGTTCGCTGATGACACAAAGCTCTGTAACAGAGTAAACACACCAGAGGGTGTAGACAGAATGAGAAGCGACCTGCAGAAACTTGAAGAATGGTCAGGGGTTTGGCAGTTGAAATTCAATGCAAAGAAGTGCAAGATAATGCATATGGGGCACAAAAACCCTGGCACAATATATCAGTTGGGGGTGAGGATATAGCATGCACCAAGCAGGAAAGGGATCTTGGGGTTATCATCTCTGATGACCTCAAGGTAGGGAAACAGTGTGACAAGGCAGCAGGTAAAGCAAATAGGATGCTGGGATGCATAGGCAGGGGCATCACCAGCAGTAAAAGGGAGGTCATAATTCCACTATACAAGACACTAGTGAGGCCCCACCTAGAGTACAGTGTACAGTTCTGGAGACCTTACCTACGTAATGACACAGACAGGGTAGAGAAGGTTCAGAGGAGGGCAACAAAGATGGTACATGGTTGGCATCACAAGTCCTATGAGGACAGGCTGAAGGAATTTAATATGTACTCCCTGGAGGAGAGGAGGAGAGAGGGGATATGATAAGAGACCTACAAGTATCTTACAGGGAGGAACATGGTGCAGGAGTACACTATTTCTAAGCAAAAGATGTTACAGGACTAGAGGGCATGGGATGAAGTTGGAGGGAGGGCGATTCAGAGGAAGCGTGAGGAAGAATTTCTTCAAAGAGCGGGTGGTGGACAAGTGGAACCCCTGCCAGAAGAAGTGGTGGGAGCTGAAACAATCACGGGACTTAAGAATGCATGGGATAGACAAAGGAATTTTTGGAGGTCAGGGGTAAGGGCAACAAACTTCTAGGAAAACATAAAGTGAACTTACAAGCTCAAATGGGCAGACTGGGTGGGCGTAGGCCTTATCTCCGACACTGTCTATTATCTATGTAAGTCACAAACATACAGAAAGTGACTCCTCATGTTCATCCTAATTCTACAGCTGCAGCTAGAAACATATTTCCTTAGTTTAATTGGTTTGAAGTCAGTTAAATCAGTGATTACATTTCTGATCTCCCTTGAGTTTTTACAAATATTTAGGCATCATCATACTGTGCTCAGCTGATGGGAATGTGTGTAAGGGTACTTTAATGACTTTGTAGACAACACAAGACATCTATCCAGCTTGACCAAATGATGTTTCTAACCCAGATCAGCTAGTTAAGTCCCTGGTTTCAAGTCCAAAGGTTCTGGGTTTAAATCCCAAATTTCTCTAGGGAATTTATGATGATGCCATGGTACTGAACAGATCTTTGTTACTGGCTCAGAAAGTTAACTGTCACACCACACTTCCAACATCAACATTCCTACTGAATCAATAACATGCATTTTAATTTCTAGGTAAAAAGGGATATAGTACAGGACTTAAACATGCCCCCAAAATAGAGCTGACACTAAAATCCTCATCACTTCAAGAGTACCATTTTAATACAGCTGTTTTCCTCAAAGGTGCTTGGAAAGTCTGTGACCAGCTCCTGTGATAGGATTTCAACTGCTTTCGGCTCCAGGCCATGCTTTCTCACAAATTCCTCATTAGCTAGAACTGCTGCTCCAGCCCCATCTGATGTCGGACTGTTGGGAAACGCAAAAAAGAAATCGGTTAATAAATACTGTTAATACTATAGTTATGAGAAATCTGCTTCAAAATCATGGAAATTGTTACATATGAAAAGAAAGAAAAAAAAATCCATTGCTCCATCGAGTTGTTCCCTCCACCAAGAGGACAAAACCAGATGATTCCACTTTCCCCAAGGTATTTATCAAGCCTTAAATTAAACACATGGAAATACCGTTGGCCCCACCAGCTCAGTGGGCAGCATAACCTTTCATTCACTTTTCCTCAAGGTACTTCTGCAGTCTTCATTTGAAGACATGAACTGTTTCAGTCAATATTACTTTAGAAGGAAGACTATTTCATAAATCCATCATGCTCTGTAAAGTAATATTTTTAATATTCCTACTTAATCTTCCTCCGTAAGTGCTCACTCATGTCATAGGTTTCTCTCTTCTTTCTATTTAGTTGCTTCATCTGATCAGATGAAGTTAATTTTATGTTGTGACAGTGGAAGAGCAGTTATGTTCATGAGTTCTAAAGTAACTACAGTATACATCTGTATGCATGCCATAAAAGCAGGTTACTCACCTTTAACAGTAGTTCTAGGAGTGGTATATGTTTTTCATCCACATTTACTGGCATGTCTTTTCCTTTTAAGAATCTTGCTGGAAGGTCTTGAAGCTGGCTCCTCCCACCCATCCGGGTGGTATAACCCTCGGCTCCACCCCATGGCGCCAGATCTTTGCCCGCTGGAAGCTCAGGTTGTGCATCAAAGCCATGGATTTGGGTGGGGTGGGTTTGTGTGGATGAACAACATATACCACTCCTAGATCTACTGTTACAGGTGATTAACCTGTTTTTCTAGGATCGTGGATATGTTGTTTTATCCACAGTTACTGGCAGACTCCTAGCATTTCTCCGGGAGGAGGGAGGCAAGGTACACACCCCCCCATCCTTACTTGGGGAATAGCTATTGGAGAACTGAGGCCCCAAAACCAGCATCCCGGTGTGACTCTAGGTCGATGTGGCAGTGGCTAATGAAGGTGTTTGCTGTCTTTCAGGTGGCAGCCCGGAAGATTTTCTGGATAGAGATGTCCCTGGAAGCAGCCACCAATGTAGCAGTATGGCGGGTAGAATGAGCTCTTATCCCTATGGGAGGCTCCTTGCCCACCAACTGGTAGCAGAGATCAATACAGGATGTAATCCATCTGCCAATCATCCACTTTGCTGCAGGTCTGCCAGGTGCGGCTTCAGTGTAGTTGACAAACAGCTGGCGAACCTCTCCCCGAACTTCTGCTCTTTATAATAAGACAGCGCTCGTCTCAGGTCCATAGTATGGAGCCTGTACTACGCCTCCGAGTGTAGTTAATGTAGAACACAGGCAGAGACAACACCTAGTTAAGATGGAACTCGACACCACCTTTGGAAGGAATTTCGGATGGGGAGCAGGACAACCTTGTCCCTGTGGAAGACCAGGTAAGGAGACTCCACCGAGAGCACCTGGAGCTCCCCAGTCCTTCTGGCTGACATGATAGCCACCAGGAAGGTGGTTTTCCACGACAAATGTGACATCTCACATTTGTGCATCAGTTCGAATGGCTTGCCCATGAGCTTTGTCAGTACCAGCAGTAGATCCCACGGAGATGGAGATTCTTGCATCAGAGGGGATATATGGTTGAGGCCTTTAAAGAAACATCAGACCACCTTCTCTGTACGCCTCGCACTGAGCCCGGCTCATGTCGGTAAGCAGAGATACGTTGTGAGTACCTTAAAGGTCGAGACCAAGACCCTTTTGACAGGGACTAATGTAGTCTAAATGCTAGCCACTGGACAGGACAAAGGGTCCGGGCCTTCCCTGACACCAAATGGAAAATCTCTTCCATTTGAGGCGTAACATTTTTCTGAGTCGACTCCTTACGGACACTAGCGACATTGAGGACCTCGTCGGAAAGACCCAAGGCCTGGAACTCTAGCAGCTCAGGAACCAGGCCATCAGGTGCGAGGATTGAAGGTCAGATGGAATACCTTCCCTGATTGACTGAGAAGGCATAGCACCTCCTGGTTGACTCCTTTCTGGATGCTTTCACTACTGTGAGTACATCCTCAGAGACCCACAGCCTGGAATTCTAGCCACTCAGGAACCAGGCTGTCAGGTGCAGGGATTAAAGGGTCAGATGGAATAACTTCCCTGATTAATAACAGGTCCAGGCATACTGTAAGACACCTCGGAGGCCTGGACCTGGGGCAGAGATCTGGATACCAGAACTGGCGAGGCCAGTCTGGGGCTACCAGGATCACCTGTGCCTCGCCTCCCTCCTGACCTTGAGGATCACCTTGTGAACCAAGAGAAGGCATAGAAGAGGCCTGGGGTCCTCGAGAAGGCATTCTCCTGCTGTGAGCCCTGCTGAGGGGGGGTGGGCATGAAACAGCCTCAGCTTGGTGTTCTCCCTGGAGGCGAGCTGATGCACCTGAGGTCTGCCCAAGTGGGAGAACAAGCTGTGTACTGCCTCTGGATGGAAAGACCACTCGTGGGACGTCTTGCCCAAATGGCTGAGAGCGTCCACCAGTTGGTTTGAGGCTCCTGCCACACGAATGGCTAGCAGATCTGCCTCCAGTCGGCTCACAAGGGTCCAGATGTGGAGTGCTTCCCTGCACAACAGCCAGGAGTGCGTGCCACCCTGTTTGTTGAGGTAGTACATAGTCGTGGTATTGTCCATCTGGACGTGCACCACTTGACCCCGAAGGAGCAGAGCAAATGCTGACACTGCCAGTCTGACTGCTCTGAGCTCCAATAGGTTGATATGATATCAAGTTCCTTGGGGGTCCAGAACCCATGGGCTCTGTGGTTCCCCATGTGAGCTTCCCATACCGTGAGAGAGGCATCAGTCGTGAAAGCGACCGTCGGCTCGGGATGGACAAACGGGATCCCTTCCTGCGAGTGTTCCAGGATGGTCCACCATCGGAGAATGTTCCACATCTTCTGGGACACTGTGACCAACCGGTGGAAGTGACCATGACGCGGAGTCCATTGGTTGGCCAGTTCCCATTGGAGGGCACATATGCCACTGGGCCCATCGGACCATGGTGGTGCAGGCCCTATGTACCCCAGAAGGTGCAGAAAGTCCAGGGCAGGGCATAAATGCCCAACCAGAAATGATTGGGAAAAGGAGGAGAGAACCTCCACCCTGTCCTTCGGGAGCGGGCTCTGGCTGGCCCGGAGTGCTCTGCCCGATCACACATCACCAGTGAAGATGCGAGTTCCGACTTGGCCTCGTTGATCAGGAACCCAAGATGGGGTGCAGGTCTGGAGGGCCCTGGACCTCTCCACCTCCTGCTTAGGGACCCCACAGAGCCATTCATCGAAGATATGGCAACCCTGACCCCTCAATGCAGAAGATGGGCCGCCACCACTGCAATGCATTTGGTGAAGACACGTGGGGTCGATGACAGGCCAAATGGCATGGCTCAGAACTCAAATAGGGCTCCTTTTGCTCAGAAGCGAAGGAACTTTTGGTGAGATGGGACATGAAAGAATGCCATCATGGAGATCCAGAGAGCAAAACCACATGTTCTGCTCGAGAGATGGTATGATCTGGGACAGAGTTACCACTTGAAGGTGTATGACCTGAGGAACTGGTTCAGGTCACGTAGATCTAGAATGGTCGCCAGTCCCCTGGTCTGCTTCCGAACCAGGGAAGTACTTGGATATGAACCCCTGGGTTGACCTGGGGGGCAGTGACCTGGCCACCAGCTCTTTATGGAGGAGTTGGGCAATATCATCTCGAACAGCCAACTGAGTGTGTACAGATACCACATCTCCGTGGGGAGTGGGTTCGGCTTGGAGAGTACTGCTTGAATTCCAAAGACAGTTCCTGGCCCACCACTTCTAGAACCCACCTGTCCCTCGGTAACAGCGGATCAGGCGGAAAGGAAGTATGGAGCCGACCCCTTGGGAGGACCCAGATCTGCATGACAGGTATGGGGGCGGTCACCCCATCCCATCACTGAGCAGGCTTGGAGGAAGAGGATCCAGATTGGGGACTGCCTGAACCCAGGCCTCCAGGCTTACAGGCCACCAGAGGCCTAGACTTGGGTCAAAGGTGCCAAGATTGTGCCTGCTGTTGCTACCCCACTTGAAAGTGGGGCTACTTGGCCGCAGGGGCAGAGTGCCAAAATGGATTCTTCTTCTGCTTTTTGGAACCCTGGGATTCCTTCTGCACAGAAGTTACAGAGTCCAAGGTGGCATTGGACTTCTCAATGCGTTGGAGGTGACCATCCATACCTGGGCTGAAAAGGTCGGTACCCAGGAAAGGGACGTCCGTTAGCTTGTGCTGGGTGTCCACCATGAAGGTGGAGACCCTTAACCAAGCCCTGCGGCATATGGCAACCGCGGCCGCCACTGAGCAGGCGCATGAGTCCCCGAGGTCCAGAGCTGTCTGGAGTTGCTGCTTCGCAACAGTCTACCCAGGTCACAGACCTGCTTGACCGTGGTCTGGAGGTCTGTGGGGAGGTGAGGTAGAACCTCATCAAGGAAGCCAAGAAGGGCATGAGAGAGATGCGCCATGATGACATCCGAGCTTGCCTGACAGAGGCCCAGCATAGAGGCAGCCTAGACTTTTCGGGGCAGAGTGGTCCAGTTTTTTGGACTCCTTGTCCGGGGGTCTATCTGTATCTTCCAAACTACCTGAGTATCTGAACACAGATTCAGCCACCAAACCCTCAGCAGAGGGATGCTCTGTGAATCCCGAAAGGGACCCGATGGGCACTGCATATTTGAGGACCATAGGGGCAGATGGAGCAGGGCAGAAGGCCGGGTGCTGCCATAGCTCCAAAGCCGGACCAACAATGGCCTTGGCCACTGGGAAGGCTTCAGTCGGTAAACACCCCTGTTTGAGAATATCAGTGAGGGGATATTCGGCCCATTTCTGCATGGGTTTGAGAGGCATCCCCGTAGATTCGGAAACGAGACAGAGGATGCCCATAAAGGAAGAGGGGCTTTCCTCCGTCAAGAGACTACTGACCAATTCCTCATTCAAGGGACGGGAATGAAGGCCTGAGTTGTCTGACTCAGAGAAGTCTGGATAAATTGGCCGGCCACCAGGGTCTCCCTCCACCCGCCTGGGACGGTCAGGAGTGAGGATGACAGAAAGCCTGTGTGGGAGGCCCAGAACAGGCAGTCTCTCTTTGGCAGGAGCCACCGAAGGGGGTTGTTTAGGTGGCGGCTCCACCAGGATTGGAGGGAGGTCGATTTTGGCCAAACTAGGACAGTTTTAACCAGCTCTGTGAGAGGAGGAACAGTGCGGGATGGCTCTGGAGGAGTCTGCTTCGGCCTAGGAGGTGACAGCCAAGTAATGGCCGCAGTGGAAGCCGGAATCAACTTTTGACCTGACAGAATCAGCTGTTGCCACATTAAGTCTTCATAACATCGACAGAGTTTCCGTCTAAGCCTCTCCTCATTCGAGGAGGATGAAGAAGAATGTCAGAAGCATCTCTTCTTTGAGCGCTTTTGCACCTTCTTCAGCCTGTTGGTCGAAGGAGTTCAAGACCTCGACCTCGATTGTTGGGGACTGACTGGGTTGACAGAACACACCAGAGAGGGTGGTAGTTCTTCTGGATTCAGAACTGGGTCTCGATGGGATTCCCAGTGGGCTGGGTCTCCCTCAGTGGAGAGAGAGGCAGGACCTGGGTCCTAAATAGGGAGTTGTCAGCCTCCCAAGCGACAAAGGATCGACTGGGCCAAGAATTATCTCAATCGGTCGCTGGGGTTCAGAGTCCGGGGCCAGCTGGCATGCCAAGGGGACCGTAAAGCCAGCAGCCAAGGCGGCAACCACGACTGAAGTCAAGACAGGTGATTCCTGGGACAGAGATCTCAAATGATCCCAAGAGCGTCATCGGTGAGTCGGTGAGACAAAGATTCTCTCGGTTCCTTATTCTTTTAGCGGGACTGAGAGACATCTTCGAGGCCCTAGTATTGGTGGGAAGGAAGTAGCACATCTCGAAAGGATCCAGAGAAAGTGTAGCCCAAGTTGAGCAGTATGAAGAAGGACATCGAGGACCGATCCATGGCCTGAGCTGCCTCTTCCTCAAAAGTCTATTTGTTTGAGCTGCTCAGTGGACCCCGCAGCCGCGGAGACAGCCCATCAGGCTTCCTTAGGATTTGACCATCTGGTTCCATTTCTCTGGTCTGCCCAATTGCAGCCATGTGAGACAATCATCCGAGATGTTCAGGTGAAATGCGTGACACATCTCACTGGCCTGGGTGTCATGGCCAACACCCAGGCAGTGCATGTTCTCCTGGTAAAATAAAGATTTTGACTGATTGACTGACATGAACTCAGCATGCGGGTCGGTGCAAGATATCTTTTGCCCACGCGGAAACTGGGTGAGGAGTTATCCTCCACAGCGGTCGAGATCACGAAGCAATTTGGTGCAACTCTGATGAGTGAGTTTGAGCAAATCTGTGGATTTGAAAGCCAGGGCCTACAGGACGCAAAAGCGTAAGGAGGGATCCTGTACCTTCCAGCGGAAAGGAAGATCTGGTGTCATGGGGCAAAGCCGAGGTTACACCACCCAGTTGGGTAGGAGGAGCCAGCTTCAAGACCTTCCGGCAAGATTCTTAAAGGGAAAGGACATGCCAATAAGTGTGGATAGAACAACATATCCACAATCCTAGAAAAAGTAATTGTAAATAATGTCCTGGTACATTCTGTTTTTAAGGGTATATGAAAAAACAGTTGTTCTGAATTGATATAGAAATGGTGTTTCCCTTTCAGATGTCATGACAGCGGCTGACTCAGTAGGCTGCATCATTCATCCACCTAAAACCAGGTAAGGAAAGAAGAAACAGCATACTCCAGATGCAGAGGATGTCAATATGGCTGGCGAAACATCCACTGCATACAGTCAATACGTTTTACTATACAATCCCATTGTGTGTTTGCAGAACTGTGACAGTGCTAAATAAAAATACTGATATACCTACTGATAGCAAACAAAAAAGGGATGCACTCCTCGTACTGACAGACAGGATTTGGAGCAAAGAAAGCAGTAAATGTCCACACCACTTGAAGTGTACCAGAATTACAGCTTTATTCATAGAAACACAGAATGTGATGGCAGAAGGGGACCTTGAGATCCCTCTAGTCTGCCCATGGTGTTCTTTCTTCCTCCTCCCAGCTACCCCCTCATTTGTATTATACCTTTCTGCTTATCCCATGTGTTCCTGAACCCCACCACTGTTTTGGCCCCTACGACCTCTGATGGTAGGTTGTTCCAGGTGTCAACCACCCTCTCTGTGAAGAAGAGTTTTCTAATAATGGTTCTGAATTTGTCCCCTTTTAGTTTAAGATCATGACCCTGTGTTCTGCTGCCATCATTGGCCTTGAATAGTTCCTGAACCTGGATCTTATTTGTCCCCTTGATGTACTTGAAGGCTTTGATCATGTCCCTCCCTCCTTTGTTCGAGAGTGTACATGTTTAATTCCTTCAGCCTGTCCTCATATGGAATTGTGTGTATTCCATGTATCATTTTTATTGCTCTCCTTTGTACCGTCTCCATTCTGTCAATGTCCCTTCTAAGGTGTGGTCTCCAGAACTGGACACAGTACTCCAGGTGGGGGCGGACCAATGCCCTATACAATGGCAGTACAACCTCCCTCCTCCGGCTTGTGATTCCCCTTCCAATGCATCCCAGCATGACACTGACCTCGAGTGCTGCCTTCTCGCACTGTCTACTCACTTTCAGATCATCTGATATAATGACCCCTAGGTCCAGCTCTTAACTGGCTGTTGCTAGTTCCTCCCCCTCAGAAGTACTCCTTTTTGGGGGTTCCACTCTCTCTATCATGACTTTTGCACTTTCTGGCATAAAGTTCAGCTGCCATGCTGCAGACCACTCCTACAGCTTCTTTAGGACTGCCTCCATTTTTTTTTTTGTATGTGTGTTTCTTTCTCTCCTATCCACAGACCAGCCTCCTTCCTCCGGCCCCCCAACCCCGTCACCACGGCGTCCACTGGTACTCACCTCTGGCTTGAGGTGCCAGCTGGCTGGGTCAGCACCTGCAGAGGGCTGGGATCATTCCATCAGTCCACAGTGTTTTCTGACTCCGTTTTTCTCCCAACACCAGAGTGTAGGACTCAGCATGCAATGACACCAATGGCCAAGCTACGCGCACTTCTGCATGTGGCACGCTGGGCGTCTGCTTGTCTCCACCCCATCTTGTGGAATCAGTGTGCTACCCTCCAGCTACCACTAGGGGCCAGGCATGCACCGATCTCCAGTTCCATCCCTCCCCAGGAGAGAGCTGTCCCTCCGGAGGCTCAATCCTCTCCATCCCAACCGACCCTGGCGACCCAGTGATACCCATGAAACACGGTGCATGGCATCAACAGGAGGTAAGGCATGATGCCTCAGCCCTCCATGCCACTGGGCCAGCTAGATCTGCCTCCATTTTAGCTGCCCTGCTGGGAGTCTAACCGGTTGCTTATCTTGGTGTCATCCACAAACAGATACACCTTCCCTTGAGCTCCCCTGCTATGTCTGCTATAAATATATTGAAACGCAGAGACCCTAGTACAGAGCCCTGGGGAACCCTGCTGGTTACCCTCTGTTCTGCTGATAGTGAGCCATTTACCTGTACCTTCTGTGTGTTCTACCTTGCAGCCAATTTCACCCATGCCACCACTTTGGTCCCACCTATGTGCTTCTTTTTATCAGCCTTCTGTGGGGAACAGAGTGAAGGCATTACTGAAGTCTGGCAGACTACATCCTACCCCATTATCCTGTACGTAAGCCAGTCGAAGAATTCAATTAGGTTTGTTTGGCAGGTCCTTCCTCCATCAACCCATGCTGTTTGTGATCCTGTTGTCCACTGGCTTCAAGGAATGCTAGGATCCTCTCTAAGTAATGATTCCATTAATTTTCCACCATGGATGTAAGGCTCACTGGTCAGTAATTTTCTGCCTCTTCCCTGGTACCAGATTTATGGAGTGGGACCACTGTCGCCCTCTTCCAATCTAATGGCACCTCCCCAGTCTCCAGTGATTTGGTGAAGAGCCTTGCTAGTGGTGCCACAAGTTTAGGATTCTAGGGTGCATGTCATCAGGCCCCATGGACTTGTCTATTTTCATGCTATTCAGTGCCTTCAGAACTTGGTCTGCTGTGAAGGGATCTGTATCAACCCCTATTCCTGTGGTGCTGGTCTTTTTTAGGGCTGGGCCATTTTCCTCCTTTTCCTCTGTAAATACAGAGCAGAAATACTTGTTTAGGATTTCAGCTTTTTCCTATCCTCCTCTTCTAGGTTGCCCCCTTCTGCCTTTAGTCTTACTATTCCACCCTTGTCTTCCTTTTTCCCTTATGTACCTAAAAAGGTCTTGTTCCCTGTTTTACACCTTCCGCTATTCAGTTTAAAATAACAAACCGCCATTAAAACATCTCCTACATAGGCAAGAAGAACCTGAATAAAGGTGTAATTCTGGTACTCTTCGAGTGGTGCGAAGATTTGCTGCTTTCTTTACTTGACTTTTGTGTCCAGCACACTCTTTCTGTGGTAGAGCTGTTTTGCTGTGCTTGTTAGGATTTGGAGCACACGGTTTCTTCAATCCTTCACTAAGACCAGAACCGCCTAATAACATGCTGGATGGCTGGAGTATACAGACTACTACTTGGCACTGATCTTGGCTCTCACCAGTTCTCTGGACTTGGCAAAGAAGAGTTTGCTTTCCAATTGATTGCTGCAGTCAGTTGTGGGGAGGTGGAACAAGTGCTAGGGATCTGCATTGTCCCTGTGGAACAAAATCTCAGAGACTGGACAGGGGAACTGCTCAGACACAAGATTGCCATTGGATACTTAAAGGTAACAAAACATGGATTTAACAAGTGTTAAGGAGAGAGGCGGGCTGTCCAAGGTCCAGTGGTAGCACACTGACTGCACCACCATACAGGGGAGGGGCAGACATGATGGACTTAAGAGTCCCAGTTGACGTTAAATTACTATGTTACTATGGCTTTTTTTTTTTTTTTTAAAAGACGTGAGCCCAGGAACCTGCAAGACAGGATGTCTAGGTCAGGGAGTGCTGCAGACAGCAGTGCTTACCTGGCAAGCAATGACTGACTCTACGTCCACAGCATCAGCGATCCCCTGTGGTGGGCCATGGTGCTTTGCTTTCATCAAGAGGGGATGTTGTGTATGAGCATGGCTATAAGGTGGTAAGCACCATGAAAAGGAGGCCATGTGAAAAAAAACTGGGGTTAAAACCCCTGGAATCATGCCCGATTGTGTCTCCCCCCTGGTACTCCCAGGTTCTTTGATCATGTCAGAACTGGAAAGGAACAATGGAGAGTGATTCTGATCCAAATCTCTGTGCCAAGGAAGAAGGAAGCGGCTCCAAGGGGGCTTAATAACAAGCACAACAGAAAACATAATGAACAAAGAAATGTGTTCATTTCTATCATGTGGGCCAAATGTTACAGGCAGTGACACATTTTATTTATCCAAATAGTCCAACTGGGATGCAGTGTCTCTTTGGGAGGCAGTATAGCCTACAGGGTTAAAGTAACAAGCTATGAATCTGGAGACCCAGCAGAGCTGAATTTGATGTCAACAACCACCACTTGCATAGTGTGTGACCCTAAGCAAGTCACATAACCTCCATGTGCTCCTGGGACACACCTGAAAGGAGCCGAGGATAGCAAAAGCAGTGCGATAAGGCAGTGGGAGAGGCTAGTGGAATGCTGGGGTACACAGGAGGGTATCACCAGTAGAAAGAGGGAGGTAGTGTTACCCTGTACAGATCGATGATGAGGCTCCAGTTGGAGTAGTGTATCCAGTACTGGAGGCCCCATCTCTGGAAGGACGTAGAAAGGATGGAACCAGTACAGAGAAGAGCAACTAAAATGGTGCAAGGCCTGCATCAGAAGCCCTACAAGGAAAGACTCAAGGAATTAAATATGATTAAAACACACATGGAATAAAACCAAGGGGACTTTAACAACAGGGCGATAAAGGCTGGAGATCACATAGGGTACCATAGTAGCACAGTAGGTAGAGACATTAGGCTAGACTAGGTGGGCCAAAAATACCTTTTCTGCTCACAGCCTCCATGTTTCTATGTTTCAATGAGCCTTCCAATGCCAAAAATATGTAAAAAAAAGTTTCATGAGGGCCTGCTTTTTATCAATGTTACAGCTGTGTGGAATGAAGAGCTGAAAGTTTCGGCAATTTTTTCAGGGTCAAACAGTATAGTGGGAAAGTGAATATGGTGGGATTTGAACCTGGGTCTCCTAGTTCATAAGCCTGAACTCTAGCCAACAGACCAAGCTGCTTCGCACAAATCTTACCATTCTCTTGGCCAGAACTCTAAGTCAGCAAACATGGCAAGTTAGAAAGGAAATCGACTTAATTCAGAAAAATTAAGAAACTGTAACCATGACCTTGGTTTCATATTGTATTGGTGGAATTACAGAAGTAGAACATGATATACCAAGTTTTAAAGCAATGAGATGTATATTGCTCATGAAAATACTACTATAAATGAATGCTGGCGCCTCCTGCAGTAGCACCGGATTGTATGCCATGTGACCAATTCGATGTTACTATACAAATACATCATCAATCATTCATTCATTCTATTAGAGGGCACGAGATTTGCCGGGGCTTGGGGGGTGTTGGAGGATGAGTACTGCATAGAAGGACACCTACTGCACTCAAGGGTTAGGTGTAACTGACAGGGTTGGGGAGGGAGTGGGGCTTCATTTTAACAGTATTACTAAAATCAGATTTTAAACTTGGATTTGCTAGGATAGTCCGTATTGTGAAACTGGGTTGACCGATCAGATTTTATAGTATCCAATCAACACTACACCAAAATGATCATGCATATGGAGCATAAAAGATATGAGGAAAGACTGGTGTCCCTTCACATGTTCACCCCAGAGAACAGGAGCCCGAGAAGGGACATGATCTCAGTATTCCAAATACTAAAGGGTATCAACAAGATCATAAATATGTCAATGTCTGATGTGGCGTGTTTCAACAGGACATGGAGACATGCCCCGAGCTCAAAGGTGATATATTCATGGGTGAGGTCAGGAGACATTTCTCTCTGAGGGTGCTGAGCCTATGGAACAGCCCACCAGTGGAGACAGCAGACATGAAGACAGCACAGCCCCTTTAAGATAAGCATGGACAAATGTATGCTTCCCATGGGAATCACAGGGTAACCTTGGTAGTGGGGGTGGGTGGGAATGCTCTATAAATAAGTACATGTTGGCACAGCACACTTGTTGGTCCCTGATAAGGAAGTAGGGCGTTGGGCGGTCTTGATGACCCTAGAGTCCAATCGACCTAAAACTGCTACATTAACTTCACCTTTAATCATCTGGAACCTTATTTAAACTACATGAGTTTTCTATTATGACTGCCTGAGCCACAGAAAGTCCTCTCTAGCCTCCTTCAATGCTTCTGAAAAATATCTTCTCCTCAAGAGATTCAACTGATTTTGAACCCCACGCTAATGCAGAACCACTGCCTCAGACTTGAAATCACTGACTGCAGGACAATGCTTGCACACCAATGTAAGATCACAAGGAGGTATTGTTTTCTCAAGTGAGATACAGAAGAATGGCCTCGTTATATTTGGCTGAGTCACGTGTTCAATAAGAAAACTGTGACCTTCATTATCATCACTATAGCATCAGAAATTGACAATATGGCCAACCCGGTCAGCCCAGTGGTAGGGCTGCCGCTTATAGTTCTGGTGATCAGGTTCAGGAATGAGCTTGGAATGCCAGGGGCCAGCCAGGGGTGGGGGTGAAATCGAACATCCCATAGGATACTCTCCTCAGTGAGGGAGGGAGGGTGGGCTGCTTTGTCTCATTCTGTCATCGCCACCTGTAGGAATACAAGCAGTAGTGCAGCAGGCAGGGGAGAAGGGGAAGGAGTGCTGTAAAGCACGGGTGCTTTTCCACAGGAACAGCAGTCCTCGTGCCAGCAGCCCCATGGGGAGGGAACTAGCAGGTGGAGGGCAACTATGGAGTAAATCCTCCCTGCCAGGCTCCATAACCACCTTGGAGAAAAGGAGGCCAAGAGGAGACATGATCTCAGTCCCCTGCATACTCAAGAGTATCCAGAAGCTTCAATAGTTAGAGATGTTGGACCTGGGGTCCTGCATCAGGATGTAGGAACATGCTCTGATGCTCAGAGGTGGTAAATTCAGAGGTAACATTAGGAGGCACCTTTTCTTCAAGAGGGTGGTGAAACCATGAAACAACCTACCAGCGGAGACAGTGGACATGAAGGCAGTACAGGCCTTTAAAACGAAGCCTGGACAAATTCCTGCTTACCAAGGGAATCAATGGGTACCCTGGGTAGTAGGATGGGCAGGAAATCCCTATAAATTGGTACAAGTCAGCATAGCATGCCCATTTCATATCTGCCTATGAAGTTGGGGTGGATGGGGTGGACCTAGAGGCATGTTCAACCTTAATGTCCTGGCCCAACAAAACCAGGCATCAATCACTCTGATAAAATATATATAATATATTCCTGAGCCTCACTGTTTCCTTAAACATAACAGCTTTTCCTTATCCCATCTGCTTCAAGAGTAAAACAAGGATAACATGAAAATACAGGTTACTCACCTGTAACAGGAGCTCTAGGAATGGTATATGTTGTTCATCCACACTGTCTGGCAGGTTCCTTGCCGCTTTAAATCTTGCGGAAGGTCTTCAAGTTGGCGCCTCCCACCCACCGGGTGGTAAAACTCTCGGCTTCGGCCCCATGGCGCCAGATCTAGCCCGCTGGAAGCTAGGTAATCGTCCAAGCCGGGAGGCCTGGTGCGTCGTGTGGATGAACAACTATATCCATTCATAGAACTCCTTTACAGATGAGTAACTGTATTCTGAGACATGGATATGTTGTTCATCCACACTGTCTGGCAGACTCCTAGCAGTTCTCCGGGAAGGGGAGGCAAGGCACACACCCTACTTGGGAAGTAAAGACTGGAGACCGAGGCCCCAAAACCAGCATCCTCGGCGTGACTCAAGGTCGATGTGGTAGTGGGTGGTGAAGGTGTGTGCTGACTTCCAGGTAGCAGCCCTGCAGATGTCCTGGATAGGGACGTCCCTGGAAGCAGCCACCGATGCATCGGTATGGCGGGTAGAATGAGCTCTTATCCCTCTGGGAGGCTCCATGCCCGTCAACCTATAGCAGAGATCTATGCAGGAGGTGACCCACCTGCCTATCGTCCGCTTGGCTGCAGGTCTGCCTGGTGCAGCTTCAGCATAGGTGACAAACAGCTGGCGAACCTCTCCCGAACTAGCACGTCCGCTCCTTGTAATAGCGGCGCTCTTCTAGGTCAGGTATGAAGCCTATATTCGGCCTCCGAGGTGTGATTGGGGTAGAACACCGGCAGAGTCAACACCTGGTTAAGGTGAAACTCCGACACCACCTTCGGAAGGAGTTTCGGGTGGGGGTGCAGGACAACCTTGTCCCTGTGGAAGACCAGATAGGGAGACTCGATGGAAAGCACCTGGAGCTCTCCCATCTTTCTGGCTGATGTGATAGCCACCAAGAAGGTGGTCTTCCACGACAGGTGAGAGATGTCACACCTGTGCATCGGTTCGAATGGCTCGCCCATGAGCTTAGCCAATACCAGCAGTAGATCCCATGGAGGTGGAGGTTCTCGCACCAGAGGGGATATGTGATCAAGGCCTTTGAAAAAGCACCCGACCACTTTCTCCTGCGCCACCGACTGCTTCCCGGCCCGCCACCCGTAAGCAGAGATGGCTGCCAGGGTACACCTTAAGGGCCATCAACAAGCCCTTGCTGAGAAAGGGACTACAGGTAGTCCAGAATGCTTGCCAAGGAACAGGAGGAAGGGTCCAGGCCCTTGCTGACACCAAATGGAGAATCTCTTCCATTTGAAGGCGTAGCATTTTCTGGTCGACTCCTTATGGGACACCTCAACGATGTTGAGGACCTTGTCGAAGAGACCCAAGGCCTGGAACTCTAGCCGCTCAGGAACCAGGCCGTCAGGTGCAGGGACTGAAGGTCCAGATGGAATACCTTCCCCTGATTGACTGAGATCAGGTCCGGGCGGGCTGGAAGCCGCCTCGGGAGCCTGGAGCTGAGACTGAGGAGATATGGATACCAGAACTGGCGGGGCCAGACTGGGGCTACCAGAATCACCTGCGCCTTGTCCCTCCTCGCCTTGAGAAGCACCTTGTGGATCAAGGGAATGGGGGAAAGGCATAGAAGAGGCCCGGGGTCCATGGCCTCGAGAAGGCATCCCCCTGCGGCGAGCCCTGCTGAGGAGGCGGGCATGAAACAGTCTCAGCCAGCATTCTCCTGGAGGCAAACAGGTCCACCTGAGGCATGCCCCAGTGGGAGAACAGATCTTGTACTACCTCCGGCAGGAGAGACCACTTGTGGGAGGCAGCCCCTATCTGGCTTAGGGCATCGGCCAGGGTGTTGGAGGCTCCTGCCACATGGATGTAGAGATCTGCCTCCAGGCTGCGCGACTGACCAAATCTGGAGGCTTCCCTGCACAGAGGCATGGAGCGCGTCCCGCCCTGGCGGTTTAGTTAGTAGATGGTCGTGGTATTGTCTGTCTGGACCTGAACCACTTGACTCCGTAGAAACGAAGTGAAGGCGGTGAGGGCTAAACAAACCGCTCGAAGCTCCAGCAGGTTGATGTGGCATCAGGACTCCCGAGGGGACCAGAGGCCGTGCACTCTGTGCTCCCCCAGATGGGCACCCCAACGCATCAGAGAGGCATCGGTCGATAGAGAGACTGTCGGCTTGGGGCAGACAAATGGGATGCCCTCCTGCAGATGTGCTGGAATGGTCCACCACTGGAGAGCATTCCACATCCCCTGGGTCACTGTCACTAGTTGATCCAGCGGATCGAAGTGCTGTGACCATTGGCTGGCCAGCCCCCACTGAAGGGGACGCATGTACCAACGGGCCCAATGGACCATGCTGGTGCAGGCCGCCATGAGGCCAGGAGGCAGGAAGTCCCAGGCAGGGCACAACTGCCCAACCTGAAATGATTGGGCAAAGGAGGAAAGAACCTCAGCCCTGTGTGCGGGGCCGTGCTCTGACTCAGAGAGTGAGCTCTGCCCGATGAATTGGATCACCTGCTTTGGCACGAGTTCCGACTTGGCGGCGCTGATGAGGGAGGCCAACCTGAGAGCAAACCTGGAGGGCCAGATCTCTGGACCGCTCCACCTCTGTTCTGAAGGGGGCTGCAATCAGCCAGTCGTCCAGGTAGGGGTACACTCGGACCCTTCGGCGCCGCAGGAATGCTGTCACCACTGGCATGCATTTGGTGAATACCCTGGAAGCTAGAGAAAGGCCGAAGGGCATGGCCCGGAACTTCGTGAGGATCCCTCTGCCCTGAAGGAGGAATCTCTGGTGGAGACGGACGGATTGGGACATGAAGAACGCATCCTGGAGGTCAGAGAACAGAACCACATGCATCATTCCAAGGATGGGATTATCTGAGCCAGAGTGACCAACCTGAAGGTCCAAGACCTTAGGAACCTGTTCAGGTCGTGCAGGTTGAGAATGGGGCGCCAGCCCCGTCCGTTTGGGACCAGAGTACCTGGACAGAAACCGGGTCTGGAGGAGGATCCGCCACCTTCCTGATCACTTCTTTTTGAGGAGCAGGGCGATATCGACAGCCGAGCCGACAGAGGTTCTGGACCGTAGCCCCCCGGTGGCGGCTCAGAAGGGCAGGGCCTGCTCTAACTCCAGGGGCAGACCCTTTCCTACCTCCACACCCAATGGTCCGTGGTGATAGCGGACCAGGCAGAAAGGAGTGGGCGGACCTGTCCCCACGAGGGAGTGGCGAGGCTGAGGCGACACCCCTCAACCCGTCACTGGGCAGGCTTAGAGGAGGGACTGGCGAGGGACCTCCTGGGCCTTTTCCTCCTGCTTCCTATTAGAGGAAGCTGCAGGCTTGACTTTGGGGTGCCAGCGCGAGCCTGCTGGCCCTGGTGTTGGTGTTGTTGGCCGGATATGCCGTAGGCACAGAAGAGGCGAAAGGACTTATGTTGTTGTTGTCGATGGCCCTTGTCCTTCTGGGCGGGGTGATAGAGTCCAGAGTGGCATTAGACTTTTCGATCAGCTGGAGTGGCCTTCCACTCCAGGGCTGAAGAGGTCGGTCCCCAGGAAGGACATCTGCCAGTTTATGCTGGGTATCCGCCCGTGAAGTGGATATCCCATCAGCCATGACTATCGCGCATGGCCAGCCACTGGCCGCAACTGATCTGGCACAGGAGTCGCCAAGCGTCCAGAACCATTTGGAGCTGCTGTTTAGCCACTGCCCTTCCTCGCCCATACCTGCCTGACCGTGGTCTGCAGGTCGGCGAGATGAGGGATCACCTCATCCAAAGGAGTCCATGAGGGCATGGAAGAAGTGTGCCATCAGCACGGCCAAGCTGGCCTGGCGGAGGCCAAGGGAGGGCGCAGATGTACACCTTGCGCCCAGCATAGTCCAGCTTTTGGACTCCTTGTCGGGAGGCTTATCCACATCCCTAGCGTTCCCGGGCGCCGAAGCGCTATTGGTGACCAACCCCTCAGCGGAGAGGTGTTCGAAACCGGACAAAAGGCGGTAGGGACCGTGATACTTCCTGGCCATCCTGGCCGAGGCGCAGGACAGGAAGCAGGCCGCTGCCAGAGCTCAAGGCTGGGCCAACAATGGCTTCAGCCACTGGAAGGCCTCCATGGGTGAATCCCTCGGTCCAGTATCTCCGTTGGGGATACTTGGCCCGCTGGATCTGAGCTCAAGCTGCATCCCTGTAGACTCGAGATGAGCCGAAGCAGACCCCATGAAGGACGATGGGCTTCATCCATCGACTGGCCCCGGAGGACTTCAGGTCAATGGGCCTGGAGAACAGGAGGAGTCGTCGTCCGGACTCCGAGGAGTCTGGGAAGAGCTGCCTGGGGCCTGAGCCGCCTCCACCAGCCGAGGGCAGTCAGGAGTGAGGGTGACCGACAACCTGTGGGCAGGCCCTGACCCGACAGAGTCTTGGCGGCGCACCGATTTCGGTTGTGAGGTGGAGATTCCACCACAATCGGTGGGGCAGCTGGTATCGGCTGAACAACTGGCCCAGGCTTGGGCACCTCGACTACAGCGAGGGTTGTTTGGCTGCTTGGGTGACAGCCATTTGATGGCGGGGAAGGCGGCGGCATCAGCTTGTTCCCAGACAGAAGTAACTGCTGCCACATCAGGTCCTCGTGGCGTCGATGCAATTTGTGCTGTAAAGCCTCTCCTCTTCAGGAGAAGACCAGGACGGCGGTGGCGTTGCTTGCCCCGGTGCCGAGACGCTGATAGCCGGCAGGATCGGCTGGACCAAGGCGATGTCGAGACCAAGAACCTCAGTGTTTCGAGGATGGGTCTGGAAGGGGGGGACACCGCTCTTCCCTCGGCTCGAATCCTTGACCAGGGACCCGGCACCAGAGGCGCAGAGCAAGTCCTCGGTCTCCACCGGGGAACAGTGAAGAAAGCTTATCGGCTTCACCAGTCGACAGCTCGTCCAGCGGGTCGAGGAAAATCTCGACCGCGTCGGCGGGTGTCTCGGCGGCTGACCTGACAGGGACACCCGTGAAGCGGCGGCCTGCCGCCTTGTCGACTGAAGTCGAGGTGTCGACTGTTGGGAGAGGGACCTCTCCGCTCCCACGAATGCACGGCAGTGGACTTACTTTTCAAGTCCTTCTTTGGACAGAGAAGAAATGTCCGATGGCCCTCTCCCTTCGTGGAAAGGATTGGCAAAGCTCCTTAAAAGAAGCTGAGTAGGAGGTACCCAGAGAGAGCGGGATAAATGCTGTGACTGAGGAAGAGGATGATGCAGCCTGTGCCGCCTCCTTCTTGAGGGCGATCATCTGCTCGAGTTGCTCAGCCGAGCCAGCTGCCACGGTAACCGCCCAACAGGCCTCCTTCGATTTCACCGGCGGGTAGCGCTTTGGGGCGCCCAAGCTGTAACCGGGCAGTTCAGTCTTCAGGGACGTTGGCCGAAAACAAACGGCATAACTCGCAGGCCTGCGGGTCATGGTCTAGGCCGAGGCAGTAGACGCACGTGGAGTGCGGATCCATCCTGGACATTTTCTGCCCACATGGGCACCGCCAAAATCCGGGAGTTGATTTGTCCGTCGCAGCCGCAAGGGAGTAATTTGACCGAAGTCTTGAAAATTTGAGAATAAGTTTCGGGCGAACCGAAGAATTAGGATCCAGTCTACACGTAGAGCGTTAAGGAGGGAACCTGAGCTTCCAAGCAGTAAGGAAGATCTGACGTCATGGGGCGGAGCAGAGAGTTTTACCACCCAGGTGGGTGGGAGGAGCCAGCTTGAAGACCTTCCGGCAAGATTTAAAGCGGCAAGGAACCTGCCAGACAGTGTGGATGAACAGCATATCCATGCCCCTAGAAAATAAGGTTTTGCCTGTATTATGGAAGTTTAAAATTCCCCAACAACCTGACTGAGGAAACACTGGGATAATAGCCATTACTAAATTAGGCCAGAAAGCACGGACTGTGGGAGGGGGGTAGTGTTGTAGGCCACGCACACCAGGTGTGGTGTTCTCTGGTGGGATCCGAGGAGCCGCTGCTGTACTGTCATGGACGAGAGGGGACCGGAGAAGGCAACCACAGAGGACTGAAGAGGAGCACTCAGAGGACCAAAGGGAAGTAATTGTCCAGAGGTATTGTTGTTCACGGTCTGGGGTGGTGGTGCTTTCTTTCATCCAGCAGGGTGGAAAAAGGGAGGAGCAAATCATTCATTTTAATTTCCATATTTGTTGGCTTATTGTGCTGTGTAGGAAGCGGTGCTTATTTAGTCCAGCAGGTCAGGGAGTGCAATCTGGTGTTTGGTCCGAGGACTGTGCTTACTTCTTTTTTTTGTAATTATTTTTCTTCAGAGTGAAGGAGAAGCATTCTTTTTGTCCGGCAGGGCAAAATGGAATCTGACGGGAGAGCAGTGGGAGGCAAACCGAGCTTGAGGGCTGCTAAACAAGGGGGGGTCGTGAATGGACTACGGTGAGGAGTACAGCTCCATCACCAAATTGAGTATGATCGCGGGAGGCGGCCGTGTGGGAAGGGATGATGGGCACTGGTGGTAGGGCCTGACAGAATCCCACAAGAGTTGGGGAGGCCCAAAACCCTCCCTCCCCCCCGGATATGCCAAATATATAGGAGTGTTAACCCTCAGCAATTGGTGGCTGCTACATTATTACTGGTTTACTATTGGTGGATAGCAAGGCCAGGTGCAGTCACTAAGGCTCCTAGCTCATCAATCATGAGGCGGTGAGTACCTGGGGTGTATCAAGGCAGAGGAATTCTGTTAACCAGAGTTGGAGTGCACTGAACATTAGGAGTGCGCTGGAAGGAGGCATTAAGGGCATCATTAACCCTCATTGGTATACAAGGGATTTAGTAACTTAGAAGTTGGGAATGGAGCGGTACAGGGAAGGATACACTAGGGGGTGGAACAGCTATAAGGGGGGGGTGGGTGGTACACAGGGCAGCAAAGAACAAGAGGGGGCACCATGGGTAGAATAATGGGCTGCAATGGGTGTGGGGAAGCTATTGGGATGAACATATTATGGTGACTGTGTAGGTGTCCAATTTGGCACAGGCTAAGGAGGCTGGAAAAAAGGTGCAGTGGCTTGCTAGAGAGCTGGAGAGGGTGAGAGGTGGAGGGGTGGGAAAAGGAAGCAGGAGAGCTCTCCCAAGGAGTAACAGGAGGGCACATCAGGAGAAAGAACATTAGGTTGGGGAGGGAACAGCGAGAGTGCAGGTCCACATTTGACAAGAGGTCAAGCATTGATGGCAGGTCAAGGGTCAGGGGGAAGGAGCCAACACAGGGCAATACGGGGTGGCAGGCAGCAGGTCTGCAGTGCTGGCAACAATGGTGGAGGAGGGAGAGTTAGAGGATCACCAGGTAATTAAGGCGGGGGAAGTGGAGTGCACAGGGGTCAGGCAGTTGGAGGAGGGTGGCAGCGGGCAGGGTGAGAGGGGCACAGCTGAAAAGTAATGTGTTGGCAGCAGGAGTGGAAGGGAGGGAGCAGTGCTGACAGGTCAGACAAGGGGTGCATAGCTAAAGGGGCAGGGGCCGAAGGAGGAAGAGGGAAGGTGGATGACAGCGCATGGAACCAAAGGGATGGGAAACACAAGGCGGGGGAGCGAAAAAGACTTAAACGGGCAAGGAAGGCAGATGATAGTAATGGACAGGAAGGTAAATGAGGGAAGGGAGGAACGGGGCATGGGGGGTGCTAGTGCTGGGGGACTCCATATTGAAAGGGATCAGACTGGGCAGTAAAGGGGAAAGACAATCTAATATGAGTCGAGTCTATTCCCGGGTTGATGGCAGGCAGGGCTGGGCAGGCCATTCTCAAGTGCACAGGGAAGGGACGGAAGAACCCGCATGTTGTGGTGCACGTGGGTACGAACTACCTGTCAGGGGAGACGGTGGAGGTAGTAAAGGGGAGATTCAAGGAACTGTGGAGGCTGTATGAGGAGGTGGGGAAATCAGTGGCCTTCTCAGAGGTGCTCCCAGTACCCTGTGCAAGTACTGCAAGGAAGGGAAGGATAGGGGAGTTCAACATCTGGCTGTGGGAATGGTGTTGTACCAAAGGGGTATGGGTTAGTAGGGGCTGGGGCAGAACCTGGGACAATAATGACTTATGCGAGGACAGGCTACACTTGAGCGGAGAGGAAGGGAGTATTGAGCAGGGACAGGGGTACATAGCAACAAGGGTAACTTTAAACTAGGAAAAGGGGTGGCAAGTGGAAAGCTGGTGAGGCAGGGTTTCTAGAGAGGAAGCCAGATGAGCCTACACCCCAAGCTAGAGGGGAGGACATCAGTGTAGGAGCAAAGGGGGGTTAAATCAGGGAGGGGAAGGGAAAGGAGCAGGGTGGAGGGTAGTGTCAATAAAGGCGAGGAGCCTGGGAAACAAATCAGCTGGGTTACAGGCTCTCTTGGCAGTGGGGCAGGTGGATATTGCGGCCATAACAGAAACCTGGGCCACCCAGTACCAGGACTGGGATATGATGATCCCTGGATACAGGCTGTTCAGAAAGGACAGGGCAAACAGGAAACAGGAGGTGGCAATCTATATAAGGGAAGGAATAAGGTGCATGGGGGGGGGGAGAGAGACGGGACAAAGGCCCTGTGGATGCAGTTTCAGGATCCAAAGGGCAGGACACGGAGGATAGGGGTGGTGTATAGGGCACCAACTCAAGGGGAGGAGCTGGACAAGGAGTTGGTAGAACAAATTAGGAAGGTCTACAGGAAGGGGAACATGGTGGTGGTGAGGGACTTCAACCTACCTGGGGTGGACTGGAGCACAGCAACCACCACAAGTGCTAGGGAGCAGGTAATACTGGAGGCATTCCAGGATAGCTTCCTGGTGGCAGTTGATGCACCAGCCAACTAGGGTTGGGAAGGACTCTGGACCTTGTACTATCAAACGGGGATGCTGTAAGGGACCTGGAGGCTGAGGACCCTCCAGCTGGCAGTGATCACTACTCAGTGTGGTTTACACTCAGATGCAAACTGGAGGTTCGGGTACCAGGGTGACTGACTTTATGGGGGCAGACCTTCAACAAGAAGGGGGAAATCCTGGTAAGTCATCTGGCGAGAATCCAAACAACCATGGATGCCAATCAAAAATGGAGTATTATTAAGGCAGGGCTGGCAGAGGCTACGGTGACATGTACAAGGGCACAAAGTAAGAAGGGAAGGGCAAAGAAGCCCAATTTGCTGACCAAGGTGGTAATGGAGGGGGTGAGAGCCAAGAGGAGGGCTTTTCAGAGATTCAAGCGATCGGGGGTGGGGGAGGAGTATACAAAGAAGTCCAGGGTACAAGACTAGTCAAAGCCACCAAGTCATCCAGAGGCTGAGGCTGGCACAGGGCATTAAAGACAGAACGAAGGACTTCTTTAGATACATTGGTGAGAGAAGGAAGAGACAGGGACCAGATAGTGAGAATTGAGAAGAGAGGGGGTGGGCAGAGAAGAAAAATTACTCACCTAGTAATGTTGTTTCTTCTAATGGAGTCTTGCTATATTATGACATATGCAGCATAACCCCAGGTTAGAACTGCTCCGGAGGTGAAGAGTTAACTCCATGCAGAGCATGGAATCTTGCTGTGAGCTCAGTTGAACACTCTGTCTGTTGAAGCTCAAACTTAAACTGTCAGATCTTTGAGCAAAAACTCACTAAGGTTCTGTGTGAAAGCCGTAAACCTACACTAGCCGTTGGCTACTAACTACAAAAACACCTTTTTGATCTTGATCCTAAAACAAAGACTCAAGTCGGGGGATTCAAGAAGAAACTTAAGCATAACACCTAAGCACCCTAGAAGGGTGAAATAAAGTGGGTATCAAAGAAGTGCCAACATTGCACTGCCCACCCACATCCCAAAAACAGAGGTTCTGAGAGGGGCAGGCTGGGGGAGGTCATAATATAGCAAGACTCCATTAGAAGAAACAACATTACTAAGGTGAGTAATTTTTTCTTCAAACAACATGAAGTCTTGCTATATTATGACATATCTGAACTACATGCAGTACCTCCATGGAGGAGGACAGAACCTACTTGGAAATAGGCTCTGAAGCACAGCTGTGCCTAAATCGAGCATCACTCCTGGCCTGGATATCAAGGAGTAATGCTTAGTAAAGTGTGAACTGTTTTCAGGTAGCTGCTTGACATATCTCTAGGATAGGAATGTCCCTGGCAGCAGCCAGAGCGCAGCTGTACCTCTGGTAGAGTGAGCCCTCAGGCCTGAGGAGGAACCTTACCCAGTTTTTAGTAACAGAATTGGATACAAGAGACAATCCACCTGGCAATGGATCTTTAGTGGCAGGTTTCCTTTACCAACCTCACCATAAGTGAGAAACAATTGGAGGATTCAAACCTGTGACCCTAGTGCGTTCTATATGTAACTAAGGGCTCTTTTGACATCTAAACTGTGCAATCTCCTCTCACCAGAGGAGGAATGGTTAGTGAAGTACACAGGAAGAGACATGGATTGATTAGGTGAAAGTCTGAAACCACCTTAGGCAAAAACTTCCTGTTAGTCCTGAGGACTACCTTATCTCTATGAAAGGAGATAAAATCAGGCTCCACTGACAAGGCTTATAGCTCACTTATGTGCCTGGCAGAGGTGATGGCTACCAGAAACAGAGTTTTCCAAGTCAAGTACTTCAGCTCTGCTGAAGACAATGGCTCAAAAGAGGGTTGCATAAGCTGAGCGATGCAAATATTAAGATCCCAAGCAGGGACAGGATCCCTGAACGGGGGATTGGTGTGAAGCAACCCTTTAAAAAACTTGGAGAACACAGGGTAAGCTGATAAAGAAGAGGGCTTACCTGCTGACAAGAAGACAGACACAGCTGCCAAGTGCACCTTTAGGGTAGCTGGCCTCAGCCCCAAAGAATTTAAATGTACCAAATAATCCAGGATCGTGGGCACACCAGCAGATTCTGGGGAAATATGTTTACCAGCACACCATATGGAAAATCTCTTCCATTTTGAATTATAGGTAGCCCTGGTGGAAGGCTTCCTAGAGGCCTTCAAGATATCCAATACACCTAGAAGCGTGTAGGTCAGCAAACTCTAACTCTTCAAGAGCCAAGCCTTGAGATTGAGAGATTTGAGGTTCGGATACCAAACTCTCCCCTGGGCCAAGGTTAACAGGTTGTGATTCCTGGGAAGGCATAGGGGAGGGTGGACTGCTAAGGACATGAGGAGTGGGTACCAGGGCTGCCTGGCCCAATCTGGAGCAATCAGGATCATCTTGCAGGATTGAGATCTGATTCTGAATAGCACTTTGAAAAGAAGGGGGAAGGGGGGAAAAGCACAAAGAAACTTCCCTTCCCAACTGAGAAGGAAGGCATCCAGAGGGACTGAGCCCAACACTGAGGGCCTGCAACAAAAAAGGGGAAGTTGGTGATTGTCTGGGGCTGCAAAGAGATCTATTCGGAGTGCCCCATCTGGCAAATATTACCTCCAGTGCCCATTCGTGATGGCCCTGGGAAATCCTGCTGAGAGCATCCGCTAGGACATTGTCCTTGCCTGGGAGGTGAACTGCCGTAAGGGAGGCGTTCAGAGAATATGCCAGAGACCACAACTTCATTGCTTCGGTGCACAAGGCTGTAGACCGAGTGCCCTCTTGCTTGTTGATGTACCACATTGTAGTGGTATTGTCTGTTCTGACCTGAACTACCTTGTTCTGGACAGCTGTGGAGAAAACCTGAAGTGCTAGATAAACTGCTCTGAGCTCCAGCAAATTGGTGTGGAGCAGAGATTCCTGAGGGGACCACAGCCCTTGGGTGGAAAGGTCGCCCATGTGAGCTCCCCACCCCAAGAGGGATGCATCTGTAGTAAGGGTCAAGGAATGAGACTGGGGAGTGAAGGGAACCCCCTGTATCAGATTGTTCTGATCCTGCCACCACTGGAGGGCCTGGATCAGGGTTCGAGTACTGGAATCAATTTGGTTGAGGATCAGTCCTTTGAGACCAAAAGGCTCTCAAATGGAACTGAATGTCCTCATCTGAAATCTCGCTCCTGCACTACTGCTGTAGAGCAGCCATGTGCCCCAGGAGCTGTAGAAAATGCCTTGCTGGTCGAGAGACCTGCAGGGTGAAAGAGGAGGCCAGAGACACCAGGGTCCTTGCTCTCTCCAGAGGAAGGAAGGCTCTGGCTTCTTTTGTATTCAGTTCTGTGCCTATAAAGGTGAGAAGCTGGACAGGCTCCAGAACTGACTTTGGAAGACTGAGAAGGAGACCTAGAGATCTAAGCAGGTGCTGGGTTACTTGTAAATGAAGTTTGACCTGTTCTGGAGACTGGCCTACAATGAGCCAGTCGTCCAGATAAGAAAGATGGCAATCTTTGCCCCTCTTAAATGAGCAACTGCTACTGCCAGGCATTTTGTGAACACCCTTGGAGCAGGAGGCCGAAGGGCATTGCTCTGAACTGGTAATGGCCTGAGGGCAGTTCGAATCTGAGGTACTTTCGATGGGAGCTTCTGAGTGAGAGCGTGGAAGTAGGCATCCTTCAGGTCCAGGAGGCTAGCCAGTCCCTGGCCTTAGGAGGGTAAAATAATCCCCAGGGTCACCATTTTGAACTTTGGTTTTAAAAGGTGCTTGTTTAGATACCTGAGATCCAGAATGGGCGCCATTCTCCTGTCTTTGGGGTAGGAAGTACCTGGAGTACAACCCTTTGCCCTGGTGTATGGGTAGAACCCTTTCCACGGCTCTGAGAGCCAGGAGGCAGAAAATACAGGTTACTCACCTGTAACAGGAGTTCTAGGAATGGTATATGTTGTTCATCCACACTTATTGGCAGGTTCCTTGCCGCTTAAATCTTGCGGAAGGTCTTCAAGCTGGCTCCTCCAACCCACCGGGTGGTAAGACTCGGCTCCGCCCATGGCCTTGAATCTAGCCAGCTGGAAGTTCAGGTTGTCGCGTCGAAGCCGGGAGGTGGTGGGTGGTGTGGATGAACAACATATACCATTCCTAGAACTCCTGTTACAGGAGGTAACCTGTATTTCTAGGAGACATGGATATGTTGTTCATCCACACTTATGGCAGACTCTAGCAGTTCTCCGGGAGGAGGAGGCAGAGCACACCCCTACTTAGGGAATAGAGACTGGAGAACGAGCCCCAAAACCAGCATCCCGCGTGACTCAAGGTCGATGTGGTAATGGGTAATAAGGTGTGTGCTGACTGCAGCAGCCCTGCAGATTTCCTGGATAGGGACGCCCTGGAAGCAGCCACCGATGCAGCAGTATGATGGGTAGAATGAGCTCTTATCCCTCTGGGAGGCTCCATGCCCGCCAACTTATAGCAGAGATCTATGCAGGAGGTGACCCACCTGCCTATCGTCCGCTTGGCTGCAGGTCTGCCAGGTGCAGCTTCAGCATAGGTGACAAACAGCTGGCGAACCTCTCCCCGAACTTCAGCCGTCTGCTCCTCGTAATAAGCGAGCGCTCTTCTAGGGTCCAAGGTATGAAGCCTATATTCGGCCTCCGAGGTGTGATTGGGGTAGAACACTGGCAGAGTCAACACCTGGTTAAGGTGAAACTCCGACACCACCTTCGGAAGGAATTTCGGGTGGGGGCCCAGGACAACCTTGTCCCTGTGGAAGACCAGGTAAGGAGACTCAATGCAGAGCGCCTGGAGTTCTCCCATCCTTCTGGCTGGCGTGATAGCCACCAAGAAGGCGGTCTTCCACGACAGGTGAGAGAGTTCACACCTGTGCATTGGTTCGAATAAGCGCCCATGAGCTTTGCCAATACCAGCAGTAAATCCACGGAGGTGGAGGTTCTCGCACCGGAGGGGAAATGTGATCAAGGCCTTTGAAAAAGTACCAGACCACCTTCTCCTGCGCCACCGACTGCTTCCGGCCCGCGCCCGGTAAGCAGAGATGGCTGCCAGGTGCACCCTTAGGGTCGTCGACCTAAGCCCTTGACTAGAAAGGGACCACAAATAGTCCAAGATGCTTGCCAAAGGACAGGAGGAAGGGTCCAAGCCTCTGCCCTGACACCAAATGGAAGTCTCTTCCATTTGAAGGCATAGCACTTCCTGAGTCGAACTCCTTACGGACGCCTCAACAACATTGAGGACCTCGTTGGAAAGACCCAAGGCCTGGAACTCTAGCCGCTCAGGAACCAGGCCATCAGGTGCAGGGATTGAAGGTCCGGATGGAACACCTTCCCCTGATTGACTGAGAGCAGGTCCGGGCGAGCTGGAAGCTGCCTCGGGAGCCTGGAGTTGAGGCTGAGGAGATCTGGGTACCAGAACTGGCGGGCCCAGTCTGGGGCTATCAGAATCACCTGTGCCTTGTCCCTTCTTGCTTTGAGAAGCACCTTGTTGAATCAAGGAAATGGGAAAGGCGTAGAAGGGCCCGGGGTCCACAGCCTCGAGGCATCCCCTGCAGCGAGCCCTGCTGAGGCGGGGCATGAAACAGCCTCAGCTTCCACGTTCTCCTGAGGCAAACTGGTCCACCTGAGGTGTGCCCCAGTGGAGAACAGATCTTGTACTACCTCCGCAGGAGAGACCACTGTGAGATGCAGCCCCTATCGGCTCAGGGCATCCGGCCAGGGTGTTGAGGCTCCTGCCACATGGGCTGGGAGATCCGCCTCAGGGCTGTGCACAGAGTGACCAAATACGAGGAGAGCTTCCTTGCAAAGAAGCATGGAGCAGCGGCCACGCCCTCGGCGGTTTAGGTAGTACATGGTCATGGTATTGTCCGCCTGACCGGACCACTTGACCCGGAGAAACGGAGCAAAGCGGCGAGAGCTAGGCGGACCGCTCGGAGCTCCAGCAGGTTGATGTGGCATCGGGACTCCTGCGGGGACCAGAGGCGCGGCGCCGGTGTTCCCCCAGATGGGCACCCCAACCTATCAGAGAGGCATCGGTCGATAGAGAGACCGTCGGCTCGGGGCGGACAAACGGGATGCCCTCCTGCAGATGAGATGGAACGGTCCACCACCGGAGAGCGTTCCACATCTCCTGGGTCACCATCACTAGCTGGTCCAATGGATCGCAGCGTTGTGACCACTGGCTGGCCAGTCCCCACTGAAGAAGGCGCATGTGCCAGCGTGCCCAACGGACCACGCTGGTACAGGCCGCCATGAGACTCAGGAGGCGCAGGAAGTCCCAGGCAGGGCGCGATTGCCCAACCAGAAATGATTGGGCAAAGGAGGTAAGAACCTCGGCCCTGTCCGCCGGGAGCCATGCTCTGGCTCGAAGAGAGTCGAGCTCTGCCCCGATAAACAGAATCACCTGCTTCGGCTCGAGTTCCGACTTAGCCTCGTTGATGAGAAGGCCGACTTGAGAGCAAACCTGGAGGGCCAGATCTCTGGACCGCTCCACCTCCTGTCTGGAGGGGGCTGCTATCAGCCAATCGTCCAGGTAAGGGTACACCTGGACCCCTCAGCGCCGCAGGAGCTGTCACCACTGCATGCATTTGGTGAAGACCCTGGGAGCTGGAGACAGGCCGAAGGGCATGGCCCGGAACTCGAAGAGGGATCCCTCCGCTCGAAAGCGAAGGAATCTCCGATGTGACGGACGGATAGGGACGTGAAAGAACGCGTCCTGCAGGTCCAGAGAGCAGAACCACACGCCGTGTTCCAGGGATGGTATTATCTGAGCCAAGTGACCATCCTGAAGGTTCGAGACCTTAGGAACTTGTTCCAGGTGGGTGTAGGTGAGAATGGGGCGCCAGCCCCGTCCGTTGGAACCAGGAAGTACCTGGACACAAACCCGGATCTGAGGGAGGATCGCTACCTCACTGATCACCTCCTTTTGGAGGAGGAGCGATGTCGGCCCGGCGAGCCGACAGTGAACTGCGGACCCAGGGCCCCGAGTGGCGGCTCTGAAGGCGGAGCCTGCTCGAATTCTAGAGGCAGGCCTTTCCACCACCTCAGTACCCACCTGTCCGTGGTAATAGCGGACCAGGCGGAAAGGAAGCGCTGAGCCATCCCCACAGGGGAACCTGGGGTGAGGTGGCGGGGTTGGAGCGTGACACCCCTCAGCCGTCACTGGGCAGGCTTGGAGGAGGACCGACGAGGGACCTCCTGGGCCTTACCTCCTGCTTCCTGTTGGAGAGCTCGGCCTGGGTTTGGGATACCAAACCCGAGCCTGCGCCAGGACGTGCTGGGCCGGACGTCGAGGCGCAGAGGACGAAAGGAGCTTAGGCTGTGGTTTGGCCTTGTCCTTCTGAGCGAAGAGACCGAGTCAAGGTAGCATGGACTTCTCGATCCTCTGCAGGTGACCTTCCACCCCAGGGCCAAGAGGTCAGTCCCCAAAAAGGGAACATCCGCCAACTTGTGCTGGGTATCTGAAGTAAAGGTGGACATCCTCAGCCAAGCCCGACGACGCATAGCCACTGCAGCCGCCACAGACCTGGCACGAGTCCCCAATATCTAAAGCAGTCTGGAGCTGCTGTTTGGCCACTGCCCTGCCCTGGTCCCGCACCTGCCTGACCATAGTCTGCAGATCCGTGGGAAGATGAGGGACGACCTCATCCAGGGAGCCCAACAGGGCATGAGAAAAATGTGCCATGAGGACGGCCGAACTGGCCTGGCGAGAGCCGAGAGAGGGCCAGCATAGACTTTGCCGGCATAGTCAATTTCTTGGACTCCTTGTGGGAGGTTTGTCCACATCCCTAGCGTTCCGGCACACGAAAGCGCTGTCGGTAACCAACCCCTCAGCCGAGGTGTTCAAAAACGGACAGGGCAGTGGGGACCGCATGCTTCCTGGCCATCCTGGCCCGAGGCGCAGGACAGGAAGCAGGGTGCTCTGCCAGGCTCAGGCCGGACCCACTATGGCCTCAGCCACGGAAAGGCCTCCAGAGAATCCCTCGGTCCAGAATCTCCATGAGGGATACCTGGCCCATTGAAAGCAGGTTCAAGCTTCATCCCGGTGGACTCCGAGATGAGCCGAGTAATCTAGGAAGGACGAAGGCTATAAGTCACCGACTGTCCTCCCTGAGGACTCCAAGTCCATTCGCTTGGAGAAAGGAGGAATCATCCTCGGACTCGGAAGAGTCCTCAAAAACTGCCTTGGCCTGAGCCACCCTCCACCTGCAGAGGTCTATCGGGAGTGGGGTGACCGAGCGATCTATGGGGCAGTCCCTCAGCCGACCGAGAATTTTGGTCGAAGCTAATACAGCTGTGGAGGAGGTTCCACGAAGTCGGTGGTGCAGCTGGTTTGGCCGAACAACGGCCTGGTACAGAGCTCCTCGGGTAAAACAAGGGGTTGTTTCAGCCGCTCGGTGACGGACCACTTAATGGCGGGAAGGCAGCGGCGTCAGCTTATTCCCGGTCAGAAAGAGCTGTTGCTCATGAGTTCCTCATATCTTGACGCAACTTGGCCACCCCTACGTCCGAGGAGGAGGAAGAGGATGACGGTGCCGCCTGCGTGATGCGGGACCGAGACCGCCTATGCCAGCGGGATCGGCTGGACCCGTCGAGGCGTCGAGACCAAGACCTGCGGCTGGGCTGAGGACAGTGCGGGGAGGTGTCGCGGGAATCGCCTCCCTCGGTTGGGAATCCACGGCTCCAGAGCCGGAGGCACAGGCGAGCCGACAGGATCCTCAACTCCACCGGGGAACCGAGGAGAGGGATTCTCAGCTTCTCCACCGACAACCGTCCAACAGGTCGAGAAAAATCTGGCAGCGTCAGCGAAGTCTCGGTCAACTGGCCTGGCGGAACACCATGAAACCAGTGGCGAGCCGAGGGTGCGACCGAGTCGGCCGGCTGACAACTAGGGAGAGGATCTTTCCGCTCCCAAGAGCGTCGACAGTGAGACTTACTCTTGTCTCTCTTTTGGACCGAGAAGCTGTCCAGAAGAAGTTGGACCCTCACCTTTGTCGAGAGGGTCAGACAAAGCTCCTAAAAGAAGCCGAATAAGAGGAACCAGAGACAGTGGGACAAATGCATAGCCGAGGTAGAGCGGCTGCGCCGCCTCCTCTTGAGGCGATCAATTGCTCGAGCTGATCCCTGAGCCCGCCGCCCGCGGACACACGCCGACGGGCCTCTTTGACTTAACGGAGGAAATCTCTTCTCGGACACCCAGTTGTAAGCAGGCACAGCGGTCTTCGAGGCGGAGGCCGAAAGGAAGAGCACAGGTCGCGAGCCTGCGGGTCGTGCTCAAGGCCCAAGCAGTAGCATGCGTGGAGTGCAGGTCCGTCCGAGACATCTTCTGCCATAAAGGGCATCTCCGAAACAGGAGTCGATTTGTCCATCGCGGCCGAGGAGAGAAGACCAAGTCTTTAGCAAAAACTTTTGATTTGAAAATTGAAGAATTAGAACCAGTCTTATACGCAGGCGTTAAGGAGGGAACCTGAGCTTCCAAGCGGTAAGGAAGATCTGGTGTCATGGGGTGGAGCCGAGAGTTTTATCACCCGGGTGGGTGGGAGGAGCCAGCTTGAAGACCTTCCGGCAAGATTTAAAGCGGCAAGGAACCTGCCAATAAGTGTGGATGAACAACATATCCATGTCCCTAGAACTGCTTCCAGGGCAAGTGCCTCTGATGGGTTTGCAGGTGGAAAAGATCTGGCTCTCATCTTCGGAAATTTTTTGAAGCTGAGAACCAGTCCCTGGCTTACTACTTCCAGGACCCACTTGTGTGATGTTAAAGACTTCCAGTCCTGGACAAAGTAAGCCAGCCTGCCCCCTACCGGTAGTGGAGAATCGGCCCTGGCTACCCCATCACGGAGCCTGTTTTGCAGGGGCTTTGGGTTGAGGGGTAGAAGCAGGCTTACTAGAGCCCCTTCTGCCCCTTCCTCTAAAGAACCCCCTCTGGGCATAAGCAGAAGAGGAGGCCTGGGCTTGGTAAAACGGCCTATGAAAAGGCCTGCCCCTGCCTCTGACATGCTGCCTTTGAGGAGTGACTTGCCTTTCTTTGGCCTGTGCACTCCTATAGGTGGTCCTATACTCACCCATTTTCTTCATATAATTCTCTGTCTGCCCCCCAAACAGATAATTTCCCACAACAGGAAAATCCATAGCCTTAGACTGGGTATCCTGTGACAGGGGCAGTACATCTGAGCCAGGCAATTCTGCGAAGAGACACAGATGTAGCCATAACTCTAGATGAAACATCATTAGAGTCTACAGCAGCATGAAATTGCACCTTGGATGCCTCAATACCGTCCATGACCACCTGCTCACAGCTCCACAGCAAGCTGTTCGAGGCCTGTTTTGCTAGGAGCCAGGACAGTATCCCACCACTGGATTTCTGGTACCTAGCTGCGTAAGCCATATAATTTGCCTGTCTGAGTCCCAAAGATGCCCATGTACTGCTTTTTTGCCATGGCATCCATCCTCCTGGAATCCTTTTCAGGAGGGTGAGCAGCCTAGAGGAATATTAGCCTTGTCACAGGCTGCAGCCTGCACTACCCCACATGGCTGCACTGCTGAGATAGGAACTCTGTATCAGAGCCTGATAAAGCATACCTCTTGTCCATCCTTTTATCCACAGGGAGGATAGAATGAGGAGTTTTCAGAATTTTACTGTCTGTTTCCTAAAAGATTTATGCAAGGAATAGACAGTCTCCTAGACTCTGGAATATCCATCATTTCCACAAAATCAGGCTCTTCTTGATCATCAACAGCTTCCTCAACAGGGAGTTGCAGAGTGTCAACAACTTTCTTGTAAAACAAAAATGAGAAGGACTCAGATAGCCTGGGAGGGATACTCCTGAGGTCTGTCTGGAGAGATGTCGGTTCAATGGGCATATCCAGACTTTCAAAATCACACTCACTCTCCTCGTGCCCCTCCTCCCCTTCCCCTAGTTCATTAAAATCTTCAAAATCATAATCTTGAACCAAGGTAACTGACCGAACCGGGCGCTTGCCCAATGGTGCCAGTTCGGACGGAACTGGGGAAAGAGACTGGACAATTTGGATAGCTTTGGCTATTTCCTCAGTGGTTGGAGAAAGAACTTTTGGCCCCAAACTAGCTGACCTTCTAGCCCTTTTAGTTGGAACCGGCTCCTCAGAGCTGGCTCTTCGTTTGCCCGAGGAAGCATCGCCCTGGTCAGAGGGCACTTCCTCAGGTTCGGTTGGAACCGAACCGGGCTGGCCATCCGGGTCAGCGGACTTTTTGGCCTCCCTTTCCCTGAGCCTACCAACTCTTTTTCCACGGTGACAGCAGGAAAATTCTTACAAATCTGGCAGTCTGCATTGAGGTGGTCAAACCCAGACAATATACACAAATGGTGTGTGGGTCAGCCTTGGCAAAGGCTTCCCCACAGAAGCCACAGTGCTGAAACCCAGTGGGTCCGGTTTTTCTTTTGGGTTTCTCAGACATAGTGCCAGCCTAACCAAAACTTGCCCGTTAATGGCAATCCACCAAGCAAGACTCTCTTATCGGTTCCCAACCGTGTCACGGGTCGTGGAAAAAAACGTAATAAAATCCGTTTTTTTTAGAACCGATAAGAACCGGAAACCGCTCTCTAAAGGGCTAGAAAGAAATTTTTAAACCCCTCTGATCGGTTCAAACCGAACCGAAAAAGACGTTTACAAGTTCCACACAGAAGGAAAAATAATAAATAAGCCTATCTATTACTTACAATACCACAGACAGAGCTTGGACCGACGATTGCGGTTAAATTTCCGTAAAATAAACCTAGAATTACACTTTAAAACCGACAAACAAACCGAGCAGCAGGAGGAATCTCCAGAGCGACTGTTCAGTGAGGCGGAGTAAAGAATCTGACAGTTTAAGTTTGAGCTTCAACAGACAGAGTGTTCAACCGAGCTCGCGCTCAAGATTCCATGCTCTGCATGGAAGTTAACTCTTTCACCTCCGGAGCAGTTCTAACCTGGGGTTATACTGCATATGGCATAATATAGCAAGACTTCATGTTGTTTGAAGGAGGAAGAGCAGACAGAGGCACTAAATGAATACTCCTGCTCTGTATTCATGGTAGAGAGGTGGGGACAGATACCTCATAGGGTTGGTGAAGCGGGCAGGGGAGGGGGTGACTGATGGAGAAATTACAAAGGGCAGAGTACTGGAAGGGCTGATGGCACTGCGGGTAGACATGGCACTGGGACATGATGGCATTCACCCTAGGGTACTCAAGGAACTGGCATGGAGCCTGGCAGGACCACTGGCTGACCTGTTCAACAACTCTATGCATACAGGATGTGTGCCACAGGACTGGAGTTTGGCCTATGTGGTACCCATTCACAAAGGTGGCCCAAGGGATGATCCAGGAAATTACAGACCAGTGAACCTCACATCGATTGTGGGTAAGCTCATGGAGACAATCCTTAAAGAGAGGCTGGTGACATTTTTGGAGGACAATGGTCTCCAGGACAGGCAACAACACGGATTTGTCTCAGGTAGGTCCTGCCAGACAAACCTGATTGAGTACTATGATTGGGTGACCAGGGAACTGGACAAGGCCACGGTGGATGTCCTGTATTTGGACTTCAGCAAGGCCTTCGATTCCATGCCACGTTGGAGGCTAGTGGGAAGCTGGAACATGTAGCGGTGGGTAAAAAGATGGTCAATTGTATCACTAACTGGCTGAAGGGCAGGCAGCAAAGAGTGGAGGTGGAGGGGAAACTCTCATCGCCAAGAGTGGTAACAAGCGGGGTACCATAGGGATCGGTACTGGGACCAGTGCTGTTTGGGATATTCATAGCAGATATCTCACACGGGACCCACAGTAAGATCAGTCTGTTCGCAGACGATACCAAAATGGGAACTGTGGTGGACGACATCGAGGGGTGGAGGGGACTGCAGTGAGACCTGACTAAACTACAGGAGTGGTCGGAAACAAGCAGTTGGGGTTCAATGCCAAAAAGTGCAAGCTACTGCACTTCACAGCTAAGAACCAGAGGAGGAGCTATCAACTGGGAGGGGTACAGTTGGGGAGCACAGAGGAGGACAAAGACCTAGGGGTGATTATAACAGGGAAAATAAACAACTCAGTTCAGTGCAGGAAGGCAGCAGTGAAAGTCAACAAGATGATGGGCTGTATAGCGAGGGGGATTTCCTCTAAAAGTAGGCAGGTGGTCCTTCCCTTGCACAGGTCACTGGTCAGACCACACCTGGGATACTGCGTGCAGTACTGGTGCCCATTCCTGAAGAAGGACATAAACTGTTAGAGGGGGTGCAGCGCAGAGCGACTAGGATGATCCAGAGTTTGGAGGGGAAATCCAATGAAGAAAGGCTGAACATGCTCAACATGTATTCCCTGGACAAGAGGAGAGATAGGGGAGATATGATCAAGACCTTTAAGTACCTGAAGGGGATAAACAAGGGTATTACAGGAGAGATATTCCGGACCAAAAGAGGGAGGGATACTAGAGGGCATCAACTGAGGTTGGAGGGAGGAAAATTCAAGAGGGAAATCAGGAGACATTATTTCACAGAGAGGGTGGAAGGTAGTTGGAACACACTACCCGAGGAGGTGGTTTCCTGTAGGATGGTGGGCTGCTTCAAGAGGGATGAGACAGAGGAGAGGGGGAATGACTGAAAAGAGGAGGGAAGGGTGGGCAGCTGCAACAGAGGGCTGGCTGCACTATCGAAGCAGACTTGACAGACCATGTGGCCTGTTTCTGCTAGCATTTCATATGTTTGTATAATGCCTGCTTCTTCCGAGCAGTGCATTTCTTTTCTTTTCAGAAATTTTATTATGTTAGTTATAACAAAAACAACTTATATACTTTGTCTATATGACTGTATATTGTATATACAGCATAGCCCGTGTAAGTGAATACCATATTTTCCAGTGTAAAATATTCACTTAACTGGGCTATTCACTAAAGCAGAGTTGTGATTTCCGTTCCACCGCTAACAGTCAAAAGACACTGGAAACACTTGCAAGGCATATCAAACACTTTAACAGACAAAAATTTGTAAAAACATGGTTTCATATTGCATAACATTAAATAAATAGGTGCTCATAATTTAGAAATCCAGTACTGCACAGGTTAATTAAATACTGTACTGTACTGTGCTGTAGTTTTAGAAAGAAAACATTTCAGTGATAGTTAGCTGTCTGTTTTTGGAGCAGACAGCTCTCACTAAATATCCTCCAGTTGGTAGTAAGGCCCAAAGTCCTCCCTCGAAGCTGCATTTGTCTCCAAAAACCTCTCAAGCTGCCGAAGGCAGTCCTGTGCCCCAGGAGCAGTTGTTTCAGCTCTTCCTCATCCCTTCCTCGCATTCTTCATCCTCAGTTGCTGACTGGGATGCAAGGATTTGTGCAACAATGTCTGTTTCAGACAGCGCTCTGTAACAGGGTAGAGTGTCATCACAGTAAACAAACTGCTCAAAAAACAGCTGGATCCATGTCAGGGGTCGGGGGACACTAGACAGCTCTGAGAGGTCTTGGATTTCTGATCTTTCAGAGGTGTTTTGCACTACAAAGCCCGCTTTTCGATAACAGTTCTGGATGGACTCAGGCTTGACATCAGACCATGCCTGCTGCATCAAATGAATGGCATCTAAAACTGTGAAATGGCGAGCAAATTCATTCAGGTTAGTGATCTCCCCACATCATAACATGTCAGGATACGATCCAACATTCTTCGTCTGTACAGACCTTTGAAATTCTTTATGATGCCCTGATCCATGGGTTGGATCAGGTACATCGTACTGAGCAGTAGAAAGCCAATTTTAACATTTGACAAACTTAGTGTAGGGTGGGCACTGCAATTGTCTATAAAAAAAAAAAAAAAAAGACAAGATTCTTTTTCTTGTCCGCCTCATTGTGTGATCCAGTTCTTTGGCCCATTCAGTGGATAACTCTGCGGTCATCCATGCGTTCTGATTAGCACGGTAATGGACAGAGAGGCGAGCAACATTTACAGCTCTGAAGCAGCATGGATTTTTTATTTTGCCTATCACGACCCGCTTCAGTTTGTCCCTTCCAGTCATGTTAACACAGGTGAGTACGGTAAGCCTATCCTTGGCTTTTCTGCCTCCCGAGATAGCTTCCCTTTTGAAGGACAATGTTCCATCTGGTTTAGCTCTATAAAATAAGATGGTCTCATCAGCGTTGTAAACTAACTCAGGGCTGAACTGTTCAGATATGGTAGAAAGCACTGTTCTCACCCAGTCATCAGCCGATGGAGCATCCGCATCTCTTTTTTCACCATGTGCCCTTTTAAAGATTATGTTATGCCTGGTTTTGAAACGGCATAGCCATCTGTTTGTAGGCTCAAACTCCAGTTTGTTTAGAGAGTCAGCCAGCTTCTTCGCTTTATGTAGAAGCAGCAGTCCGGACACTGGAATGTCAGATGCTCTGGCATGTTCAAACCAGAGCAGGAGTGTATCCTCCGCTGTGGAATCTTTACTCTCCCTTTTTCTCTTCCTCACCAGATTTGCATTCCCTTCAAACTCTGAGAGGATTTGTTCGTGGTTCTTTTGCAGCCTGCAGATTTGGGGCCGGGAGACACCCCAGTAACGAGCAACAGATGACTGGGTCATACCCAGCTCAGAAAGCATTTTCAGGGCTTCAACTTTTTCCTTCTGAGTGAGCTCTTTGTTTCGTCTTGCAGGGCTGCTTTGTCTGTCAGGACTCCCCGGGCTCGTCACTGCTGCTGCCATTGTTCTGATGTGTGCAGGCGCATTAGGTGTTATGGTCTGGAATGTGGCTTAAATGAACAGCTAATTACCCCATTCACACTTGTGAGCAGCAGCAGTCACTTGGAAGACACACTGGTAATAGATTTAATTGTCATTGATAGGCAGCAGTAGTTAAGGAATCAATGAAAGCACACTGAAACCTCACTCAGTAGAACACCAGAAGCTGAAAAAAAAAAATATACACTTAAACAGGTTTAATTATTCGTTTATGCAGTCTTGCTAATACATGCGGTATAGGAACGGAATCAGGATTTTACATTTTTATTCACCTAAGTGGGATATTCACGTATCTGATATTCACTTAAGTGGGCTCGACTGTATGTATCCAAACATTTTTAAAAACTTTATTATAAAATGGGCAAAGGATGTTGAGCAATCTGATTCGTTCATAGTAGTGCATTAGAAGTGTTTAATGCACGGCTAAAAACAAATCCTACCAATCTGGATGCAGGTCTGCTCAAAATCATGCCATATATAGAACTTTTGTAGTGAAATAACTGCCATTTTTCCCTACCAGACACTGTGGCAGGGGAAAATACCAGCTTCCCACAACTCTCCACGTGGTCCACATGTAAAGGTCTTCATTAAAAACAAAAACGAAGGCAGTTCAGGACTTTTCATAATCTGACTTTTTGCTTTAATCACAGATTAACATTTTCTCAAGTGCCTCCAGTACTGTGCTCATGTCTTTCCTCTGGCTGGCAGTCCGCTCATTCTTCTCCCTCCAACTGCAGCCGCTGCTCACTTGTTCACTTATTTCTTAAATGTATAAAACCCACTGAGCTTAACAAATCAGGCTGAAAGAAACCAGATCATTATTTCAAGAATGTAAGTTTCCTACACTGCTGACTTTCATCCCAGAGACTGACAATCATTTTTAGTTTAGCCAAAGCAGTTACTGTGCTTGCTGTAAACATGCAAGAAAGCTTGCGCTTCTGCACTACACTTGACTGTCTAAGACTGAACCTGTGTTATTAACTAAAAACAAATGCGACCAATATATCGCCTGCTTACTGTATTTCAACCCACCTCTATATCAGGTGGGTGGGGGGGAGGTGGACATGCAGTGGGTTACAGCATTTTCTGTGCAGAAAACTACATCTAAAGTTAGGACAGTAGAACAAATGTCCTAAAGAGAAGGAAAAAAATTCAAGAAGGTAGGACTACTTTATTAACAATAAAGCTAATCTTTTGAATGTATACAAGATTAAAGTTTTATTTTTGTTTTTTACATTTCTAATGACATAAAAAAATCCTATTTTATAAGCACAATAAGACACTCTGGGAATGTGCGCATTCGACTTTCTAACACATGGCCTGGGGCTGAAAGCACTCAGTCTGTGACCAGGTACCTCACTACACCACACCTCCTCATTTCTTTCTGCTTACAGAAGAGGTGAATCTCACGATCAACATTTTTTTATCATGGTTTTATCTCAAAGCTTCAGTTTCCCCACTGTAGTGTGGCAACAGTGACTCCTATTAAAACAAACAAAACAAAAAACACAGAGGTACAGAGCCCGTATAAATACCTTATAAAATATTGTGCTAGTCCAGAAGCGTAATGACAGAGAAGCCACAAAACATGCCAACAGTCTGGTTCCAAGCCTCAAACCTGGAAAGCAGCAGTAAGTCAGCAAGAAAGGGATCATGTACCTTAGGTCACTCTCCTTCCCTTTAGTGGTGGGGATAATGTGCCCTCTGCTGTAGTACTACTTCATGGTGTCCCAGAGAGGTTGGTGTTGGCCAGGTGAGGCCTCGTGGCACCTGCAGCCTCAGAGGTGTGTGGGACTTGTGACACCACCTGGGAGGGGAACGATGGGTGAAAAGAAAAAACAATTGCAAGAAAATGTAGAACCAATAAGCACATGAGGTCACATACAGGTTAACCAGCCCCGGCTCAAAACCCATGCTTCATTCTGTCCACCACATCTCCTCCTCACCAACCGGTGAAAGTAAGTGGGATACTACCAGATGTGGTAGGCTACAAAGATGAAAAAAAAGCATACAGGGTGCTAAACACGCACACAAAAGTGAGCAGCACCAAGTCATTAAAGACACAAGATGAAACACGGGTGGAAAGTAGAGTGCTGCAGAGATGTTACGATTCAATTGTGGACCCTCCAGCAACAGGTTCGGGGATCATAGTAAGGTTGGCCCAAGGAGTTCTGGGGGCCTTAATAAAGCTGGAAGGGAAATTAAGAGTTAATTAAAGAGAATCACATTTTACCATAATCAACAATACACCGTACAAATTAGTGAATGACTACCACAGCCTGTAGCTTGCCAGCTGTCTATCTTTCAAGCCCGTTAAATATACCCTGGGGATACCCAAGCATGGTTTGTATTAGTAAAAATGCTTTTACAGAGAGAAAAGAATATTGTTCTTACCAACACTGCAGAATGGTCAAGTACTCATAGATATTGCGAGACTTCATTACTTGGTCTAAGCTGTACTCCTGCTGGAACTGGGAATACCTAGGGAAATCACATGTAAATGGTTCAGTGACAAGACTTGGCCTGCTGTCTCACTGAATTAAAACAGTAATGAAGACCATTATTCAAAAGCAATGTTATGATACACTGCAACTCACAAAGAAATTCTCCTATAGAAAGGCCTGAGCTGTAAATGGGCATCTGCCTTACTTAGCTTGTATAACGACCTATGAAACCTAAGAAATGACTGTTTAAGGAATGGCTACTAAAGGAATACATTTTTATACCAGTATCCAAGTTACAGTAATACTTAGAATTTGTGGATGCACAAAGTCAACAAATGGCTTGTTGACTAAATAACTATGCATTTAATACGTTTCTATGGTATCTTAATTTTCAAGGATAGAAGGCCGGCCTGGTGGTGCAGAGGGCTGAGGCGCAGAATGGCACCTTGCCTTGTGCCATGCTGGCGACCCCTGTTAGGGTACGAGCTCAGATCACCGGCGTCAGCGGAAGGGAGGGCTAGGAGAGGACTGAGCGGCCACCAGACCACTCTTGTCTCCCAGACTGGGGTGGTGCACCTTCACAGCTTTTGGCTGCCTCCAGGTGGAGGCCTGGGGATCATGGGAGGGACCGCTGAACCACCAGGGATTTACAAAATAATACAGGGGAGGGGCTGGGGCTGAGAGGACCTGGTGTGGAGCACTAGGCCCATCGCTGCATGCAAATGAGCCCATAATGGGCATGCAGATGGCCCGCTAGTGCGCATGCATGCATCTGCATGTTTGGGCTGAATAAAGCCCATAGAGGCGTGAGTGCTAAACAGTGTGTGCTGTGTGTTACCCTATGATCGATCTTCAGCACAGCACTCTTGGTACTGCAGCACAAAGCATTACAACTACTTGCTGTGCACCATGCTACCATGGCCTGATATTCAGTTAGCGTGGTCATTTCGGATCGCCATCTTTTTAAATACTGCACCACAGCCGGCCATCCCTATTTTATTGTGTTACTCACCTGTGTGCGTGCGCAGACGGCCAGCTCTGAAAATGGGGCTCCGGGTCTACAGTACCTGACATTTAAATCTGACATCATCCTTAAACTTCAGGTAGTTCTGAATTTAAGTGCAGTATCATTAAACTATAAAAATCATGTTAGTGTAAGAGCTGCTAGTGAGTCCTTTAATTGGTCCTGTCTGCAGCTAGTACTATAGTATTTACAAGACAGTAAGAAAAAGTTGTGGTCTGTTTTGTTCAGGTTAATGCCCAATAATAAGAAAGAGCCATGCTGTAGCAAAGTACTCATGAATATTTCACACATGGGCTTCTTGGAGTTTAAAATGATGCCAACATGTATATGTGGAATAACCTTTTGGCACCAAATTTTACATAACTAATTGCAACAATCTGAGATACTTACGGGTTGTTAGTTGAATGCTTGTGATTCTTCCAAGCAATTTTAGCGAAGTGTTCCAGCTTTGTGCCTGCAGATGAATTTAATATAAAGGCTAGATTTGGTGACCTTAAGCTTGACATATTTAAAATCTTTTAGAAAAACAATGCAATCTGACAAACATAATGGCTAGCGAGATGGCCGAGCCATATCATTTTGCAAGTTCTAATAAATTAAAATCTATAACCTGGAAACTCTAAAGCTAAAAACTCTGTAACTTCAGCATCAGAAAGTAAAAGCACAGCAGCACTGCAAAGAAATATTGGGTGCCTCGGTAGGTGCCGATTCCATTAGTGCTCCCCATGTTGACTTGAGCACCATCAATGTGCTGTGGGTAGCCTGATAAAAACCTAATCAACTGGCAGTCTGGGAATAGTGAAATACTTACACTGGTAGTGAGCAACCCAGCACTCTGTGTGACAGATGGCACCAACTTTGCCAGCAGAGGTTTTCACTGAAAGGAAAGAAAAATAAAAACACCCCTCCACCCATCTGGCCCAAGCAAGTAAAGCAGACCCCCGCCGTGCAGAACACCTATACATCCTTCTCCCTCCCCAGCCCAGCAAAGTAAACATACAAGTCATGCCATCGCATGTAGCAAGTGATTTACACCCCATCCCTCATGCTCTAGGTGCACCCATGCCACCTCCTCCTCCCCACACACACACACACAAAAAAAAAAAAAGGACACCTCAAACCACTTCCTGGGGCACCCCGCTCAAGATTCCCCCACCTCCCAAGGGCTTTCCATTTAGAGATACCCTCTGGGGCCTCCCACCCAGCTAACTTTTCACCAATTCATCATCTCATCCCTTATTCACCCCCTGCCCAGTTTCTTTACCAACCTCCCATGTGGGATGGAGTCAAAGGCATGGTGTCATCTAGGTAAGGACCTCTACTGCCTGACACCTTAACTAAACATCGGGTAAAAAAAAAATACCTACTGACTGGGATTTATCATTTGTGTTACTGTGCTGAAGAAGTGAATCAAGTTTGGCATGACTAGTAACTCGCTGTGAACCCATGTTGATTTCAGTCTGTAAGATTTTTATTTATATTTTATTGTTTTATATAAAACAACTGCATACAGTTTATACCTCCTACCAGGCATACAGTCTAGTTTTCAAGGAGCCATACAATGGAAGGCAGGATACAAAGCCTTAATATGTTGTTGTAAGAATATGGGGGTATTTCTACATACTTCATATAAAACACATTCCTGCACAGCTACACCTTGCAATAGTGAGGCAATCATACCTTAATGTTACATTCCATCATATCTTATATTCAACCATTAGGCTGATGTGATCCCATACCAAACGTGACAAGCAATAAAACTGTTTAGTACTCCCCTCCTCTCTCTGCAATACCTCCATGCTGCATTGAATACATTACTCCTTTAAGTTAAAACATTCCACCTCCACAACGAAGAACCCAGCAGTACTATCAGACAGTACAGTAGAATCCCTCCTCTGAAGGACTTGAAGAACCCTCTCAACAGTGCTACAAACTATGGGCATTAGAGGCTTAAATTACCTTTCAGAAAGAAACCATCATTAAAATAAAAGTTTTTTCATAATGATGAAAAATGTTCAGCTTCATTTAACATAAAACAATTGCAATCAACCTGTAATCTTTTAGGCATACAGCTTAAGCAAGTCTCCAAACTAAGCAATGGAGAGCCATACAAACATTCACTGCGTATTACAGTTTGATACCTAACATTGTCTCTAGTCCCACATTATAGCACCAGTGAAATATAATAATAAAGTTTTACTGGACAGTCCCTTCAAGAGTCCTCACAGATTCACCTTCTCTCGGCGAACTAAGAGCTCCAAATTTACGCTCAAACATGTCTACCTTCTTGTCAGCCTCTTGCGGATCTGTGAAGATGCAAGTATGTCCTCCTTGATGAATGCATAGGCAAGCAGGCATCAATAGTGAGTCACACAATTCCAAGGCTTCTTAGGCGTGCACTCCACTACATCTAATTTTTCCTCCTTGAGAGCATTTCAAAGGAGAGATTGGGAAGAGATGCAGAGTAGTCTGTGTCATTAAAGCCTTGCAATTCCTGGGCAGCTTGAAGATATTGGTCCCGAGACCACGATCCCATAGCGATAGCCAGGATGGCCCAAAGAAGATCTGCTTGCAAAGAGGCGGCTCAGGGAGAGAAATACAGTAGGCCTTGACGATTTACTGGGCCGGCATGTTCCCTTCCTCTAAGCCCAGTGCATTTGGTAGCCAATTTTGAATGAAAAATGCAAGGTTCCAGCCTTCGCTATCTTCCGGCAGCCAAACTAAACGTAAATTCACCACTCTTTGAGCATTCTCCATGGCTGCCATGCAGTATCTAAGCTGGTTATTCTCTTGCACCAGCTGTGTGGTCACATTAATGGCCTTAGTTGCTTGCACCTCCATCTGCGCAGTCATTTTCATAGCCAACTCCATTTTCAAATCTTGTTCCCCCATCTAGCGAAGGATCTCCTCCACTTTTCCATCGATGGCCTTCATTGATAAGACTAAGGAGTTCCATGGTGGTGTATTCGATTCGGAGGATCTACTGGGGGCACGTCTGGGCCTCGTGGCTCTGTAGGTTACATATTTTTAGTGCCACTCGCTCCTCCTTTAGTTGTCCGACCCATGGCGGTATTTAGTACCATTCGATTCCTCTCAATTTGCTTTGTCTGATTCTGCAGTTCAAAGTTCTGTTTTTTTAGAATATTTTGAGTTTTTGAACTTTACAGGTGGACATTTGCAGTGATGAAGTGAAGCACGTCTATTTAGCCAGCGTACTCAATAGCACCCCTCCAGTCTGTACGATTTTTGTTGTCAAGAAATTTTACCTTTATTTCCTTGAGAACTGATTTCATTAGTTTTCCAGTCATAGATGCCAGACTCACAGGCCTATAATTTCCCAGGATGCTTCTATACACACTATTAAAAACTGGCTCTCACATTAGCTGTCCCCCAGTTCCCAGGTATCACTCCAGAATTAAGCATTTTGTTGAAAAGGTCTACTGGTATGGTACGAATCAGCTATTCATCTCCCTCAGTATCCTAGATGAACGTCATCTAGACCTGGTGACTTGGTCACCTTGAGCCACTATTAATCCCTTCCTCTCTTTATTAGCTGAGGTGATCTCAATGTCTAGTCTGCCCTCTTGTTTTCCCAGGTACACACTGTTGTAATGAGGACGTGGCCCTGGCTTCCCCACCATAAATACAGACCTGAAGTATTTATTCAGCATGGTGACTTTATTCACATCCTTCTTAGTGTGTATCCCATCACTCTCCAGCCTCTCAATGCCTTCTGGAGCTTCCTTTTTCTCAAGAACAGTATGTACTTTAAAAATGTCTTATTGTTCAATTCAATTCCCTCAGCTGTCCTCTGCTGTGCCTGATTTCACCCATCTGATCACTTCTTTTCTGACCATGCCTTCTCCTTGTAGATGGTCATTAGTTTCTGACTGCTAGTGCTCTCTGTTACACTTCCTTATTGGCCCCTTATTCATGTGTCCTGTGAACCATAGTGGCTTTCTGTGCTTCCTGCCATGCTTCACATGCATGTGGGTGACTTTACTGCATCCCTTACTGTCAGGACACCTTGAGAGTCATGCATACTCTTTTGTGCATATGTTAAAGATATTTGGTACATACAATGTGTGTCGGTCAGTTATGGTGAGGTCTGAGTAGTGACACGGCCTGCAAAATGTAGTACAATTGAGATTTCCTATACGAAACAACCCCCAACACACAGAATGATTTTCATATCCATGATGCATTGCATATGGTTTTATGCTTTAGAATGCATGCATATGCCTTGAGTGAGCGTAACAAAACCAAACAGATTGCATTATCAGTCTTCTTGTTTATTCATCCTACATAGTGCTCTTCTTTGAAACGGCTTCTGTAATACACTGCTTCTCAGACACGTTACTTTCCACTGTAATGGATGTCTTATCGATTTGACCTGTACTGGACTGAGTATTCTGGAAAAGGAGTAAGTGCACTGTTTTCACTATTGCCTTGGTCCTCTAGGTGCAGTACGCTTGATGCTCCATATGGCAGTCTGCTCGACTGCTGCCGAGGACACATGTTAGCACTCCATGTGGGCCTCCAATCCAGGAGATGTAGTGGAAGAAAAGTAAGTGCAAAAGTCACTTAAGAAAATAATAAATGAGAAATACTTTTGGAACCTCTCACTACCATTGGTGTTTAGCTGAAATACTGGCACTACATGGACTGTGGAAAAGTATAGAATGTTTACTTACGTAGTTAGCTTTTCATACACTGTATCCCACGGTGCTTTACAAGCAATTTATGAATTCATGACAGACTAACTGAGATGCCACATCTCACTTTCAGAGAGTCCCTGATTCTGCTTGGACAGCTTGAAGCCTCAGAGTACAATTTATGCTTCTACCCCCTCTCCCCTGAACTCCCAGCAGGTCTTGGGGGTGCCCATCTGTAGGAACTGTAAACACATTCTGTGCAGCTACATTTCCATGGGGGTCATGTATCCCCTGTACAAGTCTGGAAGTAAGCATCTGGCTGCAATATTTCCCATATCACATACAGTACATATGTCAGCCTAAGGTCACACTGTGACTACTGTAGGGAAGTGGAATTTGCTAATGCTTAGCACAAGTATGGAAACAAAATCCTACAGCCTTACTCACTGTGTGACCTTGGGCGAGCCACTTAACTTTCCAGTGTGCCAGATCTCCCAGCTATAAAACTGGGTGGAAGTAGGAACCCACAGTGGTGGACTCCCTTGTGGAGGTGGCCAGACTTTAGGAGGACTTGAAAAAGTTAATCAATTGGTAATCACTAACAGGGATGGTGTTTAAGAAGTCAAGAAGGGAGGTCAGTTGGGGACCAGTGATCACTGCACAATGTAGTTCAACATAAGGATGGCTACATAATTGAACCACGAAGGGTGAGGGTTCTGGACTTCAAGAGGGCAGAAAGATGGGTAAATACCTCAGGGATGACCTGGCAGGGGGCAATGACCTGGGTGGAGTGGAGGAACAGTGGGTAAAGCTAAAAGGGGGCATGGTGAAAGTAACAAACCTCTGCATCAAGCAAGTGAGTGAAAATAAGAGGCAAGAGAGACCACTATGGTTCTCGGAAGAGGTGGCTGAAAAGGTAAATGTTAAAAGGGTAGCATTCAGAAGATGTAAGGAGACCCAGAGGGAGCAGGATTGGGAGTGGTATCAGGAGAAACAGAGAGAAGCAGGGAAAGCAGTAAGGAGCATGAAGACACCAACTAAAGAGAGAATAGCCCAAGTGGTAACAAAAGGGGACAAGACATTTTTCAATTATGTAAGTGAAACAAGGAAGACCAGTGGAGGGATTGTAAGATTAAAAAAAGGATGGAGGGACTGTGCAGAGAAAGACCAAGAAAGGGCATACATGCTGAACAAATACTTTTGTTCAGTGTTCATAGGGGAAAAAGAAAGAGGGGCCATAAAAAAAGTAACAGGGGATCTAGAGGGAGAGAGGTGGACATTAGTCCTTTTTCAAAGGAGACAGTCCTATAGGGACTCGCAAATCTGAAAGTGGACAAGCAATGGGACCAGACATGGCACATCCCAGGATATTGAGGGAACTCAGGACGGTACTGGCTGCACCTCTGACAGTTCTATTTAACGGTTCACTGAAAACAGGTGTGATTCCGGAGGACTGGAGGAGTGCAGATGTGGCTCCACTTCACAAAAGTGGGAACAGGGAGGAGGCTGGCAGTTATAGGTCAGTCAGCCTGACATCGGTGGTAGAAAAGTTAACAAGAATCACTGCTGAAGGAAAGGATAGTGAAATATTGAAATATCTTGAATCTAGTGGGTTACAAGACCTAAGGCGCCATGAATTTACAGGTGGGAGATCATGTCAAACAAATGTGATAGGTTTGTTTGGTTGGGTAACTAAGGAATTAGGATCAGGGTGGGGTGGTGGATTTGGGCTACCTAGATTTCAGTAAGCCTTTGACACAGTTCCACACTGGAGACTGGTAAGAAAGCTGGTAGCTTAGGAGTGGGTCAATAGTGCAAAACTGGGTAAGAAATTGTTCTGGGATAATCGACAAGGCGGTGGTAAATGAAGTTCACTTGAAGGGGCGAGTGACCAGCGGGTGCCTCAGGGTCAGTGCTGGGACTGATCCTCTTTTATTGGGAAAGGGGTGTCTGCCTCTTTGTGGATGACACCAAAATATGCAATAGCGTAGATACTCGGGAGGTAGAAAGGATGAGCAGGTGTCTGAGAAAACTCAAGGAGTGGTTACAGGTATGGCAGCTGGGTTTTAATGCAAAAAAAGTGCAAAATAATGCACTTGTGGCACAGAAACCCAGGAGAACAGAACAAAGGGGGGTGTTATTGATGATCACCAAGCAGGAGAGAGTTCTCGGGGTAATCATCTCTGATGACCTAAAGGTGGCCAGGCAGTGCAACAAGACAGTTGGGAGGGCTAGTAGGATGGTAGGGTGCAAAGGGAGAGGCATCACCAGCAGAAGGAGGGAGGTGGTGTTTCCTCTGTGCAGATCACTGGTAAGACCTCACTTAGAATACTGTGTACAGTTCTGGAGGCTACATCTCTGGAAGGACATAGAGTAGAAGCGGCCCAATGAAGGGCAACTAAAATGGTGAGGGGTCTGCATCAAATGCCATATCAGTAGAAACTAAAGGAACTCAATATGTACACCCAGGAACAAAGGAGGGAGAAGGGTGACATAATGGAGACCTTTAAACACCACACGGGGTGAATAAGCTACAAGAGGAAATTATTTTTCAGAAAAAAAGTACTCAAGTAAAAAGGGACATGTTATGAAACTGGAGGGGGATAAATTCAAGAGAGATGTGAGGAAGTATTTTTTTTCCACAGAATGAATGGTGAATTCCTGGAACAGCCTACCAGCCAAAGCAGTGGGGGCAAAAACACTTGTGGGGCTCAAGAAAGCATGGGATAGACGTAAGTGAATTTAGTGGAAAGGAATGGAGGGGAAAAGAAAGAGCTGGAGATCAAGTAGGGTCTGCAGTGATACTGTAGGCAGACTGGGTGGACCAAGGGGTCCATAGGGTTCTTCTCTGCCAAACAAATTCTATGTTTCTATGTTTAATTGGTCTGACTCCTGCAGCCTTGGAGTCGGTGTACCCAAATAAATGTGCCACACTAAGGGAGGAAAAACAGGTAAGATAAGTACGTTGTGTGGGTCTCTTCTTGCTGTAGTTGAGTCATGTACAACAAATAGTATGCAGCTGCTGTCAAAAGAGCCAGCAGAATGCTGGGGTTCATTAGAAGAGGAGTGATCAGCAGTCATGTGGCCGTAATCCTGTAACTTTACAAGACTCTAGTCAGCCTCCATCTGGAGTACTGCATGCAGTTTTGGTCTCCTCAATACAAAATAGGCATTGAGGCAGTCAAAAGGGTGCAACACAGGGCAACTAAAACTATCAGTGGAATATGAGACAAAAAACTATGAGGAGAGCCTTGAGACCTTTCAACACATTCACCATGGAGAAAAGGAGGCTGAGATGAACATGACTTCATTCATTCTTTACATACTCAAGGGTAACGACAAGACTGAACAGTCACAGTGGTTCAATCTGGTGGTCTGTAGAAAGACTCAGAGATACGCCCTGAAGCTTAGCATGGGTAAATTCAGGGGTAACTCAAGAAGGCACTTTCTCCATAGTGAACCTATGGAACAGCCTACCAGCAGAGCTAGCAGACATGAAGACATTATATACCTCCCCACCATCTATCATTCTCCGCTAGATGCCCTCAACCCCCTTCAAACAAATCCCCCCCCAACACTGTCACCCGGCTTCCTCCAGGTCTTACCTTTGGTGCCAGCGTCCTCTTCTACAGGACCTAGTGGGTGCTTGACCGCAGCCTTGAAGCCTGCAAGGGCAATCTTCATTTGTATCATGAGGTGATTTTTCCACCTAATTTTCTACCATTACGTCCACAGAGCCTCGGTGTAAAGACGCAGCATGTGCCTGAGGCGCAGATGACGCCTTGGCCTGAACGCCCTGATGCTCCATTCAAGCACGCCAAGCCCCCCGCCATCACACCTCCACATGGTGGAAGTCAAAGGCCGGAAGACTAACCTCCACAGTCTGGGAAAGAAAGAGCTGCCAGGCGGCTGCTCAATTCTCATAGCCCCAGCCAACCCCAGCAACCTGTGCTCATCACGAACATGGGTTTGCGGAGTGGCTGGAAGTAAGGCTCAGCGCCTCAGGCCTCAATGCCACCAAGCCGGCTTATATTATATGATCTTAATGCGAGTCAGGACAAAGTCCTGCTTGCCAAGGGAATCCCTGGGTACACTGAATTGGGATTCCCTATAAATTGGTGCGTGTTTGCTTAGCATATTTAGTTCATCCTTACATGCGAAGCAGAGGAGGGCAGTCATGATGGACCTGGAGTCCTTTTCAACCTTACATTACTATGTTACTGTGCATGTCACTTAAAAATACAGGTTACTCTCCTGTAACAGGAGTTCTAGGAATGGTATAAGTTGTTCATCCACACTTACTAACGGGTTCCTTGCCACTTTAAATCTTGCGGAAGGTCTTCAAGCTGGCTCCTCCCACCCACCGGGTTTTAAAACTCCAGTCCGCCCCATGATGTCAAGATCCAGCCCGTTGGAAGTAGCTTGTGCTCGGAAGTTTTGTGAGGCCAGGGTTCATGGGATGAACAACACTACCATTCCTGAACTCCTGTTACAGGTGAGTAACCTGCATTTCTAGGGACATGGATATGTTGTTCAATCCACACTTACTGGCAGATTCTAGCAGTTCTCTGGGAGGAAAAGAGGCAAGGCACCCCCTACTTAGGAAATAAAAACTAGAGAACCGAGGCCCAAAACCAGCATCCCGGCGGACTCAAGGTCGATGTGCTAGTGGGTGATGAAGGTGTGTGCTGACTTCCAGGTAGCAGCCCTGCAGATTTCCTGGATAGGGACATCCCTGGAAGCAGCCACCGATGCAGCGGTATGGCAGGTAAAATGAGCTCTTATCCCTCTGGGAGGCTCCATGCCCGACAGCCTATAGCGAAGATCTATGGGAGGTGACTCATCTGCCCCTGTATAAATCCGGCTTGGCTGCAGGTCTGCCAGGTGCGGCTTCAGCATAGGTGACAAACAGCTGGTGAACCTCTCCCTGAACTTCAGCCGTCCGCTCCTTGTAGTAAGTAAGCATTCTTCTAGGGTCCAAAGTATGGAGCCTATATTCAGCCCCCGAGGTGTAATTGGGGTAGAACACTGGCAGAGTCAACACCTGTTTAAGGTGAAACTCCGACACCACCTTCGGAAGGAATTTCAGGTGGGGGCACAGGACGACCTTGTCCCTGTGGAAGACCAGATAAGGAGACTCGATGGAAAGTGCCTGGAGCTCTCCCATCCTTCTGGCTGACGTGATAGCCACCAAGAGGCAGTCTTCCATGACAGGTGAGAGATGTCACACCTGTGCATCAGTTCGAATAGCGCCCATGAGCTTAGCCAATCAACCAGTAGATCCCACGGAGGTGGGGTTCTCGCACCGGAGGGATATGTGATCAAGGCCTTTGAAAAGAACCCCAACCACCTTCTGCGCCACCGACTGCTTCCCGCCCGCATCCGCAAGCAGAGATGGCTGCCAGGTGCACCTGAGGGTCGCCGCCAAGCCCTTGCTGAGAAAGGGACCACAGGTAGTCCAGAATGCTTGCCAAGGAACAGGAGGAAGGGTCCAGGCCCTTGCCCTGACACCAAATGGAGAATCTTTTCCATTTGAAGGCATAGCATTTTGTGGTCAACTCCTTAAGGGATGCCTCAACAACGTTGAGGAACTCGTCGGAAAGCCCCAAGGCCTGGAACTCTAGCCGCTCAGGAACCAGGCCGTCAGGTGCAGGGATTGAAAATCCGGATGGAATACCTTCCCCTGATTGATTGAGATCAGGTCCGGGCGGGCTGGAAGCCGCCTCGGGAGCCTGGAGCCAAGACTGAGGAGATCTGGATACCAGAACTGGCGGGGCCAGTCTGAGGCTATCAGAATCACCTGCGCCTTGTCCCTCCTCGCCTTGAGAAGCACCTTGTGGATCAAGGAAAATGGGGGAAAGGCGTAGAAGAGGCCCGAGGCCACGGCCTCAAGAAGGCATCCCCCTGCAGCTAGCCCAGCTGAGGGGCAGGCATGAAACAGTCTCAGCTTCACATTCTCCCTGGAGACAAACAGGTCCACCTGAGGCATGCCCCAGTGGGAGAACAGATCTTGTACTGCCTCCGGCAGGAGAGACTACTCGTGGGATGCAGCCCCTATCCGGCTTAGGGCACTGGCCAGAATGTTGGAAGCTCCTGCCACATGGATGGCAAGGAGATCCGCCTCCAGGCTGCGCATGAGTGACCAAATCCGGAGAGCTTCCTTGCACAGAGGCATGGAGCGCGTCCCGCCCTGGCAGTTTAGGTAGTACATGGTCGTGGTATTGTCCATCTGGACCTGGACCACTTAACCCCGTAGAAATGGAGCAAAGGCAGTGAGGGCTAGATGAACCACTCGGAGCTCCAGCAGGTTGATGTGGCATCGAGACTCCTGAGGGGACCAGAGGCCGTGCGCTCTGTGCTCCCCCAGATGGACACCCCAACCCATCAGAGAGGCATCAGTCGATGGAGAGACCGTCAGCTCGGGGCGGACAAACGGGATGCCCTCCTGCAGATGTGCTGGAACGGTCCACCACTGGAGAGTGTTCCACATCCCCTGGGTTACTGTCACTAGTTGATCCAAAGGATTGGAGTGCTGTGACCATTGGCTGGCCAGCCCCCATTGAAAGGGACGCATATACCAACGGGTCCAACGGACCACGCTGATGCAGGCCGCCATGAGGCCCAGGAGGCACAGGAAGTCCCGGGCAGGGCACAATTGCCCAACCTGAAATGATTAGGCAAAGGAGGAAAGAACCTCGGCCCTGTCCACCGGGAGCCATGCTCTGGCTCGTAGAGAGTCGAGCTCTGCCCCGATGAATTGTATCACCTGCTTTGGCATGAGTTCCAACTTGGCCTCGTTGATGAGGAGGCCAACCGGAGAGCAAACCTGGAGGGCCAGATCTCTGGACCGCTCCACCTCCATTCTGGAGGAGGCTGCAATCAGCCAGTCATCCAGGTAGGGTACACCGGACCCTTGGCGTCGCCAAGGAATGCTGTCACCACTGCCATGCATTTGGTGAAGACCCTGGGAGCAGAGAAGGCCGAAGGGTATGGCCTAAGCTCAAGTAGATGGATCCCTCTGCCCTGAAGTGGAAGAATCTCTGGTGGGACGGATGGATTGGGACAGTGAAAGCAGCGTCCTGGAGGTCCAGAGAACAGAACCACATGCCTCGTTCCAAGGATGGGATTATCTGAGCCAGAGTGACCATCCTGAAGGTCCGAGACCTTAGGAACCTGTTCAGGTCATGTAGGTCTAGAAGAAAAAATTACTCACCTTAGTAATTGCTTTTCTTCTCATGGAGTCTTGCTATATTATAACAATAGCAGTCAGCCACTGCAGCTGAACTGCCCCGGAGAGGAAGGAGTTAACTCCAGAAGATCTGGAGTTCTACAGCGCGAAGGCGCTGTGCCCAAGCTCTATCTGGCAGTTTCAAATGAAACTGTCAGATCTTTCTGGATCCAACATCAAAGGACGGAAAAAGTCTGTGTGGAAAACTACACTAGCCTATGGCTACCTACTAGTAGTAATAACAACAATATAAACAACAACACCCAGAACCATAATAACAAAGATTGATGGTATTATGGTTCGTTCTACCTATGACAAACATATGACCCCTTCCCCAAGACTCAAGTCCAAGAAGGGGCAATAAAATAACCTCAATGGACAATCTAGATCCCTAACCCAAAGGAAAACAGGGTTAGGGAAAACTAAAATGGCAGCATGACAGTGCTTGCACCAATTTGCCACCTCTACCCAAGTAGGAGTTCTGAGAGGGGCAGGAGGGAGGGAGGTTAATATGGCAAGACTCCATGAGAAGAAAAGCAATTACTAAGGTGGTAATTTTCTTCTCAAACACCATGAAGTCTTGCTATATTATAACAATAACAGATTACACACAGTACCTCCATGGAGGAGGGTCAGAACCTACTTAGAAATAGGCTCTGAAGCACAGCTGTGCCAAACCGAGCATCTCTCTGGACTGGACATCCAGGAAATAATGCTTGTAAAGGTGTGAACTGTCTTCCAGGTAGCAGCTTGACAAATCTCCAGAATAGAATGTCTCTAGCAGCCGCTAGAGACGCAGCTGTACCCTGGTGGAGTGGGCCCTCAATCCTGAGGGGGTACTCTACCCAGTTTCTGATAACAAAATTGGATACAAGAGACAATCCACCTTGCAATTGTTCTCCTTAGTGGCAGGTTCCTTTGCCAACCTCGCCATAGGTAGAAACAGTTGGAGGATTCGAACCTATGACCTCTGAGTCGCCTCTAGATAGTAACTTAATGCCCTTTTGACATCCAAGCTGTGCAGTCTCCCTCTCACCTGAGGAAGAATGCTCAGTGAAAAATACTGGGAGGAGATGGAGATTGATTCAGGTGGAAATCAAGAAACCACCTTAGGCAAAAACTTTCTATTAGTCCTAAGGACTACCTTATCTCTGTGGAAAGAGATAAAATCTTCTTCCACTGACAGGGCCTGTAACTCACTTATACGTCCTGGCAGAGTGATAGCTACTAGAAAAGCGTTTTCCAAGTTAAATACTTGAGTTCTGCTGAAGACAGAGGCTCAAAGGTGGGTTGCATTAACTGAGCAATGCAAATAAATTCAGGTCCCAGGCGGAGCTGGTTCCCAAAAGGAGGTTAGTGTGAAGTAACCCTTTAAAAACTGGAGAACACAGGGTGAGAAGAAAGGAGGCAGGCTTCCTGCTGACACAAAAGCAGAGACAGCTGCCAGATGAACCTTCAGGGTAGCTGGTCTAAGGCCTAAGGAATTCAGATGGACCAAATAGTCCAAAGAATGGGAAGATCAGCAGATTCTGGGGTAATCTGCCTCTCAGACACCAGATGGAAAACCTCTTCCACTTAGAATTATAAGTGGCCCTAGTGGAAGGCTTCCTTGAAGCCTTTAAAATATCCATAACACCTTGAGAAAGGTGTAAATCAGCAAATTCTAGCTCCTCAAGAGCCAAGCCTTGAGGTGGAGGGACCTGAGGTCCGGATACACACTCTCCCTGTGCACAGGCCAGTAAGTCGTGAACTCTGGGCAGGCTCAGGGCAGGGTGGACTGCCAGGGACAGGAGCAGAGGGTACCAGGGCTGTCTGGCCCAATCTGGGAGCAATCAGAATCACTCTGCAAGGTTGAGATCTGATTTTCACTAGTACCCTGAAAGGAGAGGAAGGGGGAAGGCATACAGGAACTTCCCTTTCCAATCAACAGAAGGCATCAGAGGACTGAGCCCAGTACTGGAGGCCTGCAGCAAAAAGAGGAAGTTGGTGGTTGTCTGGGGCGCGAAAGATCTATCTGAGGTGCCCCAACTGGCAAAGACAGACCCCAGTACTTCTGGATTCAGAGCCCATTAGTGATGGCCCTGAGAAATTCTGCTGAGGGCGCCGCCAGCACATTGTCCTCCCTGGGAGATGAACCGCTATCAGGGAGGTGTTCAGGAATAAGCCAGAGACCACAACTTCATTGCTTGTGCACAAGGCTGAGACCGAGTGCCCCTTGTTGATGTACCACATTGTGGTGGTATTGTCTGTCCTGACTTGAATCACTTTGTTCTGGACAGAATCTGAAAAGACCGAAGAGCTAAAAAGACAGCTCTGAGTTCCAGAAGATGATGTGGAGCAGAGATTCCTGAGGAGACCACACTCCCTGAGTGGTAAGGTGCCAGGTGAGCCCCACCCTAACAGGGAGGCATCCGTGGTGAGGTGAGGAGGGAGAAATGGGAATGAAGGAACCCCTTGTTTCAGATTGCTTTGATCCTGCCACCAGTGTAAAGGCCAGGATCAGGGTTTAGTAACTAGGACCAATTTGGTGAGGGGTCCTTCCTCTGAGACCAATAGGCCCTCAAATGGAACTGAATGTCCTTCATCTGGAATCTTGCTCCTGCACAACAGCTGGGAAACAGCCATGTGCCGAGGAGTTGCAGAAAATGCCTTGCTGGTCGAGAGACCATGCAGGGTAAAGGAGGATGTGAGGCGATGTCTGTCCACCCTTTCCGAGGAAGAAAGGCCCTGGCTAACCTTGTGTTCAATTCTGCGCCTATGAAAGTTAGGGCCTGAACTGGTTCCAGAACTGACTTTGGTAAGTTTTGGGAATCCCAGAGAGTGAGAAGCTGCTGGGTGACTTGCAAGTGGGATTTCACCTGACCTGGAGACTGACCCACAATGAGCCAGTCGTCAGGTGAGAAACATGTGCGCTTCTTAAATGAGCCACTACTACAGCGAGACATTTTGTGAATACCCTTGCGCAGAGGTAAGGCCGAAGGGCATGCCCTGAACTGGTAGTGGCCTGAGGGCAGTTCGAACCTGAGGTACTTTGGGTGGGAAGGCCTGATCAGAACATGAAAATAAGCATCCTTGAGGTCAGGGAAGCTAGCCAGTCCCCTGGCCTTAGGGAAGACAATATCATTGCCAGAGTTAACATTTGAACTTTGGTTTCAACAGATGCTTGTTCAAGTATCTTAAATCCAGAATGGGCCGCCATTCTCCTGTCTTTTTGGGTAAGAAGTATCTTGAATAAAGCCCCTTGCCCTGATGGCGGAGGAACCCTTCCACTGCTTTGCAGACCAGAGAAGAAAGAACCTCTGCTTCCAAAAGCAAGGGCTTCTGGAAGGATTTGCAGGTAGAAATGCCTGGCTCTCATCTTTGAAAATATTTGAAGCTGAGAACCAGACCCTGGCCTATGCCTCCAGAACCCATCTGTCCGAAGTTAGGGACAGCCAGCTCTGGCTGAAATAGTAACCCTTCACTGGTACAGGAGAATACGGCCCTGGGCACCCCATCAAGGTGCCTGCTTAGCAACAGCCTTAGGCTGAGGGAGGAGGCAGGTCTACTTGCGCCACGTCTACCCCTGCCTCTGAAGAAACCCCTCTGCGAGACAGCAGAGGAGGCTTGAAAACTGGTAAAAAGGCCTGGAAAGGTCTGCCCCTACCTCTGAGGAGCATGCCTTTGTGGCATGGCATGCTTCTCATAACCTAGGACACTTTTGTGAGTGATTCTGCTCATCCATCTTTTTCATATAATTTTCTGTTTGCTCCCCAAACAGAGAATTTCCCTACAGGAAAATCCACAGCCTTTGACTGAGTATCTTGGGACAGATTAGTGCATCTGAGCCATGCCAACCTACGGAAAGCTACAGAAGTGGCCATGACCCTGGAGGAAACATCATTAACATCAACAGCAGTATGAAATTGAACTTTAGAGGCTTCAATGCCATCAGCAGCCACCTGTTCCAACTCACTAGCCAGCTGGCCATGGGCCTGCTTGGCTAACTGTCTGTGTCCCACCTAGATTTCTGATATCTAGCCACATAAGCCATATAATTTGCCTGCCTGAGTCCCAAAGAAGCTGCCATATACTGTTTCTTATGCATGTCAATCTTCCTAGAATCCTTATCAGGAGGATGTGAGGCCAGAGAGATATGCCTTGTCACAGGCTGCAGCTTGTACCACACCTACATGACTACACTGCTCAATAGGAAGTCTGTATCCGAGCCTGACAAAGTATACCTTCTGTCCATTTTTTATCTACAGGAGGGACAGAATGAGGATTTTTAAAATCTTTGTTGTTTGCTTCCTAAATGACTTATGCAAAGAAATAGACAACCTCCTAGACTCTGGAATATCCATCATTTCCACATAATCAGGCTCCTCTTGCTCATCCACAGCCTCCTCTAAAGGAAGCTGGAGGGTTTCTACAACCTTTGTAAAAAAAATAAGAAAGGGACTCAGACAGAATAGAGGAGATTCTAAAGGTCTGTCTGGAGAAATCCCGGTTCAATGGGCACGTCAGACCCTCCAACTCCACATATATTGATCAAATTCCTCCTCCCTCTCCTGTGGTTCATAAAAATCCTCAACTTCAAAATCCTGAACCACTGGGACTGAGCAGACCAACCTTTTACCAACTGTTGGTGGTTCTACAGATCCCTGAGACAGTGACTGGACAATCTGAATGGCTTTAGCTATCTCTGCAGCAGTTGGAGACACAATTCTGGACTCCAAACCTCCTGATTTCTTTGTCTTTTACTTGGGACTGGTTCCTCTGAACCAGTCTTCCTTCTCCGAGGAAGTCTAGCCTGGTCAGAGGGCACTCCTCTGGTCCAGTGGGTACTGAACCGGGGCTGGCCATCGGGTCAAGGACTTTTGCCTCTCGTTCCCCTGAGCCAGCCCAATCTCTTCTCCAGGGTGGCTGCAGGGAGATTTTTACACCTGGCAGTCTGACGGGAGGTGGTCAGCCCCAGACAATAGACACAAGTGGTGTGTGGGTCAGCCTTGGCAAGGCGTCCCCACAGAGCATCACAGTGTTGAAACCCAGTGGGCCGGTTTTCTTTTGGGTTTCTCAGACATAATGCCAGCCTAACCAAAAACTTGCCCTTTTGATGGCAGTGCCAGGCAAGACACCCTTATCAGTTCCTAACCGTGTCACGGGTATTTGAAAAAAACGTAATAATTTCGGTTTTTTTAGAACCGATAAGAACCGGGAACCGCACTCTAAAACCCACAGTACAGTTTTAAAAGGCAGAAAAACCCAAGCGATCGGTTCAAAACCGAACCGATAATTAATTTTCCACACGGACTTGAATTTTTGTACTTACGGTTACCAGATAGAGCTTTAGAACCGAAATGCGGTAAAAATAATGACTTTTGCGGTTCAAATGAACGAAAACTACTCTCTTGAACCGAGAATGAACCGAGCTTGAGCTGATCTCCGGAGCGACTGTTCAGTGAAGCGGAGTAAAGAATCTGACAGTTTCATTTGAAACTGCCAGATAGAGCTTTGGGCACAGCGCCCTTGCGCTGTAGAACTCCAGATCTTCTGGAGTTAACTCCTTCCTCTCCGGGGCAGTTCAGCTGCAGTGGCTGACTGCTATTGTTATAATATAGCAAGACTTCATGGTGTTTGAATGGGGCGCCAGCCCCCCATCCGTTTTGGGAGCAGGAAGTACCTGGACACTAAACCCGGGTCTGGTGGAGGATCCGTCACCTTCCTGGTCACCTCTTTTCAAGGAACAGGGCAATGTCGACTCGGCGAGCTGACAGAGGGCTGCAGACCCTGGCCCCGGTGGCGGCTTGGAAGAGCGGGTCTGCTCGAACTCAAGGGCAGGCCCTTTCCTGCCATCTCAACACCCAGCCAGTCCATGGTGATAGCGGACCAGGCGGAAAGAAAGTGGCAGAGCCATCCCCCATAGGGGAATCCAGGGGAGTGACAAGGCTAGAGGCGACACCTCTCAACCCATCACTGGGCAGGCTTGGAGGATGGACGAGACGAGGGACCTCCTGGGCCTTTTCCTCCCTGCTTCCTGTTAGAGGAAGCCACAGGCTTAGCTTTGGGGTGCCAAGCACGAGCCTGCTGGCCCTGATGCTGGTGGGCCGGACATGCCGCAGGCGCAGAAGGGTGAAAGGACTTATGTTGTTGGCGACCGCCCTGGTCCTTCTGGGCGGAGGTGACTGAGTCCAGAATAGCACTGGACTTTTCGATCCGCCGGAGGTGGCCTTCCACTCCAGGGCCGAACAGGTCAGCCCCCAGGAAGGGGACATCCGCTAGTTTATGCTGGGTATCCGCCGTGAAGATGGATATCCTCAGCCATGCTCTGCGGTGCATAGCCACTGCGGCCACAACTGATCTGGCACAGGAGTCTCCAATGTCCAGAGCCATTTGGAGCTGCTGTTTTGCCATCGCCCTTCCCTGGTCCCGTACCTGCTCGACCGTGGTCTGCAGGTCAGCCAGGAGATGAGGGATCACCTCATTCGGGGAGCCCATGAGGGCGTGGGAGAAGTGTGCCATCAGCACGGCCAAGCTGGCCTGGCGGAGGCCAAAGGAGAACGCAGTGTACACCTTGAGCCCGGCATAGTCCAGCTTTTGGACTCCTTTGGGGGCTTATCCACATCATAGCATTCCCGGGCAGCGGAAAATGCTATCGGTGACCAACCCTCCATGGAGGGGTGCTCCAAAAACCGGACAAAGAGCCGGTAGGGACCACATACTTCCTGGCCATCCTGGCCGAAGGCGCAGGACAGGAAGCCGGCTGCTGCCAAAGCTCCAAGGCTGGGCCAACAATGGCTTCAGCGACCGGAAAGGCCTCCGTGGTGATCCCTCAGTCCAGTATCTCCGTCAGGGGATACTTGGCCTACTTGATATTGGCTCGAGCTGCATCCCGTGGACTCTAGATGAGCCGAAGCAGACCTACAAAGGACAATGGCCTCGGCCACCGACTGCCCCCCAGAGGACTCCAGGTCAAGAGGCCTGGAAAACAGGGAGGAGGAGTCGGACTCCGAGGAGTCGGTGAAGAGCTGCCTGGGGCCTGAGCCACTCTCCAGCTGCCGAGGACAGTCGGGAGTGAGGGTGACCAACAACCTGTGGGGCAGACCCTGACCCGACCGAGAGTCCTTGGTCGGCGCCCCCGATTTCGGTTGTGGAGGCGGAGGTTCCACTACAATCGGTGGGGCAGCTGGTTTCGGACGAACAACTGGCCCAGGCTTGGGCACCTCGAAGCTACAGCGAGGGGTTGTTTAGCCGATCGGGTGACAACCACTTGATGGCGGGGAAAGCGAGCGGTGTCAGCTTGTTCCGGACAGAAATAACTACTGCCACATTAGGTCCTCGTAAGCGTCGACACAATTTTGCGAAGCCTCTCCTCTTCAGAGGAGAGGCGAGGGCAGACGGCGGCACCGCCGCTTACTAGTGCGAGACCGAGACGCCCCGATGTCAGCGGGATCGGCTGGACGAGATGAGGTCCGAGACCGAGACCCTCGGTGTTTCCGAGGACGGGTCTGGGAAGGGGCGGGGGACACCCACTCTTCCCTCGGCTCGGAAGCCTTGACCGGGGACTCCGGCAAGGGAGGCACAGGCAAGTCCTCGGTCTCCACCGGGGGAACCAGTGAAGAAGGGTTGTCTGCTTCACTAGTCAACAGCCCGTCCGATGGGTCGAGAAAAATCTCGACCGCGTCGACAGGTGTCTCAGCCGGCTGACCTGACGGGGATACCGTGAAGCCAGCAGCCTTAGCCACAACTTTGACCGAAGTCGAGTGTCGACTGTCCGGGGAAGGGGACCTCTCCCGCTCCCACGAATGCCGACGGTGGGACTTACCTTTCGAGTCCTTCTTTTTGGACCGAGAAGAATGTCCCAATGGCCCCTCTCCCTTCGTGGAGAGGGACTGGCAAAGCTCCTTAAATGAAGCTGTGTAGGAGGATCCCAGAGAGAGCTGGAAAAATGCCGCGACCAAGGAAGATGAAGATGCGGCCTGGGCCGCCTCCTCCTCGAGGGCTATCATCTGCTCGAGTTGCTCAGCCAAGCCAGCTGCCACGGACACATGTGAGCCTCCTGGACTTCACCAGTGGGTGGCAGCTTCTCGGGACGCCCAAGCTGTAACCTGCAGCACGGTCTTCCAGGACGCTGGCCGAAAACGAACAGCATAACACGCAGGCCTGCGGGTCATGATCTACGCTGAGGCAGTAGACGCACGTGGAGTGCGGATCAGTCCTGGACATCTTCTGCCCACATGGGCACCGCCGAAAACCGGGAGTCGATTTGTCCATTGCAGCCACGAGGGAGTAATTTGACCGAAGTCTTGAAAACTTAAGAATTAGTTTCGGGCGAACCAAAGAATTAGGATCCAGTCCATACACAGAGCATTAAGGAGCGAACCTGAGCTTCCAAGCGGTAAGGAAGATCTGGCGGCATGGGGCGGAGCTGAGAGTTTTACCACCAGAGTGGGTGGGAGGAGCCAGCTTGAAGACCTTCCGGCAAGATTTAAAGCGGCAAGTAACCTGCCAGTAAGTGTGGATTGAACAACATATCCATGTTCCTAGAACAAAAGATTACATCTCAGCTGGGTTATCTTGGATAAATATACCAGAACTGAAATTTGAGACCACAATGGTCACTATTTTAAAACAAAGGATTAGCATTCTATCTTTGTGTGTTTTGCCTAATTGTGAGTTACAAAATCTTCCTTTCATCTTAATGTCTGCCACATCTGCTTTACGTTTGTTTATTATTTGTTTTTAGTTATTCTTTTCTGCCTCCTGTCAACCCCTTTTTTCCGATGCCGTAGCCCCATCACTGGTGTCTTCAGGACTTAACTGGACTTCCCCAGGACTTGCCTACCCCAGGCAAGGTTTCCCCAACCCCTACCAAACAGGATCCGGTGCACTGGACAAAGCCTGGATAGCCAAGGGGGGGCCTCCAGGTGACTGGTGTCATCCTACCTGCTAGGAGAGTTCTAGTTTTGTCCCCTGAAGGTGGAGACATACAATGCCGTCATGACGCACATCGCACACTTTTGCACAATGTGCTCCGATGGCTGCCACACCTCTGTGCACATCTGGTGCCCTGGACTGTCTTCTCCCTTGTCTCTGCTAAGGATCAGGTGCTTGCCGGGCTCTGATTACCCCCAACCTGGAGGAGAGCAGTCGCATGGACACTTGATCCTCCTCTTTCCTGCTGACCCTCTGATGCTCCAAGTTTGCTTCCAAACCCAAGTCACTGGTGCCACAAGCAGTAGTGCTACCACTGCATCAGCAGGCCAGCTGTTATATAATTTAGTTAATGAGTGCTGTACAGCACTATGACCCCTCCGGGGAGAGCACTATATAAATAAAATTACTTTGCTTCCACAGACTAGACTAATGCAAACAAAAGTATTTGCAGCACCATTATCTACTTAGTTGTAGCACTAAGACAGTGACTTTTTAAGCAATAAGGCATGACAGGGTGTGTGCACTGTGCTGTGATAACAGCATGCCTTGGATGGGCTGAAGCACGAGGCAATAGGGTTGCCAACAGTCCTGTATTTTACGGGATGTCCCGTATTTAAGGGTAAAACTGCCTGTCCTGTATGAAATCCATATGGGATGCCTATTATACCATATTTTTGAGTTGCCAGCTGGTAGTGCTTAAAACTCAGTGTCCCAGATTTCCTAGCAGCTGTGGAGCTTGTTGTGCGCATGCGCGATGGACAGTCAGGGTGGGGCGTCAGTCACATCATCCTCAGAGAGAGCCGGAGAAGCTTACTGCTGTGATTTTGAGTTGCGTCAGTCTGTTCAGTCTGCGACTTGACTAGGGACTTGAAGCTGCAACTTGATTCCGAAGTTTGGAATCGGTGCACACACAGCCAGACTAAACCTTTCTCCTGATTGGGAGTACCGGTCAGGTCAGGCGGCTGAAAAAGTCATCGCTGTGAGGAGTCGTGACGCCGACACCAGGTTGTGGGTTGTTATTTTGTTAATTTGTTTGATGTGGGGTGGGCATGGGGTGGGGGTCACCGTTTTGGCCTGCTGCTGCACCGGGACCTAATCTGGTTGGTGGTTTGTGAATCACGGCTGGCCTGAAAAAAAATCCATTGGAGAGGAGTGTTGGAGTGGGAGTCGATTGGAGGGACAGATGAGTCGACATTACAGAGTCTTCAGGAGGAGCGACTCAAGCGACTCTGAGGAGGACTGAATTTACTGACCAAAGAGCGAACTAAAGTGAGTGCACTGACTGAGATCATGGCTGACTGGGAGTGGGCAGAGTGCCTTTCCGGGCCTGTGGGGACTACTTACTAGTCACAAAGGAGATGCCTCAAGTTATGGCACACAGGGAAGCTGCCTGGGATAGAGGACCTAAGGAACAACCCAGAGCAAAGGATCACCTACCTGACAGAGATAGTCAGCCTAAGCCTGAGTAGAGTAAAAAGTGATGGTATGGTGAGTTGTAGCCAGAGCAAATCAAAATATATTATAAGTAGTGTTCCTTCCATTTGTCCAGGTTTCACTTCAAAGACATATGGAATGCTATAAAGTAATAGGTTAGGCTGAACAAGAGAATATTTTGTGCAATGGCAAGATGGGCTTTAGAGGTAAAGTTATGCCTTACTGTATAGCCAAGGCCTAATTGTCTAGGGAAGGATCTAGGGTGAACCCAACATAGGTACTCAAAAGACCCATCATGACAAGTGGAATAATATAACATCAAGACAGGAAACTGCAATTGATCTGTACAGGTCCCAGGTTGGACCCAACCTGCACTGACTGTGTCTTACTAACATGAAGTAGCAGCCTATTGTGCAGGAGCCAGATCTGAACACTGTGGAAATCTAGGATAGTGATTTACATCAGCTGAGTTTTTGGAGATGTAATGGAGTTTTAAATAATCTAAATAAAGCAGTGGTTGTACTGACTGGGAGGAAGTGTAGACTGCAGTTTGAGAACAAGAGCCTGGCTGCTGGCTTCCAGCTGCAGACTTTGGCGTGGCCTGTTAAAGGAAGGTGGTTGGTTCACTGGTCGGAGGAGGGCTCAGAGGCTGGACAAGGAGCAGCACAGCAGAGGCGAGGAACGTCATATCAGGCAGGACCCAGGCAAGCACTGGGAGGTGGCTGGGCACTGCTGTCAGTGTCGGGACTGTGAGTCAGGGCGGCCATGAGATGAGACTGACCGGGGCTCAGGGGGTGGGTGGTGGAGTGGGGGGTCTGTCCCTTATTTTTGAAATCCAAACTTGGCAATCCTACGAGGCAAAGGCAGAGTACTTCCACCACTTGAGAAGTGCCATTATACCACCACAATGCACACCCTGGAGTATCTTATTGCGACTATGAAATGGGTCCCTTACTAAGACTAAACAAGATCATTTTTATATATATATATATATTTTTTTCTTAACTACAATTCAGGGTTTTATTTAACTCTAAAAATTGATTAGCATGTTGCTCATAAAAGTTCTAAAACATTGTGAAAATGCATAGCACTTGCCTCATTGTGTTTAACAAACAGAGCACTTCTAGAAAACCTATATAAATGTTTTCTGTTCAGTTAGTATTGTGCCAAAAAAAAAACGCTAATCAATTATTTAAAACCCTGCAATTCATAAAAAACAAAAGGGGAAAAAAACTGCTAAAGAGAAATAGTTCCTATTAGGTCAACTATTTAGATTACCTAGTAGGTGGCACCCACCCTGCATGGCCATGGCAGTGTGAGTGCCAGCTTCATTTACCATGTACAAGAGAGGCTGCCAGTAGTGGAGGTCAGCATTCCATCTGATATGATGGTGCCAGTTTTGTACCAATTGTCATCTCTGATGCAGCAAAATGGCAGAGAGAAGCACTGGTCATGTGGCAGGACATCTTATGGGGCACTGGTGAGCAGTTTTATTGTGAGCTAGTGGTTGGCAGGAAGAGAAGAGTGTGACTGAGGAGCCGCATTCAGCAGAATCGGAAGCCTGGTTAGTTGTGAGCAGCCGCAGTTGGTGGCATGAGGGGAAAGTTGTTTTTTTAAATAAAGACATCAATCGGTTTCAGAATGGCAGTGGGAATGAGCAGCCAATCAGCAGCAGTGGGGAAGGAGTAGTGATATCCCCGAGAGTGGAAAGGTAAAGAGGACCCGGATATTCTTCCCATGCTGCTGTGCTGAGATAACATCACTGTATTCAGAGATCCTCTGCCAATCAGCGCTCTCTATTTTCCAGACCCATTTCATAATTCTGTATAATAATCCTGGTCACTGATGGACAGACTTGATGATAACTGTCTCAAAATGGTATTCCCAGGTTAGTCTCTATCCTAACCAGCCAACAGAGTGTCTAACAGAGATGCATTTAGAGTTGCAATGATAGTGTCCATCCATAATATTCAGAGCTTGGGCCACTTGAAAGCAGAAACCTGGAGGTGTTTTTTTTTAGGTCTGCCTACCATGCCCCTAACATATAACATCATTCCTCTATGATCATGGCTCTTCTTAATTTAGTTACTTTATTTCTATTCACTTTGAAAATGAACATGCCATAGCACTACAATCGATGGAGTAAGGTTATAAATAGCTCACATAAAAGCAGCAATATAAATATGCTAGCTTCAGAATAATAAGTTCATCGAGTTATTATACAACATATGGAATACTATCCTACGAGAAAACTTATAAACATGCTGCAAAAAATCAGTACGTCAAGGCAGGATTGTTCAGCTAGCCAGCCACATTAAAACCTGTGGGATGAAAATGTAATTAGGTAGAAGAATAAGGAATAACATATATGACCTATAAAACCACTGTTTCCACTTAGTCAACATCAAGGGTTTAGGTAAATTACATTTTACATTTCCTCATAATTGCACTTAAGCCCTGCCGATAAGGAGATCAACTTTGTAAAACGGGCAGTAAAACAGTAAGTAAACAGAACCAAGAGACCAGTAACCTAAACATACAGAAATACTATACAGAGGTGCATCAGACCTGCCCAGTTGGATCATGATGCCCAGGTCCTCACCCTGAAAATTGCTACTGGCACTGCCAGGGCACCCCTCTTTATTGACTCCATCTATATTCCCTCACTCGGAACCAAACGTTTGCTTTTAGTTCTGTCCTGAACTTCCTCTCCCTCCTGCCTCCCAAATCGGAGATCATTGCCCTAGGTGACTACAACATTAATTGGCTAGCTAACACTGCTGCCCCTTACAAAGATGCAATAGCTGCTATGGATCTCTCCCGCACTGTAACCTCCTCAATTCATTTACATCTCAAAACTGGATCTTCCACCCTAATTGCACTCGTACTAACTAATCGCCCTAATAAAATCTCTGGTGTCTCAGTACTCCCAGATTCCCTGAGTGACCATTCACCAGTGCTCTGCACACGGTCCTCCAAGATGAAAAAACCTGTGCCAAAAACTGTTTTTCAGCACCGGCTCATACCCGGTAAGCTAGGGCTTCTCCAAAGCTTCCTCACTTATTGTGACTGGTCTCCCCTTGACCATACTCGACATTAACACCACCCTCTATTACTTTATTAGCACATTCAACTCTGCCTGTGATAGGTTTGCCCCCTTCAGTAAGCACACTGTCAAGGGCCCAAGCACTCCCTGGATCTCACAGGTACTCCTCGACCAAATGCACTACAGAGACGCCCTTTGGCACTTAGCCCTTGAATCTGGCACGTTGGCAGACAGACAGCACTATAGGGCTGCAAGGAATAAATGTACATGGGACATACATAAGGCCAAGGCTGACCACTACAGGGCAACCCTCACATCTTCCTGGGGCCCAGGCAGTATGTTTTGGTATAATCTGAAGGAGCTCAATGGGAAAACTGTGTCCACCCCACACACCTAGCTCAATATCAACAGCGGTATCACCACTGACCCTCAACTCATCGCAGATACCCTCAACTCCTCCTTCTCTCATCTCAGCAATGTGTCCCCCAACTTCTTGACCCCATACCTCCCACTGACAGACCCCCCCTTTAGTCCAACCCCGCATGAGGCCAAACCTTACCTTCTAAAAGTTATAGGTAAATCCCAGCACTGTAGTAATTCCCTGGATCTCAGACTCCTCCTTATGGCTTTGGATGAAGTCCTCTCCCCCACTTACTAATATCCTTAATCATTCCCTCTGTTTCAGTCAATTCCCAACCAAATAGAAAGTCACTGTCATTACCCCATCCACAAAAGTGGTGACTGTACCACCCCGGGGAATTCCCACCCTATCTCTATTGTCCCCCTCAAAGGCTCTGGAAAAAAATAATCTCAGACCAACTTACTGACTTCCTCATTAAATATGACCTACTCTGCTAGAAACACGGATTTCATAAAGGGCATAGGACCACCACCGCACTCCTGGAATTCACCAACGCTATCCATATGACCCTTGATGGAGGGCGTCTAGTTGGGTCTATCTATGTGGACCAGTCAAAAGCCTCCGACACTGTCAACCACTCCCTTCCTCATCATATCGGCTCTCACCCACACAGGTCTCTCCCAGGATGCCACCAAGTGGTTTGCTAACTATTTAAGTCGTACGTCCCAGCAAGTTAAAATTAATAACATGCTCTCCTCCTGCCTCCTGTCAAGTCTGGGGTGCCCCAAGGTCCAATCCTGGGGCCCCTACTTTTTAGCTCATTTCTGAACACCCTACCTAAGGCCTGCTCCAGGCAGCTCTTCTTATATGCTGATGAGGTGGTACTCTTCTCCACCCACTCCACTCCTCTCTCTCCAACTGTCCTTCCAGAAATGTTTCAGTGAGGCTGAATTCTGGTTTGCTGAGCACCAGTTGGTGCCAAACTACAAAAAAAACAAAGTCATGGTGTTTGCTCACAACCAGAACAAACACAAAGGCTCCCCACTGCAAATCCTTAACTCCCAGCTGTTACCACTTGAACAGGTTAACACTTTTAAATACTTCGGGGTTACCCTCAACTCTGCACTCACCTACCATGAGCATATCCACCTCCTTAGTACCGCTGTCATCACCAGAATTGGTTTACTTTACTGGCACAAACAATGCCTCCCCTCAGGGGCCCTCCGCCTAGCTGTCACGTCATACATACTGTCCCTATTTGACTATGGGATCACACTCTATGGGACGGCTGACGACTCAACCCTTCGTAGAATCAAAGTATCCCTAAATAAAGCCTGCCACCTTGTCACAGGATGCGACAGGAGGACACACATTTGCTCACTGTATAGCCTCACCATCTGGCTCGATTTTGACAGGAGGCTCAGGTACCAGATATGCCTCCTCACCAAAAAGATTACCAATGGGCTAGCCCCCCCCAGTCTTACTAGCCTTCTGCAACCTGCCCCATCTATGAAAGCCACCCGCAGTGCCTCCAAACCCTCCCTCCTGATCCCTCGCTGCCGAACAACCCTGGGTCAGAGATCTTTCTTCTACAGGGCTCCCCTCTGGATGAATGCGCTGCCTAGTGCCATCTCCTCTGAAAACAAGATGGGCCCCTTCAAAACCAATCTCAGGGAACACCTCCATTCCTCCTGTGCCTGCGACTGCTAATAGTCCCCCCCCCCCATATACTTCCTCTTTTCCCCATTTTAGCCGCCACTGGCTTCACTTGAGATTTGGACATCCATGCCCAACACCCCATACTTTCTCCTCCCTCTCCCCTCTGTTTAGCTAACCTGCTGTCTTGACAGTGGATTTCTATCCTGCCTACACTAAGTGCTTTGCTCTCTCACTGCCTAATTGTACCGATTTGACTCCTTTGTATGCATATTTTTGGATAATTCATCACTGTGTTTTGTAATTTTCTTTAATATTGTTAGGTCTGTTCTCCGACATGAAGCCTCTGTAAAGGAGTCTCTGACTCAAAGGTTTGTAATTCTGATATATTTCTAAATAAACAAAAAAACCTTTTTAAACTCTAAAATCTGTTTAAACATAAACTTCAGCAATAGTTAAGAGTCTTAACAGAGGAGTTTTATGAAGTGTCAAAACAAACTTTGCCACAAATGGTGTGGACTTCATGGTCAGCACCATAAGTAGGGATAGGCATCATCTGTATTTTCTATTGCCATTGCTGGGGAAGTGACACAATTGGTCTGGAAAACTGCTCAACAAAAAATACCTCCCTTACTCGTGGGAGGATTATTAAGAAAATGTTAAGAGAAGGTTACATGCAAATCTTCCCATCTTCAATGCTTGTTGCTCCCCAATTCAGTTACCAGTATATTGCAAATCATACCCACAGATCTCAGGCCTCCTCTTCTGAGTCAGGAGGTAGGGATTGTTCCAGAGGTGGTCTGTTCTGAAATTCGCTCACAATAAGGTCCACTCTCTTTCATGCTACCTCCGGATTGCTAAACTGATAGGTTCTGCCACCATAAGTGATAAGGAGGTGAGCTGGAGCCAACAAGGAATGGGTACCCCAATCCCCATATTTGCCTTCTCAGGGGATCAAACAACTTACAACAATTACGGGTCACATAGGACCAATCCAGAAACATTTTTATTTCATGTCCCACCATGGTCAGAAGATCATTTGCTCTTTCCCACTGCAGAATTATGTCTTGAACTTCTGGGTCAGTCATAACTAGAATGATCGTATGGGCTGTCACCCAGTTAGCTTGGGCTCATCGGAAGTTAATATGCAAGGCAAGTTTCAAGGAATCCATATCCAACGGTGATTTTGGGGGGATACTGGACTGCAGCCATTGCTTAAGGAATACATGTCAATTCTCCTTCAGTGCCCTCCAGAATCCTGACCAACCACACTGTAAATTTATTGCCCAGTTTGCATTTTCCAGCATCTTCACACATGTTCTCAGTGGTTAATTTCAATGGTAGACTTGGCAAAAGCAGTCTGGATCTTTTGAGAGTAGTCATCGGTTTCTTTTGCAATTTTAGTCGTCAAATCTATTTTGATGTCTTGTGCTCAGAGTCTCTTTAGGACCTGTTCAAGCTTTCAGTCCATATCTCGAACTGCCTTGAGGACTCAATCCCATGGCGGAGGCTCTCCCATCCGCTTGAGCCCACAGCTTGGTCCGATGCATTTTGGTGGGCCTGTGATGGCAGTAGGCCAGATTTCTGACCAGGACTTCCTGCCATTCCTTCTGACGACCCATCTCAAATTTGGCATCGATTAACGCAGCAACAAGTGAGCCAACGAATTATAAAATAATTAGGTAAATGTCGCTGTAGACTATAATTTAATAACCAGTTATATAGAGTGTAATGCAGAGCTACTGAGAAATACTTCCAGTCGGAACATGGCTCTTCGGCACTTCATGGCTGTTTTTTGTTTTTTTATATCAATGTTCCACTTTTAGGAGATGTATTTTTACTTCTTCATTCATTTGTTGCATTTCATTTGCAGTACCATATAGCACTCTGTGTGTTAGAAAGGCACACAATAAATAAAGACTCCTGTCCAAATATTTAAAACCAGATTACTGAATACACAAGTAAAGGTTTATTTACCAGTAATAGTAGATAGTCAAGAGACTCACCTTCACAGAGCCACACCTTTGGAAGCGGTAGCGGTAATGTTGTTGCAACACATGCTGATGGTATTCAGCATTAGTGACAACTTTGCCTATGGCAACAATGCTGACCCACAATACAAAGCGTGGAATTGCATCAGTACCGGAGGAGGGCTCCAACATGTAAAAAATATCAGTGGTCAGCATTGGTTCGCTTGGTTCATGGGTACAGAAGTCATGTACCGGTTTGCAAACCTCAGCAGCATAATCCAGCTGAAGGTGTAGCTGGAGGACCAGCAAGCATATCATGCAAGGGTAAAAGGGGACTGTGGTTTCTGGTGGTCCTGTCATCCAAAGTGGTTGGCATCAGCCTGCTTTGGAAGGCTTTGTCCCAAGGAGGCATTTGTAATCAGCCGATTCCGAGAACAGGCTGATGCATCAACAATTGGACTTAGTGCGGCACAGAATGGTTGAGTCAGTATTTGTCTGAAAACAGGCATCTGACAATAATCGAAGATCCTCTTTGTGCTGCAGTGGAAGGTCAGGTGAATGGCCAGAGCTGACTGCAGTGGCACTGAAGTACCTCATCATGCCCACCCTCCAGTGTAAGTGTTGAGAGGGTATTCAGCTCAGCAGGTGCAATAGTCAGGGATTGTCGGACAAACCTGTCTCCTGCAAATATTGGTCGCTAACATTCATTAAAATGAATGAGAGGCATACCAGCACACACTGCAACCTCGGTATTCATACTCCACTGTCTAGTCATGGTGGTCTTGCTGATGTGGAAATGGAGCATCCTGGTGACACTGGCAGTGGCTGCCTGAAACGGCCCACCACTGACATAGATGATGACACAATGGAGAAAGAAATTCCCCAGTGGTCGGACTTCAGACATCGATGACTGTGAGGGCAGTTTTCTTTATGAGGGTGATGTTGTGGTTAATGTTGGCAGGTTTTAACTGCAGTATTTAAAAGGCAGTGTGCCCCCCCACCCCGGACCACCACCATAGGGACTGATGTTATCCAAGTCTGCTGCCACCATGAGTCTGTCTGCCCCCCACAGACCACCACCACCACTGGGACTGATGTTATGCAGCTCTGCTGCCACCATGAATCTGTCTGCCCCCCACGGACCACCACCACCGGGACTGATGTTATCCAAGTCTGCTGCCACCATGACTCTGTCTGCCCCCCACGGACCACCACCACCACCGGGACTGATGTTATGCAATTCTGCTGCCACCATGAGTCTGTCTACCCCCCACAGACCACCACCACCACCAGGACTGATGTTATCCAAGTCTGCTGCCACCATGAGTCTGTCTGGCCCCCATGGACAACCACCACCACCGGGACTGATGTTATGCAACTCTGCTGCCACCACGAGTCTGTCTGCCCCCCACAGACCACCACCACCACCAGGACTGATGTTATCCAAGTCTCTGCCACCATGAGTCTGTCTGACTCCTAGACCACTCACCACCACTGGGACTGATGGTATGCAACTCTGCTGCCACCATGAGTCTGCCTGCCCCCCATGGACCACCATCACCACCAGGACTGATGTTATGCTACTCTGCTGCCACCATGAGTCTGCCTGCCCCCCATGGACCACCATCACCACCAGGACTGATGTTATCCAAGTCTGCTGCCACCATGTCTGTCTGCCCCCCATGGACCACCACCACCACTGGGACTGATGTTGTGCAACTCTGCTGCCACCATGAGTCTGTCTGCCCCCCACGGACCACCACCACCGGGACTGATGTTACCCAAGTCTGCTGCCATCATGAATCTGTCTGCCCCCCACGGACCACCACCACCATCACCAGGACTGTTGTTATCCAACTCTGCTGCCACCATGAGTCTGTCTGCCCACCCCGGACCACCACCACCGGGACTGATGTTATCCAAGTCTGCTGCCACCATGACTCTGTCTGGCCCCCACGGACCACCACCACTGGGACTGATGTTATGCAACTCTGCTGCCACCATGAGTCTGTCTGCCCCCCACGGACCACCACCACCACCAGGACTGATGTTATCCAAGTCTTCTGCCACCATGAGTCTGTCTGCCCGCCACGGACCACCACCACTACTGGGACTGATGTTATCCAAGTCTGCTGCCACCATGAGTCTGCCCCCACGGACCACCACCACCACCACCACCACCGGGACTGATGTTATCCAACTCTGCTGCCACCATGAGTCTGTCTGCCCACCCTGGACCACCACCACCGGGACCGATGTTATCCAAGTCTGCTGCCACCATGAGTCTGTCTGCCCCCCATGGACGACCACCACCATCACCGGGACTGATGTTATCCAACTCTGCTGCCACCAAGAGTCTGTCTGCCCCCCACAGACCACCAATCCACCAGTGCTCCACCACCACCAGCTTCTTAATATTTAAACCATAAAGTGAGTATGTGCACTCATGTTTGTTATGCTGCCTCACTTCCTTAAGTTGTCTGTTTTGTTTTCTGTAGCTTTTCAGAGCTGCAGTGGAAAAACACATACAGTACACTTCTTTTGTTACTTTTACAGGAGAACAAAAACAGGCTCTATCGCTATTACTCGTAGGAAAGATGCTGTAGCTGTACCGTACAGAGAGAAACCAATGTAATGTCCATGTGAAATCCATTCTGTAAGTATGAAGATTTTATTTCATCCATTTCATTGCTTTGTAAAGACTGCTGCAAATATTGCACACAACAGGTTGTCTTAGTGGTTGACAAGATGTGTCTCTGAAATGTAACTTGACTTGACAATTGGGATTGAGATTTGAGAACCAGGGAGGGACACATAACAGTGAAGTTGTAACTTTTAAGAAGCCATTCATTTCTTTTTTTAGGAAAATTCGCAATACTTTGTTGTTCTGTCAAAGTGGCCTTATCCAAAAAAGTTTGTCAACATCAGGCACACCCCTCCCCCAACCTGAGCTTGGGCACACATGCAACACGCAGAAGTCGCTTCATTCGATGACCATGACCATCATTAACAACCGAACTCCAGAGGGATGCTGATGAAATCTGTGAAGAAGTAAAAAAATAAGAAACCATTACAGACAAAACTGAAAATATGATTCCCCCCCAAAAAAAATAAATACTTACCTTCATGTGCTTGAGAGTTATCCATTTCCATTAAAATGCAAAAAATTCTCATTGAGCACTGGAAGGTGCACAGCAACAGTTTGGAGTCACCTGTGTGATGCAGAACAATAGCATGAGTACATGTCCATGTCAAGTTCAACCCCCCTCATCATCACCTACAAAATACACAACCATATATCTATACATGTATCTACTCACCAAGGCTACTATTACTGTACATCCAAAGGGCACCTTTCAATCCAGTTGAGATGATCACTTTTCACTTTTCTGTACACAAGGAGGACGCATTGTGAGCCTGCAGAAAAAATCTGGGGATTCTGTGCCACCACTGAGCGCATGACTGAGTGCGCCATTAATTCTGGGGGACTTTGTATGTGCTGAAACAGTCTCTTTTCACTTGGTTACCACTTGTCAATTTTCTGCACACAAGGAGGATGCACTGTAGGCCTGCAGAAAAAATCTGGGGACTCTGTGCCACTTTTGTGTGTTCTGTGATTGTTGCTGTGAGCTCATAGTCATGATGACATAGTGACATTTTTACAGTTAAAGCAGCATTGCAAGAATGTCCTCACAGTTCTGAACTGTACTTTGTTATGCTACTTTAAATTGCTACAGCAACCACTACTTATGTGCGAGTTATCAGTGACTTGAATGATACGATTCTTCTCACAATTTGTCTGCTTCTCTTACTCCTACTTTTTTTCATGTATGGAAACAAAATGAGCACGTCTTCCAATATTGTTCCGATCAGCTTTGTATTTATTTGCAGCTGCTTTTCAATAACTATTGTTCCGTGGTGTCATATAAAACACTGACTGATGCATAACTGTTAGTTAACAACAGAAGTTATATATGACAACTACTTGATGTGATGGAGAAAAGTAGAGGAAAACAATGACAAAGACCTGGTCACACTCACTGTCAGCAGCACCAATTTAAAAGGAATGCTCCTTTCATTATTTCACACATGAAAAAAGGTAGTACAGCACACTCAACTACTGCAAATTATTGTATCATTCCAGTCAGAGATGTGTAAAAGGAAGCTGTACATAGCAATAAAAAATATAGGTCAGAGTTATCAACGAATGTTGCGCTGCTGCTTTACAGACAGTCACCACATTACATAGTTATGGTGATGCACATAAACTAATATGTGGGGGCATTACTCCCACTGGAATATTTCTTGCTCCACAGAGTGCAATATATGTCTGTGAAAACCAACCATAATTTCATTACAGTGAGTCACATGACGGAGGAATTAACAATCTGAAAAGCAACCCACATTTGTGCCACACTTCCTCAGCAACGTTAAGACGTGATGGCAAGGGGAGCACAGGTGTATGCTCCACTATACTGAATGTCCAGCAGCTATCCCAAGCAATGTTTCCTAATGTTATAAGGTTCACTTTGTGGTGAAATGTGGGATGTTTCCACTACCAAGGCTCTTCTTACTGGAAACGTGGCCACACATTTCACAACAAACTGACCATTAACATAAAGAAACATTTGCAAACCTACACATTCCGATATTCACTGTAAGGAGCAAAGCTCGCACACGCGCTCTCTCTGCCATCATGTACTGTGGTCCAGCAGCAGGTGCAGCACTGAAAGTATTTGCTGCTGCTGTCCTTTCACTCTGGTAACCTGCTGCTCCAAATTAATTAAACGCTTGTTGTTTTCCTCCAGTACTGCCCACACCAGGAGGAGGTCAGACTGGCTAACAGGGATTGTGCCGGGGTCCACTGCAGTGAGTTATCCAGGTAGTGGGGTTGGTGGTGGACAGGGTGGTACTGGTGGCTGTGGTGGCGGATGGTGGTGGTGGTGGTGGTGGTGGTGGTGGAGCACCTGATGTAGCCCTCCTCCTCCTGCTGTGGCGGTGACTGCTGCGAGGCACATCTTCCACCCCAGCAGCACCCTCGGCCACTGCCATGGAAGGGCCAGCAGGTGGACGCATGGCCCCCTCCATGGCAGCCTGCCACTTTGCCCTGTGGTGATTCATCATGTGGGTGCACTAACCGCTGGTCCCCAAATGTGTCCCAGGGGGACCACGGCGCACCAGCACACCACACACATGGCACTGCACCACTGTGCTGTCTCCCCCCACACATTTAAAAAACTCCCACACTGGGGAGCTGCAGGGGGGACCAGACACAGTACACACTTGGCGGGCACAAGTCCCACTACCACCCACTATTGCCAGGGCCACCTCCTGTGGCTGTGGAGGTGGCCGAGGGGGTGCTGCTGGAGCCTCAACAGCATCTGCTAGTGGTGGTGGTGGTGGAGAAGGTGGACAAGCAACAGCCACCGGTGGCATTGGTGCTGCTGCTGCTGCTTCTGTTGCTTCCGCGGGGGAAGCAACAGTGGCCAGGAGTCTGGAGCAGTCCAACATAACACGACCGCCCGCCCCCACGAGTCTGCACTCCTCCCTCCTAACACTCCCACATGCCAGCAACTTGCCTTCCCTGACTCCAACCTGACCCTCCATCCTCCTGGGTCCACGGACCACACACACACACACACACACACACACACACAGTCAGTCACACACACAAAACAAAACAAAACTTATACAAAGAAATTCACTAACCAAAAAAACACTAACACAATACAAACACTAAATAAAATAGCTTTTAAAAAAGCTGTTTGAAATAGCAGTATCAAGAAACGACTCCGAGAGCCAAGCAAACTCCTCTCCTCTCACAATTCTGCTTTCTCCCTGTACAAATGCAAAGGAGAAAGTGAAACTACTTCTGTGACTCACTTCCTTCCTGCCTGGCTAAAGCATGTGACTTACAGTACTGCAGGCCATGTGATGTGCCTATTTTCTTCTCACTTCGCCTTACTTCACATTAAGGCATAATGAGAACACGAAGTGGCATGGTAATGATAAGGCGAAGTGAGTACTTTATGAGGTCCACTTTGTGTTGTGCTCTGCGGATGTGAAGTGGTCACTTCGCAGGCGGATTTATAATTCACTGCATCTCTACTGGGCATGTCCAAAAGCAATGGTAGTAGGGGCCAAGTTTGTCATTACATCTTGCACACATTGGAAGCACAGCTGGGTTGAACTTATACACTATAAGAGGAGGGCAATACAACCGGTGAATACATTTATAAAAGGATTGTTTATATTTGTTACATATCAGTATTCCCATGTGGAGTGTTAGCACCACTTTCCTATTGTCCTCTGTAATTTCCATTCCCATGTCCCTCTCCTATAGTTGTCTCATTTTCTGGGTGGTATCCCCTAGGAATTGTTTCCCCTCTCTTGCTACCTTATGAATCGTGCCCTTGGCATCTCTTCTGGTGGAGTACACCATATTTTCTATATGTCCTAATGGCGAGGCCTCAACATGTCCTCTCCCCAAGCCCCTGCTGTATGCCCTGACCTGGGGATAAGGGAAAAACATTGAAACATAGAATTTGATGGCAGATAAGGACCACTTGGCTCACCTAGTCTGCCCATTTCCCTACCTGATGGATAAGCTGCAGATTCTAGTTAATCAACAGCTTACTTCCTCCTACTCCCCACTAGAATTGCCTTATGTCTGTCCCATGCATTCTTGAATTCTCCCACTGTTCCTGACTCCACAACCTCCTCAGGAAGGCTGTTCCATGCATCCACAACCCTCTCTGTGAAAAATTACTTTCTAACATTACCTCTGAGCTGTCCCTCCTCTGTCTTCAAATTGTGCTCCCTTGTTCTTGCACATCTCTTCTTCTGAAAGATTCTACCCTCTTGTACTTTGTTAATTTCCTTGAGATACTTGAAAGTTTCTAGCATGTCCCCCCTCTCCCTCCTTTCCTCAAGAGTATACATATTAGCAGGCCCAGTGGCGCTGAGGGTTGAGGCACTGGACGCCACACCTCGAGCCATGCTGGAGGCCCATGTTCGGGAAAGAGCACGGGTTGCTGTGGGTCGGCAGGGAGAAGATGGATTTAGCATCTGATGGACTGCTCTCCATCTCTGGGAAGGGGGTTTCCTGCAGCCGGTGCTCGCCTGACCCCTAGCGGAGGCTGGGGCTCGGCAGCATGGAGCCGCACACCATGGGGGTGGGATGCGGCAGACGCTTGATAGGGGCGCACACGGGAGCATGTGGGCACCCAGTCACTGGCGTCATTGCACGCCATGAGCCCACAGGGGAGAAAAGCGGAAAAAGGGAACATCCAGTTGCAGTGGCTTGATAGCCTTCTGTGAGCACCTGTGCCAGCTCCAGCAGGGGATCACTATGTGTGGATCCGTACTAGGTAGGGAGGAGTTGGCCACCCCCCCCACCATTGGGGGTAAGCCATGGGGCAATTAGGTAGTCACCCTCCAAGGAGACCGGTACAGGTCAGACGGCGGCTGGAGAAAGGGATGCGAAGACAGATTGGTTGACTGGTGGCCCCAGGAGAAACAACACCCACAAAAAAAAAAAGAAAGAGTATACATATTAAGCAGCTTTAGTCTCTCCTCATGTGTCTTCTGCTGCAGACCCTGCATCATTTTGTTGCCCTCCTCTGAACAGTCTCCACTCTGTCTATGTCTTTGCGGGATGGCGTCCTCAGAATTGCACCAGTACTCCAGATGGAGTCTTACCATCTGTCTGTACAGAGGGATAACAACTTCACTGTTTTCACTGTTGATGCCTCCCATGCATCCCAGTACCCCCAGCCCTCCTTACTGCCTTCTCACATTGCTTTCCCACCTTTAGGTCATCTGATATATTTACTCCTAGGTATCTTTAGATTTTTGTTGTTGTTATTAACTCACCCCCCATTGTGTACTCTTCCCCTGGGTTTTTGTTTCCCAGATGCATTACCTTACACTGCTTTGCATTGAATCTGAGCTGCCATATATTTGATCATTCCTCCAACCTTGCTAAGTCCCTTTTCATCCTTTCCACTCCAACATGTGTATCAACCCTATTGCAGATCTTTGTGTCATCTGCAAAGAGACATACTTTTCCTTCCAGGTGCTCTCCAATGTCACTTATAAGGACATTAAGGAGGACCGGTCCCAGTACCGATCCCTGCTGTACCCACTAGTTACCTTCCTTTTCTTCACTGTGGACTCCGTTTACTATTACCCTTTTCGTCCTGTTGTCCAGCCAGTTTTTTATCCAGGCTACCACCTTGGGACCCACTCCAAGGCTGGCTAACTTGCATATTAATCTTTTGTGAGACTGTGTCAAATGCCTTGTAAAATCTAGGTAGGCTCATCCACAGCCCCTCTCTGGTCTACTACTTTGGTCACGCAGTCAAAGAAATCTATTAGGTTCATCTGACATGACCTTCCTGCTGTGAAACCATGCTGCCTTGGGTCCTGTACCCCACTGGCCTCTAGGTACTCAACAATTCTTTCCTTCAGAAGTGATTCCATCATTTTCCCTACCACTGAGGTCAAACTAACTGGTCTGTAGTTTCCTGCCTCTGCCCTGCTCCCACTTTTGTGAAGTGGAACCACATTTGCCCTCCTCCAGTCCTCCGGTACCACCCCATCCTCCCATGATTTATTAAAGAAAGCAGACAGTGGCATTACTAGTTCTATCCTTAGTTCTTTTAGAATTCTTGGGTGAATCCCATCAGGCCCCGTTGCTTTGACTACCTTCAGTTTCAAGAGTGTGAATGGCGCAACCCCATTTGCTCCTGCACCTCAGCAAAGGAGCAGATACCATCACTAGTATATACGTCTCCCACACAAAGTATCCCTCTGACTTCCCATTCTCTAAACCCTACGTCCCCTACCCCGGCACAAAAAAATGGGTTCCCAGAGACCAGGAGCAGTAATGTTTCTTCTGCTCCTACATTCCTTGCTCTGCCCATTTCTTCTCAACTGTCCAAGACTGCGGACACCATGGGGTTATTCCTTCCCATATTAATATACGCTCTACATGCTCTTTGTGCTAGATAGGCTGTTAATCTTCCTGGACTAGCCCTCTCCTCCAGATCCAGCCATCCCGCAGCTGAGGGGCAGTTGTCCCAATCTTGAATGTATCAGTGCTGGATCACCAGGTAATAGTTCCATATGTCTGGGAAGTTCATACCTCCACCCTTCATATTTGCTTTTAATCATTGCAAACTGACCCTTGGCCACTTCCCCTGCCAGATGAACTTTGTGAAGGCCCCCTCCACTCTCTTGATATCTGCTCTACTAAACCCCACATGTACCATCTGCATAACTTAGAGAAGTCTTGGGAGGATGTTCATCTTAAAGGATACCTAAACAAGCAGTTTTTTTAAACTGCAAACACCAAAATCTGGCTTCATATTGAGGTAAAATAAAGGCTACTGTTTACATTTATGCTAAAACTGCATTTATGTAAATAACATAAATGCAGTTTCATAGCTTTTGAAAAATATAAACATCAGTCTTTCACTTACAAAAAAACAGCCTTGCCTTCTCCCTAACATGTCTGCCAACTGTGTTAAGTGATGAGTCATGATGACATCATCGGAGCCAGAGCCAGAGACCAATACAATCTGCTCCCAGGTCGCTCCTGTAAAAAAAGCTTTCAGCTTAGTGTGCTATACCTGGTTAAAAACAACTAAATAGAATAAATAAATAAAATACAGATTCCTATAAGCTAACTAGTTCTTCTTTCCTTCTTTGTTTTGAATTGTTTTACCAGATTGATCAACACCATGTGTTAATATGTGGATAATTTTAATCAGTACACCTTAGGCTATGATTTTGTTCATTTTATTTACTTTAACTTGCTGAAAATGTTTTTCAATCTTGCTGGCTTTCTTTTTGACAAACTGCAGAACAATACAACACTTCAAATACCTGTTGATCGAGTGGTTATGTGATGCCCTGAATTTTTTTTTTTTTGTTAACCAGGAGAGACACACTATGCTGAAACCTTGTTTACAGATGTGGCCTGGCAGCACAAAGTAGTTAAGTGACTTGCTCAGGGTCACACAGTGTAGTACTGGTCTGGTCCAATTCCAAAGCTCATTCATTCTTGTTAATCAACAAAAAAAAAAAACTTCTCTTGTATTCTTTTCCAAGTGAACCCCCTGCACCTAGCCTGGCTTCTGTTGAACACCCAACTATTCATACCGTGTCCTTAGTACTGCCTGGGGCTGCATATGAGCTTGTGGACTCATGAAGAGAATTATTACACCTCAGACTGTAATCGTATACCTCAGAGAGTTGTGCATACCTACACCGATACGGATCATCAGCTGGCACGCTTAAAAAATACCTCCCAAATCACACTTAAGTCCATTTTTTCAATGTTTGACTTCTGCTCCCCACAGTAAACATTGAGTGGATCACTACCCTTCTGCACAGTGAAGGCAGTATGTACAGTTCCCCTGTTGTGTTTTTGTCCCGCCTCATTAACCAACAATTGGGTCTTCATGGAGGGCCAAGCAATAAGCCTCAGGACTCACCAGAAAAACTGCTGTTCATGCCCTCATAAGGGCTGTACTTAATATGGATAACAATATTATTAGTAGGAGAGGCATACTAATGTCTTGAGTGAATCCACCAGACTTCCAGTGTCAGTCTACTCCTTTACCTGTGAGCTGCAGAACCCCGCAGGACAGTTCCCAGCAAATCTTCTCCAGTACTTTTTAGTGCCCCATTCCACATGCGAGCTTGCTGGCTACCACCCTTCTAAATCTTGAATGATCTATACACAGCTCCCTCAATACTGTCCTAACAAATGTCAACAACCCCCCCCTCCCCAACTGAGGGTACTCTCCCTACACTGAATTCAAGTAACACTTTAAGAGCAGCCCTGCCATTGAGAATTTGTCATCACTGGCTGCTCTCATTCACAGTCAGGTAGTGATCATGGTGCTGGCAGCCCTATATTTCAGATCTCACAATGATCTGCTAAACATCCCCCTTCCTGTCTTCCCCTAACCAGAATATAGCTATACCCTCCTGGAGTGGCCTCTTCAGTCCCTCTCTGGCATTCATTCTTCTCTTCTGCTCCCCACACCAAAAACTGGTGCGCTCACTACCCTTCTGCATCATGAATGCAGTTAGTACAGTCGCCCGTGTCATTTTTATATATTATTAATAAACATGATCTTCTAGTAAGCCAGGCTGGTAGCAACTGGGCACCAGGGGAAACATAGGCATTCTTACCCATATAAGATGTAATCCACCTATGATTAGGCACTATTAAATGACATACATAATGATGTGCATACCCATCATATAATAGTGTCTAATCAAAGGTAACCTAGATCTTTTAAGGATAGGAAAGCCTATAATTCCCCTTGTTCCCTACTGCTATCAGCCTGACTTACTGGAAAGATTTGTTTATTTTTGATATGTCAAAAAACCTGGGGACTGTACTACCTACATTCATGATGCACAAGGGTGATGAGCTCACCAGTTTTTGGTATGGGGAGAAGTAGTGAGCATGAATACCAGAGGGGTACTGAGAATGCCACTCCTGCAAGGTACTGCTATATTCAGGGAAGGGGGAAGACAGAAGGGGAGAAATATGAGCAGATCACTGTGAGAAACAAGATGTGGGCCTGCCAGCACCATGATCACTACCTGACCCTATTGTCCTGGCCAACATTCCCCTTCCCATAAAACCAGTTCATGTAATTGTCCAAGGCTGTGTGTGGGTATTAATGTGTGAATTGGCTGCCACTACACATTCAGTCACTTCATGAAAGCACTATATAAATACTGATTCTTCTTATTATTATTTTTTCCCATGGATAAAGACGAAAAGACAAAACAAGCATATTTCTGATTTCCAAGAAAGTACGAACTCTGGCATTGGACTACAGAAGAACTTTGCTACAAACAAGTGAAGTGGATCATAGGGGTGTGAAGGTCAAACTGACAGCCCCATTATAAGTACTCACTTGCTGCTGCTGCATTTCACTTTGTTGAAGAAGTCTGATTTATTGATTGTACAAATGTTTACTTTCAAAAATATGGATTACATTTGTAGTTTCAGTCAAAAACATACTAGAAAAGCATAGTAGCAGAAAATATAAAGGTTTCATAAAACTGTTAAAAAGTGCATATCCAGTATGCACACACTCCCAACACCCTCTTCCCTTCCACCATTGTAGCATCCTGGATCCGCCATAAACACTAGACCACCAGGTTATTCAAGATTTGTACTGCACTGTGGCTTCCAAAGAGAAATTAGGTTGGATTAAAACACAATTTCAGCATGTTAAAGTAAATAAAATGAACAGAACCGTAGCCTAATATGCGTATTGATCTAAATAATGCACATGGTTTAGACAATTTTGGTGAAACAATTATATACAAAGGGAAAAAAGAACTAGTTAGCACTCTAGAGATCCATATAGCTCTCTGACTTTGGCTCCAATTATGTCATCACATAACACATTTGGCAGCCATTTTAAGAAACAGGTAAGGCAGTTTTTTTGAAATTGGAAGGCTGATTTTACATTTTTCAAATGCTTTGGAACCACATTTAGGTAATATATATAAATGTAGTTTTAGCATTAATGAATTCAACAGCCTTTTCTTTAGTCCTGTTTGAGGTCAGATTTTTGAGTAGTTTGTTGTCAAAATGTTGTTTAGGTATCCTTTAAGTAAATTAATTCTTCCCAACCAAAAGATGGGAAGAGACCTGTACCTGTTTAAGTCTTGCTCAATTGTTTTTATGATTGGTGTATAATTTAGCTCATATATAGAGTTTAAATCCTTCCCCACTTGAATTCCCAGATATGTAAAGGATGTCACCGCCTCCTTAAATCCCCAGTTCCCAAACTGATTCCTTCCCCTCCCTCCCCTATTCTCAACAGTTCTGACTTCCCTAAGTTAATTTTGCATCCTGAAAATTAGGCAAAATCCTCAATCATTTGTAAGAGCGGTGGCATACTCTCCCGAGTCGTGCCTGAAAATAGGCAGGACTGTTGCCTAGTGCACTTACCCGGTTACCAAAAGCAAAAAAATAAATAAATAGACCTTCTCAGCTCCTCTATATATAGTAACATGTCATCCACATAAAGGGTGACTTTATGTTCCATTTTCATTTTCCCCCTTACCCCACTATATCGGGGTGTTTCCTAATACCTGCCACCAGTGGCTCCAATGTGAGTGCAAATAAAAGAGGGGAGAGGGGGCACTCCTGCCGAGTTCCCCTAATAAGTGACAATCTCTCTGACAAGGAACTGTTCACCAGGATCTGTGCCATTGGTAATTCATACATGGCCCTAATCATTCCCACAAATTCTTCACCCAGACCAAACCGGATCAGTACCTCGAACAAATATTCCTATTCTATCCTGTTGAATGCTTTCTCGGCGTCCATGGAGATCATATACGTGGGTCCATGGCACCGAGAAGCTCCCCCACATTCAGCAGTTTGCGCGCGTTATGTAGGAGAATCTACCCTGAATGAACCTGGTGTGGTCTGGGTGTATCAGTTCTGGAAGAATCTTATCCAGCCTCCCCACCAAAACTTTCATTAGGATTTTAAGATCACAATTTAAAAGTGAAATTGGCCTATATGAGGCACATTCTAATGGATCCCTGCCAGGTTTAGGAATGACACAGATAATTGCATCCCTCCATGAGGAAGGTAGGCTCCCACCTTCACCCCTTGCCTCTTGTAGTGTCTCCCACAGGGGTCCACCACTTGAGCCATCATGGTCTTGTAATATTCAGCCAGAAATCCATCAGGTCCGCTGACCTTCCAGCTTTTTAATGTATTTATAGCCCTCCGTATTTCTTCCTTGGTAATTTCAGAGTCCAATGTATTTTTTTGTATCTTCGATAGTCTTGGCAGCTTCACTCTGTCGAGAAACACCTTTTTCAGATCCAGTGTGCCCTGACACTCTGCCATGTATAACCTTTGGTAAAACCATCTAAATTTCTCCCATATATGATTCTTTCCTTCACTGTGTTCCCCTGCTCATCTCGGATACCCACCACCAGATTAGATCCCCGCCCTCCACGAATCAAATTCACCAACATGGGACCAGGCTTATTTCCCCACTCAAAAAATTGCTTCTTGAGGAACAGCCAGGATTTGAGGGCCTCCCCCAATAGTAGTGTATTTAGTGTCTCCCTAGCCACTAGCAATTGTTGTGGTGCCACTCTCTTCTCACCCACTGCCACCCTCCTTTCTAGATCCATTAGCCTAGTTTCCAGATTTGTTCATTTCTCCCTGACCCTCTTTTTATGCTGGGCTACATAGCTTATGATGACTCCTCGCATATAGGCCTTCCCTGCATCCCATAAGATGGCCCTACTAGGGGTAGATTCCTTATTTGCCTACATATATTGTTCCCACTGCTCCTGCAGATGTTTTTTAAATTCTGGATTGCCCAATTGATACTGTAGTTAGGGAATTTCCATGGGGGTGGCCCTTCATGCACCTCCTTTATTTTCAGAATCAGGACAACCATGGCATGATCAGATATCTGGATGGAGCTGTGCTTGACCTGTACTAGATTAAAAACACAGCTACAGGGTATAAATATATAATCTATACAGGACCAGGATTTGTGGGGATGGGAATAAAATGCATACTCTCTGAGACTTGGGTCAGCTGTACTCCAGCTGTCAATTAAGTCCAGATCGTTCATTCCCATCAGCCAATTCTAAACGGCACCCCTCCCCTTTCCCTTTTTCTCTGAATGGTCCAATACTGGATCCATGATGCTGTTTACATACTCTCCCAACACCAGTCCCCGGAACTGTTCCCTCATAATAATGTCCAGCATTCCTTGACAGAAAGTAGGGTCAAAGACTACTGGTGCATAAATACTTCTGTATGTAACCCACTCCCAGTATAGCTCTCCTTCCACAAACACATATCTTCCTTCCGCAGGGTTGGCCACCACTTGACTGACCTGAAAAGGGAGTCTTTTGTGTTATTAACACTGCCACTCCTCGCTTATGCGAGTTATAAGAAGCCACATAACAGTTTCCCTGACCATCCCCTGGTCCAACTTAGCATGCTCATTGCCCAAGTGGGTTTCCTGTAACATCGCCACCTGTGCACACTGTCTCTTTAAGGTAGTGAGCAGACCTGTTCATTTGACCAGAGAAGAAATCCCTCTGACATTCCATGTAACCATCATTAGATTTTTTTGTTAGAGTCATAGCATCTGTTCAGATGTTTCACTTACAGATCTCTTATTGCCAAATATTCTCCACTGATCCCCCTCCAGAAGACCCACAAGAACATTATGGTTGCCATGTTTCTAAAAACCCAAACTGTGAAAAAAATCAGAACTACAAAGTGTCCAACACACAAGAACTTGTAAAACCATAAATATAACAGTGAACAATAACCCCCAGTCCTCCACCACAACCCCAATCCTCCTCCTCCCTGTGTATTGCTCCTGCAAATGCTGTAACCTCAGTTGCAGTTCCAGCAAAGAATTACTCATATTCCCCAATAGTAGAAGCGTTTCTCCACCCCATCTCTCTCCTCGCTACTTTTAGAATCTCAATTCATTTTATTTGTAGAAAAACATAATACTTACTATTATGCTAGCTAGAAATGCCAGCTTCTTCAATCTATTGCACCTTATACCTTAATTCAGCTTTTAACACGCTGTGGACCCTCAGCACTATCCTGGAGGCCTATCCCTCCACGCTGTCTATGCTCCCAAAAGCTTTGGTGTTCCTGGCTTCCCCATATCAACATATCCGGACACAACCCTCTTGCCCTTTCCCCCCTCAGTCAGGTTCTTTCTGCTTTCTCACACAGTTATCCCTTGTTTCAAATACATACTGGGCCTTTTGTGACACGCACACCCCCTGCTCTTCCCCTCTAGCCAAGTCAAGCCGATGAATCCCCATTAACCAACCATTTATATACATCAAGCTTAATATTTATTGCTTCTGCTGATTTGTAATTAGTTCAATCAAAGGAGACCCAGCAGTCCCAGTGGCAGCCTTGTCTGGGCGAAGGTTGGAGCAGTGCAAAACAAAAACACACGCAACGCTCCCCCCTCCTCTCCCAGTCAGATTACCTCATGTAACGAGGCCATGTTAGTCGATAATGCTGTTCTCCAGGGCCTTCTTCCATTACATGGGGGTGCGGTCAAAAATAGTTCCATGAAGAGGACATAACGCCCCCCCATGGACCCGTTGAACCATCGGTCAGTGACAACTGCCACACACAAAGTTCAGCATGTCTCAGTCCAGTGTCTTTACTAGCGGGCAGTCTATGTTAGGGCATGAGCCCAAGTAGCCCCAAGTAGTAGCACAGAAAGGGAAGTCCAGTAACACCATTGCACCAGTAGCTCACAGCCTAAGTCCACAGTTTTAAACACAGGCCATGGTTCTCTGCTGCAGCTAATCTCAGCCAAGCATCCTTATGAGTTCTTTAACAAAGCTTGTGGCCTTTGGGACCTCCCAGAAGGAGTATGTTGCTTCCTCATGCTTTATCTTGAGGGTCACCAGGTACAGCAAGAAACATTCCCTCTTACTTTTTCTTAGCTGTGCCATTATCGGGTCGAACATGCACCATTTCTTCAGCAGGCACTTTGAATAATTCTGTGACAGGTATAACCTTTTCCCATCAAATTGCAGGCTGTTTGCTGCTCTATATGCATTCAGCACTGCCTCTTTATCTTGGAAACTATGGAATCACATGATGATCTGCCTGGGCAGTTGGTCATTGCTGGGCCTCAGCATTACCACTTTGTGAGCTCTTTCCAACTTGTAGCTCCCATTTTTTGGTGATAGGCCCTACAGCTCCAGGAGTATTTTAGCACAAAACTCCAGAACATCCGTACCCTTGTTGCCCTCAGGTAGGCCCCTCAATCTCAGATTTAACCATCTATGGTAGTTCTCTTGGTAGTCGAAGAGCTCTTTAAACTCTTTGAGCTCTTTTTTTTAATGCTGCCATTTGCTCAGGAACTGGTCCCACAGTGTCTTCCAAATCCGAGATCTGTTGTTCCACGTCAGTCAAGCAGGTGGTTTGAGTAGCATGTAGATTGACCAACTCCTGTAGCCTATGGTTGAATTTATTCTCAGTTTGGTTGAGTTTCAGTGTCAGAGCCACCAGTACCTGGTCTGTAACTTCCTGGCCCAGAGCACTGACTTCTGCAGTTGATAGTGAAACTGGCCCTGCGCTCTTCACAAGGGTCATCAGCAGTTGCTTTTGTTGTTGTTTTGATGCTGCCCAAAGGTTCTCAGATGGATTCTGTACTAAATACTCATCCATCTTAGCAACTGCAAGGTGTTAGCTTATAGTAGAACCAAATATTATGAGATTCCGATGATTTTATAACTTTATAATTATTGTGAGAAGCGGCCCCAAGTAAAAACGTGTTTTCACTCCTCCATGCTCCTTAGCACCCCCATGTCCTTAAGTTTAGGGAAAAGCTGAAGGAACTTATGGGAATAGCCCAGAGCAACCTGGCAGCCACCCAGCAGAAGCAAAAGGTATGGTATGACCGCAGAGCCAGAACTCGTTCGTACACTGAGGGTCAGGAAGTCATGGTCCTAATCCCGGTCCAGATGAATAAGCTGCAGGCCGAGTGGCCAGGACCATACAAGGTAGTCAGAGAGGTGAATGATGTAAACTGCATTGTAGAATTGCCTGACAGGAGATATACCCATTGAATGTACCATGTCAACATGATGAAGCCATATGCAAATAGGACTGACATGGCATTTGCAGTGTGTAGTCCTGGGAAGGGAACAGATGAGGAAGACCCCCTTCTGGACTTGTTTGAGGAAAACAAGTGGGAGTCCTCTGTGGAGGCAATCAAACTGTCACCCCAGTTGACCCAGAACAGACCCAGGAAGTAAGGGAGGTTTTAGCAGATTTTGCCTCTTTGTTTAATGCCAAACCTGGACTAACCCCCTTAGCGATGCATGATGTAGACACGGGGGCGCAAGTGCCCATACAGCAGACAGCATACTGGGTGCCTGAGGCTGTCCTAAAGGACATTAGGAGGGAGGTGGAGGAAATGCTGGATTTATGGGGTAATCCAGAAATCCCACAGCCCCTGGGCCTCACCTGTAGTCCTCGTTCCCAAGCCAGATGGCTCTACTCATTTTTGTGAGGACTATCATGGACTCAACGCAGTCATGAAGTCCGATGCCCACTCAATGCCATGGACAGATGAACTACTGGATAAGTTGGGAGGGCAACCTACCTCACCACCATTGACCTCATGAAAGGGTATTGGCAGGTGGAATTAACTGCCAGAGCTAGGGAGAGGTCAGCCTTCATCACTCAGATAGGAGTATTTGAGTTCAAGGTAATGCATTTTGGAATGAAGAACGCTCCTGCCACCTTCCAAAGGTTGGTGAACCAGGTGTTACATGGTACTGAAAAGTACATATATGGCATACCTGGATGATATTGCCATCTTCAGTGCCAGTTGGAAGGAACACCTGTCCCACCTTAAGGAAGTGTTGGGCAGGATACAGAGGGCTGGGCTCACTGTCAAGCTGAAAAGGTGCCAGGTGGCCATGGCGGAGGTGGCATACCTAGGGCATGTAGTAGGGTGGGGACAGCTCCATCCTAATTAAGCCAAGGCTGAGGCAATAGAGGCATGGCCCAGACCTGAAACACAGAAGCAGGTTCAGCGTTTTCTAGGCACCGCAGGGTACAATTGATAGTCTGTACCAAACTACAGTGCACTGGCAGTTCCCATATCTGATCTGCTAAAGTAAAGAATGCCAAAAAGTGTGAACTGGGACCCAGCCTGTGAACAAGCATTTACACAGCTACAGGAGGCACTGAGCGGTGCTCCTGTGTTGGCCAGTTCAGACTACAGTAAGCCATTTGTAGTCCAGACAGATGCCTCAGATGTGGGTATGGGGACAGTACTTAGCCAGGCTTCTAACCAAGGGAAAGATCACCCAATAGTGTACCTCAGTAAGAAATTATTTCCCAGGGAGCAGGCTTATTCTACAATGGAGAAGGAGTGCCTGGCACTGGTGTGGGCACTGAAGAAATTAGAGCTATACCTATATGGGAGGTACTTTGTGGTACAGACGGATCATAACCCCGTGGTTTGGCTGGCACAAATGGGTAAGACAAATGGTAGCCTTCTAAGATGGAGCCTTACATTACAGGGATACGATATGACCATTATCCATAGGGCTTGATCGGTAAATGCAAATACAGACTGTTTATCATGTCAGTTACAGCAGTGAACTGAATTTGGGAAACTCATCCCATGCCTAGGAATAGATTCCCCCAAATTCAGTCTAGGAGGGAGGGGTGTTGCAATAGCCAACTGCCTATTATTATTTGTATTATAGTTTTGCTATAAATATATGTTTCTTTTTGAATTTCTATTTGTGAAACATGGCAGTCAGCACAAGGCATCATGGGACATTAGATTTGTTTTAAAAAGAAAAAAATGTTCTGCCCTCTTGCTGACCTAAGAGGGCCCAGCTGGCTTGTAGAAAATCTAACACTTATCTGCCAAACTTCCTGAGACTGTTATAAAAATCAGGTTATAACAAGCCACTGCTTTGAACCTAGGCAACCGGTTGTAAAATATTACATTTTATGACATACCAAGAAGGAAGCCGTTTCAGATAAACCTCTGTGAAAATTCAACCTACAGTAATATGAGAAGTGTTTCCAGGATGTTTCTCTGGAAGATCAAAAGGATATTGTAACCTGCCATAAAACCATATTCTGATGAAGACAGCCTGTCTTGTTATAATTAAAGATATTGCTGTATTTGCAGATTCCAACGAAGTAGTAATCTGACCTGTTCTGCCTATGCAGTTGCATGTTACAAATTAAGTATGTAGAACTGAGTGTGACCTCATGCTAGCAACCCAGTCACATCATAGGATGGGAGGGACATTCTGGCCTCTCTGATATTGGTGAAGCTGGCTGAAAGGACTGACACTTTGTTCTGGACTTCTAAGGGACACTTTGTTCCTGGACTCAAGAGACCACTTCTTCCAAGACTGGTAATTAGAGTTGTGCTAAACTGGAAAATTTCACCTTAAAATAATATTTTGCTTCATTTCACATTCATAAAATTTTCCCTAAAGCAAAACATAATTTCACCTCAGATGGTGATTTCACATAATGCCGAATTTCACCAATTTCGCCAATATTTTTCAATTTTGCTTGCGAATTTACAATGCGTTGTGGATAAATAGCTGAAATATCACATGCAGGCTGTTTCCTGCACAGGATATTGTCTGTTGAGTTGGAGAGCAGTTCAGTGTGGTACATCACAGCCAATAAACCCTTCAAAAAACTCTTTATTTGTTAATTTTGAGAGCTAATTGCTCCCAAAATCTACATTTTGTTCCTTGTGCTGCTAGTGAACATTTTTTGTTTTGGTATCTTTGGATAACACTTAGTTAAACTTAGTATTTTCAGTTTCCTCTGTATCTGTGTCTGTGAAGAAGTTGAGTGGGGGAAGAACCACTGTGTGTGTGTGTGTGTGTGTGTGTGTGTGTGTGTGTGTGAGAGAAAACAGAGCAGGCTAGTTCCTTATATTTGACATATTTCTCACAAGTTATGAGTGAGTTTCTGTTCTTTCTTTTAAGTCTTAATATTTTGTTGGTGTGCTACTTATTTGTAATATTTTTCTTACATATTGACCTTTTTGGGCAACTGTATCTGAACAGTTACTCATTCTGAGTAGTTCTGTTCCTGTTTCCCTTTGTTTAATCACTGTTCTGCTTTACTTTAGTATTGGAAGTATTCATGGGCATTGAACATTTGCCCATATCTAGGTATACTGCATTGTTGAATTGCTCACAGAAATTAACAGTGTGATCCAGCCTCTGCATTGTAGCATTCCTCCCTGTTGCACCACTGGTGCTTACTACCTGACCAGTACTATACAAAAAACTACATAGTTTTCAAGAGAGTGGTGGTCCCTGCAAGATTGTTGGAGGTGACTTTGTTTATTCATTTCAAATCTTGTTGTCCCTTCCATCTGATATATCTATAAGCCAAAACTGTATTTAGTAAGTACTAACACATTGCAGTATTTGCTTTCTCCAAACACCACTTATCCGGACCATAGATCATATTGTGACCATAAGGTGTTCTGTGCAGTTGGTTTACAATTTAGTTTGCATGAACCTACCTGTACCTACCTGGTTATTATCAAGTTGTGTAATGACCATTCCATTTAAAAACTGACATTTTATTAAGAACTACTTAAGTATTTTTTCAGTGTTACTGGACATCCTTGTGGTGGTGTTCTCTGTCAGTTTGGTATTTAAAGTTCCTTACTTCTGTCCTCCTGTTACCCCATGTTACTTGATTCATGCTTGTGCAATTGAAAATATAAAATCATGTTTTAACACTCTAATAGGCTACAGTAGCAGTTGTAGGTAGTTGTATAGACTACAGTGTTGCTACCTGTTCTGATTTCTGTTTGCCCTTTGCAGATAGTACTGCAGGTGTTAAATCACACTCATTCAACAGTGGGAGAAGCTTCAGTTTAAGGTCCAGGAGATGGTGGACACCATATAACAGAATGACACCAGATTTCTGTCTCAATTTACTGTAACATTTTTTGGGAAACATTTCTGGACTTCTAGGGCATGTTAGGCAGTGGCAGCACCAAGATTAGGCCTGAAAACCATTGTAAACAGTGCAGAAAACAGTAGATTTTGGTTCTGGTGGTGGATGTGAACCATTTAACAGCATGACTGACACCAGATGTATGTCTCAATTTACTGTAATATTTTGGGGAAACATTTCTGGACTTCTGGGGCATGTTCAGCAGTGGCAGGACCAATATTAGGTCTGTAATCCTTTGTAAACAGTGGCAGAAGCTTCAGTTTGAGGTCCAGTAGATGGGAGAACATCATATAACAGCATGACTGACACCAGATTTCTGTCTCAATTTACTATACCATTATTTGGGAAACATTTCTGGACTTCTAGGGCATGTTAGCAGTGGCAGCACCAGATGTGTTATATCTTTGAATGTTGCACACAACAATAAGTGATGCAACATCACATAGCATTGTGAAGCAATTTTCTTTAATAGGCACAATACTTGACATTTGTGGAAAGGAGGAGGAAACATGTTAAAGAGCAGGTGACATCTTCAACATAACTTTTACAAAACATAACACTGACCAACAATTCAGTTGCATTCCACATATATGGAGTTTGCAAAGGAAAGGCTGGCATCTGTTGAAGGCTGTTGGCCATCAGAGTCTTGTGCACAGAGTCTGTATTTTTTTAATTCAAATACCTCATGTGAGTTGCTTCAACTCAAAGTAAGAAATATTTTTATTTTTTTATTTATTTTATTAGAATTTTGCTAACCGGTAGGACCACTGAGACAATTGCAGTCCCTTTTTCAGGGTTGATCCAGGAAAGCACAGTGCAAAAATACAAAGTAGTACAAAAGAATAATACATAGCCATTGAGTATGGACATGGAGTACATAACAATTGTTAAGCAACTAAATGTAGAACAAGGAGCAGAGTCCCAGAACGCTAGTCAAGCACTGACATTATAAGATGTCCAGGTGTAAAACAATGATTATAAATATTAGTTCTGAGTACAGTAACAGCTCAGCACAGATTGAAGAAGGTAATTTGTCACATAAAGGCAAGAGTAGAAGGTGAAAGTAAAACAGTACCCAGACATGATAAAGGCTCATGAAGGGAGAGGAGGGGAAAGGAGGAAAGTACTCACCACAGCACATATCCTTAAAATGTTCTTTATTCCAGTGTGGCAAGTAAGCAAGTAAACAATTAAAAAATGCTCCCATATAACTAAGATAAAAATACCCGCTCCCTCAATGCACCGTACTTCATGATACATCAAAGGTTATGTCACACCTGACACATTTCACACATACGTGCTTTCACACACAAAGCACACATGTGAAAAATGTGATCATCAGGTGTAATGTAACATATAAGGAATGATGGTGTCTTGGGGAGTGGGCATTTTTATCTTAGTTATATGGAAGCAAATTTACATTGTTTACTTGCCACACTCGAGACTCGAATAAAGAATGAGCACTTTATGGGCATGTGCTGTGATAAGTACTTCTAACTTTGAGCTGAAGCAACTCACATGAGGTATTTGAATAAAAATACGACTCTGTGCACAAGGCCCAGATGCCGACAGCCTTCAGCAAGAGTCAGCCTTTCATTTGCGATCTCCACATGTATGGAATGCAACTGCATTACACATCATTATGTTGTTAAAAGTAATCTTGTAGGTGTAACTAGCTCTAAGAAGTAACACACACCACAAATAATAAGGGAATAAGGTGTTTATTAGGGATGGGGTACACAGACACAGTACAGAATAAGCACAGCAAATGACAGGCAGGATCAGGAGGACAAGGCTAATACAACAATGAGTGGGGAGAAGTAATAGAGAGAACAAGAAAAGGGACTGAATTATATAGGGAGCATAAGACAGTAACAAACATAACAGCAATAGTCAAACAAACATACAAAATAAAGAAACAAGAGGACTTAAGGATGTAGATTAAAGAGGAGAGAACAGATTTTGTTGTCGTTTTTATTTTTTTTTTAGCGGGAACATACAAACAACAGAATAGAGGACAGAAAAATGAAAACAAAACAGACAAATTAATTTGTGCTGCCACATTTACTGCCAGTAGGGCTGCCATGTAGTTCAGACAGGATGCCCATGATTTTTGTCGACATCACCCTGGAGTTTAGCAATCTCCCTGGGCATCATTAGATTTCTGTCTGAAATCATTTAACTCCTGTCTAAGATGGTGTACTTCTGACAGGACAGCTGATAAGTCCACATGTGTCACTGCTGGTGGGGTGGGGGCTGTCTGTGCTGCTGGCTGTGGATGGGGGGGCCCTGGCAGGGTCTTGATGCTACTGCAGACTGTTGCTGTTGTCTGGTCTGGCAAGCCCAGCGAGGATGCTTAACAGGTCCAGCCATGCCTCCCTCCTGCTCACACCCTTCGAGTGCTCACACCCTCACTGCTCCCCACAGCTGCAGTTGATGCTGCTGCCACCTCCTGCAGTTTGAGGTCCCACTGAAGCAGGTGGTATGCACCATGTGGCTCTGCTGACCACTTGTCCCAAAGTGGGAACCAGACTTTCCACGATGAACTTCCTGCCCACACAGATTTCAGTTGACCACTGGGTCACCTGCAAAACTTGCATAAAGCAAATCCCAGACATGAGAACTTCAGGGATGATGGGGCTATGGGGGGTGGCAGATGATACCCCAGGCACTGACTCCTCCTGCTGCTTGGGACAGGGCACAGTCTCCTGCTGCCGAGGTGGAGGAATAGTATCCTGGTGCTGGGGAGGGAGCACTGTCTCTTGCTGTTGCTGCAGTGGAGGTTCCATGGTCACCTCCTGCTGCTGGGGAGGGGGCATAGTTGTTTGCTGCTGGGTGCTGGTGCTAGAGCCAACAGCCTCCTGCCACTGTGGCATTTCATTTTTAATGGACATCTGAAATGCATGTACGGGTGACCCACTGCCTCTACCCTTTTCCTCTCTGCCCACCAACACCACCAATTCAAACAAAACAAAAAAAAAGGAAGAAGAAACATATATAAAGACTCTGAGAGAGAGAGAGAGAGAGAGAGAGAGTCAGGGGGGATCACACACAAACACAGTCCACAGGTACTAATATATGAAATAGTACAAAGACAAACAAGAAAAAGTTAGAAAACAATAGCACAAATTAAGTAGTTTACATAGAAAAGTGTACTCTGCAGTCAGAGGGAGTCTAGATGCTGCCAGCTTCATCAAGATATGTAGCACAGAAAATTAACCAATCACTTCCTGCCTGTTTAGACTCAACCATGTGACCACCAGCAGAGAGAAAAGCCCAATTTCACCTAATTTCACCTTATAGAAGCACAAGGTGACATTCAAGGCAAAATTGGGTGGTGAAATTTCAATGAAAGGCCATAATTACACGAAATGTTTCACTGGGCGAAACTGGCAATTTCAACATAATTTTGCAGGTGAAATAAAATTTTGCTGCATCTGTACTGGTAATTCAAGTGTGAGCCTTTGCCAACTGAAAACTAAGTTAGAATTGGCTATTCAGTTGCAAGGCACTTTCATTTGAAGTTTTCCATTTCTTAATATATATATGTTCTGTTTTACGTACTATATTTATTTACCATCTTTAATTTTAGTAAATTTTGTTTTCATTAAACCTGCCTGAGACATTTTTCATTTTGAGTGTGAATAGTGGAACAGTATTGATCATTCTGACATGACTGTTAAATTGCTCAGTGTGTCACCATATGCAGCCATGCCAACAAAGATCTGTGTAAAGATCCAGCAAGGTAAGAAAATACTTGAGTCTCAATCTAAGTCAGCAGGGGGTTGTGAACCAGGTTGGTTGCATGCCCACTGGGTCAATATGTGTGCTGCTTTCCCAAAGACAGTGTCATATTTGGACCTGTTACCTTGACATGCTAGCTAAGAAGGAAGGGTTCATATTTGACCCTAGGACTGAGACTGGTAGTTTGCTCGACCCAAAACAAACAGGAGGGTGCCCTGTTTGTCCCCTGATCACAAATTGTACTTCAGGGTTGGGCTCGGGAGCAGAGGGCCTGTTCCACAGAGTGTATTTGTGACAACGCTTGCTATATGAATAGCACCCTGTGGGATGAACAAGGTGAAATTGGTATTTCTATTCAGTTGAATGTCTACAACTCAGAAACATTCAACATTTCTCACATGTGAGATTCTTTGTCCCTGAACTTTAGAGAGTAAAATACACACATCACAAATGTTATTCTGTTTGCACCACAAAGCCAGTATAGGTACAGTAGTCACTTTATAAGAGTGGCAACAACTCAAGAATGCACACTGCTTATCAGACTAGACATGTCCAGGGAAGTTTTTTTGCCAGAAGTGTCAGGAAAAAAAAGTAAAATAATAAACCTAGTAGACCAGGGAGGGGCTGTGGACATAGCCTAACAAGACTTTAGCAAGGCATTTGACACAGTCCCACACAAAAGATTAATAAACAAGTTAGCCAGCCTGGGAGTGGGTCCCAGGGTGGTAGCCTGGTTAAAAATTGACTGGACAACAGGACACAGAGGGTAATAGTAAATGGAGTCCACTACAAAGAAAGGGGGGTTACTAGTGGGGTACCAGAGGGTTCAGTAATGGGACTGGTCCTCTTTAATGTCTTTATAGGTGACATTGTGGAGGGACTGAAAGGAAAAGTATGCCTCTTTGCAGACAACACAAAGATCTGCAACAGGGTTGATACACAAGGGGTGGAAAAGATGAGAAGGGACTTGGAAAGGTTAGAGGAATGGTCAAAGGTATGGCAGCTAGATTCAATGCAAAGAAGTGCAAAGTAATGCACCTCAGAAACAAAACATAGGAGAAAAGTACACAATGGGGGCGAGGTACTAACAACAACAAAATGGAAAGGGACCTGGGGTAATCATATCAGATGACCTAAAGGTAGGCAAGCAATGTGAGTAGGCAGTAAGGAAGGCTGAGGGATACTGGAATGCATAGAGAGAGGCATCACCAGTAGAAAACAGGACGTTGTTATCCCTCTGTACAGACAGTTGGTGAGACCTTATCTGAGCAATACATGCAGTTCTGGAGACCCCATCTCCACAAGGACATGGACAGGATGGAGGCAGTCCAGAGGAGGGCAACTAAAATGGTGCAGGGTCTGCATCAGAAGCCATATAAAGAGAGATTAAAGGAACTTAATATGTATATCTTCAAGTAAAGGAGGGAGGGGGTATGATAGAAACTTTCAAGTACCTAAACGGAATCAACAAAATCTAAGAGGGTAGCATCTTTCACAAAAAGAGACGAGCAAGAACAAGGGAGGCTCAATTTGAAGATAGAGAGGGGACAGCTCAGGGGCAGTGTGAGGAAGTATGTTTTCCTGGAGAGGGTGGTGGACACATGAAATGACCTTTCTGTTGGGGTTGTGAGATCAAACACACTGGGGGATTCCAAGAATGCATGGAACAGACAAGGCAATTCTGGAGAGGGGGTAGGAGGAAATAGGCTGCTGGTTAACTAGGATCTGCAGCTTATCCAATTGGTAGGGAAATGGGCAGACTAGGTGGGCCAAGTGGTCCTTATCTGCTGTCAAAGTTTACATTTCTGTGTTTCTAAGCATAAACCCAGGCTTGAACCTTTACCACCTGAAATGGCAGGCTGTTCAAAGGTAACCTAAGACCATTGCATCTAATACTACAGGAAGTAATTCATTTCACAATGGAGAGTTTTACCATGAGTAAAACAGGCATTCAATTATAAAGTATGATCCTGTGAAAAGAAACAGTAATCTTTATTCATGTTTCAGAAAATGATTTAAACAAGCACTACCACTACAGAGTAGCCAACAACTGTTATCTTTTTACGACTGCATAGGCGGAGCTCCTCAGGCATTTTGATCAGTGGTAGGAGAAAAGGGTCTGTGAATAGAACGCGACCCTGTGTTCTCCTACAGTGATGCACCAACATATGTACCAGTGCTGACTCCATTAGCTCCTGTCCTTTAGCGATGGAGCTCCCTCCACTGGAACAGTCGCCCATCCCCACGGCCACATTACTTTAGTTCCACACTTCAGTCAGAACTGTGCATGTGTGAGTATCACATATGCCCAGTTCCATTGCTACATGCCATCTTGCAAATGGAAAATTACCACCGCTCAACAGCTGTGCCATCTGCGCCAAAACCACCACTGCCACTCTAAAAGCCACCGTGGCTCCGATAACCATGCCCCACCACCACTGCAGGTAAAAGCTCCACGCAGCCTTATCAGCTCTGACCAGAGTTTGTTTTATTAATGTGATTGAAACTGTGATTATTCTGGGCAACTTGTTACTGCTTCTGTTGCCAGGCCTTTTTTTTTATTCATTTATTTGGAATTTGCATCATATAGATGGCAGGATGACCCTGTGAAATTCAGTATCTCATTTCCGTGGGGGTCCCTTTGTACAGCAGGGTACAAAAAGTGCTTAATTTATAGTGCAGTACAAAAATATACTGAAGTGCTCATTCTTTTTCTGTGTGGTTGTCTTCCTGCCAACCCCATTCTTCATCTTCGGGACCATCTGCAACCATCTAACCCCATCTTCCACCACCTAGACAGCATCTACCTCCGCTCACAGTTTGTTCCTTTCAGTGTCATATAGTTTTCATTAGGCCATTCTCCCCTGGCAACATCACAGTATCCAGTGTCAGGGGATGAGCTGTGTGGTGTGCAGTTCAAGTGTACTGGAAAGCTGTAATATAAACAGAGGCTGACTTTTTATTCCCCCCTGTAGTTCACTCTTCCACCATCCCATAGCATCTGCCTAGTCTTAATGCATCTCACAGGCAAGCAGCTTCCTCATAGGTGGAAGGTGAACCTTACAGAGTCCTACCACAGAGCTCGCTGCTGCTAAGAAAATATACCAACACTCCCAATTGAGAGTGCGCAGTCATCAACCCTCCCAGTCAAGGACACACAGTCACCGGCAACACTCCTCGATCTCTGAACACCCATTTGCCATCATCCCATGTTCACACATGAAACTGGATTCCTGGCACAGAAACACAATACAGATTTGCTGGGCAACCTCACAGTGCCTCGCAAATGATAATTTAAAAGGCAAATATAGTGTATGTTAAACCCCCATTATGCATGGAATTCCATGCCTGGAATATGCTTGTTGTGCTGCAGTAGCAACATCATTATGTAATTGTGTTGTAGTAGTGGTGTCACTACTGCAGCACAACAACTTAGGATGTTATCACACAGCTGGTTTCCTCTAGCCAGTCAAGCTGGAAGCTTTTTTTTAACTTAAACATACAGAAAAAGCTGCAGCATATTCATTCAGTATTTGAACCCACTGCCAACCCTCAAGTGCTTTTCACAACCCCAGTTCACTGAAAGGAAGCAGAGTGTCCGAAATAGGTATGGATGCCCATACACTATAGAGGATAATGTATGGGCAACTATACACAACAAGACTGTGTTTCCATCAAAGGGTTGAGATAACAGCATATGGATCTTGAGTGCAAAACATGAATGGTCCATGCTGCCATTTCAACCCCAAGATGGAAATACATGCCAAGTTGTGTGTGGTTGTCCATTTTTAATTTTATATAGTATATGATTTTGTACACAGAAATCACAGAAATTTTACATCCCTAAATAAAAACAAAAGAAAACACAAAAAAACTTGCCATTTCTTTGTTCTGTTTTCTGATTGAAATAAAAGTTATGGACTTTTACAAGTTAAAAGGTACAAATTTGGGCACTGGGTGGTTAGTAATCAGCTAGGTGTTAGGTGAATGAGGAATATAAAAGTTTATAACCTTTGAACTGTGCTGAACAACTGCTTGAGATGCACACAACAGCATCTCAGAATGTGCACAACAGTTTAGAATGTGCTCAACAAGGTTTTGGAGCAGGCTGATTTTTATACAGAACAAGGCCAACCACTATACTATATAAGTTGCAAAAACTTTGTTAATGCTCCAGTTAGGGTCAAAGCAACCAAAAGCGGAAATGAGGCATTAGGAACTTCCCAAGGCACACCCCACACCTGCTGTCCTGCCTGGTTTGGGAGGGTGGGTGTTAGGTTGAAAATCCTAATGCCTCATTTCCCAACTTTGTCACCTTGACCCTAACTAGAGTATTAACAAAGTTTTTGCAACTTATTTCCTTACTTTTGAGATAGTATAATAGTATCCTTATTTTACTGTGTCCCATCCTCAGTAGATGCTTATATATGTAGCTGTGAGCACAGGGCTCTTTCAGGCCCTATGCTCCATTTATGGACAACAGTGACCAAATTGTCAGCACAGCCATCTTATTACCCCACCTCATGTACCTGGTACAGAAAATGTTCAAATCCCAACCAAAACGTAATTCGGTGCAACTGAAACACCATTTCATACCACAGGTGTGAAGACACAGTTTGGGTAGGATTTGAAACATGACAGCTGTGACATTCATGAGGTGGGGTAATAAGAAGGCTATGTTGAAAGTCTGGGGTCAAAATATTTAAAATTTTTAAAGTTATGAGCGTGTGTGTCGAAATTGCAAACAAATGGTCAAAACTTTGGCATTCTTTTCATATTTGACCTAAATTTTCAACATAGCCTTCTTATAACCCCACCTCACAAACAAGAGCAAAAACAATTTCCAAATCCTGCCTAAAAGGTGAATTTGCCAAGTGACTGTAATCACCTTCGGGTGGGAGTTGCTATAATTTATTTATTTATATTTATTATTTATTTAAATGGCAAGACTAGTGGGCCAAGTGGTCCTTATCTGCCTCAAAAGTCTATGTTTCTATGTTTCTATTTAATAAATCTGATGAAGTTTATTGGTTCTAGGTGAAATGTCATTATGTGAGCACCATGCTAAGTCATGACATGACTGCAACAGGTTTGAGGTTTGTCTGAGAGATGGTGGAATAAAAGTATAACTTTACTCTATATTTGAGAGAGGTGACTTTATTTGTGGGTGCTTTGCTACTTTTTGTTTTTGAACTGTGCTTATTTAGCAAAGCTATAGCACAACTTCACTCCTGGTGCTCTATTCAATTGTCTTTTTTATTATTTATTTAAAGAGATTTACCATGAAATACATACTGAGCCATACAGCTCATTTCCAGATCTGTCCTGGAGAAAGGGGAAGAGGATAAATTACAAATAATGAGTAAAAAATAGTAATATGATAAAGCAATAGGACACAGCAATGTTCAGCAACACACATAATGTATTAGCATAATAACAATAAAACTGAATTACAACAGGAGTGTGAAGTACCAGGCACTCAAGGCAATTAATGAGGAGAGGGTAAGGGGAGGAGACTGGAGATGGTAGATGGGGATAAGGAAGAGGAGGGGAAGGAGATAGGGAGGTAAAGATAGGAGGGGGAGAGAGAAAGGGAGGGTTTAGATGGGGAGAGGATGAGGGCAAGGTTAGAATACATTAGAACTGTGACAAGGAGGTGCAGAGAGGTGCATGCACTAAGCGGGACAGTAAGAGTGTAGGGAAGAGGAATGTGAGACATGCCATAGGGGCTATAGGCATTTGCAGGAGGGAGGTGGTGGGCTTGGAGACAGGAGGAAAGAGAGCATTTGGAGGAGCAGAGTGAATTGATAAGGGAAGAGAGTTCCAGATACTAGGAAAACAGAAAGATAAAGCATTCTCTCAAGCAAGGGAGTTACAAAAATGGAAAAGTAGGGAGTGATAACCAGAGTTATGGAGAGAGTAAGAGGAAAGAGGCATGGGGAGAGGAGTGAGCTGAGATAAGAGGGGAGAGAAGCCAGCCAGAATTTAGTGATGCAGGAAGTGCAGGGTTAGGCAGCAATCTACCAAGGGGGAAGGAAAGCAGAGTACAGAGGACAATGGTGAGCATGGGGAGGGCAAGCCAGCAAAACAGCAGAAGGAGGGAAGAGGGGCAAGTCTAGCCAAGGTGGACTTAGGAGCAGCACAGTAGAAAATGTCACCATACTCAAACATGGGAAAGATCATCTTAGAGATGATATCTCAGTGAGCAGGTATAGGGATGCAGATTTTGTTCCTATAAAGGGTACCAAGCATGGAATGAAGTGTTTTGTGAATAGCATCTACATGCTTAGAGAAGCCAAGGTGCCAGTCCAGCCAGACACCAAGATATTAAATGAGGATACATCATCAATTGTACCCCATCAAGGGTGTGGAAGGTAGGGGTAGGAGGAGCCTAAACAGCCTTTGCCTAGTACCAAAGCACATGGAGACCATTTTCTTAGCATTTAGGGATAATTGATTTGACCTAAACATTTCCAAACATTGTCAAAATCAAGTTGAAGCCTGGATGTTAACACTGAAGGAGAAGACCAGATGCAAACAGGACTGTGTCATCTACATATATGGATGGAAGCAGAGGAGCAGGCTTAGGAAACGTCATTGAGGAATCATGGAGAAGAGCAATGGGCCAAGCACAGAGCCTCGGAACATCAGTGAGAATGGAATGGGACAGGGAATCTCCAGTTCTCGAGATTGAGATCTTCTATCCAGGTACAAGCAGAACCAGTTGATAGCTGAGTCAGTGAGTCCCACTGACTTAAGTGGTGCCATGGAGAAGAGGGTGGGATACAGTGTTGAAATCTTTCACTAGATTGACAAAGATGGCAGTAGTAAGAAGGCCATGGTCCATGTCAGTATAAATAGAGTCACATACATGTGATATCTCCTTACGCAGGAGACTCCTGTTTTTTGACTGAACTCCCTCCTTCCCTCCTGGGAAACAAAATCTCCTGCTTAAGTAAAATTCTGTCCAAAATATCCATGGTTTTTGGGAAGATAAAGACACATAAAAATTAAATCAGTGATGAACAATGTATCAGATAACTTTATATAACCAGTTGTTTATTCTTTTTAGTGCTTATTCTTGACAAAATGAAATACATTACATTTTTGTAATGACTTTTTTCTTATTTTTTTGATGCCATTTAAGGACAAACTCATGACATTATGGCATCTCCGTACTAGCAGGCCAATCTCCCTCCTAATTTGTTCCAAATCTCCCTCTTAAGCAGTTGGCAGGCGAGTCTCCTCCTAATTTGACCCAAATCTCCTCTTACGCAAGTTGACATATCACATGTATGGAGTCAGTAAGCCTGTGGAGAGAGGAGGTGATGGAGTGATGTTTGCGAAAGCCAGACAGGAAGGGGGTGAAGAAAGAGGAGGAGTCAAGGAAGGGGGAGAGTTGAGACAGAACTATGTGTTCTTGAAGTTTGGATAAGGTTAGAAGGAGAGACATTGGGCAGAAGTTACCAGAAGAGGAGTCACCACCTTTAGGTAGAGGGATGACAATTTAATTCTTCCACAGGTCCGGGACTATGGCAAGAGAAAATAATAGGTTAAAAAGGGAGGATGTAGGATTGGCAATGGCAGGTGCAGAGAAGTGCAGGAGCTTTGGATTAAGCCCAGGGATCCCACCTTTCTGGGGGTTGAGCGCTAGGAGGGAATTTAGAGAGGAACATGGGGTAACTGGCAGGAAAGAGAAGGAGATGCAGGGAGGACAAGGGGATGTAGGAAGTGGGGAGGTGGCTGGATAGCAGATAGGAGTGAGGAAGCACAGGTAATGAAAAAGGAATTGAAAGCAGAAGCAACAGAAGATGGGTTGGAAATGGTGGAGTCACCCACTTTGAGGATCGGAGAGGGGCTTGAGTAGGGGTAGAAGAGGGCATGGATAACTTTCAGAACTTAGAGGGGTGATTTAGATTGTTCTGGAAAGAGATGGAAAAGAACTCCGCCTTGGTTAGCCTGGTGGCCTTAGTACATGTATTCCTCAAGACACGGTACTTATTAAGATCCACCAGAGTGCCAGAGGATTTCTAAGACTCAAGCCAGGTCATGTGCACTGAGGCAGGCCAGTAGTTCAGCGGAGAGCCAAGGAGGTGGAACCTCTCACCCTGGTTTTCTGAAGAGGAGCATGATGATCCCATATTAATTGGAATTTAGAAAGGAAATATTGGAGGGCTGGGTTGATATTACTGCCCTTGGAGATAGGGGACCAGTCAGTGCAAAGCAGCTCAGCATGTAATGAGGATAGGTTCAATATACCTGAAGGACCTAAAAAGGATTATTTTTGGGGGGTCTCTGGGTTGGAGAAGTTTTTGCATGCAATATACCAAATTATTATTTTTTTTATTTTATTTTATTACATCTCGGAATTAAGACCTTTGAGCTGGAGGCTCATTTATAAAGGGTCCATGTCACAAAACTATTTGGTTATACAGGTGAAGCAGTAACACAAAAAGGTACAGTGGATACAGTGTTGGATGGCTACAACTGGGTTATACAGAGGAAGTGGTAACAAACAAAAGTACAATGGTTACAAAATTGGAAGGCTAGGTAGGACACAACAAGCAGGGTAATAAACTAACAGAATTATTGGTTAAAAGATAATGAATAAGTGCAAAGAAGCACTCAATTGTGCAGAGAAGTAACAACCCAGGGGGACATTGTCAGCATAGGTTGGGCAGATGTAGGTGGAGGTCACCAGGACTAAGTGCGGCAGTCACAGTCACTGAAGCTGGCTAGATGCATATTTGGAGAGAGTTTTTGAAGGGACCTATGGAGGAAGAGGATTGGATTTGTGCTGGGAAGTTGTCTCACTCAAACTGCCTTCACTATAGGTGTCACCCTGCCCTTAAGCCACCATTTCTGTCACTTATATTCTACTCTTATAAGGGACAATCCACCTCTGATTTACAGAGGTTTCATACAAGGCATACATAATGTTCTCTCTTGCATGCCCAAGGTCGCTTCTGGTGGTATCAGGATTACTGCCCACCGTAATTGTCCTCTCCTATCTCTCATGTAACATACCAGCTGGATACCCTGGGTCCCACTGCCATGAAGAATTCTCCTTGTATTCTCCAACCTTATACCAACTAGAACCTTGCTCCCTCTCCTAACCTGTCCTCTCCATATAACTCATCCTTCCAAATTAGGCATTTCCTCTACCACCCCTAGCATGCCCAAATACCTCAAATACAATTACAGATTCTACAAAGAAGCTTGGTGATGCTTCTGCACTTATGCTTGTCAGGAGACATAGAATCTAACCCTAGCCCCATTGGAATGCCAGGTCCACGGATGACTCCTCATGGTTTTCCACTAAGGCATGAAATTGCCCACATGAATATCAGAAGTTTACCAACAAACTTTCCTGAACTTGAAGCCTGGATAGCCCTGTACTGTCCGGACATACTTGAACTAACTGAAACATGGCTCAGGCCAGAGATGCCTGATTCCATGTACAAAATACCTGGTTACAGCTTGTCCAGATCCGATCGCCCCACCAAACAAAAGGGTGGAGGAGTTGCCCTTTATTATAAAGAGCATCTCAATGTCTCTGTACTCCAGTCTTGGATAACAAATCACTGTGAAGCTCTGCATACAGTTCTACAACTAGGTGGTGATAAAAGGCTAAATCTGATCTGTGCCTACAATCCTCCAAAGGGGGCTCTCCCTGGCTTAAATGGGCTCTTGGATTATCTGGCCACTCTAAAGGGTAGATCTGAAGTCATACTAATGGGAGACTTCAACCTAGACCTATCAATGAGTCATACCGGCACGAGTACTGAAGCTCCCACCCGACTTAACCTCACTAACTTATCTCTAGTCCCATACTAGATCTCTTCCAACTCGAGCACCAATCTCCTGGACTGATGGCTACAACAGAGCAAATAGAATAATTGCTGCAGGACCTTGTCAGATTCTATTAGTGATCACCTGCCTCACGTTCTGTATCTGGAATGGCCACTGCCTTAAACCCCCCAAGAATCATTCACTCTCGATTTTGCCAAACTAAACCGAACTGCACTTCTCGAGGATATTAATAATATAGACTGGTCTCCCATCTATCACACTGATGATGTAAACACAGCACTTGAATATCTGATGTCTCAGCTTCTGGCCCTTCAGGATCTGCACATCCCTCTGAAAAAAAGGCGTCTCAGGGGCTCCCCTAATAAATGGCTAAAAAGACCTCCTTCGAGCCATGATAAAAAGAGACAAGGCCTGGACCTTGGCAAAGAAGTCCCAACAATCAGAAGACTGGGTTAACTATAAACAACTGAGAAATGCCTGCAAAAAAGATATTCAGAAGGCTAAAAGGAGCTACTGCCTTAAGCTTCTCCAATCTTCAGCGGGTGATACCAGGGGTTTTTGGAACCACATCAAAAATTTCATTGGGCAAAGGCCCAAGACGGCCATTACCGACATGACACTGAATGACGCAAACTGTAATAAGTTACCTACTATTGCTAATGCTCTTAATGCACAATTCTCGGATCTCTCTGAATACACTGAGAAATTCAACCAACCTCTTTCACCTCCTCCTGAGGTGCAACTTTCGCATGAAACCCCTTTTCGTCTCACATTAGTCTCCTCCACCGGAGTGCTGCATCTCCTCAAATCAGTATCCACCTATGGATCTGCTGGTTCGGATGGGCTACTGTCAAACTTCTTGAAGCAGGCAGCCCCTGCCCTTGCTGTTCCTTTGTGCAAGAATCTTAATCTTTCCATAATAACCCAAACGGTACCAACATTGTGGAAAAACCGCTTGTCCCTGTTCACAAAAAAGGGATACCAAAAATATGTCAACTATAGACCGATTGCCATTCTCTACCCTAAATAAACTTCCCGAGAAGGCCATCGCTACTCAGGTCACAAATTACCTGCACCTTAACAACCTTATATCCCTACCCAGCACGGATTCGAACAGGACACAGCACCACAACTGCTCTACTTCAGCTGACAAATGCAGTCCTTACAGCGATGGATAAGAGCCTGCTCACTGGGGCCATATTTATCGATCTCACAAAGGCATTTGACCTTGTGAATCACTCTCTGCTACTTTCCAAACTGTCCCACCTTGGCTTTGACCTGTCGACCATCTCCTGGTTCGATAGCTACCTCTCAGGGAGGTTGCAATTTGTCCAAATTGAATCCTCCATCTCAAATCTTTCCCTACCTCTGTTGGAGTCCCCAAGGATTTATTCTTGGACCACTACTTTCTCCTTTTCATTAACAACTTGCCCTCCCTTCCCTGCTCCTCCTCATTAATCCTTTATGCTGATGACATGGTGCTTCTCTCCAGTGGTAAAGATCCCTTATCAGTAAGAGCACATCTTCAAGCAGAATTCAACTGCTTGCAGGAGTGGTTACTACAGAACAGGCTCCTAATGAATGCTAAGAAAACTGTAACTATGCTTTTGGCCCCCGTCAAGAATCAGATCTCTTTCTCCAGACTTATTGATACATTCTCTAGATGACTCCATCTTGAATTCGTTACCTCCTTCAGGTATCTAGAAGTCACTCTGACCCATCTCTTGACTTTAACCTCCACATTACTGACTACATATAAGACAGTTTACTCAAAACTTGGTCTTGCCTTTAAATTGGGTTCTCCCTCAACAATGCTGCACGGCTTGCTATTGCACAAGGATTTCTCCTACCTGCTCTAACATATTGCTCTCAGGTTTGCCTTAAAGCTAGCAAAGGAGTGCTCCAGAAATGGAGCACCTGCTATAACAGTATATGCAGATTTGCCCTCTCCGCTCACAGACTTACCCATCATTGCCTGCTCTACTCAAACTAAATTGGCTCTCCCAGACTCGCTCAGACACTATTCTGCAGGCTGTACAATTGATAATATGATCAGAATGGGGTCTCCTAAATGCCTTGCTGAACTATTAACTCAAGCCCTCCTAAGCATATCTCCTCAGGGCATCTGCTCAAACCCAACTTGAAATTCCCAGATATCTCACACAAAAAGGAGAATGATCCTTTGCCATATCTGCCCCCCGCTCCTGGAACTCCATTCCCTCCCACATCAAACTCTCCAAATCCCACAAGGCCTTTAAACTGAGTCTTCGGGTACACCTATTAGAATCCGACTGCTGCTCTTGTGCTGTAACTTGAACCTCTCTCCTAGCATTTTCTCCTCCCTATGGCACTTACTGATTTCCTGCTGGTCTCCAAAATCTGAAAGTTTCCCACATCCAGCAGAAATCCTATTGTTATAATGCTACTTCATTTAAATTTTGTTTGCTGTTTGTCATTTTAATTTAGTCACTGATGTATCATCAGATGAAAATAATTAATGTAATGTTATCTGTTTCTCTTTGTCATCACTGATAATGACTGTACCTGGCTGTATACTGTTCAAATGTTTGTTCTCACCTCATGCTGTGTCATGAAATACTCTTTAATGTTGACTCTGGTCTCCCCTGTCTGTACTCTCCCAGGTCATGCCTGAATATAGGCAACATTGTTGTCTAGTGTACTTACCCGGTAAACAAAACCAAATAAATAAACCAGCTGGGTGCCCTGAACATAAAACCTCTTTGTCCTTGGGATGGCTTGCATAAAGATACCTGGAAGGACTGATTATACAAGCTTTTCATATGGTGTGAGTTTGCAGGGGCCTTCTTGAGGAGTAGTTGGATGGGGGGCAGAGCCAAGGAGATCTTTTGGCATAGGGCAGTGTGGTTGGAGATTCTGTTTTGAAGGTTGAGCCAGTTGGCTTGTGTGTAGAGATCCCAAGTATGTGTGTTCTGGCTGGCACCAGTAAGTAACTGGCAGGCTTTGTTAAGGGGATCCCAATCTTTTGAGTGCAGTAACAGAGGCAGAGCCATAAACTGCAATGCCATAGTCAAGGGTAGACAATATGGAGCTGGTCACAGTGAGGCATAGAGCCTCTTGGGTCATGCAAAGCCAGTGTCGATAGAGGAGGCCTAGCCTGATATTGGCAGTTTTGGAAATATGCAAGATGTGCTCTTGGTAAGAGATCGTGCTGTCCAGGGTTAAGCCCAGGCACCTAAAAGTGGACACCTGTTTAAGTGGTGAGCCGGTATTGTTGGTGACAGTCAATTGGGCTGCTTTAAACTTGTTATGTGGTCCAGCAAAGACCATTGATTTGAATCTCTGTTCAGTGAACCATGTTTCAATGGAGGCAAAGCTACTTTGCAGGTCACGAGTAAGGGGAGCAGGATCAAGCTGACTTGGTAAATCACAGCATCATCTGCATAGAGGAGAAGGTTGTTAGGACAGGCTAGAGGGAGGGTATTGAGGTAGAGGCTAAATAGGAGGGGGGCCCATGATTGATCCCTGTGGAACACCTGATAGTACGGGCCAGCTAGTGGAGATAAGAGTCAGAGATTTTTACACACTGTGTTCTGCCACCTAGATAACTTCTGAACCAGGTATTATCATAGTTGGAGAGTCCTAGTGATGGTAGGATCAGGAGCAGTAAGGAATGGTTGACCGTATCAAAGGCCTTTGTAAGGTCTATATAGATAGAGCCTACGAGTTGACCACAGTCAAGAGCTTTATAGATATAGTCCATGTAGGTGAGCAGGGCAGTGGTGGTACTGTGATCCTTCCTGAACCCATGTTGTTGTGGGCACTGGATACCATGGGTGGAGAGATATTCAGTTAACTGTTTAGACACCATTCACTCCAGGGCTTTCAAAAGGGGAGGCAATATTGAAATGGGGCGGTACTTGGCATGGTTTGTTCTGTCACCACTCTTAAGGATGGGTGTCACAACTGCTGCTTTCCAAACAGATGGAAATTGACCAAGGTGCAAGGAGAGATTCAGGATCCATGTGAGTGGAACTTGGACAGCATCAATGCAGAGGAGAAGTAGTTTGAGGTCAAGGGTATCAGACCTGTGCCTAGACTTAACAAGCACTTTCATAACCTATTTTCTGGTGGTATATGTGGATATCAACTTGAAATAGAATTGGGGAATGTGTGGAAGGAGGGTCCTGTGGTGGGCAGTATCAGCAGCGAAGGTTCATCGAAGAAGCTGGGAGGACACTCCACTCAGGTCAGTGAATGCAGTGTTCGGGATGTTTGCAATTTCATTAGGGTCTTGGACTGCTATACCACTGTAGTTGAGTAAGGTGGGGATTGATTGGGTTTACCTGTAATGTTTTAATATTGTCCCAAATTTGTTTACTATTATCCCAGGAGCTAGTAAACATGCCTTGGAAGTATGTGGCCTTTGCATGCCGAATGGCTCAGGTGCAATTATTTCTGGTGGACCTATAACCTTGACAGTCACTTTGTTTGCCAGTGGTTCATGCCACATTCCAAAGGTGGTCACGAGTGTTCATAAGGTGAAGTAGAGAGGGCGTGATCCACAAATTACAGACCCCTTTCACCCTGCACTTCCTGAGGCAGGCAAAGCTATTATAGGCTGAACCGAAGCAAGTGATAAAAAGGCTTAGTGCCTTATCTACACTATTTGCAAGGAAAACTGGGGACTAATCACAACTGAGGAGATATTCTAGGAGAGGTTTCTGGTTCCCTTCCCTGAGGACTCTGATAAGTTGTTTTGCAAGGTTGTTTAGGTACCTTATTGGTCCAATGATAGGTGATTGGGGAGTGGTCACTCAGGGTGTTTGGTATCACTACTGTGTCCTTGATCCTCATAGGGTGGTTGGAAAATACCAAGTCAATAAGGGTACTGGTGCCAGTCTTATAGTTTCTTTGAGTAGGTGAGGAGACAAGTTGTGCAAGGTCAATGGCAGCTGCTGCATCCTTACAAGGGGTGGAGTCAAGGGACAGTCAGTTGGTATTAAAGTCACCCAGAGCAATGACTTCAGATCCATTGGGCAGGTTAGCAATGAGGTCAATGAACACTTGGAAGCTCTTGTGAGCCTCCTTGGGTGGAATGTATATGGAGAGGAAGTGGATTGACATCCCTTTATTACCTAAGTACATTTTTACCACAAGAGATTGAGCACCATCCATAGGTGACAGTGTTGGGAAAACCTGGCATTGTAGAGCATCCTTGATGTATAGGTATATCCACCACCATGTCTACCCACCCTATCTGATTCTGTATAATGTATACCCATTTAGGAGACTGCTGAGTCAGGAACAGCAGAGGAGAGCCAAGTTTCGACTACAGCTAGGACATCAGATCTGGTGCTGTAGCACCCAGACTTGTAATTGATCTAATTTTGGCAGAAGGCTTGATGTTAATAGAGTGACTTTTAAGCCCCCTTGGCTACTGTTCAAGTCAAAGGAGAATTCAGTGGGTCAGGATTAAGGTTGCACGATTCTTGACAAATAGCAACAGTAGGAGTTGTTGTCTGGTCAGGATGTATTTTAATAGCTTGCATTTTAGTTTGGGTGGTTGCTTAGCGGCCTTAGGGAGATCATGGGGTCATAATGGAGGTGAGATGGAGGGATAGATAGTATGCCTGGTGGGATGGCAGCTAGTTATATTGGGAAAAGAACCCAGCTGGCTTGTGTGCTGAGTTGGGAAGGTTGGAAGCAGTGCCTGAGGATATGTGGATTGAGGGAGTGGCGAACACTGCTATAGAGTGTGTAGAATTATAATCAGATGAGGGTGGCCATGTTAAGCATAGTAGGGCACTGAGGAGTGTATAATGGTAATGTACCATCGTAAAGCAGAGGTAAGGGACTAGTGTGCAGGGTAGTCTGAGACTATGGATGTACCAAGGGTGGGGGAATATAAGACAACTGTGAGAGTAAAGGCTGACCTAAAGAAATGTGAGGGCTAGCACAGGAATTTAGTGTCACTTTGATAAGGATAGCTGGAACCTTGATAGCAGTAGCACTGACAGTGTAGCACAGTGGACAGAGTGCTTGACCCTGGTGCAGAGGGTCACAAGTTTGGAACCAGGTGGGCCAGAGTGTGGAAGTAATATGGGATAAGACCAGAAATTGGATTAAGCAGAATGATGAGAGGTAGGTGGGAGGGGTTAAGAGGCAAGATGGGGATTAAATAGCTCAGTGGTGGTAGTAGTAGATTAGGAGGAGCAGGGGTGACTGCTAGTGGTGAGGTTGTATAACAAGCTAGTGGGGAAAATGAGGACCTAGTTTCTGTCCTGAGGTCACGTGATCCTAATGATGTACAAATCAAATGCCGAGCTTGGGTGGGGGGTGGGCGAAGGGCGACAGGCTAACACAAGTAGCTAGCAGAGTTGAGTCTCAGCTGAGGAAAATCCATTTTCCAATACCTTGTTTCACTGTTCACTGCTGCAGGATGCTCCAGGGCTGTGAATCACTCCATTGGGAGTGCTGGTTTGAGACTGAGGTAGACTTATAGGGTTGTGTAATTGGTTGACTGAGTCTGGTTTAATACTTAACAGTAAAAAACTTAATTTATGATTTTTGGTACTAAACAAAACCATTTAAATAATAGTAAAGAAACAGTAAATATAAAAACACTACAAAATGAAACATTAATGCAAGTCTCAGAATATAGATACTTGGGGTATGGACTGATGCATCTTTAAAATTCAAATATCATATATTAGATACCATAATAAAAGTAAATAAAGGTTGGGCGTTCAGGCATTCTGGCTTCTGCATGAATAGGCTTATGAGGAACGGTTATAAATCAACTTCTTCTTCCTGTTTTGGAGTATGGAAACCATATTTCTGGTTTGGCAACAAAGAGTTTATTATCAAAATTGATCAATTATACTATAGGATGACAAGATTCATAACACAAAAAGATTATAAAAACACGCCATTGTGTGATTTACTTATTGAATTAGGATGGCTTACGAGGATAGTAAACGCCAGATTACTTGGGCAACCTAAATTTTTAAAGTGGTAAAACAAGAACAACCTAGGTGCCTTTATGATAAATTGGAAATAAAAAGCATATTTATAACTTAAGAGATATTAATTTAAGGAATTTTGTGTTCCAAAATCATAAATACATATAGTAATTTAACATTTTCTGTAATTGTTAATAGGTTATGGAAGGTCTTGAAACCTGTAATTTGTAACCAAATTAATGATGTGAAAGCACTTTCAACTAGTCTGAAGACAGAACTAAAAGTTTGTTGTGAATGTTATGGATGAGAATTTTAATAGAATTAAGGTGTTTGTATTAACAATTATATGTTGTGTTAGATTGTGAAATGTATGATATTTTGGTAAATTTATTTTGTAATTGTATAGGATTATTGTATCATATTCTGTGAATTATATGTTTTGATTTTGTTTATATCCTTAACAGGACCATCTTGAAAATAGGACTATATCCTAATGATGTGATATTCCACCTAAACTCCTGTCTAAAAATAAAGGTTTTAAATAACTAACTAACTAACTGAGGAAGCCTACAAAGATAAGCACAAAGAACACTTAGCAGAGTCGGAGATGGCTGGAGGACTGGTGCGGGGGATGGGAGAGAGCTGCTTATGTGCAGTCAGTTCAGGAAGCGAGAAACTCTGAATTAAAAGAGAAAATGGCATGAGTACTATGGACTCTAACAAATCCCAACTGGGTTATAATGCTGCACGTTTAATAGCGTGACATTATGGCTAAACAGGTACAGCGTAGTCTGTAACAGCTAATGGCGCACAATACCATGTATACTGCTGTACACAGTATTGCACCAGTAGTGCTTTTCCAGGCAGAGGATATGACCTCTACTGAGAGTGGGTTCTGCTGAGCAGCTGCCATGGCTCACAAAAACCTGTTTGATTCATGGTTCCAGAATATTTTACTTTTATTACTTGTCACTCCTGAGTTGAACCCCCGGAGTTGAGAATCTTTAGTGGGGGTTTGGTGAACACATCCTCCCTATAAAGGGGTTTGGGGCAGACCCCCACAGAAAAAAGATATGCCTCTATGGCAGAAATCGCTGGATGTGGCAGTGCTGATTTATCATGAGGCATAGTCTTGTGACATTATGACCCTGTGCCTAACAAATCATACTACAAACTGCTGCTGGCTAGGCAACAAAACATCCTGAAAATGCAGGTCAACTGTATGAGTGCACAGAAACAGGCAGAGCAGGCAGTAAATGTAATCCATACACAGAGGCAAGGAAACGAGTGTGTCATGCATACAATTCTCAAAGTATCAGCAAGGTAATTACTAAAATGGACTAACTCTACAAGAAATGCCCACAGGGAAACAATCTAAAGTGGTCTGCTGACCGGAATTAACAGGTAGCTAGCAGAGTTGATGATAGTCACTGAGTGCATCAAGGAGGGTACCTGCAACAATGATGCAGTGGGTGAGTAGTGAGTACTCAGTTCAGAAGAAAATGGTTTTGGGATCAAGAATTATGGTGGGTAGAGACAGAGATGAGTTGTGTAAGGTGGAGGGACTTAATATTTTGACAGAGATTTGAGTGAGAGAGTGAAAGCCAGTTAATGTTGAAATTCCCCAGAATGAATAGCTTGCCAGAGGACGCATGAGAAGAGATAGTGGTTCAGAGTTCAGTGACAGAAGCAGCAGGTATCCCTGGACAGCAGTAGACACCTGCAACAAAGATAGGAAGAGAGAAAAGGAAGGAGATTTTAAGTATGAGGAGCTCTTAAGCAGCAGTGGAGGTGATAGAGACCACTGGAGTAGCTTGAATGGAGGAGGAAAGGTAAATGGCAATTACACCACTTTTCTTAACGTGGTCTTGATGGGAGAGGGAGTAGTCTGGAATGGTGATGGCAGAGTTGGGAATCTTATGGGAAAGCCAAGATTAAGAACCTATTAAGACATCAGGGAGGAGGGAGACCATGAGGGGCTGGAGCAGGTCAATTTTGGCCAAGAGACTTTGAATATTAATGTGAGCCACATGTAGGACTTTGGGGAGGTCAGAGGGAAGGGTGTGAGGAGGTCCAGGGTTGAGAGATGAGAAAGTGTGTCCAAATGCCCTGAGCTGAGGCTATTTATACACCTGTCTGCAGATAAAGGCTGGCCCTTCCATTTTAGGCCACCAGGTGTCACTCTTGCACTTCCTCAACACAATGTTCTGCCTCATTAATTAACCAGTAACATGACTGTCAAAGCCAAAACTTTGATGTCTCAGTATAGCACCCTATAAGCTAATTCACAGAGTCCTGTTAGAATTTCACACAGGTCTGCTAGAAGGATGTTTTCCTGTTACCTCATAAAATGTGGTATACTATAATAGTTTCCTGGGACAAAGCATTTGACCTTTGAAGCGTATGGTCCATTACAGGAAAATGGATTTTGCATATCTCTGTTAAAAAACCTGGGAATGAAATTTCTGTTCCTGGCAAACAGCTGCCTTCAGGTCAAAAGAAGGTCAGCCTTTTGTAAATCTAGTCTTTCCCCTAGGTGCCTTTGTGCTGCCACTGCATGTCCATAGAATTACATAAAAAATATATATACAACATAATAATATCTACAAATAAGGGCTACCAGTGGGGTAGCTTACAAGTGGGTCTTGAACCTGGTACCTGTTCAGGGAAGTGAGGGTGTGTGGAGGTGCACTGGGGGTGGGCTGGTGGGTGCTGAGTGGGAGGTAGGGTGGGGCTGATCAGGTGAGGGACACTTTTTACAGGTTTAAAGAAAAAAAATGTTGTGGGACCGTTTTCTGTATTTCATGTTTCTGTTGTAATATGAGGGTGGGGGGTGCCACTAGACACCAGGGAATATCAATATGCATTGTGGATGGCGATCAGTGGGTGGGGGTGCCACTAGACACCCAGCAATATCATTTAGAACAGGGACAGCAATCCGATCGAGCAGAGAGGAGCATTATTGGTACAGTATATTTTCATCCCTGCAGTTTACTGACAACAGTTGAGTGTCATTCACCCCATACTACCGTAATTTACTATGTATTTAATTAATGTGTTTCTATTTCTATAGTACTAGACCAATTTCAGTATGAGGAGGTGATGTATATGGCAGGATGGACAGGAAGGGAGTTTGTTTCTGCCAACAATAAGTCGCTCCACCCCACGGCACTCTGTACCACCACACAGAAGACTCAGCACAGCAGGGTGCACGGTGTTTTTCAGCATTAGCATGAAGTGTCTAATTAGACGTTTTAAGGCTTTCATTTAAAAATGGAATGCAGCAATTTATATTGTGCATATGGTGGAGAAGAACAACGGAAATGTAAAGCGGTTCCGCTCAGTACTGACACACACAGACTCAGAGCACAGCAGAGACAAGGACACATCTTAAAATTAGGCTGAAATCTGTCAATGCTGTAATAAGGAAATAAGGAAATGCTGTCAGTAGGAGACAGCTATGATGGGGCCCATTGTTTTCTGTCTAACCATTTATCACCCATTAATGGCTGTTAGTGTAATGAGCTGAAAAACAATGTGAGCCATCATAGCTGTTCATTATAACAAGATTTGTCACAGTGAGGGAGTACTGTATTTATCAGGACAGTGTGTATGTTTGTGTGTGTGGGGGGTCTTGCCAACAAACTCAAGGAAATGGCATGTGGCTCTCAGCTCACACTGCAGCCGGCACTCATGAGTTCAGCTATGGCTACAGAAGTCAGGAAGATCCACTGTTCTCATACAGAGAATGTGGGGGAAGGGCGCCTCTTGCTAAGCTGGGCGCCCGAGATTTGAGGTGCCCAGAAAAGGTATTTCTGGCCCTAATTCTGAAAAACAAACATCAGAATCTAGCTAAATGGGGCCCATTTAGCTAGGTTATGGTGTTTGATTTTAAAATGACATTTTTGTGTATTTTCCACATTTTTTTAGTTTAAGGAAAAAATCAACAAGATAGCGGCTCATGAAAAATTATTTTTTCCTCACAAAAAGGATAGGATCTCAAGAGAAAGAATCCTTTATCACAAGATCAATCTTTGTCGAACTTTCTCCCTCTATCCTGAAAGTGATCTTCCCATTGAAAACAATGGAAACTTAGAAATTTAATAACTTTGCAACAGATTAATATTTTTCACCAAACAAATACATGGCAGTTCTGTTACCCAATCTGTATCTACCATAAAAATCACACCAAAATTCCACATCATTTGGACACAAGGTGATGAGAAAATACTGCAGAAAAAATGGTGACTTTTAAGGTTTTTGCACTATCTGGATCTCAAAATTTGTACATCCAAATGGAGCGAAACTTGCCATGTCAAGAGATCCACCCCATGGAACAGTGCATACCAAATTCTGTGCAAATCCAGTTTTAAGTGAACAATTTGAGGTTTAACATTAAACATGCAACTTAACCTAACTATAGGGGAACGACAGTGCCCCTATAATAAAAAGATAAAGGTATGGGCATCCATACACAGACAAGACCGTGTCTTCATCTCGGGTTTCTATGGCAGCAGGAACCTCTCAAGCTTCACTCTTGAGGTTCATGGTTGCCTTCACTTTCTCGATGCAGGTACAGCTTTGTTGTGTATGGCTGCCCATACATTATCTTCTATTGCTTACAGTCCAAGAAAGTTTCAGACATGTCCGTAATTACTTTATATAAAATGTCCAAACAGATAGAAAGACAGAACAAACAATTTCATTAGCTAATGAACATCTTAGTCCATGTATTTATCTCACCATAATTACATGTGTCAAGGACTTCCTACCCCGTGGAGAAAGTACAGTTTTCTGTGTATTCCTCTATTTATATTTTTAAAAGCCATTTTATATATACAATAAGGCACTTCTGCTATATAGAATTATGGCCAATAATCACAATTTTCAGAGGCATTTAAAGGCATTTGACTGCACTGCACTATATATAACAACACACCTGAGGTGTAAATTATTGTCCCACAATCACATACCCAGTCATGTCTCACTGCTTACATAGGTAAGGAAATGATAGCCACTGATCTTGAGACTTGTGCTCTATACACACAAGCATCACTAATGTTGGATAGTAGGTGGGAGCTCATAATTGAAAGGCTCTGCTTGTAGTTATATGGAGGAAGAGCTCCTCCCCCATATCCTACTTAAGCAGCAGAAACCCGCTGCTCTGCTTAGAGTGAGACGCACTCACTCATGTCACTTTGCTGGCTGCTTTTCTCCTCCTGCTACCGTCCATTTTGTTTGCGAGCCATTTGTTTTGGGTCTCCTTCATTTTCTTCATTGTCTCACCCTGTGCTTCTGCCTCTGGTCGGCTGCCCCACCCCGCTCCACAGAGTGTTTTCTGTCATTGTATTTGAATTTTTTGGGGCTCATTTGGGACTTGCCTGCTCCCTCGCTGCTTCCTGCACCTGGCTGCCTTGGTTTCTGCTCCATGACACAGAGCTCTCCCGACCTGCTACACGTTTCCTTCAGACTCATGCTCTCTACTTGAAGGTACCATGCTCCTCTGACCCTTACCTCAAGGTCCCGTCTGCTCACCCAGGAACATTATTCGTCCTCACTACCGCTGCCGTGATCTTCCCTTTCTCAGCCACTCTCTGCCTGAAGCATACAGACATCAAATGCCAGAGCACTCTACAGGTGGGCATTGCAGCTCACTGAGCTTTGTATGCACCAGTACTCCACTGTGGTTTGCCACATACTTGCTATTCTTTACAACAGTCGCAGGTTTCCCTAGTACAATGATGCTTCGATACTGAGCCATTTTCTGGCTGGTTTATTCAACTCATTATTAGGCTCATACTTAAAATGCCAAGACAATCATCTAATATTTATTCACTTATACTCGGCAGCACACATAAGGGCGCCTGGCTTGCCTACAGTTCTTGGACTAGTTACAGTTACTGCATTTCATTTCATTCATGGTAATTCCTGGAGATTGGACCATTTGCAGTTTCTGCATTTCATTTCATTCAAGGTAGCTCCTAGATGCTATTATGGTGCATTGTATTTTACAGAGTAGCCTTGTAGTGCTGCTTAGCTATTGAGCACACATTCATAAATTCATACTTTTATGTGACTTTGAGCAATGGACCGGACACTTAGAGCCACGTTACCCTGCGCCAAGATATATAGTGCATTTCCTTGGATGTCACGCCGCCCTGAGGATGCACTGCACACGTTATCTATTAGATGCATCATCTTTCAAGCCAGCTTCTGCACTCCCCATTTGCTTGAATTCTGCCAACTGCATTATTCAACCTTGTAGGATTCTAACATCCAAATGCTCCTTCAGATCAGCCCATCATGCTTATACTGCTTATACAGCTTTAAGCTGCCTTATTACTATGCCTGCCACATCAGCTTCTGGCCAGAGGTTCACAACTCTATTTTCCTCACCTTGTTTGGACCAGGAATTCATATTCCTCTACCTTGTACCTGCTTCGCCTTCAGAGACTGGAGGTTCGGCTATCCATACACTATGTCTGCCTGCACTGCATCTGGCCTGGAGGTTCATGCATCTCTCAGCCTGCCACACCCAGTGTGGGCCTGGAGGTTCATATACCTTTACCTCATATCTGACTTCTAACTCAGCTTGGCATGGACTTCAAGACCATATTCACCTCCTCAGAAGATTTTCTCATCTGCTACAATTACTCGATAAGTAGTACTTCATCTAACTGGATTGCATATGCTTGCTTATGGATCTCACTATTTCCTTTAAGTAATCACCCGGCTAAGCTCTATTCTCTCAAGTCATTCATGCTAATCAGCTAAGCTACGAGGGGTCCAACTGCACACACACTAGCCTATGAGGCTAACTGCCACTCTACCAACTTACCAGCAGACTTTTAGGGTCTGGCTGCACTTACATGATCACATGGAGCTAATCGCCACTCTACTTTCTATACCTGCTGACCTATGAAAGTCTAGTTGCTCATCCTACTCATGGAACTTGCTGCCAATTCTACTGCTTATTAGCTTGCCACTCTATTTGCTTACCAGCAGACCTGCAAAAGTCTGGCTGTGCCTTTATGTTACCTGGAGTTAGCCACCTCTACTTACCTCACCAACTGATGGATAAGCTGAGCATCTCCCTGAGGGACTAGCTGCCATGTTCTATTACTACCAGCAGACCTCCGAAGGTCTGGCTGTGCTTTCACATTACCTGGAGCTAGACACCTCTCTCCTTACCTCTCCAGCTGATGGATAAGCTGTGCATCTCACTGAGAGACTAGCTGCCATGTCCTATTACTTATTAGCGGACCAACTTGGTGCATTTACTTGTCCTACTACTCCTCATTTCTAATCCTATGTCCACCAAGCATATATTTCCCTATTGGGCTCGCCTCTGTTATACTTCTTGAATGCTTCCTAACCTCGCACCAGTGCTTCAGATTTACTACCTTTACAGCCTGCCAAGATTCCAGCTCAGCTCTACAGTCGTTGCCTTCTGCCATTTCACGTATTATATAAGCCCTCTTTAGCAGAAACCTGGAAGACATACTACTTCTGTTTTCATTCTGCCTCGCTGTGTCAAAGCCTGGATACAATTACTCCATCAACCTATCTATCATTTGCTGGCCTTAAGAGCTCCCCACTTCCAGTTCTATCCTAAACTTATTGGACATGTTCTCGATGCTCGCCTCAGTGCTCATCTACCTGGACGCCCGCACGCTTACATATTACATACCTGTTTTCATGCAAGACTCAGAAGCCTGTTCTGACCTTTCACTCTTGGCTATGACCTGTTCCACTGCAAACGTAATCTGCAAACTTGGACTAGCCAATAATCAATTAATGTAGGATTATGCTCCTTTAGTATGCCCAGAAGGACGGGCAGGTTGGTAGCCATGGGTCCTCAGAGGTTTCCCTAAGGGGTTTTCCTCTCCCTGCGTGCTGCCGCCATACTCTCCGGAGTTGGAGGAGATAATCGTGGATATCATATTTTTTGGGGGGGGTTCACATCCAAAACAACTAACCTTCCTTCCTACGGTGTGATACAGAGTAAAGGCCACACCATCAATTTATACCGATCAACTCAATTGTTCCAGTATCAGCACTATCATACTGTCAAGTTCATCATGAACTATAATCACTGACTTATTCATGTCCATGTCCAAGTACTTAAGCACTATCCATTCCTGTAACTATACCTTGGAAGCATCATTCTACCTACTGATCTTACCTCTGTATCCAAACTGAAATCTACATTGTATGATGCAGTATGTAACACAAGTACTGAGCTCTGACCCACATATAATTGAAAGGCTCTGCCTGTAGTTATATGGGGAAGAGCTCCTCTATATCCTACTTGAAGCAGCAGAAACCGCTGCCTGCTTAGAGCTAGACGCACTCACCCTCCATCCTCCCCTTACACCTCCTCCTTCTCCGGCACTCTTATACCACCAGGAGGGTTTCACATCCAAAACAACTAACCTTCCTTCCTACAGTGGGATACAGAGTAATGGCCACACCATCAATTTATACTGATCAACTCAATTGTTCCAGTATCAGCACTATCGTACTGTCAAGTTCATCATGAACTATAATCACTGACTTGTTCATGTCCATGTTCAAGTACTTAAGCACTATCCATTCATGTAACTATACCTTGGAAGCATCATTCTACCTACTGGTCCGGCCTCTATATCCAAACTGAAATCTACATTGTATGATGCAGTATGTAACACAAGCACTAAGATCTGAACCACATATAACTCATACAAATGTGCAAATATTGGGAGAGTTAGAAAAGGATTCAGGAATGAGAGCTTCTAAATGGATCTTTGAGCTGCTCAAACAGCAGTCTTTGGTGTATGGGAAGATTAGGAGTTTGCTGAAGAGGGGCTATAGGCTGTTCCATTCTGCCAGGCTTGAGAAGGAGGAGATTTTTTGAAGTCCTTTCAAACTGTGGGTACTATCCAGCTAGCTGTCGAGGTCAATCTTACAGAATAGGGAGTAGGGAGGAATGGGGGGAGATGGATGTAAGGTACAGTATGTGGAGCTGCAGAATCCATATACCTATGGAGGTGTGTACCAATGGTAGTCCTGAAGGTGGTGTGACTTACAACCGAGTTAGCTGTATAACAGGCAGCAGTGGCTCCTTTAGTTGCTCCCAAGGGTGACTCTGCAGAGTGTGCTGTACAGGGTGACCAACCTGTGCAATTTGACTTCAGGTGCCTAGTGGCAAAAATGAAAAGCTAAAGGCTATCCAAAGTATGGAGGTGCCGCTACCATTTTAGCTATATGGTGAAAAAACTGCACGCATTCCAAAACAAGGTGGAGCACACAAGGGGCTCGAATTTTCGAAGGTTGGTGCAAGCTGTTCTGATGGCAGCTTGTGCCGGGTTCTGGTGCACCAGGGACCCTGTGCCCAATTCTCTATGGGTCCCAGTAGCAAAGTCCTGCAGCTTGCTGTAACTGTAGTTGTGCTTCAAACAAATGGTGCATCTGGATAGTTTGCTGCAAGCTGTGGGCAGCCATGCAGCAATAGAGTCTGTAACAAAGCACTCCCTGGCAGCTTGTGGTCACCCCCAGCTCCAATCCCTGTAGTATTATAATGATTCTCAGCCCGGGTGGTCTAGCGGACCCCACCAGCCTCGATCCCTTTTTATTATAATAATTAAACATCGCTGGTGGTCTAACGGACCCCCAGCCCCAATTCCCTTTTATCACAATGATTAAACATCCCTGGTGGTCTAGCAGAGTATGCTGCCATGATAGTGACACCTGCACAGAGAACCCCTGACAGCGGCTGTATTTGCAGTGACAGGAATTTCACTGCAATGGACTTTGTGGTGACGGGGAGCATATATCTAACTTCACTGTCTGTGCAATGTGGAGTTAGATATCTAAAGGGGGGTTCTGGGGTGCAGCCCCCCCACATTGCCATCATCTTGTGTGGCCATCAGTGTCAGAGTATTGCCAGTCATTGTGGGGATGAGTCGGTGTCAGGGGTGTTGATGTTTTTTGTCAGTGCTGGGAATTTTGCTGTGCGGTATGTTGCACCAGCATCATGGATCCATCTAGCAGCCCCTTGGGCCATTCTGGGAGCTTTGAGAATTGGGCCAAGATCTTTAGGTTTAAAGCCTTTATTACTGCAAAAATTCAGGGACTTAAAAGAGTGCTCAGAGATAAAGCTATTAAAATCTGTGCTCAATGCATATACTGAAACAAGCCAAGGGTTAAATTGCGCAAGAACTCAAAAGATCTCAGTTCCACCTCCTTTGACACCTTTCTCTATTGAACACTATTGGAAAGTCCCACCTCCTAGGGATGACAGTTCCACCTTCTACAAATGCAGAGATTACAGCTCTACTTCTTAAAAATTTCCAAATTAACCACTGATCATAGCCAACTAACACCGATACCAGCCAGGCTTTCTTATGTATTGGGGGTCCTGACATTTGAGACACTAAACTGTTATCTGTCACTAAAACCATATCTAATTGCTATAAAAACATGGGTTAAAAGGAAAAGATTGCTCTAAGGGAGGCAGAAGGGGGTTGGAGGAGGAAGGAAAAGAAAGGGAACAATGAGGAAAAAGAAAATAAATTATATCACAAGGCCTCAAATAATTTCTATGGCTAATGATCCAAAATAATAAAAAAAGTGGAAAATAAACTTTTGGTTCTAAAGACAGATAATTTAGTGTCTGAAATGTTTTTATTTCTACAAGGGAATAAAATATTAAACATTTTTATACTTGAGTATTGTGCCTTACCATGTGCTATAAGTACACTGTGTAATGTGAGAGTTATGTGTACCACTTTAAATTTACTAAATAAAATGAGTGTCTCTGCACCTATGGCCACACTCCCTGATGAAGGGTCACAAGAAGACCCGAAGTACTGGGGTTAGTGCCATGGACTTGGCAACTTGCTGTTCACCTACAGTTGCTTTGTTTTGATCTCTTTATGAATTGAAGCAGATCTCCATTTGTTTCCTGAGTGCTGTTTTTTGTGTTTTTTTGCAGTAATGGTTGGTGTTGGCACATGGGGCATTAGACCAGCTCAGGTCTGGTCTATCTCTGGGCGGATACTGCGAACTTTGGGGGCCTTTCAGAATCACACATTAGTGGATATGCAGCAAGGGTCTGGCATATGGCTCTATCCACCATATTGCACTTCTGTGTTTGACACAGGGTCAGCGAGGGCCAGTATGGTGCAAGGGCACCTGATTTCAACACAGCCTGCATTCAGAAATTGGGATTGCTGCAACATACTGTATGACACAAGGTGCCCTTTGTATCACTTCTTTTTGGGGCTTTGAAAATCAAGCCCCCATGTTCTGCCTGTTTTGGATAAAGACTGATAAAGACTGAGAACTATATCTCATCTCCAAAGCTGAAGGTGCACCCCACCACAATGAGCAGGCACATCATTTACAAATAGGGAAAAGAGCAAGGAGCCTAATATGGACCCTTAAGGAACATCAACAGTTATGGGTCTTGCTGTGCATTGCATGCCTTTCCATTTCACTTTCTGAGACCTGTCAATTAGATAGTGAGTGAACCACTGGCAGGACAGGCTATCTAGATTAAACCTCCCAGGTTTTTCTACTAGGAGACCATGCTTAATGAAATCAAATGCTATAGTAAGATTTATGAAGATTGCACCAGTCTTGCAGCACTGTCCATGTCACCCAGGCAGTGGTCAGTCTAACCAGGGTGGTATCAGTACCATGGAGTTCTCTGAACCCCTGTTGCCAATCACTCAAAAGGTGACACTATTCAAGATAGTCTTGAAGCTGGCTATACAGTATATTAATCTTTCTTAATTTTAGCAAGGGAGCTAAGTATGGAGATGGGGCAGTAATTTTCTTTTTCTTTCTATTTAGATTTTTATGGGGTTTTATGGATTTTTTTTTAACCCCTCCCCAGGATCCCCAGCACATGGCCATACATGTGCATGGAGGTGTGCATGCACACCAGAAGCCAGCTCAGCCCCTTCCTCCCACCCGCACTACCACACCCGCCCACCCACATTACCCCACCGGACCTCCACCTGGTGGGGACAGAACTACGGGAGAGGTGACAATGCCCACATCACCACCAGGAGAGGAGAGCAGCCTGGCAGCTTGTTCAATCCTACTCCTCCTACCCCCCATCCTGGCACCCAGATGACCCAAGGTTATTCACAAACCCAGGTCACCAGTGCAGTGCGAGGTAAGGCATCCAGCACCACAACCCTCATTGCCACTGGGCCGGCTGGGGCAGTAATTTTCCACAGGCTCTTTAGCACCACCCTTGTGAATAGGTAGTACTAGGGCAATCTTCCAGCTACTGGGGATTCTCCCTTCTATAAGAGACTTGTTGAATAGTATGGCAACAGGGGAGGCAATTGCAAGAGCAATTATTTTTGCAGCTTAGGCTCCAGTCAATGAAATCCCTCCAAGGCTTCTAGTTTTAGTTGTTTTAGGAGAGCCAGAACCTCTTTTCTAGTTATCCACCAAAAGTGGAGTCCGGGTGTAGGTATCTCTGTTTCATTCTGAGCTGGGGTGTCCTGCAGGGTCCAGATGAGAAAATTTGAAATCTATCCAGATTGTGAAAAACTTGTTAAAAGCATTGGCAGTTTCCAGATGGTCTCTAAGTAGCTTACCCTTAGCCAGAATATCAGATTCTGAGGGGCTGGGCTGACCCTTCAGGAGGGCATTTATATAGAACCAGAACTTTTTGGGATTGGACAAGTTATTATCTTGCAGGTTTCTGATATATTTTCTTTTGGCAACCTTGAAGTTGTTCTTACAGGTATTTCTGCACTTCCTATACTTATTCCAGTCAGATATAAGGCCAGTAATTTTGAATACTCCCCAGGTTTTGTCTCTCAGCTTCAGTTGTTTCCTAAGATCTGCATCAAGCTATTTAGAGTGCTGGCCTTTTACCCTAATTTGCTTATATGGGGCATGTAAGTCGATATCAGAAAGGAAGTTATTGGTAAAGAAATCAAGGGTGGCATTAATATCAGGAAGAGATATAATTGAAGCCCAATGTACACTTGACAGGGTTGTTCAAAAGGAGATTGTATCAATTTTGAAAACTTTCTGGCAAATAAGATCCTAGGTGATATTTGGGAGCACTGTGTTTCCAAATACAGTAGATTAAAGAATGGTCACTAAGGGAATCTGCAAAATGCCTGCAGATTTTATTTTATCTGGAGTGGAGACAAGAACTGATTCAAACAGAGTATGAGTACATGATTAATTGTTCAGTCTAGTAGGTTCATTGATGATCTGAGTGAGTTGAGCCCAATACAGCTTCCTTAGGCCCAGCCATCTTGTCAGGGGTCCAGTTTAAATTGAAATGTCCTAGAACTAATAATTCACCAAGTGGAATGTCTGGAAAGCCTTTAGTAGGAAATTAAAGCAGAAGATACTACGGGAGGGGTTCAGGATAGGCAGCCCCATAGAGGGGTTAAGTGCCACCAAGGAGAATTTTGTCTAAGGTCTCACTTGATAAAACATTGATCCCAGAGACAGATGCTTGAGAGGCTTTGAGAAAGGCCTTGATATAGAAAAGTACATCACCACCCTTCTTTCCAGACCTGTTCTTACAAAATATATTTTATTTATTTATTTATTTATTGAGACAGGGAGAGAGAGAGAGAAAGCAGCCAGATATTCCTTAAATCAAGGAGGTTATTTTCTAGACTACACTGAACTGAATTATTACTTTTTGGACCTGTGTAAGTAACTAGTATTGATTCTGTTTTTTGGGGTTGACTTGTCTTAGTTTTAACTTTAATTTGCCAGGGAGGAACTGTAGCTGGGAGATATTTGCAGTCATTTGTGACTAGACCTGGTACTTAACCTCTGTGAAATAGGTGTCTGAAATGAAGGAAGGCACTCCCCAGGGTGGAGGGTCAGAGTTGTAGTTGATTGTTTCTGGACGGCATAGATTTACTCCTTCCCACCCTTCCCCACACCCCACCCACCCCAAGCACATAACTTCCTTTATAGCAGGGGTTCTAAATCACTTCCCAAAACTGCTAACAACATACACCTGTTCATATTCTTAAAGGCACAGCACACTGAATAGGGGTAGAGACACTCACAAGCTTGCACACACTGAAACAAGAAAAAAAGAAAAGCATCTGTAACAGGAAGGGACTCAGGTATTTGGGAGTGGTGCAATGTACTGGCTTTGGAGCAGCAGTCTTCCAGGAGACATTCAGGAAACTGCATTGCTACCCTATTTGCATGCACCTCTGGGTCTGAGGGAGGAGGTTGCTCGTCTCCATGCTGACCTGATAATGATTCAGAAAACTTGCTCCCCACCCAGGGACCACCCAGGCCACCGTCACTACCTCAGTGGTTTGCCAAGAAAGAGGAGTGGTTGGACCATGGTGGGCTCAGGAGGGTGAGGATGGTGAAACAGAGGCACATCCTCCAGCTGTGCTTCCACATTCATTCACCACTCTAGCAGAGCATGGTTCCTCTATGGAGGCTGGAGGCACCCACAGTGGAGATGAAGGAGGATGCTGGGAACCTCCACAATGGAGACCCACAGGAGGGTGGCACAGGACCCCACAGGGGAAGGAAACAACTCCTGGTGGGGGACTCAATTGTTAGGGGTAGAACTGGGGAGGAAGGGAAGGGAGGTAAGGTGCCTGCCAGTGCCATGGCTTGGAGGGACAGGAAATGAATCCTCAGGATTGTGGGAGCAGCTGCAAGGGGAGTGAGCTGGATTTCATTATCCACCTAGGGACGAATGACCTGGCTGAGAACAGGATCAGAGCAGTGCAACAGGAGTTTGTGGAGTTGGGAGGGCCTTAGACAAGTAGCACACACAGTAACTTTCTCAGAAGTGCTACCAGTCTATGGCATGGATGAGGCTAGGTACGCTGCACCATGGGATTCAATGACTGGTTGAAAAACTGGTGCAGAGCTCAGGGATTTGGCTTCATTGGGGACTGGGGCTCCACCTGGAGGGATGCAGGCCTATACAAGTGCAATGGTCTGCATCTATCCTGGAGGGGAACCAGGATCCTAGGTGATAGGTTTAAATGCTTCATTGGCAAGCATTTAAACTAGCCAAGGGGGGGAAGCACTGAAAAGGAGAAGGGAAATCCTAGCCCCCCAAAGTCAGGGTAGTTAGTGAGGTAAACACAAGATAGAGCAGTCAATAGGGATAAGGGCAGGGGTAAATGGAGAAAAAGACAAAGGCAGTAAGGACAGGGATGGGGCAAAAAGAAATAAGGCCAGAAAAATGGAGGTAATGAGTACCAATGCCTGTATTCTAGGTAAAAAGCTCCCCAAAATGGTGGCCTTGATGGAAAAGGGATGCCTGGATATCATGGCAGTCACAGAAACATGGTACACAGAGAACCCGACTGGGATGTCAACATACCAGGGTACACAATCTACAGGAGGGACAAGGAGGGAAGAAGAGGAAGAGGAGAAACTCTCTATGTAAGGGAAGGGATCAAAGCAACAGAATTAAAGGGTAAACAGGGAGGAGAGGAGGTACTGTGGGTCACCCTGGAGACAGGAAATGGCTCCACAAATCCGCACAGGGATTGTATACAGACCCCAATCTCAGGGAGAGGAAATGGACAAGGAAATGATAGAAGGCATCCTTGGGATGGCAGAGAAAGGTGAGATATTGCTGATGGGGGACCTGAATATGCCAGATGTTAACTGGAGCACCTTTGCTGCAGCCACCCAAGACAGGGCCATTCTCGATGCCCTACAGGGGCATGCCTCAAGCGGCTAGTTTTGGAACCCACTCAGGAGGAGCAATTTAGACCTGGTTCTCTCAAATGGGGAAGGAGAGAGGATCTCTGATCTTGAAATGGGTAGCCATCTGGGAACAAGCGACCACCAAACAGTGTGGTTCATGATAAACTTAGCTGTAGAGTCAAACCACACAAAAGTGAAGGTACTGGACTTCAGGAGGGCTGATTTTGTCAAAATGGGAGAGTGCCTTAGAAAAGCACTAGCAAACAGGCAAGAAGGTGGGGTGGAGCAACAATGGGGAAACATCAAAACTGCCATCACAGAGGCAACAAGCCTTTGTGTGAAGCAAATAAACAAATCAAAATGAAAGAAAAGAAACACTATGGTTCTCAAAAGAAGTGGCAGGAAAGGTAAGGGAGAAAAAGATAGCATTCAGGAAGTATAAGGAAACACAGAAGGAGCAGGACAGAGAACTGTACCAGTTAAAGCAGAAGGAAGTTGGGAAGGCAGTCAGAATAGCAAAGGCCCAAACTGAGGAAAAGATAGCCAACTCAGTTAAGAAGGGGGATAAAACCTTTTATAGGTACATTAGGGAGCAAAGAAAGATGAAGGCAGGGATATTGAGGCTGAATAAAGAGGAAGGTGGTTGGGCAGAGAGCGACAGTGAAAAAGCAGGGATACTGAACGAATATTTCTGCTCAGTATTCACAATGGAAAAGTGGGGGGAGAGACCTAATCCAGTCAATAGAAGCACTCTGGATAGGGGGGTTGATATTAGTCCTTTCACAGAAGAAAGGGTCCTGAAAGAATTCTTAAAACTGAAGGTGGATAAAGCAATGGGGCCTGATGGGATTCACCCCAGAATTCTAAAAGAGCTAAGGGAAGAACTAATAACACCACTGACTACTCTTTTTACTAAATCATTGGAGGATGGTGTAGTACCTGAGGACTGGAGAAGAGTGGATGTGATTCCCCTTCACAAAAGTGGAAGCAAGACAGAGGCAGGAAACTACAGACCTGTCAGTTTGACCTCAGTGGTAGGGAAAATGATGGAATCACTTGAAGGAAAGAACTGCTGAGTACCTAGAGGCCAGTGGAGCACAGGACCCAAGGCAGCATGGATTCACAGCAGGAAGGTCATGTCAAACAAATCTAATTGATTCTTTGACTGGGTGACCAAAGCAGTAGACCAGGAGGGGCAGTGGACATGGCCTACCAGACTTTAGCAAGGCATTTGACACAGTCCTGCACAAAGACTAATAAACAAATTAGCCAGCCTGGGAGTGGGTCCCAGGGTGGTAGCCTGGGTAAAACAATGGCTGGACAACAGGACACAGCGGGTAATAGTAAATGGAGTCCACAGTGAAGAAAGGAGAGTTACTAGTGGGGTACCGCAGGGTTCAGTACTGGGGCTAGTCCTTTTTAATGTCTTTATAAGTGACATTGCGGAGGGACTGGAGGGAAGGTATGTCTCTTTGCAGATGACACAAAGATCTGCAACAGGGTTGATACACAAGGTGGGGTGGAAAGGATGAAAAGGGATTTGGCAAGGTTGGAGGAATGGTCAAATGTATGGTAGCTTAGATTCAATGTAAAGAAGTGCAAAGTAATGCACCTGGGAAACAAAAACCCAGGGCAAGAGTACACAGTTGGGGGTGAGATACTGACAACAACAAAATGGAAAGGGACCTGGGGTAGTCATATCAGATGACCTAAAGGTGGTCCAGCAATGTGAGATGGCAGTAAGGAGGGCTGGGGGGATACTGGGATGCATAGGGAGAGGCATCACCAGCAGAAAACAGAAAGTTGTTGGCCCTCTGTACAGACAGTTGGTAAGACCACATCTGGAGTACTGTGTACAGTTCTGGAGACCCCATCTCCGCAAAGACATAGACAGGGTGGAGGCTGTCCAGAGGAGGCAACAAAATGGTGGTAGGTCTGCACCAGAAGACATATGAAGAAAGACTAAAGGAGCTTAAGATGCATAGCCTCCAGGAAAGGAGGGAGAGGGGGACATGATAGAAACTTTCAAATACCTCAAGGGAATCAACAAAGTCCAAGAGGGTAGCATCTTTCAAAAAAAAAGAGATGTGCAAGAACAAGGGCACAATTTGAAGATAGAGGGGACGGCTCAGAGGTAATGTGAGGAAGTATTTCTTCACAGAGAGGGTTGTAGATGCATGGAACAGCCTTCCTGATGAAGTCATAGAGTCAAAAACAGTGGGGGAATTCAAGAATGCATGGGACAGACATAAGGCAATTCTAGTGGGGGGTAGGAGGAAGTAGACTGTTGGTTAACTAGGATCTGCCGCTTATCCATTAAGTATGGAAATGGGCAGACTAGGTGGGCCAAGCGGTCCTTATCTGCCATCAAATTCTATGTTTCTATGTTTCTATTTATTTGAATTTTGGCAACCGGTAAAGCCATGGAGACAATTACAGTCCCTTTTTCAGGGCTGACCCAGGATAGACAGAGTTACAAAAAGTTCAGTACAACAGATTAATATAGACAGGTTACAGAGGTCACACTCACTATTACAAAAAGAAGTCTCTACAGATGAAATAACAATAAATGATGAAGCTGTAGCTGAACACTGTACAGGAGATAAATTAACAAATGATTATATATAGGTGTATGATAAAGTCAATGATCCACAACACATTGGATATGTGCAGAGTATGGTAACAACAGATAGAAGCAGAATCACCAAAACCTGATCACAGATGAGAAAATAAAGGGAAGAATAGGATCTGGAGGGGGTTAGGGAAAGAGTAATGAAGGGAGAGTTCAAATTGGTGGAGTGCCTAGAAAATTCAAAAAGGGAAGACTTGGATATGGAGGGGTGATTAAGGGAGGGGTAAGGAGGAGATCATTGAATCTGCAGCATGTGTTAGAATAGAAGAATATGGGCTATAAATTGTAATACTGCTTTAACACAAATATCAAATTATGAGTTGGTATCAAGATGAATAACCAAAATCTATAAGCAATGGTTTCCTGGCAGTTGTCAGAGACTGTGTTTGCAATAACAGGGATACATGCCTGAAGACCACAAATGCTCATGAACATCGACAAATAGCTATAAACTGCCCATGAACAATAACAGTGCTCTTTAAACTTCATGACATTCTGCATTATATTCAAGAAACATGTGACGTAATTTGGTATATGGTCATGACATTCACACATTAATATTCATGACCCTTTCATGCACATTCATGAATAATTCATCAACTTTGTAGTCAGCTGGATGTATAACAGCCTGATGGCAGAGAAGATTTCACATTATATTTAAGTCTGAGTCAGTTGTAGGTTTCTGCTTTTTATGAAGGGCAGCTGTCAAAACAGAAACAAGTAGCCAATATACAAAAATATTGTAATAGAAACAGAAAGGGGACCATCTCTGACTGTCAGGGTTTTCAGTTTCTTCCTATGTGATCTTCCTCCATGTATACTTCTTTGTTCCAATACCTCCCCAATTGCATTTCCTCTGCTATCTGTTTAAAAGACAAAACAATAAGCTTAACACCAATTAGGTAACCTGCAATTAATGTAACAGCTCTAAAAGCAGTCCTCTGTTGCCCTGGAAAGTCTGTCTGCCTTTGACTAAGCTGTAATGAGACTGTTGTCAGGAAAGACTGGCAAATCAGTGAATCATGAGATGAGCCCTGATGTCTTTGGACTATGTCCAAACCCCATGGTCTAGTCATTATTCCTGAAGCATTAGTAAATGCAAAAGGCACATCCTTCTAATTGGACCATTTGGCCTTTGCCTGACAATTTCAGTAATGTGAATAATTACAATGTAATGACGCCCTCATCTAGGTCAGTTATATCTACAATTGGACTCAGAGATTGACACCTCAAAATGAGCCCTGTATAATTAGACATTCAGGAAAAGTGGCTGTATTTAAAACCCCTGATTGTTGTTAACATAGCGGTGTTAATATTCAAGTAATGATGAATTAGCCATGGCAACAAGAGGTACCCACTAAAAACTGAAATTGTATTGCTTTATGATACATTCAAATGACCTTAGCAGTATGCTGACAGTTGATTTTGTAGTTAATGATTGCTGCTTTGGCTTTCTGGAAATGCCTGCTATTAAACCCATAGGTTTAGTGGTGCCCCTATAGAGCATAAAGGATGTCAAGTTTTATAAATGACTCTTAATTGGTTTCAGCTGCAATTAAGGGGCCAGATTCAGATTCCCCTCATGGCAGCACCATCTTTTTCAAAAGTTTTACCAGGAAAAACATACTGAGCTGGTAACAGCTCATTTCCAGATGTGTCCTGGGGGAAGGGGGGAGAAAGTAGAAAATTAAATAAAGTACAAAGTACAAAATTGACAGATGTGGAAATAAACAGCTGTTCAATACAGCATAATGCAATACAACAAGGTGTCTATAACAGAGTAAATTAGCAAGTGATCAAGAGCAGTGAACAGTACCATAACCTGGGAAGCGGGGAGTTAATCACAGGACAAAAGCAAGGCTTAAGTGAGCCATGGCTGGGGTGATAGCAGTCACATAGTAGCGGGTCAGGAACAGTTAAAAAGAGAGCTGTAAAGTCAAGGGAGCCATGAGGGAGAAGGAAGAGGCGGAGAGCAAATAGACAAAGTAAGGAAGGACCAGAGCTAGGGATATAGTAGGAAAAAGCAGCTTGGTCAGCAGTAGATGTTCTGAGAGGAAGGATAATGGAATGAGAGTCGGTGTTATGGAGTGAGTATGAGGATATAGGGAGGAATGAGAGGACAGATGCAAGGTAGGGAAGTAATGCTAGATAGTATCTGAGCAGATCAGATACCAAGCAGACAGTGCCCCTAAAAGAGGATTTAGGATACTACTGAATAGTGATGGAATCTCTAAAAGTATCTGCCAACCTTGGATCCAGTGGCTAGATCTGGAGTGTGGGCACGGATCCAACGAATCGCACTCCTCTGACTGAGTCAATGGCTCTGCAATGTCTTAATACTGTAAATACCCAGGAAGTAGCTGCCTGTTCTTCCTGTCTGGTCTGGCATTCATTGTCACAGTTAGAGTCCCTTGCATGCTGTGCAGACAGACCTAGCTACTCTGGTGGAACTGTGTCCTTTTGAGCCTTTTCTCCAGTGTGCTCTGAGTTTTTGCTGGAAATTGTGTTCCATTCTGTTGGTTTTTTTTTACATTTCAAACTTCCACTTGAGGCATAGTGATTTAGTTAGTGCTGAGGCAGGTTGCCAATGGGACTTCTTTTTACTCAGTCTCTGTTGGTACATAAATGCACCCATAGATAAGGGGCTCGGTTAATCAGAAACCAGGATTTTTCCTACTCATTTTCTAAAATAATATACATTTTGGTTGCTGTACTTTGTGCTGTGTTCTGTGTGGTTGGGCTAGTGGTTGTATGAGTACTAAGAGACATAGGCCACAAAAGGTAGTTGTGGGGTTCAGTAGTTTGCTCCATAGTCAGAATACATTTGTTAATGCAGGAAAGAAAACATTTTTTTTGCTACTATGCTACTGGTGCACTGTGTCACACTGTAGTATTCACTTCCAGTCTTGTACTGTGTGCTGTTGTGCTTTGCTTTTTCTTTTATCTGTATCTGTATCTGACTCTGCCTAGTATGATTCCTCCACTATGATCTCTCAGTCCAACAAACTTATCATTTAAAATTCTATTTTCTGTAGTGGTCCATCACTTTTGTGGCAGTGCAGGAGTAGTTGATATCTGTGTCAAACAGTACAGTTCATCCTCTTCTGTTTAATCTCATTCATAAATTTTGTTTCCAACCAAGTCCTAGAGATAGTAGATCTCATTATCAACTGTAACCACATATGGTGTCTGTGCTAGAAACAAGGGTGTTCATGTTACTGAGATTACTGGGGAAGGAAGGAGGAAGAGATCTTCAGGGGCAGCAGTCTGGTCAGTCTGTCACTGCTGGCAGTGGAGGTGCTGCCAAGAAGCAGGAAAAGAAGACTATCACTACTGGTGTGGTCAGTAGGAAGCCAAAACAGACACATATTAATGTGACTAAGTGAATAAAGGGATCAGGCTCTGACAAGGTGTCAGCTGGTGTTTCTAACTGAGGTGCTGCTCTGATGTAAATAACTAGTTGTCGGCATCATCTTCTTTCGAGAGGATTGTGGTTGCTGAAAAGAAACGATCCTGCTATCAGTACACAAAGTGGATGACAGACATTTGCAATGCATGCCCTGATCCATTCTGTTGCAGCTAAAGAGGAGGGTGGTGATTGGCTTGCTGAAGATGAAGAGCCTTATGATAAATGGAATTGACTACAATCCTGGTGAATTACCTCATGACAAAGAAGAGGATGATGCATGGATACACTCTGTTTACAGGAGGCAGCAGCACTATGTGTCTCTGGTTTCTGAATGGACCACACATCAGTGAATTTACTGATGGAGCTGAGAGCAGTGTTCTCAAGTGGCTGTGACATTACATGGTCTGGAAGTTGGATTAATTGTCACTGACAAAACCTGCAATATTGTTAAGGTGATTGAAGATGGACAATATTGTCACATTCCATATCTTACACATTGCATCAACCTTGTGGTCACAGACCTCCTCTCTCAGAATAAGCTTGGCAAGGACATGGCTGGGAATGTGAAGACCATTTGTGGTCACTTTTCCCATTCAGTCAAAGGCAGCAAAGAGCGACACAGAATCCAGATAGAGAAGCAGCTTCTGAAGCATGCCTTGAGAAGGATGTTGCCACTCACTTGAATGCTAACTACTACATGCTTCAGTGGTTCCAGGAGCTGCAGCTAGTGTTGCAAGACTATCTGCTGCATCATAAGACCAGTGGCAGGTATCATACCATGTAATTAGGACTACATGACAGTTAAGATGCTGGTATGTATTCTGAAACTGTTTGAGACATTCGCGGGGAGGTCAGCAGTGAGTCATCCTGCTTGAACATCATACTGCCACAGCTGCAGTTCTTGCATGTGTTCCTGCACCAGGCTTTCGGTACTTATGAGAAAGACCCATCTGCATCTTGTTGCAATACTTTCTGAAGATCAGTGGGTAAGCAAGATGTTTCATGAGTATCGGCATGTATTGCCCTCCATACTGGATCCTCAAATTAAGAATCAGATGGTGAACATCTTGTCAGAGGACACTCACCTTGATGACCAGAAGGAAACCCTATATGAGAAGGTGGCGCGACTGACTTCTCCAGAAGATGAAGATGAAGATGAACCTCTGCCATCAGGACACCATCTGGCAGTAAACATGAAGAAAAACATGAAGTGTTGCTGAAGAGGGCACAGATATTTTCAGGGAGAAGGATGATGATGACTTTCTTCCTCATACTGGGTCAGTCGCTCCTGGACTGCTTGTCATCTCGTATAACTAATCTCATCAGCTGTCAACATTACATCATACTCATCTGATTGCATTACCATCAGAGAGCAGCTTAATGGTTATTTTGCTGATAAATGTGTTGTTAGTCATTAGGAGGATCCACTGAACTAGTGGCATTCAAAGAAAATTGCATGGCCAGGACTGTATGCTGTGGCAGTATATTACCTATCATGCCTGTCCTCTAGTGTGTTGCCTGAGTGGGTCTGTACTGCTGCCGGTGCTATAGTGAGCGACTACCACACAAGGTTAAGTCCAGGGAATGTGGAAATGCTAGTATTCTTGAAGATTAACCTTCTCTAGTTCTGCATGAAGCCACCTGATTATCTAACTTTGTGTCCGACCCTGCACAAACATCAAGGTCATGCACTGTCTTTATGTTCCATGTAGTAAAATACACTTTTTTTCTCTTCCCATATCTCTCTTACAGGCAACAATTGACATTCCCTGGACTCTTAAAGCCAGTGTCATGGGCGGCATGCCTGAGTGCAAGTCCGCACTGTCATCCCTCTCAGCTGCTAAGGAAGGACCACAGAAGTACAGGCATGTCACAAATCACAACAAATGGTCTTCCATTCTCATACTCCTGACAGGCTGCAATGCAAGTGAACAGAAGTAGTGCCACCAAGACATGAAGGCATTTAACACTGAGGATCTTCTTAGCAGTGGACTTCAAAAAGTACAGTTACAATCTCCTTTATTTTATTTTAGCAGGCAGCCAGAAACGGAATTGACTTCCAACACATCAATAATGCACATCATAAATAGCCTCCTCCAGTCCTGCATCCTTCTTTCCTCTGATTTCTTCTGCCTTGATCCAGTGCTCAAACAGAAGCATGGCAGCACAACCTGGCATCTAGCACCAGTGTAGAAAGCCAAATGGCTTTAAAGACTCTTGTTTCCTAATTTCTCTCTTCTCCTCAAGCACTAGCAGATCAGCCCAGTCCTAGCTCAACAAGTTGAATGGCTTCAAAGATTCACTTCTCCCGAGTCCCAGAAGCATAACCTGACCTCTTGAACAAGCATATAAGCCAAATGGTATCAAAACTCTCATCTGCTAATGTCTGTGTTCTCCACAAGCACCGGTACAAAGCTAGCCTCTTGCACAAGTATACAAGCCAAATGCCTTCAGAGATTCTCTTTTCTTAATGTCTCTTTTCTCAGGCTCAAGCAGCACAACCTGGCCTCTGGCACCAGCGCTGAAGTCAAATGGCTTCACAGAGTCTTATCTTCTAATGTCTCTCTTCTCCTCAAGCACCAGCAGCATAACTAAGTCTCTTGCAACACAGCACATGCTGAATGGCTTCAAATACCCTTGCATCTTCATGTCTCTCTTCCCTCAAGCACCAGCCTCCCAACCCAGCCTCTTGCACTAGTGGACTAGCTGAATGGTTTCAAAGGCTCCTGTCACCTACAATATCTGTCTTCTCCTCAAGCACCAGCAGCACAATCTATACCTCTTGCACCAGTGTACCAGCCAAATAGCTTCAAAAACTCTTCTTCTTCCTCCTCAGTCTCACTGGATCCTCATCAACAGAAGCATTTGATGAATGAGCATTTAATATTCACACATCAGCAAATGGAACATCCCACTACAGTGGAATTGGTACTTCAATAAGCATCAGAAGAACATATGGTGTTGGGCCATGCTGTGCTGGCAGCATTCGCCATCAGACTCTTTGGAGCTAGTGTATTGGGCAGCACACTCACGCAGCATGTCCTCACAGCCATCCCTCTCAGCTGCTAAGATATGAAATGGCTCACAGGGTACACAAGAGGAAAGTACATTTTGTTTGAGAAACGTAGAAACAAGTGCATGAAGAAAAACATATAAGGCCAATTGTTTAGTGAAATAGGAGGTGAGATCACTAATACTGAAACCAAAAAACCTTATCCATACATTAGAACAATTGTTGCAAGAAGTTAATGTCTGGTCTGATCATGTGAGTTTGGAACATCCTTAGGGAGCAAAGAGTATTCAAAGCTCCTTCCTCTGGCACCCTAGATTCAGACTTAAAAAATAGAAGGAGAAATCTCTTGAGATATGGTCACAAGATCGATAAACATATTAATTGAGCAAGATAAAATAATATTATAGTAATGCTGAGTGAGCTGAAGGAAGTGTAAAATGAAATGAAACCTTCCAATCAAACTAAGGAATTTAAAATGTTTGATACAAACCTGCAAAGTAAACCCTGTAAACTGGGGAGTGAAGTGAAGGTCAGTAAAAAGAATAAATTTGAAAGAGACAGAAGGGATTACGAGGGGTTGGAGTTTTCAGCTGGGAATGGAAGTACCACTCACACAACAGAGGCAGATCTAGATACTGGCAAACAAATAGTAACAGTAACAAGAGAGATAACTCAGCCTTTGCAAACACTTCTGTTAATGACAGACAAGTCTCTTTTCTTGAACTGAGAGACCAGGAAAATAATTACAAAACAACAGAAACAACACAAAGAGAAAATGAACAGGAATATGAGGAGGATCCAAAGGCAGAAGTGGAGACCCGGCACCCAGGAGATCAGCGAGGAATCTTTGACACCACAGCAGGTATTGAACATATCTTCTATTCCCTAACCTCACAGCAAGTAAATATACTCTCTAAGGGGCTATTGTTTGCCCAACAGCAGAACTGGATTTTTTCAATCTACAAGTAAACTTACATAAATGTTAAAGAAAATTAGACTTAAAAGTATTCTTTCAAGAAAAAAGGCTCTCATATAGATAAAACAAAAAACAGAGTTTCACAATCAGAGAACTAAATGAAGCTGAACTATCTAATTTCAACCTAGACATGATGGGCTCACATGAACCAGCCTGCTGGTACAGCGGTAACGCAACCACTTGCAGTACTGATGATCCATGTTCTGAAACAAGCACAGAACATCAGAGGGTTGGCGGAGTAGGTAGGATGAGCATCCCATGGACAGCTCTCTTCCTCTGTGGAGGAGGGTTGCAGCTTCCTGGCATGCTAGCAACACCAGTGGAGACTGGGTGTGCACCAGCAAGGTCCACCATGCAGTGGGCAGAGACAACAGTGGATGTTTGCAGGTTGGTGCAGGAGCACACGTGACCTGGGCAAGTGACACTCGCTTGCATGTCCACACCTCCTGGGGAATCGCAGAGGAAAAACCTTAAGCTGGCAATTCATTAAGCCCATGGACCTCAACCTAAATGACACTCCATGCGTAAGCCTCAGCTGGAGCCTCAGATGGATCTCCATCTCTCACTCAGGGACCCCCACTGCAGGTGGCAAGCTACAGGCCTCCCAGACTGGGCAGCCTAGGGGGGCATGCCGGTGGCAGATCCAGGCACTAATGCGGGGTACATCCCCACCCATAGCCTGAATGATAAAGAAAGTTGAAACAAATTCTATATGATTCTACAGTAGTAAATATGGACACTGAAAATGAAAACCACGATTCAAAAGACATAGGGCTCAATCTTCAAAGCCTGAAAATGCAGCAAGCCCTGGTGCACTGATCATTTGGTACAGGGCTTGCAGCATTCTCCTCCCAGCCAGCAATTGGGATTTTTCAGTCCATGTGCCAAATGTCACAAGTTAGACCAACTGTCCCTGGTCAACTTGTGGGATCCAGGTGGCTTTGAGGCTTGTGCACTGTTGTTAAATGGAAAAACTGTTGTAACAAGGCATAACAATAGAAAATAGGGTACAGCTATGGCAAAGGAGTTTGGCGCAGCTGCACCAAAAAATGGCTTTGATGCAGGGATTGACACAAGCCCTGCATCAGCCTTTGAAATCCAGCCCATTGACTTAATTTGGACACGTTAAAGGAACATAATTGTCCAATAGGGGGAGGAGAACCGCCAAATGTGGTTGCTGGACTAAGAACTAATACAAATCTTAGAACATCATCCCTCATTGCTGTTTCCAGAGGCAATCATTACATTTACGCCTGGGGAATAATGGGTTTCACACTGCAACTAAAATAATTCTGGAGCACTAGGAGAACAAAGGATTCCAAAGTTATCACAGCTGATTGTCCAAGGGGAGCTCAAACCATTTCAGATGTTGGCAAGAGAATGTAATTTACCCCCGGTCACTTTTTTATTTATTTACAAGTTAGGTCTAAATTACTAGAGGGTGGGAGGGCCCTGAACAGTCAGGTTGTCCTGAGGCACTCCCCACTGGAGGAGAGTCTCCTCTGAGAGGGGAGACTGTCTAAGCGAAGCTGTTAGTGAAGATTTACAGAACACTATTGGGGGCTACTGGACCCCTTTGAGAGAATTAAAAGAAGTGGAGCAGGATCTGGCCCCTGAGTGTTTGACAACAGGCAACTGGAGTCTGATTTTAAAAGGGTGATGAAGTGCTCCAAGAATATAATAGATTTGGGGCCATTCATTATAATATGTTGATGCAAACTTGTTTTATCCTTCACTGGTGCATAGAATAAATGCAGAACAATTGGATCAGTGCCCCAAGTGTAAAGCACAGAAAGGAACATTTTCCATTTTCTTTAGGAATGCTCAAAGCAAATGGATTTTGGCAAGAAATATGCTTTTAAATAGGGTAATTGGCTCCAGGTAGAATTGGATCCAATCTGTATCCTGTTGTGTTGGCCCAGGTATTCAGAGTGAAGCTGCAGGGGAATCCATTTTATGGAATATGGGTATAGCAGTAGCAAAACAAAGTGTGGCTCTGGCTTGGGGTTCAGAACATGCGCCTAGGGTACTACTGTGGTTACCTCATTATTGCATGCTATGAAACTTGAGAATATTCAATACAAAATCACTGAGCAAGTCACCTTCGGGTGGGAGTTGCTATAATTTATTTATTTATATTTATTATTTATTTAAATGGCAAGACTAGTGGGCCAAGTGGTCCTTATCTGCCTCAAAAGTCTATGTTTCTATGTTTCTATTTAATAAATCTGATGAAGTTTATTGGTTCTAGGTGAAATGTCATTATGTGAGCACTATGCTAAGTCATGACATGACTGCAACAGGTTTGAGGTTTGTCTGAGAGATGGTGGAATAAAAGTATAACTTTACTCTATATTTGAGAGAGGTGACTTTATTTGTGGGTGCTTTGCTACTTTTTGTTTTTGAACTGTGCTTATTTAGCAAAGCTATAGCACAACTTCACTCCTGGTGCTCTATTCAATTGTCTTTTTTTTTATTATTTATTTAAAGAGATTTACCATGAAATACATACTGAGCCATACAGCTCATTTCAGATCTGTCCTGGAGAAAGGGAAGAGGATAAATTACAAATAATGAGTAAAAAAAATAGTAATATGATAAAGCAATAGGACACAGCAATGTTCAGCAACACACATAATGTATTAGCATAATAACAATAAAACTGAATTACAACAGGAGTGTGAAGTACCAGGCACTCAAGGCAATTAATGAGGAGAGGGTAAGGGAGGAGACTGGAGATGGTAGATGGGGATAAGGAAGAGGAGGGGAAGGAGATAGGGAGGTAAAGATAGGAGGGGGAGAGAGAAAGGGAGGGTTTAGATGGGGAGAGGATGAGGGCAAGGTTAGAATACATTAGAACTGTGACAAGGGAGGTGCAGAGAGGTGCATGCACTAGCGGGACAGTAAGAGTGTAGGGAAAGAGGAATGTGTGAGACATGCCATAGGGGCTATAGGCATTTGCAGGAGGGAGGTGGTGGGCTTGGAGACAGGAGGAAAGAGAGCATTTGGAGGAGCAGAGTGAATTGATAAGGGAAGAGAGTTCCAGATACTAGGAAAACAGAAAGATAAAGCATTCTCTCAAGCAAGGAGTTACAAAATGGAAAAGTAGGGAGGATAACCAGAGTTATGGAGAGAGTAAGAGGAAAGAGGCATGGGGAGAGGAGTGAGCTGAGATAAGAGGGGAGAGAAGCCAGCCAGAATTTAGTGATGCAGGAAGTGCAGGGTTAGGCAGCAATCTACCAAGGGGGAAGGAAAGCAGAGTACAGAGGACAATGGTGAGCATGGGGAGGGCAAGCCAGCAAAACAGCAGAAGGAGGGAAGAGGGGCAAGTCTAGCCAAGGTGGACTTAGGAGCAGCACAGTAGAAAATGTCACCATACTCAAACATGGGAAAGATCATCTTAGAGATGATATCTCAGTGAGCAGGTATAGGGATGCAGATTTTGTTCCTATAAAGGGTACCAAGCATGGAATGAAGTGTTTTGTGAATAGCATCTACATGCTTAGAGAAGCCAAGGTGCCAGTCCAGCCAGACACCAAGATATTAAATGAGGATACATCATCAATTGTACCCCATCAAGGGTGTGGAAGGTAGGGGTAGGAGGAGCCTAAACAGCCTTTGCCTAGTACCAAAGCACATGGAGACCATTTTCTTAGCATTTAGGGATAATTGATTTGACCTAAACATTTCCAAACATTGTCAAAATCAAGTTGAAGCCTGGATGTTAACACTGAAGGAGAAGACCAGATGCAAACAGGACTGTGTCATCTACATATATGGATGGAAGCAGAGGAGCAGGCTTAGGAAACGTCATTGAGGAATCATGGAGAAGAGCAATGGGCCAAGCACAGAGCCTCGGAACATCAGTGAGAATGGAATGGGACAGGGAATCTCCAGTTCTCGAGATTGAGATCTTCTATCCAGGTACAAGCAGAACCAGTTGATAGCTGAGTCAGTGAGTCCCACTGACTTAAGTGGTGCCATGGAGAAGAGGGTGGGATACAGTGTTGAAATCTTTCACTAGATTGACAAAGATGGCAGTAGTAAGAAGGCCATGGTCCATGTCAGTATAAATAGAGTCACATACATGTGATATCTCCTTACGCAGGAGACTCCTGTTTTTTGACTGAACTCCTCCTTCCCTCCTGGGAAACAAAATCTCCTGCTTAAGTAAAATTCTGTCCAAAATATCCATGGTTTTTGGGAAGATAAAGACACATAAAAATTAAATCAGTGATGAACAATGTATCAGATAACTTTATATAACCAGTTGTTTATTCTTTTTAGTGCTTATTCTTGACAAAATGAAATACATTACATTTTTGTAATGACTTTTTTCTTATTTTTTTGATGCCATTTAAGGACAAACTCATGACATTATGGCATCTCCGTACTAGCAGGCCAATCTCCCTCCTAATTTGTTCCAAATCTCCCTCTTAAGCAGTTGGCAGGCGAGTCTCCCTCCTAATTTGACCCAAATCTCCCTCTTACGCAAGTTGGACATATCACATGTATGGAGTCAGTAAGCCTGAGGAGAGAGGAGGTGATGGAGTGATGTTTGCGAAAGCCAGACAGGAAGGGGGTGAAGAAAGAGGAGGAGTCAAGGAAGGGGAGAGTTGAGACAGAACTATGTGTTCTTGAAGTTTGGATAAGGTTAGAAGGAGAGACATTGGGCAGAAGTTACAAGAAGAGGAGTCACCACCTTTAGTAGAGGGATGACAATTTAATTCTTCCACAGGTCCGGGACTATGGCAAGAGAAAATAATAGGTTAAAAAGGAGGATGTAGGATTGGCAATGGCAGGTGCAGAGAAGTGCAGGAGCTTTGGATTAAGCCCAGGGATCCCACCTTTCTGGGGGTTGAGCGCTAGGAGGGAATTTAGAGAGGAACATGGGGTAACTGGCAGGAAAGAGAAGGGAGATGCAGGGAGGACAAGGGGGATGTAGGAAGTGGGGAGGTGGCTGGATAGCAGATAGGAGTGAGGAAGCACAGGTAATGAAAAAGGAATTGAAAGCAGAAGCAACAGAAGATGGGTTGGAAATGGTGGAGTCACCCACTTTGAGGATCGGAGAGGGGGCTTGAGTAGAAGGGTAGAAGAGGGCATGGATAACTTTCCAGAACTTAGAGGGCTGATTTAGATTGTTCTGGAAAGAGATGGAAAAGAACTCCGCCTTGGTTAGCCTGGTGGCCTTAGTACATGTATTCCTCAAGACACGGTACTTATTAAGATCCACCAGAGTGCCAGAGGATTTCTAAGACTCAAGCCAGGTCATGTGCACTGAGGCAGGCCAGTAGTTCAGCGGAGAGCCAAGGAGGTGTGAACCTCTCACCCTGGTTTTCTGAAGAGGAGCATGATGATCCCATATTAATTGGAATTTAGAAAGGAAATATTGGAGGGCTGGGTTGATATTACTGCCCTTGGAGATAGGGGACCAGTCAGTGCAAAGCAGCTCAGCATGTAATGAGGATAGGTTCAATATACCTGAAGGACCTAAAAGGATTATTTTTGGGGGGTCTCTGGGTTGGAGAAGTTTTTGCATGCAATATACCAAATTATTATTTTTTTTATTTTATTTTATTACATCTCGGAATTAAGACCTTTGAGCTGGAGGCTCATTTACAAAGGGTCCATGTCACAAAACTATTTGGTTATACAAGTGAAGCAGTAACACAAAAAGGTACAGTGGATACAGTGTTGGATGGCTACAACTGGGTTATACAGAGGAAGTGGTAACAAACAAAAGTACAATGGTTACAAAATTGGAAGGCTAGGTAGGACACAACAAGCAGGGTAATAAACTAACAGAATTATTGGTTAAAAGATAATGAATAAGTGCAAAGAAGCACTCAATTGTGCAGAGAAGTAACAACCCAGGGGGACATTGTCAGCATAGGTTGGGCAGATGTAGGTGGAGGTCACCAGGACTAAGTGCGGCAGTCACAGTCACTGAAGCTGGCTAGATGCATATTTGGAGAGAGTTTTTGAAGGGACCTATGGAGGAAGAGGATTGGATTTGTGCTGGGAAGTTGTCTCACTCAAACTGCCTTCACTATAGGTGTCACCCTGCCCTTAAGTCACCATTTCTGTCACTTATATTCTACTCTTATAAGGGACAATCCACCTCTGATTTACAGAGGTTTCATACAAGGCATACATAATGTTCTCTCTTGCATGCCCAAGGTCACTTCTGGTGGTATCAGGATTACTACCCACCGTAATTGTCCTCTCCTATCTCTCATGTAACATACCAGCTGGATACCCTGGGTCCCACTGCCATGAAGAATTCTCCTTTGTATTCTCCAACCTTATACCAACTAGAACCTTGCTCCCTCTCCTAACCTGTCCTCTCCATATAACTCATCCTTCCAAATTAGGCATTTCCTCTACCACCCCTAGCATGCCCAAATACCTCAAATACAATTACAGATTCTACAAAGAAGCTTGGTGATGCTTCTGCACTTATGCTTGTCAGGAGACATAGAATCTAACCCTAGCCCCATTGGAATGCCAGGTCCACGGATGACTCCTCATGGTTTTCCACTAAGGCATGAAATTGCCCACATGAATATCAGAAGTTTACCAACAAACTTTCCTGAACTTGAAGCCTGGATAGCCCTGTACTGTCCGGACATACTTGAACTAACTGAAACATGGCTCAGGCCAGAGATGCCTTATTCCATGTACAAAATACCTGGTTACAGCTTGTCCAGATCCGATCGCCCCACCAAACAAAAGGGTGGAGGAGTTGCCCTTTATTATAAAGAGCATCTCAATGTCTCTGTACTCCAGTCTTGGATAACAAATCACTGTGAAGCTCTGCATACAGTTCTACAACTAGGTGGTGATAAAAGGCTAAATCTGATCTGTGCCTACAATCCTCCAAAGGGGGCTCTCCCTGGCTTAAATGGGCTCTTGGATTATCTGGCCACTCTAAAGGGTAGATCTGAAGTCATACTAATGGGAGACTTCAACCTAGACCTATCAGGGAGTCATACCGGCACGAGTACTGAAGCTCCCACCCGACTTAACCTCACTAACTTATCTCTAGTCCCATACTAGATCTCTTCCAACTCGAGCACCAATCTCCTGGACTGATGGCTACAACAGAGCAAATAGAATAATTGCTGCAGGACCTTGTCAGATTCTATTAGTGATCACCTGCCTCACGTTCTGTATCTGGAATGGCCACTGCCTTAAACCCCCCAAGAATCATTCACTCTCGATTTTGCCAAACTAAACCGAACTGCACTTCTCGAGGATATTAATAATATAGACTGGTCTCCCATCTATCACACTGATGATGTAAACACAGCACTTGAATATCTGATGTCTCAGCTTCTGGCCCTTCAGGATCTGCACATCCCTCTGAAAAAAAGGCGTCTCAGGGGCTCCCCTAATAAATGGCTAAAAAAAGACCTCCTTCGAGCCATGATAAAAAGAGACAAGGCCTGGACCTTGGCAAAGAAGTCCCAACAATCAGAAGACTGGGTTAACTATAAACAACTGAGAAATGCCTGCAAAAAAGATATTCAGAAGGCTAAAAGGAGCTACTGCCTTAAGCTTCTCCAATCTTCAGCGGGTGATACCAGGGGTTTTTGGAACCACATCAAAAATTTCATTGGGCAAAGGCCCAAGACGGCCATTACCGACATGACACTGAATGACGCAAACTGTAATAAGTTACCTACTATTGCTAATGCTCTTAATGCACAATTCTCGGATCTCTCTGAATACACTGAGAAATTCAACCAACCTCTTTCACCTCCTCCTGAGGTGCAACTTTCGCATGAAACCCCTTTTCGTCTCACATTAGTCTCCTCCACCGGAGTGCTGCATCTCCTCAAATCAGTATCCACCTATGGATCTGCTGGTTCGGATGGGCTACTGTCAAACTTCTTGAAGCAGGCAGCCCCTGCCCTTGCTGTTCCTTTGTGCAAGAATCTTAATCTTTCCATAATAACCCAAACGGTACCAACATTGTGGAAAAACCGCTTGTCCCTGTTCACAAAAAAGGGATACCAAAAATATGTCAACTATAGACCGATTGCCATTCTCTACCCTAAATAAACTTCCCGAGAAGGCCATCGCTACTCAGGTCACAAATTACCTGCACCTTAACAACCTTATATCCCTACCCAGCACGGATTCCGAACAGGACACAGCACCACAACTGCTCTACTTCAGCTGACAAATGCAGTCCTTACAGCGATGGATAAGAGCCTGCTCACTGGGGCCATATTTATCGATCTCACAAAGGCATTTGACCTTGTGAATCACTCTCTGCTACTTTCCAAACTGTCCCACCTTGGCTTTGACCTGTCGACCATCTCCTGGTTCGATAGCTACCTCTCAGGGAGGTTGCAATTTGTCCAAATTGAATCCTCCATCTCAAATCTTTCCCTACCTCTGTTGGAGTCCCCAAGGATTTATTCTTGGACCACTACTTTCTCCTTTTCATTAACAACTTGCCCTCCCTTCCCTGCTCCTCCTCATTAATCCTTTATGCTGATGACATGGTGCTTCTCTCCAGTGGTAAAGATCCCTTATCAGTAAGAGCACATCTTCAAGCAGAATTCAACTGCTTGCAGGAGTGGTTACTACAGAACAGGCTCCTAATGAATGCTAAGAAAACTGTAACTATGCTTTTGGGCCCCCCCCCGTCAAGAATCAGATCTCTTTCTCCAGACTTATTGATACATTCTCTAGATGACTCCATCTTGAATTCGTTACCTCCTTCAGGTATCTAGAAGTCACTCTGACCCATCTCTTGACTTTAACCTCCACATTACTGACTACATATAAGACAGTTTACTCAAAACTTGGTCTTGCCTTTAAATTGGGTTCTCCCTCAACAATGCTGCACGGCTTGCTATTGCACAAGGATTTCTCCTACCTGCTCTAACATATTGCTCTCAGGTTTGCCTTAAAGCTAGCAAAGGAGTGCTCCAGAAATGGAGCACCTGCTATAACAGTATATGCAGATTTGCCCTCTCCGCTCACAGACTTACCCATCATTGCCTGCTCTACTCGAAACTAAATTGGCTCTCCCCAGACTCGCTCAGACACTATTCTGCAGGCTGTACAATTGATAATATGATCAGAATGGGGTCTCCTAAATGCCTTGCTGAACTATTAACTCAAGCCCTCCTAAGCATATCTCCTCAGGGCATCTGCTCAAACCCAACTTGAAATTCCCAGATATCTCACACAAAAAGGAGAATGATCCTTTGCCATATCTGCCCCCCCCGCTCCTGGAACTCCATTCCCTCCCACATCAAACTCTCCAAATCCCACAAGGCCTTTAAACTGAGTCTTCGGGTACACCTATTAGAATCCGACTGCTGCTCTTGTGCTGTAACTTGAACCTCTCTCCTAGCATTTTCTCCTCCCTATGGCACTTACTGATTTCCTGCTGGTCTCCAAAATCTGAAAGTTTCCCACATCCAGCAGAAATCCTATTGTTATAATGCTACTTCATTTAAATTTTGTTTGCTGTTTGTCATTTTAATTTAGTCACTGATGTATCATCAGATGAAAATAATTAATGTAATGTTATCTGTTTCTCTTTGTCATCACTGATAATGACTGTACCTGGCTGTATACTGTTCAAATGTTTGTTCTCACCTCATGCTGTGTCATGAAATACTCTTTAATGTTGACTCTGGTCTCCCCTGTCTGTACTCTCCCAGGTCATGCCTGAATATAGGCAACATTGTTGTCTAGTGTACTTACCCGGTAAACAAAACCAAATAAATAAACCAGCTGGGTGCCCTGAACATAAAACCTCTTTGTCCTTGGGATGGCTTGCATAAAGATACCTGGAAGGACTGATTATACAAGCTTTTCATATGGTGTGAGTTTGCAGGGGCCTTCTTGAGGAGTAGTTGGATGGGGGGCAGAGCCAAGGAGATCTTTTGGCATAGGGCAGTGTGGTTGGAGATTCTGTTTTGAAGGTTGAGCCAGTTGGCTTGTGTGTAGAGATCCCAAGTATGTGTGTTCTGGCTGGCACCAGTAAGTAACTGGCAGGCTTTGTTAAGGGGATCCCAATCTTTTGAGTGCAGTAACAGAGGCAGAGCCATAAACTGCAATGCCATAGTCAAGGGTAGACAATATGGAGTGGTCACAGTGAGGCATAGAGCCTCTTGGGTCATGCAAAGCCAGTGTCGATAGAGGAGGCCTTGCCTGATATTGGCAGTTTTGGAAATACGCGAGATGTGCTCTTGGTAAGAGATCGTGCTGTCCAGGGTTAAGCCCAGGCACCTAAAAGTGGACACCTGTTTAAGTGGTGAGCCGGTATTGTTGGTGACAGTCAATTGGGCTGCTTTAAACTTGTTATGTGGTCCAGCAAAGACCATTGATTTGAATCTCTGTTCAGTGAACCATGCTTCAATGGAGGCAAAGCTACTTTGCAGGTCACGAGTAAGGGGAGCAGGATCAAGCTGACTTGGTAAATCACAGCATCATCTGCATAGAGGAGAAGGTTGTTAGGACAGGCTAGAGGGAGGGTATTGAGGTAGAGGCTAAATAGGAGGGTGGCCCATGATTGATCCCTATGGAACACCTGATAGTACGGGCCAGCTAGTGGAGATTGAGTCAGAAATTTTTACACACTGCGTTCTGCACCTAGATTACTTCTGAACCAGGTAGTAACATAGTTGGAGAGTCCTAGTGATGGTAGGGTCAGGAGCAGTAAGGAATGGTTGACCGTATCAAAGGCCTTTGTAAGGTCTATATAGATAGAGCCTACGAGTTGACCACAGTCAAGAGCTTTATAGATATAGTCCATGTAGGTGAGCAGGGCAGTGGTGGTACTGTGATCCTTCCTGAACCCATGTTGTTGTGGGCACTGGATACCATGGGTGGAGAGATATTCAGTTAACTGTTTAGACACCATTCACTCCAGGGCTTTCAAAAGGGGAGGCAATATTGAAATGGGGCGGTACTTGGCATGGTTTGTTCTGTCACCACTCTTAAGGATGGGTGTCACAACTGCTGCTTTCCAAACAGATGGAAATTGACCAAGGTGCAAGGAGAGATTCAGGATCCATGTGAGTGGAACTTGGACAGCATCAATGCAGAGGAGAAGTAGTTTGAGGTCAAGGGTATCAGACCTGTGCCTAGACTTAACAAGCACTTTCATAACCTATTTTCTGGTGGTATATGTGGATATCAACTTGAAATAGAATTGGGGATGTGGAAGGAGGGTCCTGTGGTGGGCAGTATCAGCAGCGAAGGTTCATCGAAGAAGCTGGGAGGACACTCCACTCAGGTCAGTGAATGCAGTGTTCGGGATGTTTGCAATTTCATTAGGGTCTTGGACTGCTATACCACTGTAGTTGAGTAAGGTGGGGGGATTGATTGGGTTTACCTGTAATGTTTTTAATATTGTCCCAAATTTGTTTACTATTATCCCAGGAGCTAGTAAACATGCCTTGGAAGTATGTGGCCTTTGCATGCCGAATGGCTCAGGTGCAATTATTTCTGGTGGACCTATAACCTTGACAGTCACTTTGTTTGCCAGTGGTTCATGCCACATTCCAAAGGTGGTCACGAGTGTTCATAAGGTGAAGTAGAGAGGGCGTGATCCACAAATTACAGACCCCTTTCACCCTGCACTTCCTGAGGCAGGCAAAGCTATTATAGGCTGAACTGAAGCAAGTGATAAAAAGGCTTAGTGCCTTATCTACACTATTTGCAAGGAAAACTGGGGACTAATCACAACTGAGGAGATATTCTAGGAGAGGTTTCTGGTTCCCTTCCCTGAGGACTCTGATAAGTTGTTTTGCAAGGTTGTTTAGGTACCTTATTGGTCCAATGATAGGTGATTGGGGAGTGGTCACTCAGGGTGTTTGGTATCACTACTGTGTCCTTGATCCTCATAGGGTGGTTGGAAAATACCAAGTCAATAAGGGTACTGGTGCCAGTCTTATAGTTTCTTTGAGTAGGTGAGGAGACAAGTTGTGCAAGGTCAATGGCAGCTGCTGCATCCTTACAAGGGGTGGAGTCAAGGGACAGTCAGTTGGTATTAAAGTCACCCAGAGCAATGACTTCAGATCCATTGGGCAGGTTAGCAATGAGGTCAATGAACACTTGGAAGCTCTTGTGAGCCTCCTTGGGTGGAATGTATATGGAGAGGAAGTGGATTGACATCCCTTTATTACCTAAGTACATTTTTACCACAAGAGATTGAGCACCAGCCATAGGTGACAGTGTTGGGAAGACCAGGCATTGTAGGGCATCCTTGATGTATAGGTCACATCCACCACCATGTCTAACCCACCCTATCTGATTCTGTATAATGTATACCCATTTAGGAGACTGCTGAGTCAGGAACAGCAGAGGAGAGCCAAGTTTCGACTACAGCTAGGACATCAGATCTGGTGCTGTAGCACCCAGACTTGTAATTGATCTAATTTTGGCAGAAGGCTTGATGTTAATAGAGTGACTTTTAAGCCCCTTGGCTACTGTTCAAGTCAAAGGAGAATTCAGTGGGTCAGGATTAAGGTTGCACGATTCTTGACAAATAGCAACAGTAGGAGTTGTTGTCTGGTCAGGATGTATTTTAATAGCTTGCATTTTAGTTTGGGTGGTTGCTTAGCGGCCTTAGGGAGATCATGGGGGTCATAATGGAGGTGAGATGGAGGGATAGATAGTATGCCTGGTGGGATGGCAGCTAGTTATATTGGGAAAAGAACCCAGCTGGCTTGTGTGCTGAGTTGGGAAGGTTGGAAGCAGTGCCTGAGGATATGTGGATTGAGGGAGTGGCGAACACTGCTATAGAGTGTGTAGAATTATAATCAGATGAGGGTGGCCATGTTAAGCATAGTAGGGCACTGAGGAGTGTATAATGGTAATGTACCATCGTAAAGCAGAGGTAAGGGACTAGTGTGCAGGGTAGTCTGAGACTATGGATGTACCAAGGGTGGGGGGAATATAAGACAACTGTGAGAGTAAAGGCTGACCTAAAGAAATGTGAGGGCTAGCACAGGAATTTAGTGTCACTTTGATAAGGATAGCTGGAACCTTGATAGCAGTAGCACTGACAGTGTAGCACAGTGGACAGGGTGCTTGACCCTGTGCAGAGGGTCACAAGTTTGGAACCAGGTGGGCCAGAGTGTGGAAGTAATATGGGATAAGACAGAAATTGGATTAAGCAGAATGATGAGAGGTAGGTGGGAGGGGTTAAGAGGCAAGATGGGGATTAAATAGCTCAGTGGTAGTGGTAGTAGTAGATTAGGAGGAGCAGGGTGACTGCTAGTGGTGAGGTTGTATAACAAGCTAGTGGGGAAAATGAGGACCTAGTTTCTGTCCTGAGGTCACGTGATCCTAATGATGTACAAATCAAATGCCGAGCTTGGGTGGGGGGTGGGCGAAGGGCGACAGGCTAACACAAGTAGCTAGCAGAGTTGAGTCTCAGCTGAGGAAAATCCATTTTCCAATACCTTGTTTCACTGTTCACTGCTGCAGGATGCTCCAGGGCTGTGAATCACTCCATTGGGAGTGCTGGTTTGAGACTGAGGTAGACTTTATAGGGTTGTGTAATTGGTTGACTGAGTCTGGTTTAATACTTAACAGTAAAAAAACTTAATTTATGGTTTTTGGTAATAAACAAAACCATTTAAATAATAGTAAAGAAATAGTAAATATAAAAACACTACAAAATGAAACATTAATGCAAGTCTCAGAATATAGATACTTGGGGTATGGACTGATGCATCTTTAAAATTCAAATATCATATATTAGATACCATAATAAAAGTAAATAAAGGTTGGGCGTTCAGGCATTCTGGCTTCTGCATGAATAGGCTTATGAGGAACGGTTATAAATCAACTTCTTCTTCCTGTTTTGGAGTATGGAAACCATATTTCTGGTTTGGCAACAAAGAGTTTATTATCAAAATTGATCAATTATACTATAGGATGACAAGATTCATAACACAAAAAGATTATAAAAACACGCCATTGTGTGATTTACTTATTGAATTAGGATGGCTTACGAGGATAGTAAACGCCAGATTACTTGGGCAACCTAAATTTTTAAAGTGGTAAAACAAGAACAACCTAGGTGCCTTTATGATAAATTGGAAATAAAAAGCATATTTATAACTTAAGAGATATTAATTTAAGGAATTTTGTGTTCCAAAATCATAAATACATATAGTAATTTAACATTTTCTGTAATTGTTAATAGGTTATGGAAGGTCTTGAAACCTGTAATTTGTAACCAAATTAATGATGTGAAAGCACTTTCAACTAGTCTGAAGACAGAACTAAAAGTTTGTTGTGAATGTTATGGATGAGAATTTTAATAGAATTAAGGTGTTTGTATTAACAATTATATGTTGTGTTAGATTGTGAAATGTATGATATTTTGGTAAATTTATTTTGTAATTGTATAGGATTATTGTATCATATGCTGAGAATTATATGTTTTGATTTTGTTTATATCCTTAACAGGACCATCTTGAAAATAGGACTATATCCTAATGATGTGATATTCCACCTAAACTCCTGTCTAAAAATAAAGGTTTTAAATAACTAACTAACTAACTGAGGAAGCCTACAAAGATAAGCACAAAAGAACACTTAGCAGAGTCGGGATATGGCTGGAGGACTAGTGCGGGGGATGGGAGAGAGCTGCTTATGTGCAGTCAGTTCAGGAAGCGAGAAACTCTGAATTAAAAGAGAAAATGGCATGAGTACTATGGACTCTAACAAATCCCAACTGGGTTATAATGCTGCACGTTTAATAGCGTGACATTATGGCTAAACAGGTACAGCGTAGTCTGTAACCGCTAATGGCGCACAATACCATGTATACTGCTGTACACAGTATTGCACCAGTAGTGCTTTTCCAGGCAGAGGATATGACCTCTACTGAGAGTGGGTTCTGCTGAGCAGCTGCCATGGCTCACAAAAACCTGTTTGATTCATGGTTCCAGAATATTTTACTTTTATTACTTGTCACTCCTGAGTTGAACCCCCGGAGTTGAGAATCTTTAGTGGGGGTTTGGTGAACACATCCTCCCTATAAAGGGGTTTGGGGCAGACCCCCACAGAAAAAAGATATGCCTCTATGGCAGAAATCGCTGGATGTGGCAGTGCTGATTTATCATGAGGCATAGTCTTGTGACATTATGACCCTGTGCCTAACAAATCATACTACAAACTGCTGCTGGCTAGGCAACAAAACATCCTGAAAATGCAGGTCAACTGTATGAGTGCACAGAAACAGGCAGAGCAGGCAGTAAATGTAATCCATACACAGAGGCAAGGAAACGAGTGTGTCATGCATACAATTCTCAAAGTATCAGCAAGGTAATTACTAAAATGGACTAACTCTACAAGAAATGCCCACAGGGAAACAATCTAAAGTGGTCTCTGACCGGAATTAACAGGTAGCTAGCAGAGTTGATGATAGTCACTGAGTGCATCAAGGAGGGTACCTGCAACAATGATGCAGTGGGTGAGTAGTGAGTACTCAGTTCAGAAGAAAATGGTTTTGGGATCAAGAATTATGGTGGGTAGAGACAGAGATGAGTTGTGTAAGGTGGAGGGACTTAATATTTTGACAGAGATTTGAGTGAGAGTGTGAAAGCCAGTTAATGTTGAAATTCCCCAGAATGAATAGCTTGCCAGAGGACGCATGAGAAGAGATAGTGGTTCAGAGTTCAGTGACAGAAGCAGCAGGTATCCCTGGACAGCAGTAGACACCTGCAACAAAGATAGGAAGAGAGAAAAGGAAGGAGATTTTAAGTATGAGGAGCTCTTAAGCAGCAGTGGAGGTGATAGAGACCACTGGAGTAGCTTGAATGGAGGAGGAAAGGTAATGGCAATTACACCACTTTTCTTAACGTGGTCTTGATGGGAGAGGGAGTAGTCTGGAATGGTGATGGCAGAGTTGGGAATCTTATGGGAAAGCCAAGATTAAGAACCTATTAAGACATCAGGGAGGAGGGAGACCATGAGGGGCTGGAGCAGGTCAATTTTGGCCAAGAGACTTTGAATATTAATGTGAGCCACATGTAGGACTTTGGGGAGGTCAGAGGGAAGGGTGTGAGGAGGTCCAGGGTTGAGAGATGAGAAAGTGTGTCCAAATGCCCTGAGCTGAGGCTATTTATACACCTGTCTGCAGATAAAGGCTGGCCCTTCCATTTTAGGCCACCAGGTGTCACTCTTGCACTTCCTCAACACAATGTTCTGCCTCATTAATTAACCAGTAACATGACTGTCAAAGCCAAAACTTTGATGTCTCAGTATAGCACCCTATAAGCTAATTCACAGAGTCCTGTTAGAATTTCACACAGGTCTGCTAGAAGGATGTTTTCTTTCCTGTTACCTCATAAAATGTGGTATACTATAATAGTTTCCTGGGACAAAGCATTTGACCTTTGAAGCGTATGGTCCATTACAGGAAAATGGATTTTGGCATATCTCTGTTAAAAAACCTGGGAATGAAATTTCTGTTCCTGGCAAACAGCTGCCTTCAGGTCAAAAGAAGGTCAAGCCTTTTTTGTAAATCTAGTCTTTCCCCTAGGTGCCTTTGTGCTGCCACTGCATGTCCATAGAATTACATAAAAAATATATATACAACATAATAATATCTACAAATAAGGGCTACCAGTGGGGTAGCTTACAAGTGGGTCTTGAACCTGGTACCTGTTCAGGGAAGTGAGGGTGTGTGGAGGTGCACTGGGGGTGGGCTGGTGGGTGCTGAGTGGGAGGTAGGGTGGGGCTGATCAGGTGAGGGACACTTTTTACAGGTTTAAAGAAAAAAATGTTGTGGGACCGTTTTCTGTATTTCATGTTTCTGTTGTAATATGAGGGTGGGGGTGCCACTAGACACCAGGGAATATCAATATGCATTGTGGATGGCGATCAGTGGGTGGGGGTGCCACTAGACACCCAGCAATATCATTTAGAACAGGGACAGCAATCCGATCGAGCAGAGAGGAGCATTATTGGTACAGTATATTTTCATCCCTGCAGTTTACTGACAACAGTTGAGTGTCATTCACCCCATACTACCGTAATTTACTATGTATTTAATTAATGTGTTTCTATTTCTATAGTACTAGACCAATTTCAGTATGAGGAGGTGATGTATATGGCAGGATGGACAGGAAGGGAGTTTGTTTCTGCCAACAATAAGTCGCTCCACCCCACGGCACTCTGTACCACCACACAGAAGACTCAGCACAGCAGGGTGCACGGTGTTTTTCAGCATTAGCATGAAGTGTCTAATTAGACGTTTTAAGGCTTTCATTTAAAAATGGAATGCAGCAATTTATATTGTGCATATGGTGGAGAAGAGCAACGGAAATGTAAAGCGGTTCCACTCAGTACTGACACACGCAGACTCAGAGCACAGCAGAGACAAGGACACATCTTAAAATTAGGCTGAAATCTGTCAATGCTGTAATAAGGAAATAAGGAAATGTTGTCAGAGACAGTTATGATGGGGCCCATTGTTTTCTGTCTAACCATTTATCACCCATTAATGGCTGTTAGTGTAATGAGCTGAAAAACAATGTGAGCCATCATAGCTGTTCATTATAACAAGATTTGTCACAGTGAGGGAGTACTGTATTTATCAGGACAGTGTGTATGTTTGTGTGTGTGGGGGGTCTTGCCAACAAACTCCAAGGAAATGGCAGTGTGGCTCTCAGCTCACACTGCAGCCGGCACCATGAGTTCAGCTATGGCTACAGAAGTCAGGAAGATCCACTGTTCTCATACAGAGAATGTGGGGGAAGGCGCCTTGCTAAGCTGGGCGCCTGAGATTTGAGTGCCCAGAAAAGGTATTTCTGGCCCTAATTCTGAAAAACAAACATCAGAATCTAGCTAAATGGGGCCCATTTAGCTAGGTTATGGTGTTTGATTTTAAAATGACATTTTTGTGTATTTTCCACATTTTTTTAGTTTAAGGAAAAAATCAACAAGATAGCGGCTCATGAAAAATTATTTTTTCCTCACAAAAAAGGATAGGATCTCAAGAGAAAGAATCCTTTATCACAAGATCAATCCTTTGTCGAACTTTCTCCCTCTATCCTGGAAAGTGATCTTCCCATTGAAAACAATGGAAACTTAGAAATTTAATAACTTTGCAACAGATTAATATTTTTCACCAAACAAATACATGGCAGTTCTGTTACCCAATCTGTATCTACCATAAAAAATCACACCAAAATTCCACATCATTTGGACACAAGGTGATGAGAAAATACTGCAGAAAAAATGGTGACTTTATGTTTTTGCACTATCTGGATCTCAAAATTTGTACATCCAAATGGAGCGAAACTTGCATGTCAAGAGATCCACCCCATGGAACAGTGCATACCAAATTCTGTGCAAATCCAGTTTTAGTGAACAATTTGAGGTTTAACATTAAACATGCAACTTAACCTAACTATAGGGGAACGACAGTGCCCCTATAATAAAAAGATAAAGGTATGGGCATCCATACACAGACAAGACCGTGTCTTCATCTCGGGTTTCTATGGCAGCAGGAACCTCTCAAGCTTCACTCTTGAGGTTCATGGTTGCCTTCACTTTCTCGATGCAGACACAGCTTTGTTGTGTATGGCTGCCCATACATTATCTTCTATTGCTTACAGCCCAAGAAAGTTTCAGACATGTCCGTAATTACTTTTATAAAATGTCCAAAACAGATAGAAAGACAGAACAAACAATTTCATTAGCTAATGAACATCTTAGTCCATGTATTTATCTCACCATAATTACATGTGTCAAGGACTTCCTACCCCGTGGAGAAAGTACAGTTTTCTGTGTATTCCTCTATTTATATTTTTAAAAGCCATTTTATATATACAATAAGGCACTTCTGCTATATAGAATTATGGCCAATAATCACAATTTTCAGAGGCATTTAAAGGCATTTGACTGCACTGCATGCTAACAGCACACCTGAGGTGTAGAATTATTGTCCCACAATCACATACCCAGTCATGTCTCACTGCTTACATAGGTAAGGAAATGATAGCCACTGATCTTGAGACTTGTGCTCTATACACACAAGCATCACTAATGTTGGATAGTAGGTGGGAGCTCATAATTGAAAGGCTCTGCTTGTAGTTATATGGAGGAAGAGCTCCTCCCCCATATCCTACTTAAGCAGCAGAAACCCGCTGCTCTGCTTAGAGTGAGGCAGCACTCACTCATGTCACTTTGCTGGCTGCTTTTCTCCTCCTGCTACCGTCCATTTTGTTTGCGAGCCATTTGTTTTGGGTCTCCTTCATTTTCTTCATTGTCTCACCCTGTGCTTCTGCCTCTGGTCGGCTGCCCCACCCCGCTCCACAGAGTGTTTTCTGTCATTGTATTTGAATTTTTTGGGGCTCATTTGGGACTTGCCTGCTCCCTCGCTGCTTCCTGCACCTGGCTGCCTTGGTTTCTGCTCCATGACACAGAGCTCTCCCGACCTGCTACACGTTTCCTTCAGACTCATGCTCTCTACTTGAAGGTACCATGCTCCTCTGACCCTTACCTCAAGGTCCCGTCTGCTCACCCAGGAACATTATTCGTCCTCACTACCGCTGCCGTGATCTTCCCTTTCTCAGCCACTCTCTGCCTGAAGCATACAGACATCAAATGCCAGAGCACTCTACAGGTGGGCATTGCAGCTCACTGAGCTTTGTATGCACCAGTACTCCACTGTGGTTTGCCACATACTTGCTATTCTTTACAACAGTCGCAGGTTTCCCTAGTACAATGATGCTTCGATACTGAGCCATTTTCTGGCTGGTTTATTCAACTCATTATTAGGCTCATACTTAAAATGCCAAGACAATCATCTAATATTTATTCACTTATACTGCAGCACACATAAGGGCGCCTGGCTTGCCTACAGTTCTTGGACTAGTTACAGTTACTGCATTTCATTTCATTCATGGTAATTCCTGGAGATTGGACCATTTGCAGTTTCTGCATTTCATTTTCATTCAAGGTAGCTCCTAGATGCTATTATGGTGCATTGTATTTTACAGAGTAGCCTTGTAGTGCTGCTTAGCTATTGAGCACATTCATAAATTCATACTTTTGTGTGACTTTGAGCAATGGACCGGACACTTAGAGCCACGTTACCCTGCGCCAAGATATATAGTGCATTTCCTTGGATGTCACGCCGCCCTGAGGATGCACTGCACACGTTATCTATTAGATGCATCATCTTTCAAGCCAGCTTCTGCATCTCCCATTTGCTTGAATTCTGCCAACTGCATTATTCAACCTTGTAGATTCTAACATCCAAATGCTCCTTCAGATCAGCCCATCATGCTTATACAGCTTTAAGCTGCCTTATTACTATGCCTGCCACATCAGCTTCTGGCCAGAGGTTCACAACTCTATTTTCCTCACCTTGTTTGGACCAGGAATTCATATTCCTCTACCTTGTACCTGCTTCGCCTTCAGAGACTGGAGGTTCGGCTATCCATACACTATGTCTGCCTGCACTGCATCTGGCCTGGAGGTTCATGCATCTCTCAGCCTGCCACACCCAGTGTGGGCCTGGAGGTTCATATACCTTTACCTCATATCTGACTTCTAACTCAGCTTGGCATGGACTTCAAGACCATATTCACCTCCTCAGAAGATTTTCTCATCTGCTACAATTACTAGATAAGTAGTACTTCATCTAACTGGATTGCATATGCTTGCTTATGGATCTCACTATTTCCTTTAGTAATCACCCCCGGCTAAGCTCTATTCTCTCAAGTCATTCATGCTAATCAGCTAAGCTACGAGGGGTCCAACTGCACACACACTAGCCTATGAGGCTAACTGCCACTCTACCAACTTACCAGCAGACTTTTAGGGTCTGGCTGCACTTACATGATCACATGGAGCTAATCGCCACTCTACTTCTATACCTGCTGACCCATGAAAGTCTAGTTGCTCATCCTACTCATGGAACTTGCTGCCAATTCTACTGCTTATTAGCTTGCCACTCTATTTGCTTACCAGCAGACCTGCAAAAGTCTGGCTGTGCCTTTATGTTACCTGGAGTTAGCCACCTCTACTTACCTCACCAACTGATGGATAAGCTGAGCATCTCCCTGAGGGACTAGCTGCCATGTTCTATTACTACCAGCAGACCTCCGAGGTCTGGCTGTGCTTTCACATTACCTGGACTAGACACCTCTCTCCTTACCTCTCCAGCTGATGGATAAGCTGTGCATCTCACTGAGAGACTAGCTGCCATGTCCTATTACTTATTAGCGGACCAACTTGGTGCATTTACTTGTCCTACTACTCCTCATTTCTAATCCTATGTCCACCAAGCATATATTTCCCTATTGGGCTCGCCTCTGTTATACTTCTTGAATGCTTCCTAACCTCGCACCAGTGCTTCAGATTTACTTACCTTTACAGCCTGCCAAGATTCCAGCTCAGCTCTACAGTCGCTGCCTTCTGCCATTTCATGTATTATATAAGCCCTCTTTAGCAGAAACCTGGAAGACATACTACTTCTGTTTTCATTCTGCCTCGCTGTGTCAAAGCCTGGATACAATTACTCCATCAACCTATCTATCATTTGCTGGCCTTAAGAGCTCCCCACTTCCAGTTCTATCCTAAACTTATTGGACATGTTCTCGATGCTCGCCTCAGTGCTCATCTACCTGGACGCCCGCACGCTTACATATTACATACCTGTTTTCATGCAAGACTCAGAAGCCTGTTCTGACCTTTCACTCTTGGCTATGACCTGTTCCACTGCAAACGTAATCTGCAAACTTGGACTAGCCAATAATCAATTAATGTAGGATTATGCTCCTTTAGTATGCCCAGAAGGACGGGCAGGTTGGTAGCCATGGGTCCTCAGAGGTTTCCCTAAGGGGTTTTCCTCTCCCTGCGTGCTGCCGGCCATACTCTCCGGAGTTGGAGGAGATAATCGTGGATATCATATTTTTTGGGGGGGGTTCACATCCAAAACAACTAACCTTCCTTCCTACGGTGTGATACAGAGTAAAGGCCACACCATCAATTTATACCGATCAACTCAATTGTTCCAGTATCAGCACTATCATACTGTCAAGTTCATCATGAACTATAATCACTGACTTATTCATGTCCATGTCCAAGTACTTAAGCACTATCCATTCCTGTAACTATACCTTGGAAGCATCATTCTACCTACTGATCTTACCTCTGTATCCAAACTGAAATCTACATTGTATGATGCAGTATGTAACACAAGTACTGAGCTCTGACCCACATATAATTGAAAGGCTCTGCCTGTAGTTATATGGGAAGAGCTCCTCTATATCCTACTTGAAGCAGCAGAAACCGCTGCCTGCTTAGAGCTAGACGCACTCACCCTCCATCCTCCCTTACACCTCCTCCTCTCCGCACTCTTATACCACCAGGAGGGTTTCACATCCAAAACAACTAACCTTCCTTCCTACAGTGGGATACAGAGTAAGGCCACACCATCAATTTATACTGATCAACCAATTGTTCCAGTATCAGCACTATCGTACTGTCAAGTTCATCATGAACTATAATCACTGACTTGTTCATGTCCATGTTCAAGTACTTAAGCACTATCCATTCATGTAACTATACCTTGGAAGCATCATTCTACCTACTGGTCCGGCCTCTATATCCAAACTGAAATCTACATTGTATGATGCAGTATGTAACACAAGCACTAAGATCTGAACCACATATAACTCATACAAATGTGCAAATATTGGGAGAGTTAGAAAAGGATTCAGGAATGAGAGCTTCTAAATGGATCTTTGAGCTGCTCAAACAGCAGTCTTTGGTGTATGGGAAGATTAGGAGTTTGCTGAAGAGGGCTATAGGCTGTTCCATTCTGCCAGGCTTGAGAAGGAGGAGAATTTTTGAAGTCCTTTCAAACTGTGGGTACTATCCAGCTAGCTGTCGAGGTCAATCTTACAGAATAGGGGTAGGGAGGAATGGGGAGATGGATGTAAGGTACAGTATGTGGGCTGCAGAATCCATATACCTATGGAGGTGTGTACCAATGGTAGTCCTGAAGGTGGTGTGACTTACAACCGAGTTAGCTGTATAACAGGCAGCAGTGGCTCCTTTAGTTGCTCCCAAGGGTGACTCTGCAGAGTGTGCTGTACAGGGTGACCAACCTGTGCAATTTGACTTCAGGTGCCTAGTGGCAAAAATGAAAAGCTAAAGGCTATCCAAAGTATGGAGGTGCCGCTACCATTTTAGCTATATGGTGAAAAAACTGCACGCATTCCAAAACAAGGTGGAGCACACAAGGGGCTCGAATTTTCGAAGGTTGGTGCAAGCTGTTCTGATGGCAGCTTGTGCCGGGTTCTGGTGCACCAGGGACCCTGTGCCCAATTCTCTATGGGTCCCAGTAGCAAAGTCCTGCAGCTTGCTGTAACTGTAGTTGTGCTTCAAACAAATGGTGCATCTGGATAGTTTGCTGCAAGCTGTGGGCAGCCATGCAGCAATAGAGTCTGTAACAAAGCACTCCCTGGCAGCTTGTGGTCACCCCCAGCTCCAATCCCTGTAGTATTATAATGATTCTCAGCCCGGGTGGTCTAGCTGACCCCACCAGCCTCGATCCCTTTTTATTATAATAATTAAACATCGCTGGTGGTCTAACGGACCCCCAGCCCCAATTCCCTTTTATCACAATGATTAAACATCCCTGGTGGTCTAGCAGAGTATGCTGCCATGATAGTGACACCTGCACAGAGAACCCCTGACAGCGGCTGTATTTGCAGTGACAGGAATTTCACTGCAATGGACTTTGTGGTGACGGGGAGCATATATCTAACTTCACTGTCTGTGCAATGTGGAGTTAGATATCTAAAGGGGGGTTCTGGGGTGCAGCCCCCCCACATTGCCATCATCTTGTGTGGCCATCAGTGTCAGAGTATTGCCAGTCATTGTGGGGATGAGTCGGTGTCAGGGGTGTTGATGTTTTTTGTCAGTGCTGGGAATTTTGCTGTGCGGTATGTTGCACCAGCATCATGGATCCATCTAGCAGCCCCTTGGGCCATTCTGGGAGCTTTGAGAATTGGGCCAAGATCTTTAGGTTTAAAGCCTTTATTACTGCAAAAATTCAGGGACTTAAAAGAGTGCTCAGAGATAAAGCTATTAAAATCTGTGCTCAATGCATATACTGAAACAAGCCAAGGGTTAAATTGCGCAAGAACTCAAAAGATCTCAGTTCCACCTCCTTTGACACCTTTCTCTATTGAACACTATTGGAAAGTCCCACCTCCTAGGGATGACAGTTCCACCTTCTACAAATGCAGAGATTACAGCTCTACTTCTTAAAAATTTCCAAATTAACCACTGATCATAGCCAACTAACACCGATACCAGCCAGGCTTTCTTATGTATTTGGGGGTCCTGACATTTGAGACACTAAACTGTTATCTGTCACTAAAACCATATCTAATTGCTATAAAAACATGGGTTAAAGGAAAAGATTGCTCTAAGGGAGGCAGAAGGGGGGTGGAGGAGGAAGGAAAAGAAAGGGAACAATGAGGAAAAAAGAAAATAAATTATATCACAAGGCCTCAAATAATTTCTATGGCTAATGATCCAAATAGTTTTTCTGGAAATTTATTTTCAAGAAAAAGCGGAAAATAAACTTTTTGGTTCTAGAGACAGATAATTTAGTGTGTGAAATGTTTTTATTTCTGTAAGGGAATAAAATATTAAACATTTTTATAATTGAGTATTGTGCCTTACCACGTGCTATAAGTACACTGTGTAATGTGAAAGTTATGTGTACCACTTTAAATTTACTAAATAAAATGAGTGTCTCTGCACCTATGGTCACACTCCTGATGAAGGTCACAAGAAGACCGAAGTACTGGGGTTAGTGCTGATGGACTTGGCAACTTGCTGTTCACCTACAGTTGCTTTGTTTGATCTCTTTATGAATTGAAGCAGATCTCCATTTGTTTCCTGAGTGCTGTTTTTGTGTTTTTGCAGTAATGGTTGGTGTTGGCACATGGGCATTAGACCAGCTCAGGTCTGGTCTATCTCTGGGATATCATGCGAACTTTGGGGGCCTTTCAGAATCACACATTAGTGGATATGCAGCAAGGGTCTGGCATATGGCTCTATCCACCATATTGCACTTCTGTGTTTGACACAGGGTCAGCGCAGGGCCAGTATGGTGCAAGGGCACCTGATTTCAACACAGCCTGCATTCAGAAATTGGGATTGCTGCAACATACTGTATGACACAAGGTGCCCTTTGTATCACTTCTTTTTGGGGCTTTGAAAATCAAGCCCCCCATGCGTTCTGCCTGTTTTGGATAAAGACTGATAAAGACTGAGAACTATATCTCATCTCCAAAGCTGAAGGTGCACCCCACCACAATGAGCAGGCACATCATTTACAAATAGGGAAAAGAGCAAGGAGCCCAATATAGACCCTTAAGGAACATCAACAGTTATGGGTCTTGCTGTGCATTGCATGCCTTTCCATTTCACTTTCTGAGCCCTGTCAATTAGATAGTGAGTGAACCACTGGCAGAACAGGCTATCTAGATTAAACCTCCCGCATTTTTATACTAGGAGACCATGCTTAATGAGATCAAATGCTCTAGTAAGATTTATGAAGACTGCACCAGTCTTGCAGCACTGTCCATGTCACCCAGGCAGTGGTCAGTCTAACCAGGGTGGTATCAGTACCATGGAGTTCTCTGAACCCCTGTTGCCAATCACTCAAAAGGTGACACTATTCAAGATAGTCTTGAAGCTGGCTATACAGTATATTAATCTTTCTTGAATTTTAGCAAGGGAGCTAAGTATGGAGATGGGGCAGTAATTTTCTTTTTTCTTTCTATTTAGATTTTTATGGGGTTTTATGGATTTTTTTCTGTTAACCCCCCTCCCCAGATCCCAGCACATGGCCATACATGTGCATGGAGGTGTGCATGCACACCAGAAGCCAGCTCAGCCCCTTCCTCGCACCCGCACTACCACACCCGCCCACCTACATTACCCCACCGGACCTCCACCTGGTGGGGACAGAACTACGGAGAGGTGACAATGCCCACATCACCACCAGGAGAGGAGAGCAGCCTGGCAGCTTGTTCAATCCTACTCCTCCTACCCCCCATCCTGGCACCCAGATGACCCAAGGTTATTCACAAACCCAGGTCACCAGTGCAGTGCGAGGTAAGGCATCCAGCACCACAACCCTCATTGCCACTGGGCCGGCTGGGGCAGTAATTTTCCACAGGCTCTTTAGCACCACCCTTGTGAATAGGTAGTACTAGGGCAATCTTCCAGCTACTGGGGATTCTCCCTTCTATAAGAGACTTGTTGAATAGTATGGCAACAGGGGAGGCAATTGCAAGAGCAATTATTTTTGCAGCATAGGCTCCAGTCAATGAAATCCCTCCAAGGCTTCTAGTTTTAGTTGTTTAGGAGAGCCAGAACCTCTTTTCTAGTTATCCACCAAAAGTGGAGTCGGGCGTAGGTATCTCTGTTTCATTCTGAGCTGGGGTGTCCTGCAGGGTCCAGATGAGAAAATATGAAATCTATCAGATTGTGAAAAACTTGTTAAAAGCATTGGCAGTTTCCAGATGGTCTATAAGTAGCTTACCCTTAGCCAGAATATCAGATTCTGAGGGCTGGGCTGACCCTTCAGGAGGGCATTTATATAGAACCAGAACTTTTTGGGATTGGACAAGTTATTATCTTGCAGGTTTCTGATATATTTTCTTTTGGCAACCTTGAAGTTGTTCTTACAGGTATTTCTGCACTTCCTATACTTATACCAGTCAGATATAAGGCCAGTAATTTTGAATACTCCCCACGTTTTGTCTCTCAGCTTCAGTTGTTTCCTAAGATCTGCATCAAGCTATTTACAGTGCTGGCCTTTTACCCTAATTTGCTTATATGGGGCATGTAAGTCGATATCAGAAATGAAGTTATTGGTAAAGAAATCAAGGGTGGCATTAATATCAGAAAGAGCTATAATTGAAGCCCAATGTACACTTGCCAGGGTTGTTCAAAAGGAGATTGTATTGAATTTTGAAAACATTCTGGCAAAGAAGATCCTGGGTGATATTTGGGAGCACTGTGTTTCCAAATACAGTAGATTAAAGAATGGTCACTAAGGGAATCTGCAAAAATGCCTGCAGATTTTATTTTATCTGGAGTGGAGACAAGAACTGATTCAAACAGAGTATGAGTACATGATTAATTGTTCAGTCTAGTAGGTTCATTGATGATCTGAGTGAGTTGAGCCTCCAATACAGCTTCCTTAGGCCCAGCCATCTTGTCAGGGGTCCAGTTTAAATTGAAATGTCCTAGAACTAATAATTCACCAAGTGGAATGTCTGGAAAAGCCTTTAGTAGGGAAATTAAAGCAGAAGATACTACCGGGGAGGGGTTCGGATAGGCAGCCCATATAGAGGGGTTAAGTGCCACCAAGGAGAATTTTGCCAATTAAGGTCTCACTTGATAAAACATTGATCCCAGAGACAGATGCTTGAGAGGCTTTGAGAAAGGCCTTGATATAGAAAAGTACATCACCACCCTTCTTTCCAGACCTGTTCTTACAAAATATATTTTATTTATTTATTTATTTATTGAGACAGGGAGAGAGAGAGAGAAAGCAGCCAGATATTCCTTAAATCAAGGAGGTTATTTTCTAGACTACACTGAACTGAATTATTACTTTTTGGACCTGTGTAAGTAACTAGTATTGATTCTGTTTTTGGGGTTGACTTGTCTTAGTTTTAACTTTAATTTGCCAGGGAGGAACTGTAGCTGGGAGATATTTGCAGTCATTTGTGACTAGACCTGGTACTTAACCTCTGTGAAATAGGTGTCTGAAAGGAAGGAAGGCACTCCCAGGGGTGGAGGGTCAGAGTTGTAGTTGATTGTTTCTGGACGGCATAGGTTTACTCCCTCCCACCCTTCCCCACACCCCACCCACCCCAAGCACATAACTTCCTTTATAGCAGGGTTCTGAAATCACTTCCCAAAACTGCTAACAACATACACCTGTTCATATTCTTAAAGGCACAGCACACTGAATAGAGGTAGAGACACTCACAAGCTTGCACACACTGAAACAAGGAAAAAAAAGAAAAGCATCTGTAACAGGAAGGGACTCAGGTATTTGGGGAGTGGTGCAATGTACTGGCTTTGGAGCAGCAGTCTTCCAGGAGACATTCAGGAAACTGCATTGCTACCCTATTTGCATGCACCTCTCTGGTCTGAGGGAGGAGGTTGCTCGTCTCCATGCTGACCTGATAATGATTCAGAAAACTTGCTCCCCACCCAGGGACCACCCAGGCCACCTCACTACCTCAGTGGTTTGCCAAGAAAGAGGAGTGGTTGGACCATGGTGGGCTCAGGGAGGGTGAGGATGGTGAACAGAGGCACATCCTCCAGCTGTGCTCTCCACATTCATTCACCACTCTAGCAGAGCATGGTTCCTCTATGGAGGCTGGAGGCACCCACAGTGGAGATGAAGGAGGATGCTGGGAACCTCCACAATGGAGACCCACAGGAGGGTGGCACAGGACCCCACAGGGGAAGGAAACAACTCCTGGTAGGGGACTCAATTGTTAGGGGGGTAGAACTGGGGGAGGAAAGGGAAAGGGAGGTAAGGTGCCTGCCCAGTGCCATGGCTTGGAGGGACAGGAAATGAATCCTCAGGATTGTGGGAGCAGCTGCAAGGGGGAGTGAGCTGGATTTCATTATCCACCTAGGGACGAATGACCTGGCTGAGAATGGGATCAGAGCAGTGCAACAGGAGTTTGTGGAGTTGGGAAGGGGCCTTAGACAAGTAGCACACACAGTAACTTTCTCGGAAGTGCTACCAGTCTATGGCATGGATGAGGCTAGGGTACTCTGCACCATGGGATTCAATGACTGGTTGAAAAACTGGTGCAGAGCTCAGGGATTTGGCTTCATTGGGGACTGGGGCTCCACCTGGAGGGATGCAGGCCTATACAAGTGCAATGGTCTGCATCTATCCTGGAGGGGAACCAGGATCCTAGGTGATAGGTTTAAATGCTTCATTGGCAAGCATTTAAACTAGCCAAGGGGAAGCACTGAAAGGAGAAGGAAATCAGCCCTCCCAAAGTCAGGGTAGTTAGTGAGGTAAACACAAAGATAGAGCAGTCAATAGGGATAAGGGCAGGGGTAAATGGAGAAAAAGACAAAGGCAGTAAGAACAGGGATGGGGCAAAAAGAAATAAAGCCAGAAAAAAATGGAGGGTAATGAGTACCAATGCCCGTATTCTAGGTAAAAAGCTCCCCAAAATGGTGGCCTTGATGGAAAAGGGATGCCTGGATATCATGGCAGTCACAGAAACATGGTACACAGAGAACCACGACTGGGATGTCAACATACCAGGGTACACAATCTACAGGAGGGACAAGGAGGGAAGAAGAGGAAGAGGAGAAACTCTCTATGTAAGGGAAGGGATCAAAGCAACAGAATTAAAGGGTAAACAGGGAGGAGAGGAGGTACTGTGGGTCACCCTGGAGACAGGAAATGGCTCCACAAATCCGCACAGGGGTTGTATACAGACCCCAATCTCAGGAGAGGAAATGGACAAGGAAATGATAGAGAGCATCCTTGGGATGGCAGAGAAAGGTGAGATATTGCTGATGGGGGACCTGAATATGCCAGATGTTAACTGGAGCACCTTTGCTGCAGCCACACCCAAGAGCAGGGCCATTCTCGATGCCCTACAGGGGGCATGCCTCAAACGGCTAGTTTTGGAACCCACTCAGGAGGGAGCAATCTTAGACCTGGTTCTCTCAAATGGGGAAGGAGAGAGGATCTCTGATCTTGAAGTGGGTAGCCATCTGGGAACAAGCGACCACCAAACAGTGTGGTTCATGATAAACTTAGCTGTAGAGTCAAACCACACAAAAGTGAAGGTACTGGACTTCAGGAGGGCTGATTTTGTTAAAATGGGAGAGTGCCTTAGAAAAGCACTAGCAAACAGGCAAGAAGGTGGGGTGGAGCAACAATGGGGAAACATCAAAACTGCCATCACAGAGGCAACAAGCCTTTGTGTGAAGCAAATAAACAAATCAAAATGAAAGAAAAAAACACTATGGTTCTCAAAAGAAGTGGCAGGAAAGGTAAGGGAGAAAAAGATAGCATTCAGGAAGTATAAGGAAACACAGAAGGAGCAGGACAGAGAACTGTACCAGTTAAAGCAGAAGGAAGTTGGGAAGGCAGTCAGAATAGCAAAGGCCCAAACTGAGGAAAAGATAGCCAACTCAGTTAAGAAGGGGGATAAAACCTTTTATAGGTACATTAGGGAGCAAAGAAAGATGAAGGCAGGGATATAGAGGCTGAATAAAGAGGAAGGTGGTTGGGCATACAGCTACAGTGAAAAAGCAGGGATACTGAATGAATATTTCTGCTCAGTATTCACAATGGAAAAGCAGGGGGGGAGACCTAATCCAGTCAATAGAAGCACTCTGGATAGGGGGGTTGATATTAGTCCTTTCACAGAAGAAAGGGTCCTGAAAGAATTCTTAAAACTGAAGGTGGATAAAGCAATGGGGCCTGATGGGATTCACCCCAGAATTCTAAAAGAGCTAAGGGAAGAACTAATAACACCACTGACTACTCTTTTTACTAAATCATTGGAGGATGGTGTAGTACCTGAGGACTGGAGAAGAGTGGATGTGATTCCCCTTCACAAAAGTGGAAGCAAGACAGAGGCAGGAAACTACAGACCTGTCAGTTTGACCTCAGTGGTAGGGAAAATGATGGAATCACTTCTGAAGGAAAGAACTGCTGAGTACCTAAAGGCCAGTGGAGCACAGGACCCAAGGCAGCATGGATTCACAGCAGGAAGGTCATGTCAAACAAATCTAATTGATTTCTTTGACTGGGTGACCAAAGCAGTAGACCAGGAGGGGCTGTGGACATGGCCTACCTAGACTTTAGCAAGGCATTTGACACAGTCCTGCACAAAAGACTAATAAACAAATTAGCCAGCCTGGGAGTGGGTCCCAGGGTGGTAGCCTGGGTAAAACAACTGGCTGGACAACAGGACACAGTGGGTAATAGTAAATGGAGTCCACAGTGAAGAAAGGAGGGTTACTAGTGGGGTACCGCAGGGTTCAGTACTGGGGCCAGTCCTTTTTAATGTCTTTATAAGTGACATTGCGGAGGGACTGGAGGGGAAGGTATGTCTCTTTGCAGATGACACAAAGATCTGCAACAGGGTTGATACACAAGGTGGGGTGGAAAGGATGAAAAGGGATTTGGCAAGGTTGGAGGAATGGTCAAATGTATGGTAGCTTAGATTCAATGTAAAGAAGTGCAAAGTAATGCACCTGGGAAACAAAAACCCAGGGCAAGAGTACACAGTTGGGGGTGAGATACTGACAACAGCAAAAATGGAAAGGGACCTGGGGGTAGTCATATCAGATGACCTAAAGGTGGTCCAGCAATGTGAGATGGCAGTAAGGAGGGCTGGGGGGATACTGGGATACATAGGGAGAGGCATCACCAGCAGAAAACAGAAAGTTGTTGGCCCTCTGTACAGACAGTTGGTAAGCCCACATCTGGAGTACTGTGTACAGTTCTGGAGACCCCATCTCCACAAAGACATAGACAGGGTGGAGGCTGTCCAGAGGAGGGCAACCAAAATGGTGTAGGGTCTGCACCAGAAGACATATGAAGAAAGACTAAAGGAGCTTAAGATGCATAGCCTCCAGGAAAGGAGGGAGAGAGGGACATGATAGAAACTTTCAAATACCTCAAGGGAATCAACAAAGTCCAAGAGGGTAGCATCTTTCAAAAAAAAAGAGATGTGCAAGAACAAGGGGGCACAATTTGAAGATAGAGGGGGGATGGCTCAGAGGTAATGTGAGGAAGTATTTCTTCACAGAGAGGGTTGTAGATGCATGGAACAGCCTTCCTGATGAAGTCATAGAGTAAAAAACAGTGGGGGAATTCAAGAATGCATGGGACAGACATAAGGCAATTCTAGTGGTGGGTAGAAGGAAGTAGACTGTTGGTTAACTAGGATCTGCAGCTTATCCGTTAAGTATGGAAATGGGCAGACTAGGTGGGCCAAGCGGTCCTTATCTGCCATCAAATTCTATGTTTCTATGTTTCTATTTATTTGAATTTTGGCAACCGGGTAAAGCCATGGAGACAATTACAGTCCCTTTTTCAGGGCTGACCCAGAACAGACAGAGTTACAAAAAAAGTTCAGTACAACAGATCAATATAGACAGGTTACAGAGGTCACACTCACTATTACAAAAAGAAGTCTCTACAGATGAAATAACAATAAATGATGAAGCTGTAGCTGAACACTGTACAGGAGATAAATTAACAAATGATTATATACGGTGTATGATAAAGTCAATGATCCACAACACATTGGATATGTGCAGAGTATGGTAACAACAGATAGAAGCAGAATCACCAAAACCTGATCACAGATGCGAGAAAATTAAAAAAGGGAAGAATAGGATGCGGAGGGGGGTTAGGGAAAGAGTAATGAAGGGGAGAGTTCAAATTGGTGGAGTGCCTAGAAAATTCAAAAAGGGAAGACTTGGATATGGAGGGGTGATTAAGGGAGGGGTAAGGAGGAGATCATTGAATACGGCAGCATGTGTTAGAATAGAAGAATATGGGCTATAAATTGTAATACTGCTTTAACACAAATATCAAATTATGAGTTGGTATCAAGATGAATAACCAAAATCTATAAGCAATGGTTTCCTGGCAGTTGTCAGAGACTGTGTTTGCAATAACAGGGATACATGCTGAAGACCACAAATGCTCATGAACATCGACAAATAGCTATAAACTGCCCATGAACAATAACAGTGCTCTTTAAACTTCATGACATTCTGCATTATATTCAAGAAACATGTGGCGTAATTTGGTATATGGTCATGACATTCACACATTAATATTCATGACCCTTTCATGCACATTCATGAATAATTCATCAACTTTGTAGTCAGCTGGATGTATAACAGCCTGATGGCAGAGAAGATTTCACATTATATTTAAGTCTGAGTCAGTTGTAGGTTTCTGCTTTTTATGAAGGGCAGCTGTCAAAACAGAAACAAGTAGCCAATATACAAAAATATTGTAATAGAAACAGAAAGGGGACCATCTCTGACTGTCAGGGTTTTCAGTTTCTTCCTATGTGATCTTCCTCCATGTATACTTCTTTGTTCCAATACCTCCCCAATTGCATTTCCTCTGCTATCTGTTTAAAAGACAAAACAATAAGCTTAACACCAATAAGGTAACCTGCAATTAATGTAACAGCTCTAAAAGCAGTCCTCTGTTGCCCTGGAAAGTCTGTCTGCCTTTGACTAAGCTGTAATGAGACTGTTGTCAGGAAAGACTGGCAAATCAGTGAATCATGAGATGAGCCCTGATGTCTTTGGACTATGTCCAAACCCCATGGTCTAGTCATTATTCCTGAAGCATTAGTAAATGCAAAAGGCACATCCTTCTAATTGGACCATTTGGCCTTTGCCTGACAATTTCAGTAATGTGAATAATTACAATGTAATGACGCCCTCATCTAGGTCAGTTATATCTACAATTGGACTCAGAGATTGACACCTCAAAATGAGCCCTGTATAATTAGACATTCAGGAAAAGTGGCTGTATTTAAAACCCCCTGATTGTTGTTAACATAGCGGTGTTAATATTCAAGTAATGATGAATTAGCCATGGCAACAAGAGGTACCCACTAAAAACTGAAATTGTATTGCTTTATGATACATTCAAATGACCTTAGCAGTATGCTGACAGTTGATTTTGTAGTTAATGATTGCTGCTTTGGCTTTCTGGAAATGCCTGCTATTAAACCCCATAGGTTTAGTGGTGCCCCCTATAGAGCATAAAGGATGTCAAGTTTTATAAATGACTCTTAATTGGTTTCAGCTGCAATTAAGGGGCCAGATTCAGATTCCCCTCATGGCAGCACCATCTTTTTCAAAAGTTTTACCAGGAAAAACATACTGAGCTGGTAACAGCTCATTTCCAGATGTGTCCTGGGGGAAGGAGGGGGAGAAAGTAGAAAATTAAATAAAGTACAAAGTACAAAATTGACAGATGTGGAAATAAACAGCTGTTCAATACGCATAATGCAATACAACAAGGTGTCTATAACAGAGTAAATTAGCAAGTGATCAAGAGCAGTGAACAATACCATAACCTGGGAAGCGGGGAGTTAATCACAGGACAAAAGCAAGGCTTAAGTGAGCCATGGCTGGGGTGATAGGCAGTCACATAGTAGCCGGGGTCAGGAACAGTTAAAAAGAGAGCTGTAAAGTCAAGGAGGCCATGAGGGGAGAAGGAAGAGGAGGAGAGCAAATAGACAAAGTAAGGAAGGACCAGAGCTAGGGATATAGTAGGAAAAAGCAGCTTGGTCAGCAGTAGATGTTCTGAGAGGAAGGATAATGGAATGAGAGTCGGTGTTGTGGAGTGAGTATGAGGATATAGGGAGGAATGAGAGGACAGATGCAAGGTAGGAAGTAGTAGTGCTAAGATAGTATCTGAGCAGATCAGATACCAGCAGACAGTGCCCTTAAAAGAGGATTTAGGATACTACTGAATAGTGATGGAATCCTACAAAGTATCTGCCAACCTTGGATCCAGTGGCTAGATCTGAGTGTGGGGCACGGATCCAACGAATCGCACTCCTCTGACTGAGTCAATGGCTCTGCAATGTCTAATACTGTAAATACCCAGGAAGTAGCTGCCTGTTCTTCCTGTCTGGTCTGGCATTCATTGTCACAGTTAGAGTCCCCTTGCATGCTGTGCAGACAGACCTAGCTACTCTGGTGGAACTGTGTCCTTTTGAGCCTTTTTTCTCCAGTGTGCTCTGAGTTTTTTGCTGGAAATTGTGTTCCATTCTGTTGGTTTTTTTTTTACATTTCAAACTTCCTCCTGAGGCATAGTGATTTAGTTAGTGCTGAGGCAGGTTGCCAATGGAACTTCTTTTTACCCAGTCTCTGTTGGTACATAAATGCGCCCATAGATAAGGGGCTCGGTTAATCAGAAACCAGGATTTTTCCTACTCATTTTCTAAAATAATTTACATTTTGGTTGCTGTACTTCGTGCTGTGTTCTGTGTAGTTGGGCTAGTGGTTGTATGAGTACTAAGAGACATAGGCCACAAAAGGTAGTTGTGGGGTTCAGTAGTTTGCTCCATAGTCAGAATACATTTGTTAATGCAGGAAAGAAAAACATTTTTTTTTGCTACTATGCTACTGGTGCACTGTGTCACACTGTAGTATTCACTTCCAGTCTTGTACTGTGTGCTGTTGTGCTTTGCTTTTTCTTTATCTGTATCTGTATCTGACTGCCTAGTATGATTCCTCCACTATGATCTCTCAGTCCAACAAACTTATCATTTAAAATTCTATTTTCTGTAGTGGTCCATCACTTTTGTGGCAGTGCAGAGTAGTTGATATCTGTGTCAAACAGTACAGTTCATCCTCTTCTGTTTAATCTCATTCATAAATTTTTGTTTCCAACCAAGTCCTAGAGATAGTAGATCTCATTATCAACTGTAACCACATATGGTGTCTGTGCTAGAAACAAGGGTGTTCATGTTACTGAGATTACTGGGAAGGAAGGAGGAAGAGATCTTCAGGGCAGCAGTCTGGTCAGTCTGTCACTGCTGGCAGTGGAGGTGCTGCCAAGAAGCAGGAAAAGAAGACTATCACTACTGGTGTGGTCAGTAGGAAGCCAAAACAGACACATATTAATGTGACTAAGTGAATAAAGGGATCAGGCTCTGACAAGGTGTCAGCTGGTGTTTCTAACTGAGGTGCTGCTCCTGATGTAAATAACTAGTTGTCGGCATCATCTTCTTTCGAGAGGATTGTGGTTGCTGAAAAAGAAACGCATCCTGCTATCAGTACACAAAGTGGATGACAGACATTTGCAATGCATGCCCTGATCCATTCTGTTGCAGCTAAAGAGGAGGGTGGTGATTGGCTTGCTGAAGATGAAGAGCCTTATGATAAATGGGAATTGACTACAATCCTGGTGAATTACCTCATGACAAAGAAGAGGATGATGGCATGGATACACTCTGTTTACAGGAGGCAAGCAGCACTATGTGTCTCTGGTTTCTGAATGGACCACACATCAGTGAATTTACTGATGGAGCTGAGAGCAGTGTTCTCCAAGTGGCTGTGACATTACATGGTCTGGAAGTTGGATTAATTGTCACTGACAAAACCTGCAATATTGTTAAGGTGATTGAAGATGGACAATATTGTCACATTCCATATCTTACACATTGCATCAACCTTGTGGTCACAGACCTCCTCTCTCAGAATAAGCTTGGCAAGGACATGGCTGGGAATGTGAAGACCATTTGTGGTCACTTTTCCCATTCAGTCAAAGGCAGCAAAGAGCGACACAGAATCCAGATAGAGAAGCATGCCTTGAGAAGGATGTTGCCACTCACTTGAATGGTAACTACTACATGCTTCAGTGGTTCCAGGAGCTGCAGCTAGTGTTGCAAGACTATCTGCTGCATCATAAGATCAGTGAGGCAGGTATCATACCATGTAATTAGGACTAGATGACAGTTAAGATGCTGGTACGTATTCTGAAACTGTTTGAGACATTCGCAGGGGAGGTCAGCAGTGAGTCATCCTGCTTGAGCATCATACTGCCACAGCTGCAGTTCTTGCATGTGTTCCTGCACCAGGCTTTCGGTACTTATGAGAAAGACCCATCTGCACCTTGTTGCAAATACTTCTGAAGATCAGTGGGTAAGCAAGATGTTTCATGAGTAGCCATGTATTGCCCTCATACTGGATCCTCAATTTAAGAATCAGATGGTGAACATCTTGTCAGAGGACACTCACCTTGATGACCAGAAGGAAACCCTGTATGAGAAGGTGGCGCGACTGTCTTCTCCAGAAGATGAAGATGAAGATGAACCTCTGCCATCAGGACACCATCTGGAGTAAACATGAAGAAAAACATGAAGTGTTGCTGAAGAGGGCACAGATATTTTCAGGGAGAAGGATGATGATGACTTTCTTTTCATACTGGGTCATCGCTCCTGGACTGCTTGTCATCTGCACAACTAATCTCATCAGCTGTCAACATTACATCATACTCATCTGATTGCATTACCATCAGAGAGCAGCTTAATGGTTATTTTGCTGATAAATGTGTTGTTAGTCATTAGGAGGATCCACTGAACTAGTGGCATTCAAAAGAAAATTGCATGGCCAGGACTGTATGCTGTGGCAGTATATTACCTATCACGCCCGTCCTCTAGTGTGTTGTCTGAGTGGGTCTGTACTGCTGCCGGTGCTATAGTGAGCAACTACCACACAAGGTTAAGTCCAGAGAATGTGGAAACGCTAGTATTCTTGAAGATTAACCTTCTCTAGTTCTGCATGAAGCCACCTGATTATCTAAATCTTGTGTCCGACCCTGCACAAACATCAAGGTCATGCACTGTCTTTATGTTCCATGTAGTAAAATACACTTTTTTTCTCTTCCCATATCTCTCTTACAGGCAACAATTGACATTCCCTGGACTCTTAAAGCCAGTGTCATGGGCGGCATGCCTGAGTGCAAGTCCGCACTGTCATCCCTCTCAGCTGCTAAGGAAGGACCACAGAAGTACAGCATGTCACAAATCACAACAAAATGGTCTTCCATTCTCATACTCCTGACAGGCTGCAATGCAAGTGAACAGAAGTAGTGCCACCAAGACATGAAGGCATTTAACACTGAGGATCTTCTTAGCAGTGGACTTCAAAAAAGTACAGTTACAATCTCCTTTATTTTATTTTAGCAGGCAGCCAGAAACCGGAATTGACTTCCAACACATCAATAATGCGACATCATAAATAGCCTCCTCCAGTCCTGCATCCTTCTTTCCTCTGATTTCTTCTGCCTTGATCCAGTGCTCAAACAGAAGCATGGCAGCACAACCTGGCATCTGGCACCAGTGTAGAAGCCAAATGGCTTTAAAGACTCTTGTTTCCTAATTTCTCTCTTCTCCTCAAGCACTAGCAGATCAGCCCAGTCCCTAGCTCCAATACAAGCTGAATGGCTTCAAAGATTCACTTCTCCTCGAGTCCCAGAAGCATAACCTTGACCTCTTGAACAAGCATATAAGCCAAATGGTATCAAAGACTCTCATCTGCTAATGTCTGTGTTCTCCACAAGCACCGGTACAAAAGCTAGCCTCTTGCACAAGTATACAAGCCAAATGCCTTCAGAGATCCTCTTTTCTTAATGTCTCTCTTTTTCTCAGGCTCAAGCAGCACAACCTGGCCTCTGGCACCAGCGCTGAAGTCAAATGGCTTCACAGAGTCTTATCTTCTAATGTCTCTCTTCTCCTCAAGCACCAGCAGCATAACTAAGTCTCTTGCAACACAGCACATGCTGAATGGCTTCAAATACCCTTGCATCTTCATGTCTCTCTTCTCCTCAAGCACCAGCCTCCCAACCCAGCCTCTTGCACTAGTGGACTAGCTGAATGGTTTCAAAGGCTCCTGTCACCTACAATATCTGTCTTCTCCTCAAGCACCAGCAGCACAATTATACCTCTTGCACCAGTGTACCAAGCCAAATAGCTTCAAAAACTCTTCTTCTTCTCCTCCTCAGTCTCACTGGATCCTCATCAACAGAAGCATTTGATGAATGAGCATTTTAATATTCACACATCAGCAAATGGAACATCCCACTACAGTGGAATTGGTACTTCAATAAGCATCAGAAGAACATATGGTGTTGGGCCATGCTGTGCAGCAGCATTCGCCATCCAGACTCTTTGGAGCTAGTGTATTGGGCAGCACACTCACGCAGCATGTCCTCACAGCCATCCCTCTCAGCTGCTAAGATATGAAATGGCTCACAGGGTACACAAGAGGAAAGTACATTTTGTTTGAAAGCATGAAACAAGTGCATGAAGAAAAAACATATAAGGCCACTTGTTTAGTGAAATAGGAGGTGAGATCACTAATACTGAAACCAAAAACCTTATCCATACATTAGAACAATTGTTGCAAGAAGTTAATGTCTGGTCTGATCATGTGAGTTTGGAACATCCTTAGGGAGCAAAGAGTATTCAAAGCTCCTTCCTCTGGCACCCTAGATTCAGACTTAAAAAATAGAAGGGAGAAATCTCTTGAGATATGGTCACAAGATCGATAAACATATTAATTGAGCAAGATAAAATAATATTATAGTAATGCTGAAAGTGAGCTGAAGGAAGTGTAAAATGAAATGAAACCTTCCAATCAAACTAAGGAATTTAAAATGTTTGGTACAAACCTGCAAAGTAAACCTTTAAACTGGGGAGTGAAGTGAAGGTCAGTAAAAAGAATAAATTTGAAAGAGACAGAAGGGATTACGAGGGGTTGGAGTTTTCAGCTGGGAATGGAAGTACCACTCACACAACAGAGGCAGATCTAGATACTGGCAAACAAATAGTAACAGTAACAAGAGAGATAACTCAGCCTTTGCAAACACTTCTGTTAATGACAGACAAGTCTCTTTTCTTGAACTGAGAGACCAGGAAAATAATTACAAAACAACAGAAACAACACAAAGAGAAAATGAACAGGAATATGAGGAGGATCCAAAGGCAGAAGTGGAGACCCGGCACCCAGGAGATCAGCGAGAATCTTTGACACCACAGCAGGTATTGAACATATCTTCTATTCCCTAACCTCACAGCAAGTAAATATACTCTCTAGGGGCTATTGTTTGCCCAACAGCAGAACTGGATTTTTCAATCTACAAGTACTTACATAAATGTTAAAGAAAATTAGACTTAAAGTATTCTTTCAAGAAAAAAGGCTCTCATATAGATAAAACAAAAACAGAGTTTCACAATCAGAGAACTAAATGAAGCTGAACTATCTAATTTCAACCTAGACATGATGGGCTCACATGAACCAGCCTGCTGGTACAGCGGTAATGCAACCACTTGCAGTACTGATGATCCATGTTCTGAAACAAGCACAGAACATCAGAGGGTTGGCAGGAGTAGGTAGGATGAGCATCCCATGGACAGCTCTCTTCCTCTGTGGAGGAGGGTTGCAGCTTCCTGGCATGCTAGCAACACCCAGTGGAGACTGGGTGTGCACCAGCAAGGTCCACCATGCAGTGGGCAGAGACAACAGTGGATGTTTGCAGGTTGGGTGCAGGAGCACACGTGACCTGCGTTGACATCATTGCATGTCCACACCTCCTGGGGGGGAATCTAAGAGGAAAAAACCTTAAGCTGGCAATTCATTAAGCCCATGGACCTCAACCTAAATGACACTCCATGCGTAAGCCTCAGCTGGAGCCTCAGATGGATCTCATCTCTCCACTCAGGGACCCCCACTGCAGGTGGCAAGCTACAGGCCTCCCAGACTGGGCAGCCTAGGGGGCATGCCGGTGGCAGATCCAGACACTAATGCGGGGGTACATCCCCCACCCATAGCCTGAATGATAAAGAAAGTTGAAAACAAATTCTATATGATTCTACAGTAGTAAATATGGACACTGAAAATGAAAACCACGATTCAAAAGACATAGGGCTCAATCTTCAAAGCCCTGAAAATGCAGCAAGCCCCTGGTGCACTGATCATTTGGTACACAGGGCTTGCAGCATTCTCCTCCCAGCCAGCAATTGGGATTTTCAGTCCCATGTGCCAAATGTCACAAGTTAGACCAACTGTCCCTGGTCAACTTGTGGGATCCAGGTGGCTTTGAGGCTTGTGCACTGTTGTAAATGGAAAAACTGTTGTAACAAGGCATGACAATAGAAAATAGAGGTACAGCAATGGCAAAGGAGTTTGGCGCAGCTGCACCAAAAAATGGCTTTGATGCAGGGATTGACACAAGCCCTGCATCAGCTGAAAATCCACCCATGACTTAATTTGGACACGTTAAAGGAACATAATTGTCCAATAGGAGGAGAACCGCCAAATGTGGTTGCTGGACTAAGAACTAATACAAATCTTAGAACATCATCCCTCATTGCTGTCTCCAGAGGCAATCATTACATTTACGCTCTGGGGAATAATGGGTTTCACACTGCAACTAAAATAATTCTGGAGCACTAGGAGAACAAAGGATTCCAAAGTTATCACAGCTGATTGTCAAGGGAGCTCAAACCATTTCAGATGTTGGAAGAGAATATAATTTACCCCAGTCACTTTTTTATTTATTTACAAGTTAGGTCTAAATTACTAGAGGGTGGCGGGGCCCTGAACAGTCAGGTTGTCCTGAGGCACTCCCCACTGGAGGAGAGTCTCCTCTGAGAGGGAAGACTGTCTAAGCTGAAGCTGTTAGTGAAGATTTACAGAACACTATTGGGGGGGGCTACTGGACCCCTTTGAGAGAATTAAAAAGAAGTCGGAGCAGGATCTGGCCCCTGAGTGTTTGACAACAGGCAACTGGAGTCTGATTTTAAAAAGGGTGATGAAGTGCTCCAAGAATAATAGATTTGGGGCCATTCATTATAATATGTTGATGCAAACTTGTTTTATCCCTTCACTGGTGCATTGAATAAATGCAGAACGATTGGATCAGTGCCCCAAGTGTAAAGCACAGAAAGGAACATTTTTCCATTTTCTTTAGGAATGCTCAAAGCAAATGGATTTTGGCAAGAAATATGCTTTTAAATAGGGTAATTGGCTCCCAGGTAGAATTGGATCCAATCTGTATCCTGTTGTGTTTGCCCAGGTATTCAGAGGAAGCTGCAGGGGAATCCATTTTATGGAATATGGGTATAGCAGTAGCAAAACAAAGTGTGGCTCTGGCTTGGGGTTCAGAACATGCGCCTAGGGTACTACTGTGGGTTACCTCATTATTGCATGCTATGAAACTTGAGAATATTCAATACAAAATCACTGAGCAAGAGGAATTATACCAACACATTTGGGATCCTCCTACAGCTCAGAGGTTTCCCGCATATTAGTTCATTAGGCCAGGAGTAGCTCCTTTCCCATATATTGAGGGGAATGGGCTGTAAGAGCTGGGGTTTGTGGCCCAGAACATTCCAAATTAAGGTACAGTTTTTCAGAATATGAGGTATCCATGGAGTATACCAGTAGGGAGAGAAGCATGCCACCCAGCCTGCTAGAAATATAGCTGATGATGAAATGTTCAATAAGAAAGAGATACTTTTTCTTTTCTGATGTGTTTTGTGACTTGGCAAAATAATACTAAATTATATGTGAAAATGATATAAAGTTTACAAAACAACAAACAAATCTTAGAACAAAAAGCACCTGTGTGCCTATCTATGAAAATAACACACTTAACACATTTTACAAAATGTGTCAATCATATTTACTTGTCCCTAAAATGTTCCCTGCACACGAAGGTTCCACAACATGTCTGCCACTGATTGGCAAGTCCTGCAAGAACTGAAAAAAATGTCAAATATAATAATTAAAGCAGTTGATAAAGGTGGCACAAGTGTGATGCAGAACAAGAGTAAGTACATTGCAGAAGCTGAGAGACAGCTCTCAGATTTGTGCTATTACAAAAATGCTAATGTTTGATCAAATGGCCCCACTTAAGAACATATTATATATTGGATGGTGCTGGGGAGAAAGGTTGGATAAGTGAACATGCACTGATTTCCAAGACAGGATTTCCTGATTTTTCAGCATTCTATATGCTGGTTAATATCTACAAGTCTGCGATGGACCTCCTGGATGATACATTGTGTGTGGTATTGAGTTGCAGTGAGGGTCCATCTAGATTTATGGACCTTTCCTGAAACAGAAGGTCACTAAGTAAGCAATAATAACATCCAGGGTGGGTGGTATTGAGAATAGCAGACCGCCCAGGGGTGTAATGAGGCCCAACTCCTCGGTGGAGGGACTTATAGCCCCTGGAAGGTCTGGTATTCCCAACACTGCCCATGCAGGAAAGTATTATTGCAGTTAGAAAGGCACTGTAAAAAAAAAAAAAAAGTTCTGTTAAAATTTGTTAATAAAAAAAGTTTAATATAACTTTTATAATAAAATAGTTCCCTGCATTGATTAGAATGATGTGAGGTTTTAGATGTGGACTTTTGTCCTATCAGAGCTCTGTATTTAAGAAAAAAAACCTAGTAGAACCCCATTACCAAGAAACAGAGAAGCGAGATCGTAAGTGGGGTCAGCAGTGAGCCGTAATTTATGACAGAAGAGATTCTTTATGAGACTGATTGTTTTTCCAGTCTCTGTTTGTTTTAACAGTGGTTCCTACCTGGGAGAAGAATGTGCAGTCTTATAATGATGTGTGCATTTGAGAGACTGAGCGTGGTGGGGGAGATGTACCTTGAGCAGTGTCAGTGGCTCAGCAAGTTGCAAACTCACCTCTCAGGCTGAAAGATCAGAAGACTGTGGGTTCTATCCCCCCCCACACCAGGCACTTGGGTTAAATCCCAAAACTGACCCTGTAGTGCAGCATGAGGGCAGTGCTGTACTCCGGAGGTGCAGTCTTTTGGATGAGATGTTAAACCGAGGTCCCATCTGCCTCTTCTGGTGGTTGTTCAGGTGGACATTAAAGATCCCATGGCCCTTCTCGAAAAGAGTAGGGAATTTTTTATTTGGAATAGAAACATAAATCAAACAAAATGAAATATTTAAATACAAATAAAAACACAAAACACACAGTACAGAAATCAAAGCCAAATAAATACAAAGAAAAACAAGCCAAACAAACTTTTGCAGATGACTCTTCTGAACAAAGAATATTAACTAATTATAAATGGCACATTTTTCCACCTGGTTTTTGTCATATTCATACAATGCTGTAATCTTACTTTCAATAGTGAGAATCATGGCTAAAGTGCAACAACAAGCTGTTGTAACACTTATTTACATCTGGTTTGCCACAAAGTAAAGTTCATACAGGAAAAAATTAAACAAACCGTACCATGTTGCATCAAAGTAAGTGCTTGAGCAAAAAAACTACTATCTCTTCATAAGTAACCTGACTCCAACATGGACATTGCCATTAAGTCCCAAAATGATTTTAAATAAGGACAAGAAACCAAAAAATGTTCTATAGTCTCTTCCTGAACTAGACAAGTAGATCTGGAACAAATTCTTTCAACCTGGCTCTTATGTTTAGCATTTGATTTAACCCCAGTCCTGCCATGGCCGTATAGCCATTGCACATCCCACATTTGAGGTGGAGTACGAACAACAGTCAACAAAGCTTTAACCTCAGGAACAGTGTCAGTGGCTCAGCAGGTAGCACACTCACCTCTGAGGCTGGGAGATCAGAAGGCTGTGAATTCTATCCCCACACCACGCACTTGGGTTAATATCCCAATACTGACACTGTAGTGCAGCATGAGGGGGGTGCTGCACTCCTGAGGTGCCATCTTTCAAATGAGACATTAAACTGAGGTCCCATCTGCCTGTTCTAGTGGTAGTTCAGATGGATGTTAAAGATCCCAAGGCACTTCCGAAAGAGTAGGGGAATTTTTATTTGGAACATAAAGTAATACACACACAAAATAATACTTCATCATACAAATCTAGGAACAAAAATGATACATCATACATAAAAATTAAACATAATCAGAGCATCTTTTCTCCACTTGCATTCATAAAATAAGAAAAAGGGTCCTTAACTCATTGCCTCCACAGGTGCTCTCTGAAGTTACACCACTTGTCTCCTGTATAGTGTTAACAGTGAATCCTGGGCATTTCTATGCAAAATCAAGCTATAGTCAGCATGGCACAAACAAATCCTATTAGCTCTAGAACCATAAGTGCTAGACACAAAGTATGAGTGGCAAAGTTATTCAGCACAAAATGACCGTTCCAATGGCAGTATGCAAATAATAATATGTAGTCTCGGTTTTTTTCCTATGCTGGTTTAAACAGCAAAGAAAAATATTTTTTTCACTAAACTAGGCAACATAAGCCATACACAACATATCATAAACAAATACAAATAACTCCTAAAGTATACATGATATACACAAAATATCAGTGGCAAAGTTGTTCAGCACAAAATTAACTTTCCAACAGTGCTATATAATCAAATATATATTGTATTCTGTTATATTATATATTAAAATATATAAGTGACATCTCCAGACATTGCAAGGGCACACAGGAAGTCAGTAGCTGACTTCTGCAGGCATCCTCAGGACACACCAGTGTATTTTATTGATGATTACAGGCGTCTGCTAGGAGACAATGAGTTAACCAAGTATTGGATCTCATACTTCATACACAGTTCTTTTATATACAACCAACAAAGGAAAATACATACCCTCTCCTATTATAAAAATAAGAATTTTTGACTGCGTTTTACAGAAAAAAAAACAACAGTATACCTCATGTAACCTGATTAACAAATATTCCCAGAGTGCTTTACCCAAAATGGTGGGAAAAAAACAATCAGTGAATCGTATCTCTGCAAAAATAGAGAAATAATCCAAAATTGTCAAACTATCATGACTCATGCTTATGGTTGCATTTTACACACACACCCTATTAATGGTAAAGTACTAAATTAAATATCAATGATCCATACACATGATGCCCAATACTTCTTAAATTTGTCCTGAGGTAAAGAATCCTGTTCCCTTTTATAAACAGTATTTAAATCAGCTAAAATCTAACTTACTATATGTGCTCCAGTATATGTTTTCTGTTGTAATAGTTGAGCACATCTAGCCTGCCATAAAAAAGAATCTACAGAGGGCAAATATAAGTTGAAGAGTACTTGGATGGTATTTAGAGAATGTAGCTGGAAGCATTCCATACACCAACATTTCATATGAAATGTGTGAGATTTCTTTTCTTTCCATTTATGAAGACACTGAGTCAGAAATCTCTACTAAAGGGCATTCTATATAAAATGTTGCATAGTCTCTAGCTCATTTTGGCAAGTATCCTAAAACACATTCTTTCTTCTAGAGATTTATGTTGGGTTACCTCCACTCCTAACCTCCATGACAAGATGACCATGTTACGTCCCATAGCTTTGGGGAAGCCTAGTATGTGTAAGTTGCTGAAAAATTATATTATTGTCCAGCTCCATACCATTGGTGTCTATTATTCTGAGGATGTCTGAAAAATAGGATTCTAGGATATTACCATACAGTTGCTTTCTTGACATAGTTTGAATTGACTGATAGGTTAATTTCCATTGCTTAATTTTAAGAAATGTTGGAAACATGAAAGAGGGCATACCATATGACCTAAAGTTCCTTGGTATTTCTAAAAAAGGGCCATTCCATTTTTCACATAAGGGGGTTACTAATTCTACCAAAACAGAAACCCATTGAGGGGGGAAGAGTGCATCAGGAATGAACTGGCTGACAAGACAGTAGATATAGTCCAGAGGAGGTTTGAGGAACTAGGACAATTATTTGAGGGGGCAGGAAGTTCAGTAACTTTTTCGGAGATACTTCCAGCGCTCAAGACAAGCACAACAAGAAAGCTGAGAACAGAGGAATTTAATGGATGGCTAAGAACCTGGTGTTGTGCTAAAGGGTATGGGCTGTTGGGGGTGGGGGGGACCTGGGAGGACAGTAGTCTCTATGCCAAGGACAGACTACACTTGAGTGAGGAGGGAAAGAAAGTATTGAAACAGAGGATAGAGGAGTACATAGAGGAAGTAGGGAATTTAAACTAGGAGTGGAGGGTGGCAATAGGGCAAGAGACATGCAGAGACCACAGGTTGGAAAACCATATGAGCTTATCACCCATAACAGTGACAAAGGACAAATGGCAAGTACTATTGGTGATGCTAGTAAAGAAGGGCAGGATGGTGGGGAAGGGTGGAAGGTGGTTTCCCTTAGTGCTAGGAGTCTTGGGAGGAAAACTGCAGAATTACAGGTGCTCATGGCAGAGGGAGAGGTGGACATTGCAGCCATCACAGAAACATGGGCCACACAATACAATGACTGGGACCTGTCTGTACCATGGTACAGGTTATTTCATAGGGACAGGGTGATTGGGAAAGGAGGGTGTGGCACTATATGTGAAGGAAGGACTGAAGTGTGTAAGGGAGGAAGGGAGGAGGTAGTATGGAGTCACTTTGGATGCAATTCCAGGATTCCAAGAATAGGATTCTTAGAATGGGAGTGATGTACAGGCTGCCATCTCAGACGGAGGAGTTAGACAGGGAACTAGCAGGACAGATCAGGAGGACCTCCGAGAAGGGTAGTGTGGTGATTGTGGGGGACTTCAACATGCCAGGAGTGGACTGGAGTACCCCAACAACCAGGAACAGAAGGGAGCAGGTACTGCTGGATGCCTTCCAGGACAGCTTCCTGCTGCAAATGGTCAGTGAACCAACCAGGTTAGGGAATACCCTTGACCTTGTGCTGGCAAATGGGGACTTTGTGAGAGAACTTACAGTGGAGGAACCACTGTCAGGAGTGACTACCACTCAGAATGGCTCGCATTGGATATGGGCAAGGAAGGAGTGGAATCTGGCACAAGAGTGCTGGAACTTCAGGAGGGCTGACTTTGGGAAGATGGGGAAGTGGTAAAGGGTACCTGGCCAGAATTCAATCTAGTATGGACACTAACCAGAGGTGGGAGCTCATAAAGCTGGGGATAGTGGAGGCAACAAAACCTGCTGCAAGGCCCAGGCAAGAAGGCTAGGGCTAAGAAACCAAGCTGGTTGAGCAAGTAGGACATGGAAAAGGTAAGGGGGAAAAGAGCTGCCTTTAGGAAGTACAAGAAAACAGGGAGAGGGGAGGACAGGGAGGAGTACTTGATGGAATCAAAGGAGGTGACAAGGGCAGTAAGGGGAGCCAAGGCATCTATGGAACTCAGACTGGCACAAGGCATTAAGAAGGGGGAGAAAGACTTCTTTAGGTACATCAGGGAGAAAAGGAGCTGTAAGGAACACATAGTAAGGATTAAGAAGGAGGGGGGTTGGGTGGAAGCAGGTTGCGATAAATCAGAAATACTAAATGAGTACTTCTGCTCAGTATTTACTAACAAGAAGAGGTGGATGACACCCAAGTGGGAAGAAATGGCAGAAACAGGGGGGGGGTGACAGATGGGAAATCATGGAGGGCAGAGTTCAGGAGGGTTTGAAGGCACTGAGGGTGGATAAGGCGCCAGGCCCAGATGGCATCTACCCCAGGATACTGAAGGAGCTGGCAGAGGTCCTTGCAGGACCTTTGGTGAGACCTATTTAATGCCTCACTACATTGGGGTGTGTACCTCAGGACTGGAGGATGGCTCATGTGGTGCCCTCCACAAGAGTTGTCCCAAGGATGAACTGGGAAACTACAGACCAGTGAGCCTCACATCCATCATGGGTAAGCTAATGGAGACTATCCTGAAGGAGAGGCTGGTGGCCTCCTAGAGGCCAAAGGACTACAGGACAGCAGACAGCATGGCTTCTATATGGGGCAGATCCTGCCAAACCAACCTGATGGAGTTCTATGACTGGGTAACTAGGCAACTGGACAGGGGCCATGCAGTGGATGTGCTGTATCTGGACTTCAGTAAGGCATTTGACTCAGTGCCACATGGAAGGCTGGGAAGTAAGTTATTAGGCACAGGGGCAGGTGCAAAGCTGGTGAGATGGGTAGGGAATGGGCTTCAGGGAAGGCAACAGAGGGTGGTGGTGGGTGGGGAGCTCTCACACCCAAGGGTAGTGATGAGCGGTGTTCCACAGGGCTCAGTGTTGGGACCAGTGTTGTTTGGGATATTCATTGCAGACATATCATGGGACATCAAGAGCAAGATCAGTCTATTTGCTGATGATACCAAGGTAGGAGTGGTGGTGGATGACCTAGGGGGATGGCAGGGGTTGCAGGATGATCTGGCAAAGCCTGAAACCTGGTCAGACACCTGGCAACTGGGGTTTAATGCCAAAAAGTGCAAGGTGCTGCATTTTGGGATGAAGAACCCAAGGAGGAATTACCAGCTGGGAGGAGTGCAGCTAGCCCAGACAGAGGAGGAGAAGGATCTGGGGGTGCTCATTACAGGGTCAATGAACAACTCAGCACAATGTAGGAAGGCAGCTGCAAAGACCAACAAAATGCTGGGTTGTATTGCAAGGGATATATCCTTGAGGAGGGAGAAGGTGATTCTGCCACTGTACAGGTCATGGTTGAGCCGCACCTAGAGTACTGCGTGCAGTACTGGCGCCTGTATCTGAAGAGGGACATTAAGTTACTGGAGGGTGCAGCGCAGGGCAACAAAGATGATCAAGGGGCTGGGGGACTTATCATAGGAGAGGAGGTTGAGGGAGTTGAACATGTACTCACTGGAGGAGAGGAGGGACAGGGGGACATAATTGAAACCTTTAAGTACATGAAAGGAATAAACAAGACAGGTACAGAGGGCTGTTCAAAGTAAGGGAGGGAGGGACACCAGGGGCCATGATATGAGACTGGAGGGAGGAAGGTTCAGGAGGGAGATGAGGAGACACTTTTCACAGAGAGGGTGGTGGCTGGGTAGAATCGTTACCTGCAGAAGTGGTATCCAGTAGAACAGTGGACTGCTTCAAAAGGGAATGGGACAGGACAAGGGGAGGGTCAATGAAGGGAAGGGTGGAAGGAGGGGCAGCTGCAGAATAAGGGGTGCTAGCTGCACATTTGAGCAGACTCGATAGACCTCTAAGCCTTTATCTGCTGGCAAATTTCATATGTTCATAGGAAAGGGAATAAAAACTTAAACAGGCAATGAAAAAAAACACAGGATTTATCTTCCTCACTCCACCCATATAATAATATAGAGTATAAACAAACCTTCTTTATAGGGTTCGAACCTAGAAACCCAAAATCCTTGAAAAATATTATTTATAGGTTGAGACCTTTATATATTGCCAAATTCAGTTATAGACTGAATCATCAGAAGTTCCAAAATAAATCCCTAGAATTTTTATTGGGCCATGCATTATAGGAATCTTGGACTATATAGCCAAGATCTGAGGAAGGCACAGTAGTAGGGATAATCTATGCCATACTTTTATGATGATTTAACCTGGAACCTGAAAAGGTCTCAAAATCAGAAATTAGCTTATTGAAACCTACAGAATTCATAAGGGGCATGGTACATACATATAAATAGTCCACATATGCATATGTAGTTGGGACATATTGATCAACTGGAAGTAATAGTCTAGTTATAGCAGGGTGTGAAGCAAGCTTTCTCAGTAAAGGATCAATCTGGAAAACATACAAGTTCGGGCTAAGGGGCAGCCTTGTCTTGCTCCTTTGCCTAAAACACTTTACCAGGTAAATTGTTGATATGTGGGGTATTCCAGGCAGTATTATATAAAAGTTTGATCCATGACACAAATTGTTGAGGTATATGATAGTGTGCCATAACCGGAAATAAAAGAATGTTCTACTCAATCAAAAGCTTTTCTTGATCTAGTGAGAAAAAACTGCCTTATTGTCTTCTGTACTAGAATATACAACATCCTAATGTTTGATAGTGTATAACATAGATCTACCTGGGATAACACATGTCTGTTCCTTTGAAATAACTATGGGCTGCAATAGGCAGTAGCCTTTCAAAAGTACTGCAGCCAGAATCTTATAGTCCACATTAAGAGACTCAGAGGTCTCCAGTTTTTAATCTCAGCTCTATCACCTTTTTTGAAAATCAAATGAATTATGGCATCTGAAAAATGTTTTGATATAGAATATGTATTTAAAATACTATTAAATACTATAGTTAGGGCTGGGGCAAAAATATCTATGAAGGAATGATATTATTCTCCGTTAGCCATCTACTCATGGGAAGTACGTTTTGTTTTTAATAGCACTTGCTGTTTCCTCAACTGAGATTGGGTTCACTAGGACATGAAGAAGATCCTCAGAACCTCCGGTATTTCTAAATCATAAAGGAACGGACCAGGATCTGGGGTTTGGGTCTTATACCAAACATCCCTTCCACATAGGACTGTACTAGGTGCTTTAAGGATGTGAGAGAACTAAGCTGCATACCTATTGTGGGGTCTGTAAGTTGTTCAATAACCATTGAGGAAATTCTATCTGAGCAATTTTTATGTGGGTCTATAGAAGCCTTAGAAGCCTGTGTGCCACACTGAGCTTCAAGTTTTAAAGAAATTTCCTGATCATATTGGTATTTCTCCATATTATTTTTTAATTCCTTGATTTGCTGGGAGAGATCAATTTGTGCTTCATAAGCCCTGGAAATAGTGTCTAAAAGCTGCTTTCGTAACTTTGTGTATCTAAAATAAGTTGATCAGGCCCTAACCAGCAGTTTTTAGAAAATATTTCCTCAGATCAGCTTTGGTATCTTCCACAAACAACAGGAAATTGATATGCGCTAACACAGTGATCCTTGCTTGCAACAAATTCAAACACCCTTTATAAATATAAGAATCATCAAGCAAAGAACTGTTCCAATTTCGCCTTCATCCATGTGGCTACCGGAAAGTTCAAGTTTACTGCAGGAAAGACTCCGTTGAGCAAGCTCATTCACAAGGAGGTCCTGAGTCATATGCACATACAGTTCACAATTACATAGATAGGAGATATACAATGTAGGACAACAGGAAGAGAATTATATAAAATTAAGAGGTATATACAATGGACATTCTTATACTATGTATGTTATACATTTCAGTGTTAGCCTGGTCCTATACTATGCAACACATTTCAGTTTAAAACAATAGAGGGCCAGTTGGTACCTGGGGAGTTGTCTAGGCGTTGGGGGCCTAGTTGCACCTACATACGTCTTTTAATTTAGAGATGGCTAATGTTTTGAAGGAGTTAGTTGATACAGTGCTGATTAGCTTCAGCATGGTTTGAAGTTGGTTCCAAATATTTGGTAAGGTGTATGAGACAGCTCTTTGTCTGGCTGTGGTATGTGTCCTGGGAATATCTAGTAGGATAAGGTCAGATTTCCTTAGGATAGGTGCTGTGCAAGATATGTATGAGAGACGTCAGATAGGCAACAATTTGTGAAGTAGTAGTTTGAGGTCCAAATGCCAGCATGGAGGAGACATCTGGTGGTCAGGAGGACCACTCAACTGCTGCATAAAGATCACAGTGGTGGGTCTTGTACCCGAGTTGGTAATGAAGTGAAGAGCACAGTGGTAGAGTACATCCAGTTTTGATAGGCTCATGGTTGGGGAGGATATAAGATAATGTCTCCGTAATCCAGCAGGGGAAGGAAAGTTGCTTGGACCAGTCTTTTACGGATTGCGAGAGAAAAGAGGGTTCTATTTCTGTAGAAGAAACCCAAGCGTGCTTTAAGCCTCTTTAATAGATCCTCAATGTGGTCATGGAAGGAGAACTTGTTGTCTAGCCACATACCTAGATATTTGAATTTGTCTACGACTTCCAAGGGTTCACCTAGGGAGGTAACCACAAAGTTTTTAGTTGTGGTAGGTAGGGCATCAGTCACGGCAAGTCTCAAGAAAATCATTGTTTTAATTTTTTTGGCATTTAGGAGCAGCTTGGCATTGATAAGGTTGCTTTCTAGCTGAATGAAGTGAGCTTGAAATGTTCCCTACTTTAGTTAAGGACAAGCCTGATGTGTACAAAACCGTATCATCCATAAAATAAATGTATGCTAGAATTCTTTTAGAAGTCAAGGTTGTTAATGTAGAGGAGAAAAAGATTGGTTACGATGGAGCCTTGAGGGACTCCTCTGGCAATTGGCAGGGGCAGATAGTAGGCCATCGGACTTGACTTTTTATCTTTTCCATGAGATAACTGGTAAACCACTGCAAGGTGGGTGGATGTAGCACCTATGTGGGCAAGACAGGTGATTAGGAGGTGATGATCTACAGTGTCGAAGGCCTTGCTGAGGTCTAGAAAGACTGCACAAGTGACCATCTTAGTGTACACAGCATGGATCCATTCATTAGGAGACTTTAGCCAAGGCTGAGATGGTACTGCTCAACCTGAAACCAGATTGTGCCTGGTTTAGTAGTGAGTGTGCTTCAAGGTGATTATTTAGTTGGTTGTATATAACTTTTTCCAACACTTTGGATAGAACAGGCAAGACAGAGATAGGTCGGTAATTGTTTAAGTCACAGGGATCTCCTGATTTAAAGAGAGGAAGAACATGGAGCAGATTTCCAGCAGAATGGAACAATGGCTGTGGTAATAGAGAGGCTGAAGATGTGAAGGATGGGGCTATGGAGCTGGGCATAGCCTAACTGTAAGAAAAATGATTCCAGGCCATCATCCCTGCATTTTCTTGGTGTCAAGAGCTAAGAATTATGTCCTCAACTTCTTTATAGCTAATCTGACACAGCTGGAAGGGATGAGTCTGAGTAGCATGCGCAGAATCTGGTATAGTGTGGCTATTCCCTCGGCTAGCGTATGGGGAGGAGTCAAATACCAACCCAGCTGTTGCAAAGTGGAAGTTAAGTTCTTCGATGATTTGCAGTTTATTTTCAACTATCCCATCCTTGGCCAGGATCTTGGTGGGAAGGGAGGGAGCAGCCGAATGGCCTTCAATAGATTTTAGTGTCTTCCAGATTTTTTGGGAGTTCCTTTGGCCTGCTCAGAGTGGAGATATAGAAGTTTGCTTTAGTAGTCCTTCACCTTTAACACAGGCATTTCTAGCAGTTCTAAATGCCTGCCAGTCTGCTGGGTTCTTTGTGTGCCTGCCCCAGCCCATAGCTTGTCTGTATTGGTAAGCGCATAGTTGAGCTCTTGGGTGAACCACGGATGCGGAAAGGGGCCCTCAGCTAGGGAACATACTAAGGCTACTGCCATATGGTCAGATGTTTCACAGGGAATCACAGAGGCCTGGGATACTTTAACATTTTTAGATATAAATAAAAAATCTATACGAGTGGCCAGTGTTCCCCTGTAATAAGTTTTAGTCCCCACCTTGTTAACAGATTTATATCCATCAGAGTGGATCACTCTTGACAATGTAGCAGAATCACTAAATGTTTTATGGACATTACTGGACCTGTCTGCAACACAGAGAGACTGCAATTGAAATCCCCCCCAAAATAAACCTGCTGGGTGGTATATAAATAAGGTTGCATTTGAAGAAATAAAGCAGACCTGGCTGCTATACTTTGTAGGGCATAGGTATTAATTAATCGGAAATGTATTAAGCCATACTTTCCATCAATTAGGATAACCTTCCCAGGAACCATATCTATTACTCTAGAAATTTTAAATTGGTGACCAAAAAATAAAATACCCACCCCGTCACAAGCATCTTCCCCATGTGACCAGAAAGAGGGCCCTACTGTCCACCTATTTGTAACCAGTGTGACCTCTTGCCTAGTTTTAAGACTGGTGTCTTGTATAAAATACAAATCCTGCTTCAACATTAGTAAAAATCTGAAAGTGAAACGTTGCTTGCGAAATGATTTCATACTGCACACATTCAGAGTGCAGCATCTAATTTGAGTTAAGTTTGGCATAGTTATGAGAAGTCACGGAAAGGTTTAGAGCCAACATTTGACACCTGAAAAGGAAAACTTTTCCAATTAATGTTAGCCCTTTGTGACAGACCTTCAATGTTACCTATGAGGGAACTGTGCTCTCTGCATTTTCTCTAGTCGAGGATTATCCTTGCCAGATTCTGAAGAGAGATCCATATGGGAGGAGTGCTCTAGATGAATCAGAATCCTCCTCCTCACCTTCAGTGTCAACCCATTGCCTTCTCTTGGCTAACATCTGAAACTTGTTGCAGGTAATAACGGATTTTGTGGGTGTACAGGACTCTGATTTGCATTTACTTTTCCTTCGTTTAGATGGAGGGACAACAACAAAAGACACTTCAGCTTGGGGGGGTGGCATGCGACCTACCAAAACCGGTACTTGAAGATGGGATGATTCAGCCTGAGGAGACTGTTGTACAGACTCTAACACCTGATCAATTGTCGCACTAATCCTGGGAGAGTGAGAGACAAAGGCTTCTGAGGAAGGGGGTACTTGCAAACAGGTGATTTCCATACTTTCACCTGGCGTCAGTCTTTGCACTACAAGAGAGAGCTCCTCTAGCCCTTTCTGTGCCTGTGCTTGATATTCAGAAATTATGTTTGTGTGGTCCTGTGGGACCCTGTCAGCTCTACTGTGCTCTGCCCATGGACATTGGAGTAATTATGACCTTGTTCATCACATAAATTACAATACCTTGCATTAGGACAGCCTAAACTGACATGGCCATAGGTAAGGCATAAAGTACACTAGGATTGGTCACAAGAGTAGCGTAAGTGAGTTCTAGAGCCACACTTGTGACATGTATGTGGTTGCCCAGGATAAAAACATATACCTCTGTCACCTCCTATATAGAAGCTACCTGTAATGTGCATAACCCCTTGTTCATTTTGCCTGAGCTGAACTTTTATCTTCCATCCCCCTGCCCAGACAAAATCCTCATCCAAAATAGGGTGAGGAGAATCTAACAAATCACACCATTGCCTTTGCTAGTACTGGATGTCGTTTATGTTGACCCCTTCACTTCTAAATAATAACTTAAGAACTTTTACCAGTGGTTTAATAAGTGGGATCAACATGAATGAAGTCCGTACTGGGGTTTGCTTCACTAGCTCATATTGAGCCCAGAATGTTTCCAACGTTTGGACATTCTTGAAACTCACATCATAAATTGTCTTGCCTTTGATGTGATAAATGCAAACAGTTCCGATGGGCTAATCCCCATAGTGTCTCTTAGCATACCGTGGAAATAGTTCTTCATGAGGGAGCCACTGAGGTGTCTCCTAGAAATTTTAATCGTACAGCATTCCTTCTCTGAGCGGGCTCCCCCACAGATTTGAATAAATCAGTCATTCTGAATGTGGTTTACAATTTATCTTTTTCAGTAGCTGAAGTAAAAGTTTGCTTACTTTGTGTTGTGCACTGTTTGTTGGGGCCCATTGATTGGAACGTGTTTCCCCAGGACCTGGCTGTATTCTCATTGGTTAGTGGTTGTGCAGAGTAACCTGTAGCAGGTTCTACTATCATGGAAGAGTCACTTAGAACCATGCTAGATTTAGCAGAAAAGTTCTCAGCAGCTGTCTCAATAATTTCAACTGTGGAAATGGGACTGGGTGAAGTCTAGGGTTGTCCCTCTGATGATTGCTGCCAACCTGCAGCTCGTGAGGGCAGCTTCAGGGAGCAGGTGGCGTCTGACTCGTTAGAGATTGTGGACGTAGGTCTTAGATGCAGTTGCGATGTTTGTGGAATATTTTGCAAGGCAGTAAGTACCTCAGGTTCCTTCCCAATGGGTTCTTGTGGGGCAGCATTCATAGAATAATCAGCTTCAGGGATTCTGTCTTGCATAGTCGTTTCTTCTTGTAGTAGTTTTAAAATGAATTGCTTTTGCTGGGAGAACATCTGCCTCAGGTGGGCTTCAGGAATATCAGCTTCTTCATGGCTGACCTGTAATTCAGTGTTCCCAATCCTATTTAAATCAGTTGTAGAGTTGCAAGCTTTTCCTTTGGTATTTTTTGGAATATCCAAGCCTTCTAGGTCTGTCTGTAATTCAGTGTCCATAGGCAGAGCAGAACCTCCACCTCCTGCAACATGACTGTCGGACATTTTGGATAGAGGGACAAAGGTTCCCCCTGCTGACTGAATAGGGGAATTTCCCTGGTGCCCTGGCCAAATTTTCCCCATTCTCTAAAAATACCACCAACAGCTTAATCTGATTCATGGTCAGCTGACATTCAGAATTTGTCTGGTGCACTTATCTGGTCAACAAAACCAAATAAATAAATAAAAACATGTGGAGCTGATATCCCAAGAAAAGAAGGAATGATAGAAAATGCCTGACATAGAATGGTTTGGTAAATTTCTGATCTGTTTCTATTTAGCAACTGCTCAGACGTTAACTTCCATTTCCGCAGTTTGGTAACCACAGGTTTAAGAAAAGGAGGGGGCTGTCTGTATTTAGGCAGAAGTACTTGGTTCGCAGTCCAACAGGTCATCAGTGGATGAATCCAGCATTCTGCAATAGCAGCCAGATGGCCACAGGTGGAGTGCCTACAATAGAAATATTGTATGCAAGAAATAAACTGTGGTAATATACCAATGGGTTGATTAGATTCAGACCACCTTCTTTAATAGGTAAATACAAAATTTCTCTTTTAATGGGGTTCGGATGACTCCTCCAGATCACCTGAAAGAAGAGGCTCAAAATCATAGCTTCCAATTGTATAGGAACAGGATATACCATACTTAAAAAAGTAAATAAAGGCAATAAGAAAGTTTTAACCAAAAGTACCTTTATCTTTTTTGTTTGCTGCCATACTTTCCACTGAGCAGCTTTTTGTTTTCCTATTTGCACTTTAGTTTCCCAGTTTTTAAGACCCATGTACCCCAGCCAAAGTGACCCCAAAACAGTAATAGGATCTGTGGAAATTTGATCTTGTAGTTCTGGTGCACAGAACAACACAAGTCATCAGCATAGGCAGTAGTTTTGACTTCAAGGCCATATGCTGAGGATGAAGTCCTTAATAGCTGGATCTTGTTCAAGGGTACGTAAGAGAGGGATCCAAACAAAAATATACAAAAGAGGGCTCATGGGACACCCCTGTCATACTCCCTGTGGATATGAATCATGCAGCCAAAGAAACCATTAACCAGGGAATAGCTGTAGCAGCTGCATAGATACAAGACACCCAATTCAAAATTCAGGTGGTACCCCATATGCAGTAAGGTGTATGCAAAAATCCTGTGACACTTTATTGAGCCTTGGCCTGGTCTACAGAAAAGAGTGGTAACCCATGAAGTAGCGATGAGGAAGGGTGCCATCCATTATGGTGATATCTTCCGGTGCAATCCACTCACGGCGATGGAAAGGTAGGGCGACCAGATGAGGAGGTGGTGAACTAGGCGACAGAATATCGCCATACGCACGCATGTGGTGGGAGGGAGCACGGCGAGCATGGGCTGAGGGGGTCGAGGAGGCTGTAGAGGGCTGCACTGCGTTGACGGTCGAGCTGCATTGTGGCGTCGGGATTAGCTAGTGGCTGGGGTGGCTGAGGTACCAGTTTCAGGTCCGGTAGCTGGGCGATTTTTATTAAGCCCAGCCCAAACCTTTTTTACTGCTTTCACCCCTGACATGCAGTCCCCTGGAGTTGAAAATTCTTAAGTAGGGGTGCAGGGGCCAAAACCCTATGCGAGGGTGTGGAGGGTGCAACCCCAACATAAAGCAGTAAAAATATGTCCTGGAACAGTTGTGCTGGTGCGCTGGGGTTGTCAGAGTGTCGAAAATGTGTTTGGCACTCTGACTGAGTGATAATGATGATCGCCTTTAGGCATTCACCGTTATCACATAGACCCAGAAAGAAAGTATCCCCGAAGGGCATCCTGGCTGCCTAACTCAGTCATTTCTCTTAGGAGCAGTAAGGTATCCATTATGGATCTATTCTTTACTGAGCATGTCTATGAAGGGGAGATAAGGATTGGAGTAATGTGGCCAGTCATGTAGTCAAGATTTTCATTAAAATGTTGAGGTCTGTATTGAGCAGATTCAAGGGCCTCCAATTATTTATGTCTGTCTGGTTATGTTTCTTGTAAATGAAAATTTGTATGGCCAAACCAAGTCTAGGGTCCATGTTTTTGTTCAACAAGATCCAATTAAAAACTACTTCCAGCATATCAGATAGTTCTACAGGATATTTTTGTACAATTCCGATGCAAGACCATCCAGGCCTGGTGCCGCATTATTTTTTAAAGTTTTAATCGCAGTTTTAATCACAGCTTCAATTTCAGTCCTATGGATAGGTGATAACAGGGATGAACTGAGGTCTGAACTAACTGGTGGTATGCTTATAGAATCCAAGAAGTCTGTCCTGTGGTGTGGTTGTGATGCAACATCTAAGTATAAGTTTATAAGATGCTTATCTATAACAGCCAACATTTGGTTAGGTGAGGTGACTATTGCCTGTGTCAGTTTTTAACGCATCCATTACACGAGAAGAAACTTGTTCTTTACAACTTTCAAAGATATCCCCATATGTACCCTTCCCAGAAGTACACACTCTATGCTCCTGGAGTATTGAATAGACTACATTTCCTTCTTTAAATTTCTAATTTGGGTAGTATAGTCCCATTTTCCTTTATTACTAAAGGTCATGACAGTAGCTAACAGTGACTTCAATGTGAGGTATTGTTTGTGTTGACCCGTGTGTGCCTGTGATGCCTGCTATAAGAAAACATGTTTCAACTCTGCCCAAGGCAAGGGGGAGAAAAGGGCACGCCTCATTGAAGGATCAGTGTGGAAGGGAAGGATTTGGCTTCACAGGGGGCTGGGGCCCAACCTGGGCAGATGTGAGCTTGTTTCAGGAGGATTGCCTGCATCTATCTGGAAAGTGGACCTCAGTCCTTAGTGAGAAGTTGGAATGCTTCAGCAGAGAGCATTTAAACTGGCCAAGGAGGGAGATAGGAACCCCCCCCCACGAGAACATGCAAAAGTACAAGTTGACAACAAGAACAACTGAAGCGAGCAGTGAGGAGCAGGCAGGGGAAACATTTATAAGGAGGGATAAAGGGAGGGCAAGAGCACATGAGCATGAATACTGGGGCAGGGGGAAGAGGCAAAGTAGATAAAACAGGAACAAAGGGAGGGCAGGGAGTAAAACATGGAAGATCATGTTCACAAATGCCCGCAGTCTGGGAAATAAGGTTCCAGACCTGAAAACCTTGATGATGGATGCAGACCTTGACATAGCAGCAATAACAGAGACATGGTATTCTGATAATCACAGCTGGGACATCAATGTACCAGGCTAAACACTGTTTAGAAGGGACAGGGAATGTAAAAAGAAAGGGGGTAGCCCTGTATGTCAGAGAAGGCATAAAGGCTACAGAAGTACAGGGAAGGCAGGAAATGGCACAGCAATAAGTGCAGGGGGGAAATGCTGACCATACATACCTCCGGCACAGAGGGAGGAAGTGGACATGGTACTAGTGGAGGAAATTCATGACATGGCAGCTAAAGATGAAATCCTGTTGATGAGAGATTTCAATATGCCAGATGTGGGTTGGACCATCCAGGCAGCTGCTTCAGCCAGAAGCACGGCCATCCTGGAATTCCTGCAGAGGGTTGGACTCAGACAGCTGGTGCATGAGCCCACCAGGGACAAATCGATTCTAGACCTGATATGGACCAATGGAAAGAGAGTTAAAATAATCCAGGTGGAAGGGAAGCTGGGATCCAGCGACCACCACATGGTATGGTTTGACATGGAGACAGAGACTCAGTTAAGCCACAAAGGGGCAAAAGTATTAGAGTTCAGGAGGATGGATTTCAATTAAATGGGTAGATTTTTAAAAGCAGCCCTGGAGAAGACAGAGGTAATGGAGGGGGTGGAGGAACAGTGGGGGAGACTAAAAGGAGCCATTATGGAGGTAATTAACCAATGCACTAGGATAGTGGCCAAAGGGAAAAGAAGAAAGAAACCACTATGGTTCTGTAAAGACGTGGGAGACAAAGTAAGGGCTAAAAGAGCAAGTTTCAAGAAGTATAAGGGGACCCAAAGGGAGGAGGACAGACAGATGCACCTTGAATGTCTAAGAGAGGCAGGGAAGGCTGTTAGGAAAGCCAAGGCACAGACAGAGGAGGGTTTAGCACGGACTATGAAAAAAGGGGGCAAGACATTATATGGGTACATCAGTGATGAAAGAAAAACTGGGGGGGGTTGTGAGACTCATGGGGAGGAGGAAGAGTGCAAGGAGGGGGATCTAGACAAGGCAGAAATATTGAACAAATACTTCTGTTCAGTATTCACTGAGGAGGGAGAGGGTCAAGCACCACAGTTGCGGAGCAGAGGCAATCGGGGGGGGGAGAAGTGGACACCAGTTCATTCACAGTGAAGAGAGTTCAGGAGGAACTCACAAAGCTGAAGGTGGATAAAGCCATGGGGCCAGATGACATACACCCAAGGATATTAAGGGAGCTGCGGAGGGCACTAGCAGCACCTCTGGCCACCTTGTTAACAGAGTCACTCAACACAGGTGTGTTTCCAGAGGACTGGAGGAAGGCACATGTAGTCCCACTGCACAAAAGTGGCAGTAGGTTGCAAGCGGGAACTACAGGCCAGTCACCCTCCACCTCAGTGGTGGGAAAATCATGGAGACACTGCTGAAAGAAAGGATAGTGGCACACCTAGAATCCACTGGTTCCCAGAATCTGAGGCAGCATGGATTCACATCGGGAAGGTCTTGTCAAACGAATCTGATAGATTTTTTTATTGGGTGACTAGGAAGTGAATCAGGAGGGACTGTAGATGTCATCTACCTGGATTTCAGCAAGCTTCGATACTGTCCCACATAGAAGTCTGGTTAACGAGATGAGTAGCCTGGGCATGGGACATAAGGTGATACAGTGGGTTAGAAACTGGCTGATGGACAGAAGGCAGAGAGTGATGGTAAATGGGATCCAATCAGGGGAGTGAGGGATGACCAGCAGAGTGCCACAGGGATCAGTACTGCGACCAGTACTGTTCAATGTCTTCATTAGTGACATTGCAGAGGGGCTGGAAAGAAAGATCTGCCTATTTGCAGATGACACTAAGATATGCAATAGGGTGGATACTCCAGAAGGGGTGCAGAAAATGAAGAGGAACCTGGAGAAGCTTGAAAGATGATCAGAGGTGTGGCAATTGAGGTTCAATGTGAAAAAGTGCAAGATAATGTACCTGGGTAGGGGGAACCCTGGGGAGAGCTACAGGATGAGGGGAGGTGCTGACCATCACCAAAGAGGAGAGGGACCTAGGGGTTATCATATCTGATGACCTGAAGGTATCAAAGCAGTGTGCAATGGCTGCAGAGAGGGCCAGTGGCATGCTGGGGTGCATATGCAGAGGTATTACTAGTAGGAGGAAGTAAGTGGTGATGCCATTCTATAAAACACTGGTAAGGCCTCACCTGAGAGACCACACATGCATAATGACATAAACAAGGTGGAGGCTGTCCAGAGAAGGGTGACAAAGGTGGTGAATGATCTGCACCACAAAACATATGAGGAGAGACTAAGAGACCTCAATATATACTCACTAGAGGAGAGGAGAGAAAGGGGTGACATGGTAGAAATTTATGTACCTCAAGGGCAAAAACAAGGTGCAGGTCAGATATCTTTTCCAATGTAGAAAAGATATCAGAATGAGGGGGCACAATATGAAATTGGATGGGGGAGATTAAGAGGTAATGTGAGAAAGTTTTCCACACAGAGAGGGTGGTGAACACTTGGAATAGTCTGCCACTAGGAGGTAATCGGAGCAAGCACAGTGGAGGGATTAAATATGCCTGGGACAAGCACAGAGGACCTTGGGTGGGAAGGAGTGATGAAAGCCATTGACCACTTAGGGTGAGTGGATGCTTACTTGTATAGGGCCCTACGGGCAGACTGGATGGGCCTAGCAGTCCTTATCTGCTGACAATTTTTATGTTTCTGTGTCAGTCCACCAGGTACTAAGATTCGCCTCCGTACAGGTTAAGGTTTTCCTGATCCACATATTTTCTAGCATGGGAGCATGAATATCTGAGTTGTCCATAAGGGAGCTGTTAAGCTTCCAGTATCCTTTTCCAAAACGCTGTTTTTCCTGAAAGCCCACCACCAAGGATAAAATGGCATGATCTGAAGTCTCTATGGGACTTACTTTTGCTTCCTGAACTTTTATGAGTTAAGAAGAGGAAGAAATAATCAATGCGAGTTCTCAAAGGGCCCTTTCAGAATGTAAAAACATCTTTTGGATGCAGAGATCTACAGTATATGTATCTTGAAGGCCAGTGGTTGCCAAGATTTGTTTTAAACAATTAGTATCACAAAAATATTTTGTTATATGTTGGCCTATGTCTCCTTTATTTTATTTTTTTATTTATTTTATTTACTGTAAATTCGGAATTACAAACCTTTGAGTCAAAGACTCTTTTGCAAAGGCTCCACGTCGGTTACAGAGGGTGGAAGGGGGAACACGAGTTGGGGAAGACAGACGGAACAAGGAAAATTATATACAAGCAAAAATTATAACAGATTTATGTACAATCACATTTTAGTAACATTAGCTCTCTGGTGGTTACAGAGGTGGAGACATATGACAGTAAAGGCAAATGGAAGGCAACTTTCAATACATAATAAAAAGTGGAATTACTGAATTCATTGTTGGCATGATAGCAGAGAGACTTTTTGTCTGGTTGGGGAAGTAGGAGACATACCTGCAACCCCTAGGTTGAGCATGGGGGGTTAGATAGGCCTGAGGGGCCCCTGTGGGGTGTGTGAGGGAGGGAGAGACAGGTAGGCCAAAGTAGCATTCACATTTAGAGCTATCCAATAGGAAGGTTTTAGGCTTGCTTTGAAGAGTTGGATGCTGCGGGATTGGGAGAGGGAAGGCGGAAGATGTTTAGCCAATTGGGGCATGGTATCGAGGGATCTCTGCAGCAGGGACGCTCGATATAGGGGGAACCAATGGAAGGATGTTGTAGCCGTGAGTCTGGTAATACGCCTGAGAGGGGTCGGTTTTGATGATGGGGTGAAGCGGTTGGCCTTAGCTGGAGGTGGATCTTTTGCTAGAATGCAGGTGTGGTAATTTGAGTCTTTGATGGAAATTAAGCCAGCCAGTCAGTTTGTATAGGTGCAGGTGTGGGTGAGTCTGTCACAACCCAGACAAGGCGACATGCTTTGTTTAGCGCAGGGTTATGCAGCTTAGGGTGGAGTTATCAGCAGTGCCGTGAGATTACAATTCCTTAATCGATTAAGAGAGGATGGAGGATGTGACAGCTATCTCATGGCATGTGCGGCAGACTGTTTTGATTCTGTAGAGGGTACCCACTCTCGAGTTGATTGCTGCCAAGAGGAGGCGTACATGTCTGTGGTAGGAGAGGGAGGTATCCAGGGTGACCCCAGGTATTTGAAGTGATTGACATGCTCCAGTAGGGAAACCATCCACGTTGGAAATGTGAAGAGCCATCTGGCTATGCGGGCTTTGGCTTTGGCTTAGTCAGAAGGCAGTTGAAACTTCCAATAATAATATATGGCAAGTGATTAAAAGATAGGGCTTAATTACAATAATCGAAAAGATCTACCCTGTCTTTCTTTGGGGAGCATAAATGTTCAACATGTGGCAATTAGAATTATTATATGTGAAATCAATTAACATCACCCTACCTAAAGAGATGTCAATTAGCATGGTAACAACAAACCCTGTACCCCTAAACAGAATACCAGTCCCATCACATACTATACTTCGGTGCCAAAAGAGAAAAAGGAGGGTCTCCAGCACCATAATTTTTGAGCTGCCCTGACCAAAGATGTAGAATTCAACCTGATATCCTGTAAAAAACAGATATCAAAATTAGAGTCCTTTAAAAGTGACAGCATAATCAGGCACCATCTAGCAGCTTTAAGACTGTTGATATTCAGGGTGGCCACCCTCAAGATTGTGGAAGGCACCACTTAAAGAGTGTCAGGGTGGGTGCTTCATTTTCATGCTTTACCTGGTTGGAAGCCCAGCCTTTGTAACCCCCCACAAATGGGGTTCCTAAAGTCTTCCTTGGCTTGCTCCAAATGCCCACTGCCGGGCTGGTATTCTGTGTCCCAGCCAGTTAAAGTGTCTGCATGCGAGTGCCTGTTAGCCTCCATGCCTGTCTCTTTAAGAGCTGCCTGTCTTGTACTATATAATTAATCTGGGTAGGGGTCGAGAGTTTCAGGCTTGAGTCCCGCCCAGCTGCTATATTATTGCTCCATTCTGCCATCACTAATGGTGCAGAGGGAGCTGTATTGGGAACTGTGACTGTTTGTTGGCTTATCTGCTTTAATAATAATATATTGTAGTTTGTCTAACCTGCCTTCCTTTGCAGCATGGACATTTCTGTTAATCACCGCTATCTTGGTTCCGGACTGCCTATTGGGACCAGTCAGTTCCTTTGAGGACCCTAAAATGGAGTCTATTCCCAGGGGTCTTGTGAGAGTGAATTTATGTAGGAATTGTAGTTTTTACACTTTGGCACCTAAATGGACCTGAAGGGGAGCTCTAGCTGTGACAGACAGATGAATCAACGAATTGAACCTTTTGATCACTGGAAAGTCCCAATCTGCCTGCAGCAGATAGTCAGTGTGAGTCTGGAACTGAGAGAGTGAACAGCTCGAGATATTCGAGCAGCTGCTCCCTGCGTAATAGCACATGGGAAATCAGTGGGAAGGCTGTGTCTGGCCTGTCTGTCTCATCTTCTCGAGTGAGAAGCCTGCAAAATCTTAAATCGGACTTTATCCGAGTTGCAGTTTTGCGATCAGATCCTAATTTGTGACAAACTGAATCCTCCTGAAGTGGACCTCAAGATTTGCCTTTGGTGCGATCTGCCTGTCAGGACTTGTAGACGGGCGTGGTACCGGCTCATGCAGAGACACTGTGAATTGCAAACCGGACTGTCACCCGAACTGTGACATTTACCCTGCTTTTACTATAAGTGTGCTGAATGCTGATAGTGGGTTGCGATTTGGTTCCCCACTGCTTGAATGTATCACGCTTGCTGGATGCTGTATCCAGCACTTACCGGACTGTCTCCAGACTGTTCACCTGGTCTGGTCCTTGCCACCTCGGCTCAGACAGCCGCTCACACCGCAGAGAAACAACTGATGAGAGATCAGCCTGGGGATTTGGCTCCCTGCTCAACACCAATGAACAGGATCGGCACCACGGTGCTTTGTGTGGGCCCTGCTTCTCCTGGCAGTCCAGCACTTCATCCTGAGGTCTCCATTTCATCCATCCTGCATCCTGTACTGGGTAGCGTGAGTAAACACCAGGGTAGCTCCCTGCAACAAAGCTCAAACCAAAGTGTGTCAACTGATTTAATTGTTGTTGCTAATCATTTTGGGACTGAGCCATCCAGCTCCAGATTACAAATAGTAGGTTAAAGTGCATGCATGTTTTCTTTCCATCACAGGGCCCCAACCAGCTGCAAAGCCGGCCTACCCTGTGCAACATTTCAGGCTAGCCGTAGTTCCAACTGGGTACCCAGAGTGTGTGTGACTGTGTTACAGGGACCTTTGAGTGCATGCCCTATAGCCTGAATTATTCAGATCTCGAATCAACCACCAGATTCTGCCCCTTCCTTGTTACTGCCCTTAAATAAATCAGATCTAAATCTTTTGCACTGAAACTGGTTGTGGTATATCTCTGTATGAACAGCATTGAAATACTGTGGGTTGTTTTGCTAAATCTTATTTCTGGGGGTCTCCAGGGCTGAAACCAGCTGATCAGCCCTGGTGGTAAGTACAACAAGTGTGGGGTTAAAACTGTTGTCGGGGGCAAATTGCAATTGTGTATTTTGTGAAGCATTTAGGCCACTAGAGGGAAAAGAGGGGGGTAACAGTGTCCCAGAGGGCTGTACTCTGGTCAGCTACGTTACCACAAACCCTGTCCTCTGGGTGGAGGCACCTGTTTCTAGTACCTAGGCCCCTCAACCTGCATCTGATCACACAAGCAGGGGTAGTGTCCCTTGGGATAGCGCCACCTAGGGGTTATATCTTGGAGTAACTGCTGGGATTTGCACCTTCTAGTAGTCAGAAGTGGGTACTGCAACCCCATGCTTAAAAATTGTAATAAAATGGAGGCACTTGCTATGCCTAAGTCTAAGATTGCCCCCCATAAGCTGTTAGTGCACCGTATGATGGTGTGGAGTGAGGCTGAGGGGGTAGACCCCCAACAGATCATTTTGTTAATGGACATCCTGTTAGGGACCACTAATGTGACTATTATAGAGACTGTTGAACAAGTTAAGTGTTTGGGGAAGGTTGAGGTGAAAGGGAGGGACTCAGATCTGTTTGACCAAACCATGGTGGCCCTCCTCTCCTGTAGCCTCCCCATAGATCCTGAGAGAGTGCCCCCTATCATTTTGCTTGAAGGGTCCTAGAAAGGGTGGCAGGTCATTCATTTGCATACTGACCTGGCTGCTTCTGGGAATCCCCAAATGTAGAGAAGTTTAAAGACAAATTGCTTAGACTGCTAGCCACTGAGGAGCAATCCAACAAAGAGTTAGTGAAGATATTTGATCTTTCTGAAGACATCTCTCCCTTGCAGACCCCTATAGCATCTCCTGCTACCCCTAGAGCTCCCTCTCTGGTAACCTCCCCTATTGTGATACCTTCAGTATACCTGGACTCTTACCACAGACTGAGACACTTCTCGGGCATGGTCCCGGTGCCTGTGGAGGAGGATGACCTGGAAACATGGATGGACTATGCCACCCCCTTGATCCAGGAGTGGCAGTACTTTCAGGGGGAGAAAAGAAAGAGACTCATGGAGAGTTTGAGGGGCCGTGCACTGGAGGCCATCTGCTTTCTTCATTCCACTAGCCCAGAGGCCTCTGCTGCTGAGTACCTCTCTGCCCTAGAGGGGGTCTTTGGTAGCACTGAGTGGGGATGACCTGATGTGAAATTTAAGTCTGCTAAACAGTGGAAGAATGAGAAGTTATCCATGTTTGTTACCAGAATTGGCGTGGCTCTGTAGAGGGCTCCATAAAAAGGGTGAGTGCCTGCCAGTAAACTGAATTGAGTTTGATTAGAGCATATTTTGAAGTCCAACAGGTACTCTTGTGTGATGATATTGAAACTGAAGTTGCAAGATAGGAGGGTAAACCCTCCTGAATATTGCTACCTTATGAAATAGATTTGCAAAGGGGAGAATGATGAAGAGGGGTGGGAGCCCTATGCTGGGGATACATATCTTTCTCAGGAGGGAGCACATTAGAGTCAGTAATGTCATCCTGTGAACCAGATGTGACTTGGTGCTGAGGTGATATTGGAGAGGACGTTTCTGAGTCATTATCCATCTCTAACTCAGGGGCCTTAGTTTGTAGCACAATATATCTATTGGACAAAGGTACTGAGGCAGTTTTTTTGGAAGTTTTGGGGGATTTTGTTTTGGCATGAGTCACCTTTAGCAGTCTTTCATTCATGCACACTGAAGTTTCAGGAGGGGGCATAGTACCAGTCATCACATTATGTACCATCACCACTGTGCTTGCAGTAGTGTCTATTGAGTCAGAAGCCTGTGCTTGTTCCAAAGTTGCCTTGCTGTGATAAAGTACATCAATCACAGGGCAGAGGTCAGGAGGTTGTGACAGTTCAGAAGAAGTGGAAGGGACTTCCTCATCCTGAAGCACAGAACTCAATGATGCTTTGAGGTGGATCAAAGATTTCAGAAGCAGGAGGAGGGTTTCTGCCTGTTGTTGCTGGCAAGAGTGATCAATATCTATTTTTTGAGCATTAGTGATCAGGGTGCCTGGTCAGGTCTGTCTATTCGGTTATGAGTGGCCCAAGGGCAAGCTCTATAAGAATGCCCTGTGTCTTCACATAGGTTGCATTTCATTGCCTCTGTACAGTCTGCACCCACATGGCCAAATCCACAGCACAAATTACATCTTAAACAATCGCAAGCAGAACTGAGGTGCTGAAAAGTGCCACACTTGAAGCACGTTTTGAGCTGCCCAGGGTAGAAACAATGCCCTCTACCAGAACCGAGGAACAAACTACTGGGTAGATGTTGTGGGCCAGTATTTGTCAGTTTTAATTTGACCGTAGCACCACCCTCCAGTCTAGATATGTTCCACATCAAAATGGGCTGTGGGGTCCTTGTACATCATATTCTGTATGATAGCCAGTGCATGATATTGTGGATAGAAACAACTTAATTTTGAAAAGGACAGTGATAGTTTAAAGGCAGGCTTCATAAGTGGGATGGCTCTAAAAGAAGACTAATTATAGCAATAAGGCACAATAAGTTGTGTGTTATCATGTAATAATGTCACTCCTGGGGTGGGTTGAAGCACAAGGTGAAGCCGAGTGCTTCCACCACCCCAGGAGTGATGTTATTACACAATAACACACACTTTGGAGTCCTTATTGCAATTATACAATGTCTTGATGTTATACAAAATATAAAAAAAGTTAAAATATTTTTAGTAGATTTTTAGTGAGGCAGTATATCTTTGTTTCTAAGACAAATGCAAAGATATAAGTGGCAAATCAATACAGTGATGTTATTGTGTAATAACATCACTGTCTCAGGCATACACTGACCAATCAGAGCCCCAGAAATGTTCTTGCCATTGCATAATTCAGAGTAATGTACTTTGTCATATTTGGTTCAGAATCTGTCCAAACTCTGCAGCACTTGAAACTTATATCAAATAAGTTGTCCCCAAAGTATGTATCAGGGCGTAAATCTCATTGGAGAAGAAGCCCAAGGAGTTTATAATTAAAGTGCACCTCACATATAATTGGTCTGGTTGAGTATCCAAGCCCCCTAAGTATTGCAGCCATACTGCATTACACTTTGAGCACGGAGAGAATATGTAGCAAAATGATCTCTCCATCTGAAATTGGCCCAGGTAGTTTTACCTTTGTCTGCTGCAGTTTGCAATATCTTTGGACAGGTTGTTCTATCTCCCTTCAGTCCCCCAAAGTTTGGGTCTGTACAGTCTCCCCCTCATTTGGTGCAGAAGCTTGGTGGTGCAGTCTATTGACTCTGGGAGGAGAAACAACCACATCATCAGAGCATAGCTCCACATCAAAGTCAGTAATAAAACTGTTTTCATTAGTGTCAGGTTGGTCAATTGTGGAAGGGTTATCAACTGGAGCCATACTATTTGTAACTGGAGGGGGTGGGGGGAAACCGGGAATGGGGAGAACAGAGGGGTCAGGAATTCATTGTCCCTTTGCTACTTGCTTCCACACAGCGTTTTTCAAAGAATTTCTATATACCATGCAGTCTTTTTCCCCAAGCCCATGAGGTTTCCCTGCAAGTGAAGGACACCCTTTTCTGAGAAATGGTCTAATAACAGTCACAGGTGGAGCAGTAAAATAACATCAATTACAGGTGGTTGCACTGAAACAGTCACTGTGTGAGGTTCAATCGAGCCAGTAGATGTCAGAGGAAGGTCGTCATAAACCAAGTCTTGGAACAGTTAGCCGCCATAAGCTGTGCCATTTGAGATGTCACGGTTCATCCAGCTTTGCTGCATCAGATGCTGTCAGTTTGGGCCTCAGGCTGTCAGGCAGAGTTCCTTCAATGCTTCTACATCAGTAGGAGCAGAGTCAGCAGAAGCATTTTTCAAGATTACTGTAGCAGTGCCAGTACTAGTGCTCTGAATTGCAAACTGCATGTCATCATTAACAGAACAATTGTCTGACACCACAGACTCTAGGACTACAACTGATAGTACCAGTAGTCTATTTCATAGAAGAAGAGACTGCAGCCAGTATTCCTCAGTTTTACCTTGCAACAGAGTAGCAGGTAAGGTCGTATCTTGTCATTTGATGTCTGCATTTGCAACCTCCATCAGTGCCACACCATGCAAAGTCAAATCATCACTCTCCATGGCTGGACCTGCAGGTGGGAAATCAGCATCCCACAGGTCACACCAGCAACCACCGTCTCAATTCAACCATCTGCCGTCTTAGATGTGTGGCGCCCCTAGAGTAGAGAGGAATTTTTATTATAACATCAAAACCAATTATATACAAACAGTGTTAATGCACACAAATAATAATCCATGAAACAAATTGTACACATAAAATAAATAGGTATTACTGTCATACACTTATAAAAAATTGGAAAAATCACAAGCAAAATAAAACAAAAATTAGTGAAACTAAAAGATAATCCCCCCCCCTTACTAAAAGAGCAGGGGAAGTTATTATTATAACTTACACACAAAACACATATAAAGCAGTATTATGTCATAAAAAATCATAAAAAAGAAAAAAATAGAAATAAAAATAAGTATTACATCATACAACCCCAAAATTAAGTGATATATACTGTAAACAGGCACCTACAATAAAGTGTTGTTGCACACAAAACAAAGTAACTGGCAAATATATATAAACACATCAGTATACATGCAAGGAAAGATAAAAATTATACGTAGATTCCCACAACTCACATGAATCATACAGTAGGAGATCAAAACCAGAAATATTATAAATATACTGTACAGTGTACATATAGGTTTCTTATTATAAACATGTCAATCAAATGAGTAGTCTCATGGAGAAAAAGAAATAATCAGACCTATTATAATGAAAAAAATAATTGGTTAAATAGGTAATATATAATAGCAGAATAATCATGGGCAATCATAAATACACATTCCCATAATCCTGAAAAGCAATAAAAGAGATTCCAATACCTCATACCACTACCATAACTCAATAAATATATTTTGAAAGAACAGGATATCAAATTCTATGGACAAAGGCTATAACCATCTATTTACAATAATCAACAGAAAACAATCCGCCCTTTCTAATACTTATGGAGAAATCCTTCTCCCCATCTGTTTAATCTATGAACTGCCCAAATCAGTGAAACAAAACTAACCACTGGTAATACTGTATACTAGTAAAACATCCAGATATGTTGTCCTGTCTTGGAGGAATAATCACAAAACAAGGTTTATTAATATAGATAAAAATAAGTAAGAACCAGCCACTAGTTCTGGCATACTAAAAAAAACTTTACAGACAGCGATCCTCCTCCCCCCTCCCGCTCTCAATAAATGTGGACCACTGATCCTTGTCCACATAAATATATATATATATCCAGCAACCATAATCTTCAGTCTCTTCAATGGTGTCAAGACAAAGGAAGGAGATTTACCTGTGAATCCAGCAAGGCAACAAAATATATTCACTTACATCCAAGAAAAGGACTCACTATAATCTTCAGTCTCTTCAATGGTGTCAAGACAAAGGAAGGAATTTACCTGTGATCCAGCAAGGCAACAAAATATATTCACTTACATCCAAGAAAAGGACTCCCACCGTGTCCGGAAAACCTGGAAAGGCACATTACATCATTCTTGAGCTTTCAGTTTACTCAAATTAAAATCAATTAGGTCAAATAACTGTACTTCTGATAGGAATTGTTGTTGTAAAGACATAGCTCCAAATGTAATATTTAAAATAAGTCAAAACAACCATAATGTAGTCTTATCATGCTTAGTCCATTGGTGGGAATTATCCTAACAACAAAATGTCAGGGTTACTTGAGAAAAGGGCAAACCTGGCCATTTAGATGTAATAACTTCCAAAATTTCTGAAAATAGGGACACTCAAAAATAAGTGTGGGATTGTTTCAATTTGTGAAAAACATGTATGTCTGCAGCAGAATCTCTCATCACTGGGCTTATGTTTCAAATTTTCCTTCATGTTGAGTTTATAATGAAGAGATAACCAATTAACATTCTACACATACATAGGGGTCCGAGGGGAAGTAATCATTTTAGAAGTCTGTGTGACATCAAAGATGATTGAGCTGAAAATGTGGTTGCACTATAAAAAGGTATCCATAATCCAAGAATAGAGAATTTCCTTGGTAAAGTGGAAACCTGATGTTTTGTAAGTGCCCATAACTTAATTTTATTAAAACATAGTCTATAAGAAATGGTAGATATGCTACTGATTTTGTTTAGAATACGATCATCTAGCTGCCATTCCTGCAAAAATCACCCAATCTGTACAGAATCCATGGGGTCCAAATTTTGTTTCCTTGTAGTAATAAAGGTTGTAAAATATAAGTCACAAACATAGTAAAGAAAAAGAGAATAGGGTTCACCAAATGAAGGCCACCTTGGGACATGGGTCTATAGAGAATACCCCTTTTTATAGGGATAAGCCTGCCACCCCACACACATGAAAAAAAAACAGCTGTATACACTAGTTTCTGGAGATTGTGGAAGTGCAAAAACCACACTAAGTTGCAAAAATAAAGATAACAAAAAGGTTTTGATCATAAAAATTATTTTCTGTTTTGCCATTTTCCATATATTGCATGATGTGACTTTTAATTGTGCTTTAGTCAAAAATGTTTCCAGTTAAATGTAACTAAATCCCTGCCCCAAAGAACAAACCAAGAATTTTACAGGTATCTGACAGTACTGGATCACTAATTATCTCTGTCATATCAGTATAAGCATCACCAATAAGAATGCATTTACTTTTCTGGAAATCAATATCAGACTGTGATACTGTTGCATAAGTTAACAGTTTCTGATCTGCTTTTAAACAAGAATCTATATCCACCAGGATTAAAACCAAATCATCAATGTAAGCTAGAGTCCATACTTCAATACCCATACTAGAAAAGATAAACCTGTTAGGCAAAGTGAGCTATTCAATCCAGTACAAAAGTGGATCAAGAGAAAATATATAAAATTGGGCTTAGTGGGCACCCTGACGGACACCTCTAATCACCAAAATTTCTTTACCCATCTAGCCATTGACCAACGGGATTGTCCTAGCCTTATTGTAACATGCTTGTAATATGCGTAAAAAGCAACAGAAACCCATAAGCAGTCAAACAAGCCAAAGATATTCTTGTGGGACCCTTTCAAAGGCTTGTGCATGATCTAGAGCTAGCAGGAAGCCAGTGAGCTCCTCTTGACCCCTTTCTAACACCTCTCTGCAAAATCAGGTTGTCCAATATAGAGCTCCCTGGCACTGCACACATTTGGGAAGGATGAATGATATCCATTATAGCTGTAGCCAGTCTCATACTAGGTATTTTAATAAAATCTTAAAATCAGCATTCATCAATGTGATTGGTCTCCAATTTGAGAGGATATCTCTATCTCCTGATTTATACATTAAAACTAAAAGACCTTTTTCATAGCAGGAGAATATCAAAAGATGATAGTAAAATGTTATAAACCTCTAAGACTTCCTCCAAAAGAACATTAGTGATTAATTTATATAGTTCATACAGAAGACCATCGAACCAGGTGCTGAGCCCGACTTTAGCTGGGCTATTATAGAAAGAAACTCTTGTTTAGTAATAGGGGTAATAAGTGTGTCCCCAAATGTTTCAAAAAGTTGGGGTAAATCACTCTGGGTCAACCTCAGAACCTCAGATTCTGGTACGTGTGAGGGAGAGTATTGCAAAAAAGAGTCCACATATCCATTAACTGCAGCCATAATGTCTGATTTGTTAGTGACATATGAACCATCCTATAACTGAATACAATTAATATATTTATTATTGTTTATTGATAAATATCGGATAACACCTTTGAGTCAAAGACTCCTTTACAAAGGTTCCATGTCATACATAAGACAGAGACAACCGTGAACAAAGTAACAACTGTTATAGTAATTAAAGACAATGGTTACAGAATGGTTGCAAATGAATACAGAAAATACAAAATAGCAGCAGGGAATACATGGTAACAGAGAGCTGCTAAACGAGGTACAAAGTGCAAAAGGTTACAGGTACAAGCATAACATTTCAGGGCAATGGCGCTAGCCATGCCGTGAGTTCTTCTGGCCAAGGCAGAACATTGAGGTCCATTGTCATAGTATAGGCACGCCCAGAGGCGGCGGACCAGTGTTAGGTCCATGGTCAAGGGAGAAGAGGGGAGGTGAGGGTGGTAGAAATGGAAGGTCAGGTTTAGGGGCAGTCACATCCTGATCCCTGGGTGATAAGGTCCCTTAGTTGGGACTTGAACCGACCAAGTTTTGATTCAGTAAGGAGGGAATTTGGGAGCGAGTTGAGCCAGGATGGGGCCAGATATCGAAACGTTCTTTGGCCTGAGGTGGTCTTGCAGCGAGGTACCCTAAAGTGAATAGTCGCTGATTGCTGTGTGAGGCGGGTAGACAGTGGGGACTGAAGTAGTGGGGAGAGGGCTTGTGGGAGTAATCCTGAGGTGATTTTCTTAGCAAAAAGGCAGGCCTGGTACTTTAGCCTCCCATTGAAGTTGAGCCAGTTTGCTGAGACGTAGAGTGTGCAGGTGTGTGTAAGTCTAGGACAGCCTGTAGCAAGTCTGCAAGCCTTATTGAGGGCCAGTCTAATCTTGTGTAGGTGGGTGGTGTCGGCTGCACCATAGATGATGATTCCATAATCAATTAGAGATAGAATAGATGCAGAGATGGCTAGGCAGAAAGATTCAGGGAGGAGACAGTGCTTACAGCAGTGAAGTAGACCAATACGTGTATTGACGGAGGTGCTGAGCATCCAGATATGGTTGTGGTAAGTGAGATCAGTGTCTAGGGTGATGCCAAGGTATTTAAAGGTGGTAGCCTGCTCAAGGGGGTCTTTCAGTGAGTTCAGGATGAGCAAGGGTCATCCTAGGTTCATATTTTGGGGGTGTGCAAACATCACGGATTTAGTTTTTTTGTGATTTAGTACTAACCTATGCTGAATGAACCAGGATTCAGCTTCAGAGAAGGATTTCTGGAGTGCTGAGTGGAGGGCTGTGGGATCAGTGTGTGAGCAGTTGAGAACTGCATCATCTGCATACAATAGAATTTTTCCCGAGCAGGTGTTGGGCAGGGTGTTGAGAAATAGGGAGAAGAGAAGTGGACCAAGTATTGAGCCTTGAGGGACCCCAGACCTGACTTGGTGGGGGGATGACAAGGAGTGGGCAATCTGGACTGTCTGTGTTCTCTCAGACAGATAACTGGCAAACCGGTCAATGGTCTCATGGGAGAGGCCTACCTGAGTGAGGGAGTCCAGGAGAAGCGAGTGGTGCACGGTATCAAATGCCTTTGAGAGGTCTATAAAGACAGTGCCAGCAGTGTAGCCAGTGTCCAGGGATGTATGGAGGGCATTTGTAAACTCCAAGAGGGCAGTGGTGGTGCTATGGTTCTGTCGGAAGCCAGGTTGTTCAGGACACAGGATACTATATTTAGTGAGGTAGTCTGTTAGTTGGGTGGCCATGATTTTCTCCAGGGTTTTAGAGAGGGGAGGCAGGATTAATATTGGGTGGTAGTTCCCAGGCAGGGTGCGGTCACCACTTTTAAGGATAGGAGTGATGAGTGCAGATTTCCATTTGGTGGGGAACTGGCCCAGAGAAAGGGAGCAGTTCAAAAGCATGGTAAGTGGGGGAGAACCTCATTGACTGTGAGTCTAAGCAGTTTTAGGTCCAGTGTGTCACTGCTGAAACAAGATTTACGGAGGGCTTTGAGTAGAAGAGGGGTAGCTTCTTGCTGGGAAACTGCTTTAAAGTGGAAAGGGAGGTTGGGAGGGGGTGTGGTGCAGGGTGGGTGGGGAGAAAAGTTGGGAGGAGAACATCAGTGAGGTCAGAGAAGGTGTCATTTAATGTGTCTCGCATAAGGGCTGGGTCTGAGGTGATAAACCGTTGGCCCTGATATGGGTAGGCGGGCAGTTGAGGCTTTGCCACTTAACGCTTTGAGTGAGTCCCAGAACTTATGACCTGAGCTCCATGTGTTGGTGAGCAAGGTTTTATAGTACTCAGCCTTGCTTTTCGAATATCCCAGGTGCATTTATTGCACTTCCTGGTAGCACTGCCTGTCAGAGGGTTTTCTGGTATCCTGTGCAATATGCTACAGATTGTCTCGTCCCGCATCTGGTCCAGCAGGGCTTGAGATAGCCAAGGTGTGTTGGCACCTTTTTTGTTTGTTAAGGGTGCAAACAGGTTGCAGGCAGTGTTGAACGATGAATGAAATAGTTGAGGGCAGAGTCAATGTTCTGAGCATTTCTTATGGGGACCAGTCAGTAACTAGGAGGTACTGTTTAAGGAACTGTGGTTGCCAGGTTTGGGCGGCATTGTAAGACAGTTTGGGGGGCTAGTTAATACAGTGCGACCAGTGACATAGCACTGGGGAGTTGTCACTCAGAGCATTGGGTAGTACCCTGATCAGTGTAACTTTATTTGGGGAGTTAGTGAGCACTAGATCTAGGAGGGTGGCAGTGCCAGTCCTCTGGTTTATTCTAGTGGCACTAGTCACAAGCTGGGTCAGGTTTTGAGCAGTTGCAGCATCCCTAACAGGGGCTGAAGTGTCAGCCAGCCAGTTTGTTTTGAAGTCTCCGAGGCAATGATGTCAGCATTGTCAGGGAGAGTCTGGAGATGGTTGAGGACAGAGAGGAAAGCGGTCTTCTGATTTTGGGGGGGAGTGTATATAAAGGAGAGGAGAGGAGAGGAACAAGGGGGCTCTGTTACGGGCAAGAGTGATTTTCAATGTGAGAGGCTGGGCCCCGTGTTCAAGTGATGGGGAGGGTAGGGTGAGACACTGTAGTGATTGCTGGACATACAGTGCACAGCCACCCCCTTTCTTTGAGGTTCTGTCAGCCCAGTATAATGTAAAGCCAGAAAGTGAGACTGCAGAGTCAGGGGTGTGGTTGTTGAGCCAGGTTTCAACTACTGAGATGACATTGGGGCGATTCTAAGCAACCCATCCCTGAAAGGAATCAAATTTCTTGAGTAGATTACATATATTGAGGGAGGCGATAGCGAGGCTCTTGGATGTAGTAACCCTGGGGAGGGGGTCCTGGGTTGGGGTGAATGTCTCCGGAGAGCAGGAGTAGTAAGAGGAGTACACAGGGCAGCCAACTTTAAACATTTCTTCATGAGCTTAGGCACCATTAGGGAGGGGGAACTGCACCGCATGGAAGTGGGAGTAGATAGGTCCTGTAGGGAGGGAGAGGCCAGGCAGAGTAGTGTCCATTGCAGTAACACGGTAGTACCAGTAGGGTGATTGGAGCTTAGGGGAAGCATGGTCCATTGGTGGAGTGACAGGAATGAGTCGGTGGTAGGGGTGGGTAGGGTAGGTAAGGTTAGGAGCTTGGTACTAGGTTGTTCCAAGTCACCGAGTGGCGGGAGAAGTGGAGCTTCCCCTAGTAGGAAGAGAGGTGCTATTGTCAGTAGCAGGGGACATATAGTGATGGAAGGCATGGTATGCAGTGTTATAAGGACACTGAGTGGTTGAGGGAAGACCATGGGCAGTAGCCTGTTGGACAGTGAGGGTGCCATTATAGCTTTAAGGGGCAGGGAAGGAGAGGGACGAAAGATATGGTTTTGGGCAGGTTGTGATAGTATGACCTCTGGTGATGAAAGAAAATAACCTGCAGATGAAAAAGTTGGGTGATTGGTTAAAAATGGAAAGGGAGTGGTTTGATGAGCTATAAAATGAAGAGCCGAACAAGGGTGGTGGTGGGGGCAGTGGGGAGATGATGCTCTGCATCAATGGGGCAAACACACACTGCAGTCACAGCTGGCAAGTGGAGCCGAGGAAAAAAGCCGTCTACCTGTAGTCAGCGCATTGTGTTCGGGAGCGGGGGAGGGCGACATCAATGGATCCTCATGACCTCCTGTGAACTGTGGAAGAGAGAAGAAGAATGTCAGAATTTTATATGAGGAATGCAGGGAAGAGGGGAGGGTCAGGAGATTACCATCATAGAGGGGCTATCACAATAGGCACAAAGAGAGAGAACTCAGAAGTTGAGTGTAATCTTTCACAGCGAGTGCAGTAGTACAAATTTCATGCAGCCTTACACATTTTAACAGAGATATGATGTTATGTTTGACAGAATTCAAATGGGTTTTACAAAGCAGATTTTCTCTATGCCAAAATGTTGTTCCACTTCTAAAGATTTTAATCTGTTGTACAGTAATTGTGCTAATTTAGCTTTTAGTGATTGAATTTTACTGAATAATCCTGATATTTCAGTATCTAAGGAGGATAGCCAGCAATTGTGATCTATAAAAACATAGTGGTCTGTTTTAAGTTTACCATTGAGGAGACTAGTTTTCTTAAAGAAATCCTGAATATTCTGCTTTGTAGTATCCCACCAGTCTAGAGGGGAGTTGTATAGAAAATATATTGATTTCCTTGCCTCTATAACTGATTGAAAACCTTGTGGTATTAGTGGGGTTTGTAAAAGATTAAGGTTCATTCTTCAGTAACCTGGGCCTCTACCTATCCAAGCAAAATTAGAAATTGCAGCACTTAGTTGGGCATGATCTGATGATATTACTGGAGTTGTCAAGGCTTGTTGAACTCCTAAAGTGGACGACAAGAACACACAATCAGTTCTAGTACCAATTTTCCCTTGAAGTAGGTTTTCTGAGGCACCTTCCCAGCAATAGTGAAGGTGTCTACCAGGGAAGCCTTGTTAATTAATTTATTTAGACAAGAGTCATCACAAAAGGTTTTAGTAGTTTTTAAACCTCTATCAGAGAGATATCTGCTACAATTAAAATTACCAGCTAAAATGATTTTCCTATTAGTATATAAGAAGGGTTGTATTTTATTGACTAGTGCAAATCTAGATGTTTTAGTTTAGGGGGGCATAGACATTAATTAGTCTAAGATCTACTCCTGCTATGTCTATATCAAGCAAAAGGGCCCTACCAGGCTCTATTTCCACCAACCAAGGCCATGCTACAATCCAGCCCCTACAACAAACACAAGCATGCTCCCCTGTAATCACCAACAAGGCTGGTGAGTAGATTGAGCAGATGCACTTGTTCAAGTACCTTGGAGTCACCATTGATGCCTCTGTCACTTATATGCTTAATGACTCCCTTGTCAAAGTGATAAATGCAATGATCAGGGTCCTCTATAGGCATAAGAAATCCCTCACCCCGGAAGCACTCCGAATCTCATTCTCCAGCTCCATACTCTCCATGATAGACTACGGGCTGGTGGTCTATGGAGCTGCTGCTGATTCAGTGCTCAAAAGGGTCCAAATTGCACTCAATAAGGCATGCCACCTCACCCTGTGTGCAGATCACTACACTCATACTTGCACCCTGTATGAGCGTACAAACTGGCTTAACCTAAAAGACAGGATCAAATACCAAACTTGCCGCCTGGGAAAGAAGGCACTCCTCGGAAAAACCCACCCTGTAGGAAGCCTGCTCGAGGCTTCTCTCTCAACACACATCACCAGATGGAGGAAGAATGGAGCACTGTCCATACCATTCTGCCGAACCTCACTAGGGCAAAGTGCGCTTTCTCCTTTCGGGCCCCCCTCTGGATAAATGAACTCCCAATGAAATTACAAACAAACAACAGCCTGTCTCAATTCAAAGTAGGCCTCAAACAGCACCTAATGTCTAACTCAAAATGCACCTGCTTCTCAGGCCCCAATTGATAGACAGGCCTTACCCCAAGGTACACACCTAGAAGGGCTACCTAGAGAACCCTGCCTCCATTCCAACCTAGCCTAGGGCTTAAGTAAGCTATCAGTCCTCTTTAAACGCACTTGGTACTGCCCCTCCCAAACCCCCCACACACACACACAAACCATACTGACAAAGCCCTCTGGAGCTGCCCCCATCACAGCCCCCATTTCACTATCCCCACCTCTCGCCTTCATGCGTTGGTTTCAAACCCAGTCCCCCTTGTTTCACTGTCACCCAGCCTCTTGCCATCTGGGATAGACGTTAAACCCTATGCAGTTACTCTGCCATAGTCTATCAATGGATTTGGAGGTTTCCAGTGTGCTACCTAGGGCAAACCGATTAGAAATAGTTTAGTATTCAATTACAACTGCTCAGTTTTTTCTCTTTGTCTAATTGTCTAATTGTCATATAATCGCTCTTTAATGCCTAATGATCGGCCTCTGTAACCACTGAATATGAGTATTGTCCACCCTGACATGGAACCTTTGTAAAAGAGCTCACGCTCAAAGGTCTTTCCGAAATACTAATTAAACAATTAATATCCATTAAATGAATTAATTCAGCAGCCGAATTAGATACAGAGATCCCTATTCCTGAACAACTATCTATCCCTGGAGACCAATAAATCTGACCCCATAACCAAGCTGTGCTAGCTGTTTCTATCTCCACTGTAGTATGCGGCCTAGTGTCCTGAAAAAATATGAAGTCAAACATATGATCTGAAAAATGAGCATAAGTCAGAGTTCTCTTCCATTTTGACTTAATACTGTTGACAATCAATGATGCCAAGGAAAAGTCATACAGGGAAGATTCATAAATGGACTCAGTCAGGAGGGGGTAAATCTGGATATTTTTAAGCCATGCCCCAGTCCCCATGCATTTTTTCTTAACCTTAGCTGTGGGCACATCTTGTATAGATTCTCCCTCTGAGACTCCTTCTGGTTGAGAGGAATTAATTGGTGCTGAATCAGATTCAAACTCAGCTTCTGCCTCACCTTCATGTGGGGCAGAATATTTATTTTGTAATGGTATCACTACAGGAATAGTAGGGGTTTGCTGTATCAGTGTTTTATTTCCTAACCCAGTCCTCCTTTTTGGGCATCTGGAAGTCATCTACCAGGGAAGGGGGGCATTGCAAAGACTCCACTGGCAGGGATTCTGCGCTTGTCTTTGTGGTGAAGAAATTATGGCACAGCATCAGAAGGAATTACAACAATGCTGGGTGTAGAGGTATTGTCAGGGGTAAATTAGCAGTCACCACCTCTGTGAGGAGAAACCAATGACCCCTGAGGCATGGTTTTATTAGAGTCCCTTGAGAGTGTTGATCTACTAGCTGTGTTAATATAATGATCTTGTATTGCAAAGTCTGAATCTGTGGTGTTGTGTGTAGTCCATGGACAATCCATGAAGCAATGCCCTTCTTCACATAATGAACACTTAGGTAGGCTATAACAATGAAATGTTGAATGTCCCATTTCTCCACATCAGTACATATGGAACATGAAGGTATGACTCAAGTGACGGACGAGCTGCATTTATAGCAGTGTCGTGACTAGCCAGGGTAAAAAACCTTTTCTCTCCCAAATAGAAGCAATTAGGAAAATACAAACACCAGTATCAGTCTGTAGTAAATTGATTTTAAACCTCCACCTCCATTCCAAAAGCCCTCATCAACAATAATGGGCTCAGGGTCCTTTGTATTTGCACCATTTCTCAAGCCAATATATAATATTGGTCACAGACATACCCTCATTACAAAATAAAACTGTGATAACTTTGAAAGTTTGTTTTGTAAGAGGAATAGCCTGAAAATCTTGCCATAAAGTTTGTTTTGATTTGAGCATACTTAATCCAAAATCTATCCAGAAATTCTGTGACCGAGACTGACATCAAAGAGTTTTCCCGATGTTGAATCAAAGCATATATTTGTGCAGGAAAAAGCCTATAGGTTGTTTAACAGCACTTTCCCACATAAAACTTGTAGAGTAATTCATCAGTTCTCCCAAAAATGTAATCTCACAGCATTTCTATGCTTCACCAGCTGAATAGGTTTCTGAAATAAGCTAGCATAAGTCGTGTCAAGTTTTGTGTCGAGTTGTTCAGATCCCCAGTCCCCAACAGCACAGGCTGACCTAAGTCTAAATCCACTTGTACATTTGCAGGAGCATTATGTAACTCATCGGTAGGCATATCCACAGGGAATAACTCACCAGGTCTGACTCTGTGGGTATTGGAAATTCTCCCTGTGCATTGAGTTGCAAAACCATGGGAAGGGCGTCCGGCTGTTTAGAAATAGCCACCTCCTCAAGCACCAGGCCGTCATCCTGCACAACACCTGGAATCAGAACCCCTGGGTCAGGAATCCAACTCCCATTCTGAAGTTGTTGCCAACCTGCTTTTTCAAAGCATGCTTCAGTGACCAGTTATACAAAGTACCAGGTCCAGGGACCGACGTGAGGATTTAGGAGCTCTTCAGAGTGAGTTTCGGTCCAGAAGACACAAATACTTTTGCAGGTAATGAAGCAGCCAAATCTGGAGAGGTACTCACCCACTTTTGTTTTTTCCTCCTCTGCCACGGAACTTAGAATCTGGGATCCAATCGGCCAATTCCATTTGCAGTTGTCAGCATCTCCTCATGAACTGCTCTGCAAGTTCTGACAAATGCTGTGTGATAGGAGTTCCTGGTGCATTCCCTTGACTGAGAGGTAAAGCTTGCTCCATACCCTTTGTAGAGACACCGAACTTAGACTGCCTGTGATTTCTGAGGTGTTATGCTTGTCCCATTCCAGTGCTCCCCATCTGCCTCTGGTGCAGCTGCCACTGCCATAGTCTGTGAACCATCTCTGTCTTCCTCCCTGTACACTGGAGTCCTCCATCATCGGGACAGGAAGCAAAGCCCCCTGCTGTCTGAGTAGGTGAATTTCCCGGTGTCTGGCCAAATTTCCCCATTCACTAAAAATATCACCAACAGCTAAATCTGGTTCAACTTCAGCTGGTTACCATCTGTATCCCCTCCCAGTCACCCCAGAAAAGGACTTCTAGTCTCAGTGGGTCTACTGGGTCAACAAAATTCAATAAATAATTTTGTGCCAAGATGTCTGGGAAAATTCTGTTACTAATCATTGTTACAGTGATTTCTATTTGTACAGAGGAGGTACAGCAAAAAGATTAGTATCACTGCTGGGTATGAGAAGAGCATGGACAGAGGAGTGGTGGCGGCAGTCTGTTAATTGTAGCTGCTGAGGCATGAACATTTGTTGCTGGCTTGCTACAACCACTACTACTACAGCCGCTTTTTTACGGAGGGAGCACAAGTAACTGTGTGAGTGAACGACACTGTAGTTGTGTTGTAAAAACAGTTATTTTTATATACTAACTTTTTTTATTTGAGTATTTGGCATTAAGGGGTTGTGAGGGAGGTGATTTCTATCTCTCGGGGGGTGCCTTCCTCGGTCACTTGTCCACTTATCAAGTGGACAACAAAATGGTGGCTACTTCTTGAAATTTTCCATGGCACAAGGATATGAGTTTGCCTTTCTGCCATGCTGGTGGAACTTGTTATTTAGAAAGCTCTATTGAAAAATACCCACCCACTAATCTTACTGTCCTAGCCAAACAGAATGCTAGGATTTACTCAGCCATTTTCTAAAACTAAATCATATCTAAGGAACACTACAAATGCTGTCAATAAACTGAAGAGATTTTAATAGTGTGGTACTGATGGATAGTAGTAGATATCAAGTCCCTCTATACTAGTATAAAACATACACAAGATGTACAGATAGCACACTATTTTTTTGGAAAATAATTCAAATTTTGAAGGTGTATCAACTGATTTCATTATTTTCTATTTTGAACATGTACTTCAACACAATTAATTTACATTCAAAGGAAAATACTACTGTATCTACAAACACAAGGAATTGCCATGGGGTAGTGCTTGCATCCCCTATGCAAATTTCTGCATGGCAGGCTGGAACGACTGTTTGTGTTTGCCAACTTAAACCCCCACCACAGACACATTCTGTATTGATATTGCTTTATAGATGATAGCATTTCTGTCTGGGGTGGGGGGATGAGTCAGCAGCACAATTACTAGAATTACTAAATCTTAAAGATTGAAACCTGAACTGCACACACAGAATTGATAGCCAATCAATGGAGTTGTTGGATGTCAAATTTACAGTTAGTTCTAAAATGGTTGTGGAATGTGAGCTATATAGAAAATCTATAGCAGGGAATAGTGTGTTAAGAGCAGACAACCTGCATCCCCACTCTTTAACTGAAAGCATCCCATATGGGGAGTTCCGTAGAATGAAGCATAAATGCAAATTAGAACTTGTCTACCAGGAAGAAGTAGATAAGATGGCCAGATGCTTCAAGGACAGGGAATACTCTTTTGAGGGAGTGAATGATGCCAGACTCAAACCTACACAGGAAGACAGGAAGAATTTGTTAATTTCACACATAGATACACAAGACCAACTAATGAGACAGACCTGATGATCACCTTTTTCTCAGATTATCACACTCAGGCAACAGAAATTAAGTCTGTCATAAAAAAGATGGTCCATTTTGACTGTGAATGAAAATCTGCATTATCTGGTAGGAAATGATCCAAGAATTTCATTCAGATGGCATAAAACAATTGCAGATCATGCTATCAGCCATCGGTTCCTTAACATAAAAGAGCACACTAAGTACTGGATTTAATCAATGCAGGAGATGCAATGTCTGCTGAAATTGTAGTCAGCTGTGGGAAGCTCATTCCATACAATTAGTTATTTTTCTGAAGGGTTACATTGACTGGCAGACTGATTTTGCAGTATATGTACGCTGGTATATCTGTGGCCTTGTATATGTTTGTCGTACCATCTATCCCCTGAAGTGCCACATCCAGGAACATGTAAGACAAAGTCAATAAAATCAGAATAATGCCCTGGTGTGCACTTCAGAGAGGCTCATGACTCATGCAAGAGGCTCTAACTTCAGGGCACTCTTAACATGTTCCTCCACCAGTTTGTTGTGGAGACAGCCTTAAAATCCAGTTACAAAAGTAAATGAAATGGACTGCACAATTAAATGCACTAGTGCCTATAGGTCTAAATGACCAAATTGATTATAAGCCAATCTTGTAATAGGGATTTATTTTCAGAGCGTGACTTGAGTTCTGCATTTAGATTTTCCCAAAAGAACAGTCAAGTTAGGAGGCTTCTAGAGTGTTACTGTTACTCTCTTCCACTTTCTCTGGCACCCTGCCCTGACCCCATTCCTGTGGAAACTTTTTAACATTTAATGTTTAGGAATCTGTCTAGCCTCTTCCATGTAATCCACACTTTGCAGGCAATTATACATATTTTTTCATGATAAAACAATTGATAGCATCTTTTAGTATCTCTCTTGTAGTCAGCTTCAGACTGTTTGATTTAACCTCCTCTGTACACTGCAACCAAAACAGTGAGGTATTAGAAGTAAATTAATGTAAGTTGTACAGTAAATAGTAGTACAGTTTGCTTTTTGTAAACTCATGTACTCTGCAAACCTGCTTGACTTTTTCCATTTATATATTTAGAGCATGGGTATAGCCAGTGTCTGGAGTTTTTGCTAGTTCCCCACCATCCACACTTTCCCCAGTTCCTGTTATCCCCCTGCCTTCCTAAATGGATTATTATTGTCTTTGAAAATAAATTATTTGTTATCAGTAGTTTCAGTATATGTGCCTTTGAATTGTAGAAAACCTTTTTTCTTTCAACCTAAAGAAATTGATACTCATGGTTCACATCTCATATGTGCAATACAACACAAGATGTGTCTTAGTTAAAACCTATTTTTAAATACAGTTTAGAAAATAGGGCAACTTTTGGATTATCTTGAAACTGGTATGATAAACTTCTATTCAGTTGGATGCATTTTTAGATACAATGTGCCAAATGAGATTTATTACTGAGTAGAGTCTATAAAATAGCATTTGTTTTATTTGCCCTACATGTTTAGGTAAGCTAACTGTTAGATCAATTAAGATAAACCATCTGTTTTGCCTTTGTGAACTGCCTTTAATTCTGGACCAATAATTAGAATTGGTCGTAGTACAGGACCCTGCTTTTTTTACAGTAGTCCCACCAGAACCTCTGAAAGGTGAGTGGTAAGCCAATCAGGTTCAATTTCTTAGGGTATAATACTCAAGGTATAATTTACTGTTTGAACTATATATGTGGATTTTAACTGTAAAGAAATAGCTTCTATGATTCTAATTGCCTGATACAGTTTTAAGCAAAACCCATTAGCTGCTGTTTACATTTCATGTACCTAAAATACTAAATATATGCATAAATAAAGTAAAATTTGTACTGGGCATCAATTTAATGTATGTAGCCAAGGAGTTGTGAGTCCTAATGTGACCATTGTATAATGTATGTACTTTTATTTCACAATTTGTACTTCATTGACACATAGTTTGTGATTTGCATTTAAAAGCATTTGCACATGTCTGTATTTTTGCACATTAACAATAAGGGGTATTTAATGACTGTGTGTTCTTTGTCAGCCACACTCCCCTGAGGAAGCCTGATAGTAGGCAATACGTAGAAGTTGGTGACCTGTATGTTCTCTAACAGCACAAAAATAAAAACTTTCATTGAGCCTATGTTAAAGCCAAAATTTACACTTTAATAACTTTACAACTGTACGACAGAACAGATTTGCCTGAAATTTTGTAGCGCTGTCTGGTACCATAGATCTCTAGATCTGGCAAGTTTCGTTCTGGTCAGATTTGCAGTCGTGGAACTGTGGAGTGTCAAAAAGTGCAAACAACACTTTTTGGCAATTTTGCTAATTCTTTGCTCATCTCTATAGACTGAGCAGTTTGTCTGTCTGGGCTGAAATTTTCAGGGTTTATGGGGACTGGGTCAGGGAAGTGCCTTTTGAAGGTTTGGTTAAAAAAAATATTAATCCATTCAAAAGTTATTAAAGTTTAAAGTTTCCCATTATAGTCTATAGGGGAAAAATATATGTTACCCTCGAAAGCATTTTTTACTTTCACTTTTTAGTTTCGCAAATGGGATTGGTACTTTCGTGCTGCTGCCATCTTGTTTTCAGTTAGCCCTAGGAGCATCGACCCTGGCATTTGTTTTTAGCCAGGATGACAGGAAATAATTTTTAATCTTTCCACCATTTTGCTGCCAAACTTTCATGCAACTCCTTGTGGACTTTCACAAAACTCCGTGGGTATTTTTAGAAAGTCCCACATGTATAATGGATATATAGGATATTAAAGGAGCTCTGAAAGGAACTGGCCACACCACTGGCTGAGCTCTTCAACAAGTCACTAGACAGCAGGAAAATACCTCAGGACTGGAAACAGGCAGCCACTGTGCCCTTAGACAAGAGCGAGAACAAGGAAGAGTCAAGAAATTGCCACCCTGTCTGTTTGATCTCAGTTGTGGGGAAAATGATGGAGTCACTGCTAAAGAGAGGATAGTGGTGTACCCAACAGATACTGCAAAATGGACCAAAAGCAACATGGCTTCACAGCAGTATGTCTCTTATCAAACCAACTTGATTGACTTCTTCGACTGGGTCACCAGAACATTGGATCAGGGAGAGGCAGTGGACATTGTATACCTAGATTTCTGCAAGGTTTTTAACACCATCCCTCACAGAACACTAACCAACAAGCTGGAACAAACTGGAACTGGACAGAAGATGGTCAGCTGGATCAGTAACTGACTGAACGATAGGACCCAGAGATTGCTAGTCAGTGGATCATTGTCAAGGGAGGGTAGGGTGACCAGTGATGTCCCAGGGAATCGGTACTAGAACCAATCCTGTTTAATGTATTTATAGCAGACATAGTGAATGGACTAACAAGGAAGGTTTGCCTGGTCACAGGTGATACAAAACTCTGCAACAGAGTGGACACAAGGAAGGAGCAGACTATCTGGAAGCTGACCTTAGAAGGCTAGATGATTGGTACAGGGAATGGCAGTTACAATTTAATGCCAAAAGTGTAAGGTAATTCACTTGGAAAGAGGAACCTTGCAAAAGTACACACCAAGAGGACATCAACGAGGAGACACAAACAGATCGAGATCTCAGCATAATAATCACTGACAAATTAAAGGTAGAAAACAATGGGAGAAAGCATCACAGAAAGGGTGGCATCCTCAGATGTATAAGTAGAGGTATTTCTAGTAGAAAGAAGGAGATTATCATGCCCTCTACAGGTCCTTGGTGAGGCCACACTTGGCGTACTGCATTGGTTCTGGAGATCTCACCTCAAGAAGGACATTGACCATTTGGAAACGGTGCAGAGAAGGGCTACTAAGATGGTGCATGGACTGCATCATAGGTCAAATGAAGCAAGACTCGAGGATTTAAACCTATACTCCCTTGAGCAGAGAAGAAACAAAGGGGACATGATAGAAACATTTAAGTATGTGAGGGGATTTAATGCTGCTCAGACAGGCAATCTATTTTAATAGAACATGTCAGCATGCATGAGAGTGCATGATATGAGACTGATAGGAGGAAGATTCAGAACCAACCTCAGGAAGTACTTCTTCACAGACAAGTGATAGGCACATGGAACAGTCTGTCTCAGGAGGTGGTAGCATCAAAGACAATCAGGGAGTTCAAACTTGCATGGGACAGACATAAAGGACAAGTTAGGATGAAGGCTGCATAGGGAGGGTAGTTTCTAGGGCAGACTAGAAGGATGCACGGTCCCCATCTGCGTTGCTTTTCTTATGTTCTTATGTTCTTTCTTATAATGTCAGGACTTTCACACAAGTACCGCAGTACTTCTGTGAAGCTCTCCCATGTATACAAATGGGACTTTCATGAAAGTCTGCAGAATTTTGCAAAGTACCCAGGTAAACAGCTCCAAAAGACCAGTTTCTTTGCCACTTCATAGCAAGACAACAGTTAGGACTTTTGGGCTGATGTTTGCAGGGTTGCAAGCCTTTGTCCAACAGTTGTGCCTTTTGCTGGTTTGAAGCAAAACTTTACACTGGTTCCAGAGTTACAGCAGTCCAAAGTTGTGAATTTTCCCATAGGATAACATTGTGGCGGCTGTGCTGTCTTTCAGCACCTATATCTTGAAAATGGTTTGAGATACAGATTTTTTGCTTGGCATAACTTAGTACACCTTTAGCACGTGTGGAGATGGCTAGGTTATGGATACAACTACAAAATAATTTTTCCACAGTTGCTATCATTACTGAGATATTGCCAAATAAGCTGTTACAAGGGTTACTTGGAATGCCTCTAGGCCTGTGCTATGTGTCTGTACTGTACGCGTGGTAGTGTGGGTAGGTGGAGTGAGCTCAGAGGGCCCATGCTCCCCACATATGCATACTATTTATGCTAAAGTGGGAACACTGGGCCTCCTATGCTATGCCTCTACACTTATGGGTGGGTGGGGAGCGCAGGGCCAGAGGGCCCGCACTCACATAAAAAACTCTAGAAACGTAGACTTTGATGGCAGATAAGGACCACTTGGCCCACCTAGTCTCCCACTATCATCAGGCTTAACTCTCACCCCATTCTCCTGTACTATACTGTACCATCTCAGCTTGTTTACACATAGAATGGGAGGAGTTAGGGCCAATGACCCCAAAGCACACCCCATCACCTGTTGGTCTGTGAAGTGTGGGGGGTAGGGCTGGTAACTCTAACATCAACTTTCCAGACTTTTGTTGGTGTGAAATTAACCAAACTGATGCATTAATGGAGTATTTTGCTATATCATCTATCTATCTATCTATCTATCTATCTATCTATATATATATATATATATCCAGATGGACAGCAGCACCTTTAGAAGACAGGAGTGCTCTCTACCTTGTTTAAGTCCACAGTCATGCTGCAAGTATCACTACCATTCTGTGAAATATGCCTTTTCTTTCCATCTAAAATAGTTTTTTTTCCAAAGGAGAGTGCATCACAGAGAAGAACACATGGCAGGTACACTGGTTTTCCCTGCAAGGCATTAAAAAGTGCTTTCTTTCTCTTCTTTTGTCTCCCATCCAGGCATAATTTGCAGCAACACAAAACTGTCATCCAGACTCCGAGGAGCCAGTGTTACAGCAGTAGCACAGCAGCATAATCCAGCCTCTGTTACAACATATAAATCAAATGGCTACAAGAACTCTCCTTCTCCAATTTCTTTTCAATCTGGATTCAAGCACCAGCACAGCAGCATAACCCATCTCCAGCAATGTAAAAGCCAAACGGCTATGAGAACATTCTTGTCATCTCCTCCTTCGATTTTTTCAGTCTGAACTTAAAGCCCTGGTAGTGCAGCATAACATGGCCTCTAGCACCAGTGGACATCCTCCTCCTCCTCCTCCAATTTTTCTGCATTGAGGAACCATCATACAAGCTTAACCAGGCTTCCAGTACCAGTGTACAAGCTGAATGGCTTCAATTCAAACACTGTACTTTCCTCCTCCTCTGTCTCATCCAAACCAATCTCAAAAGAAGAAATGAAATAACCTCATCTTCCCACTACAATAAAATAAAAAGCCTGCCACAGTGCAATTGGTACTTTAATAAGCATCAGAGGAAAGTACAATAGTGTCTGGGAAAGATCTACTCCAAGAGGTAGCAGTGGAACACACCTCAGGAGCCACAGGTGAAAATTCCAATACAAGCACACACAGCACTTTATCAAGGTGTCTTGATGTTGGCATGAAATGTTTGAGGTGGCGGTAGACATGCTTCTGCCTTTTTATTTTCTAGTTTAAATAAAACTTGCATCTGAATCCAAAGCATTTGGAATTTTGAAACCTTCTTCTTGGTGAGCTACTGGAGTGCTTGTCTGGGAATGATCTGCCTACTATACAACAAAGACAGTGCCTGGAAAATGCTGTTGTGTCATCAAAGCCAGCTGCCTGTATGTCATGCCTGAAAATGACTGCTGTGTTATCACAGCTGGGCTCCAATCTCCACTGCCATTGGGGTTTTCAATATAGTGATAGAAAGTATTCATAATTATTCTCCTTCATGCAATGATAACCTTGAAGGCAGTATGGTCTATAAAATTAAAACCAAAGAAGACTTTATGATAACTTCAGGACAGGTAAGTGAAAGACTGCATACAAGATAGGTAAGTTTATAAAATGGGCAAAACATTTCCTGTAATCTGATTGGCTGAGAAAGGACTACAGTAGCCGTGTCATTATCAGCCTGTATCTCAACCTGCACTACATACCCCAGGAAAAGCCCATAACATTACATATCACTGTTCCAACTGAGCATACCCTGGTCTTACACTTCAGAATCAAAATTGCTCACTATCTGTAAAGCGAAGCAGACCACAGAACAGGAAGTCAATATTCAGTGGTCCAGGTGGTTACTCACCAGTTGGCTTTAACTGTGGGAATGTCAAAATTACAGGCAACAAAACTACATCTTCTTTTCTTTGCATCTGCCATTTTCCAGTCATCCCTTTCACCCTTGGAATTTCTGCAGTTTTCATTCCATACAGTGTCAGATCATCCCCTTTTAAACGGACTCCACAGTGCCAGTTTTAAATTGTAATTTAGAGCGAGTGGAATGAAATAGTAAAGAAGCATCAGGAACCTGCTTGCTCCTGCCAGCCACTCCTCCCCATCCATGAGAAGACATACATAATAAAATTAAAAATCGCCTGGCACGACACATCGCAGAAATTACCATTTGAACATTGCAAACCAGAAAACGCCTATGTACAGCAGTCGTGATGGGACATGCCACTCTCAAAAGTAAGAAGCTATTTACAACTCAGAACAAAACCTAACTCAAAGTAAAAAAAAATTTTAAATAAAAAAAAAATGAAATCTTTCTGTGTTGGGGGAGAGAATGAGTTGTTTGAGAAGAGACAGACACCAATGCCCTGTACTCACTCCATAACATATATTGCATACTGGCTGCACCTGAAGAACAAAGCCCAAACAAAAACAAAGTAAAGTAAACAAAAAAAATATATCTATACTGAGGGAGAGACACAGTTGGGAGAAAAGACACATACACCAATGCCCTCTACTCACTCCATGCAAGTCTGTAGTACAGATCGGACTATTTTTTCTGTTTTGTGTACTTGACACTTTTCAGCATAATTTTTTAGTGAATTCTTTTTTTTTTTACTAAGGGGTTTTTGGATGGGGGGCCCATTTTATAAGCACAATAACACACTCCTAGGTGTGGATTTTCTCCTGATAAGAGCACAACCAGGTGCATAGGCACTTGGCACAACTCCTTGTGCCTTATAACACACCTGGGTGTGCTCTTATCAGGACATAACCCACACCTTGTCGTGTGTTATTGCTTGCATATCATATATGTTTTATAGGACTGTAGCTGTACCTTGATGACAGCATGTCACAGAATTTTGCTGTTATCAATGCATAAGACATTTACTGTTTACTGTTTAAAAAGTGTGTTACAGTACACTAGATCAGATCCAGAGTACTGTAGGCTCAAAATATCCTATCTTAGAGTCTGCATCCAACTTAGGATATCTGAATCCAACCTAAGATACCTGGAAATAAAACAAATTGGTAATATTAAATGTACACTGAAAATAGGAAATAGATTTAAAATCAACAATTCGACCATAGGTCCTCTTCAGGAATGATCTAAAAGAGAAATAAGCAAAGTTAGTTACTAGGATACCTGAATCCAACCTTGGATGTCTGGATCTAATCTCAGATACATAAATATCTGATCTTGGATTCTAGTTCAGCATTTGGTAGGATATTTGCCAGATCATTGGGATGGATATCAGCACTATCCAATGGATCCTAGTCAGATACACAAGGCACTATTTGAACATCACTATTACTGGGTATACAGCCTGTAAACTGTGGGGAAAAACTCTTTCACCTCCCCCCCCAAGACCTGGAGAACTGCAGAGTAAACATACCTGGAAAAGTAACCTTCCCCCTCCCAAGGAGACATGTAGGACCAGGACAACTGCTGGGAAATATGTAGTATCATAAACCTGCAAAAACAGTTGGAGGGAACATATTAGAAACCCTTTCCCCTTTACTTCCCAACAGCCATTTCCCTTGATACTCCATCTCTGTGATCCAATTCTATGGCCTCCATGCTGCCATCACCATCTCCACGCTGCTCTGGGCTGCAAACCAATGGTTGGATGACCAAGGCTGCTCCTGGCCACAGAATCTAGAAGTCACAATGGCACACACCACTCCTGAACATGCACCATGCTCCCAATCGAAGTCACTTCAAAGCATCATACACCATTTCTCTACCAGTGAACAAAGAGATGGCTGGCCACATACATACCACCTTTTATAAGAGACCCTACACTAGAGAAACATAAAAGGGCCAAAAGCGATCCCAGTACTAAAATGCCTCTACACTTCAGAATCACATAGGCCAATAAAGAAACAAAAAACCCGAAAATGGCCCCAACCTAACACAAACCTGGAACAACAAGCTAACTCTAAATCCACATACTAAACAAAACCTTCCTAATGTGTCATAAAAAATGAATGATGTGTAAATCCAGTCTGCTAAGAAATATATCTGTCTAGGGTGGCTAATGAGATCATCCAACCACTCATCTTTGAGATTGTGGCCTAATTATCTCATTAACCCCCTTGATGGGTATATGTCCTTGTATACCACGCTAACCCATCATTTGTTTTATATAAATATAGCCTATACAGGTGTGGTAACCCCTGTATATTAGGGCTGAGTAACCACTTTAACATTAAACCCCGCATTTTGTGCCTTAATACATTTGCCCCTGTTTGCCTGATTTACTGAAAGTTGGAATGCACATAGATGGTGCCAGGATCTCTGGATTCTAAAAATCATGACAATCAGTTCACCGGGACAAAGTTAGAGAGGACAAAACAACACAAATTCCATCAATTTAGGCCTGTTTTTGTCTCACCTATAACTAAAAATCAGGATTTGTAACTGGAAACTTGCAGGCTTGATAAATTGGTGCTGTGTCTTGGTTTTCTTTTTTATCTCCCAGACTTAAGTAGCATTTGAAATATTTAAGAACAACAGTTCCATTTTCGAGCATGCACAGCTTAAAAAATCTGCATTCTAAGGATAACTTAATTTTTACAACTACATTAGGTAGGTGGTCGTATTATGAAAATGCCTTCATTTATCAGGTGGCAGGGCTAGTTCCCTGCCTGCATGTGCCATTCTGCTGTTTTTTATTCAACAGGGACTTGGCTACATGTCAGTGTGTAGCACCACCCCTGCTGAATGTGTTGTGCATTAACACAGGGTGCCTAATCCCTGGTGCCAGCTGAATGTATTAAATATTTTAATATACAGACACCAGGGTTCCCACTCCAGTGCCATTTTCCCCCCTCTCCATTGTGTTTTTTTCACCATACACAACAATACACATCAATCTCCAACACCAGGGTGCCCACTCCCAGTGCCCCCAAGTATGAAATCAATATTGGGGTAACCCAATCACAGTGTCAGGGTCCCAGATGTCTTTTCATTTTCTCCATTTTAAACTGAGATAAACAAAACAGACTCTCGTTGTCTGTTTTTTCCCCTGTAGCCTGTAAATAAGAAACAGAACATCAGTGATGTGGGGTTCATGATGAAGGTTCATAAGAAGGCTATATTGAAAACTTGAGTCAAAATATTAAAAAACAACATTATCAATGTACATTGAAATTTTCCTACGCTGCTCATAACTTTGGTTATTGTCAATATTTTGACCCTAAATGTTTAACATAGCCATTTTTCACACCACTTCATAAACATGACATTTGTCATTTTAAATCCTAGCCAAAATGTGTTTTACACCTGTGAGCGAAATTATATTTCAGCAGGGGTTTATACATTTTCATCTACTGGGTTCATGATGTGGGGCCATAAGAAGACTATGGTGACAATTTGGGTCAAAATGTTGGATGCTGTTCCTTGCTGCTCTAGCTCTGGAATGCCATGAACTGGTTGTCCTGAAGTGTTAGCCTGGTGATCCAGGACACAGATGATTATATATTTGATGTTAATAAGCAGTTTTCTATAATCCTAAATTTCATTGTTCTTTGTCGTCTGATTTCACACTGCACCTTAAGCAGCGTATCATCATGAATCTCATGCAGACACATTGGAAAAACATGACTGATGCTGAGACTTTCAAATTTCTTACAATGTCCCATCCCATCAGACCTACCCTATATATCCTCGCTAACGTTCATAAATCCCTTGACCACCCTCTGAGCAGATCTATCATTTTATCTATTGGCTCTCTTAGGGAGCCCCTCTACCAGTTTATTGACCATCTTATTAGATCCTTTATTCAGTCATTGAGGTCATACATCAAGGATATGATAGACATCTTGAGGATGTTGAAGGACCTCCACATTGAGAAGAACCACTTTGGACCTTCAACATGGAGGACCTTTCAACATCCCATGACGGGAATCTTAAGGCACTTACCCATTCTTTAGAACTAAGAAAGGAGGGGCAACCCATTCCACAAACTTAATGGTAGACCTTGCCAGGTTTGTGTTAGAAAGCAATGTATTTAGTTTTCTGGGCAGCTACTATATTCAAACCAGTGGCACAGCAATGGTCACAACTTTCATACCCAGTTATGCTAACCTGTACCTAGGCCACTGGGAAAAGGAGGCTGTCTACAGTCTCCTTTTTAATGTGTTTCACTCCAAGATGGTGTCTTGGCATAGGAATATTGATGATATCTTAATGGTGTGACGAGGGTCAGTGAAGGAGCTCAAATCTTTTGTTTCACTTCTCAAAGACAGCAATGCTGACTTCCCATGATGCAGCCTGAGTGAGTGGATGCAAGCCACCAGAGCTCCACTCAAAATGGCAAAAAAACACTTAAAATCAGGACAAGCAGGTCTACAAAATACTGATCTCACAATCAAAATATAAGGAGCAATTGTTACCACACTTAAAAATGGACTTAGAAGAAGAATTCACTGGCGCTCCAGAAAAACGGCCAGATGCTAAATGGAGGAAGGCTGACAGTGAAAAACTGCATAGGCAATGGGGGATACAAACTAATAGCAGAACAACTTGCAGAACTCTTCAGTGAGATGCCAGCACTGAGAGAAACAGTGACAGATGCAATTACAGAAATCAAAGTTCTTAAAAAGACTGTTGAAACCCATGACAGTAAAATAAGAGATACAGAAGTGAGGTAACTCACCTAGAGACAACGACAAACAAAGACAGAGAACAAAGACTCAAGGACTCCCAGAGAATTAAAAACTGAAAGAAAGACTGGAGTACATAGAAAACAACTCCAGAAGAAATAATCTTCTATATATGGACTACCAGAAGGAAAGGAAAGAAAAAATACCATAGAACACATGCAACAAATGTTTAAACCCCTGTTTGGACCTCCCAAAGGTGCTAAGGAACATGCAATCGAGCGGGCACACCACAGCTCCGCACCAAAGCCAACACCCTAAGTGAAACCAAGAATATTCATTGTACAATTAGTGAACTTTCAAGAAAAGTTTCATATTCAGCAACAAGCCTGGGACTTACTGAACTTGAGTTACTTAGGATTGCAGCTGAGCATTTACAATTATTACAGCCCCAGCATGAGAGAGAGAGATGGGGAAGCTATGCTGATGTTAAGGCAGGACTGCACCGGGTCCATGCCCTATTCCATCTAATGTACCCAGCGTAACTCAAAATATGGCTCAAGAATGGGGTCCAAATATTCAACTACCCCAAGGAAGCAGAGGCTGAGCTGACAAAACATTTCCACAGCAGCTCCCTGTACAAGCGCCAACAGGGAAAAGAACCCTGAACCAAGTCCACAGGTAGAAGCAACCTAAGGTGACAAAAGATAAATAATAAGAATTAACAATGAAATCCACCCCTGGACAGAAATGCAGAGGATGTCATGGGGCAATGCAAAGACTAAATGAACACTTTAAGGTAAACCATACACAGGGAAATGACAGCTGAATACAATCCCCACTGTGTCTCCAGAAGGAGTAGAGACTGGGCACAAGAGGAGGAGGCATAAATAGTAACTTCAAAAAAAGAATACAATCCCCACCTCACCCCACCCCGCCTATTCCCCTGGACATAGAACAAAGGACCAGAGGTGAGAACACCATTTGCATTTTCACTAGCCAACAAGGAGACTCACTCACTACACTACTGAAATAGAAATGACCACCACCAAACATGAAATAAGAATCTGAGACCAGCCAACCAAAGCTCTGCCAACATCAGACAACCTCAGGATGCACCATAAACCTACTAAAAGAAGCAATGGCCAGAATGCAAGGGTGACTGGCACATAACAAGAGGTAACAGAATTATAATTACTATACTAATAAGATTAATCCAGACTATCCAAGAACAACCATACTAACTGCATGACCCCTCCCACCCACCCACCCCAAGGGCTGTACCCAACCAAAAAGAAACCAGGCATGGGCTAACCAAAGTAATGACACACATAAAGTAAAACACCAAGAACACCTCTAGATACTTATTACTAACTATAGCATGCTCTGACCCTCCACCATCATAGCCACCAGAGATGTATATGTAAGGAGATGGGACGGGCAGCTATAGGTCCACATGGACTGACTAGTGACACAATCTTGTGATAAGGAACAATTACACTGACATAGACAGATACAAGGGATTGACACTAATAGATTATGCCGTCATTCATAAATCTAGTAGACACCCAGGAGGAAAGGGCAATGAAAAGATACAAGCACATAACCTCCTAACTCATGAGTCAAATTCCACATAGACATACACACCAAGTGTACACCCATAGCACAGATACCACTGGGAGAACATATCCCGAAATCGAGACACCTAGGCAGACACTGCCAAATGACATCACCAACAAATAAACGCATGATGAGACACTAATGACGCACTGGGGCAGGATAGATACAGAGACCACCGAGGTGCATAGGAGTTGGAAGAAGTGCTTCGCTAGTTAAAAGAAAACACAACATACTTTTAAACTTGTACTTAAATTGCACATACTGGAGACATTTCAGACCACTATATGCCTTGCTCTGAAAGATTATGTTGTATTTGGACCAGTTGTGACTTCTTTCACCCACCTCAGCCACAATCAGAATGTTACCTGACAATAATTTAGGGCATGCAGACTCTCCAGGCAGCTGCAACTCTTGTCAGTGCAGAGCAGGCAGTTGCTATTATCGTATATGACGTTGGTTTTAGAGAGATCCAAATGCTGCTCCAGTGTGTCTATCTAGCTTGATTGGCTGTGGCTGGTGGTTGGGGAGGAATGCATGCACCTTTCTCCATAGTATCATCTACTGCTTGACTTCATCAGCACTAGAGGATCTCCAAAATTTCTTCTTAGAGAGGCTAAAACTCTAAGATGCAACACTATAAGTGGATGCAAATTTGCAAACCCCACCCTTCTGCCAATAGCAGGATGACACCTGAAGGTGAATTTTCAGGGTAGTAGATCACTCCAGTGTCACATTAGTGCTGCATATGTGGTCAACACTATAGCAGATGGCACTGAGTTCCATATACTGCTCAGTTAGTGTCTGTATGTGGGGCAGTCAAACCCAGGATTGGGGGAGGGTATGCTTACCCTCTCCTCAAAATATTGCTTGCTGATTGGCCTCATCCTTCAATTATCTTCCAAAGATGGCTAAAGCTGTATGGGTGAGTGTAGTACTAAAAGTTTCAGATGGACGGGGTGTGCGTCGTCATCCCCCACCATACACAAACATGCACACTGTGACCACAATGATCATTCAAAAATGGCAACACATTCCACTATGGCCCATTTACACTGAGGATTGCTCATGCTAGATTTGCCTGAGGAAGGGGTTGGAGTGATGTGGATACTCCGTAGGGCCACTGTTCCGGTGGCCCAAGCATCAAGCAATCGATTAGCAGTGTGGCTGGATTGGAGTAAGTGGACATGGAATGAGTGACATTGTAACACCTCCCATGCGAGATGCTAAGTGTGAGATTGGTGAGCTACCAACCCAGTACTGATGCAATGGCAGTGAAAGATGAGTTTTGGAGATGTGTGGTCAGAGAACACAGAATACAGATGTGTGCATAGGGGAAGGGAGTGAACGAGCCTCTGATATGTGTCTGTCATCTTGGGATACATCCCGGAAGGGAGATACAGCTGGGGCCTGGAGGTCATGGAGTACATTGCGACAGGAGAAGAACCCTTCCAAAACAAATACATAAATAAATCAATAAATAAGATAATAGGGGAGAACAAGATATACCTTAGGAGGCTGGCTTGTGTATAAGGCGCAGGTTGGAGAGAAGGAGCAGTCGGAGACCAGGACAGGTACTGTAGCATCAACACAGATGTGACAAGGGCACACAGTACACACAACCTTGCACCCTCCCATTGTGCCACTCCCATGACAACACAATCCCCCTTTACTAGCCACTGAGACCCCAGGCCATGCAAAGATACAACAAAATGGATAAAAGCAAATAGAGGGGGAGTGTGAGCACACAATATACAGCTACATCATCTCAATGACAGGGTGGTCATGGTGTAGAATTGCATATGGACTAGAAAGCCACAAAGACAACCAAATAAGAGGTTGTGGCATAGGATTTCTGACACACTGGGGGAGGAGAGAAAGGGGAGGCGAGGGGGATCCTATACATAACCACAGAAGAGTAACTTCACAGAACCATGCATGCCTAGCACAATATTATGCCAACAACCAAACTAACAAGGTGCTGCAAAATATACCAGCCAATGCATGGGAAACATCCATGCGCCCCCTCACAGCAAGTACTACTTACAAAGTAACCTGCAATTGAAAACATGATCCATTGCTATGAATGGAATAATAGAACCCATGAGCAAGAGTACAAATTTCATGAATGGACATGAACCATAGTACATTAGGAGTGATCTGCAACAAATTGAGGCTGAAAGCATGTGCCAGAATGTAACCAGTGTCCAAGGAATGACCTTTCAGTAAGTGCTTTGGTCCATAGAATGATGTTAATATAAAATTAAGAACTCGAAGGTTGTGAACTTGGGGTTCAGTCTGTTACTATTCACACCCTTGGTAGGAATGATGGGAGGATGCGAGGAATGCAAGGTACAATGGCAAGGGTGAGAAGTGTACTGGGGAGGAGGGGGGAGCTGGTAGAGATCTCTGAGTGCTCCAGATGGAGTTAACAGAAGTAGCTGACTTTAAAAAGGAGTGAGGACCCACGGCTCGAGTTGTCTGCAATGGGGTTTTGTCTGATTCCTTTAGGCTCCATGCCGGCACCAGACAAGGTTGTCCTTTATCCCCCCTGTTGTTTAATATCTATGTGGAACCGCTAATTCGGAGGATTATGGATAATACGGAAATTCAGGGAGTAGGTATTCAGCAGAGCACTGTCAAAGTGTTGGCATACATGGATGACCTACTCCTTCAACTATCTCAACCCAATGAATCCATACCCGCTTTACTGAGCACATTACGAGAATTTCGCTCTATATCTAATTATAAGCTAAACGAAGACAAGACGATAGTTTTCCCCTTGAACCACAAGGCTTTAAAGGCTGTGGCGACATCGGTGGGTTTCTCTTGGCAACCCAACATATTGAAATATCTGGGACTGCACTTGGCCAGGAAGCCAAATAGATTTCTCCAATTAAATTTGGAGTCCTTAATATCCACTATTAAACAAGACCTCAATAGGTGGGCGTAACTCCCCCATCTCTTTGGGGCAAAATCAACATCATCAAGATGAATGTTTTTCCAAGGCTTTTTACCCATTAAATCTTTCGAACATTTGGTTGCCGCTGAAGTGGTTTAAAAATCCATCGGATCTTCTCAGCCTTCATTTAGACAAAAAAAGCCCGGATAACTTATGATAAACCTCACATCAAAATTGAATGGGGGCTTGAGACTTCAGCATTTAGGACTCTATTATTGGGCCAGTCATCTAAACAAATATTTGCAATGGCTAAGGTGGGACTACCCCAACAGGTGCAGTCCTATACTCCCATTTGGCTCCAAATAGAGAAGAGCATAATACATGCCCATGGGCCTCTCCTGCTCCATTATTACATGTTAATTCAAGGTCTCTACCTCCCACGCTTAAAACACTCCCGTGGCATTATCCGTTCACATCCACCTGCAGCTCTGCTCTTTCCTGAAGTATAAGTATACCTTGGACCCGACTCAACCTTGGTGGGTAATCCCAATCTCACAATCGATGGTAGGCCATTACAGCTGAGATGGATCCCCCGATAGGGAATTGTTCTGTCTCCACCCTTCGGAAATCATATGGCCAATGGTTAACCTCATCTGAAATCCTCGACAAATTTCATATTCCGAACTCTGCAATCTTTAGAATATATCAGTTGTGACACCTTATAATAAAATGCTTTGGTAATGTGCCACCAACATCCCTGGGTTTACCTCTCTCGGAATTAATCCCCCACATGGGCCTCCCGCATGCTGTCTCCAAATTGTATGAGATATTGTATAATTGGAAGTGGGCAGATTGTCTTGGGGCATCCCCGTACTGGACCACAGTTTTTCCTGAATATGATTTGAATTGGCCCTCCTTATGGAAGGCCTGTCACAAGTTTGCGACTCAAGACAGACTTTGTCTGATACAATTTAAACTACTGCATAATCTTTATTATTCTCCCCAGAAGATGGCGAGATTAGGTTTGCTCTCCTCATCTGTTTGTACCATGTGCCAGCAGAGCGAGGGTAACCTTTTTCACATCTTCTGGGAATGCCCTAAGGTTGCCTCCCTTTGGGCCACCATAAAACAAAAAGTTGACCCCCTTCTGGGTCTATCAGAGCTTTTCACAGCAGAAATTTGTGTTCTGGGGAGATCTCTCTTCAGTTACTATTACTAGCAGAAAATATCACATAACCCTTATTGCGTTGTCTGTTAAGAGACTGGTATTACAACATTGGAAGGATGAGTTGGAAATTTCTTACAGTGAATGGCTACAGAAACTGTTAGCCAACCTTCGTCTAGAGAAGACTATTGCTAGTTTAAGTAACCAGTCACTGGGGTTCTTTGCTAACTCTGTATTCGCTTCAGTGTGTATAGAAGTTTTACACCTGGTAGTAGAGATTTTATATTAGAAAGATTCTCCCTGTGTGAACAGAGGGCGGGGGAGAGGGATCCTTTTTCCAAGTATATACTGACATCTCGTGTATTAGTTATAACGATGTAAACAGGAGATCCTCTTCTGTATTTGAATAATGTTGAATAAACATTAAATTGCAAAAAAATAAAAAGGAGTGAGGGCAGAGCACCTCGTGACTGCTCCATGAGGTTTAGCCTCTTCCACAGAACATGATATAACAATGCCCGAGAAACTTCCCACCCAAATGCTTGACTACAAGAGAGAGGAGTACACCACACCTGTAGATGTGGTGGGGTCCATTTGGATCAGGCACGGTGTCACAGTCTCAAAAGGAACAACTGGGGAAACAAAAGAAGCCAGAAAATGAATTAACTACCATTGAAATCACAGTTTCCCTACAGTAACTCAACTACAGAAATATGCAAGGTGTGCTTGGTCCTGGTGAACTTCATGGTAGGTAGGCAAGATAAAGGTGAAAGATGGAAAACAAATGTAGCCTACCCATAGCAAAAGAATACTGCCAAAAACCACAGTAATCAAGATACACTAGACATGACCCATCCCACAACACTCTGCAGAATGGACATAGCTAATCATCAAGGATTGCCCACCATACTGATCTCACAATACCAAGCTAGCTTAGTGGACAACAGAGCAACCTGCTATGCTGAAATATAGACATATGCAGACATAGCAGCTGGTGGCATTGTAACACACACAGGATTTCACCAACAATTAAAGACATCATCAGAGGGAGAGACAACACTACAAAAGAGAAAGACACCACACTAACACCTGGGAGACCAGGGCATGACCAAACTCACATACAAAACACCAAGGACATACAACCCACATGCCTAAAACAAACCACAGGTGACATCCACCTGAACTGTATCATGTGGAATGTTAAAGGGATGCAAACACAGAGGAAAAGGTAAGAAGTATTACAGCATTTCAGATGCAATAATACCCAGATAACATCTTTGCAAGAAACACACATGAAGATGACAGACAATCATATGATGAGATGAACCTGGGTAGGGAAGGCATTCAGTGCTGGAAATAACAAAAAAGGAGGCACACAGATACTCATGCACAAGACCCTAATATTTGAGGAACAATATATATGGCAACATACAAAAGGATGGATGCTGGTTGTAGCGGGTAGGCTAAGACAAATTAAACTAGCACTAATAAACATCTACACACCAGACAGTGATCAACCAGATTTCTTCCAAGACCTCTCACATAAGCTGATGCAGTTGATGGACCATACAATCATAATTGGAGGAGATATGAATACAGTACTGGATCCACTGCAGGATAGCACTAACTCAAGAAGGACACTATCGAGAAGTGCAAGAGCCCTATCTGGACTCCTGAACGAAAACCAGTACCTGGAGACGTGGAGCATCCTGCACTGGAATGATAGGGAATACATATTTAGATCCAACACACATAAAACAGAATCATGCATCAACTACTGAGTCACCCCAAATGTCAGCTCGATAAGTGTAACCGACATCCTATACTACCGACAACCATCTCTGACCACACACCAGTCAAACTAGCAATATCACTACACGCCAGCTACCCAAGCTCCAATGTGGAAATTCAACAACCAGCTAGTGCAAAATGAGGAACACAAAAAGCAATCAGAGAGAGAATCTATCCAGGAGTATATCCAGCACAACATCCCAGAGGATACCAGGTGGACCACGACATGGGATGCACCGAAGTGCTACATTAGAGGAAGATGCATCACCCTCTGCACTGCAAAAGAAAAAGAGACACCGCACAGAGAACCAGACTCCTAGAAACCATTAAACAGACGGAGGTGAAGCTACAACACAGTGATTTGGAAAAAAGCGCATAGAGGGAAGAAGTTAAGAGGAAGTACAATGAGAACTGTAAGCATACCACTGAAATGACCCACAGAAGAACAAGAACCAGCTATATCTCAAACACCCCAAGGCAATGAAAATTTTAACCATCAGATTAAAACAAGAACAGGCAAAATCACAAATCACTATTATAGATTGACTGGATACACCAGAACTGACTACAGACCCACTCAAAATAAACAAGGTCTTTGTTAATACTAATAAAACTATACAACTCTGAAAACAGAGCAGCCACTGAAGACCTGGAGAAATTCACTGACACACTAACTCTCCTGAAGCTAACCGCCTCCAAGCAAGTCACCTACAACCAGAAATTTCTATGGAAGAACTCAAACAGCAATAATAGAACTCAGATAGAGAAGGCACCCGAAAAGATGGCTTTACTGCTGAATTCTACAAAGACTACTCATCAGAGCTAACACCCTTCCTGGAAGAGGTCGTCTTATCAGAAGCGATACAAAGGGGACACCTTCCAGACACCATGACAAAGGGCATCATAATACTAATACTGAAACCCAAGAAGGACAAAGAGAAGTGTGAAACCGACCACCCTATCACACTATTAATATAGACACAAAGATATATGCCAAAGCACTCGCCACTAGAATCCAAGTGATGCCACAACTCATCAGCCCCTTGCAATCAGGTTTTATGGAAGGTCGGCACATTGTGGACAATGCCAGAAAAATTGCCTACCTCACAGAACTAGGGAAGAACTTAGACACCCCAGCAGCACTGATATCACTGGATGGGAGAAGGCCTCAATACGTGGGAGGGCCCTACCATTTAACATTCTGAGCAAATACAACTTCCCTCGGCCTTTACCCAGATGATAGAGCTCTCTACCAGCACCCAAAGCATCCATACTCATGAATGGACTTAAATCGCTCCCATCACACTGAGTAGAGGCACAAGATGAGGTTGCCCACTCTCGCCCGCCTTGGTCAATCTGCCCCTCGAACCACTTCTACTCAAAATACAGGAAGACAAGGGATCACATACAGAGGCAAATCACACAATATCACAGTATATGCGGATGACATTATCCTATCAATCACAAACCTGAAAACATTGGTAATGCAGCTGCTTGACATACTCCAGAACTTCGGGCACATCTCAGGTTACAAACTGAGCAAAAGTAAATCGGAAGTGCTACCAATTAACCATCTCTGCACAAGACAAGAGGTAGCAAACACAGGGCTCAAATGGTGCCCAAAACACATTCAATACCTAGGCATCACATTATACCCAACAACAACCAAGACAGCCTCCCAGAACACCCATACACTACTAAAGGACATTGAAGAAGACATCAGAAGATGGTCAAGGCTCCACATAGGCATGATCCAGAGGATATATGCAGTCAAAATAAACCTACTTCCAAGGATCCTATTCATCATGATGATGCTACATACACCACCCCCTAATGGATGGATCAAAGCCGTGCAACAAACCATAAGCAATTACATATGGGATGGAAAGAGAGCCAGGTGCAATCTACAGAGGATCACTCTGTGGTACAGCAATGGGGGGGGGGGGCTCAAGGTCCTGGACATACAATTGCACCATTATGCAGCACAAATATACATATTGACACAGTGGGCTGGATCCAAAAATACAGAAAAGCATATTGCCACATGGCTGGAAATAGAGAGAGATCTCTGCAAAACCCATAGAATTAATCTGGAAGCCCTGATCTATTGTACACTACTTCCTGGCACTCAAGAAAGGGCCCCATATCACACCCACATCACTTGGAGAAAAATCCTATGAGCCATTAAAACAACCTCAAATACAGTGTCGACCAACCCTGTGGGAAACATTAATTTAAAGATAAACCAACAAATGCTAGCAAGACCCATCTGGGAGGAATAGAGAATCACTACAGTATGACACCTGATAAAGAGCGACCAGACCACCACATACAGATATCTACAGCACACCTTTAACCTCAAGCCCATAGATGCCTTCTACCTGCTATAACTCCAACATACTATGAAAGGACATTGGAAGAGATGGCCACTAACAGAATCCACAGACCCATGGATGGAAGAATTCATCAAATGCATGTCAAACGACAACTCCATCTCGAACTGGTATTCATGTCTGAACAACAAGATCCTTGGTAGACCAGACAAAAGGGCAAACTAGTGGGAAAAGCCCTAAACTCAACAACAGAATGGAACTGGAAGAAGATATGGGAATTCTCCAGGAAATCATCCTCCATACAAGATCTTAAGATTCAACAATTCAAGATAATGAATGATCTATACTGTACGCCCCAAAAGATACATAGGATGGCAAAAATAGCATCACCAGTGTGCCAAAGATGCAACAAAGGAAAAGGCAACCTCTTGCACATTTATTTATTTATTTATTTTCAGTCAATCAATCAAAATATTTATTTATCCAAGTGGGCACCATTGAGCAAGGCTCATTTGCAAGGTGGACCTGGTCATGAATACATCAAAGTACAGTACAGAAGCAGGTATACAAAAAGCAATACTATACAAGCAAGAAAAAGTATATACAGTGAATACAGTACAGTACAAGGTTGAAATAAATAAAAAAAGCATTATTTTACAATTGAAGAAGTCAGCAGATATACAATCAACCATAGGCATACAAGGTTATAGCAGAGATCTTTTGAGTGAGGCAGCCGGCAACTACACATATAGGGAAAAGAGGCCGTGTATGGGGGATATATTACCAACGACTAGGGAAAAATTGAGCTAAAACCACAGAAAGTGACGATGGCTGTTGTGTACTTGTTTATTATGATAATGACGGAGGAGGGGTAGATAATTGGGACACTACTATGGATGGATGGGACTTTAGCCAGGCTGGAGTGGACAGGGAAGGGTGGGTACAGCAGGAAGAGTTAATAGGAAAGAGTGAGAGCCAGGGGTAAAAAATAGGCTAGCGCAGGATGGAAAGGGGGATTGTGGAATTAGTGGGCTAGCAGTGAGGAAACATTTGCAAGGTGCTTTCATGTAGCGATCTGAGAGCGTCTTTGAAGATATTCAGGCTAACAGGGCAGCTCAGCTTCAAGTTCCTTTGTAAACTGTTCCACAATGTGGGTAAAGAGAAGCTTAGAGCAGCTTTGCCGAAATGAGTTTTGACCCTTGGAACTTGGAGGGCAATTAGGGAATATCTCCTTAGAGCATAGGTGCCTAACACACTCTGGGGAATACAATCTGAGACATATGAGGGGAGCTTGTTGGTCACCACTCTGAAGGCCCATAGGGCAGCATTTCTATTCCTTCTATAGTGAAGAAAAGTCCAGTGTAATGATGAGTACAGGGAGCAGTGGTGTGTGGAAAGTGGAAGGCCAGTAATGAACCTGATAGCTCTGTGGTAGAGGTGTCCAACTTAGCCAGTGCAGAGACAGTGCAGTGGCTGTACAGCAGGTCCACGTAATCTATTAAAGATAGGAAGGTAGCTTGAACCAGTGGAATCTTGGCCTTTGTGAGCAGGTGGTTAATTCTAGACCAGTCCTAATCTTCTGCCTTAGTTTCTTCTGCAGTTCTTTGAGATGGTTAAGGAAAGTTTTATGGTCGAGCCAAACTCCTAGATATTTGAATTTAGCTACATACTCTAGTGTTTCTCCAAGAACAGTGGTAACTTTAGATAGCTCCCCAGCAGGAATTGCCACATGCAAGGAGGGGAGAAGAGCATGGTTTTTGTCTTTTTCACATTGAGCAAAAGCTTTTTGTTTATGAGCTGGTATTGTAGAAGGTTAAATTCAGCATGGAGGTCTTCACAGGCTGCTTCCGGCGTGGGATGACTCAAGTACAGTACAGTGTCATCCATGAATAAGTGGATGTTGGCTTTTTTGATGGGGTCATTGATGCTGTTACTGTAGACTGCAAAAAGGGGGGGGACCAAGGATAGAGCCCTGGGGCACACCCCTCAGCACAGGTTTTAATGGAGAAGGATCACCTTCAGCTTTAACCTGCTGTTTAGGTTCTCTGAGGTAGTCTGCAAACCAGCACATAGAGTTATGGTCCAGGCCTAAGGTGCTTAGGAGGAAAGAAGCAGGCTGTGATCGACGTGTCTAATGCCTACTAAAATCCAAGAAAACGGGCGCAGACACGTTTTGTTGTCAAGGGCTAGAGCTAATCATTGGTCACCTTAGCTAGCTGTTATGGTGCTGTGCTTTGCTCTGAATCCAGACTGAACCAGGTTTAATAGACTTCTGGATTCTAAGTATTGTACACTGCTAGCTGGCCACACACTATTTTTCTAGTAATTTGACAGGATGGGGAGGAGGGAGATCGTTCTGTAATTATTGTGATGCAGGGGTCACCTGCTTTTAATAGAGGGATGACATATGCTATTTTCCATTGAGGGGAGGCTACCCTGAGAGAGTGACATGTTGAATAGGTGGGTGATTGGCACCGCAAACATTGGTAGGCATCATTTCAGATAGTATGGCTTCATGAAGTTGGAGCTTGTCTTCCTGGTGTCCAGTTGCAGCAGTAGATCTTCCACCTCTTTAGAGAGACAGGCAAGAGGAGAAGGCCTCCGGTAGAGGGGACTCATGGGTTGGTGGGCCCTGAATACGTGGAGGTCATTGGCAGGAGAAGCATCAAATGCTAGCCCTGCCGCTGCAAAATGGTTATTGAGGACTTCAATATCTCCGATCGGGTTAGAGATAACACTGCCACCGGACTTAATTTTTGCTGGAATGGAATTACCAGGTGCGTGTCCAGACATGTCTTTTAATGTTATTTATTTTATTTTATTTTATTTATGTCTTTGGTGACCGGGTAGGTGCTCTAATCCAAGAGACCGTCTTCAGGTATGACCCGGTCTATAAACAATGGCACATTTAGCAAAACAGAATACAGGAGGAGTAACATGGTCACAATGCAGGCCATTAACAATGAGGTGCAGAGAATTACAGTACAGAGGGTATTAACAAAAATGATAATGCAATAATGTACACGGTGAAGTTATAGGCTAGTGACAAGTCCATATACATCATCACAGGAACATGAAGAACAGTACAGTAAGGTGACAAATTATCAGGTAAACCATATAAAGTGCAGTTTCAAAAAAGCATGCCAATAACAAAATCAAGTAACAACCAGGTGGATATTCAGAATTCAGTGTGACAGTCCACAGTAAGCAAAATGCAGTGGAGTAGACTACAGGGAGGAGAGCGGGCCAGGGGGTGGGAAAGAAGCTGGAGAGAAAGGGGTGCTCATAGGGTGGGGAGACCCCACAAAAGGTGGAGGGAGGAGGAATCATCCTAGCTTACAAAGATAGACATTGGTTTTTGGCTTCCAGTAGTAGCCAATCGTTAAAGTGGCCTTTGAAGGATAAGTAGGGAGGAGGACAAGTGGACGATATATGGAGCTTGTTCCATAAGGAGGCAGAGGCGGAAAGGTTTTGCTGACCACTGTAGTGGAGATTCTGGGAACTACCAGGGGAGGATGGATGATTCATGGAGGTGCCTAGTGGCCACTTTGCCCATCAGCAGAGATGAATAAGGGGAAAGGGGACCATCTCTGAGTGTAGTGTCTATTAGGCAGCCGAAGGTATAGTCGAAGCGTCCTTGAAGTGGGAGCCAACCTAGTGATTTGCATAAGTCACAATGATGGGTAGAAAAGGGTGCAAAGAGTTCAAAGCGGCAGATGCTGCTGTAAACGGATGTCAGTCTGGAGCACAGGGCTGATGACATGGGGGAATATATGGAGGAGCAGTAATCAGTAAGGGGTAGAAGGTTGCCTTGAGCAATTGCTAGGTATGCTTCATGGGGCAGGAATTCTCATAGCCGGTAGGCGGCTCCTAATTTCTGGTTAACTCTATCCACAGAATTATTAGCATGATCAGTGAATGTAATGGAGGAGTCCAGGGTGACCCCCAAGTATTTGAAACTAGAGAAATTTTCAAGGTGGGGCCAACAGGTGTGAGTACAAGTAGAGAGGATTCCACTTTGGAGACCTTAGTGAGGAATGGTTTTGAGGCAAATAATATTGATTTTGTCTTTTTTTCATTTACCAGGAGCTTTTGGAAGTAAACCAATTGTAGGCAGCACCATAATTAAGAGTAAGGGTGGAGGAGATGTTTGCAAGTGACTTGTCACTATGGTATACAGTAGCACAAGGTCATCTGCATAGAGAAGTGCCTCACAGGAGAGACTCTCTGCCGGGAGTGCAGTGATAAATATGGAAAACAATAAAGGGCCAAGATTGGAGCCCTGAAGGACCCCAGTAGAAACAGGCAAGACAGGGGAGGATGCAGTCCCAATGGTAACTGACTGGCCCAGCCCTCATGATAGCTCCGAAACCATGAGGAAGTCTTTGAGGAGGAGCCAAGCAGTGCAGAGTAGAGTGTAGGAGAGGGTGGTCGACTAGGTCAAATGCTCTTGTCAGATCCACCAATACAGTACATGTCGCCTTACCCGAATCCATGTTTCTGAGGACATGGTCAGTGAAATGGGCTAAAGCCATTGTGGTGCTGTGGAGTTTGTGGAAACCATGCTGCTGGGGCACAGCAACAAATATTTTCCAAGGTGCTCAAAAGCTGAGAGGGCACAATTCTCTTTAGTAGCTTGCTCGGTGGGGAGTGGAGGAGATGGGCCTGTAGTTATTGATAGAAAGGGATTGCCTGCTTTAAAGATAGGAACAACATTAGCATGCTTCCAGGAATCGGGCATGGGAACATGGAGAAAGGTTGACAAGGAAGGTGAGGGTTTAGTGATTGCAGGAGAGATGAGCTTCAGGAAGGAGGGAACAGCCCATCACTGCCAGGACTAACCCTGGTAGGAAGGGACTTTACTAGTTTCTGGGCCTATAGTTCTAAAGTAGAAGGGGCGGGGGTGCCGGCAGGAGCAGTCTGCCTGACTGTTAGGGCTAGATTGAGACTGGGGGAGTCTTCTGAGGTGGACAGAGGTTGGTAAATTTTTTTAAACTCTGTGCAATCTCAGCGGGTCATCAGTGGGTCTGACGGGGAGGCGAGTTGTGACTTGGCTGTGAGTCTTCAGATTGAGTAAGGACCCTATCGAGGCCCAAAACCGTGTGTGGATCACTGAGATTGTTCATTTGTAGGTTGAGGTAGAAGTTGCGCTTTAGTGTTTTGGCCGTTTGCTTGTAGGTGTTGCATAGGCACCTGTAAGCATTTCAAAGTTGTGGGAAGGGGACACTTTGTAAGCCTTCTACTGGCTAACCCTCTCTTTCACTAGGGCCAGTAGGTCACTGAATAGCCAATGGGTGTAGCCCCCTCACCCTATGAGTGGTGAGTGGGAAGTGGAGGTCTTGTACCTGAAGGAAGGCATTGGTGAAGAACTTAACTGCCGATGACACATTGTCAATGAGGTAAAGGGCAGATCAGTTTAATGCTCTTAAAGTACAAGTAAATAGGCTGTTTTGCCTTTATTATTGGAAGTCTACTTCAGTATTAGTTTGTAGATATTGACATGCCGCTAAACCCACAAGCCTGTATTCTTTTGTTTATCTTTTATATTTTACTTGTTTGCCTTTGCTTGCTGTAGTCTCGATCACCTTGAGAACGGCATGTTCACGTGCATTGCTGTGATGACGTCGTAGAGGTGAGTCCCTGTGAAGCAAAGCTAGTGTACGTAGCAATAATGCAGACGCCTCTTGGTGCTGCAGTTTTACCCTTTTTTCCAGTCATCCCTGGTGTCAGTTAGTCAATAAATTATTATATAGTGATTGTGTTTTAAAATCATACCTGAATAAATTGTTTTCCAATCTTACCCTGTAAACCATGTTCTGTACTTGTGGGTCCTGGCAGGTTACACTGCATGTGATGTTTGTTAAGAGCGAGGATGGATAGTCTGGAAGAGAAAATGAATAAACCTGGAGTCAGCTATGAAGGGCCAAAAGTAGAAAATGTCACTGTAACTTATAATCAGATATCACTGTAGGTCAAGGTTGTTTGAGAGCAGGAGTTACTACCTATTTTTATTTTTTCTGCTGATAACTGAATTGTGAGTGCAGCAGTGCTATCCTACATAATGTTGACCTGCGAACATACTTTCTAGTAAATTACAGTGTCATTGTCTGATTTCATTATGGTTGTCACAGTCTCCGTACTTTATGCGTTATTAGCCATTGGAATATTCCTGTTGCAACATCACTCTACTAGGATCTAGTCGTTGTACTGTTTAAGCTGTCAGATGACAATTTAGGTAACGTGACAGCTTGGTGCAACATCATCACTGCGACCTGTGTGACTTCATGTTCTCCCTCTTACATAATCATGTATTTTTTGTTTTTTTATTGCAGTTTCCATGTATTCTGTCACTCATGCCATCCTTCTTCCACACATATAATTGGTATCTCGTGCACCCCCCCACACCTCTTCATTATCCCTCATGTTCAATGTTCAGACACAAAATTTCCATGTTAGCTGCTGCAGAGGAGCTTGTCTTGGCAGTTCAAGCTCACACTATATATATTTTTTGTTAGTCACATTTTGTTTTGTTTGTTTTTGATACTGCTTTAGAATAAATATACATTTAAAAGGAGCCATGTCTAATGTGATTATTGTTCTTTCTTTACGTCATTATGGCTGGATATGTGTGTCAACTTGAAATGTATCAATCATTTTGGAAGAATGAAACCTGTATTTATAAATGAAATGGAGAGGTTTTTTCATTCATGGATTTTCTCAGACTGCATATTATGTTCTTTGGAGTACAAGAAAGGATTTTATTTCATTTGAATGTCTATTTACTGATAAAAAACTAGTTAGATGGAACTAGTTGTGATTTTATTTTCTGTATTTATCAGCATAGATCATTTTAAAATCTAGAGTTAGAAATGCTTTACTAGTGCTGTTTCCATTACTAAAAGTGATAGCAGCGCGGAGGTGAATTCATATCTGAAGCCTCCCAATGATGTAAGATCACATACAGTACTTTCGCAGATTAAAGACTCAGCCTTCAAAGTACAGCAGAATATGATGTCCTGTGCATTTTGATAGACCTGTACAAGAGGGATCCAAGATGGCTACACTAGGATAGCAGGAACCAGAGCAAAACTGAAACCTTGCGTAGTTCCCACAATCCGGCTGTGGAGGGTGCCCGCAAAGCATTCATCTCCAAAGGAGGAACAGCTTTTGAAGTGCAGGTGTTCTGAGGTGATTATATGTTGACATTCATTTTTTTCAGATGTTATATTATAATAACACATAAGTGATTGACAGTCCACGCACCTGTACTGTATGTTGATGCCACAATTGATTGTGGATTGGTCTTCCTGCTACCTGCTATGAACTGTTCCATATTGTGACTACATGTTGCACTGACTGCGAGCCAAAACCCCTTTGGGGCCAGATATTCAAAACTCAGCCCTGTGGCATAATTAGCATTGCCCAGTGTACTAAAATAGACTGGAACTATTAGCATACTGTATTCAATGGAACAGCCCAGGGCCTAAACCAATTGAATATAGCGTGCAAACAGCCAAGAAACTAGGACAGCACTAAATACAGTAACCAGGCAGAAGTAAATGCAACAGCATCCTAGTGGTCACTGATGTGGAGTAAGGCAGTGTTGCAGCAGGTGGCCAATGGGAGAGAGAGACCAAATGGTAAACAACAACTGCAAACAACATTGCAGGCCTCACACTGCAGAACAGTGCTATGGATATTGAGAGGGTTTGCCCAGGGTTAATTTGTTTGCATGGTACTAACATTAGCCAGGTGTAAATACATTAGGCCGGGGCAAAATTTTCTTTATTCAAAGCCCTGTACAAATGAGCCCTATCAGGCAATGCATGGGCAGACAGCCACATTAGCATCTCATTATGGGCTGCTATTAATGCACTCCCATGAAGTTTGTGCGGTGCTATTGCTTGGAGCACACAGCGCCAACTGTTTTTAAAACTGGATCTACAGGTCAGGAGCCACAGGCTGGGAAGCTCCCACAGCTCCCATCTGTATGTCAGACTGAGCAACAGTTAGGTGACAGCAGGCAATGTCTCTACATAGCAGCAGAGCTCACCTGAAATACCTATAAGGGTGTTACCTAGTCATCCCCATAGAACTGCAACCTAGGGCTGTGCTCCAGCTATTGAAGTGGGATCATGACTACATGCAATGCCATACCAAACTATGACTCAGGTAGTAAGGGCAGATCAGCAACAATGGATGTGATACAAGGAACATTAGGTACTGACACAGCTGCCTCCTTCAGGAAACTGAAATGTGAGCACACAAATGTGTGTGTTGCTGACAGTCAAACAGATTGGGTGAAGGCCGTCCAAGTAGGTGGCTCCTTGAACATCAGTACTCCCACTGTGGGCCCCAAAAAGCCTGAAGCAGGATCTGTCCCCCATCTCCCATTCCTGAAGCCACAATATATGTCCCTGCAAACATAACCTGGTAGTCTAGTGCCCCCCATCCCGTACCAAAGCTCAATAACATAGTGTACTACAGCTAATTATAAGGTAAGGTACATTTCACTGGTTCGGCTTCCTACACAGCTGTGCACAAATGTTACTTCGCACTCTTGATAATTTCAACCTGGATCCACAAACAGTTGTTGTTTAGCGTGTCACTGCAGGGTTAAAATGTAAAGCCTTCCACATTTTACACCAATACTGTCAAACTCCTGATTGGATACTGCAGCACAACAAACAAACAAAAAACACTGCATCCAAATGTACAATACCGAACTGAACCTGTGGACATTTAGCATCAATACACGGCATGCCTCCCCGATCTGCTGTTTTCTGTGCAGTCTTTCAATATGTAACATTGATGTAGTAAATTACAGCTAGTACCTGTTCAAATAATCTTTTTACAGATTGTAAACTGTAAAGCCTATTTGTGTGATCTGGGGTATATGTTCTGGATACTGGTACAGTCCACTGAAGCTGTACATCACTATGTGATGAGAACCTCAACTGTATCAGTCTGCAGTCAGATACACTAGTAATGGAACCTGTTGTTAGTGATTATTCAGTCACATGTACCTCTGACAGTCAGCACTTAATTTGGGTTAAGCAGCTCTGAAATTGATGAGGTTAAAAAAAATGAATGATTTAGTGGAGCAACCAAGTGTACTATTATAATTCTATCTTTGGTCACTGATACTGTACACTATTGGGCTCCAGCTGTGGTGCCAGCGGAGGGACAGACTTCATCAGCTATGCCAATTACAGTCCTGACTTACTTTTTATTTTGTTTACTTGATTTGCTGAATTTAACACAGAAAATAGAGACATAGAAATCTGTCAGCAGAAAAGGAATCCATGACCCATCCAGTCTGCCCGAAACCACCCTCCCACGAAGACCTCTACCTTCCATTCTTAGTCTGCCCCTGTTGGTTAGGCTCATGTATGATTCCAAGCTCTTTTAAATGTGTCCACTGTATCTACCCCACCATCAACTCCGCAGTCTGCTACATGGCACATAGAGTGACCCTCTAAGTAAAGAATTTCCTGATGTCACCTCTGAATCTTTCCTCCAGTTTGAATGCATGCCCACTAGTTGATTTGTTCTCACTCATTCTGAAGATGTTGTCAACCCTCACCCTGTTTATTACCTTCAGCACTTGAATATCTCAACCATAACCCTCTTCTTCCTCCTCTCTCCAGTGTGTACATGCTCAGTTCCCCAGTCTCCTTTATATGACTTCTCATGCAGCCTTTCACCATTTTGGTTGCCCTTCTCCAGACCCTTCCAGCTAGCCATGTCCCATTGCAAGTATGGCCCAGTACTGGACCCCATATTCCAACGAGTCTGACCATGGGTTTGTATAGCGGCACAATCACATCCCTCCTTGTGCTTGTAAAGCCCCTCCTATGCATGCTAATATTCTAAGTGCTTTCCCTGCTGCCCTGTCTCACTGACTCTGGACTATCAAGTTGTCTGAAATAGTGTTCTCCCAGGTCTCTTACCTGATATATTATCCACAGTCCTCCCCCAAACCCAAAACCAGTATTTGTCTTTGGGTTGTTACTATATGCATAATTCTGCTTTTTGACTTTCATTGAATTACAGCTGCCGCCTTTCTGAGCACTCCTAACAGACAACTCTCCTCATACCTACCCCTATTACTACAGATCTTCATGTCATTGCAAACAGACACATCTTCCCTTGTAGACCCTCTGTAATGTCTCCAACATATTTATTGAAAAGTATGGGTCCCAGCATGGACGCCTGGGGAGTCCCACTAAGGTAGCAATTTTGTTTGCACAAGATGCCAGCATCTGACTGGCTCAGTGGTGCTGAGGGTTGAGGTGCTGGACCCCACACCTCACACCATGCCTGCGACCCAGGTTCAGGATTGAGCTCAGGTCACTGAGGGTTGGCCGTGGAGGAAAGGATTGAGTGTCTGATGACAGCTGTTCTCTCCTGGGGGGGGGAGTGGATGTGCCCGGTGCTAATGGCGCCCATCAGAGGCTGGGTGTACTCAGGTCCAGATGAAAGGTAACCTAGGCTCTAGTCTAAGAGAAAATCTTGGGCCCTTTGCCATGACTATGGCCCATTGCCACAAAGAGACCCTGTCACAAAACTGTAAGGCACCTTGGAATCCATTTATATACAAACTATATCTCATGTTAGGATACAGTTAGTAAGAGATATAGGGTAACAGAATACAAATCAAAATACTACCTTCTGTTCCCCTCTTTCATAGAAGTTATCGGTGAATAAGGACCACCTAGCCCACCTAGTCTGCCCTGTTAATCCTGCCTATAGCCCCTGCAAGTCCTCAGATTTTTCCCATGTTTGCCTTGGTGCTAGGATTCCTTTATGCTTATCCCACTGCTTTTAGAACTTGTGATCATTTTAGCTTCTACCACTTCCACCGGAGTCTGTTCCAAACTCCCACCACCCTGTCCATAAAGAAAACTTCCTGACATCCCCCTCAGTCCCCTCCATCTCCAGTTTCATTGTGTGACCCTGGTCTTGTGCAAGTGTTCCTCTGAAAATACTCCCTTCCTGTATCTTGTTCACACCGTGAGATATTTATATGTCTCTATCATATCTCCTCTCTCCCTCCTCTCTTCTAGAAAGTACATGTTTAATTCCCCAATTCTGTCCTCATAGGCCTTTAGGTGTTGGCCTTGCACCATCTTGGTTGCCTTCCTTTAAACCACTTAAACCCTGTCTCTGTCCTGTCAGAGGTAGGGCCTCCAGAACTCTACATAGTATTCAAGGTGAGGTCCCAACTTTATGACTTCCTTCTTCTGCTGATGATCCCTCTACCTATGTTCCCAGTGTCCTACCGGCTTTCTCCACCACCTTGTCACACTGCTTAGCCACCTTCGGGTCTTCAGAAATAATTACCCCAGGTCCCGCTCTCATCTTGTGACCATCAGTCCCCCACCCAAATGGTATTTAGCCACAGGGTTCCTGTGATGCAGGTGCATTATCTTGCACTTCTTTGCATTAAAGCACAGTTCCAAGGCTCTTGACCACTTTTCCAGTTTGCTAAGATCCTCCTTATTTGCCCCCTCCCAGTGTCCACCCTCTTGAAAGTTTTGATAACATCCGCAAACATACACACCTTACATAGAAACATAGACTTTGATGGCAGATAAGGACCAGTTGACCCACCTAGTCTGCCCATTTCCCTACCTAGTGGATAAGCTACAGATCCTAGTTAACCAACAGTCTACTTCTTCCTACCCCCACCAGAATTGGCTTATGTCTGTCCCATACATTCTTGAATTCTCCCACTGTTTTTGACCCCATGACCTCCTCAGGATAGCTGTTCCATGCGCTCCCGCCCTCTCTGTGAAAAAATACTTCCTCACATTGCCCTGAGCCATCCCCACTCTATCTTCAAATTGTGTCCCCTTGTTCTTGCACATCTCTTTTTATGAAAGATGCTACCCTCTTGGACTTTGTTGATTCCCTTGAAGTACTTGAAAATTTCTATCATGTCCTCCTCTCCCTCCTTTCCTCGAGGGTATACATATTAAGCTCCTTTAGTCTCTCTTCGTATGGCTTCTGTTGCAGACCCTGCACCATTTTAGTTGCCTCCTCTGGACTGCCTCCATCCTGTCTATGTCCTTGCAGAGATGGGGTCTCCAGAACTGCACACAGTATTCCAGATGGGGTATCACCAACTGTCTGTACAGTGGGATAACAACTTCCTGTTTTCTACTGGTGATGCCTCTCCCTGTACATCCCAGTATCCCCCAGCCATCCTTACTGCCTTGTTAATACCCCCCCCCCATTGTGTACTCTTCCCCTGGGTTTTGGTTTCCCAGGTGCATTACTTTGCACTTTTTTGCACTGAATCTTAGCTCCCATACTTTTAACCATTCCTCCAACCTTGACAAGTCCCTTCTCACCCTTTCCACCTCCCCTTGTGTCATCTGCAAAGAGTATTACTTTTTCTTCCAGTCCTTCTGCAATGTCACTTATAAAGACATCAAAAAGGACCGGAGCCAGTAATGAACCCTGCGGTACCCTGCTAGTAACCCTCCTTTCTTCAGAGTGGACTCCATTTACTATTACCCTCTGTGTCTTGTTGTCCAGCCAATTTTTTACCCAGGCTACCACCCTGGGACCCACTCCCATGCTGGCTAATTTGTTTATTAATCTTTTGTGTGGTACTGTGTCATATGCTTTCCCAACCAGCCCTTCAGCAATATTGCAGATAAATATATTGGAGTACAGGACCAAACACTGACCCCTATAGCACCCCACTAGTCACTTTGCCTTCCCCTGAGTGCATACCATTTACCACAACCCTCTGACTTCTACCTTCCAGGCAGTTTCTCACCCATCCAACTACCTTCTGTCCTACCCCAGGGCTATTTAATTTGTTCAGTAACTTTCTGTGGTGAAAATTCTTAGAAAATTAAGCCCCTTTTGTCTTTTTTTCATAACATTGATCATCATTTTCATGACACTCATCACCACAGCCCAAACTCAGCCATGAACCCTCCTACTAATTTTCCCTGATAGGAGAATTGCATTTAACAATGATAATCCAATTCTAATCAAGGAGTGTAAAAATTAACTAAAATATTAGGCAGTATATATAGCCTAGTAGTTAGCTCTAAGTAAAGAACCTGGAAAACATGTAGAATCAGAATACTTGGATGTGTGAACCACAACCTCTATCTGCATACTATGTGACACAGTGTGATGGCATATTACAGAATGTCCATGTCCTAATAAGAGGCATCTGGAACTTGGAACAGGCACTCCAAAAAGCAGGCTATACTGGCTCTCTGATCCTTCCAGTATGAACGATTTTCACCAGTCACTCTCCATATCAGGAACACCAATTGGAAGGCATGGATCTTTCTAGCTACTTCTTTCCACTTGGGATACAAGGGTGGGAGACAAAGAAATGGAAAAGGGCCTGTTTTCACCTTAAAAGTCAGTCTGGCTGGAGCCCCACAAAGCTATCACCTGTACTTAACACCTAATCAGGGAGGTGAGCTTCACATTTAAGCAGACAAAGCAAAGGAAAAGGGCCCATTTACACCTTAAAGGTTAGTCTGGTTGTAGCCCCCTTGAAGCTATCAGCTGTACTTAACACCTAATCAAGGAGGTGAGATTCCCATCACAGTTCAGCTCCTGCCTTGTTCATCTTATTCAGCAGTCAAATCCATTACAAAAAAGTTCAGCACAAAGAAATGGGTATGTAGTAAATATATTTGAGGGGTTGTTGGGGGCCCCTATGGCAGGTGGGGGCCCTAGGCTAGTGCCTATGTTACCTATGCCTTAATCCAGCCCTGGGTGTACTGCAGCTTGGGACCACTTTCAAGATGGGGCGAGACGTTGGCAGACGTCCTGCAGGTGGGTGTCGGCATGAACCTATTTGTGCTGGATGTCATTGCACGTCTGCACCTCAGGGGGAGAGCTATCAGCACAAATTAAGGAAAAAGCCTCCACTGTCAGGCAGGCAACAGTACCTGGCCCCCATGCCCACCACCAGATCATGCCCATCTGGTCTCCTAATTCCCTCCTCCCAAGTACTGTGGGGGAGACTTGGCCTGGGGGTCTCAGGTGGGCAGGAACAAGCCAGGATGCCTGACAGTCCCGATGAAGCAGCGACCAGAGGGAAAAATAATTGAAAAAAAGAAAAAGATGCCAGCATCTGTGGTCACAGGCTGCATTGAGTGATACTGTTGTGCTCTACATGAATGGCAAGCCTACCCTCCTTTGCTTAAGTCTGTTATTGCTGTCACTATACATTTGCAGGTCAGTTTTTCATATATAGTGCAATACCCCTGTTGACCAGTGGACCGATCCAGCCCCGAGTCCCCAAAATTTTGAAGCCACACATACATGGTGGCCTACTGGACTCCTCACCCTGCAGTGCCAACCACCCCGATCCTCCTCACAGAACCCGTAACCAAGCGGTGACTGGCTCAGCCACGCTCATCTCCACTATCTGAGTTATGAATGAGCATATACTATAATAGAAAATACAAAATCACACATGCCCACACAATGTAAAGCATCATGGGCTGTATATGCAAATCACCACAGAATGTTATGCTGGTTCAACTTTAAGCAGTGTTTACGCACAGAGGTTCTTTGTCTTTATATACTATAATAGTACGCATTCATTGCTCAATCGGCAGCTGGCTGCAGAGATGAGCGGTGGGCTGAGCCAGTTGCTGGCTCGGTTATGTGTTTGGGAGGCGATGGGGGAGCAGGTGGTAGGCGCTGCAGGGTGGGGCATGGGGTGTCCACTAGATCACCAGGTATTCATGCCATGAAATGTATGGGGGATTGGGTTTGCAGCAGTCCACTTGACCACCAGGGAGGCATGCCGTACCTGGACTCTCACAGCATATACACACATCTCTCCCAACTGAAGTCCAGTACTTCAGTATTAGTTCCCAATTGCTAACTATCCCAAATGATACCTTTATAATGTTTGTTTGTAAGTCAGAAATTATCTTTCTGACTGTTAAAGCTGTCAGATTGACTTTTCATAGTGATGCAGTTCTCCACCGACCCCATGCTCATAAAGTAGGGACTGTCAAATCTCACAAAGTGTACCACTCTCTTCAGTGTCCTTGCACTCACCACAATGCTTCACTAGATCGACATTCTCTCCCTTGAATCCCCAGCTTCAGCCTCTTCTTACTAAAATGAATATGTCCACCTCCCTCCATAAAATTCCCACAATAGTGAGACCAGAAGGGGTGATCTTCCATGTGCCACAGTGCCAACTGCGATTGTATGTGTGACGGGGAGGTGGGGGGCATTGCACGGTCTATAAGGCACTCCACCTGTGGTATTGGGCCTCATTATGGCCTTTTACAGTTCTGTATTGCCCAATTACATCACCGTATTCAAAGATAGTGAGGTTGGTATTAGCTACTAGGACTTGCTGCTGGTGCAAAGGAATGTATTTTTTGATTCTGTATAGCACTCTGAGTTTCGGCCAAAGCCTGATGCACATAGAGACAATGTGCATCGATAAGTTGAGGTGTTGATGTAAGCATTGTATGTACTATGTATTTGTAAGATGTCACTGAGTTATGGGTGGACCCATCCAAGTGAGGAAGAGCCATCTTGGACTTTAGCCAGCTGACGGATAGTCCAAAAGACCACTGAGACAGTTCATTTGTTGTTTACTGTAAGGATGTTATCATGGAACCAGTGTATGACATGGGAGAAGTCAGCCTCAAGTGTTTAAAACTGTGTCAGGAAAGGATTAGATGCATAAACGATGGTGTCATCTGCGTTCAGGTGAATTTCTGTATGCTGTACGAGCTTAGTTAGGTCATTTATGAAAACCGTGAAAGAATTGGACCTTGAATTGCATCTTGTGGTACTCTGCAAAGATGGGAAGGGATGGAAACACAGAAACATAGACTTTGATGGGAGATAAGGACCACTTGGCCCACCCAGTCTGTCCATTTCTACCTATTGGATAAGCTGCATATCTTAGTTAACCAACAACCTACTTCTTCCTACCCCCCACCAGAATTGCTTTATGTCTGTCCCATGCATACTTGAATACCCCACTCTATTTGACCCCACAACCTCCTCAGGAAGGCCATTCCATGCGTCCACCACCCTCTCTGTGAAAAAATACTTCCTCACGTTGCCCTTGAGCCATCCCCATTTATCTTCAAGTTATGCCCCTTTGTTCTTGCACATCTCTTTTTATGAAAGATGCTACCCTCTTGGACTTTGTTGATTCCCTTGAGCTGCTTGAAAGTTTCTATCATGTCCCCCTCTCCCTCCTTTCCTTGAGGGTATACATATTATGCTCCTTTGGTCTCTCTTTGTAGGCTTCTGGTGCAGACCCTGCACCATTTTAATACCCTCTTCTGGATTGCCTCCATCCTGTCTATGTCATTGCAGAGATGGGGTCTCCAGAATTGCACCCAAGTACTCAGATGGGTTCTCACCAACTGTCTGTACAGAGGGATAACAACTTCTTGCTTTCTATTGGTGATGCCTCTTCCTATACATCCAGTATTCCCCAGCCTCCTTACTGCCTTCTCCATTACCTTTATCTGATATGATTACCCTAGGTTCCTTTCCATTTGTGTTGTTGTTATCCCCCCATTATGTACTCTTCCCTGGTTTTTGTTTTCCAGGTGCATTACTTTGCACTTTTTGCATTGAATCTAAGCTACCATATTTTGGCTATTTTCTAACCTTGCCAAGTCCCTTCTCATCCTTTCCGACCCCCTCCTTGTGTATCAACCCTGTTGCAGATCTTTGTGTTGTCTGCAAAGAGGCATACTTTTCCTTACAATCACTCCTCAATGTCACTTATAAAGACATTAAAAGGGACCAGACCCAGTACTGAACCCTGCGGTACCCCGCTAGTAACCCCCCTTTTCTTTGGAGTGGACTTCGTTCACTATTACCCTCTGTGTCCTGTTGTCCAGCCAGTTTTTAACCCAGGTTACCACCCTGGGACCCACTCCCAGGTTGGCTAATTTGTTTATTAATCTTTTGTGTGGGATTGTGTCAAATGCCTTGCTAAAGTCTAGGTAGACCATGTCCACAGCCCTTCCTGGTCTACTACTTTGATCACCCAGTCAAAGAAATCTATTAGATTCATCTGATATGACCTTCCCATTGTGAATCCATGCTGCCTTGGGTCCTGTGCCCTGCTGGCCTCTAGGTACTCAACAATTCTTTCTTTCAGAAGTGATTCCATCATTTTCCCTACCACTGAGGTCAAGCTAACAGGTCTGTAGTTTCCTACCTCTGCTTTGTTCCCACTTTTGTGAAGGGGAATCACATCCACCCTCCTCCAGTCCTCATGTACCACATCATCCTTCCATGATTTGTTAAATAGGGTAGTCAGTGATGTCACTAGTTCTCCCCTTAGTTCTTATAGAATTCCTGGGTGAAGGAGTCACGTGATGCAAGCTCTGTGAGTGCAGCCTGACCGATCAGCTCCAGCCTCCTACCTCATTAAAACCTCTGATTCTAAATAACTTAAAAGATTTACGATCTTAATTTAATTCGGAGGACTCCACTAAGGTTTCTGATATACCCCGGAGCTGCGCTGGGTGTAAATGGATGCCAAAATGAAGAAGAATACACCCAGGCATACCCAGCCGGTCTCTCCTGCTAAGGCCCTGCCGAAAGCGATCGGGTGTCCATGTCTGCTGAAGGCCCGGTGGGCGAGAGCACTAACCCAGAGGACCTAACCCCTGACTCTGGCATAATTCTCGCAGAGTTTAGTTCTTCCGCATCGAATTGTACACGTTACGGAGGAATTAAAAGCTGTAACTCAGGCCGTTGGAAGATTTGTCCCAACGCATCGGGACACGGAGGCTAAAGTTTCCTCGCTAGAAAATGAATGGCAAAACAAGAACCGGAGCTCAGAATCTGCGACAGAAGATAAAACAGGTTGGAGACAAAGATTGAAGACTTGGAAGGACGGAGTAGAAGGAATAATTTGTCATTATTGGCTCCCTGAGAGAGAGGAGGGTGCAGATATGATTTCTTTGTCCAGAATTTCTTCAAGGAAATAGTAGGCCCCACCCCTTCGGAGATAAGTTTATAATAAGAACAGGCTCACCGGGCACTGCATGCGATCCCACCGTCTGGGTCCCCTCCGCATACCTTAATTGTGCGTTTTTTGAATTTCCAAGAACGACAATTTGTTTTTACAAAGGCAAAAGAACTCAAGGTTGTGAATTGGAAGGGGGTCCAGATAAGGATTACACAGGATTTACCACTGACGGTGCGCCAAAGAAGAGCAGAATATCATCCAATTGTCTCTAAATTAATACCAGCGGGTATTCGTTTTAGAATGGTTTACCTCTCTAAGCTGTAAGAGTCTCTGTCTGGCCAGTGGTCTTCTTTCACGATGTCCTGACCCATGAAGAAGGGTTATCGGCAGCCCTCCCAGAACTTTTCAAATAAATACAAGATCTTTATGGTGGTGATGGGAGGCGAGCTAGCTGGACAGTGGTGTTTAACTATTGGCCACCAATCCAAAGATGGGGATCACGATCTCTTTTTAAAAAAAAAAATAAAAATAAAAATCCTTTTCAATACGATTCCTTTCTCTTTGGTAAAGAGTGCGGTGAATATTTTTGTATTTCGGTAGTTCGTGCTGCAGGAATAGCTCTGCATGGGGAGGCATTGTGATGTCTGATCCCGGAAGCGCATGCAGGACTGTGGGTGAATATAGTAAGATCCTGATGCAGGAAGATCTTCTGAATGAAGTCGGAATGCGAGTCTTGGTTTGACATGTGCATTGGGGCTGGAACAGAGAGAATACGCCACAGAAGTTAGCAATGCTCCCGTGACAGTTTCTGGTGTTCCCAGATCATGGATCGTAGTTGGCATTTCTTTTTTGGACCTCTGGTGTGTGGGGGATTGTAGGTGCCAATCGTCATTCTGTCATCAAATCAGTGCACCCGGTCAGAAGCTCGACTAGAGGACTTTTGTATAAAGTGCCCGGCTGCTGGGCAACTTAAATTTTATCCGGGGAATTGTTGAATACGGAGAGCATATGCACTGGCTGGTGACTGGACTAAGAGACTGGCTCTTATTATATTATTTTATTTGAATCCACTGCTACGGAGGCTCACGCCTTGTGTTTATTTGGAATTACATGTATCATGGGGTCTAACTGCTAGTGGGAGCCTTCTTATATTAATATCTAGTGGCTATGGCTTTTGTTTTTAGTACTTTGATGTTTTGACAGTGCAAAGCGAATTTAATAGGATTTTCAGTTGTTTCTCTTATATTCATTGTTCGTGGGGTTACTGCCTGGGGTATTCCCTGAACTAGGCTTCGGAGCAAATAGAGGAAATTAGGAGAGGGGGAACATGGTCAACTGGATGAGGGAGAGGAGTCCCGGATTTGAGCGGCTTACAGTGTTGACTTTAGCTCAGTTAGGATAGGTTTAAAGATACCTTCTGTAATGAATCATGGGATGGGGTTGTTAATATAGGATTACTAGTTTACATTATTATTTTGTTTGTTGTGTGGGTGTTTTTGTAGGCATATAGTGGGCTATAAGGAGGTTTTGTTTAGTGTAGGTTAGGTATTCAAGGGTTTTCACAGAGGGGAGGCTGGAGGGAGGGATCAGAGTGAACGGAGCTGTGACATCATGGGCCAGAAGATCGATTCTGAGGGATGGGGGAGGGAGTATAGAGTGGACTGGGAGCAGGAGGGCGGTTGAGGGTTTTCTAAGTATAGGTGCTAGGATTCGGATGGTTGTTGGGGGTGTTTTAGGGAGGCAGGGACGGGAATGGGGGGTTAGTAGTAGCGGGCTAGAGGGTAAAGGCAATGGAAGATCAGTTCACCCAATGGACTCAGAAGGTGTGGGAATGAGGTGATAGATAAGACAGTTTGATGGTCTTACATAGATCAATTAGAGAATGGGTAGTATATATGAATTTTACGTGGAACGCCAAAGGAGCCAGGCAAAAATAAAGAGATACAAAATATTGAAGCATTTACAGCTGCAAGGGGACAGATAATATGTTTGCAAGAAACACATTTATTCGAAAAGGAATTGAACATGTTTAGATGTCAGTTTATTGTCAGGTATATGGAGCTGGAAACAGTACAGCTAGTGGGGGTAAGCTGCTAATTCACAGGAGCATTGCTTTTGTGTGGAGACACAAATAGTGGATCCTGTGGGCAGCTATATATTGGTAATAGGGCTTTTAAATCAGACAAGATTAGTGTTGGGTAGTGTATATGGCCCCAATGCAGATACGCCGGGGTTCTTTGTGGATTTATTAAAGGTTCTGGCTCCGTTTCATCATCTTCCAATACTACTGGGCGGTGATTGGAATTTACCATTTACTCCAGATTTGGATAAAGATAGTAGGCGAAATAAGGGTCTATCTCCAGCACAGAGAGCTATTAGGGACCTGTCGGATAACCTGGGATTATGTGATCCATGGCGGGTGCTGTATCCCTCATGTAGGGAGTATACATTTTCATCAGAAGTCCATAAGTCTAGATCCCGGATTGATTACTTTCTGATGAGTAGTGGTCTGCTTTCTGGTTTGGTACATAGTAACATTGTTCTGGGGATCTTTTCGGATCATTCTATGGTTAGTTGCTACCTTAATTTGACCCCTAATACTCCCAGGCAGACTATTTGGAAGTTAAATAATCAACTGCTCCGTTCAACGGACATGAAGGAATATATTGGTCAGAGGATTGAACAGTTTGAGATAGAAAGACATTCAACAAATAGAGGATATAGTGTGGAGTGCACTAAAATGTGTAATACGGGGAATTTATCCAGTTGGCGGTTGCAAGGAAGAGGAAGAGAGGATAGGACTAGACACTTGTTGGTACAAATTAGGAAATAGAGAGGGGTTTGCCAAGGAATACATTGGAGGAGATCAGGAGGCAGTTAGTTAAATTGCATCCTGAATCGATGGGATTCTGGGGAAAAGCTGGTATGCACTTAACAAAACAAAGGCGTTATATTTGGATCAGGACGAGAAATCAAGTAGGCTCCTGGCCATGCGGTTGAGGGCTGCGGAGGCATCCAGAATTGTCCAAAGTATTACCTCTCGAATAGATGGATCCATCAAAACCTCACCTACTGAAATTGTCAGGAATTTGAGGAGTATTATAGGGCTTTATATAGCCCTATGGTTCCTAGACCCAGTAGGGAAGAGGTTGAGGACTATCTTCCTCTTGTAAGTTGCCCCAGGTGACAGAGGATCAAAGGAGGGAGCTCTCATTACCCATTTCGGATGTGGAGATTCTGGATGCAATCAGAATGCTCTCAAGTGATAAGCACGGGTCCAGACGGTTTTAGCCAAATTTTTATAAATGTTTTGCAACTCTGTTATGTCCTGGTTTACAAAGACTATTTCGGAGTATACTGACTTGGATGCGGTAGATAATTATTTGTTTGAGGCTTTGATAGTGCTTATTCCAAAGAAGGGAAGGAGTTAGACAAGGTTACAAGCTATAGGCCTATCTCCTTGATTAATTATGATATTAAAATTTTGGCGAAGATTCTGGCGACTAGGCTGGCTAGGTTATGCCCAATTAATCCATCATGACCAGGTGGGGTTCATGAATGGCAGGTTGCCTCAGACCATCTCACAAATTATCTCACATCTTCTCTGTATCCAGGGACAGCAAGCTCCATGTGGTTTGGTGTCGGTGGATGCAGAGAAGGCTTTGACAGGTGGACTGGAGGTTTTATCCACCACCATGGAGAAATTGGCTTCCCGCTCAGTTTATTAATCATGTGTTCGCTTTATATAAGGACCCAAGAGCTAAAATATACTGCAACGGTGTATTTTCTACAAGTTTTTCCTTCATTCTGGTACTAGGCAAGGGTGTCCCTGTCACCTCTTTTATTTAATTTATACTTAGAGCCTCTCCTTACTAAAATTAGATTAGATCCCAGGGTTACGGGATAAAAGTTGGGTACAGAGTTTAAAATCTCTGCATATGCCGATTGATATATTGTTACATGTCACCCAACCACGAAGTTCAATCCCAGCAGTGATGGATATTATTGAGGTATACAGTGGGTTGTCAAATTACAAGATTAATGTGAGAAAACCCAGATTTTTCCGCTTAATATGAGAGTATACAACCGGAGGTGATGGCTATGGGTATGCAATGGACCCCACATACTTTGAGGTATTTGGGCATTTATTTAGCGAGAACTGACTCAAAACTAACGAAACTTAATCTGGACACCATCAGAAATATTATCAAGCAGGATTTAAAGAGGTGGGTCAGTTTGCCGCTCTCTCTCTGGGGGAGGATTAATATAGTCAAAATGAACATCCTACCCAGGATTTTGTATCCACTTAACATGCTTAATGTTTTTTTGCCCCTAAAATGGTTTAAAGAGTTACACTCGCTTATCTCAGATTTTATTTGGAAGGGGAAAATACCCCGTAGGGCTTATTTCAAATTGGCAGCTCCCAGGGAGAGAGCGGGCTGAGATTACCACATTTTGGCTTATATTACTGGGCAAGTAATCTTGTAAATACTTGAGATGGTTAGTACCCACCAATAAACTTGAGTCTTTGCCTTATGTGCCCTCATGGGTTGGGTTGGAAATAGAGGCGATAAAGAGGGCCGGATAGATCCAATAAGCGTTTCACGCCACACCTAAGACACTGCCTCCTAAGTTGGCTGCTACCCCAATAGTGAAGTCCCTGCTTATTCACAAGCAGATAAGTGTTTAAGTTAGGTTATATCCCGAATAGGGACAAGCATCAACCAGTTTGTCATAATCCCAATTTGAGGATTGGAGGGAAAATGATAACTGCAGGTTGGCTCCCCAGCTTAAAGGGTTACAGATAGAAGATGTTATGTTGGATGACCGTGGTCCTGTCAATAAGGAAATAATGGCTAGGTATGAGGTAGATCATAAGCGAATCTTTAAGTTATATCAGATCACACACTTATTGGAACAGGTGAGGACCAAATTTAGAAATGGCATATGTAATGGGATTTGGTTTGAGTCGTGGATCCAGATGGTATAGGAACCACATGCGGTCTCCAGGATATATAAGATACTGTTTGAGCAAGTCCTTGTGGACTTTGACTATAAGCCTAGATATTGGATAAGTTGCTTGGGGAGCAAGAAAGGGACTGGGATAGGGTTTGGAGTCATGTGTATAGATATGTTAAACAAGACCGACTGAGGGTGATGCAGTTTCACTTCCTGAACAATTTATATTGGACCCTTCTAAGCTATGTAAAAATAGGCCGAGATCTGACCAAAACTGTTTCCGTGCCGACAGGCAGTAGGGGATTGTATCATTTTTGGGAGTGCCCCGATAAAACATTTGTGGACCCAAATCAAACAGAAGGCAGACCCAATGTTAGGTATAGACCAGTATTTTACCCGAAATCTGTCTGATAGGGATTATTCTGATATCAAGTTTAATGAAAGATTTTACATGGCTCTGATTTCAAGCTCGCTTAAAAGGTAGTATTAAGATATTGGATGGAGGATACCTCAGTTACTTATCATGGAGGGTTGCAAGAGATGTTATTTAATTTGAATATGGAGAAATTAGGTGCAGCAAGAAGAAATAGGCTTCAGACGTCTGAAAAGATATGGAGCTGGTTTCAAGCGCTATACCTTCTCCAATCGAGATCAATTTTAGGAATGTAGCGAAGAGAGTGAAATAAGGGTGAACTGGTCTTCCAGCAGGTTCTCAGTTTTAAGGAGGGGTTGGATAGTTAGGTAGCGGGGAAGGAGGGAGAAGGGTGGGGGAGGAGGGGGAAGGGGTGGAGGAGAAGGTGGGGTGGGGATATTTTGTCTGATTCATTCATTTTATGTTAATTGTAATGCAAGAACAAAATGTTTTTTGTTATGCTTTGTTACGCTTGCTGTGTGGCTAATCTTAATAAAATTTCGAATTAAAAAAAAAAGAATTCCTGGGTGAATCTCATCAGGGCCCATTGCTTTGTCCACCTTGGACACATAGTTTCCCACTATGACACTCTGCAGTCTACCACTGAGGTATGAGCAGAACCAATTTGTTAACTGCCATAGCTTGGTTTGATTCCACTAGAACGCTGGCTAACTTGGCTACCTGTGTTGTATGTGTGTGTATATCATCCCTGTGTGCATAGCAGTGCTGTTGCAAGTATGGTGAGGTCTCCAGAACTGAACCTCATAATCCAGGTGGGGCTTTACCATGGAACCGTATAGTGGCATCAGTACCTTCCGTCTTCTACTGGTTATCTCTCTCACCCACTTTATTGATCCCCATCACATACTTGAATGTTTCTATCATATCCTCCCCCCTCTCTTCTGATTTCCAGGGGGTACAGACCCAACACTATCAATCTCTCTTCATATGGCTTCCCATTTACCACTACCATCTGGCTTTTACTCCTCATCCAGTTCTCAACCCACATTGTTATAATCTGTCCCACTCCCAAGTTCTCAAGTTGGTTTACCAGCCTTCTGTAAGGCACAGTGTCGAATGCCATCCTGAAGTCCAGATAGATCACGTGCACTGTCCACCCACACCCAGCCCCTACTCATCCTGGTTCATCTGACATGACCGCCCCCATGTGAAACCATGCTGTCAGATGCCCTGCAGACCACTATTCTCCAAGTATCTAACCAGCCTTTCATTCATGATCTCCCAACACCTCCATCACCTTACCTACTACTAATGTGAGGCTGACCAGGTGATAATTTGCAGCCTCCTCTCTGTTGACACTTTTATGAAGTCGGACCATGTCTACCCTCTTCCAGTCCTCAGGAACCTTCCACGTGTCTGAACACAAGTTAAATAACATTGCTAGTAGTGCCACCAACTCCTCCTAAGCTCCTGGACCTACAGGAGAGACAGGGAGGGGAGAAGAGGGGAGGAGTAGCTCTCTATGTAAGGGAAGGGATAAAAGCAATGGAACAAAAGAGTAAACAGGGAGGAGAGGAGGCACTGTGGGTCACCTTAGAGACTGGAAATGGCACCACAATCTGCACAGGAGTTGTATACAGACCCCCATGTCAGGGGGAATGGACAAGGATATGATAGAAGGCATCCTTAGGATGGCAGAGAAAGGGAGATACTGTTGATGGGGACCTGAATATGCCAGATGTTAACTGGAGTACCTTTGCTGCAGCCACATCCAAGAGCAGGGCCATTCTCAATGCCCTACAGGTGGCATGCCTCAGACAGCTAGTTTTGGAACCCACTCATGAGGAACAATCTTAGACCTCATACTCTCAAATGGGGACAGTGACAGGATCTCAGACCTAGAAATGGGTAGCCACCTGGGAACAGGTGACCACCAAATAGTGTGGTTCACAATAAACTCAGCTACAGAGTCAAGCCATACAAAATGAGGGTACTGGACTTCAGGAAGGTTGATTTTGGCAAGATGGGAGAGTGCCTTAGAAAAGCACTAGCAAACAGGCTAGAAAGAGAGGTGAAGCAACCTTGGGGAAACATCAAAACTGCCATCACAGAGGCAACAAGCCCTTGTGTGAAGCAAATAAACAAATCAAAACAAAAGAAAAAGCCACTATGGTTCTCAAAAGAGGTGGTGGGGAAGGTTAGGGAGAAAAAGATAGCATTTAGGAAGTATAAGGAAACACAGAAGGAGCAGGACAGAGAACTGTACCAGTTAAGGCAGAAGGAAGCAAGGAGGGAAGTCAGAATAGCAAAGGCCCAAACTGAGGAAAAGATAGCCAACCCGGTTAAGAAGGGGATAAAACATTTATAGGTACATCAGGGAGTGTAGAAAGACAAAGGGAGGGATAGTGAAGCTGAATAGAATGGACGGGGGTGGGCAGAGAGGGACAGTGAAAAAGCAGGGATACTGAATGAATACTTCTGCTCAGTATTCACAAAAGAGGAGGAGGGGGAGGTGCCTAATCCAATTAACAGAAGCACTTTGGATAGGGGGATCAATCCCAGTCCTTTCACAGAAGAAAGAGTTCTGAAAGAAATCCTAAAACTGAAGGTGGACAAAGCAATGGGGCCTGATGGGATTCACCCCAGCATTCTAAAACAATTAAGGGTAGAACTAGTGACACCACTAACTACCCTTTTTAACAAATCATGGGAGGATGGTGGGGTACCTGAGGACTGGAGAAAGGCAGATGTGATTCCCTTCACAAAGAGGGAGCAAGATAGAGGCAGGAAACTACAGGCCTGTCAGTTTGACCTCTGTGGTAGGGAATGTGATGGAATCTCTTCTGAAGGAAAGAATTGTTGAGTACCTAGAGGCGAGTGGGGCACAGGACCCAAGGCAGCATGGGTTCACAGTGGGAAGGTCATGTCAGATGTATCTAATTGATTTCTTTGACTGGGTGACCAAAGTAGTAGACCAGGGAGGGGCTGTGGACATGGCCTACCTAGACTTTAGCAAGGCATTTGACACAGTCCCACACAACAGATTAATAATCAAATTTACCAGCCTGGAAGTGGGTCCCTGGTGGTAGCCTCAGTAAAACATTGGCTGGACAACAGGACACAGAAGGTACTTGTAAATGGAGTCCACTCTGAAGAAAGAGGGATTACTAGTGGGGTACCACAGGGTTCAGTACTGGGTTCAGTCCTTTTTAATGCCTTTATAAGTGACATTGCAGAGGGACTGGAAGGAAAAGTATGCCTCCTTGCAGTTGACACAAAGATCTGCAATAGGGTTGATACACAAGGAGGTGTGGAAAGGATGAGAAGGGACTTGGCAAGGTTGGAGGAATGGTCAGAAGTATGGCAGCTTGGATTCAATGCAAAAAATTGCAAAATAATGCACCACCTGGGAAACAAAAACCCAGGGGAAGATTACACAATGGGGGGAGGTAGTAACAACAACAAAAATGGAAAGGGACCTGGGGTAATCATATCAGATGACCTTAAGTTTAATAAGCAATGTGAGAAGGCAGTAGGGAGGACTGGGGTGATACTGGGATGTACAGGGAGAGGCATCACCAGCAGAAAACAGGAAGTTGTTATCCCTCTGTACACACAGTTGGTGAGACCCTATCTGGAGTACTGCATCCAGTTCTGGAGACCCCATCTCTGCAAGGACATAGACAGGATGGAGGGCAACTAAAATGGAGCAGGGTCTGCAAGAGAATCCATACGAGGAGAGACTAAAGGAGCACAATAGTGTACCTTGAGGAAAGGAGGGAGAGGGGGACATGATAGAAACTTTTAAGTACCTCAGTGGAATCAACAAAGTCCAAGAGGGTAGCATCTTTCAAAAAAGAGATGTGCAAGAACAAGGGGTCACAATTTGAAGATAGAGGGGATGGCTAGGGGAATGTGAGGAAGTATTTTTTCACAGAGAGGTGGTGGACACATGGAACAGCCTTCCTGAGGAGGTTGTAGGGTCTAAAACTGTGGAGAATTCAAGAATGCATGGGACAGACATAAAGCAATTCTTGTGGGGGTAGGAAGAAATAGGCTGTTGGTTAACTAGGATCTGTAGCTTATCCTGTAGGTAGGAAAATGTATTTATTTATTTATGTTTTTGTTAACCAGGTAGGTACACCAGCCATAAAATGACTATTTTCAGGCACAACCTGGGAGAGTACAACAAAAGAGAACAGTGGAACAACAGCAACATGGGTACAGTAATACAAATAGAGGAACAGAACAGCAGTGCTACAAAAATACAATGAGTAGAAACAACAAATAATAATGGCAAGCATTATACAAATAATGGCAGTAAGATATATAATAAATGCAGAAACCAGGGCCCTGAACTAGTGGAGTGAAAGGGTTAATAAGAAAGTAAGGTTATATAGAGAGAAAAGTGAGGAATGTTCAAACATAACAAGAAAGACTGACAGAAGGAAGGCCAGGGGTGATATTTGACAAAACAACAGTGGATGGTCAGCAACAATGTTCAAGAAGGAAAAGAGCTAGTATTCAAGAAGTTATTTACAAAGAGAAGGAAAAATATGGGAGGAAGAGGAGCCAGTCTTGAAGCTGGATTAGAGCAGGGGTGACATTATTGGTAAGTCTCAGGAGCTTCAGGTTGGGTCAAAGCATGTACAAGCATCAGCTAAGGATAGATAACAACAATATTCACTTTTAAATCTAAAGTGAGATTGAGACACCTGGAAGTCAAGTGGAAGAGCATTCCATAGCCTGGGAGCAGAGTACTGGAAGGCCCCTGTGCCTTTAGTCGTCCGACATCTCGGAACATAGAGCAAGGATTTGTCAGCTGATTGCAGGCCATGGAAGGATGGTTGAGGGACCAGCAATGCCACCAGCTGGGATGGGTTTTTCCGGATGATTGAGTCCATTAATAAGCAGACTGGGTGAGCCAAGTGGTCCTTATCTGCCATCAAAGTCTATGTTTCCATGTTTCTGCAGCACCCTAGGATGCATGGCATCTAGACACACAGCCCATATCTATAGTGTGACCCATAAGATTTATACTTGACCTTGCTCAGACTGTGTGCCACCAGTTTGGTTTCTTCAAACTTTAATTAGCAGTATGAATACCAGTTTTGTGTAACTCTGCCATCTTGTACTGCAACTGTGGTATTACTTAATTGGATATGTGATTTCTATTACATGCTAAACGTGGATTGATATTACATGTTGTGATTGTTAACTATTATCCTTTCAGACTGTACAGATGTTATTGGCACCTATTGTTATGGTACACAAAGAGGATGTTATCACAGGACAATGAGGTATTACCAGAATGTTCAAATATAAGTTTGTTGGATCAAGGGAGGGAACAGCAACAACGTATGGATGATGATAGTTATTCATTAATGTCAACATTGAAGGGAGGGACCAATCTGAGACAGTATGTGTTGATGACACTCCATTGGTCAGAGTAAACCCCAACATGTTGTAGTGGATAGCCCTACAATAACTGTCACACATCAGTGCCAAAAAGACATAGCATGAAAACAAGTCAATTTCAAACCACCACATAAGAGCTGCCATGTGCAGACAGACAGCATCAGAATATCACCAATGGATGAGGTGTCAATTGCTACTCAGTGCAATTTAGACAATGAGATAATGCACACCACTCAACAGAGTACAGATAGTTTTCAGGATCATCTTAGTTCTATTTATTTGGAAAGAACAAGCACATCTTCTATGTCTTCTTTATTTATTTATTTATTTTATTTGCTTTTGGTAACCGGGTAAGCACGCTAGACAGCAAGTGCCTATTTTCAGGTGCGACCGGGAGAATTACAGGGCAGTTACATAGAAGGAATACATAGTAAGCATAACAATCTGGAGTGGCATACTCCAACAGTGGAATTTACATGGGAGAAATACATAGTCATCATTGCTAACAGGAGCAGCAAAGTCCAAGCCGGAGGGACAAGACACTAGAAAGAATTAAAAGCAGTAGGACACAGCAGGCGGGATGAGCAATCACAGATTTTCAAACATACAAACCAGGGGCAAACATGTGAGTAGAAGACCTCCCCCTGGGTTGAGAGAGTAACAATGACATATACCCAGAGGTAGGGGGACATCACCAAGGCGGCGAGGGAGTAAGAGCCTAGCAGGGGTACCAGTCCAGGTGGGATGGTGGGCCGAAGGGCTGGAGCTTAGGCAGCACACAGACAGGACAGAGCAGATTTCAGGAAACTCCAGAGGAAGGTTTTGAAGGTGGAATGAGAGGGGGAAGCTCGGACATGGGAGGGAAGGGAGTTCCATAACTTAGGTGCGTGGGTGGTAAATGCTCTATCCCCAGCGAGGGTGCGGGTTTTGGGGACCAGGTGGGTCTGGGATGTCAAGACCTAAGCTGGTAAGCAGGGAGGGATGTTTCAGGGAGGTGGGCGAGGACTGGGTGGCTGTTCTAATTATGTTGTCAATAAAGTTTCCCATGTTGTAGATCCGGAGTTTTTTCGGGGCCATTCCAGGCGAGAGAGCATGCATCGCAGTGAGATGGGGGCCGTGATGCAAAGCGGAATATGTTGTTGTCACGTGGTGTCCCATTTGGCTAGGTAGGAGGAAGGAACAGAGGCAAAGGCAGCGAGACCATAGGGAGGGTGGGCAACACAGTATACTCTGATGCAGTGCCAGCCGGGTGGATGGGGTATGCAGTCTTTGGCCCTGTATGCTAGGCCAAGTTTGCCATTAGTGGCATTGCATATGCTTCTGATGTGCACAGAGATGTCAAGTTGAGGGTCGAGGGTGACTCCGAGGTACTTAGCAGAGTCAACTGTAGGCAGGAGGGAGTCACAGGTACCATGAATTTTGAGAGGCGTAGTGCAGGAGGAGATTTTTTTCACAGCGCCAAAGAGCATGGCTTGCATTTTCTTGAGATTCACTACGAGTTTGTGCCCGTCAAGCCATGCACTGACGTGAGAGAAGTCTGAATTGACCTGGGCGCTGATGCTGGGAACATCGGAGGCGCTAGACAGCAGCAAGGTCATCAGCATACAGAGAGGTGCCCTTCTGCAGCAACAGAGGGTAAGCCGCTGACAAACAGGAGAACAGGATAGGTCCGAGGACAGATCCTGAGGTACCCACTGGAAACGGGTAGGAGGGGCGAGAGGTTCGGTTGAAGCAGGTGAATTGCTTCCTGTCCCTGAGGTGGTTGGTGAACCAGTCAAGGGTGACGGAGAAGCCGGGTCTGGAGTGTGGAGAGGAGGAGGGAATGATCTACGCGGTTGAAGGCTGGATAGGTCCACAAATATGGCCCCGCCAACTTCGCTCTGATCAGTTGCCGCCCTGATCCTGGTTGTGACTTCAGCAAGTAACCATCAAGGTGCTGTGGCTTTTTCAAAGCCATGCTGACAGGGGAAAGGACATTGTATTCATGAAGGTAGTGGACCAGTCGCGACACAACAGCTTTCCAGAAGCTTACTGGCAGCTGACAGTATGGCGATCGGACGATAATTGCTGATGTCCTTGGGGTCACCGTTTTCAGGACCGAGGACTACCTAGCAACTTTCCATATGTCAGGATGAATCTCATAAGCGAGGCATTGGGCAAGGGCCTGGCACAGATGGAGGCCCAGGCTGAGAAGCCTGTTCAGACATCATCACCCGCCCCTGTGGTGAGAGAGACCAGCAAGGAGCACCTGGGTCTCTGCTCACAGAGATCTTCTTGAGGTAGAAGGGCGGACGGGGAGGGGGCCACAAGCATGGGCAGGGGGTGGACTGTGAGGAGAGGCAGACGGTAGGTTAGTGAAGAGGCGTTAAAGGAGGAGGCAATGGTTAGCCGGGTTGTTACAGTTAGCCTCTCCAATTGTCACGCCGGTAACTTGAGCTTTGGCGAGCCACCGACTAGATTTTTATGTTCATCCAGAAACGTCTAGGGTCAATGGCAGAGAGCAATCAATGCGGAACTGCGCAGTATTGTCTTTGCAGCACGTATCAGCCAGCTTACAGGAGTTTCTAAGATAGCGGTATTCCTGGAGGTCGTTTAGGTTACGTGATGCCTGTATATAGTCAGGACTTGTCACGCCTCTTCATAAGAGAGAGGAGCTTGCTGTGAAGCCATTTAAGTGACAGGGCTCTGACACGCCTCTTGGATAAGGGAGCATGCCTGTTCTGGAAGCGGGTATAGGCAAGGAAGAGGCACAAGGGCTGCAATGGGGTCATGAGTAGCCAGGACATGGTCCCAAGAAACACCCTCAGTCCATGAGGAAGTTTGGGGTTATAAGTTTCGAGTAGTCCCTCATAGTTACCACACTCTGCTGGGGGCCTTGGGTGAGTTAGAGCCCCATATGCAGTAGACTGGGTGAGTGGTCCGAGATGGAGCAGAGGAGTCCTGATTTGACAATTTTGTTGAGCCGATTATTAAGGACCCAGTCAATGAGCATCCCCTTGCCTCCATGACAGGAGAGCCTGGTGGTTCCATCGATGACTTGACTGAGGGAGAGCTGGAGAGAATGGAGTTCGCACAGCTTGGCGTTGGATCCAAAACCCAGTTTGGTAAGGTGCATGAAAGTCATGAGGAGTTCATTGGAGCCCACCTTCTCCGGAGTAGCTCCAGGAGTGACGAGAGTCCCTGCACTCCCCTTAGGAGGGCTGTATGCACATACTATGTGCACCTTCTTGGTGTTGCCGAGTAGAAGAAGTAGGTGGAGAAACTCACAGGGGTGAGCACTCTGGATTTGGCGGGTATGATACTGTGGAAATGGGTAGGTGGGTCAGTTGGAATACAAGTACTCCCCGCCTGGGTTTGGTCCCTACCCTGTCAAGTCTGGCCATCGCCATACCCGGAGTGCACAAGCTGAGTGGGGAGTGAGGTTTAAGCCAAGTTTCAGTAATGCACAGAATGTCAGGCTTGTAATGGGCAGCCCAAGCAGATAGCTCCACGTGATTATGGAGGAGGCTGCGGATGTTCAGGTGGGCTATCTTAAACCCCCTGGCTGCACCCCAGGAAGGTGGGGGGCAGAAGGAGACTGGGCGCACAGAGGGACCCAGGCTGAGGACTGACGAGCCAGGCTGAGCAGGGAGGGCCATGTCACAGAGCGTGTGCTACTCGGAATGCACCACCCCTACACTGAGTCGGGCGGATACCAGTCAGAAGTGTCAGGGGAGAGAGAAGGAGGGATAAGTGGGGGTAGGTGAGCAGTAGCTGGACTGATGGGGGTCTATGGTCCTGGAGACTGTGATTAGGAAGAATGTTCCCCACGGAACAGGTAGTGTGCAGTTGCAGGTGAGGCTGGGGCATCTTAGGGAGGGTGAGTGGTGACCGTGAGTAGGGGCAGAAGGAGCGAGAGAGAGGAGGGTGGAGAAATCCTTACTGGACCAGCACTCAGTGCACACTTCAGTGATATAAGGTCTAGAGAAGGTCAGGTAGAGGATTTTGAGGAATAGCCCAGTGGCAGAAAGGTATAGCCTGCATATGGAGAAGTGGGCTGATAGGTTATTCAGCACCGTGGCTATCGCTAGCTATCGCTATATAGGCGCAGAGCCAACCGCGGTGGTGGTGGGGCGGCGGGGCAGCTGCAAAGCCGGGCAGGGCTAGTCCTCCGCACTGAAAGCCCAGGCAACTGTAACTGCTGTGGCTCGAGAGGTTATCGCAGGTCGGAGGTCCTGAAGAGCCTGTGCAACTGCCGCGACTCGGGAGGTCCAACACGAAATTTACCAGCAGATATGGAAGGTAGGCAGAAATCAGTAATTTTGGCTTCAGAGAAAGGCAGGACGCAATGGAGTCCTATTCGGTGAGTATTTACCTCAGTGGGAGCCTTCACCGTGATCAGGCTCTCGGGGGTGGAGGGCCTGGTCGGCAGCCCTCACGCACCACAAGGACCCTTCTTCTTCAGTGGGAGCTTCACCGCGATCGGGTTCTCGGGTTCTCGGGGGTGGTGGTGGAGGGCCTGGTCGGCAGCCCTCACACACACGCAGGGACCTTTCTTCTGTGGAGGAAATAGGAGAGGAGGAGATTGTAAGCTTAAATAGGCACTGGGAGGGAAGGGGGGGAGAAAGTGAGTACTGATTGGTAACCAACAGGCATTAAGATTCCGCTCAAACAGTAATAATAAATCGAACACCTAGCTACAAAAGTACACATATGCTATGCTAGCTGGCAGAAAATGGCAGTAAAGTAAAGAAATGCAGTCCTATAAACAGTTAAATTGTATGGGTAAACAGGCAATCTAATTTATCCCGCCATGAACATGCAGTAATCAACAATGAAAAGCGCAGTAGTAAGCAGCATAGTAAAGGGCAGAACAACAAGTATGTGGTGAGAGCATTTTGAGAGCAGCAGACTGTTAATTGTTTGTGGCCCTCTGGGCAAGATGGCGCGAACATGCATGGAGGCCACCAGTGGCCAGAAGAGCAAGTAGCCAGAAGGGCAAGCAGCACCCCGCACATGCAGCAAGTCACTTAAAGTAACCTGGGATCACTACCCACCCAAGCCCTCCCAGGAATCTGTTAAAGTAACGCCATTTAAACGTCCAGATAATGGCGGATTCACCAAAAGCTAAACACTAGCAGAAAAACAACAGTCTTCACCCTACGCCGACTCTGTCCTCCACACTGAAGTGCCTGTGCAACTGTAACTGCCGCGCTCCTCGTGGTAATCGCAGTCGGAGGTCCTGAAGAGCCTATAACTGCCGCCGACTCGGGAGGTCCAACACGAAATTTACCAGCAGATATGGAAGGTAGGCAGAAATCAGTAATTCTCGGGCTTCAGAGAAAGGCAGGACGCAATGGAGTCCTACTCCGGTAGTATTTACCTTCAGTGGGAGCCCCCACCGCGATCGGATTCTTGGGGGGTGGAGGGCCTGGTCGGCAGCCTCACGCACCTCAGGACCCTTCTTCTTCAGTGGGAGCCTTCACCGCGTCGGGTTCTCGGTGGTGGAGGGCCTGGTCGGCAGCCCTCACGCACTGCAGAGACCCTTCTTCTCTCAGTGGAGCCTTCACCGCGATCGGGTTCTCGGGGTGGAGGCCTGGTCGGCAGCCCTCACATACCACAGGGACCCTTCTTCTTCAGTGGGAGCCTTCACCCGTGATCGGGTTCTCGGGGGTGGTGGTGGAGGGCCTGGTCGGCAGCCCTCACGCACCACACTACTTTCTTCTTCAGTGGAGCCTTCACCGGCAATCGGGTTCTCGGGGGTGGAGGACCTGGCTGGCAGCCCTCACGCACCCACAGGACCCTTCTTCTGTGGAGGAAATAGGCCTTTATCTGACATTGACATTGATAGCTGCATGGAAACGTACCAAGAGTCACCACCATACTTCCAAGGGCATCTGACTGGAGCAAAATTTAGATTCTGAAGCAGATGATACCTTTTTTAGTGTCCAGTAGTAGCCTCTCAATGCTATTCAAGACTTGCAACATATGCAGTGCAACAATCTATCTCATATTGTTAAAAACATTGGTAGCATGATAACAGTTGTAAATAGATGTGATCATGATCACGTTTATGAGTGGAATATTGGGAAACTTATTAATGTCAACTGCCATTTTCTATTCAAGAGTGTCACCTTCAAAAGTATTGAGGCTGTTTGATGTTTTGAAAATGCCACATATCTCTTTGGTGACTGACCACAAAATCCAAAAGTCTTACCTGATCCCAGTGGTGAACAATGTATGGGGATGCCAACAAAATCAGCTTCTGGACACAGCATTAGACCAACCACTGATATTAGAGGAGACACAAAATCAATTCACCCAGACACTCAGCCACATATGGGTTGTACACTTCAATGGATCTTCATAAAAGAAGACAGTCTGCCTTCAACTTGTGCAGGTGATTATATGGTATGATACCAATTTTAGTGTGTATTGTCTTACACATTTAGTAGAGTAAACTTGAACGGCAACAATTAACAACTTGTATTAACTGATAAATTAATCTGATTTTCTGTAAGGTACAATGTTTCTCTTTTGTTCTTTTTTTCTTTTTGTAAATTAGAGTGCGCAAGTAAAGAATTCCACAGCAATGGAATTGGAGGGGATAGATTTCCTTCAGTCAAAGGGATGTGAAGTTCAGGACCTGATCACAGACAGACATGGTCAAGTAAAGGCATATATGAAAAAAAAATAAATCCAAAATAAAACATTACTTTGATGCTTGGCACATGTCAAACAGTGAGTGAACTTAACTATCCTTCTTGGTTTCTCTGAACTCCTTTCTTCATTACATGTCTTTACACTTCTAGTTTAATTTTACTTATTATTTAGTATTGTGTTACCATGAAGGATACTGTGTGTGTGAGTACATCATTACTATTAATTGCTAAATAGTCAAATGTCAATAATGACAATATTGAATGATGAGCTGACTTTTTCTCATCTTGAATACACTATTTCATATAAGTAAATCTGATTCATAGGTGTTGTAAAGAAGCTTGAACTGTCGGCAAAGAAGAAAGACTGCACTTATCAGGAAGTGGACCAAGTCCTTCTCAAACCATTTGTTTTGGGTTGCCAGAACAAGACACGATGATTCAATGTAATAGATTCAGAAGTGGTTGAGTGTCAGTAATCATGTCACTGATGTTCACACTGGCCATGGTGATCTGTTTCCCAATTGCTTGCATGAGCCACTGCTGGACAATGACAAGAAATGGATGCGGAGAGGTTAGTATTGCCAAGCTTGGTCTCAGATACGTTGTCTGGGAGCTGACAGCACAATATCTGTCTTAGGAGGAACACGTAGCAGGGAGTAAGTGCAGTGCTAATGAGGGAAAAGCCATTAGTGGTAGACAAATGATGTGAAACATAGGTTTTGTAAAACTTAGAATTGATGATGAGTGTGACAAGAAAAGAACTGGTGGTTGCTGGGACACATTTGCATGAAATGGAGGGCAGACAGGAGTCACAGAACAAGAAGGTTGTCACTTTTAAATCAAGTAACTGACAATTTTGGTTTTTGTGGACTCGTGTTGTGACTCCGGATCACTCTCTCTTTCTCTCTCTCTCCCTCTCTCTCTGTCTCTCTCTCTGTCACTCAACTCATTGGAATTTATGCACAAAATTTAGTTTAGCTGCATGTGTATGTGTTTACAGTTTGAATATAAATTATGTGCCTCTAAAGCAAGTCTTGCAACAGAGTCAGTGGGAGATCAGTTCAGGGCTTCCTTAGCGAGGCAACCAACATGGTGGCAGTTGCCTTTTTCAAGGTTCTACTGGCCCATTGCTATTGGAAGCAAAAGAGTGAAGAGAGACAGTCACTAGTTATTTCTCTGGTCTCTGTTGTCTCATACCCACCCAGCTAATTGGTGCTTTTAGCCAGTCAGGATACAGAATATACTTTACCCATTTTCTAATAATCTCTACTGATTACATTTCTGTGCCCTTCTGTCCATATTACTCATATGCATCCTGTCAGTGGCATGTATGTCATTGTAACATACGCAGTATCACACCCTAATCACTTTGTTTCTCTTGCCTTACATAATTGTTCCTTTATGGTAACCATCTATATGACCCATTGTGATTCCCTCTGTTAACATGCTTCTATCTTTCACATATTTCCCCCTTACCATCCACATTTCTATCTCCTGAGAATCACCCCAACTACCAGCACCTCCACCCCCCCAGGAATGTGCCATCACCATCTGCTTTCCTATCTCCTGAGAACCCCCAAAGGAGCACTCTGTCTTGCACCTTTGTCACTCCATCTCTGAGATTCAATCACCTGCCCTATACTCTATTTACCCTATCCCCATGTTCAAATGCTAAGTTATTGCCACACTCAATTTCAACTCTCATACTACCATATTTATTATTCATTTTTCTAATTCTTTCTCAGTGTAGACAGTAATATTACAATCATCGGATTACACAGTTAAATTTATATTGGACATTATAGTACGTACATTTTGGATTAGGAAATGTAATTTTAAGTATGGAATCATCCACATAGGAGTGTATACTACCAAGTTTGAAGGCGGAATGAGTCTCAGTGGAAGTATTTGTTTTCACTCCTTTTTTTTTTTTCATTATTCTTATGTCTCCATCTACAGGCAGTGAAGCACATAAACTTGTTTGTGACACAGTGTCCAGTCTGTACCTACTGAAATATCTTCAGCAGGTAGCCATGTTACCAGACATATGCAATGGAGGTGTTCCATAGTCTGGTGTGTCACTTTGTGCTGAAATTCTCACATTTCTTTTCCCAAGCATGCAGCGAGGTTAGTGATGCATCGAATTTGATAATCAAAACATTCAAATACAGTTGAATGTCAGCAGGTGTATACAAACTTATTCACACTGTCAGGTGTGATTGTTGATGTGGAATGATGACTTCATCAATCATTATAAAATAGCTCAAACAAATAGTGCATCCTTATTGGCATTTAGTTTACCAGCATCTATGTATTTGTGCTGTAATTGTTTTCAATACAGACTTTTTTTCACATGCTTATAGATAACGTTTTCCATTATAATGAGTTGCTCTGTACTGCTGTATTGATAGTTGTAAACGAAAAGATGCATGAACAAATATATTCACATGCCAAAATCCCTTTTGCTTCTTTTCATGTTGTCTTCATTCATTTAATTAGTACCTTCCTTTAGACATTATTTAGCGGCACTTCACTTCAACGAGAATGGGACACAAGGCAGGCCATTTCTGTGTCAGGAGAACAGCAGTTTCGACTTTGTTTCTAAATCTAAGAAGGGTCAGGAGGTGGTTGTTAAACTGGTGAAAATACCTCCTCCATTTGGTATGTGATGTATCTAATCACACTGTCTATACACTGTTAATTTTAGAAAAATGAACTAGGTCAATTCATAATTACGTATTTCTTCAATGATACAATGATACAATGATAAACTTCCTCCACCAAAACATCTCATACACAGAGTGCAGTGTAATAACATGATTGGTGGAACTACCTGCCAGCTAATAAACACATCCCGATCCTGATTCTCCCTGTTCCTGGGGCGGCTTCCCCACCCCCCATCCCCAAACCCAGCAGATAGGATCTTGACTTCTGAGTCTGCAGTTGCAGCCTTGTTACCTCATGACTGGACTGTCACGCTGTGCAACCTGCATGGAGTTTGATAGCTGTATGTCTCTGTCATATCCTCTTTGTTCCTGTTTTGTATAAGGGGACTACATCTGCTGTCCCTCTGTCCACTAATTTTTGCAATGTGCTCTTACTGACCTCCTGCCTCCCTTTGCTATTTCTGATACTTCTCCCTATCCCCTTCTGTGGATCCCTTGCTCCATACACCTGTGTCCCCTTACTGAAGTTATAAATAATAACAAGCATTTGTCAATGCCGAATGTTTGCTTGCTGGTATTAGCATTGGAAGTGCAGGAGTTAGACAGATGCAGAATAGGAATGGCAGTGAAGTACTGAACTTCACGCCAACTCCACCTCCACCCTGTAGAGATGGACAGGCATTGGGGTATGCCTTTGGGTCATCGCACATAACGCTCATGCCATTTCACCTTACCCTATCCTGCAGACACTGACAAGTGTTGAGGTGTACCTTGGGGTTTTTGGCTTTACAGTCACCCCATTCCATAAGGACATATGCTGAAATGGGTGCAGTATAGGAGAATGGGGTGAACTCTGGGGTCAAAGAGTCCAAGGCATACCTTGATGCCTGTCACTGGCTGCAGAGTGGGGATGGAATGGCATGAGTATTACAGCCAGCAGTCCAAAGGTACACCCCTGACACCTGTCAGTCTGTACAGGGTGGGATGTTATGGTTAGAAACCCTAACGCCTCAAGCGTTTGTTGGTATTTGCAGTACAAAATTTCAACATGGCCTTTTTGTGACCCCCACCTCATGAAAGCATTTAGGACCTCTGCTCATGAACAGTGGCACTGTGATTTTGTTAATCTGTCTCGAATGTTGATTTCCCACAGTGACCGCACCATTCTGTGCCAGATATGTGAAAACACAGTTCGGGCAGGATGTGAAAAATGACAGCTGTAGCATTCATAGGGAGGTGTGAAGACATGGCAATGTTGAAAATCTGAAGTGAAAATATTAAAAATTCTCGAACTTATGAGAGTACATGGAAACTGCACAATGTATGCTCATGACACAGTCAGTTAGTGGAATTATTTCACCAAATTTTCAACATGGGCATTTTGTGACTTCTGCTCATGAACAGTGTCACTATGATTTTCTTAATCTGTCCCGAACATTGATTTCCCACAGTGACCGTGCCATTGTGCGCCAGATGTGTGAAAATAATTTGGGCAGGATGTGAAAAATGACAGCTGTACTGTTCAGAAAGAGGTGTACAAAAATGGCAATGTTGCAGATCTGGAGTGAAAATATTACAAATTCTCGAAGCTACGAGTGTGCGTGAAAACTGCGCAACACATGCTCATAACAGTCATTTTGTGGACTTTTGTCACCAAATTGTGAACATAGGCATTTTGTGACCTCTGCTCCTGAATGGTGTCATTGTCATTTTGTTAATTTGTCCCGAACATTGATTTCCCACAGCAACTGTCAGCTAGTGTGCACCAGATATGCGGAAACACATTTCGCCAGGATATGAAAAATGACATCTGTACTGTTCATAAGGAGGTGTGCAAAATGCCAATGTAGAAAATCTGGAGTGAAAATATTAAAATTTTGAACTTATGAGCATGCATGGAAACTCGCGCAATGCACTCTGAACACAGTCATTTTGTGAAATGTTCTCACCAAATTTTCAACATAGACATTTTGGGACCTCCGTTCATGAACAGTGTCACTGTGATTTTCTTAATCTGTCCTGAACTCTGATTTCCCACAATGACCACGCCATTGAAACTTGGTCTTGCTTGTTGCCATCCTACTCGGGCGGTGTTATGCAATGCCAGGTCTATTAAGAACAAGACCACTTTAATAGCGCATCTTGTCGGGTTATCTGACCTGGTTTGCATCACCAAGAACTGGCTGGATGAAAATGCTGGCTCAGTATTGGTTTCAGCAGTTCCAGCCGGGTACTCTGTGATACATCACCCAAGGATGGATCATAGGGGCAGGGGTGTAGCCATCTGTTTTAGATTGGAACTGAACGAGGGAGGTACCGGGTGGGACCACCAACTCCTTGAATGTATTATAGGTGAAGGTGTAAGGTGCAGGATCCTTCTCATCTACCGTTCATCAGGAGATGGGAAAGTTTTCCTGCAGAAAGTTGCAGATTTCATTGTCGACTTAGCATTGGGATCCCCCAGATGGCTGATCCTGGGGGATTTCTATGCTTGGGTCAATGATGAACTCTCGCAATTTGGTCAAGACTTCCTCCAGCTAATGAGTTAACTGGGCCTTACACAGATTGTTACCTCCTCGACCTATACTGGTGGTCATTCACTGGATTTGGTATTCCTCCTGGGGATGGAGATATCCGACTTGTGGTGGAGCCAGTCAGATGGTCTGGCCATCATACCATTGGGTTCAGTTTCATGGCTCCCCCCAATAGGTCTGGTCCTATGGAAATGGTCTGGTGATACCCTTTTAGGGTAGTTACCCCAGATGACCTTATGGCGGTATTGGATCTATCGGGTATACAGGGTGACAGCATGGATCCAGGGGAACTAGTACTGTCGTATAATAAGGCGGTGGTGGTGGCCCTGGATTCCATAGTTCTTGTTCGTCTTCATCCTCTCACCCTTCATTCAAGGTCTCCCTGGTTTGAAGAGACCTTGAAGGAGTTGAAGAGAGAGGGACAAAGGCTAGAGAGGAGCTGGTGGAAGTCGGGTTTGGAGTGTGACAAACTTAGATTGATGGACCATTATCTGACCTATCAATCAGCAATCGCTCGTAAGAAGGCAGAATTCCTGTCCAGGGAGATTGCTGCTGTGCAGAATTGACCAGTTCAGTGATTCGGACTGTGGACAGATTGTGCAATCCAGTCTATCTCCAGTTTGGGAGAGCTTTTTCACAAGAACAGTGTGATAAGTTTGCTCGATTCTCCACACATAAGGTTGCCACAGTCAGATCCAGCATCTGTCTGGCCCCCTCTAATGGGAGCTGCAGTGGTTGGCAGGAGATGTCAGGCCTTCAGTTTGCTTGGTCTGAATTCGGCCAACCTGCAATCACTGATATTCTGATGGTCATTCATATGTTGCGACCAACATGCTGTAGTTTGGACCCTGGCCCTACTCACCTCCTAGTAGATTGCGTGGAGAAATCTGGCCCTGTCCTGGCTGAGATAGTCTGGAGGTCCTTGGAAAGGGGGATCTTTCTGGATCCCCTGAAGGAGGTGGTTGTTCAGCCCCTCCTTAAAAATCCTCCTTGGATCCCCACTGTCTGGCAACTACAGACCTGTCTGTAACCTACCCTTTGTGGGTAAGGTTACTGAGAAGGTGGTTTAGTCGGCAATTGGATGATCATGTGACAGCCTCAATGTCTATGATTCTCTCCAGTCAGGATTTAGGAAGAGACATAACATGGAGACAGCCCTTGTCTGAGAACTAAATGACCTCCCGACAGCAAGAGATCATAAGACCCGTTCTGTCTTTGTCTTGCTTGATCTCTCTGCAGCATTTGAGACAGACCATGGGGTACTGCTGGATCACCTGCAGCTCATCTGTGGACTGTCTGGTACGGTTCTCAGATGGTTTTAATCTTTTCTCCAAGGTAGGACTCAGAGAGTGGTGTCTGGGATTTATTCCTTGGCCCCTCTCTCCCTATCCCGTGGGGTGCTGCAGGATTCCAGCTTATCCCCCATGTTGTTTGCAGTGTATATGCTGCCGTTGGGAGGGATTATTAGGTGGTACAGACTGAGTTTTCACTGCTATGCAGATGATACTCTGCTGTACATGTCTTTCGTACCCAGTCAGGATGAGTTCCTCCCAGTGTTTTACAACTGTCTAGCCGAGATCCAAGACTAGATGAGTGCAAGCTGGCTGAGGTTAAACCCAGCTAAAACTGAGGTGCTGCTGGTGGACCCAGATCGTAGAGACACAGTGTAACCCCTAGATGGCGCTATCCCAGGGGCTACTACCCCTGTCTGATTTGCCACTAACAGGTTGAGGGCCTGGATCCAATGGCGGGTGCCTCCACCCAGAGGTCAGGGTTGCAATAGTTAAAACTAACTTGGTCACAGCCCTCTAGGACACCAGCAACCCCTTTCTTCCCACTAGTGGCCCACACAATATATCAGAATTACCTTCACAGTATACACTTACCCCAGGTCTGGTTCGGCACTGGGACCTCCTGTGAAATGAGATACAGTGCAACAATCACAGTACAGTACTTTAACATAGACAAATACCTCAGGCAGTATAACTTTGCTGAAACAAGCAGCTCTGATTTATTTAGGGATATAACAAGGACAGGGGGAAATCAGGTTAATTAGCTTATCACTCTAATAATCTACCTATGGCTCTGTGCACAGGCCTATCCCTATCAGTTACTGTCCCTAGGTACCCAAGCCCTAGTGGCTAGTCAAACCAGTGGCAGCTGGTAGGGGCCTTTCACACAGAGAAAAGGAGAATTAAACAGTCAGCAGTACAGTAATTCCATTTGGATTTAATGTGGCAATTCAACAGGGAGCGACCCTGAATTAGTACTCACGACCCAAATAAGATAGGGTCCTTCAATGTCAGTAGGGCTCACTTGAGGTACACAAACCTCTTCACACATCCATATAAAAGAAAGCACTATACCAGGCAGGCTGCATCTGTATCCGATCATAATTACTGCACAATACCGGGAGAACACACAGCAGATTCAGTTCCTGACAGACTGATGCAATTTTCAGCAATTCCTCCAGTCTTCTACAGGGTGAGCCTGGTTTCTACTCTTCAGAGATCCTTTGATTCTTTTCACAGGACGATTCAGTCCTAACAAGCTGTTACACAAGCTGCAGACCGGAACTCTGGGCCTTACACGTTTTTGACTAAAACTGCACACTGAAAAAGCACAGGCTCCTTCCTTCTTCACTGCCAAAGCTCAACTGAAACTCCAACCGACAAAACCGGGCACTTCCTTGAGTTCCTCCCAGTTCTTGACTGGATTGGCTGTCACTCACAATAGACTGCTGCTGTTGGTCCAAAAGGCACTGAAGTCTAAACTACATCTCCCAGAGTCACTGCCCATACAATCCTCTTGTGGCTGGCTCAGATTATGAGTCAAGTTCTGATTCGTCCAAGGCACCATTTAGAGCTAGCTTACCCCACTGATTGGTCCAGTTCAGCAGTTCAAAACTAGAATGGGGAACTAGCAGACACAGTTCTGACTGCAAAGAAAGCAGGTTAGACAAACTGTAATTTCATTATTACTCTAAATAATTTCTGGCAAACAGTTACATCTTTCAGATAGGTTCCTTTGCACTCCTAGTGACTGCAAAATGAAGTGAATTAGCAGCAGCTAGTGGTACTCAATCAAAGAAACACGATCCCCATACAACTAATTATGTCTGCAAGCAGACAGCTCTTAAGAAGACAGTACCAGAGGTTCTAAAACACTCACTGATAAATGGCTTAAATACCAAACACCATTCAGGCTTGGAGCATTCAAGCAAGCTCCTGGAAGTCTTTTAGGAACCCCATTTGCAGAGGTTACACCTTCCTGGCCTGGGAAAGCTTGGCGTCAGCGTCAAGCAAGTACCTATAAGTTTCAACTGCAACAATATACATTTGCATTAGGCTCGCACATGTAATCATCAGTCAATATATCATTTACCAAGAACACATTTCTGAAACATTGCAGTACGTCCTCTTTTACACAGTATTACATACACATTGTACCATAACTCAAGATTACCTCTTGTACATGAAACCTGAGAAGAGGGGGCCCTTCCTATCAGTTACCTTGGGGCTGGATGGGCTAAGGCACCATATCAGAGGGCAACACAAGCAACTTGAGTTAGCACTGACGCTCAGTTTGGGCAATGAGTCAGGACACATACACTCCTTTATGGGACAACATTGAGAGGCAAATCCACAGGCCTCCCAAGGAATCATAACTGAGGTGCACCACAGGCTTTACAGCTCGACCAGTCTTTCTAGGGGAACTGTTACAGTCTCTGCACTCTGAGCCTCATTTCAGCATTGTCCTCACTTGTCAGGAGTCTCCATGGGGTAGAGAGGCTAGAACTTGGGGCACTTTCAGCTCCAGGAGTTACAGTTTCTGAGTCCACAACATTTGGCTCGCATGGAGAGCTTTCGGACACTGGCAGTGGACTGTCAGGGCCTCAAAATACTCTTCTTGTTCTGGTGTATCACCAGTCTGCCCCAATCTATCATTTTCCTCCCTGAAAGCTCAAACAGTTCAACCATGCACAATGATTCCATTTCATCTGATCTGATGCTTTGCACTTCACTTTCTGGGAGCATTGGCTCCAGGGATGAAGCTAGAGGCTTAGACAGTCCAGAAGGCCCAACTACGTCTCCAGTATTGACTAGGGATTGCCCGAAACAATTGACTCAGTTCGTAAGAAGGATAGTATTCAAAGTCCTCTCACTTTCTTCCGATATGGACTGACAGTCATGCTCAACTGGACTTGTGGAGGGAACACTTTAACTTTGCTAGGTGCAGACTTTCTTGATCTTTTCTTAGCAGCAGCTCTAGTCACTGGTCCAGAGGGGCATCTTCTAGGGGCTCAGACTCAATTAAGATTTGTCCAATGGGCAGTAAATGATTTCTATGCATTGTTTTACATCTTTTGAATTATTCTCAGGCCTTACTTTGTACACTGGCAGATCATCTAGTTTGCCCACTACAATGTGAGGGAGATGGTGCCATCTGTCAGCAATCTTGTGCTTGCCATGCAGTCCCAGATTTCTTAGCAATACCCGATCTCCCTCCTGGAGTTCCTGTGCTTTCACCTTTTATCATACCTTTCTTTGTTGGCAGATTTCTTTTGGCAGCCATGGTGTGAGAACCAGTTGGTACATGAGTTAGCTGGGCCTTTAACTTTGCACATACTGTAAATAGTTGTCAGCTTGAACCCCATCAGGAGAGACCCCAAAACACACATCTACTGGTAGTCGAGCTTCTCTTCCAAACATCAAGTAGGGAGAATCCAGTGGCATCACTTTTGGTGCAGTTATAAGCATGTACCAGGGTGCTAATTTGTTGGCTCCATCTAGGCTTGTCCTTTGGGTGCAGGGTGCCTAGCATATCTAGCAAAGTGCGGTTGAAGCGTTCAGGCTGTGGGTCCCCCTGGGGTGGTAAGGAGTGGTTCTGGACTTTGCACTCCCACAGAAAGCATCTCTTTGATCAGACGACTCTCAAAGTCTCTCCCTTGATCAGAATGGATTCTTTGTGGAGCCCATAGTGAACAAAAAGTTTTCAGTACTTTGGCCACAGTGGATGCTTTCTGGTCTTTGGTGGGAAAGCTTGGGCATATCTCGTGAAATGGTCAGTGACCACCAGCACATTACTGTATTTCTTTGATCTGACTCCAAACTCAGAAAATCAATACAGACCAGCTCCATGGGTGCACTGGTGGTGATGTTAACAAGGGGGGCAGCCCTCTGGGGCAAAGCTTTCCTCTGTAAGCAGCGACTACAAGTTCGAATGTGTTGCTCCACATCAGCCCCCATCTTAGGCCAATAGAATCTGGATCTCACCAAGTCAAGTGTTCTGTCTATACCAAGGTGCCCCATGTGGTTGTGCAAGGACCTCAGTACTGAGTCTCGAAAGGCAGTGGGCAGCACTAGTTGTTGTTTGTCTACTTGTTCCCCTCTGTCTACTGTTTCTTTGTATAACAGTTTATTGATCAGTTTCAACTAGGACCTTCTTTGTATAACAGTGCAGTTCTCAAATCAGTGGAGTAATTTGGACACATCTTTTCCTGCATAGAGGCTTCTAAAGCTGCTTTGATCATGGGATCGCGGGATTGAGCCCACGAATACTGTCATTGTCCAGCTGAGGCAGTGCACCAATGTCTATTGCAGAAAAGTGGCAATAAGCAGCAGGAATGCAATTCTCAGAGGTCCCAAGCAATCCACCATGCAGTCCACTCGTCCGTGGACATTTGTTCCTCCCTGTCAATCTTCGGCAGAGTGCCCGAATGTCAGGTTCTGCCAATCGGACCAATCATTCTGGGGAACAGGCCTCCGGGAGAGGCATCAGCATCTATGTGGTTCAGACCTGCTCGGTATTTGAGAGCATAGTCATATGTAGATAATGCAGAAAGCCACCTATGGCCAGTGGCATCAACTTAGCTGAGGTCTGCACATAGGTCAAAGGATTATTGTCAGTTTTACTAGTATTTTAGCCCCATACAAGTACTCATGGAATTGGTCAACAATAGCCCACTTCAAAGCTAGGAACTGTAACTTATGTACAGGATAGTTCTTTCGGATGGGGTCAGGCTTCTACTGGCAAAGGCCACTGGTCTCAGGCCATTCTCGTGCTCTTGGTACAACAGCCCCCAACCCTTGCAAGCTAGCATCAGTGTGCAGGACGGAGTTTTTCTTGATCGGCATAGGCCAGCACTGGAGCATGGGTAAGTTGATATATGATCTCATGAAAAGCAGTCTACAATCAGAGTCCAGCGGGCCCAAATACTCACTCGGATGAAAATACACTCTTTCAGTCTTGAGGGACGCTGACTTTGGTATTTTTGTGGGTTGGGGATACCCTTGAGTAAGGTTAAGTAAAGGCGGGATCACTCTTGAATAGTCCTTGATGAAGCGCCAATAATAACCACAGAATCCCAGGAATCTTTGCAGTTCTTTTAGATTTTTGGGCTGTGGCCAGGTGGTCAAGGCCTCAACTTTACTTGGGTCGGTCTCTATTCCTCGGTGGATACTATGTCCCACATACTTTACTGATGTTTGAAAGAATTGACACTTATCAATGGACAGTTTAAGGCCAAAGTCCTCCAGTCGGTCCAATACCTTAAATAATCTGCTCTCATGTTCCTCCAGTGAGCTGCCAAACACAATAACATCATCTAGGTATACCAGGCACTCTAGTAAGTTCATTGTCCCCACTGCACGCCCATCAATCGTTGAAAAGTGGCTGAGGCACCTGAAATCCTTGAGGCATCCTCATGAATTCATAAGCAAGCGGACAGATAAAGGCCGTCTTCTCACGGTCCTCTGGGGCCATCGGATCTGGTAGTCACCCACTGGAGATCCAGCACAGAGAACCACTTGCTCGCTTAGGCAGTCCAAAGCATCCTGAATGCGGGGCATTGTGTACTGATCAGGGATAGTCCGCCGGTTTAGGTGCGATAATCCACACATCCTTACTGTTCCATTCTTTTCCTCACTACCACAATGGGGAAGCATAAGGGCTTCTGGATTCTTGTATTACACCAGCAGCTAACATCTCTTGCAGATGCCGTCTCACATCATCTATGTCAGCAGGTGCCAGGCGTCGAGACCTCTCACGAAATGGTCTTCGTCATGCAGCGCGGATATTGTGCTCAGCTCCTTGCGCATCCTACATCCCATTCCTTTAAAGAAAACACCTGGTCTCTCTGGGCAAGCTTCTCACTGATCCTCACTTTCCATTCAGCTGGCAGCGAGGTCGTGAAATCAAACAAGTCAGGCATTACTCTGTCATTCTTCCTTGAACTCTTACTGCTGGGTAGCACTGCAGTGTCTGCACAATGCACATTAGCCAGGATGCAACCTCTATTTACTCGAATGTCTCTTTCAGACACATTATGAACTTGGACCATTACCCTTCTGGCATAAGCATGGTCTAGCCGGCACAAAATACTAGATTGACCAGCAGTCCCTCTGGCAATTTCCATCGCCTGGTGCATCCAACATTAATATTTTATTCTTAACATCCTTTCTGATACTGGACCTCTCCTGTAAGGTACACTGGGCATTTGGCCAGGATCAGAGACTCAGGATCCTTCTTCCATACAATTCCGACCGGTTCCTCTGGTTCTGTTTTTTCAGCATCTCTCTGTGCCTCATAGGCCTTCTTAATTAAAGCCGGAACTCTTAAAGCTCTACTGTCTTTGACCCTGTTTTCATAACACAACTGTGCCAGCCTTCCAACATATGAGCATTTGTTCCAATCAACAAAGGACACCATCATACAGTCCAGTGGGGGACACACTAAGGCTAGGGTCTCTACTTGTTCGGCCACTCAGCCACGGAGGTGGGGAAAGACAGCCAAATTCGGATATACCCGAATAGGGTAGGCCTTCTCACTTAACCCCATACATGCAGTCCTTCTAATGGTTATAAGGGTACGTCCTGACAAATGCTTCTGATACCAATCCTGGAACATAATTGTCACTTGGGAGCCACTGTCTAATACAGCTCTTGTAGACACTCCATTCACCTTTACAGTGGTCTCCATGGAGGGACCCACTATTCTGGACCAGTCTGGAGAGGTGGTAGTGGGGCCTGGGCAACTGACCTTGCCACAAGGGCGTGAATTAACATTTTGGTGCCCTCACTGGGATCATGTCGTGCACCTCTTAACCACTGATTTCTTCTCGAAGCTCTCCTTGTAGCCTATATGCAACTTTGTCAGTGTCTTTTGGGGACTGGCATTCCTTTTCATGTGCCCATCTTTCCCACAATTATAGCAAAACATACTTTCTGGAGTTTGAGCTGGCCGAGCGCCACACTGGGGAGCCAGGGCGGGTATTACTAACTGGAAACCTGGGTGCCATCTCTGTCTGCGGCGTGATAAGCATTTGGAGACATCTCGTCAGTTTCTCCACTTCCATGGTCAAGGAATTGAGTTTGGAGCTGTTATCAGCAGGAGATACATGGTGGTACCCCACCCCATAGCAGATGCAGTCAGATATAGGTCAGGGCCGTACTTGCAGGCGTGGCTTCATAAAGGACTGTTTTTGAATTCCAGATCTCTCTCAACAGTTACGCCCCATTGTGGCATATCTTTTTCTTGTCAGAGCACTCATTGACTGTCAACCTCTGTCCTGAACTTCACTTGATGGGTCACCCTCAGTCACTCGGGTCGTAGCCACAGCTGTTGGTGCAGGTACCTCCAGTGCCTTTTCTCAACTCCTCGAATTCTCTCATTAACTCATCATAGGAGGGTGGGGATTCCAGTCGATTTGCCAGGCGTAACTGAAGCAACAGCAGTTCTGAGAGAGGGGCAGACTTAAGGATTCTGTCCAGTCTGGTTCGGTCCAGTTCAATCGCTGGCAAACTACCTTTCTGAGGCATTCTTGCAACAATTTTTCCAGCCGAGACATACACAGACAACAACTCCCTTGGTACTGTTGTGCATTTCTTACTCTCCACCATAGGTCCTCATCAGAATCTGGGCTCCCACACATTCTCAAGGCCTCAAGATAGGCCTGTGCAGTCGCTTCAGGGTTACTGGCCCGTTTGGCATAGATGGTAGCCAGGGCAGGACCTCGGAGGCTCTCACTAACCCTCTTTGCTTTTAGCCTTCCTGAGCATTGCCATTCTAGCACTTGGGGCAACATAGTCTCATCCAGGTCTCCCAGTCATCCTCCCTTGGGGGTGGGAGGGTGCCAGAGAAGATCCTCAACCTTCGGTAAGAGTCGTGACTAATGGCAGGTGCAGAAATAGGAGTCTGCATTGGTTCAGCCACCATTACGGGCACTGGAGCAGGAGAGGGTGTTGGGGGAGGAACACCCCCAGGTGGCAAGAATAGTTTCTTCAAGTCCTCCACAGTTTTCCCCTCTCCCAGCAACCATTCAGCAAATTTCTCCTCAAAAGTTTCAGATAGTGGTGGGGGCTGATTCCCCCCCGGGTCTTTACTGTCCTTAGTTATCACTCTCCAAGCAGTGAGGGCTCCCTCTGGGGTAATGGTCTGTGGCACTTTGGAGCTATCTATGGGATCCTTAAACTCTACTAGGGCCAGGAAAGTGTGGGTGAGCAGATTAGCATGCCGACCCACCACCACAGGGTTTTGTAAACCTTCCACCTTGGAAAGTACTCCCTGCACAGTGTCCGTATTGATACCCAGGGGGATGTCCAGGATAAGCATAGCATTTTGGGGGTCGATCTCCTCCCCAGTACACCACTCCACCAGCCGGTGCACAGCCACTTCTGTCGGGTGCCCATTTTTTCTTAACAGTGGTTCATAAATATGGCCACTAGAGGACACACAATCCCAGCGGTGAGCCTCCAAGATGTAACCCTAGATGGCGCTTATCCCAGGGGCTACTACCCTGCCTGATTTGCCACTAACAGGTTGAGGGGCCTGGATCCAATGGCGGGTGCCTCCACCCAGAGGTCAGGGTTTGCAATAGTTAAACTAACTTGGTCACAGCCCTCTGGGACACTGCAACCCCCCTTTCTTCCCACTAGTGGCCCACACAATATATCAGAATTACCTTCACAGTATACACTTACCCCAGGTCTGGTTCCAGCACTGGGACCTCCTGTGAAATGAGATACAGTGCAACAATCACAGTACAGTACTTTAACATAGACAAATACCTCAGGCAGTATAACTTTGCTGTAAACAAGCAGCTCTGATTTATTTAGGGGATATACAAGGACAGGGGAAATCAGGTTAATTAGCTTATCACTCTAATAATCTTCTATGGCTCTGTACACAGGCCTATCCTCATCAGTTACTGTCCCTGGGTATCCAAGCCCCAGTGGCTAGTCCAAACCGTGGCAGCTGGTAGGGGTCCTTTCACACAGAGAAAGGAGAATTAAACAGTCAGCAGTACAGTAATTCCATTTGGATTTAATGTGGCAATTCAACAGGGAGCGACCCTGAATTAGTACTCACGACCTCCAAATAAGATAGGGTCCTTCAATGTCAGCAGGGCTCACTTGAGGTACACAAACCTCTTCACACATCCATATAAAAGAAAGCACTATACCAGGCAGGCTGCATCTGTATCCCATCGCAATTACTGCAACAATCCGGGAGAACACACAGCAGATTCAGTTCCTGACAGACCGAGTGCAATTTTCAGCAATTCCTCCAGTCTTCTACAGGGTGAGCTGGTTTCTACTTCAGAGATCCTTTGATTCTTTTCACAGGACGGATTCAGTCCTAACAAGCTGTTACACAAGCTGCAGACCGAACTCTGGGCTCTACACACGTTTTTGACTAAAACTGCACACTGAAAAGCACAGGGCTCTTCCTTCTTCACTGCCAAAGCTCAACTGAAACTCCAACCGACAAAACTGGCACTTCCTTTGAGTTCCTCCCAGTTCTTGACTGGATTGGCTGTCACTCACAATAGGCTGCTGCTGTTGGTCCAAAAGGCACTGAAGTCTAAACTACATCTCCCAGAGTCACTGCCCATACAATCCTCTTGTGGCTGGCTCAGATTATGAGTCCAAGTTCTGATTCGTCCAAGGCACCATTTTAGAGCTAGCTTACCCCACACTGATTGGTCCAGTTCAGCAGTTCAAAACTAGAATGGGGAACTAGCAGACACAGTTCTGACTGCAAAGAAAGCAGGTTAGACAAACTGTAATTTCATTATTACTCTAAATAATTTCTGGCAAACAGTTACATCTTTCAGATAGGTTCCCTTTGCACTCCTAGTGACTGCAAAAATGAAGTGAATTGGCAGCAGCTTGAGTGGTACTCAATCAAAGAAACACACAGTCCCCCATACAAACTAATTATGTCTGCAAGCAGACAGCTCTTAAAGAGACAGTACCAGAGGTTCTAAAAACACTCACTGATAAATGGCTTAAATGCCAAACACCATTCAGGCTTGGAGCATTCAAGCAAGCTCCTGGAAGTCTTTTGGGAACCCCCATTTGCAGGGGGGTTACAACAGGTTTATTGGCTAGACTACCCTCTGGGCTATGGCTTGAGGGTGTTCAGCTGATTACTTCAGACCAGGCGCGGAACTTGGCTGTTATTTTTGATGAGAGCCTAACCCTGAAATCTCAGGTGGCAGCAGTAGTCAAAACCTCTTTTTACCATCTGAGGAATATCACCCACGTGAAGCATCTGGTTGCTCATGAGGATCTCCCAACTCTGGTTCACGCCTTTGTTACCTCCCGCCTTGACTGCTGCAACACCCTTGACCTAGGGCTACCAGGGGTTGATATCTGCCACCTACAGCTAGCGCAAAACATGGTAGCCTAACTGTTGACTGGTACTTCTAGAACCAGTCATATAATGCCTGTGCTCCGTGGATTACACTGGCTGCCAGTTCTGTGGTGGATCATCTTCAAGATCAATTTTCTGACCTATAAAGCCCCACATGATCAGGGACTGGGTTACTTGCAAGATCTCCTTCACCCTACTGTCCCCTCCACCCTCCAATCCAATGAGGGATTGCTAAATATTCCCAGGGTCCGCTTAAAACATCTGGGGCCTGGCCTTTGGTTTTGTGGCCCTGACCCTGTGGAAATTCTCTACCTCATCAGGTACGAGACTGCCTGACTGTCCACAGCTTTAAAACAGCACTTAAGGCCCATCTGTTTAGTCTTGCCTCTCTTGGTTTTTAGGCCGCCATTGGATCTGTAATGTGTTGTTGGATTTTATTAATTAATGTTTTTAATGTGTTTTACTGTTCTTATCTGATGTACAAGCGCCTTGTCTATAGAAAGGTGTTTTTCATAAATAAATTCTGATTTGATTTGATTGTGCACCACATGTGCAAAAACACATTTTGGGCAGGATGTGAAAAATGACAGCTGTACTGTTCATAAGGAGCTGTGAAAAAATGACAATGCTGAAAATCTGGAGTGAAAATATTAAAAATTCTCGAAGTTACTAGGGTGCATAGAAACTGCACAATGCACGCTGGTAACACAGTCATTTTTTGGAATTTTTTCACCAAATTTGCAACATAGGCTTTTTGGGAGGCTACCTCATGAACAGTAACATTGTCGTTTTGTTACTCGGCCCTGAAAGATAATTCCATGCAGTGACCATAAAATCACCTTTTGGGACCAAATAACAACATGACAGTGACTGAATTCATGAGGTGGGGTCCCAAGAACCCCATGCTGAAAATTTGGTGCCAAAATTTGTAAAAATGGCCAAGATATCTACCTAAGTTGAAAAAAAAACATTTATGCCATTATACAGCTTACCTGCATTTCTTCAGCTCACGGTCGGCTTTGAAGAGTGTAGACGTGTTCCCGGCCCACCGAAGATCATTGTGCCAGCTCCGGAGGTAAGTATTGGGTGAGGGGGATGCAGGGAGGTGGGGTGCACAGAGGGTGGGTGCGGTTGGGTGGGGCCACCGACAGCGAGGGACCATTTTCTACTTTTGAGGTAAAATAATAAAAATAAAAACATTGCAGGAAGGTTTTCTTTTATTACAGGTAGATTTGGCATTCTGGGGTGAGCTTCCAGCATGTCACCTGCGTGTTTTTGGGGGGGACAGGAGCAGATGGGGATTGGGCACCCCATCGGCAAATACAAAAGGGTCTGTGTTTGGCGGGGGGAAGAGACATGATGCCGAGGGGGATTGGGCACCCCCCTCAGCAAACAAAATGGGCATGGGACATTATGCCAGCGGGAGTGGGCTCCCCATTGGCAATGAACTGGGGAGGGGGACTGGGCACCCCCATCGGCTTTCATGGGGACTATGAGGCGGACGCCGACAGCCACCGCCATGTGTATTTTTTTAACGTTATTAACTTTATTGAATTTTCAAACAGCAAGCTATATAAGCTACAATCATTTCAGTTATCATACAAGATATAAAAGACAACAGCATACATGTGCACTAGGGACAAGGTACAGACCAAGAGAATGATGTTCTAGCAAAATGTCATATCTATTCAGACAGTGCATCGATAAGGGGTCACAATACCCAGTAGGAGTTCCCCCACCTAGCTAGGAGAAAAAAAGAGAGAAGGTCATATACAGAGAGGAGATTCAGGAGGAAAGCAGGGCCTGCACAGGACGAGGCTCTAAGGTAGAGTTTGGGGGGGGAATCTGTAGCCTGTAGAATATTAGATACATAAAACATGCCAGATCGCATTTATTGCAGTTAATAATATACAGTGCAGGGATGCAGGAGGCTAACAAGAGAAGAATTGCATACAAGGAGAGACGGAGTGCAATTATGGGAGACAGCAAAGGTTAAGCTCTGCAGGTAGTCAGGTATCACCCTATTCCGGTTCTTGGGTGAAGATAAATGAGAAATGGGTCCCAGCATTCCTGATATTGCAGGAGGGTGTTAGCTGCAATGTGAGAGAGTCTATCAAGTGCTGCTATCTTGGCCAGTGAGTGAGCAGCTCTGAAATTGAAGGAACTTCAGGAAACTTCCAGCGGCAGAGGATAAGCCACTTAGTTTGGAGACTGAGAAGCATTAGCCACCTTAGCTGAGGGCGAGTCAGTCTGGCCATTGGAGGTGGGAGTCCCAGAAGCCAGAAGTTGGGGTCCAGATCTAAAGCAAGGTCTGTTACATAGGTGGCCAGATCTTTCACTAGCATCCAGAAGGGCCTGATGAGCAGGTGTTGCCATAAAATGTGAAACAGGTCTTCTGGTATATCTTGACACCTCCAACAGAGGTTGTGTGCCACTAAATTGAATTGAAAGAGAGCCACTGGGGTCCTGTACCAATGATGTAAGATTTTGCTTTGAATAAACTGACTTCTTGCATCAGGGTACATAACATGGGCCTGCCTCCAGCAAGCTTTTCATTGTTCATCTGAGATAGTCTGCTGGAGGGCTTTTTCCCATTTCGCTTTGGAATTCAGGATTTGTGCAGTGAGCCTGTTCCAGTAGTTACAGTAGATCATACTAGCTTGCCGCTTTATTTATGTAGCTTTTGTTAACCAGGTGAGCACGCTAGACAGTCAAGTGCCTATTTTCAGGTGCGACCCGGGAGAATTACAAGGTACAGGCAAAGACAATACAGAGTAAAGGTACAGCAATCAAGAATTACAAAGTACAGGCAGTGACTGAACAGTGTCAAGGTACAGCAGTCAACAGGTACAAGCAGTAACAACATAATAGCAAGTGCAGAGTCAATACATGGCAAAAACAAGCAAGCATTTGTCAGCAAGGCAAATTCAGAGTAATCACAAGACATGAGCGGCAATCGCACCAAGTCCAAGAGATGCTAGGCCCACCATATGGGGTGGGGCAGCTAGAAACAAGGGCAGGAGGATGCTTGCTTTAAGTAGCCCCAGATGGAGGACCTGAAGCAGGTGTTGGAGGGGGCAGACCTTACATGTGCAGGAAGTAGGTTCCAGGCTCTGTGAGCGAGGGCTACAAGGCACAATCCTGCGAGGGAGCAATTTGGGGACCTTGAGGGCCTGGGCATCACAGAACCTCAGCTGGTAAGCAGAGGGGCAGGCTTGAGCAGTTCAGCAAGTGCCAGAGGGATGGATGTTCTGATGATGTTGTCTATGAAGCTTCCCATGACAGAGGATCAGTAGTTGTAGGGGGAGAGCCACCCTAGCCTTGAGTAGAGTTGACAGTGGTAGGTAAGGTGGGGGGCTGACAGGGCGAAATTACATATGTTATTATACACTGTATCCCATTTCACGAGCCAGGTTTTTGTCACGTTCATGAAGGAGGTGATCCCATAGCTGAGTGTGGGAGAAGAACCCTTTGCAAGCCAAGACGGGCAGCTGGGATGAGGCAACTTTGTTCTGTACGCAAGTCCCAACTTACAGTTTGTGGCCTTGCAGGAGTTGCTTATGTGCAGGAAAGGTCGAGCTGAGGATCAAGGGTTACCCTCAGGTACTTGAAAGAGTCAACCATCTGCATGGGGAGCCATCTGCTCCAACTTCTTTGAGAGGGAAGGGCACACCTAATCTTGGCAAGGGACCTGAATAGCATAGCCTGCATCTTCTGAAGGTTGATAACAAGCTCATCGGCCTTGAGCCAGGATTGAATGTGGCCAAAATCAGAGCTGAGTCTGGAGTTGATGACATTGATATCCTGCAAACTAGTTATAAGCACAAGATCATCGGCATACAGGGTGGCATGCCCAGGGGCAGGAACTGAAGGTAGCTGGTTGACAAAGAGGGAGGACAGCAAGGGGCTGAGGACGGACCCCTGGGGGCACCCCCAAGGTGACAGATGTAAGCCTGGAGAGGGCTTTTTGGAACTTGGTGTACTGCAGTCTGCCCAATAGGTAGTTTGCAAACCAAGCTAGGACTGGAGGGGATAGGCCAAGGGACCGAAGAGAGGCACCCCGGAGTGTGTGATCAATCAGATTGAAGGCCTTAGAGAGGTCTATGAAGAAGGCACCCATGAGGTTGCCTTAGTCAGTTGCAGTTCTGATTTCGGATGTGACATGTGCAAGGGCAGTGAAAGTGCTGTGCCCTTTACAGAACCCATGCTGCGCTGGAGAGAGGAGAACATGGACATGGGGGAAAAGTGCAAGCTGGGAGGCAACCACCTTTTCAAGCAGCTTATTTACAGCAGATAGGATTGCTATGGGAAGATAATTTTTGAGAATTCTGGGGTCATCATGTTTAAGGACTGAGACCACGTGAGCCACCTTCCATATATCGGGGATTGTCCCAGATATCAGTGAGGAATTGAGGATGTGGGAGATGGGCCATGCCAGATATGAGGCCCCCAGACAGAGCAATTTATGCTCAAGATTGTCATGCCCAGCTCCAGTATGTGGAGAGAGACCAGCTAGAAGCTTCCATGTCTCACTGCAGGAGACAAACTTAAAGTAGAAGGGGGGGGTGAGAGAGCCAAGCGTTGCCAGAGGACCCAGTTCATTGGATACAGGAGATGAGGATATATTAAGAAAGGTCAGAAAACTGGGCATTGAAGGCATTGGCTATAGTCAGGGCATTGTTGCAGCTGACTCAGGACGATTTGCATGTCGGAGACCTGAGGGTGGCAGGACTGCATACTGTATGTTTGATGGTGCACCAGAAGCTCCTAGGATTTTTGGCTGATTCCTCGAGAGAGGATTTACAGAATTCAGTCTTTGACAAGCAGATGGCCTTCTTACAGGAGTTCCTGAGCTGCCTGTATTCAGTGAAGTCCGAACTATCACCGTGAGCTTGAATTTTTGCCAGCATTTATCCCTGAGTTTCATAAGGAGGAACAGATCACTGTGCAGCCATTTAGTGACAGTGCCCTCACCTCCTTTTTATAAGAGGGGCATGCCTATCCTGTAGAGGGTGAATACGATTAGGAAGCAGTCAAGCAGCAGAGGGGTCACTGTCAGCAGTGACCTGGGACCAGTCGGTCTGGCAGAGGTCAGCAAGGAAGTCGTTGGTGTTAAATTTCAAGTAGTTCCTCATCTGAATTACTTTTGAGGGTACCCTAGCGGTGAGGACTTTCCAAACACAGTAGGTAGGGGAGTGGTCTGAGATGGAGTCTGGTAAGAAGCCAGAGGCAGTAATACGGTCCGGCCTATTGCTCAGCATCCAGTCTATGAGGGTACCTTTTACTCCAGAGGAAGAGGGTCTGGTAGGTTTGGTGATGAAATGGCCAAGAGCAAGGCCTGACAGTAGGGTTCATATAGTTTGGCATTGCCACCCAACCAATTTAGGTTGAAGTCCCCAAACACTGGGAGTTTGTTAGTGCCCACCTTAGGACTAAGGCAGTCAAGGAGATAGGAAAGGCCACAAGCACCCTCTTTGAGGATTATACATGCAGGCCAGGTGGAGCTTTTGCATTGCCCAACAGAAGAATGGCATGTAGAAATTTACAAGGAGGGGGGGGGGTATGACAGACACCTTTAGGTGGGTTTTGTAGTAAATCAGTAATCCAAGAGCCTAATCCCTGCAACCTGATTGGTTGGCACCTTTTCACAGTGATAAATCGGCCAGTGTACCCATGGGAAAAGGTGCCAGCCACCAGTCAGTCACAGCAGAAAGTCCATCTAAAATTCACTCTGAGCACCAGAAAGTGACAACTCACTAAAATGGCAATGGATGGCGAGATACAGCACTGTACAGTACTACCATCGCTGCTCTTCACAGCACTATCCGGTCTCACTCTGAACCCTCCAAAGCCGGGTTCTGCACGCAGTAAAAGCAGAGAGGCACATCAGCCAAAAAATAAGGTAAACAAAGTACAGCCACTTCAATTTGCTGTGTGCTTCGAGCCCGCTATCAGGCAGCCAATGCATTTTTTTACATGTCGATACGTTAACCGACCACTGCACCTAACTTACTTCTCACGCTCTGTGCAGTCCACTCCCGCATCCTCTCAGTTGCCACTTTCTTCCTGACTACATTTGCACTCTCCCTCTGTTTACAATAACTCAGCCAGGAATGTAACAGATAAAAAACAAATTTCCCCAAGTGGCACCGTCACTGAACCTTCATAAACCTGGAATCACACTCTCCATGACCTCTCCCCGTTAGCACTCTGCATCGCACTCTAACACTTGCCACCCAGTCTCTCTCTCTCTCTCTCTCTCTCTCTCTCTCTCTCTCTCTCCAAACTACATAATTTGCCCACAGACTCTGAAACTCTCTAAAAAATTACAACATGTAATTATGTATGTGGCATCGTACTATGGATGCAGACAGCAATAGTGGACAGCAGCACTGCATCCAGCAACAATCGTACTAACCCAGAACTATTTTTTTCTGACAGATTAGCAAACATAATAAAAATAAATATAAATGCCCAAAAAGCTTTCCTTTTAATTTTTTAATCTAAAAAATGGGAGGGTTATTGTATAATAGCAATATACCCCTCCAGGGAGTCGGTATACTGGTGGAGTTACCATGGCTGCTGTGGTTGTCACTCGGCTGGGCATCATGACCGAACCATACCAGCCGTGGTAAATCTACTGGTATACCCATACCCTGGAGGGATATATTGCTTAAGTAAACTCAGTAGAGAAGAGGGTGAGGTGGGGTATATAAACTGGCAGAGCATACCCCTCTCCAAGCATAACATAAAGTCAGGTATATATAAGCATCCTAAGGCATTTAGGTTAATAGGCTTAGTGACCTGGTGAGCTACAACTAAACACAATAACTTTAAACCTACAACTTGGTAACTATATTCAAACCATAACCTATTTACAAAGACGGCCATAGCCATTGGGGAGGTCAGAGGTGAAAAGTCCACAGACATCTCTGCAAAGCTCTCTCTGAGTCCTGGGAGTAGCAGTCAGACATCCCACCTGTCCAGCAGAGAGATACTATACCAGCAGGTAAACTGTCAAGGGATTCAAGGGCAAACGAGAGGGCAGTAAATGCTGCAACAGGTTCTACCCCTCAGGGCAGTATACAGTGCCAGGCAGGAATTGCACCACCAGCCTCCAGGCTAGGTAGTAACAGTAAAAAAAAAAAAAAGGGGGGGATCATCCTCCTCTGATCTGACTGTAGTGGAGATTGTGGGGGATTGTCCAAGCCTCTTGGCATCTGAGGTAGAGCCCCCAGAAACGGTCATGGCCCAGTCTACCCAAGGGCAATTGCTAGGAAGAGGCATTAATCGGGCCCTTATAAGATTTGGGGAATCAGCTGGGGGGGTACCTCCCCATGCGCTGTCATGGGGACTTAGGGCCCAAACAGAGAGAGGGAGTTTGCCAGCACATGGGGGGGGTGCTGCTATAATAGATACCCCAGCCTAGAACTAGCCAGAAATGCAGCAATCAGGAGTCCACATGATGCATGATTGCAAAGTCCACTGCCATGCTGGAGAGGTCCAATACACAGTGAGCAGCTGCACTGAAAGTTCTTGGCCCACCTATGCAAACCTACCGATAGCTGTTCCCTGGGGCAAAGATGAGTACTGTTTATGGCCAGCAAGAGATTAGTACAGAATGAGGGAGAAAGGGATCATTGTTTAACCAGGAGTAGCACACTAAGCCAAAGCTTGTTTCTAGATGCAACCTGGGAGACAAGGAAGTTAAGTGACTTGCTCAGGATCACACATTATGTCCCTTGGGGTGCCCAACAGGTGTATATGCATTCGCCAAACAGATCTCCTCCCTCTTATACAGAACCAGGAAAATCAAAATAGAGTACTTAGCTGCAATCAGGGTGGGTTCCCCTGAGATGTCCCTGGAGGTCTCTGCGTGACAGACATAGGGTGACATAACACAAGCAGGGCTGGACGCGGAGGTCGGTACGGCCTGCTCAGAGGCATCACTGAGTCCATCGCTGCTGGGTTCAGCTGTGTGTTTCCAGGAGGAGGAAGTTGCGAGGAGGTATCCTAAGTTAAGTTACCGGAGACAAATTTGAGCCACTTGAAGATTGTGTTTCGGGATGATGCAGCAGTAGGGGTGCGTAACAGTTAGCTGAGAAGAAGGGCCAGAGAGTGGATTGCTGAGAGGATCCTAGTTCTCCTTTAGGGTCTGGGCTGATGGCTCTGATACGCACCATGGGATTTTGCCTCCTTGAGTGCTTCTAAGAAGGGTGGCGCTTCCTAGTCCTAGGCGGTGGGGAGGCATCGAAGATATGGACCTCTGGAGGGGGAGCTGAGCCAGATCCAGCAGCACCAGAGTCAGTGGCTTCCATTGCCTTGGGTGAGTGTGAGGATCTTTCCATATTGCAGGGGCTCCTGAATTCAGCATAGTAGATTTTCTGAAGGAAGTCCATCAAGCTGTTAGGGGAAGCAAGCAAGAGTGGGGAACCATTGTGTATGGCCCTCATGGTGACAGGATAATGCAGCAAGAAAGGTATATTGAGTCTGTGCATGATCTTACGGGCTTCTGTGTACTCCTTCATCCACTCGGTTTGCTCTCTCGTGTAATCCTGGAAAATTTTAATTTTATTGCTTTGCCAGGGTAGCTGACCCCAATACCTGCCTGCAGTTGCCACCAGCTGTCTGAAGTCTAAGATCCGAGCCAACATAGGGCGAGGGTGCTCACCCACCCGGGAAGGGGGAGCAAAAGAGCAATTTGCCCTCTCAATATGTAATGTAGTGCTAGCAGGTAAATTTAACATTTGAGGTAGAGTGGCCTGTAGAAAGGTGATGGGATCCTTATGCGCAGCACTCTCAGGAAAATCTAGAAACCGCAAATTATTGCAACAGCTGCAGTTTTCTAACTCATCGATTTTATCTTGCATCTGATATATTGTCCTGGCTTGCTCCCTGAGGGTGGCTGTTGGTTTCTGGAGGACCGCATCATGCGATCCAAGATGGCACTCTTTGTGGAAGAGCCAGGTCTCAATGTTTTGTAGTGTTTTAGTATTAGCATTGATTGCTGTGGTCATCTGTGTCATCTGGGCAAGTATTTGAGAAAACATCTGCTTAGTGAGGGCAGGGTCCCCCGGCAGTAGCGTAGCATAGGACATGGTGCTCACAGGTAGGCCTCTGAATGGCTGTCAGGCTGTAGGCAATAGAAATGGGTGTCAGACATCGGGAAATGCAGTCAGACCTCAAATAGGCAGTGCAGACGCCCTCCACTGTAAATCGGACTTCTGTGGTGGGTAGAAAGATTAGCCCCAAAGTAGGATTTGTCCTCAAGTTCACAAAGCTGGAGATCTATGCTGCCACCTTGGCCAAAGGCTTAGCGAGTCCCCGCCATGATGTGTACTGAAATGTTACACCAGGTGAGGCATGAAGGAACTGCCCTGCAATGATGGGTCACTACCTCATTGCAGCGTCGAAATCATTTCAAGTTGGTGGCACGCTTGCTAAACTAGTGTTAGCAGCAGCGTGCCACTGCATTGGGGGCAGAGGGCCAAGCCTCAAAATGCAGTGGGGGCATTGGCCGCCACAGTGCCGTGCCTCCAAAAACCCACTTCTCTCCTAAGCTGCCACATGTTTCTTATGCATGTGCGCAATCAAACATAATAAAAAACAGGGCTAACGGAGGGTAGGAGTTAGTGATACAAAATGCCAAGATGGTGCTCTGAACACTGCAGTGGGAAGTTTGCATGGGTCACTGTATGAATCGTGCTTCAAACCCCTCTTGCTCCGAGAAATTTGCTAGCTTTCTACTACTCTGTTTTGAGATTTGGTCACTCGGCTCACCTTTAAGCTATCAGCTATCGCCCGGGAAACTATGTCGAAATCCACAGGTATGGTCACCGACTTTCGAGACATCTCAGATGCCGATAAAGGACCACAAGCAAATTTACACCCTAAAATACCAAAACGCTCATGGAAGGAGAAAAGGCAGCTAGTTAATCCAAATCGGGAATCATCATCATTTGTGATTGAACCACGTACTAGGTTTCAACAGCAAAAATTAAATTTGACACTACTTCAGATTAAGCCGCTACTCTCCCCATTGCGGAAATGCAGCAGCAAAGCTCTGAAATGCTCCCTACAGATACTTCTTCAGCACTTCACAGAGACATTCTCAAAATTATGTCCCCAACTACTTCGGCTTCAACAACTAAAATTTAAAACCTAGAAGAACAGCAATACACTACCGCAGACGAGGATGAAGAATGTCAGGTACCTAAATTTGATGTTGTAACTTACAGATGAAGTTGGGTTCAATTCAGATGTTAATGTTGCTGTGCTGGGGGTTTAAGGAAACTAAACACCTCAATACTCCGAATGTTGGTGTCTCTCCATCTGTGCAAAGAGAATCTCAGCTTAGCCAACAAGATATTCAAGATCATTTAGAGCAATCTACATTTGATTCATTCAGTGCTCAGAAAGAGTCTAGTCTATCTACACAGAAGAGTCAACAAGATAAATGTGAGAATTTAAACGATGAAATGTTCACACAATTTAAGTTTCAAATAACTCAGGAAATACAAACTGGCTTTTCTTACAGTTAATGCAGCTTTATCAAACGTCTCTTCTTCATTAAGAGACATCACAGTTAAACCTCAACAACTCACATTACGCACAGACATTGTTAAGCAATGAATCAGTGATTTGGAGGATAGCCACAGACTGATTCAAGACACTATGAAGCAGCATTCCTTAACATTAAAAGAGCTTCAATCTGAATTAATGATTTATAACATAGGTCAAGGTGCCAAAATATTAAGCTTATCAGCGTGCCAGAAGCTTTGGAAAGTGGTTCAGATTCACTGCTGTTCTTTGAAAAATGTTTTACATTAGCCTTGGGAAGGCAGTATCCTGAAAATAAAATCAAGTTGGATAGAGCACATCGTGGGGGGCTATTCCCAATTAGATTAAAGTGGAAAACCTAGGCATGTGAATGTTAAGCCATATTATTAGGAGCAGCATTATTAAATGCAGCAGCAAAGCTCTGAAATGCTCCCTACAGATATTATTAGAAGGAACTGGAAGGGGACAGGATCAGTTGTGTTCCAGGACAGTAGCTGCTTCTTGTTGTTTTTACAGGGTTTCTTGTGGATTTTACTTGGTAGAAGGTTATTTCTTTTCTTTCTTACTTCTAAGGGGCTAGCAGGGTATTGTTTTGGGGGCTGTTGGAAGTTTGAAAACTGGTTTGGTGGCTGTAAGTGGGCTCATTTGGTGGATGTTTCACTGTGTAACAGGCTGCGCTGGTTGAGGCCTGTTTCTTCTGATTTAAAACCTATTTGGTGGGATTTGCTTGGGGCTAGTTCTTTGGCTGCAGGGCTTTGAGGGGTAGACACAGGGCTGATACACTCTCCTCACGAGTCGGGTGTAGGCTCAAGACCCACCCTCCCCACCCTCCCTCCCAGAGCTCTGCTAATTTATAGGGGAACACCTGCCCTGCAATTGAGTGAAAAGCTGCAGGTGCAGCTCATGTAGTTCTAGCCACTGGGGTTGGATTTAAAGGCTGGGAGAGCTAGGCAGTTGTTCACTTCCCTTATAAGTTTACTGTGTTGTACTGCACCTAGTAACAGGTTACCGGTTTACTGTGGGACTGTATCTAGGATTAGTGGGTGACCTGATTAGGCAGAAGGGGTGTATCTTGAACTAGTGGGGAACCTGATGGCTCACCCAAGAAAAACCTACTTGGAGGAGGATGGGACCACACATCATTAGGGCTGGCATCTTTGGGAGGTGGTGGGGTGCACAGGGTGGAGCAGCCATGATACTGACTGGGCTTAAGTTCGTGGTTGCCCAGTGTGCTACCAGCTGGCACAGCTTAGGGGAGGTTGTGGGGATTAGGAGACAACTGGGGAAGGAGGGAGGTAAGGTTGGGGAAGGGGCAGCGGATCTCCCATGGGTTGCACCAAGCACTAGGGCAGGGCATTAGGAAAGGAATGCAGGAGAATACTAAGGGGTCACATAGGGACCCTGGCAGAGGGGGCCCAAAAGGAGGACACTATCAAGGAAGCAGGCAGGTAACTGAGGATCCTCACAAAGGGGAGCCAGAGGGACAACATTCTCAGGGAAGTAGGCAGATGGCCAGGGCTGGAGAGAAGGAAGCAAGGCGGAGAGTGGATCGGATCTTATGCTCAGTAACCGCTTCAATTCTCTTCTTCTACTTGAGGATGAGGGGGGTAATATAGCCATGACAGGGGTGGTTAAAGATGGAAAGGGAGTGGGGGGCAGGAGGCAGAGGCCCGATAGCAGAAAGAACAGGGGAAACCTGGAATGCAGGAAAATGGGGGAGCAGTGAATCAGAGCAGGAGGGGCAGGGGGAAGAGGGAGGAAAGTGCAAGGAGAAGGACTAGTTGAGAGGAGAGGACAAGGAGAAGGACCAGAAGTACAAGGAGGATACAGTAAAGGGAGCTGAGGGTTTAAGCCAGGGGAGCATGACAAGCAAGGAGGGACTAAACGGAGACAGAAGGGAAGGGAGGACGAGCCAGGTTAGTTTAGCAGATGGGGAAGAAGGATCAGTCTTGAGCAGTGAGGGGGAGTTAGCGAGGTACAGAAGGATACTCGGGAGGAGGAGAGGCATAGGATCAGAGGGGAGGTGGCTAGGTAAATAAGGAGGACGGCATGTGGCACCCAGATAGGGAGGAACAAGGAGCCAGCTGGGTGGAGGGGCTGATAGAAAGGATTAGGGACATGGAAGGGGAAATGGAGGAAGAAGTGGTCAGAGTGCTCCTGTTAGGGATTTTATGATCAAGGGTATCAAATGGGATAGGGAGGAGAAGCCTGGCCAGTTAGAACAAAATGCTTCCCTGACTAACGTGCTACAGGCCAAGCACAAATTATATCAGCTGGTAAGGATTGTGGGGTTCCTGGACATACTGATCCACCTGGGTACAAATGACATTGAGGGAAACAGCAAGCTAGAGATACAGGCAAGGTTCAGGGAGCTTGCCAGGGTTTGTCATGACATAGGATGCACAGTTTCCTTCTCAGAAATCCTGCCAGTGCCAAGAGCTAGTGGGGAACACAAAAGGAAGATTAGGGAGATAAACCAGTGGCTCAGGGAGTGGTGAGACCAAAGGGTATGGGTTGATGGGGGATTGGGAGAGACCTGGGAGGATAAGGAGCTGTATGCTAGAGATAGGCTCCATCTCAATTTGAGGGAAGGGGAATCCTAGTTGAAAATAGAGGAGTTCATTGGTGAAAAGTGGGTTTAAACTTATGAAGGGGGAAGGGATGGGAGAAAAGGCTGTTGAGGGGGGCCGATAAAGGAGGGACTCTGTCTCAACCCCCTTGGGGAGCTGGAGGAATGTGAGAAAAGGCTGACTGGTAAAGTGCAGACCAGGAGAAAACAGAATCCCCATGGTAACACAAGCAGGGGAAATGGAAGTATAGGGATAGGGTGGAAGGGAGTCCTGCTAAATGCCAGGAGCTTTGGCAATAAAATGCCTGAGCTCCAGGTGATGCTAACTGATGGAGCAGTGGATGTGGCAGCAGTCACTGAGACCTGGGTCACCGCAGGACATGACTGGGATCTGAACCTGGAGGGTTAGTCACTATGTTCAGAAAGGACAGGGGAGGGAAGGGAGGAGGGTAGCATGATAGTCAAAAACTGCATTGGCATAGGTGGAGTAGAGGAGGCGGAGGGAACTGTGGAGGTGATTTGGGTCACCTTGATAACAAGGGGGGCAACAGAGTAAAAATAGAAGTGGTGTATAGACCCCCTGCACTGGTGGAGGAGCTGGAGGAGAGTCTGGTGGCAGATGTTGGGAGACACTGCAGACTGGGCAGGGGAAGGGTGGTGGTGTTGGACTTAAACATGCCAGGAGCAGACTGGAGACTATGACATCCTTGGTGGCCAGGGAACAGAGGTTGTTGGATGTCTTTCAAGACGCTGCCTTAACTCAGCAGGTGGGGGAACCGACCAGGGAGGCGAGGTACTGGATGTGGTCCTGCAGACAGTGACCAGATTGGGGGCCTGGCGGCAGGGACCCATTGGCAGGAGTGACCATGCCACGGTCTGGTTCTGCCTGGACCTAGGAGGGTAGAAGGCTGCACAAAGATGGAGGTAACTGACTTCAGGGGGCAAATTTTAGGAAATGGGAAGGATCCTTAAGGAGCATTTGGATGGGATTGGGTCAGACATGGATGCTGATAGTAGATGGGAAATCATCAGGAGAGGGGTGCAGGATGCTACCAGCACCTGTGCAAGAATAAGACGAAATGGTAGGGCTCGAATCCTTGCTGGTGGACCAGGGAGGTCCAGGGAGTGTAGCAGGGAAAGAAGGCAGCCTATAGGCAACGTGCTCAAGGAGGAAAGGGATCGAGGGAGTAGGAATTGATGGCTAGAAGGGCCACTAGGGTGGTGAGGGTGGCTAGGCAAGGAAGGAGCAGAACCTGGCCAGAGAAATTAGAGAGGGAACAAGGGGTTCTTAGATACATTGGGGAAAATGAAGGGTGAAGGGGCAGATTAGCAGGATTAAAACAGGGGAGAGATGGGCACAAGACCCGGGAGGAGTAGGCTGAGGTGCTAAATGAGTATTTCACCTCAGTTTTCACCAAGGAAAAAGCAAGGCTGCTACATGGAGGAGACAGTGATACTGAGGGAGGGGACCCTTACCATCGGGCGGTCTGGGGAGAGGGGAGGCACCACTGGCAGGAGGGGAAGGCTAAGCAGGAGAAGAGGTAGCAGAAGTGAAATCACAGCAGAGAGAGTAAGGGAAGCCTCAGGTCCCTTAAGACAGAGAAAGCACCAGGGTCAGATAAATTACATCCCAGAGTGCTTGAAGGAACTTATGGATGTCTTGGTGAAACCCCTGGTGGAGTTTTTCACCATCTCTCTGAGGACAGAGTGGGTGCCCCAGGACTGGAAGGTGGCGATAGTGCCCATCCATAGGGGGACCAAGGAGGTGGAAGGAACTACAGGCCGTCAGCCTGACATCGGTGGTGGCAAGTGATGGAGGGCATTGTCGAGGAAAGGCTGGGGACCTGGAAAGTCAGGATGCCTGGGTGATAGACAGCATGGATTCGTCCCAGGAAACATGTCAGACAAACCTTGTGGAATTCTATGACTGGGTGATGAGTGCCTGACTTGGGTAGACCAGTGGATGTCCTTTTCTAGACTTCAGCAAGGCATTTGACTCTGTTCTCATGTGGGCCTGTTGGATAAGCTGGGAGAAATGGGGTGGGTAACCAGATGATCAGATGGATAGTACTGGCTCAGTACCGGACCCAGAGGGTCGAGTTGGCGAATAGTCTCATCTCCAGTGAGGGTCATAGTGGGGTCCCACAGGATCAGTCCTGCCTCCTGTTCAACGCCACATCTCTGACACATAGGATGGGTATCAGGAGTAAGATGAGTCTCTTTGCAGATGACCCAAAACTGGGGTGGTGGTGGATGGGAGGAGGGAGGTGGCTTCACAGGGGGACCTGAGGCTCTGGAAAGATGGTCAGAAAGTGGAAGCTGAGATTCAATGCAGGAAATGCAAGTACTGCACCTGGGGCCAGAAACCGGCCAAGGTACACCCTGGGGGAAATGCTACAAGTCTCGATGGCTGAGAGGGACCTGGGGGGTGGTGGATGTCAAGATGAACAACTCGGAGACTTGTAGGAGGCAGCAGCCAAGGCCAATAGGATGCTGGGATACATCGCTAGAGGGATCACCTTCAGAAGGAGGGAAGTGATATCCCTCTGCATAACTGCTTGGTGAGGCCGCACTTGAGTACTGCATGCAGTTTTGGAGGCACACTTGCATAGGGACATTAAACTCATGGAGAGGGTCCAGAGGAGGGCAACCAAAATTATTTGGGGCTTGGGGGACAGGACCTAGACGAGAGCTCGAAGAGCTAAATATGTACACATTGGAAGAGAGAGAAGGGACCGGGGGACATGGTAGAGGTCTTCAGGTACATGAAGGGGGTAAATAGGGGAGGAACAGTCAGGGTACTTTGAAGGAAGGAGAAGGAAGGGGCCACTAGAGGGTATGGGTAGAAGCTGGAGGGGAATATTCAGGGAGAAAGGAGGAGGTGCTACTTCACTGAGAGGGTGGTGGAGCCATGGAATGTCTGCCTAGGGAGCTGGTGGAGGCAGAGACAGTGGAGGGGTTCAAGAGGGGTGGTACAGGTACAGGGAAGGGTTCGAAGCAAAACCAATGCAGCGAGAATATTCAGAACTGGGAAGGAGAAGGCGAGGGGGCAGTAAGGTCAGCTCCCAGTGTGGGAGGCTGACCAAACAAGCAGATACAAAAGACCATTAGGCCTATTCTGCTGGCATTTTAGTATGTTAGTATGGTTAGTATTACTCCGACCGTGAAGAATTACTTACAGGCATGCATCAATAGATGCCTGATAAGCTAAGGTACTAGATTCTCAGTCTATCCAGACCTATCTTCAGCTATACTACAGTCATGTCGGGCCTTTGATCATGTTAGAGAAATTTTACAGTAGAAAATATTAAATACATGGTGCTGTATCCATCTAAAATTTAATTTTTCCTGCATGGCAAAATGTATATTTTGACCATTCACAGAAAGCAGAAGAATTATTAGCCTGGACACATGAATGGCATGCAGGGCCAAGTACAGAAGGCTAATATGTTCTAATGAAGATTTAATGGCCCATCTTGAGGAACTGTTGGATGAACTGTGATGGACATGATGATTTTTGTTCTTTTCTTCCTTTTTCCACTCTCTCTCTGGGTTATCGCACTATGTCCAATGGGCTGTCAGCCTGAAAGACTCTAAGGATTTCACAATTACCTACTCTTATGTAAAACTAATGTGCAGGATGCTTATTTCCTTTTTCTTTTTCTTTTCCTTCTTTCCTCTCTCCCTCTAGGTTACACACTATGTCCAACAGGCTGCTGGCCCAAAAGACTCTAAGGATTTCATAATTACCATTCTTATGTAAAATTAATGTGCAGATGCTTGTTTCCATTTTTCTTCTTCATCTTCTTCTTCTTTCTCTCTCTCTCTCTCCTTTCTTTCCTTTTCTTTTTCTTTGTCTCCTCTCTTCTTTTTCGTGTTTGGATGGAAAAATTGAAATTCAGGTTTTTGAAAATGATGGTAATATGTAAGATATGACAGTAGAATAGATAGGGGTGAAGGGGAGTGGAGAGGGGAAGGAGAAAAAAACAACAATAAGACAACTAAAGACAATTAAAGATAATTAAAATTTGTAGAGTCCCTACCATTCTCAACTTAATTTTCTCTATAAGAAATAAGAGATGATTAAGCTATAGTTTAATGGGGCTTAATATAAAGTTTAGCAATTAATCTGGTCCTGTGCAAATCCAGTCTGGCTTTAGGAAATAACCATCATGTCAGATGGATGGGTTATGGCTATTGTGCAAGAATATGCAAAATGCAGGAAGTTTATTAAAAGTTTGTATTATAATCTTGCACTTAGGCCAAAGAGGGTGGGTTTCATTTTGTAATGTTTGCTATAGAATGTTTAGGCATGAATAGGGTGTGGTGGGGGGTCACTGACATTAGGTTAAATGACACACTCTTACAATAGAATGTATAAAAAATTTGTGAATAAACAATTACTGTTTGAATGTTCATGCACAGTTGAGGAATTGAACGTAAACAATATGGACAACAACTTTGTTTTTTCTGAATATGTACTTATGAAGTGTGGTCTAAGAGAAAATGACTTACTAAATATGCCATGATGTGGTGTTTTTAAGGTTAATGAAGTGGAATGTGAAGGGATTACGTGATAGAACAAAGGTGAAATGGGTTTCAATTATGTAGATAAGCAAAAGATGAGCTGTATTTTGTTTCAGGAAATGCATTTACTTACGGATTAATTTACTTTTAATACTAAAAGATGGGGAAGAGGCCTCAATGCCCCGTATAGTAACAACGCTAGAGGTATAGCCATATTTCTTAAAAAAGGTCAGGGCTGTCATTTGGACATAATAAAATAGATTCTAATGGTTGATTTATAATCTCAGAAATTTTATATGGTCACTCTAAATTTGCATTAATTAATCTTTATGGTCCAAATGACAATCTGCCCTACTTTTATAATGAAGCCTTCTTGGAATTGGATAACTTTGGTACCCCATATGTAATAGCCAGCAACTGTAACACCACACTAGTCCCAGAATTAGATAAATCATTGATTTACTCAGAGAAACCTACACCAAATGTCATTAAAATTAAAAAATTTGTCCGAGATTATAACTTGATAGATCTACGGCATGTAAGAAATCCATTTAAGAAACAATATTCATTTTTTTCAGCCGTTCATCAAAATTATTCATGGATTGATTACTATATTATTTCAGAAACCCTGGCGTATATGATCAGATATATGACCTATAAAAATATTATAATTTCAGACCACGCCCCAGTTATTATGGATATGGTTTTGGAAGGAAAAAGAACTCCCCCATGTTTAGGCTTGACTCCATTCTGCTAAATGATGAACAGTTTATTCAGTATATAGCAAGTAATATAAATGAATATTTTAAAAATAATAATAATCAGACTACATCTTGTCAGGTTATGTGGGATGCATTTAAAGCATTTATTCGTGGTCACATTTTCTTATATAAATATTGTAGAAATAAAAAAGAAATATTAAAATAAATGATCTTGAAAAACAAATTGCTCAATTAGAAACTTTACATTCACAAAGTCTGGATGCAGAGATAGTCCAAAAGCTACTGCAATGTTGGAATGAACTAACTTGATCTCTTCAGAGACTGCAGAGTGGCAAATATTATATACAAGAAGTAAATATTATGCTCTGGGGGATAAGCCTGACGAAATTTTATCTTGACAGCTGAAAAAGGAACACGCGGAAAATCATATTAATGCTATCTACAATTCTAATGGTGTAATTATAGATAAATCAAGTGATAATATATTTAAAGAATGTTATCAAAATTTATACACATCAGAACAAACATCAGAGCCGGATCATACTAATAATTTTCTAACTAAAATATCCTTCCCTGCAGCCTCTCAAGAGGATAATTTATTTCTAGAACAGGAAATGTCATTACAAGAAATAAAAGAAGCAATTCAGAAACTTTCTTCATTTAAGGCACCGGGACCAGATGGCATAACTATTGACCTTTATAAAAAGTTTTCAGATATCTTGGCCACTCATTTACAAACACTTTTTCAGAGCATTTTTTCTACTAAAAATCTTCCGCCTACTTTCAGGGATCAAATATATTACTTTTCAAAAAAAGGATAAAGATTTATTATATCCTGGTTCCTTTCGTCCAACTTCATTAATCAATTCAGATGCCAAAATCCTTGCTAAAATCTCTCACCACAAGACTGGAGAGAGTCCTCCTGGATATTATACATCCAGACCAAAATGGGTTTATTAAAGGCCGAAATTTAAAATCTAACATCAGACGAACTATAAATATAGTCGATTTGTTTAAAGATTCTGACTATTCATTACTATTGATTGATGCTGAAAAAGCTTTTGATAGAATTGAGTGGAATTATGTAAAATCAATAATGTCACATTTCAGCTTTGGCCCCAATTTTAGATCTTGGGTGGAGATACTCTACTCTGGTCTCATGGTAAGGGTTAAAACCAATAATAATATCTCTGATCAGTTTCCACTCTCATGGGGTATGCATCAGGGCTGTCCTCTGTCACCACTTATTTTTGTTATGGCTATAGAACCACTTGCTATTTAAATTAGAGAAGATCCATGCATCAAAGGGATTACTGTCAGACAAAATATTCACAAGATTGGCTTATACGCAGATGATGCATTAATATATACATCTAATATGAATATTAGTTACCTTCATATTATTCAGCATATACTTATTTTGGGGGCAATTTCAGGTTTCAAGGTTAACTGGCAAAAAAACGAATTAATGGAATCACATTATCACCAAACCATTTAAACATCCTTCTGGATGTGATATAAATAAAGTAATGAGATTAAGTATTTGGGGTGATTATAGATCAAAAATAGCAAATTTGGTTCCACTCAATTTTACACCATTAAATAATAATACAGTACAAATGTATCTCATTGGCAGGACTTACCTATCTCTTTATCAGGTAGAACAAAAGCTTTTAAAATGAATATACTCTTGAAATATATCTTTCTTTTCAAACATTACCAGTTATATTGATGGATATTTTTCAAAAATAATGTGTCAGTCCAGAGGAAATTTTTCTGGAAAGATAAATGCTCCAGACTGAAGATCGAGAAGCTATATATTCCTAAGGAGAGAGGGGGATTGTCATTGCCAAATCTTAGGTACTACTACTTTGCTGCTAACCTGACCTATTTATATGATATATTTAAAATGGGGAAATATCCTACTGAATTAGAAATTGAAAATAATTCGACCATGTACGACAATTTGGTTCATTGTATATTGAGTGGCCCTAAAAGAGCCAAAGATAAACAATGTCTTTCCTCCATAAAGATCTTATGCTATGTATAGGAGAGGTTTTGCAAGGTAATGGATCTGAAGATAGCATGTAACAAAACTATTCCAATTTATATGAACTTTTTTTCCCACCATCATTCGATGAACCAATATTTAAAAAATGGCATAAATCAGGATTACAATCTATTGCACAAATGCTGGATGGAAAAGTTGTCCTTCCCTTTAATTACATGAAAATCAAATTTAGCTTACCACAACAGCACTTTTTTGCATATCTTCAAATCAGACATTACATCCTGTCTGATAGTGATGGGTTTGAAAACTCTTCCCTTGATGATATCTTAGCAACATTAGGAGCATCAGCTGGGAAGAAATTAATATTGTATCTGTATAAAATAATGCTAAATAATGATGAGTGTACCAAATTTGAAGCTAATTTGAAAAATAAATGGGAAAAGAAGTTAAATCTTACATGTTCCAATGCTCAGTGGAACCAGATTATTAATTTGAAAGAATTAGGTATAAAATCTGCCAAATTTATACAAATGTAATTTAATATTTTGCAGTGAATATATCTCACACCCCATAAGTTAAACCTATTTGACATTAACATCACAGACAAATGTCCAAGGGGTTGTGGTCAGATAGCTACAATGGAACATACAGTATGTTCATTACATGTTCAGTTTTGAAAGATTGGTGGTGAGAGATTTTGAGAACATTATCAGTAATTGAAGGAGTTTATTTCTACAAGGATGTTAAGTGGATGTTACTAATGTCTATAGGCCCTTTGATACGAATTAATAAACATAGGCTTAAATTTGTAAGACTCTGCCTTATTCAGGCATTTAAAGTCATTTTAATGCATTGGAAAGATCAAAAGGCCCCAAATTTGAAAATATGGTTAAATATGGTGAGTATGAGTCATCAATTGGAGAAGGTCCACTATACATCTCTTAAAAAAAAACAATATTTAAATCTGTGGTCTCAGTTCAATGAATATTTAAAATCTACCGAGCTATTTAATATTATCACGTAGCTCATATTATCTAGTAAGCATATGCTAAATTATTATACACTTAGTTAAAATAAGTATTTATAATACTTTGTTTTTCTTCTCTTGTTAATATAGACACACTCTGAAGTAATGTATTTTTGTTGTATCTTGTGTGAATTTCCAATATATGTTTATAACTGTGCATGACAAAATATGTACATTTCTATATTTTGTAATGAGAAAAAATAATAAAAAACATATCATCACCAGATTCAGTGCCAGCTTTACATAATCGAGCAGACATGCTACTGCATGTCTAGTTATTCTTCCTACCATTAGGATACTATTTTGTTTTTGTGCTGCAACAATGAATAGTTAGAAAAAAAGATAAAAATGTATTTCACTTTTTTTTGTTTATAAATTGAGGAGAGATACTGTATAATCACAATAAACCACTCAAGGGTGTGGATCGTGCTGTGATTTACCAATGCCTGGTGAGGTTTGGTCAGTCGGCCTGCAGACCCCGTGACCGAACCACGCCAGGCATGGGTAAATCCTGCATCACACACACACCATGTTGTGGTTTATGGCTTAAATGTATAGTCACTGAGATAATGATTTATTCATATAAGTGATGCAGCTCATCAATCATACTCACTTAATCATATTTCATTCTTTTCTCTGTATATAATTTCTCATGACTTGAACAGAGTATGTTAGAGACATTGTGACCCAAGTACTCCAACTTAGGAAAGATTGCCCATCCTACAAGAAGGCTAAGTGTCTACTCCAAGTTGGTGATGTACCATCACCTGTGTGGTCACACTCACGCTAGCTCTGATAAACAGCAATTAATTTCAAGCATCGGTCAAGATTCATGAAGTGAACATTTGAAAATTTATTTTAACAGAGATCGTTCATAAACCAACAAACAAGAAGCATGTGTATGTGATGGCAATACATGTAACTTTCAAATGAAATCAGTAACACGGTGATCAACAGTGGACAATATTTTTACAAAAAAGATTATTACTGGATTAATAACAACAGATCCATGTGTTTCTGGTTATATCCTTTTTCTTGTTTTTCCCTATATCAGTTAATGTTATAAATGTACATTTAGACTCATTCAACAGTTAATGTTCTGTTTTGCTGCATTTGACAGAAAGTTTGTTGCGTAATTGCACAAGTTTCATTGACTTTGACAATAATTATATTGCATCTCACAGAAATATCAACACACAGTATTGTTATAAAGATGGCTGAATAACATGCACAGGCCATGGTATTACAACTGCATACAGGAACTTAGAGACTATGCACTACAATGAGGTGTATTGTGTGGTTGATTGTTGCCCCACACACTATATAGCTGTAATATGTTCTATGAGCCCATGACAACTGCAAGCATCTTTAGATCCACTCTAGATGTTTACAAATTTTACATGGAAATCTCTGGAAGAAATTACAAACTGTAACCATTAAAAACACATACATTTTAAACTATACTTTAGGATGGCTGAATGAGGCAAAATGGATGAGTTAGCAGGAGATACAAAGGAATAACTTGTTGAAATGAGTGATTAAATGCATGAGGCTGAAATCCAAGATGCTAAATTAATCACATCAGCTGGTTATTCTAAGTATACAGAAGTGACGTTGTGGAGGGGACTGGAAGAGAAGTACGAGTCTTTGTAGTCAACACAAAATCTGCAAGATGGTGGATGCGCTGGGGTTGAGAGGGAAGAAGGATGAGAATGGATTTGGCAAGGTTGGAGGAATAGTCAAAAGCATGGCTACTTAGATTCATTGAAAAATGTGTAAAATAGTACAACCGAGAAACAAAAAAAAAACACAGGATAAGAGTACGTATAATTGGGTGGGTGGGGTTGGAGGTGGAGGAAGTATTCACATCAGGAAAAGGGTCACTGGGGTAGTTATATAAAATTACCCAATGGTACACGAGCAACGTGTGAAGTCTGTCAGGAGGGCTATGGGTATACTGGGATTCTAGGTAGATACATCATAAGTAGTAGAAAATAGGAAATTGTTATCCCTCTGTACAGACAGTCGGTGAGACACCATCTGAATACTGCATGCAGTTATGGAGACACCATCTCCACAAGGGCATAGACAGGATGGAGACAGTCCAGAGGATGGCAATTAAATGGTGCAGGATCTGCACCAGACAGTCTACAAAGAGAAAATAAAGAAGCTTAATATGTATACCCTTGAGGAAAGGAAGGAGAGGGGGAACATGTTAGAAACTTTCAAGTACCACAAATAAATCAACAAAGTCCAAGAGGGTAGCATCTTTCAGAGAAAGAGATGTGCAAGAATAAGGGGGCACAATTTGAAGATAGAGGGAGATGGCTCAAGGGATGCACTGAATGGCCTTCCTGAGGGTGTTGTGAGGTCTAAAACAGTGGGGAATTCAAAAATGCATGGGAGGGACATAATGCAATTCTAGTGGGGGTTAGGATGGAGTAGGCTGTTGGTTAATTAGGATCTGCAGCTTATCAAATAGGTAGGGAAATAAGCATGCTATGTGAGCCAAGCAGACATTATCTGACATAAAAGTCTATGGGCCCAATTCTAGAAGCTTGACGCAAGTCGCTGCCAAACACGATTTGTACAAAATGCAGCTGTGACATTGACCCTGTACCCTATTCTAGAAGGGGCAGGGTTCCCGCGTCTAAGTCGTGTGACTTGTGACATATAGTCAGGTACGCCGAACAGAGGGCATACCTGGCGAGGATGTCGCAAGCAGCAACCACAAGTCTGCAAGTCACAAGTGCCCCTTCCCCATTGCCCATTCACTGCCAGAGCCCTGCAGGGCTAAAGGCCCTCTACCCACTGTTGTGCCACCAGTGTCCCCAACCCCGTATCCATTCAGACCATGGCCAGTGTACTGACAGTATGTACAGTAGCAGGCGCCTTCACGCATCATCCCTTACAGTTATGCCTGCAGTAGTCTAGTGCCCCACTCAGCAGTGCCACTCCACCCAGCATTCATTCATTTCTAGCATGTCCCTATAGTAAGTGCTCAGAAGGAGCTCAGTCGGTGGCTGGCTGTGGTGCTGAGAGGAGGGTTGTGCCAGGCGCCAGCTGAGGAATGGGTGGGGGGGCACTGGGTGGAGTGGCACTGCGAGGTGGGGGCCACTAGACTACTACAGGAATGTTATGCGGTAATAACATACTTTTGTGGCACTGTCTCTGGTCTCTGGGCATGGGTGGGGGGTTGACAGCACTGCCCTGAGGGCTTAGCAGTGAGGGGTGGGGCATGGGGTGTGTGGGCAGCCCTGTGAGCTTTTACTGTTTGAGGTATGGGGGCATATACAGTATGGGGGGATTGGGGCAGGGGTGAGATGCCATTGGAGACGCAAGCGAGGTGTTCTGGGCATGGGGGAGGGCACATGGACTGGGTGATGGGCTGCTGGCAGTTCTACAGGACCCTTGGAGGGCGTATGCACAGTTACACAGCTAAATGCTGGTGTAACTTATGTTGCCAGTTCTCCTCTGGGGGTTCTTGTAGAATCCCGACATTGGGACTTTGTTGCTGCCCTTCTGGAATGGGGCGCAACTGCTGCCATAAACCTCCTAGCACTGCTTGCAGGGTTTCTGACATAACTGCTGGTAACTGCTCTTAGGCGCAGTTGCCTGGGACATATCAGAACATTGTAGAATCACGATGTCGCGAATCAAGCTTGTAGAGCTGTTACTTGCACTGTTCTACTTAGGCGCAAGTGCTGTTATGCCAGGCGTAACTCTTCTAGAATTGGGCTCATGTCTATGTTATATGCAGAATATGTACTGTTAGTAATCAATAACTAACAAATGGAAATTGTGCTAAAGTAATTGACCACATTAGCACAGAATGTGTTAGACAATACATAACTACTAGAACTACTTCACATTCCAGGTATGACATAATAGATGGGAAAGTCATGTTACTAATTAGAAAAGTGCAACAGAAACCGAGTAGTATTTGATACATTTACTTGGATAAAATTATTAGTAGCATCTCTACTTTACTACATATTTGGAGGGTTCTGAAATCCCTTATACTGTTCAGAGGGGCAAGCATTCTGAATCATGGAAACAGCACAAGCTGGTAGTGTCTTCCATTTATATCGTCCAAGCTTGTTCCATATCCAGTGGGTAAGGTGATGATGTGCCACATGCTAGAATGATCTGCAATAGAGAAAAGATATATTTGTAAAGTTTCACATATTTGTATAAGTTGAATGTGTAGCTTAAGACCTGGCTGGGTGTTGGTAGTACTGAGATACCTGCACACCCAGAAGCTTGAATTAGGCATGAGTCCATAGCGCCTTCAGCCTCTGGGTGTGCGGGTATCAATACTATAACTTCTTCACAACTTTGCTACGTAAAATGTACCATAGGCAACTTGGAAAAAAAAGAAAATTTAAAACATTTTAAAGTCACAGCAAAATATACTGAAATGTTGCTAATAATGTAAAATAGTCCTTTCTCAGTTGTTTTCACCTGTCAGTCATATGTCTTTCTTCACACTCAATACATTGTGTGATTGTTTGCTATGGAATAATAATTCAAAGCTCTGCATTATTCCAGTAGTAGAATGCCCCCCCCACATACACACACGCACACACGCACACACACACACACACACACACACAGAATGGTAACATGTAAAGCTACCAACAGTCCAGATTTTCCAGGACAGTCCTTGTTTTAAGCAGCATGTCCCAGTGTCCCCACAAGTTTTACAAAATGACACTTCTATCCTGGTTTTGCTTACTTGTCCCAGTTTGTCCCTTTTTGCTGACTGCTAATCCGTGAGTGTCAGTAATTTCAGCACCACTGTGGCGCTGCTCGGGCTGAGACATCAAAATGCAACTTTAACCCCTGTGCCTGTATGTTGCACCACAAGCATGTCAATGGAAGCACAGTAAAGCATGTTCCTTCCTGTTAGATTAGACTGGTAGCAGTGCAAACAAGTGCATGGAATGTCTACCTGCCAGCAGCTGAGAGGGACTCCAGACAGAAAGAGACGACAGCAGTGAACTAAGGTACCCAGACCTGATCAACTGTAGGAAGTGTGGAGAAACACTCTGGTGTGATGGTGGGAGTCACTGAAGTGAAGTTTGCTTGGCAAATGAGGTGAGTGTAAGTGGTTTGAATGGGACTGTCAGGAGAGCAATACAAGCAGCTCAAATATCTGAACACAATTTAACACAGGTTTGTTTCTAATGAACTTTTGTACATCATGATTTGAACTTGCAGCAGAATGATGTATTGTTTTAATCTGGATGTTTGCTACTGGTGTTACTGTGGCAGCATGGCCAGAGCAAGCAGCAAAATTTAGTTGTGTGCAGCATTGTCTGCGGTGGTGCCTGTGGGAGTGACACAGTGGGGGGGGGTGTCATGGTCAAGAAGGACCAACCCAGTGTTAGGCCTCAGAAGTTGGTAGCTTTAGTAACATGGAATACATGAATTTTACATTCTTCAGAGTTCAACTGGCATACAAATAAGGACACACACACACAGACCTGAAGTGGAGCCAGAACCTCAGTTTTATCTGTTGCCAGATAAGAAGCAGGGAGTTCTCAGTCAAAGAGGTAGTGATAGGCCTAGCTGAAGTTTTTTATATATGAGTAAAGATTGCAGCCATGTTTGTGATGGAATCTAAGAAATAGGTGGCTTATGAATATTGTAACTTGCCCTGGTTGGCAGGGACTTGTTTTATCCAGTGGTGGCACTCTAACAACACTGGATAGAACAAAGTCTCAGCCAATCATGACACATTGATTTCTTTGCCCATTTTATATATGGAATTAATGAGTGCAACTCAGAGTCTGTCACAGGGGCAATTATAGAACTTTATCCTCTTATGACCACCCTGCATCCCAATCCACATAACGGTCTACCTCCTCTGCACAGTCTCTTACATGTACATATACAGAACCACAAGCACTATTACAGCTACAGCCCTATAGTACATGGTATGGGCTTATTGTTAATGGAAAACGGTAAGTTTCAAAATCCTGTTGTGGGACAGTTCAAAGGTCAAAAAGTTATTGTACTATCGTTCTGATATCACATCGATGGTACAACAACTTTCCCCTTGAACTCCTACCTGATTGGTGGAAAAAGCACTGTGACAGAAAAAAAGCAAATGGATTTAAATGGCTGTGCGGTTAGTGGCCGGACGTGGCGGTAACTCTAAGATTGTTGTACAAGGATTTTCCCAGTCGGCTCCATGTGTCCAAATTACCAGTTTGTCTTTTTTGTTTTGTTTTAAATTACTTGTGGCTATAAATCATGGGGGACAGGAGCAGAGCAGGACTGCCATGGAATCGGATTCAGGAGCACAGGCGGGACTGAGCGGAGGAGAGGTAGCGTGATCACAAGGTATGAAACCTTGTGAAAGTTTCATGTTTGGAGAACCATACATTATATAAAACAGTGTATGGTTGTCCATATAAAACAGAGCTATGCTGCCATTCAGGGATGTGATGCCATCAAATTGACCTCTTGAGCTTGCTCTCAAGGTCAGTATGACATCATCACATCCTTCGATGGCAACATAGCCTTGTTGTGCTAATGGACAGCCATACGCTATGTTATATATTAATTATACACACATGAGGATAGTTTTCACCATCTTAACACTGGTAATCCTAAAACGGTATGCTTATGTGCATCTATGCAGCAATAATACCCGACAGGGTGGGCGATATTATTGCTGTACCAGACCGCCCAGGGGGCATATTGAGGGCCCTACACTGTAGGCAGAGGGTCTTATAGTCCCTGGAAGGTCCAGTATAGCACAATACTGCCCACCCTGGAGGGTATTATTGCACTTAGAAAATGGGCACTGTAAAAAAAAAAATAAAAAAAATTAATTAAAAAAATTGTCCCTAAACAATTAGTTTAAAATAAGTTTTGTCATAAAATAGTTCCTCCGCCTACTTTAGAATGCTGTGGTTTATTTTGTTTTTAAGCCATGGAGTTTTGATATTTTGGAGGCTGTAGGCAGTTTCACCTGGCGCCCCTCCCTTCCTCATGCAGCACATTTCTTTCTGATTGTTTCTTTCTTTTTTTAAGTTGCTGTTAGCAAGAAAGCAAATAGCAACTTCTCAGGGAATTGAGCAAGTAGGTAAGTTTGTGTACCTCCACTGTACCACGCTGCGCTTAGGTAGAAGCACTGTCATAATCTCTAATCTGCTCTTTTCTTTTGTTCCCTTTTAGGAGTGAGACAAGCGAGCGAGCTAGAGCAATGGAGCGGTGGGCTGAGAAGCTTTATGAGTGTCAGAGTTGGAGTAGGGAAAATTAGCATGCTGGAGCTTCATTTGAAGAGCAGTAACTGTTTTTTATCAGGTTTTAAATGTGACACAAGTCTGCAGTGCCAGTTTCATAGTGCCATGTCTGACAAGAGGGCACTGTACTCTGCACCTCAGAAGAGTGGTGGTGTAAAAAAACAGGTTGGAGGTGCAGCTTTCGGTGGGATGGGAGATCTACAGATTGCAATTTGGAGGTATGGTACTCGGGAGGGATGGCAAACTGCAGTCAGCATTTTGGTGTTACAGCAGAGCTGATGGCATACAAAGAGTGGACTGCTCATCCGCTTGCTGATTGAAATAAAACTGGTAGTGTGGTAGGTGCTTCTCTCTCTTTCATGTGCGCTTTTTTGTTAGGTGAATTCTTGCACTGAAGTGGTCAGAGCGAAGATGTATGTTGCTGAAATGTAGAGAGAAGAAATTCTGTGATGCAGAAAAGTTCAGTGGCTGGGGTCACTTGGAGAAGCTGTTTCACTGTGACTGTGGCTTATATTACGATTCTGCTTCTTGTTGTGAAGCTATTTTTATTGAAAATCACATACACTGGCAGGGTGAGGGAAAGGTTGTGAGCCTCTGTCAATGTATGAAAATGGCACTTAATTTAAGAAAGAGGGTTATGCCAGGTAGGGAGTGCTACCTCTCACTAAGGGAGAAAAAAATGGTGGCTATTTCAAATTCAGTAGGGTGCTTTTGGCCAACAGGTAAGCAGGGTGGGCACAAGAATATATGAGTGAGTGAAGGGGCACTTGGGCTGGTACTTTTTATTTCCTGGACATCTATTGAAAGTTAATGTACCCCTTGGCAAGGGTAACAGCCAGTCAGATGCCAGGAAATAAAAGGCCCATTTTCTAAGTTTCCATACAAAACTGCTTTCACACACCCTGCTGAGTCACCATAACATCACTACTCATGACTATACTTTCTCAATGTCCCTATCCCATAAGTCTGTCTCTTACAAATATGGATGGCACAAGCACAGGAACATACTTTATTTGAGATTTTGGTAACAGTTAATTCTATATACTCTCGCTCCAATTTATATGACAAAAGTCCAGGATGTATTTTGCCAGTCTGTCCTACCCATTCACTTTTGTTGGAATACGTATTAATCACGGGCTCCAACTACCCATCTCCCCCCCAACCCATGCACATACATACACACTTCCACAGGAGCCTGAAACTTACTTCAATTGTTTTACGATAATTTTGGAAAGTAACTATATATATATAGATTCTGCATATTTCAATTGCAGTTTTGAAATACCACATTCAGTAGATGACTATACTGGACACAGAATAATAGATGGGAATGAAAAAATCTATTAAAAGATGGAAAGAATTGTACATATTCATAGAAATGTCATCGCCCATAGGGCCCTCGATGGAGAGATAGTCATAATATGAGATGAGAATCACATCTTTGTCTAAGCAGTTGACTTGAAAGCTCCTGACAGCTGTGATGCAATTCACTCCATGCTCTTCACAAACCGCTGCAATAACTGGAACTTCTTTACAACAAAGCACTCCATTGCAGTGTCCATGACCTGACAGAGCATGCACACCTAAAAGAGAACTGTATATCATGCTATTTTGACAGCATGCCAATTACATGACTGTATATTCACAGCCATGTTGAGGATTGGAATACACTATATTTGAATTGTGTGACTGTAAAATCACGATTTGTGACCCAGAGGACTCCCTCATACTCTCTCTCTCTCTCTCTATCTGCCTCCTCCGGAAGTCTAAAGAGAAATATTTATTTTGACAGCATTCAGTGCTGGACCTAGCTATTCTGGGGCCCTATACGAACCTCCTTGCTGGGACCCCATATCAGAAGTCGTGAAGCTCCAAAGGAACATCCTCATCCTTATCATGGCCTCCCTGTAGTTTCATTTTTAGCTAGTTTTGTGTCATTTTTGCATGTTACTTAAATTAGTACATATAGGACCAGGAAGAAGGAGGCCAACTGGACAGTTGAGTTTGTTGGGGGCCCCTCTGCTCTAGAGGCCCTGTGCAAATGCACAGTTCGCAACCCCCTAAAGCCGGCTCTGACAGCATTCCCATTCCATGACGGTTTACACACAGCCATACTGAAGCCTAGATTACACTTTGTGATTTGTGTGACTGTAAAACTTCGGTACCCCATCAACTGAGCACTACCAGAATAGCACTGCACTATACGGTGTTAGTCTGGGAAGTGCTCACATGAACAGTGAGTAGGGTTTTACAGCACTTGCTGCTAGTGTTCTCCTGGTCACTGTCCATGGTTCTGTAATCAGGACAAGAGCTACAGGGAACAGAAGGTTGTCCAAGCTTCTCCTGTGGTGTGGAGGGCTGGTGCATGGAGCAACTTGGCTAGTGGCAATAGAGACCAGGTTTCTAATCCTGGTCTCTAAAATGTTACTATTTTGAGACTTAGATTTTTTACATGGGGCCATGGAAACAGTATTCCATGGCCCCATGAATTTTAACCTTTCCCTGATCTGCTCCCTTAGAGGGAGAATCCTAGAGAAAGGAGTACAGGGGCAAAGCCTGCAAAAACAAAACTGTGCTTTTTTGCCACGTGCACCATGCCGACACTATTATTGTCGGCACTCTTGGACCCAGTGTCTAAAACTTCTGAGTCCCCCCCAGTAGTCTATCTCACCCCTATGGATGGCAAAACTTACAGTTTTATTTTTCAAGTCTACCCAACCCATGACTGCACAAACACACACACACACACACACACACACACACACACATATGGATGCCAGGAATCTACTGTATTTGTGATTATTGAGACTGTAAAGTTTCTCCGTAGATCACAACATTAATCTATGTCTCACATCTGGATGGCATGGGTCAAAATTTATTTTGGCAGCCTGAACTAGCACTGCCTGTCAACACACAGCAATACATGTGTCTGGAATAGACTATTAGTGATTTATGTGACTAACATTTCTCAGTGACCCCACCCAAATAGTCTCTCTCACTCCCTTCTGCTTGGCACAAGTCAAATGTCTTATTTCTGACATTATGCCTATAACTGTCTGTTCACACACAGCCACACATAGGCCTATAATAAAATGTATTTGTAATTTCTGTGACTGTAAACTGTCTCTGTATCACACAAAAGCCTATATTTCCCTTCTGGATGTCACAAAAAAAATTACGTTTTGATAACTTGCAATGGCACCGCCTGTTCACACAGCCATGGTAAGGCGTGGAATACACTGTATTTGTGATTAGTGCAACTGTAAAATTACTCTTTATGTCCCTGATGACTCCCTCACTCTCTATCTCTCTTTCTATCTCCTTCCTCTGAATGACTCAAGTCAAACAGTTATTTTGACAGCTTACCCATGACATGACGATACAGTCACAGCTGTACTGAGGCCTAGAATACTTTTGTGTGAGTATAAAATTTCTCTGAGTACTCACAGTATTTTATCCCACCCCTATGAATAGCAAAACCCATAGTTTTATTTACCAATTCTGCCCAACGCATGACTGCACACACACACACACACACACACACACACACACACACACACACACACGGAAGCCAAGAATCTACTGTATTTGTGATTACTGAGACTGTAAAGTTTCTTTGTAGATCACAGCATTAGTCTATCTCTCACATCTGGATGGCACAAGTCAAGATTTATTTTAGCAGCCTGCACTAGCACTGCCTGTTGGCACAGAGCCATACATGCGCCAGGAATACACTTTATTTGTGATTTATGAGACTAGCATTTCTCAATGTCCACACCCAAATAGTATCTCTTGCTCATTTCTGCATGGCACAAGTCAAAAGACTTATTTTTGACAGTATGCCTGTCACTCTCTGTGCACACACAGCTACATAAAGGCCTATAATACATTTTATTTGAAATTTTTGTGACTGTGAACTGTCTCTGTATCACACAGAAGCATATATTTCCCTTGTGGATATCACCAAAAATTGTTTTATTGCGATAACTTGCAATGGCACTGCCTATTCACACACAGCCATGCTGAGGCATAGAATACACTATATTTATGATTTGTGCAACTGTAAAATTACTCTTTGTGTCACATAGGTCTCTCTCTCTCTCTTTTTCTCTCCCTCCCTCCTTCCCTCCATCCTCTGAAAGGCTCAAGTCAGCTATTTAATTTGACAGCCTGCCCTTGCCATGACGGTACATGCACAGCCATGCTGAGGCCTGGAATACACTTTGTGATTTGTGTGACTGTAAAATTTATCTGTGTCCACCCCCACCCCCCATAGTATATCTCACCCATCTGGATGGCACAGCTCATATTTTTCTTTTGCAATCCTACCCAGCACATGACTGCACAATAACACACATATGTATGCAAGAAATCTACTATATTTGTGATTACAGAGACTGTAAAGTTTCTCTGTGGCTCACAAAATTATCTCTAACATCTGGATGACACAAGTCAAGATTTATTTTGCAGCCTGCACTTGCACTGCTCGTCGACCCACAGTCATACATGTGCTAGGAATACACTTTATTTGCAATCTTTGAGACTAGCATTTCTCAATGTCCACACCCAAATAGTATCTCTCGCTTACTTCTGCATGGCACAAGTCAAAAGACTTATTTTTCGAGAGGTGTGGCCTGACTGAGGAGGAGAATGGATGCATAATTCCATAGCTCTTGGTCCATCCAGCAAATATCTCTGCCGTCCAGCAATAATACACCAGAAAAACTTCATATCTTATTAGAACTGAGTTCCTGCAGATGGCTTCAATGAAAAAAACAAAACATAAGCAAGCTCAAATACCTTTTTCGACTGCAAAAAGAAGGGAGGAAATAGACCTAAAGCAACAGTTTGGAAGCAATATGGCCTCTCCATCAAATTCAGGACCCTCAGTGAGTGGAGAAGTAGGACTAAACTCAGCAGATCATCACCAGCAAACTAATCTAGAAGCCCTGATTCATACCTTAAAATTTGATCTCACTAACCAGATGAGATCTTGCTTTGAAAACATCGGGGCCCAACTATCCCATTTGCAACAGACCGTGAATGGCCTAAGTGATACAGTGGAAATACATGCAGGCTGTCTGGGCAAACTAGAGCAGTGGGTCAGCGATGGCGAGGACACCCAGCATCGGATAGACACTAGCCTACAGTAAGCTCTAAGGGAAATTGAGGTGTTAAAAGCAAGTATCGATGACCATGAAAATAGGGAAAGACACTGCAATGTGTGGGTTGTAGGCCTACTAGAGGGGCTTGAGGGCAAAGATTGTGCTACATTCATTACCAGCTGGCTAAAAAGAGTTCTGGATTTGCCTGTGGATTCGTTCTTAGAGATTCAGAGGGCTCATCATGCCCCGGAATGCAGACCTGGGCCTGAGGACCGTCCCCGGCATGTTATAATTAAATTTCTCCTTTTTCGGGACAGACAACTGGTCTTGGATGCCTCCCGGTGAGTGGGTCAGCTAACAGAGGGGGGCAGCACCATGAGCATTTTCCCGGACTACTCCAGGTGCCTTCAGGCAGAGGGACAGGCATTCACAGCTGCACGCCGAAAGCCACACAACTGAACTGCCAGTTCTCGCTGGTATACCTGGCATGGCTGGTGATTCGGCCTAAAAACAAAGAAAGTAAATCATTCACCGACCCTGAGGCAGCTCTATGTTATACAACCCAGGAGCTGGTCCCACAATGAAATGAAGAAGTGGCTAAACAGCAGGTGGTCTGAGAGGATTTCCTGTGATTGCTTACTAGAGTCGAAGGTACCAGCAGACCTTGTTTGAAATAAGAATATGTAATAAGCCTAAGCTATAAACTTTACCTATAAGTGGTAGCTGCTCCTGTTCCGTTAGGACCACTAAAATCTGTGTTGTTTGATGTGGGACTTAATTTATTAAAGGCTCCATATCCTGGCTCTGAGTTTGAACATCGATGGAGCTGCAGGAATTTGAATGCGGACTAGTAGTGGTGGGTCGGGCCTTCTGGGGCACTCCTCGCCCGCCTCTGGTGTTTCTCTTCTGGCCGATGTCCGCCTGGTCTGGGAGGGGCTAGATCCTTTCCCTGGGGTTGGAGAAAGCAGAATGCACTGCAGGGTAGGCGAGTTCCTCTCTATCTTTTCCCCGCTCCCATAACTGGGGCTGTGCCTCGGCCTATTAGGGCAGGGTGCGAGGAGCCGCCTGAAAACTGTTGGCAGCGAGGCTTCCCTTGAATCAGGCATGATGGTGTCAGCCTGAGAGGATCAGACAGGGATGGTGGGGGGGTGCCAGGGATAGGGCCCAATAATCATCACCGTGATCCTGGGCACAGACAATCTGCATTCTAGAATCCGCCCGACCACTGGATCTTTATTAAGACTCCATGGTGAACTATGCACGTTTATATCAAACTGTTGCCCATCTGGGTTGACTGATAATTTGTTTATGGAATGCATTGGTTTTTTTTATTTTTTGACAACTAAAACTTTCATTTAAATACAGTACATCCTGTCGGGGTTGTGTTAGTCCTCATAGCAAAGAAACCTGTATTCATTTTTCTGGGTAGCTTTCATGTTGGGGTGGAGAGGGGGGGATTTGGGACCAAAGCATTGGGATTTTATTTATTTTTTATTTTTATTTTTGTTTCTCTTGGGCAGATGGATGATGCAGCCGATGATGGGGGCACCTATACAATAACTTGGTAAAAGCAATGCAAAATAATCTGTGATTGCATAGGAGGAGGCTCGGGACGCGGGGTGTCACCAACCAGGGAGGCATCACACCCTGTATCGCCACCTTAAGGGCCTCCATCAAGGAGACATGAGCCTGGTTGTCTCTCTCAATTTGGCAGCAGCAAGGCCTCATCATATAGAAGGATCCCCAGCATAAAGGATGGTTAGAATATAGCTTTAGATCCATAGTGTACTATCTCTTTTTCTGGATGGACCCTCCTCAGTGCATCCACGAGAGCAAGGGTAAAGCAGTAACTCAAGGTAATTTGGGGTTGGGAGAGGATCAGAGTTACAGGGGAATAGTTAGAGCTTTTCTTTCTGTTTTATTCTTTTTACAGGGGAGGAGGGCTTGGGTTTCCAGTTTGCAGAAGAAAGCTCTGCAATTCAGGGAGATATTTCAAGGGTGAGAAGTTAAAGTAGTCCAGAAGTTACAGTTGGGAAGGGGTTATGGGGGGAATAGGGTTACGTTCAACTGGTTAAAGTTGGTTATGAAAAGTTAAAAAAGATGAGAGAGGACAGATTATCCAGTGAATGGTATTTTTAAGAATTCAGACACCACAATGGAAGATGCAACTATTTCATCATCAGGAAAGATGGATAACTTGACAATCTTAACATGGAACGTAAATGGTCTGTGTACAGTGGTTAAGAGAAAGGAGGTATGGGTTCAGATCAGGAAAATGAAAGGTGATCGTGCCCTACAAGAAGTGCACTGTACCAGGAAGAGGCTGAGGGCTTGGCTCAAACTTGGGGGTACGCCCTGGTTGCTCCTTATACTTCCAAGGTCAGAGGGGTAGCCATATGGTTCCATCAAAACTTCCCCCATAGAATTAAAGCCAAGGTAATAGACCCACAGGGCAGATTCATAATAGCTGTAGTGGATGTGGGAGTGCAGGAGTTTACACTGGTCTCATTATATGGTCCCAACTATGACTCCCCAGATTTTGTCACACATCTGGGAGTCACTTTGGCCCCATACAGTGATAATATTATCATGGGAGGAGATCTTAATGTATACTTGGATCTGAGCTGGGACCATTCCAAACAAAACTCTCGCCCTGTCCCCCGCAGTGTGTACGCCCTGCAAGGGCTGGTTAAAGAGAGAGCTCTAGTAGAAGCCTGAGGACACTGTCACCCTGCTGAAAGAGAGTATTCATTCTTCTCACATGCACATCAAGTGTACACAAGGCTTGATTATATTTTTCTTCCCAGGATGGTCAATGATAAATTATTGGCCAAATGTGGGCCCTGATCATCTCTGCTCATGCTCCCTGGAGGTGATAATGAGTCAGGTACCCCCTCGGGGCCTTCATTTCAGTGGAGGTTGGATCCCTCCTACTCTTGGATGCAGAATACTCCCGTACATAAAGGATGAAATAAGGATCATTATAGAGTATAACTATAGAAAGAGACCCATATAACTGTTGTATGGATGCTCTTAAAGCTTATATTCGAGGGAAACCATTTCTTACTCTGCTTTAAAAAAACACAGAGAATGAGAAAGAAGAAGCCCTAACAGAAAAAATCTAAAAGTAGAGAGAGGCCATGGTGAGTCCCAACCTTCCCTTAACAAGGAAATTAAGTTACTTAAAGGGCAGTCAAACCAAATTACCTCAAAAAATTGGAGAGAGACTTGCTACTCTCTAAATCCTTTACCCATTTTGAAGGTGACAAAGCGGGTAAATGGCTGGCTGGCATGGTGAGGAAGAGGAGGGCTGAGTGCACCATTTTGAAAATGGAGAGCTGTGATGGGACTAGAACATAGCAATAAGCAAAATTAATTCGATGTTCAGGAATTTTTCGAGACCCTTTGTACATCCCAGGCCCGAAGGACTCCGAGCTCTCTCGCTTCCTAGATGGTTTAATATTACCTAGAATAAACTCTTCCCAACAATGCCATCTGGAATCCCCCTTCTCACAAGAAGAAATTAAATCGGGAATTTGGCAGATGAGGAAACAGAAGGCTCTCAGCCCCAATGGGATACCTTTAGAATTTTATAGATATGTGGGATACTATTGGGGAGCTGATGGGTGAAATGATTTGTACAGCCTTGGATGAGGGTAAACTTCCCCCATCTCAAACATTAGCAACCATAACAGTTCTTCCTAAACCAGGCAAAAACCCAGAGAAATGTGACTCTTACCAGCCTATATCCCTACTTAATGCTGACTATAAAGTTATTGCCAAAATTATGGCCCAACGGGTAGAGAAGGTTCATCCGAAACTTATCCACCTAGATCAAGGGGGATTTGAAAGAGGCCATCAAGCAAAACATAGTTTGAGAAGAGCAATCAACGTTATTCACAAATGGTAGCAGGGAGGAGGTGGGGGAGCTAGGATCCTTCTTGCCCTAGACGCAGAAAAGGCGTTTGACCGCATTGAATGGCCCTTCATGTTTACAACCCTCAGAAAATTTGGGCTAGGAGAACCATTTCTAGGGTGGCTGGGAGCTCTGTACAACTCCCGAGGACCCAAATCCTCACAAATAATACCTTATCAACACTGTTCTTATTGTCAAGAGGTACAAGGCAGGACTGCCCTCTTTCTCCCTTATTGTATGTGCTAAGCATTGAGACTTTAGCAGTAACCATTAGAAACAATGCTAAAATCAGGGGGTACACTGAGGACGAGGTCAGTCATGTAATATCATTATTTGCAGATGACGTCTTTCTATTTTTGGACAACCCAGAGGAGGCACTGCCTGAGTTAAGTCGTATCTTCAGTATATATGGCCCTTTATTGGGACATAAAATAAACTGGGATAAGAGTGAGTTGCTCCCTTTAGGGATATTTAGATCCCATATAACAATAGCAGGGGTCACCATACAACCAGTGAAACAGGTCAAGTATGTAGGAGTAATGCTGCCTAGCAAGCTATTCAGTCTAATCCAACTCAACTATTCCCCATTAATAAGGAAGATTAAAGAAGATTGTATTAGATGGTGAGCCCTCCCTCTCACTCTCCTGGGCAGGGTTAACCTAGTCAAGATGTCCATCCTCCCACAGATGTTATATCTTTTTCAATCCATTCCCATAAATCTCCCTTTCAGATACATCAGGGAGCTGGAGGGAGTCATTACTCAGCTGCTCTGGCAGGGAAAGTGACCAAGGATCAGCAAACAACTTCTGTGGAGGGCAGCGATTGGGGGGGTTGGGGTCTTCCAAATGTCCATCTATACTACCTTGCATCCCAGCTGGCACATGTTCATGACATGTTCAGGGTGGGTGGGGGAGGTATACCTATGTGGTGCAAGCTCGAAGGGGATGAGGTTCACATTATTACTCAGTTTTGATGGACTACCTGGCAGATGAGCAGCAAATGAGAATTACTAATCCATGTACCAGAGCCACTTGGAGAGCTCTGGAAACTGGCCCACAAACTTCTGGGGATAGGAGTTGGTTATCCCTGACTCTACATTGAGAAGGCTACTGGGTTCTGGGAAGAGACTACCAAGGTGCTGGAAATACACCTAGATACGTGGTATAAAAAGGCTTATTCAAAATTTGTCAAATAATGGATAATGGGTGCATAATCTCTTTTAAAGAACTAAGATAGATATGGTCTGACCATGGCTCACACCTTCACTTATCTTAAAATTCAAAGTAAATAAGAGCAGGGAAAAGAAGCTGGTCAAAGAATGGAGAATATGCAGTTCCCCTCTGGAAGAGATATTTCAGAAATGTTCCAGCCTGGACTCCTTTAAACCCTTGAGAATGTGTTATAAACTACTAATTGAAGCCCTCTGGATGCCTATGGGTGATTAAAGAGAAATGGGAGACAGATATCTACCCAGAGGGGCTAACTGGAGGAGACTGGTCACTTATAATGAAGAACTTGTTGAATTGCTCAGTCAATAATAGATTGAGGGCAGTGCAGTATAATGTTCTAATGAGGACCTATTTCACACCTGAATTAGCCTACAAAATAGATTCTTCAGTCTCCCAGTATTGTCCCAAGTGTAGGATAAATGTGGGGACCTTTTTCCATATGATATGGAATTGCCCTAAGGTCCAGGTATTTTGGCAAGGTGTTCTCCAGATACTTAGAAAATTCTAAACACTAATATCAGAATGCACCCAATGGAAATCTTACTGGGCTCCCGGATATAATGACCCACTTCCGACAAGGGTAATAGGCTCAAACGTCTGGGTCTAGTGGTGGGGCTGAGAGAACTGGCATTCCATTGGGGCAGGGACACTCCTCAATAGCCTCATGGCTAAGATCACTTTTCCAAGTAATGAAACTGGAACACACTCAATATCTTGTGAGAGGACAATTGGATAAATATGAGCAAATTTGGAAGCCAATGCAACGTGCAGTGGGTGAAAGTTGGTTTCCTGTCTTTTGAACCCAGATCCAGGGTCTGGAGGGCTCCTTGCCAATCTGTAAATCTCTGCTACAGTTTGAAAATGCAGGTATCCCCCTGATACTCTGAAATCTACCTCCTACCAGGAGCTACAGTGTATATAAACTATCAGGTTTCTTACAGGGCAGGTAGTATTACAAGTAATAAAGGATTTGAAAAAAACCTTCCTCAGATCTTCAGACCATAAACCTTTAAACCATAACAGTACTGGTGAATAATGAAGTAATATGTGCTGGTTGTCTGTGAACATTCCTTCTACGTATAAACTATACTACCAGTATTGTGTGGGGTAAATGAAATAGCTGATGGATGTCTGTATTTCTCCTATATTCTAAATAAAGTTTAAAAAAGAAAAAAGACTTATTTTTCGACAGTATGCTCTATCACTGTCTGTCCACACACAACCACATAGATGCCTGGAATACAATTTATTTGTGATTTATTTGTGATATCTGTGACTGAAAAATGTCTCTGTATCAAACAAAACCCCATATCTCCCCTCTGGATGGCACAAATCAATGTTCTATTTTGACAGCTTGCACTGGAACTGTCTGTCCACACACAGTCACACTGATGCCTTGAATACATTTTAGTTAGTGTGACTATAAATTTCCTCTGTGTCTCCCAGTAATGTCTCTCTGTCCACTCAGTATGGCACAAGAGACAGATATATTATACCAGCTTGCCATAGACCTGCCTGTATACACACAGACACACAGATGACAAGAATAAACTTTGTGATTTCTGTTACTGTAAAACTTCTCTCTGCCCTCAAGTACTGTATCTCTCTCTCTCTCACCTGTATGGTTGGACAGTAAAGACCACTAGGCCATAGATGCAATAACAATTGGTGGATGACACCATCAAGTGAACTGTGTAAAAAAAAAAAGCAAATTAATTGTAACACTACAACCCACAATAGCAAATACAGTGAATAATGCATCATAATGGAAGATATATAGAAATATATATGGGTGGGTATGTGTAAAACCAGAATTTTACACACACCTGAGGTGTGGGATGCTACATAAACCCCCAAGGGCGAAGCCCAAAAGGTTAATAAAAGCATCCCACACTGAGGGTGTGTAAATTTCTGGTTTTATACACACCCACCCATATATTATTTTATTTAATCGATGGGCATCATTTTTTTCTTTTTATAACACTTGAGTTAGTGCAGTAGACAGTTCTGTTAGACACACACACACACACACACACACACACACACACACACACACAGCCTGTCACACATAGTCTGTGTCTCTCTCTCACTCAATTGCTCACTCGCTTACTCACTCACACATCAGTCTCCGTGGAGCTCCGCTCGAGAGCGAGGAGTAAAAACGGCAGGATCAACCAGGTCGATTTCTTTACGGTTTGAAGGCAGGATCAACCAGATAGATGTTAGAAACATGTAAGCATTACCTGGGAAAAGAAAGGATAAGTTTGGAGGGAAACTACGTTCATGAGGAATGGAGCCGCCATGTTGGGAGAGATGATCAGCCTGCCCATATGGAAAGTTGCAGCCAAAGAGCTGCATGGCCGTTGTTTGAGTGTCAGGCACTGATTACAATCTCCCGTGTTGTGACTGAAATTATACCATGGACCTCGGACACTGACCAATCAGATAAGCAGGCTGGCACCTTACCTACATTGATTATCTACCGATAATCACCGCAAAAGGTGCCAGCCAGCCGCATCTCGTAAAAATCATCTGACCCAGGAAATTCAAACTGGAGATCCGCTATATTGAAACGCTCTCAAACCAGCGGTCTCTGACTCCCATCACGTCCTATTCAGCAAAGCTCACACTGTAACACAACCCCTCCAAGAAAGTGGATCTGCAGTTAGAAAAAAAAAACACAACACACTTCAGCATGTATTTTCCTATAATAGCTTGAAAGTCTCCATGTCTGAAACACTGCTTTAGCCCTCGCTCTGTCTCATGTTCTCGCTCACTCCTCTCTCTACTACTGTTAGCTTCTAAGCGGCATGAACGGAATGAAGTCGTTTGTGCCGCTGCCTAACAATAAACTTAAAATAAGTAATACAAAGTAGAAAAACAGTCTTCCCTTTTTTTCTTACCAAAAACAATGCTTACCTTGTATAATCACAATAAGCCACTAGGGGGGGTCTGAGTTATCGGGGGATTTACCACAGCTGGGCAGATTTACCCACTCAGCTGCGCCTCATGGGCAAACCACTCCAGCCATGGTAACTCTCCCGATAACCCACACCCCTTGTGGCTTATTGCTTAAATATCACACGGGAGGTTGTAACTCAGAATAAAACAATGGTTATCTATTAATAATGCAAAAATTATGTATTTTACATTGTTCGGTGATATCAAACTAGAGCAGATAACATGACAGCTATAGGAAAAAGCCAACAATTACAAAATAGTGATAATAACACTCAATATTTCTAACAGAGCACAGTGCTCATGTCATGAAACGATCACCACAAAGCATAATAAAACCAACCAGAGGTGTGCTTCATTACAATACCAGAAATGATAGGAGACAATTCACCTAATTCTATAACCGATCAAGGTAGCCAGCAATGCAATCATCTGCCGACAACACATAAATAAAATTATAAATTCAGAGTACTGAATATTGTAGAAGTAAACATTTACTGCAAGACAGTGGGGATTGAAGTGGGATATGGTCAGGGAGAGTATAATTATTTACAACACTGCATAGCCATAGTGTCTTCAGCGTCTTCACTGTCTACAGCTGTATAGTACCACATAGGTGTTACCAATATTACAAGCATCAGATCGGGAAAGCAACTATTTTGCAAATATGTTTTTTTGCAAATATTATACATCGCTCGAAATACAAGCACTGGTTGCTGAGCTCATAGCTAAACTGTTATGGAGCTATCAAAAATCATTACCACAGCATGAGGTACATTAGCAAACATCTGCATATAATTAAGAATAGTTCCCGCAGAGTCAATGAGAGTGAGTGTGTCAAAAAGTATGGCAATTGTATACTGTGCTATTTACAGGTTGGAATGTGGTGCTTTAGTGATCATGACAAGTGAGGATTTTTGAACCACAATTTATTGCTTTATTTTTCAATGCTGTATTTGTACAGAGTATGCCAAAAAGGAAAAGCAGTGTAAATAGATGTACCATGTGGCCGGACTTCTCTGCCCTCTGTCTTGAACAGGAGCAGACTCGGTACTTTCTGAGTCATTTACAAAGGAATCAACAGACTCAACAGATTCATCGGCTGACCTGTTGCTATTTATCCTCAAAGGCTTGAACATGTAGGGTTTAGCCATGTAAAAAATTATTCCTCTGGGTCATAATTGCAGTTGAACACCATGCTGCAGTTAAAAAAAAAAAACTGCCACCATCACACTGATAACACTCACTATGGTGACGTCTCGCTGCTATCACATCATACCTTCACTTCATAGCATCTTATCGCAGACGTTGAAAAACAATGGCTCATGAACACGGATTACACCCAGCCATACAAGAATGGTAACCATGCTTAAAATTCAATGTATTTCGAAGAAAAACTGTTAGGAATGAAACAAGACACCAACACAAACTAATTTAAACACATATTTATTAAATTTGCCAACATATAATAAATGGCCTATTTACTTGTCCTTTAAGTCATCGAGAAACTTGGTGGGACCTGGGCAGTTAACATTTCTCAAAGAGAAGTATTTGGGAGGAGGGCATTTAATTTTGGTGGCCAGAATGATGTAAGTAAAGGAGTGGTCACTTACAGAATCCGACAGGATACCTGCCTGAAGGACCATGTCCACCTGATTTGTGGCCACTCAGTCAAGTAGGGAGTGGTTTAGTGTACAGGGATTATGTCTGGCGAGGGCAGAGAAGACTTGCATGAGGTTGTGGGATTTTAGTAGATTAGCATAGTCAGGATCTTGGGCACCTAGCCAGTTGAGGTTAACATCTCCAACTAATATAGTTTTCCTGGTTGGAGCTTTGTCTGAGTTATTGGTTTCAGCGAGTCCTAGTACATGGGGCTTATAAAGGGACATCCAGGCCTCTAGGTCATGGAACTTTGATGGGAGGCTACAAATGTTTAGATGTGCCACTTTCAAACCAGTTTTCTTGTCCAGGTGACATTGATGTGGTCAAGCTGTGTTTAAGGGCCAGAGTTACATTCAATGTCCCTGGCTAGGAGTAAAAGGGAGAAGGAGGCCAGTAGGGAGAGTACCAGGATGGGTGAGAAGGTGAGAGAATACAGGAAAAGTCCAAACAGGTGATATTCAGTGTTAGAGGGAAGGCAAGGAGAGCTGGACCCAAGGGAGTCCATTTATATCTAACCATAGGAGGGGTGGCACAGTAGCCTGCAAGAGAGATGAGTGAAGAGGACAGCTGCTGCTGATCAACAGCTAGTACAGAGGCACAAAATTCCAATGCAAGCAGCAGGCCAGTCATGGAGGTAGCCAGTAGGGAGAGCAGGAACAGCTTCATCTTAATGTGTTATAACGGCTTTTGACCAGCGGTGTTGGCCAAGTGGTAAGGGTTACAGACCGCAGTAGTGATGAGGGAAAAGCAGTGCAGGTTCAACGCCTATATGTTCACTGTTGGTGAAATAATAAATATTTTTAATACAGAAAAGGGTAGGGTATGGTAATTCCCCCGTGTGGTGTCACCAAAAACTTGTGTAAGCTTAATGTAGCAAGGATTAGGGTAAACTTCATTGCAAAGGAGCCACTGTATCTGGTTTCCCTTTTTAAGTGTGCTAGGATTGACTATAGCCAATCAGCAAGAAATCAGATGTCTTCTATGGGTATCAGCAGGCCTATAACAGAAGCAGCCAGTAGGGGGAGCAGGGACAGCTTCATTTGTTCTCGCTATATTAGCTGCTCAAAGTAGTATGTATTGGCAGAGTTGGCCTAGTGGTTAGGGCTCCTGACTGCTAAAAAAAAGTACCACAGAAAGTGTCTGGGGGGAAGAGAAGGAGGAGGATTGCAAAGGTGGGGGGAGTTTGAGCAGGGAGGAAAGGGAGAGAAGTTGTTTAAGGGGAGTGACTTCACTGTTACTCCAGGGTGAACTAGAGGAGGAGGAGGGGCAAAATAGTGGGCTGATATGAAAGCCAAAACGGTGCCATTTGACAGACAGGAGAAGCAATGGAACAGGCAGGTCATGGGAGGTGGGAGAGCTCCGGGACAAGCTGGCTACCCAGAGAAGCCTGAATGGCTTAACCCACATGCCATGGGACTTCAAAATCATCACCACCTTCTTGGCAGAAATCAAAGGTTAACCCCTGGCTTGACATGCACAACATATTCACACCAGAGGTTTGCATACTAGAAATGTAACAGACAAGGTTCTGAACATCAGCCAGAAATACAACATAGCTTTGGTCACAAACATCACCAAAAACAGATATTAAAGCTCTGGTTAGACCAAAGAAACCACCGTACAAGAATGGCTACAAGACACCGAGGAGACTTTTCAACTAGAAAAGTATACTGCTGGCCCACCGCGAAATGGTTGGGTTTCCACTCATGATGCCAGCGACCCAGATTCTGGAATGGACTCCAGGTTGCTGGAGGGCTGGCCAGGGGAGAAGGAAATGAGCATCTGGCGACAGCGCTGCCTTCTTGGGGAGAGGGGTGAATCTGCTGACTCAATGCCTGCTGACTCCTGGCGGAGGCTGGGAGTACAGCAGGATGTTGCCTCAATACACTATGGAGGACGGACGTTGACGCTTGCCTTGACGTCAGTGGCACGTCACTCTCAGGGGAGCAAAAGTGGAAAAATGGCGCCAGGCTGATCGAGTGACAGCCCTCCAGAACCCTCACCACCGGGCTCCTAGACCTCGATATGCCATCCCAGCAGCATCCTAGGATTGTTGGTTGACCGTCAGGGCCATTCTCCTACGGAGGTAAGAGATTCGCCCGGTGAAGGGATACACTGGAGTTACTTGGGGGGGCCGCAATGTGGGTCAGTAGGGGTCGGGGAGTAGCCACGATGGGGCAAGTTCATGTGGGGGCCTGAAAGAGGGATCAGCCAGGTGTGGGAGAGTTAAAAATAAATAAAAGATAGCACATAATCTGAGAAATGTGAATCACTATTCCCAAAGATACACAACTTACCCACACTCTACCATATCACTTTAGAGAATGTAACACAATGGTTGAGCCCTAATCCCCGCTGCCCACCGCCTGTCACAACCACAAAAAGGCAACATAAATAACAAACCACTCAAGGGCTCTGTCTCCTGGTGAAGACAACACAAAGGGCAATTGCACACAACATTAACAAGAGTCCAGGGGCCCCCCATCAGCCTTCAGAACCTGCCCAGCCTCAAACAAGAACGGGAGGGAACATAAACAAGGGCAACTCCAACCAAACATCATAGAAGGCCAAGACGGGGCTCTGTGCAGAAAGGCCAAACAGCCTTGACTATCCAATCAATAGACAGATGTATATAGTAGACATATACACCCCCCATATTGATAGCTGTAACCACCTTATAGAATAACATGGGAAGCTTTACACTTTACAAGAACTGGACAACCAAGGTTAATATTGCAGAGTGCAATGGAGAACTATATGCCAGTAAGTCTAATGTTCATAGTGGGGAAGCTAATGGAGACCATCCTAAAGGATAGGCTAGTGGCACTACTGGAGGTGAATGAGGAGCAGGACTGGAGGCAGCATGGCTTCATCAAGGGCAGGTCATGCCAGACCAACCTGATGGAATACTATGACTGGATGAATTGGCAAATTGACAGGGGCCATGCTGTGGATGTCCTGTACCTAGACTTCAGTAAGGCCTTTGATTCAGTACCACAAGGAGACTTGGAATTAAGCTATAGGCACAGGGGCAGGAGAAAACTGGTGGGTGGGTGGAGGACTGACAAAGATAGGCAGCAGAGGATGGTGGTAGGTGGGGAATACTCACCCCTAAGCCTGTGACAAATGGTGTTCCACAAGGTTCACTGTTGGGCCCAGTGCTGTTTGGCATATTTATTGCAGACATCTCGGAGGACATCAGCAGCAAAATCAGCCCATTTGCAGATGACACCAAGATGGGAGCAGTGGTGGATGACCAGGATGGGTGGCAGAGGCTACAGGAGGATCTGGCAAGGCTGGAGGCATGGTCTGACAGATGGCAGCTGGGGTTCAATGCAAAAAAATGCAAGGTGCTACACTTAGAACAAAATAATCTGAGAAGCTACCATCTGGGTGGAGTGCAGCTGGAGAGTAACAGAAGAGGAGAAGTATCTGCAGGGTGCTCATCGTGGGAGCAATGAACAATTCGAGCAATGCAGAAAGGCAGCAGCAATGGCCAACAAAATGCTGAGGTGCATTGCAAGGGACATTACCTCGAGAAAGGAGGCTATTCTACCATTATACAGATTGTTGGTTAGACCCCACCTGGAATACTACGTGCAGTACTGGCACCCATACCTAGAAAGGGACATTAGGCTGCTGGAGGGGGTGCAGTGTAGGGCAACAAAGATGATTCAGGGCCTAGGGGAATTGCCATGAAGTCAGACTAAGAGAGTTAAAAATGTACACACTGGAGAAGAGGAGGGACAGGGGAGATATGACTGAGACCTTCAAATACATGAAAGGGATAATCAAAATAGACACAGAGGGTCTATTCAGGAGGACGGTGGGGAGAGACACTAGGGGTCATGACATGAGATTGGAGAGGTTAGATTCAGGAGAGAGGTGAGGAGGCATTTCTTTAAGGAGAGGGTGGTGGCAAAGTGGAATGCACTACCAGCTGAAGTGGTGGCATGTACCACAGTGGAATACTTCAAGAAGGGGTGGGACAGGGCAAAGCAGAGGGTAAAGGGAGGTAAGGGAGGGGGTGGGGCAGCTACTGAATAGAGCTAGCTGCATTCACAGCAGCCCTAGACAAGACCATGATGGCCTTTTGCTGTTGGTAATTTTGATGTTCATATGTTCAAATGACCCATGTGAATTTCTTACTCAGTAACAATTGCAACAACTAAGCCTTGTAAAGTGTATAACCACTGGAACTAGCATGTACTAAATGTATACAGAATATCCTATACTTTATACCCTATAAATGTTGTTTAAAATACCAATAAAGGGGCGTGGTCTGGCCACCAGTGCGATAGCTGCTTAATCTACAGAGCTCTCTCCTACCTGGGCAATATCTAAGCTCTCGTGCCGTGATCCCAGGACATCAAGACCCCTGTTACATGTAATCATAAGGTAACTCACTCTCTACCAGTCGGTGTTTGCATTTAGCAGACTCCGCCCTGATTCTACTTCTAGTAGCATCGGTATCCATGAGGCACCCTGTATACTAGGCCGTATAGGCCCTCTCACTGCCACGGCCTGTTGTCTGCAACTACAGCTGGGAGAATCAGGACTCTCCATATATCTCTGCGGATTTTGGTGTACTTTATCCGAGCCTTCCCGCTCTTGGCAGTTTCCCCCTTTTATGTGCTGTCCCACAATGACCGCCCAGGGTCCCCCCAGCAAGCTGCTTCAGGGCACTCAACCCCCCATCCAGCCTAACTCAGTGGATGAGTCACTTCAATATATAACGAGGATGCTTGAAGCTGTGCTAAACCTGTGTAGAAGACATTTAGCACCACTCCTGTCGGGAACTGCGGCCGATGTAAGGGTAACTTTCAGAATCACATGAATGTGACTGAGCATAGAAACATAGAAACATAGAATTTGACAGCAGATAAGGACCACTTGGCCCACCTAGTCTGCCCATTTCCTTCACCAAATGCATAAGCTGCAGATCCTAGTTAACCAACAGCCTACTTCCTCCTAACCCCACCTAAAATTGCCGTATGTCTGTCCCATGCATTCTTGAATTCCTCCCACTTTTTTGACTCTACAACCTCCTCAGGAAGGCCCATGCATCTACAACCCTCTTGTGAAGAAATATTTCCTCACATTACCTCTGACCTGTCCCCTCTATCTTCAAATTGTGCCCTTGTTCTTGCACATCTCTTTCTGAAAGATGCTACCCTCTTGGACTTTGTTGATTCCCTTGAGGTACTTGAAAGTTTCTATCATGTCCCTCTCTCCCCTTCTTTCCTGAAGGGTATACATATTAGCTCCTTTAGTCTTTCTTCAGTATGTCTTCTGGAATGGAGCCCTGCACCTTTTTGGTTGCCCTCCTCCGACAGCTTACATCTTGTCTATGTCTTTATGGAGATGGTGTCTCTAGAACTGTACACAGTACTTCAGATGTGGTCTAACCAACTGTCTGTACAGAGGGCCAACAACTTCCTATTTTCTACTGGTGATGCCTCTGTCTATGCATCCCAGTATCCCCAGCCCTCCTTACTGCCTTCTCACATTGCTGGCCCACCTTTAGGTCATCTGATATGACTACCTGCAGGTCCCTTTTCATTTTGTTGTCAGTATCTCATCCCCATTGTGTATGTTTCTGTTTTGTTTCCCAGGTGCATTACTTTGCACCTCTTTGCATTGAATCTAAGCTGCCATACATTTGACAATTCCTCCAACCTTGCCAAGTCCCTTTTCATCATTTCCACCCCACCTTGCATATCAACCCTGTTGCAGATCTTTGTGTCATCTGCAAAGAGACATACTTTCCTTCCAGTCCCTCTGCAATGTCACTTATAAAGACATTAAAAAGGACCGCCCCAGTACTGAACCCTGCGGTACCCCACTAGTGACCCTCCTTTCTTCACTGTGGACTCCATTTACTATTACCCGCTGTGTCCTGTTGCCCAGCCAGTGTTTTACCCAGGCTACCACCCTGGGACCCACCCCCAGGGTGGCTAATTTGTTTATTAATCTTTTGTGTGGGACTGTGTCAAATGCCTTGCTAAAGTCGAGGTAGGCCATGTCCACAGCCCCTCCCTGGTCTACTACTTTGGTCACCCAGTCAAAGAAATCAATTAGATTTATCTGACATGACCTTTCTGCTGTGAATCCATGCTGCCTTGGGTCCTGTGCCCCACTGGCCTCTAGGTACTCAACAATTCTTTCCTTCAGAAGTGATTCTATCATTTTCCCTGCCACTGAGGTTAAACTGACAGGTCTGTAGTTTCCTGCCTGTCTTGCTCCCACTTTTGTGAAGGGGAATCACATCCGCCTCCTCCAGTCCTCAGGTACCACACCATCCTCCCATGATTTATTAAAAGGGTAGTCAGTGGTGTTACTAGTTCTTCCCTTAGTTCTTTTAGAATTCTGGGGTGAATCACATCAAGCCCCATTGCATTATCCACCTTCAGTATTGAGTTCTTTAGAACCCTTTCTTCTGTGAAAGGACTAATATCAACCCCACTATCCAGAGTGCTTCTATTGACTGGATTAAGTATCTCCCCTGTTTTTCCATTGTGAATACTGGCAGAAGTATTCATTCAGTATCCCTGTTTTTTCACTGTTGCCTCTGCTCAACCACCTTCCTCTTTATTCAGCCTCAGTATCCTGCCTTAGTCTTTCTTTGCTCCCTAATGTACCTATAAAAGGTTTTATCCCCTCTTAACCGAGTTGGCTATCTTTTCCTCGGTTTGGGCCTTTGCTACTCTGACTGCCTTCCCACTTCCTTCTGCATTAACTGGTACAGTTCTTTGTCCTGTTCCTTCTGTGTTTCCTTAGCATGTAGATGTTTGCGAGCAACAACAATTCAGACTTTACCAGCATTTGCAACTCCATGAAGACAGACTGGCTACCGTATGGGATAGAATTGAGGACCAAGAAAATCGGGCCAGGTGAAAAATTTACAAATAATAGGATACCTGAAGGCGCCAAGGGCAATCCATAGAGTGCTTTTTAAATGATAACCTCCCATTATGCTGGGAGACAGGTGGAGGGTTCCATGGACGTGGAAAGAGCCCACAGAGTGGCAGGACGCAAAGATAGGCACATGTCATCACTAAGGCCCTATGCCTATTTCCCTGCACTATACAACCAAAGAAAAAGAATTTCTGGAGCTACTCGTGACCTGGGGAAGTCCGGTGGCAAGGGGCCACAGTCTCCTTTTATCAAAACTTTGCTCAGGAGATAGCATCAAGGAGGAGATCTTTTAGCCCCTAAAAATTCCTGTACCAACATAATTTTCAGTTCAAGTTCCGAGGACTTACCAGCCTTCTTGTCTCTAAAGATGGCAGCAAGCTCCTTGCAGATCATCCGACTGACATTGAAAGGTGGCTTGGAAAATTTTGGCCTGATCTTCCTATACCAACTACAAATCCCAGAAGGCTCTGGGACCTAGTCAAGGGTCTGCCTCTAAAGGGAACTGAAATGCTGGAAGTAGGGCTCCGGAGGACACTTTTAGGGCTGGAAGTACAACATCAGTAAGCGGTGCCCCTATATTGCCTGGCCCTTCTGATTGCAGTTATGTAAACAACACCTCTGCCTCACAGTCTCCAGCTACAGCCACCCCTCACTGCCTCCACACTCCTGTATGCCAACTCATTGCCAACAACAGCATGTTAGGAGTGACACCCAGCCTACACAAGATCCCCCGGATGGCTGCTCCCCTGCAAAAGTTTCCAGAGAAGACAAGGAACATCTCCTTCATCGCACTCAGTCTGTTTCACCTGAACCCTTGGATATGGATACTGCTGCAGCTCCTGAATGGGGGATCTTCCCAATGACTCACTGGTGGAAGTGGTGGATCTCTGACCCCGTGAAGACGGGCTTTATCTCTTATCGGCCGCTGTGGCCACTGAAGCTCCTAAGACTACAGTATCTCCTCCAGTGAGTACTGGCAGGCCAAGGACCATCTGGTTAACCCGTGGACTTTTCAGGACATGTTTCTCTCATTTATTCATGTACAGTAGTTATGTTATTCTAGTTTAATATGTGCCTCACCTCTGACACCCTGTCAGACTACCAGCCTGTAGGCGACAGGGCCCTAAGTTCTCTACCACATGGCCCCCAAACCACCCTGGCAGCCAATCTCAGGTTGACTCTAAGAATGTCTCAGGGGTTAGTCGTTCCTCCTGTCCCCAGTCTCTCGTAGGCTAAAGCACCTGTTTACCAAAGCACTAGCTTCCAGTCATGGCTCTGTCTGGGAATCTATATATTAGTGGGGCACATGGCAGGTGTACATGTTAGCCTCCCTTTTCCTCGTTCTGCTCTGTCCCCAGCACAAGGGATGGGCCTACAACATTAGTGGTATGAGGAGTTACCCCCTTCCTCTCCCCATCCCCTCACTCCCAACCTCTCCCTCCCCGAGGTCCTGGTGCCCGACCTTGTATATGCTCCCAATCAGGAGGACTCACACCTGGTTAGTTGTGAATACCTCCCATTATTAGGTTCGAGGCCAGGCGAGCTGAGGATAAATAGCACGGTAACCCTCTTTCACTTAAGCTCTGAGCCTGCAGCATGGCTTTCTTTTCTTTTATTATCAAGTGTGCTGTGCAGTGTTAACTTTCCTCCCTATTTAGGGCAGTTGTTTTCTTGCCCTTTGATTAATGCAAAGTTACTGTGGTTATTATATTCACTTATTTGGTTCTTAATTGCTCATAGTTCTCTGTATCTCTGTCTCTTCACAGCTCGTCTAAATGGGTGTGTCCTCTCCTCTACTTATTGAGCCACTTCTCTCTCTGTTTTTGGTGCCTCAGGTTGGTACTTGGGGCAATTGGGGGTTCTGCAGTGTTGCACAAGTACCTTTTCATCAACTGGTTGCGCTTCCTCTCTGGGTTTGAGTAAATACCATTCCAAATTATATTTTTTTTTGTTAGTTATTTAACTGAGACTAGCACTAAGCTGAAAACTTTTTACAGGTGCTACCTGGGGCACAGGGAAGTTAAGTGACTTGCTCAGGGTCACACAGTATGCAAGTGGAAGCTGTGGGGTTCAAACCAAGTCTGGTCTGCTAGATGTCACCAGCCGTATTCTGCTAGATGTCACCAGATTTGCAGCTCAGAGCCTTAAACCACTGCACTATACTGCTTTTCCTTGGGAGTAAGTAACAATGGCAGGTTCCAACACCTCAGAGTCAGCGCTGGTGTCCTGGAAAGTCAAGGGTCTCAACCACCCTATAAAACACACAAAAGTGCTACAACACCTCTGATCTCTCCATGCAGACATTGCCCTGCTCCAGGAGACTCATCTTTTGAGCAGGTCAGTGACATGGCTGAGAAAATCTTGGGTGGGAACTGCCTGTGCTAGCTCAGCTTCCTCTAAAACTAAAGGGGTGGCCATCCTGATTCATCATTCCTCCCCTTGGGTCGTAGAGGAATCTCGACATGACTCACAAGGAAGATGGATAGCGGCGAGACTTTCCTTTCCAGGTGGGAAGCTGCTCATTTGTAATGTGTATGCCCATAATGTCAACCATACTGAATTTTTCCCAGCAATCAGCCAGTCCCTTTCCTCTTTATCCCCGGTGGGATCCCCCATTCCTACTGTCATGGGGACAATTTTAATATGGTCTCGGACATCTTTTTAGACAAATCCAAGCCAATTCCTCAGGCCAGGCCCAAAGTATCTCTGGTGCTCCACAATCTTCAAGAAGAATGGGGACTGGCTGATATCTGGCACAGGGACAAACCCACCAGACGCAATTACACTTATTGTTCTCCAGTTCATCTTACCCACAGCTGAATAAACTTTTGGCTGGCCAATGCAGCAGCTGCACAAAGCATTTCAAATACCAAAATCGGGAACATTTTGACTCCGATCATGCCCCTGTCCTATCCACATACACCCCAGGAGGGCAACCTCCCTCTGGCACCCGCTGGAGATGTAACCCTTTGCTCCTGAAGGGCCCTGACTTCTGCGGGTGATCTCCCAGGCTGCAGAGATTATTTTCCATCAATGCACAGGTGGGTCTCCTGGCACAGTCTGGGAAGCCTTCAAGGCAGTACTTAGAGGTCGCAGATCATTGCCTTCTCCACGTCTGAGAATAAAGTGAGACAAGCCACGCTAGCCAAATTGCAGGCTGAATTAATGGTGTTGGAGAAGCACCTCAAATCCCTCAATCCCTTCTGCCGGGACAGCTCTCTAGAACGACGGATAGTGGGCCTAAAATACCAGATCAATACTATCCTCCACCAGAAGGCCATATGGCTGCTCTTGTGGTCCAGGCATGCCTACTGGGATGGGGGGGAGTGGCCAGCTCCTAGCTTTTAGGATGCGGAAACAAAAGCTGCTTCTAGAGTCCACATCCTCCGGGATCAGACGGGTAAGACAGTCCATGATCTGCAGGAGATAAATGATACTATGAAGTCTTTTATCAGACTTTATATCAGTCACATTCCTCTCTTTTCCCATCCCAGTTGGAGAAGAAGCTTGACAAGTTCTCTCAACGTTTTGATAGGCCTGGGCTTAGCACTGCTCAAGCATCAAAGTGAACATCCGATCACAATCGAGGAGATCATGCCAGGCTCTGTCTCATATGGCCAAAGGGAAAGCCCCTGGCCTGGATGGGATGTCCATTGAGCTGTACCAAGCACTTGGTAGTGACATAGCCCAGCCATTACTCTTGGTCCTCCAAGAAGCCCATATGGTGGGATCCTTCCCTCTGACTATGAGAGAAGCCTTTATAACCCTTCTCCCGAAGAAGTCCAATGACCCGTTAGACTGTGTCAGCTTCCTTCCCATGTCCCTGCTTTCTGTTGACACCAATATTTTAGCTAAAATTCTGGCCACCAGGATGTTGGCGGTGCTACCATCCATTATACACCTGGCTCAGGCTGATTTTATGAAAGGTAAATCAGGGTTGGACAACACTAGACTGTTGCTCAATTTAAAATGGTTAGCCTCACGTTCCACCCTCTCCATGGCTGCCTTGGCCATAGACTTTACTAAAGCCCTCGATTCAATCAAATGGGACTATTTGCATGGGGTTCTTAGACTATACAGGTTCGGCCCCACCTTTTGCCAATGGTTATCCACATTCTATTGCTCTCCGATGGCCAGAATCCTAATGAATACCACTATCTCAGCACCCTTCCCCCGCGTAAAGGGACCTGGCAAGGCTGCCCTATATCCCTGCTCCTCTTCCTAGTGGCCTTGGATCCTCTTATCTGAGCATTTGGTGCCTCGAAGAGGTCACAGGAATTGAGGTAGCTGGCACTTTACTTGGTGGCAGCTTATGCTGACAACCTCCTGTTAACCTTGTCCAATCCACAACAGGCATTGCCGGAAGTGCTAGCCTCTTACAGACCTTTTGCACCTCTCCAGCCTCTGGGCTAACCAAAAGAAAACTACACTGGCTCCCCTTAATGCAGTATGTTCCAAGAGCTGCCTTAAAGGAACCAAACTATCATGGGCGGCACAGGAGTTCTCCTATCTTGCCATACATATCCCCACTAAGTGGTCAGACTTAGAAACAGCTAACTTCTCACCACTCCTGACACAACTATCATCTGAAGTGGAGCACTGGCAGAAGCTTCAGCTATCTCTACCCAGAAAGGTTGCCGCAGTATGCATGCTAGTAGTCCCAAGGGTAATGTACCTCCTTAAGAACCTACCGATATGCCTCTCCTCTAAACTGTTTTCCTGTTTGGAAAATCTGGTGTCTCACTTCTTCTGGGAGGGGAAGCCCCCCAGATGGAGCAAACACGAGCTGAGAGCGCACTGGCAAAGGGTTGGACTTCTGATTAAAATATTCTGATTCAAATTGTCTATTGCAATGTATATCTTCTGTTACTGCTTTATTTTTCTCTATAGCAAAGTGTTTCTTACAGGGTATATCTTCTGTGTAATTATTACAGGTGGTGCTTTACAGGTTTCACAGTTTTATTTGTCATTAGGATAAGCTTTCAGGGCTACTACATTTGTTGCTAGCTGATTGTTTCTGCTCTTACCTCCTTGTTTCCTTCATCCGTGGTTCTTCTTTTTCAGCAGGGAAGGGCCCAGCCAACCACCCCACACTACACTCCTTTCATAGGGTAGCACAGTCGTGACATTTCCTGTAGCAAAGCAGGAAGGGGTTGATCAGAGGGGTATCCACAAGTGACCTCATTTACAGGGGCACTTGTAATTTAATTTGTTATAACAAGTTATACAAAACAAACTAACAAAACACAAAATCAAACTTTTGCTTTCATTTTCCTTCTAATTACTCTGACCAGGTTATAAACCCAGAAACTTACCTGGAATGGATATCATTAACTGCAGGCACTGTGGAACACTTTTCAGAAGGGCAGTTTTACAGGATTTAGGACACTGTTGATATGCTGGGCCATTGAGATCTAAGGGCTCAGCTCAAGGCAGCATGGGCAGAGATTGCACGCCTCAAATTGCATATTCAAGAGGAAATGTATTATAAGAACCACCTGCCATTTCCCCAACATCCAACAGAAGCACCTTGACCGCAGAGGGTATCTGGTCCAGGAGGTTGGCAGGTGGTTAGAGGGGCAAATCAGGTGCCCCATCACCAGTGCTTCCAACATATCCTCCAAAACCATATAAAAACTACAAACAGGTATCTGCCTCTATCTCCGAAATCAAACAAAGGGCAGAGGACACTGCAGAGCAGGACACTGCAGCACAGGAGCTAGCACAACAAAACGCACTCCAAAACAGGAACCAAAACAAAAAAGCAAAAGGAAATTCAAAACTTCTGATCATAGGAGACTCAATGATTCGGGAGTTGATACTTATCTCCAGCCAGGGTAATGGTCAGATGTCTCCCAGGTACATCAGCATGGAGAGACACTGACCACATTGCTAAAATTGTTCAGGAAGCAGGAGTAACATTGATGTCCTGGTACACATAGGGACTAACGATCTTGCCAGCTGGTCAGTTGTAGAGACCAAGGAACACCTAACCAGGCTGGGTGACAAACTATCATCAATTTTGTCCGCATCTCCTTCTCTGAGATCTTGCCAGTCTGGGAGAGGGGACAGATGGATGGAAGGTCAGAGAAGGGAGATAGGGGAGCTAAACATGTGGCTCAAGGGCTGGTGCCAGGAAAAGGACAACAGTTTTGGGAGCAAAGTTCTTTAAATTTGATGGACTGCATCTGACTAAGGAGGAGTCAGTGCATTAGGCAGAAGTTTGATGTCTTTGCAGAATATTTAAACTAGCAAATGGAGAGAGAGTGCAGCACCAAACGTCAATGGGAAGAACACCCTCCCCTCAGCTAGTGGTCAGACAGGAGTTCAGCATGTTTGTAGTTCATTTGCATCACCAGGTAAAGAAAAGGTCTGGCTCCCCATACGATGCACAGGGGAAACGCCGACCTGACTCAACAATTAACACACCTAATCCGGACTCAATGGAAAATCAATCATGTATATAAATGCTTGCAGTCTGGGAAACAAGATCCCAGACCTGCAGGCACAATGACAGAGGCTAAACTGGACATAGTAGCTATTAGCAGACATGGTTTACCAGTAATCACACTTGGGAGACTTCAGTACCTGGCTATGCAAAATTGTTCAGAAGAGACCGAGGTGCAAAAAGGGGGGGTGGAGTGGCCCTTTATGTCAATGAAAATATCAAAGCTACAGAAATTCAGAATACACATAAGGAGCCAGAAGAACTGTGGGTCACCCTGGAAACAGGAAATGGGACAGCCATATGAACTGGGGTTGTGTACAGACCTGCAGACCAGAGGGAGGACATAGACACGTTACTGTTAGAAGATATACAAAACATGACAGCTAAAGGGGAGGTTCTGATAATGGGAGACTTCAACATGCCAGATACAGATTGGTCAATACCAGCTGGAACATCTGTCAGAACTAGACACATGGTGGATTCCCTGCAGGGGGAGGGCCTCAAACAACTGGTACAACAACCCACAAGAGACGGGGCTACCCTAAATCTAGTACTGACTAACAGGGAAAGGATCACAGATCTCCAGGTAGAAGGTCACCTGGGGGCCAGTGACTATCACATGGTATGGTTCAATTTGGCCACTAGAACAAAATCTTCCCATTCCAGGGCAAAAATATGGGACTTCAGAGTAGCTGACTTTGATAAGATGGCCAACAGAGTTAAGCTAGCCCTGGTAAAAAGAAATACAGGTGAGGGTGTACAAGCAAAGTGGGCAAGCATTAAAGATGCAATACTTGAAGCAACATCCCATTGTGTTAGTGAGAAAAGGAAGTGCAAAAGAAGAAAGAAACCACTTTGGTTCTCAAACACAGTAGCAGAAAAGGTCAGAGCCAAAAGCCTGGCCTTCAGGAAATATATGGGAACAGCAAGATGAAGATAGGAGGCATACCAAACTTCCCTAAGGGAAGCAGTAGGCAGTAAGGCAGGCAAAGGCCCAAACAGAGGAACACTAGCATGAACAGTAAAATAAGGTGACAAGACTTCTATAGATACATTAGTGAAAGGAGAAAGTCCAGGGGGTATTACAGATCAAAGGTGATAAGGTGTGTGGAGGGGAGGGACTATGTAAAGTATCTATCCTAAATAGATACTTGCTCAGTATTTACTGAAGAGAAGGTAGGGCAGGGCCCACAACTCTGCACCATGGACAGGGGGTAGAGAGGTGTGCACCAGTCCCTTCACAAAAGAAAGGGTCCTACAAGAGCCTCGATAAGCTCAGGTGGACAAGGCAATGGGACCTGATGGCACATCCCAGGGTACTAAAGGAGCTAAGGGTGGAACTAGCAGAGCCATTAGCAGAACTGTTTAGTGAGTCTCTGAGCACAGAGAGGTCCCAGAAGACTGGAGAAGGCTCATGTGATCCCACCCACAAGAGTGGTAGCAGGAGGAGGCAGGGAACTACAGACCAGTCAGTCTTACCTCGGTAGTGGGCAAGATTATGGAGACACTCCTTAAGGAAAGGATAGTGCAACACCTGGAATCCATAGGAGCACAGGATACAAGACAGCATGGGTTTACAAAAGGAAAGTCCTGTCAAACTAATCTCATAGATTTCTTTGACTGGGTATCCAGAGTAGTGGACCAAGGGAGAGCAGTTGATGTTGCCTACCTTGACTTCAGCAAAGCTTTCGATACTGTTCCACATAGAAGATTGATTAATAAGCTGGGTAGGCTCGGAGTGGGTCAGAATTGGTCAACTGGGTGGCAAACTGGTTGACAGGCAGAAAATAGACAGTGGTGGTAAATGGTATACAGTCAGAAGAGATGCAAGTCAAAAGTGGGGTACCTCAGGGATCAGTCCTGGGGCCAGTCCTCTTCAATATCTTCATCAGTGACATTGCAGATGAACTGGAGGGTAAGGTTTGTCTGTTTGCAGATGACACCAAGATCTGCAACAGAGTAGATGATCCAGATGGGGTGGGCAGAATGAGAAGAGATCTGGATAAATTAGCAAAATGGTCGGAAGAGTGGCAACTGAGGTTTAATGCAAAGAAGTGCAAGATCATGCACACAGGGAAGAGAAACCCTGAAGCCACCTATAGGCTGGGAGGGGAGTTGCTGGCAGCCACAAGGGAAGAAAGAAACTTGGGCGTCATCATCACCGATGACCTGAAATCATCCAAGTAGACCTCTAAAGCAGTAGGTAAGGCTAGAGGGATGTTGGGGTGTATTAGTAGGGGTATCACAAGTCGGAAGAGGGAGGTAATAATCCTCTTTACAAGACACTGTTAGGCCCCATCTGGGTACTGGTGCAGTACAGGAGGCCACACCTTTCACAAGGACATTAACCAAATTGAGGCAGTCCAGAGAAGGGCAACCAAATGGTGCAGGGATTGCATCAGAAAACATATGAGGACAGATTAACTGAACTCAATATGTATACCCTAGAGCAAAGGAGGGAGAGAGGTGATATGATTGAAACATTCAAACATCTTAAGGGCATTAACAAGGTGAAAGAGTCTAACATGTTTCAATATAAGAAAAATAGCAGGACAAGAGGTTACAGCATGAGATTAGAGGGAGGCCGATTAAGGGGTAATGTGAGGAAGTTCTTTTTCACAGAAAGGGTGGTGGATGTATGGAACGGCCTACCTCAGGAAGTGGTGGATATGAATACAGTGCAGGGCTTCAAACAGGCATGGGATAGGCATAAGGGAGCAATACAGATGAGCATGACTAGACAGACCATTGACAGAGCAAAGGCCTATGGCACATTCATAAAGTAGAAAAAGAAATGGGCAGACTGGATGGGCCTTGCAGTCCTTATCGGCCGTCAACTCTATGTTTCTGTGGACTGGGATCCCCTTGGTTTTAGAGCTATCATTTGGCCTGCATGGCAGCCTCTGCCACCAAATGGTTTGTTCTCAGCTCCATGCCTTGTACCTGGGTACAACTGGAAGCCAGTCTGGTAAAAGGGACTAGCCTGTACACACTCCTTAGTCTGGGAATCAGAGGTCTTTGAGACCTATCCTCTTGTGATAGAAACCAGGCGGCATGGCATTCCCTTATGTCCCTATCTCATACACCCCAGGTGGCTTGCCCCCCTGTGGTGTTATATATTCTTTATGGCACAACAACAAGTTTCACAGTCAGTGGCTCACCATACACTGGCCCACTTGGGAGTCATTGGCATTCGTTATGCACAAGACTTGTGTTGCAGGGCTCTGATGTACTGCTGTCCTTCAATAATTATGAATTAAGTTTGACATCCCAAGACAGACTTCTGGAGGTACCTCCAAATGCTCAGTGCGATGCGGAGGCCATAATACTGTGATCGCCCTGATGGTAAATGGACCTGGCTGGCCCACCTCCATAAATATCCCCTCCTCCAGTGGACTTATTGGCCACTTCTACCAGACATGGCATGATGCCCAGCTGGACCCATTAGTTCTGTAGAATTAAATGCGGCAGTTGATCTTAATATCAATATCTCTGAGGAATGCTTGTGACTCTACATACTGGGGGGAAGGGCCATGGAAGGAGTCTTGTGGTGGCTGTTGTCGGCGAATACAGCCACTGCATCTTCCATGGGTGTGGAGTTATGCAGGCAGGCAGGATACGTGCTTTTGGTGCATTTTTCCTGCCAGTTTATGAATAGGCCCCAGTGTTCATAATTTTGCACTTTTTGGCATTAAAGCCCAGTTGCCAAACTCTTGACCAGTCTTCTAGCTTTTTCAGATCTTCCCTCGTCACCCCTCCCCCCCGGTGATAGTCTCTGGGTGGAGGCATTGCGCTATTTCTTATTTTTCTGGGATTATCCCCTGAACTACAGGAGAAAGAACAAACCCAGCCCTCAACCAGGTGGGTACTTCCCCAGGCAGGGGTGTGTAGTAAGACCCAACTTTCACATTGGTAATTACAGACACATCACTTGTCTCACTATGCTTACAAAACTGTTGGAAAAGCTAATATACCAACAAAAAAGCTAGTACACAAGCAAACCATTCATTACATTAATTAACATAATCTTCTATCCCCTAGTCAGCATAGGTTAGGAAAATATCATGGGACATCTACTGCCCCAGTGACTCTCACTGATAATCTTTATCAGGTCATGGACAAAGGTTTGCTGACAGGTGCCATGTTTTTAGACATGTCTAAAGCTTTTGATCTTGTCAACCATCAGCTGTTGCTCTTACACTTGATGTCCTGTGGACGTCTGGTGATGTCACCAACTGGCATGGCAGTTTAACCTAGAGCTCCGGGACCGCGGTGCAAGAATCTAACACAATCCAGCATGGTTAACCCCCAGGCAGCCTTGAAAATAGTGGTGATAAGTAGCAATGAGTCAGACAGCGAAGATGAGGAGAAGATTTGCGGCTAAAGGCAGCAGCAGACGTGGATTCAGAGCGGACCACAGCCTCCAAATCTGCAGTGGGCTCAGGGGGGAGGAAGACAAGAGGCCCTCATGACACAGCTCCTTAGATGACAGGGCTACAGCACACATTCTGAAAATGCTGCAGAGAATCGACTCCAATGTTAAGGATATAAAACAGGAGCTGTAGCATTTGGAAAGACGCACCACTGACCTAGATACCAATGTGGATGGCCTGAGGGAAGACACACTCAAACTGAGCCGAGCGGTGGTGTTCCTAGCTAAACGGGAACTCGAGCTGACTATGACGGCGGAGGATGCTGATTCGAGAGGTCATAGAAAGACGATACGTATCCTCGGCTTCCCAGAAGGTAGTGAACAGGCCGATCCCTCTGACTTTATCCAGTCCTGGCTAAAACAAGAGCTGGACATTCCTGATTCCAAATCTCTGGAGCTTGAAAGAGTTCACAGGGCCTTGGATCCACACCAAAAAATGAGGCACCTCCCCCAGATCTATACTGGTTAAATTCAATCGCTATCCAGTTAAAGAAATGATATTAAGGAAAGCTTGGGCCAAGAAAGACCTTAATCTTAATGGCAAACATGTATACATCGATCAAGATTTCCCACCTGCAACCATGCAGAAATGCAAGAAAGTTCTGGCTGTAATTAAACAGTTAAGGTAGAAACAAGTCAAGGCCCAACTTCGCTATCCAGACAAGACTTTTATTCACTAGGAAGGCGGCAGCAAGCTCTATGACTCGCTACACCAAGCCAGAAAACCACTTTCCAAATTGGGAATCGAGCTTCCGGATTACCAGCAGGAGCTCATGGATCAAACTCTCCTTCAGCTTCAGTGGTCAGGTGTGGGCAGGAAGGGCCAGAAGATGGGACTGAGAGGAAATGCAGAATCTGATGACCAGCTATGCAAAGACTTTCTCCATCTGAGTAAAACGTTCTCCAAGCAAGTAACTACCTGACATTTGTAGTTTTCAAAATGTTTATTCTTTTTCCCCTTCAGTTTGACACTATTTCTAGCCTACATCTGAAGAATATAGGAATTGATCAATGGACCTATTGAGACTGTTGAGATTTGTTTACTCTTGTTACTGTGGGGGAGATTTAAGGAGGAGATACACCTTCCTCCGAGAAGAAAGGAGACTGTTCAGCAAGCGAGACTGAGTGGCGTGGGCAAATGCTCTCCTCATAGATACATAGATACATAGACAGTGTCGGCAGATAGGGGCCTGTGGCCCACCCAGTCTGCCCATTTGAGCTTGTAAGTTCAGTTTATGTTTTCCTAGAAGTCTGTTGCCCCTTACCCCTGACCTCCAGAATTCCTTTATGTCTATCCCATGCATTCTTAAATCCCGTGATTGTTTCAGCCCCCACCACTTCCTCTGGCAGGGTGTTCCACTTGTCCATCACCCGTTCTGTGAAGAAATTCTTCCTCACATTTCCTCTGAATCATCCTCCCTCCAACTTCATCCCATGCCCTCTAGTCCTGGAACATATTTTTCGCTTAAAAATAGTGTATTCCTGCACCCTGTTCCTCCCTGTAAGATACTTGTATGTCTCTATCATATCCCCTCTCTCTCTCCTCTCCTCCAGGGAGTACATATTCAGTTCCTTCAACCTGTCCTCATAGGACTTGTGATGCAATCCATGTACCATCTTTGTTGCCCTCCTCTGAACCTTCTCCACCCTGTCTATGTCCTTACGTAGGTAAGGTCTCCAGAACTGTACACTGTACTTCAGGTGGGGCCTCACTAGTGTCTTGTATAGTGGAATTATGACCTCTCTTTTGCTGCTTGCGATGCCCCTGCCTATGCATCCCAGCATTCTATTTGCTTTACCTGCTGCCTTGTCACACTGTTTCCCCCACCTTGAGGTCATCAGAGATGATAACCCTGAGATCCCTTTCCTGCTTGGTGCATGCTATATCCTCACCCCCAACTGATATATTGTGCCAGGGTTTTGTGCCCCATATGCATTATCTTGCACTTCTTTGCATTGAATTTCAACTGCCAACCCCTGACCATTCTTCAAGTTTCTGCAGGTCCCTTCTCATTCTGTCTACACCTCTGGTGTGTCTACTCTGTTACAGAGCTTTGTGTCATCAGCTGAACAGTGAAATTCTGCCTTCTAGGTCCTGTGCAATGTCACTGATGAAGATGTTGAATAGGACCGTCCCAGCACTGATCTCTGTGGTACCCCATTGGTCACTCTTCCCTCTGTGGAGTGACAGCCATTTACCACCTCTGTGTCCTGCCACCCAGCCAGTTACCTACCCACCACACTACTGCCCTGCCCACACCCATATTCCCCAGTTTGTGATAGTCTTCTATGTTGCACAGTGTCAAAGGCCTTGCTCAAGTCCAGATAGGCCATATCCACTGCCCTCCCTGATCCACCTCCCTAGTCACCCAGTCAAAAATTCAATGAGGTTGGTCTGACATGACCTTCCCTGGTGAAACCATGCTGCCTTGGGTCCTGTAGTCCACTGACAACCAGATGTTCCACCAGTCTCTCCTTCAGTAGTGCTTCCATGATCTTCCCCACTACCGAGGTGAGGCTGACTGGTCTGTAGTTCCCCACTTCCTCTTTGTTCTCACTTTTGTATAAGGGGACTACATCTGCTGTCCTCCAGTCTTTGGGTACCTCCCCTGTCTCCAGTGATCGGCTAAACAGGATAGCCAGAGGTTCAGACACCACCTCTCTTAGTTCTTTAAGGACCCTGGGGTGCACCCCATCTGGCCCCATTAATTTATCAACCTCGGCTTTCTCCTTTACATTGGGGAGGGGAGAGGGAGAGAGAGGATCCTGTCTGCAGTTCCTTCTTAGTTTACAGTAGTTTGTTTTTTTTTAAATGTTTAAGCTATGCATGCTTTATTTGACAAACTTAGGTGCAGAGTGGACATGGTACTTCGATCCCTCACTTTGGTTGTTGGGCGAAGGGGAACATGATGGTGGCTGTGTTCTTTTCAGTATGGCACCCCTTCAGTTAGGGGACGGATTGGCGAAAAACAGCAATACCTCATTCTTGAGGAGCACAGTGAGTCTGCTGCCCTTGGCAAGATTTTATGAGCCTAGAGAGTGAATTTCTGTTGTTGATTTCAGATGCTGTGGCATGTTGAAAGGGATTGGACTGGAAAATTATATCAAAAAGAAGAAGGGGACACACAGATGAGTACCAGCCACACACACCAGTGTTCCCCTTTCCCTCCCTAGCCCAGTGATTATACTGTACCACAACAGTTCTGCACAGTTCACTGTTTTACTTAAGGTCATGTTGATCCCATAAGCACAGAAACTGCGCTTGTTCGGATGCAGAATGATCTCCTCAGGGCAAGAGGTTGGGGGGACAAGACAATTCTTGTTCTCCTCGATCTCTCTTCAGCATTTGACACTGTGGACCATTGTGTGTTGCTTGTCCACTTTAGGGAGCTATGTGGACTCACCGGTACTGTCATCAACTGGTTTGATTCCTTTTTTACCAACAGGAGGCAACGGGTTATGATGGGGAATTCTTCATCTACACCCAGTCTCCTATTTTGTGGAGTCCCTAAGGATCGGTACTGGCCCCAATGTTGTTCGTAGTGTACATGCTGCCCTGGGAGGATCATTAGGAAGTGTGGTCTGAGTTTTCATTGTTATGCCGATGATACTCAGCTCTATCTGTCCTTTTGCCCCAGGAACATCCAACACAGTGGATGTGCTTAATATCTGTCTGGCCAAGATTAACGACTGGATGGCCTCCAGCTGGTTGTGACTGAACTCTGACAAGACAGAGGTATTGGTAGTGGAGTCGAACAGAGTTTGTGGTAGGATGGCCTCTGACTCAGAAACTGGACTTGTTCTTGGAGATGTGTCATTGAAGGCCTCCTCTTGGGTGCGAAATCTTGGAGTGATTCTGGACAGGAACTTAACCATGGAGGCTCAAATTTCCTCCACAGTTCGTACCTGTTTTATTCATCTTAGAAATATTGCCAGGATTAAGCCCCTTTTTCTGCCTCTGGACCTCCCTACCTTGATACATGCCTTAGTCACATCTAGGCTTGACTACTGTAATGCGCTCTATCTCGGGGTCACAGGAAGATCTCTCCACAGACTGCAGCTGGTGCAAAACGCAGCAAAAATTTTGCCATATCACACCGGTATTATGCGAATTGCACTGGCTGCCAGTCAGGTGGAGAATCCTCTTTAAGGTGGGTCTTCTCACCTATAAGGCCCTACAGGCAGGGCCCTGGTTATCTGTCGGACCTTCTGTTACCTGCCCTCCCTACCGCCTCTTGTCATCTTCTGTGTGGCTTCTGACCATTCCCAGAACGAGGCTTAAATCAGCTGACGATAGAGCCTTTAGTGTTGCGGTCCCATTCTGTGGAATTCCTTGCCAGCTCAGATCAGGAAAGCCCCACTGAGGATATTTTTAAGGCCCATTTGAAGACACTCCTTTTTTCCCAAGCCTTTGATGTTTAGATTAGTATTTATAGCAGAGTTTGAGATTTTATTGGATTTATTCATTCTTATTTTGTATAAAAATTTTGTGCTGTTTTTTGTTTGTGTTTTGAAATGTTGTTCAAAAATTTGTGCGGCGCATGAGCCTCGGGGATTGAGCATCTTTTAAATAAATCTTGCCTTGCCTTTCCTTGCTGGATTTGTTGTGCCTAGGGGTGGCTGATGCCGGTTGAGACAGAGAACTTCCTGGGAGGGGTGCCCCAACAGTAGCCATGCATAGGGGCACTTTACCTGCCTTGTATCAGGACATTAGTCACCGGAAGCCTGGGTTGTGGTCTTGCTGCTTTACTCCGGTTCCTAGCTAGATTTCTTTGGGACCCCAGTGGGGAATTGGGGGTCACATACCCCACTCCTGGAGACTGCACTCTTTCACAATCTGGTGCTGGTGAAAGAGGTGAGGAGCCACAGTTGGCTCAAGCTCCAGGTCAGAAGGAGAGTCCTTCTGCTATGCTTTCTCTGGATAGCATGCCTGCCAGGGGCTGGAGGGGGGAGTGGAGAACCTGACAAACCTTTGTAAATAGCTATTGTGTTGGGATGTTGGGGGAAGGGGGATAAGGGAAGAGTGTATTTTGTTTTGGGGGAGTGGGTTCAGGCAGCGCTACTATATAGGGATATGTCAGTTTTCTGTTTAGGGAAGCTGGGAAAAAAACGCCCTCGCGGAATGACACATAGGCAGCCAGCAGCAAGCTTGGGAAGGCCTCAGTCTGATTAGGTGCAAAAAGAACCACAAAGGCTTTAAATGGAAACCTTAAGAATTCAGTCCCAGAATGTTAAGGGACTTAACACACCGATAAAGAAGTACTAAATCCTCAAACATTTAGTAAGATCCAGATATGACATAGGGCTACTATAAAAGACACATCTCTCACCCTCTGAACATTTAAAGTTGAGGCACCTGTGGGTGGGAGATGTGGTAGCCTTGTCCCATCCTAAAGTTAAAAAAGCAGGAGTGGCCATATTAATTCGAAAGGAGCTCAGCTTCTCCTGGCTTAGCACACACATGGATATGGAGGGGAGATTAGTGGCAGTCACTGGGAAAATAGCTAAATGACTGATCCACGTGGTAAATGTCTATGCCCCCACACCCTGCAATCCACAATTTTTCAGACAGGTGTTCGGCTACCTGGCGACCTTGGACCCAGGTCAAATCATTATGGGGCGGATACTGGAATTGCATGGAGAATTCGCAGTATGACAGATCAGGACAAGAGAAATCAGTGAAAAAAATCCCATCCAGAGTCCTAAGGCATTTGAGGGAGGAGAGTGGGTTGGTGGACACTTCGTGAGAGACGTTCCCCACAAGTAGAGACTTTACTTTTTATTCGCATGCTCAGAACTCATACTCAAGAATCGATAGGTTTTACACACAAAAAAGTGGGTTTCTCACAATTTTAGACCAAGAAATTTACCCTATCTGCCTTTCTGACCACGCCAAAATAGGGGTCAGTTTGAAGCTGGGACCCTCTACGCATCAATCAGTGTGGCGGGTCAATGCAGGGTGGTTTAAGGATAAAGTGTTTGTTTCCAAACTTAAGGAGGTGATTAATAATTACATGGCTGAGAATATGGGCACTATCTCTAAACTCAAGTACCTGTGGGATGGGCTGAAGGCAGTGGTAAGGGGTGAAGCCATCTCATATGCTTCCAGCAAAAAGAAAGCTGCTCAGCAACAGCAGAGCAGTTTGGAGCAGACAATTAGGGAACTGGAAGTAGAACATAGAAAGGGGAATTCGATGGCAGTACTAGGGGATCTTAAAAAAGCAAGGGAGAAGTTTCAAGTTCTTGTAACAGTCAAGACGGAGAATTCACTTAGGTTTCTGGCTCAGAAATATTACGAGGGGGGGAACAGGGCTGGATGAATGCTAGCCTTTAGGCTTCGTAAGCAGATGGCAGAAAGGCATGTCCCCCTGGTGGCTAACCCTGAGATTCTAGGACAATTGGAAACCTAGCCGCAGAGGATAGCCCAATGTTTTTATAGATTTTATCAGAACCTCTATACCTCAGAAGTATCAGAGAATAGTGCTGGGGATATTAAAAACTCTTTAGAGAAATTACTCCAAAGAGCACAGGGACAGTTGCTGGACCAACCATTCACACTGAAAGAATTGGGGGTGGTGATAAAGATCTTAAACATAACAAATTCCCTGGCCCAGATGGTTTTATTGGGGAATACTATCAAGTATTCCAACATGAGGTAGCTCCAGTCCTGCTCCAAATTTGCAACATGGATCATGAGCCTGAGGAAGCCCCTGACACCACCTGGACCAGAGCTCTGATCTCAGTTATACCCAAACAAAGGGAAGGAGGGAACTCTCTGTGGAGATTACCGGCCCACATCACTCCTAAATATGGATGTCAAAATCTTTGCCAGGATGATTGCCAGTCTGCTCCAGTCAGTAATGACGCAGTTGGTCCACCGGGATCAAGCTGGCTTTATGCCAGGTAGACAACTCCATGATAATGTCAAAAGACTATTAACAATAATGTCCCTGACCTGGAGGGGAAGGGGGGAGCAGTCAGCAGTAGTTGTTGCCTTAGATGCCGAAAAGGCGTTCGATCACCTGAAATGGCCCTTCCTTGTAGTCACCCTGGAGCGGTTTAACTTCGGGCCTAGGTTCCGAGTGTGGGTAGCAGCCCTTTACTCCCACCCCTCAGCATAGATAAGGGTGAATGGGGTTCTGTCACAACCGTTCTCTATAGGAAGAGGAACTAGACAGGGGTGCCCTCTGTCCCCCCTGCTCTTTGCCCTCATTATGGAGTCCCTGGCCGAGACCTTTAGGTACTCTCCTATTATTAAGAGAGTACAGATAGGTTCAGTGGACAATCGTATTTTGCTTTATGTGGATGACACCTTCTCTATTTGGGGGACCCATAGACATCTCTCACTGAGGCCATGGCCCTCTTGAAGACCTATGGCAACATATCTGGTTTTAAAATCAATGAGACGAAGTTCGAAATCCTACCAATTGGAACAAGGGTGTCCCCTAGAACAAAAACTTTAACTAATTTAAGATGGGTCACAGGGAGCTTCAGATATTTGGGCATTCATATCCCTCTAGACTCCAGCAAACTTTATCAGTTAAATCACCGGAAGTTACTAGAGGAAATAAGCTGGATTGTGAGAGGTGGTTGGTTCTACCCCTATCTATCACAGGCAGGGTCGAGATGGTACAAATGAACATTTTGCCCAGAGTGCTTTTCCAGTTTGATTCCATTCCTGTGTGCCCTCTAAAGAAGTTCTGGCAAGATATTCAGAGGTTAACCAGAAGTTTGTTTGGGCTGGGAAGAAACCCAGGTTAAAATGGCAATTCTGAAATTAGATAAGGGCAAGGGGGATCTGGGGGTTCTGGATTTTAAGGGGTACTATAGGGCGGCACAGTTACAACACCTGGCAGCCTATCGGGCTGCATTGAATAAACCCAGCTGGGTCACTATGGAACTGGAGTCTGTTGGGAGGGACTGGTTAGAGGACATTCTTTATAATGGTAAGATCTCAGGCTGGCTTAGTGCCTTGCACACACCCTGGCTTAAAAATGCAGTGAAGGTTTGGTATGCCTTATTAATGGACTTTAGATTGAAGAAAACCATTGCAGTCCGTGGGCTAATTTCTAATTCACTGGACTTCGAGCCAGAGAGGGATAATCCAATTTTCAAAAGATGGAGAAGGGGTGGTCTTGGAACATTTGCTCAGGTATTTGATGAGGAGACCATAAAGAATTTCACCCAATTAAAGGCAGAATTCCTCCTACCTCAGACAGACTTCTATGCCTACTTACAATTGCGTCATTTCTTGCAGTCCAGAGCCTGGGAATGTTACCCCCAGCCACACCCATTCCTTCAGGTACTTGAGTTCTTTCTGAGGATTGCAAAAGGGACAAGTCTGAAGGCTCATTTGATTTCTATCACATACAAAACCTGTAAAGGCCCGCCAGATCATTTTAGGTGTTCCATTCACCAAAAGTGGAAGACAGAATTAAATTTGCCAGAGAACAGTATCAGAGGGGATAAAGCATAGGGGCTAGCCCAAAAAAAACACAGCTTCCTCCTACTGGAGAGATCTTCGCTGGCAAGTAATCTGCCAGATACTTTAGAACTCTGGTAGTTACCAAACATTTTGGAGGTACTGTGGGAAGGAAGTGCTAGAGAGGGTGCAGGTTAGAGGGCACACATGAACATATTCTGGAGCTGCCCCAAGATTAATGAGTTTTGGACATCAGTCACCAAACATGAGTGACATCCTACAAGTCCAAGTCCCAAATAATCCCCGCTTTGTAATTCTGGGAGAACCTCCCCCAGGGGTGAAGGGCACCCAGGACAGATACTTGTTCCTGATTCTGATTGCTGGGGCACAGAAATCCATAACTACAGTAAGTTATGGTTGACAGATAAATCACCCTCTATACGACAGTGGCTGTCCATCTGCAAGCAGATCAAATTAATGGAACAAATAACAGCCAATTTAAGATTCCAGCCAGATAAACACAAGACACAATGGCTTCCCTTTTTTGAATTTCAGTGTAAAAGGGAGGGCATCTCTTTGATTGAGATGTTGACACGAGACTCTTGGTTAGTTGGTCAAACTGTGAGAGGGAAAATACTGGAGGACTAAACCTTACCTAGGTTTCTAATATGTTAGGTTAAGAGTAGGGTGGGGAAGCAGCACTGTCAGGGTGGGGGGTTGAGTGGGGGGGTGGGAGTTGTGTATATGTGGTGTATTGTAGGCTGGTTGTTTGTTTGTGTCCACACACTGTTGAGGAGGCATAAATAACCAGTGGATCAACTTCACCAGAAAGTTATGTGCCCAAAATACTGCTATGAATCCAGTGTATAATTGATTAGAAAGAACTATATATGGAATGTACTGTCCGCCATTCACTTGTGTGTACTGTTTGTTTGTCTGTCAAGTAATCAAATCAATAAAAATTGTAATTTAAAAAAAACACTTGATGTCCTGAGCTTTGTGCACTCACACGTTAGCTTGTTCCATGACTACCTTACCAATCACACCCAGGCTGTTGAATTCCTAGGTACCCTATCCCCCTTGCTGTCAAACACAGTATCCTCCAAGGGTAAGTCCTAGGCCCAGTACTCTTCACCCTATTTATTATCCCTATTGGGTCATAATGTCGCACACTTAACAGCGCATTTAATGCTATGATTAAACCGCAGCTGCAGAGAGTGTAGTAAGCTAATGGTACAACACCACATATAATGCTGCACGCGGTATTGCACCATTAGTGCTTTCCCAGGCAGAGGACAAGACCTCTGCTGGGAGTAGGTTGCATCAAGCAGCTGCTGTGGCTCACAGGACTGAGCCACAGCAGTAGGAGCCCAGGCGACTGTGTCTGGGACCGGGTTTGATTCCTGGTCCCAGAAAGTATATATTTTTCTTTACTTATGCACTCCCGTGTTGAACCCCCCAGAGTTGAGAATCTTTATTGGTGGGTTCAGAGCACAACCCCATAACGGGATGTGGATGAGAGCCCCACAGAAAAAGACTTCACGCCTCATGGCAGAAATCGTGCTGTATTGGTAGTGATTTTGCCACAGCATCATGTTCATGCACATTATGACCCCATGCCTTTATTATCATGCCTTACCTACAATATATAAGAACTCCATGGTCCTTTACACCAATAATGTGGTACTATACTGTCCTTAAAGTCTAGTAGTGTTGATGAAACAAATTCAGAGCTGCATTCTGACCTTAATATCCTTCAGACCTGGTTTCAAGCTAGTAGACTATGCTTAAAGAGCAGCTGACACCTTCAGGAGAACTTTAACAAAATATAATATTTAGACACAGTTCTGCTTGCATTTCACATTAGTTTTGTGTACCCCTAGGCAGTGCTATTCCTAGAGTTACGACCCCTGCCTTGGTGGCCACTAACAAGGTTGAGGGGCTTGGGTCCCAAGATTACATTAAAACTGGCTCTTTCCATGCTATTACAATGACACAGTGCCTCCACCCAGAGTGTAGCTTTAAGTGGGCTAGCTTTCACCTGATACAACTCCTGGGATGTCATACCACCCACTATAACCATTTGCCACCCCATAAGACCCAATAGACATTTCCCCACATTTTAGACATTTTACCATTTAATGACTCTCTCTAAAAATACGCTCATGACACCAACATTTGCAAACAACAATAACAATTTATTTACAGGGGGATTAGGGCTTAGGAATGGGGAAACAAAGGAGTAGAGGTTATGCAAGCAATATCATTGTTATTTACAGTCTAATTAGGTTGTTTTGGATTGTGCTGGTGAAAACTCTCCAGCTAGGTGGATACCGGGTTATGCAGATCAAAGCTGTAGTCACACAATATGCCAACACAGATGCCCAGAGCCCTGGCTATCTAAACTAAACTGCATGAAATCAGATGGAACACAATATTATTTTACCCACAACTGATACCAGTCCCCAAAACCTAGTATGAGATCCCGCAATCTCACACATTTAAACCTGGGTACCCAGTACTTTAAAGTTCTTGCATGTTGCAGGCCTGGAAGACATTGCAGCTGTATGTTGGCCAGCTTAATTAGCACATTTTTGCAATTAGAATTCCCAAACATTAGATATGTGAACTATTTACAGTCTTTCTGGAGTGTGCAGGGACTGCCCTGCAGGTTGCAGCTGGATGCACTAGGTAGGTGTAACCAGCCGGTTACACTGGGTTGAGCCCAATAGAAATTCTGAACATTCACCACATTTATAGAAGGGGTAGAGTCTTCCACCAGAAGCCAGGAAGGTCGCCCTGATCAGTTTGCTTAGAAAACAGTCATTTTTAGATAAAGTAGTCAACTCCGATAGACTTGAGGTCTCAATCCCATTTGTGGCACATGGCTGTAGCTTGCAGCTCCACTGGATATGTTGACCAAAATATTTAGATGGATACTGGACCTCCCAGGCAAAATCAGGTTGAGCCCCAGTTCTGAGTGCTTCCCTTCCAGTCCTTTAGGCTCCATAGCAAACAACACTTATCAGCACATTTATACAATGTGCTGGACCCACTTGGGTCCCTTAGAGCAATCAGGTCCACCTGCACAGGGCAAGACTAGATGCAGCAGATGCAAGGTGCAAACCAGGATTAGGCAGTCTCAAACTGCAAAAGCTCCAAAAGCTCCACCCATGCTGGGCTAAGATTAGGCGCTGCGGGTGCAGGGTGCAGACCACATGAACAATACAGATCAGCACAGCCACTAGGGGCATTGGCAGCCCCAATAAGCAGTTTTCTTTCTTTCTTGCACCCTGAGGTACAAGAGTACTTGCTCAGGCTCCTCACAGTAGGATATTCTGGCAACCCCAGGCTAGCAGGTACTGCATAAATTAAATGTATTTAAACATTTACTGCAAACACCACCTCCTGGATGGAGGGGCTCACATTGGATCACCAGGCCCAGCGGCACGGCTGAGGGTCTGAGCCCCCACCCCTGTGACGGGGCTGCCACCCAAATCTGGAAAAATGCTTAAAACACAGTCTTTTATAGAGCTAACTTGAGGCTCCTGATTGGCTGAAGCTATTGGATGCTTGGCTTGTGATTAGCTGGAGGGCCTGTCAATCAAGAAAATGAATTGTGCATGAACCTCACTCAATGTACAGTTGGTGTGCTGTTTTGGCACCTGAACTATGTCCCTACAGTTTCCCCATGAGCACTTGAAGGTTTTCCATGAGCTTTGGCAACTGTCCCACAGGCCATGGCTTTAATATCCTAGCTTTCCGATTGGCTGTGGCTGCTTGGAAATGCCTGATGAAATACACAGTCCCTTAAGCAGAATTAGTACAGTCCCAAATAAAGTCCTGGTGCAGCCAGAATATTTTAAATATCTGCCCAGTTGCCCCACAGTTCAGTAGCAACTGGTGTGTCTTTGTAATCACTGCCCAGATCTAGTAAAGTTCTCTGTCCATTTGCCTGACACTGATGCCAATATTTAAGGATGCCTTGCAACAAGCAGGCTATTTTTCTGAGTCCCCACTCCCAACATTATACTAGTGCAGCCAGGATTTAAGCATTTATTTATTTCAAACATTTTTGCTTTTGCCCTTTTTTTACTTTTGTCCCGTGAAACCCACACAGCAGTTACATTTATTTGTTTACAATTAGACACATTTCTTTACTATCTCAGTGATCGCCGACACTGCTTCCCTGAGGCAGAAGCACCCTTATGAATATGCATGTGATCAGGGCTCCAGCTCATTAATATTCATCACCCCAAATCTGGACACCTCATGGATCTTTTTTTGGGGGGGTTATCTCTTTATCCCCCCTACGTGCTCCACCCCAGCCACTCCTTCAGGCTTTGTGCCAGAGCTGAATCTGACCCATCTTGCTCCTCGAGCCACTGTCTCACATAGCAGCCAGCCCCAGGGAAACCCCAATGTAACCCTTTGTGGGGTGGGTCCCCCTCCTCCGAGGGGGAAGGCACCGCCAAATGGGGCAGACCAGAGCAAATGCTTGGCCCCAGGGTGCTGCTGAGACGGATGGCTCCGTGGGACATCAGTGGCCTCGGACAGCCAGGCAGCTATCATCTGGCTGAACGTGGAGCAGGTATTTCTTCTTTTCTAGTGACATTCCCTCCTACATTGCGTCTGTAGTGCTCCCGGTCTCCACTGGAGGCCGCTGCAGAGTGCCGTCATCCCAGTACCCACCCCAGGAGAGGAGAGCAGTCCTGTGGATGCTCAATCCCCTCCTTTCCCTGCCAGCCCCTGGCTTCCTAAGTCCGCTTCAGAATCCGGGTCGCCGGCATGGGTCGAGGTAAGGCACCAGCGCCTCAGCCCTCTGCGCCACCATGCTGGCATGGATCTTTTTAAGTATTTAGAAAAATGGGCTCTCAGGGCCCTTCCTTTAGTCACCAGATCCAACTGAGTGAATGGGGACACCGGGATGCCCAAACTTTTGTCCGTTCGACCACAAGATCGAGCAGTCGAACATTAAAGGTGCCGCCGACACCTATGCAATCCCCGCTGCACTGGAATGCATTGGCTAAGCGGGCGATTGTGATTTTATTTTTGGAGCCCCGCAGGGCTGAATTTTATATTGGGGTCATGGACCAAGGCTACAGGGGCACAGAAAGGACCAAGGGGACACAGAAAAAAAATGCAGGCATTCCTGGAGGCGCTATTGGGAGAGCAGAAACAGAAGCTATGGGCTGCAGGTAAGCCTCCAATTTGGTAGGGGGGTTACATCTGTATTCCTCCTCCACATTATTTATTACTGATGTAATCTGCATGAAAACAGGATCTTTGCTCCTGAAGAGTTCATCTATTCCTGTTGCTTTCTCCTTACCTGAAGTCATAATGGACTGCTTGTGACATCACAGTTACTGCCATGGCAACAGATTGTTATGTCACAACAGAGGATTATGACATGAAGTGGGGAGTAAGTTATACAGGTAGGTGAACTCTAGGGTATAAAGATCATGTATTTATGCAAATTTCCTCAGCAATAAAAAATGTGCAGGAGAATTCTATAGAATATAAATGGAATGCAAGTTGAATTGTACCTAAATATTATGTTTTTCAAAGTTTTCTTTAATTCATCATCAGCTCTTTAATAAAAGTAAAACTAAGGCTATGATCTTTGGTTCCAAGTCTAGAGTCCTAATCACAAGGGTGTCCTCTGCCTTGTTACTTTTGCGAGCACCCCCATACCAGCTTAAAATATCTGGGATTACATCTCAGCTCCTCTCTCTCTCTTTCTTATTCTAGGCCTTCTGAGGAAGCCCTTCTGTAATACTATTCTTTCTCTCCTGGGCTTTCCAGACATATTTCGCTTCTGGAAATCAGCTCTTTACGTATATTATTTTTGTTATGGATTGCAATAGCCTAACTTGGCTGAACAGTAAAGACTTGCCTATGGTACCTATATCTTGCATTCTGAGCACTTTATTGTTATTACAAAAAAGGTTCACCAGAAAGTTGGTAGGCTATATCAAGTCAGGACCTTTCTGACTCCTGAAGCCAAAGTCAGTACTGCACAGCAAATACTGCTTCCTCTAACTGAATATGAGACCCTAGTCTGTGATATGGCCCCAGCCTCTAAGCTCCTCAGGAAAGCAATGCTCTAGAACAGCATTGCATGGTTTGCACAGATGGCAGACCTAGGAATGTACCATTGTCTCCTGTTCTGTAGAGTTAGCTGGCTATCACTGAACAATAAAATCACTCTCAACATCTGCTGTCTTGCTCAGCAAGCCAATGTAATAAGGGCACCCAGTGTACCTAGCCTCCCAGTTGACATTTCCCTCTACTGGAACCCAAACTCCTCGTTTCATGGACACTAATCTACTTAATTTTCCACAGGTTAAGATAGTCATAAGGCAGAAAGCCTTTGATTTCAGGGCCTCGAACATTTGGAACTCCTTACTGCCTCAGATTCAGATTACAAAACCCCATGAGACCTTCAAATCAAGGCTGAAGAAAGATCTCTCTGTGAACATTGCCCATAACTGTCTCTGATCCTCTTTATACTTCATACTAGGTTTATTAGACAGGCAGAAGGCTTTTGGCCCATAGTGTCTGTCTCCCACAGCAACCGGACATTTTCCCCAATCATTTTAATAAATAATTCTCAAGTTTATTTTTGAATGCCATGAATGTGATTGCCTCCACAATCTCCTTAGGGAGCCGATTCCAGATGGGGATAATCCTCTGTGTATAAAAAGACCTTCTCTGGTTCCTTTTTGGGTATGTGCATTTAAGTTGCTGATTATGATTTCTTAAAGAGTTGTTTCTTTCTGCCATAGTTATTCCTAGACTGATCATAAGTGATTTATCCCCAATCAATTTATACATTAGTAACAGATCTCCCCTAGTTCATCTCAGCTCCAATGAGTATAGTCCAAGAATTTACAATCTTGACTCATATGTTTCATCCTCTATCCCCTCGATCATTTTTGTTAGTCTCTTCTGCACCCTCTCCAGACCCATCACATCTCTCCTTAGGTGTGGACTCCATAAAGGTGTACTGTAATCCATTAAAGGCCTCACCAGTGACCGAAATACAGGCACCATACAAATTCTATTTCTGGATACAAAAGATTTTTTGATACACCCAATAATCCAGTCACATTTATTAATTACTTCATTACAGTATTTACTGAAAGTTAAATCATTGGAGATTACTATCCCCAAATCTCTTTCAGTGTTTGTTGTTTTTAATAGTACCCCATCTAACCAATAATTCCATAATTTGTTACTTTTGCCAAAATGCATAACAGTGCACTTTTCAATGTTAAAAAACATGCCATTATTTTGTGCACATTTTTCCAGTTTCCCCAAGTCCTGCTGTAGCTGTTAGGATCCATGTTGTCACTAACTTCTGTTGCTAATTTGGTGACATTTGCAAACTTGATGCATGTACTGTTTATTCCTATATGCATATCTGTAACAAACAGGGAAAACAATACTGGACCCAGGACAGACCCCTGGGGAACCTCACTCATCACTCTTCCAACATCGGACTCATTACCCCTTATTCATGCTTTCTGTGATCTATCAGTCAGCCATGCTTCTATCCATCTAACCAGCATTCCATTTAATCCAAATGTATGTAGTTTTGTCAGTAATATGCAATGCGGTACCTTACCAAGGGCTTTCTTAAAATCAAGATCTATAACATCAACTGACTTCTGGTTGTCCAAATATTCATTAATTTTTTCATAAAAACTAGGTTACTTGTGAGGCAAGACCTGTTTCTCCTAAACCCATGCTGTGTCTCATAACTTAAGTTATTATTTCCAATTTCTGCTTTTAATTTATCTTTAATAATAGATCCCATTAATTTGCACACAATGGCCATCAGGCTGATAGGTCTGTAATTATCTACTGCTGTCTTATTTCCTTTTTTGAAGATCAGTACTACTATCGCGGTCTTCCAGTCATTGGGTACTTCTCCCAGATTAATAGATTTGTTAAAAATTCTATGTAATAGGTAATAATAAGCCAGGAACTTACTTCCTTCAGCAGTCTTGGGTGGTGATTATCAGGGCCTGCTGATTTAGATGGATTTAGTACCCCGATTTCTCAGCTATTTCTTTTTTTGTTATAACAGCTGGTATACTGCAATTTTGGTTTATCTCATTAATGTCACTATACGTACTCCTTCCATTCATAGATGTTCTTTGTTCAAATACAGAACAAAAATATTTATTAAGGATGGATGCTTGTTCTTTTGGATCTGAGTACTCAAAGTTATGGGCCATAATAAGTTCTATAGTCCTGTCTGGCATTTTATTGTTAACAAAGGAGAAAAAAGATTTATCATTATTCCTGGTTACGGCTAGTCTGAACTCAACAGCTCTCTTTTCCTGTTTTATATTTCTTACTCAAAAGTAAATGTTTATATTTACTGATGTTATAAGTGCTATTATCTCTTTTCATGACCCTATAGACCCTTTTCCTTTTCTGTAGTTGTATTCTAACCTTTCTAGTGTACCATATGGGAACCTTCCCTTTTCAATTATATAGGGGTTTTGCTGGAATATATTTGTTTTCTAACTGAAGTAATTTACTTTTTATTTTTAACCATAGTTCCTCTGTTGACAGACTATCGTTCTCCCACTCCCATTCATTGAGTTCCTGCCTGACAGCATCAAAGTGTGCCCTATTATAATTCTTTATAACTGTACACCCCTTTGACTTTTTCTGGTTTAGCAATATCTTTAAATAAGATTGTATTGTGGTCCCCATTTAATAGGGGTTCATGGATCTCAACATCCTTTATGGCTTCTGCTATGTCTGTAAGCACTAGATTCAGGATATTGTCATTCCTAGTTGGTTTTATCTACCATCTGACTTAATCCTAGTTCCTGACAAACATCCACCAGTAACTGTTCTTGTTGATTGCATACTGCCCCAGAAGACCAACTTATTCCTGGCATATTCATATCTCCCAGTAGTATTACATCCCTTTTTTTTTACCATGCATTTTATCTCCTCTAGTAATCCAGTATTATAATTTAAATCAGTGCCTGGTGGCCTGTAGCATATTCCTGTTAACAGTTTTTTCCTTTTAGCCATTTCTATTTTAATCCATAATATTTCATTGCGGCTGTGTGTATGTTGTCCAGTATTACTCTGTTTGCACTGAGTTCTCTCCTTAACATATATTGCTACCCCACCACCCCTTCTATTTTTCCTGTCCTTGTAGAAAACTGTATATCCTTGGATTGTTCTCCTCCAAGCTGTATTGTCTGACCACCAGGTTTCAGTAATGATGGCTACATCAATTTCTTTATGTTTGATAATTAGTTCCAGTTCATCTTTTTTTACATTGTTAAGACTCATAGCATTTGTCAAAAGTATATTCAATTCTTTTCTACTCCTCAGTGAGTTAACCCTTATGGTAATCTTTGGCTGCAATTGTATCAGTAGTATCTCCCCCACACCCCTTAGTATCTAGTTTTTTGTTTATCGATTGGCTTGCTTACTGCTTGATGGAAGATATTGCCTAGAAGATGAGCACCTTTTTTATTTAAATGGAGATCATCATAGCTATACAAATCTAACCTTGATACAAGATTTCCCATGTTCTAACACATTTAATCCCACTTTGGAGGCACCACTTTCTTAACCAGTTATTATATGCTTTCACATGTTTAGTTCTTTCATACCCAGCTCTTGGGATGGGGAGTATTTCAGAGAAAATGATTTTAGTGTTTGCGTGTTTCACCACAGTGTACATAGTTTCTGTATCTTTTACTAAATCATCCACTAGTTTTTTGCACCAAATCATTAGTCCCCACATGGATCAGTGCAGTCCATGGTACACTTACTTCCTTTAGGATAGATGGTAGCATTTCAGTAATATCTACCATCATAGCCCCCCGGTAGCAGCAGCTAGTTGTATTTAATTTGTTACCATATGAAGAATACCGATCAGTGTGTTTGATCATTGAGTCCCCAATGATAAAGATTTGTTCAGCTGCTATGTCCTGTTTATTTTCTCCATGTGGTTCATTTACTGTGGCTGCATGTGATGTACATGTGATGTTGATTTGTCCTGCCCTTCCCTGAGGTTGGTATTGTCCAGTAGGGGTCTCTCCCCTAACTATGTCCATAGTCTTCTGTGTTTATGCTTCAATATTATCCATTAGTTCTACCAGTGGCATATGCATGTTATTTAATTCAGTTGTGCCTAATGCCCTTCTACCTTTTTTATTTTTCTGTCTTCTTGTTACAGTGGACCATTCTCCTAAACTTTTCCCCTTTCATCCTCCTCCAACTCCTCCCCATCTCTAGGTCTCTTATAACTTGTATCTTCACTATTTATAGATTTATTAATACACTTTTTGGTTTCCTCCAACTGCTTTCTTAATGTGAACATCTCATTCTCATTCTCTTTGGATATTAGTTGCATCTTTAACTCCTTTACTTCAATGTACAATTTACAAGTAACATCTGGTTTTGTTGTAAACATCTCACAGGATTCACACTTTCTTGCCATTTCCCCTGTAGTCAGCATGACTATGTTTGTATCCATGTTTATATAAATTCAGACTTACAGTATGTGACTACTGTAATGTTTTTCTATATATTACCTTACATTGCTCAGTTTTCTACCACTTTCCCCACTTTTCCTGGTTGACACAGTAGACATGCTAGCACATGTCTTGGTATGCTCTACGTGCATGAGCACCCGACCGCTTGGTGCTCACACCCCCTCCACACGGGCTCAGGATTTAAACTCCTGCATCTAGGAAGTGCAGTTCCAGGGCATAAGTCCTCTGGATCATTTACCACTTTTCCTGCTACAACTATGTAATTTAATAAAATCTCTGAATGTGGCCCAAAACTCCATTATGTTAAGCAATACCCCCTGGCACCTCATAAAAGGATTCCAGACCAAATATACTCAAATTCAGGTATTTACTCAGGAATGCAGTCCTGGACTAGGGCCATAAGACTACAATTCTCATTGGTACCCTGTATCTGCATCCGTTTGCCTCGGGACCGTTTTGCTCTCCAGTTAGTAAAATTAAAAAAGTTAAAAAGTGTAGCTCTCCTGATCAGCAGTGCTCTACAGTCTTGCATAAACTGTTTGTGAGCATGAAACAGAACGCTCACATGGGGCTCAGGATTTATACTCCTCATACCCATACTTCATCTGTCTTTTTCTTTGTTTTTATCCTGTGTGCCTTTAAGTTTTCACCTCATCTCTAGGGTCTCTACTATAAATGGGGATCTGTTCCACTTTGCTCACTCTGTCAACAAAATGAATAAATAAATAAATGTAACCCATACACCGTGTCTCAGTGGGCTGCTACCCCTGCCTTGTAGGCCTAACCAAAGCTGAGGGGCCTGGGTTCCTATTTCTTATTTAAAACTGTTTTTTTTTCCCATAGACAACATTCATGCACAGTGCCTCCACCCAAATTATGCTTTTTAGTGGGCTAGAATAGCACCTGGTACAACCCCCTGGGATGCTGTACCCAACCACAATACCACAGTGTCACCCGATCCATGGATTAAAAACCAAAACCCCACATTTCAAACATTTTAGAATTAAAGGCTTACCCTAATAATATGCTCATGACACAGTATTTATAAAAAAAGGTTAACCAACATTTATTTACAAGTGATGAGGGTTAGGATAGGGTAATTGGACACAGAGGGCAGAGAACAGTTTGGATTGATTGCCATTTAGATTGGCATAGAATCACAGTAATCATTATGCATTTTTAGATCTAGACATTAATCACAGCGGCCACCCACCAACCTTCTGATGTATTCAGGTTTTCCTCTCTAACTAGCTAGCTGCATCAGATGGCACATACATATTTAATGCCTACACAGATACCAGTCCCCAGTCCAGATAAGAACTCCCAATCCTATCCTTAAATCTGGGTACCCAGTACTAAATGATCAAGTTGTGTGTCTGATGCAGTTGCAGTTAAGTTGGCTGGTGTTGGGACCCTTAAAAGGAAAAATCAGATTAGCATCCATTCTTTAGATTATCTTTAAACAATCTGGTTGATCGTGGAAAACAGAACTTTAATCCTTAACATTCTAGGCCTGACCTTTGTATTTAGCAGATCTTGGGTTAACTATAATACAGTGTCTTTTTGGATGGCAGAGAATGGCTCAGCCTACTCATGGTTTGGACATCAGCATTAGGTGTAGAGAAGCTTTAGCTGAGGTGTAGGCAGGAGCTTTGGCTGACCCCGCTTTACTAGAGTCTTGCAGCTTGCAGACTGGAACTTTCTCAACATCTTTGATGGTTACCCCTTCTCTATGGGCTTGAAATCACATTCTGGAGTAGACCAGGCTGGAACTGAGGCCTTCACACCTCAGATCCCCTCGTCTAGACTATGCCCATCATGGGGAGATGTATATGGTAGTGAATAGCTGGCGCATTACCAGGCTGACCCCTGGACCAGTCTCAAATACAGTCTCTTGCAGTTTCAGACAATCCAGGTACTTTTAGGGACAACCACAACTGCTGGCATAGCACCCATGGTCCTTTTACTTTCAGGACACAGTCTCGAGCGTGGGTGCATCCCCTAGGGCTAGGGAGGATGAAATCTAGCACAGTCTCTTTCTCTTTCCCATATTACAACACAGTTATTTAACATGGCTCTTCCAGCCAGATGACTGGCACAACTGCTGTGGCTTTTCAGAAGGCACAGTCTTTTAGGCAAATCTCTTTCTGTTTTCGAAGCAGAAAACAGGAGCTTAAGGCATGACTCCTCACCAAGTTAGCAAACGGAGCTTAAGGCATGGTTCCTAACCACTTTAAGCACTTTACTTGTCAGCACATCTTGTTCACCGTAGCTTCTCACAAGCTCAAATCACAATATCAAGAAGTCCCTCTTGGCTATGCTGGCATTTGCAGCTCCAACTGGACATTTACAAAGTCCTCTCAGGCAACTCCAGGCAAAGTTGTGACCTCAGGATACTTTCCCTCGTCATTCCTTTAGGCACACTTAAACAGTCACATCAGGCAACTTATAAAACTGGAACATCCACTCTCACTGCTATAACAGATGTCCACACTGTCCATGGTGCTGATCAGATGCAGGGTGCAGACAGATGAGCTACTCGGACATGTGGTAGAAATTTACTCACTCAGGAATTAGATGCAGCTTTTTCTCAGATGAAATCACAGAATTCATCAGCACTCTCACTGCTGAGACAGAGTGTTCATGCAGCCCTCTCACAACTGCAGGCAGACTTCTTGCAGCTCTCACACTGCTGAAGATAGCTTAGGTTTCTTGTCCACATTTTCCCCAAAAACATGGAAAGGCACTTGCTGGCCCTGGGGGACAAATATATGGCAACCCCCAGGCCTGCAACTTTCATTTCTTGCAGCCAAATTTCTTATAGCAGAGGCCAGAGCCCCCCTTCCCCTGTGGAGGGGCTCCCACAGAACTGAACTAGGCCCATTCTCTTTAGCAGACAGCCAGAGCCCTCCTTCCTGTGGAGGGGCTAGCACCAAACTGACTCAGCCAGAAAAGTCCCTGGGGTTTTGGGAGCTCTCCGAGGCTCTTTATTGCCTGAATCCACTTGTCTATCTTGAAAATGAATATTCATTAGGCCTCCTTGATGCTTGATAGGCTCCAAGTTTGGGTGCCTAAATTAAGTACCTGCTTTTCCCAACAAGCTCTTGGCATAGTCCTATAAGTCTTTGGCACTGTCCCAAGAGTCCTTGCAATGAATCCTGGCTTTCTGATTGGCTGACAGGCTGCAAACATGGCTGCTATTTTTTACAGTCCCCAGGCAGTCCACAAAAGTTCACTCAACAAAGTTCTGGTGCAGCCAGGAAAAATACTTTTTTATTTACATAGCCCCACAGTCTAGTATCCATACATGTGCCCTGCAAGGGGTTTCCCTTATTAAACATTTTACTGCTGTCCCTCGCCTGTCGCTGCTGCCGAAATATGCAGTCCCCAAACAGCAGACAGGCAGCTCATACTTATTTAGCGGGCTCTAATGAATATTAATGAGCTCTTACCCAGGGTTTGTCAACACTCTTTATTTATTATATACATCAGGCTCTCTTGGCCCTTGTTCCGGTCACTGTCCCCCTCTTTATTTTTTTAGGGGCCAGGACCACTGGGAAGCCACTTAGTTGATCACAATTGTGGTCGGAACATGGAGCACAATTCTGCACATGCACAAGCAACCAGCCAGCCATGAAGCATATGGGGAGAAGCTGGTGGCTCTGCAATTACTTCTGAAGCCCACAATGAGCAAAAATAAATGAAGGGACCAGTCGGGTCCGTGGACACATTTGGACTCTGACCAGAAGGTGGTGCACAGTTGGGGAAAAACAGGGAAGGCACAACAGGCACCAGGAGGCAAGCAGGAGAAATGGGCAATTAAGGTAAGCCCCATGGGGGGTTACACTAACAAATAAACAAACAACCATGGAGCATATGGCACTACTGCCATTGTAATTTCCCTAATGCATAACCTTGATGGCTGTACTAGTATGTATACATGTCATTCCTCACTGTTCCTGCCGGACCAATGGCCCTGGAATCCTGTGAATTGATGGGTTTTGTCCCTGGCATCCAGCAGATTCCCCACCTCCATAGCCACTTTTGCTTTTGTTACTGTTGTCTGTAGTGCCTAATCCTTCCATCTACTGGAATGCACATTCTGACTCAAATTCCATTCAAGAAAATTTAAAAGCAGCAATTGTTAGCTACAGCCAACTCTTGTTATGTTTTGCGCTTCATCTCTAATAGATGCATTAATGTAGTTTATTGCAGTTGATTTCCTTACTTTTCAAATAATATAGATATATATATATATATAAAACAACAGATGCCTTTAGCTTTCTTCACACAGCATGCATAGACCCATCAGGCACATCTAAGACCTGTTGCTTGCTTTGGGCAGGACATTCTAGACCCTGTGTGAAGCAACAGACCTATTAGGCATACCATCTGATTTATAGCTTATTCTGTGGTTCTTGAGTGAAGCAACAGACCATTTGCGTTGGGTCATGGACCTGTATCTAGCTTCATGCAAGAGCCCAGCAGGCCCAATGCAAAGCAGCAAATCTGTTTGGTATGAGAGCAGACCTATAGGTTGCCTTGTACAGAACCCTGTGAGACCTACATGAAGCAGCTGACCCACTGGGCATGTCAATGAGCCTATGGGTTGCTTTGCAGAGGGCCCTAGGTAAAGTGGCAGAACCACAGGGACATGCACTGGATCTGCAGGATGCTATGTGCAGGACCCTATACAAAGCAAAAGACCAGTCACGTAGGTCTGCAAGTTAACATTTTGGTGGTTGTAAGGGGGCAGGTTGCCCACACCCATAATCTGGGTTTAAGAAGTTAGTGTTCATAGGTTTATTTGAGCAAAGTGGGCAATGCCCATGACAGCTTGCCAGTCAAAAAGAGTCTGAGGGATTTCTTTTTTTTTGGGGGGGTCAATCATCCATAACCTTTTTGGTTTTAAATTTCGTTCCAGTTTTGTGGGTCAGGGCAATTTTTACACACACACACACACATCTACACACACAGGTAATCTGGGGGTTCAAAGTTGCTACAAATTTTTTTTGGGACACCAAATTTAATGCTGTCTCCGTTCCAGGGTCCATCATGATTTTACCACTCCTCACCCCCGTACCTCCACTGGGCCATCTGCCTTCTCCTCTCAACTTCCTTAACTCTGGCGTAGGTTACTCCCCATTCCCCGGCTCCCTCAGGAATCAGTTGAAACTTCAAACACAGCTCACCTGTTCCTGCTACCTTGCTCCTGATTTCCTCCATGGCTGAACCCTAATCCACCCGGCCTTTTTGCTCTGGAAACTATTTATGGTTGCCAGACTTGTTGTCTGGTACTACTTGGTTTTCTGCACTTTATTTCTGTATGTGCATTATTTCATATTTATTCTATCGCTGTATCATATTGTACTCCATGTTGCCCAGATGCATTGGACACTTGTTTTGTACTGCTGTTTGTTCCGGTTCCCTTCCCCTGGGTCACACCTCAAAGCGAGCCATGGCTTAATATGCCTCTCCAGATTACCAGTTTTCAAATAAATAAATAAATGTAACCCCTTTTTTTTTCTTTTTTGCAAAAATACCCCACTATATACCTGTGCATGCACTGTTGAGTTGCTTTGGACTTAGTTTTTTTTATTTTTAGGTTACCATTTGGTGGTGGACAGCAACACAGAATATAGTGACTGGATGGGGTGGTTGGAGGACTGTATTAGTAGTAGTATATTTTATTTATTTGGGTGCCCTTCCCCAAAGGCTCAGGGCACCATTACAAATATACACTTATATACAATCCCACTGTGGGAACACTTATTGAAGGACTGGTAGTCACGAGAGAATGAGGGTAGCATGGGTGCTAGTGGATGGGTGAAGGCAGGGGGATTAATTTAGATCAATGGGCTGGAAGGACAGGGTGGGAAAAGACTAACTTAGAGGATGGGGAAGGAATTTACCTGAGTATGGGGAAGGAGGGTGGCATACAGTAGGTGGCAGAGAGTGAGGTGTTATCTTTACTTGCAGGGGGGAGTGTAAGCAAGCCAATGGGGTTGGACAAGTTTTTATAAATAACATGCTCTTATCATTTATCACCAGGGTGGGCATCTGGCATTGTAAATGGGGGGGATGCAGGTATTCAGATACCAGGATTGGGCAGCTGGTGTCGGAAAACAAGTTTACAAATGCAAAGTTTTGTTTTTTTTCCCTTTCCTGATTGACTTAGAAGTAAACTACAGTGGAAAAATAGAGACTTTGTGTATTACTGCTGGTTACCAGTGGTTGGTGGAGATAAAATACTTTTTATGTTTACGTGCTCATGTGTAAGCACTCAGCAAACATTTTGTTATGAAGAACGGTATTTTAAAGATGTGTCATTCATTGCCAAGCTCATTGCAGCTTAAGCTGCAATGGACTCACCAGTGAAAGACCAATGACAAGGCATTCTGGTCATGACACTACTCACTGCTTGGTGTCTGGAAACTGTGTAGTTGAAAGGAGCCAGCAGCTCCTAATAGACAGTGATTGGCTTGTTTCATCTATATAATGCTACCCAGCACCCAGCTGAGCAGCGGGGGCTGTCTCTCTCTCTCTCTCTCTCTCCCCCAAACAGTCTTTCATTCTTTTCCAATTCTAAAGTATACAAATAGAATAAATAGCTGGCTAAACAGAATGAAAACTGTGTCATTACATGGTCTGAAGTTCTGGTCTGAAGTGTTACATGCAGCCAGGCTTGCATCATGGCTCTGTTGTTGTCTTTCTACTGCACTGAAACAAAGTGCTAAAATAAATAATGAGTCACCAATCATTTATAAGTTACTGACTTTGTGCTCAGTGCAAATTGGTCAGCCTTCTCTCAAGAAATGAGCATAAAAACATTTCCATGGAATGTGTGTATTTTCATTTCTGATTGGCTGTGGTTCGGGCTGGCAATATAGCCTAGAGGTTAGAGGAATGAGGTGTAAACGAGCTTAGTACATCAGCAGACTAGACCTAAGTTTGATTCTCACAACCTCCACTTGCATACTGTGTGACTCTGAGCAAGTCACTTAACTGCCCAATGCTCCCAGGTTGCCCCTGAAAACAGGCACTTGTGCCTAGTGGGCCTTATCCAGTTACTAAAGAATAAAATAAAAAATGACTTGGAAGTCAATCTCGAATGTAAAAAAAAGCTGTGCTTTTTTTTTTGTTTGCACATATGTGTGCCTGGTGGTTTTTAAACACTTAAAACGTTTCAATTTGGCAGATTTTAATTGTGTAAGAAACAGAAATACGTTTTGGGGGCCAAAAATCTACTGAACTTGAAAGTTTCAGGTGTTAAATCAGTGTATTTTTTATTACTTATGCACAAACATTTTTTTTTTAATTTGGCCATATTTTATTTAATTAGTGCTCCTCAGAGCACCAAAAGTGCTGGAGTGTTATGTAAATTGGCATGCACTTTGCCTCTATGACTGAAAAGGTGCATACCAATTTTCAAAACAATATCTCATAAGACAGCCCAGTTACAAGCCATCAGAAATAGGGGTTTTGACAAACATTTTCATTTCATTTCATTTTGTATTTGTTAACCAGGTAAGGACACTGGGACAAGTCCATTTTCAGTTTGACCCGACCCGACAAACATTAACTCAATATCAACATACTGGCATGGTACACTTTAGCAATAATCCACAATGGGATAGGGTATGTTCTGGGATATCCTCATACCTGTGCATTGTAAGGCATGAAGCCAAACGCTGAGTGTCTCATGCAACCGAAGAGTAATGATATCCCATGACATACCAAATAAGGGTATGCAAGTAACGAACAGCATTTCCTGAATACCATGAATAATGCATTATTTGTTACTTGGGAAGAAACCTGAGTACTCGGCACTATGCATGGCTATTTGGCATTTTGCTATTCGGCAGAAGCTCAAGATCTCCCAAGACTTCCTGTCCAATCAGAGGCCACTTTGGAAGCGCACTGTGTGCAGGTCATGTGAATCAGCACTTTCAGAAGCTTCAGGCAAGAGAGACAGATAAGTCAACTGCTACAGAGAGAGAATCTACTTCCATCCACTTGTTAAAACTAGAAAGAAAATCACAAATCTTGATATTTTTTGTTCCCTCTCTAAATCCCAAGCAAAAGAAGTTTAATTTTTTTTCCACTGTAGGGTGAAAAACTAGGCTTTTAAGAAAGGGAAAATACCAAACCTGTTTACTAGTGTTTGCTGAGAGAGAGAAAGATAGAAAGGCAGGCCACAACAGCACACACACACACACACACACACACACACACACACACACGTACTAAATGAGATTTAAACCTGCAGTGTGGTAAAGAAGCCTAACAGCTTAAGGGAGGGAGATTTGTAGGTGTTTATTTTGATTAGAAATGCCAGGTTTATGTAACATAGTTGTCTGAAACAAAGAACAAGGCACCTAGTCTGAATGAAATGCGGTTAGCGTCAATAATTTTTTTTATCTTGTTAGTGGCTTGATTTCATGCCCAAGAAGAGAGTTAAAAAAATATATTTTTTCTGAGAAAAATCAGGCTTGGCTATTATTAGTTGACACTCAGTGAGACTTATCAGCTCAGCATTCCTGCAGTGTCTTGATTTCATAATAAATATCATTTAAATTTCATATCAGATATCTTCCTGTGAGGAACCCAGGCCTGGGTCCCTCCACGGCCAATTAAACAAGTGCGAATGCACTATAACTGGTAGGGTGGGACTAGTTGGCTGATTCCCACTGGCTAAGAAAAAGCTGCAAACTCTGCTCCCAACCACATACATGTGCCTGGTACAATCCAAAGTTCCTTCAAAGCAAACACCGGCACCATGAAATAGTGTGATAAAGGCTTTATTACAAACTTGCCAAAATGCCAAACAGGTCATGAACAATTCAAAACTCGGCCAGTTTTGCTCAAAGCAGTGTCATCAGGAGGATATGACGTGCCTGCTAACTGGTCCCCTTAAAAAGAACCATTTTTAAAGTGATAGTGCACATACAATCATTCACCACAGTGTAGTATTTAATATCTAAGTTAGACATATACTTAATGATAATTCATCTAGTTCCACTACTTATTAGTTAATGGAAAGATCCAGATTAGGGCTAGTATTATCAACATTTACCAAATAACAATATTTATATTTACACAGTGTTAATATGAATTACACATTTATACATATAAAAGAATATATACATTTACATATTTATAAAAACACTTGCTGGCTAGGTGGTGTAGAGAGCTGAGGCACTGGCACCTTACCTCTTACCATGCCAATGACCCGGGGTCAGGAGTAACCTCAGGTGTTGGTGGGTCAGCTGGGGGGGGATCAAGCATCCCATGGACTGCTCTCCTCCACCAGTGAGGGTGGGAGGGGATGACCACTGAGCTACTGCCCCTGGTGGTGGCCGGGGACTGGTGCAGGCTGGGGAGGGCACAAGTGTGGGTCAGTGTAGGCAGACATCAGATGTGCAGTGTGCAGAAGTATGTGCAGCAGCATCCATGATGCCATTGCCTACCTATGCTATGGGGGAGAGGACATTACTGGGAAAAACAATCCTCCAGCAAGCATATGTGAAGGCCAGACCCAGCGGCACCGCAGCAGATGCACTCAAGTCAGCTCCCCCTGAACCCGACTCCCAGGTCTTCCACAGAGTGTGGGGTAAGTGCCCGCTGTGAAACGGCCTAGGGAGGGCATGGCAAAATGGGTCAGAGCTCTGACTGTGGCCGGTGTGGGGGCTGAGGAGTCCATGCTGGATGGGGGAAACCATAGGTACACCCCCCCCAGCTGAGCAGGTGTAAATAAAATAAGTATAATAAAAAACAGTTAAAGATTGCTATGTCACTAATACCTACAGGAAAAGAGTGTCTTAGGTCATAGTATTTGATTTCCCCATTTAAGGTGTGTATGAAGTCAAAACTGCTTCCACAGAGCATTATAGTCCTAAAGAAAAACAGAAGAACATTAAGATCATAATAGTCACTTCATTATTTTGTGGAAGTTCTAGAGCACTGCATGTGGCTACTTCTTCTTAATTAAAGGCATGATGTCTATTTAATCATTCAATCCAGGTTTCTTGAACATAAATCCAAAGGGCTTCTCTTTCTAAAAGCCTTGCATTAAAATCCCCACTCCTAGGTCCAAGGGTAACATGTTCCACTCCACAAAATGTAAACATGTACAAATGCACCTTCTCTGTTATTTGCCCTTGTCCTGTTCCAGTGTTATGTCTCATACAATCGACTGCTAGGGCATTTGTTGTGTCACTATTCTCTACACCTCTAAGGTGTTCTCCAATATGCTATTTAAGTGATCTGCTAGTTTTTCCAATGTAAAATGCCCCACATCTGCAGATAGCCAGGCAGACCAAATAATCAGTCACACAACTACAGAAGCCTCTCATATCATAGTTGTTTCTGCATTAGCCTGACTCCCATTGGCCACTGCTTCAGTTGGCTCCTTTTCTGTTCTGTATGTGCATGGCTGTACACTCAAGACATTTTTACATTTGATGCACCTGCACACCAAATGTTTTGTGGCGAATGGAATGGGATATCAGGGGTGTCACTGCCAAGCCCATTGCAGTTCAGAATAGCAGGGGTTTGGCAGTGTACACTAAAGATCATGCACAGTGGTCCTGATGCAACTCTCTGCTTAGTGGGCAGAAACTTTGTGTACTTCAAAGAACCAAAGCCGCTGCAATTAGAGAGGGCTTCAGTCCTTTGATTTGCATGAAGCTGCATCAGCAAACAGCTGAACAGCTTTCAAAACAGTTACAGCTGCACACCAGAAGTTTACTACAGAGGTCACCGGTGTGCAGCTGCTGTATCACACCCTTTAACAACAGAAACCCTCCAACTCCTTCCATTTGTGTGCCATCCACCTCACCCTCAATCCCAGCACACAGCATTTAATAAAACCCTACCACTCCCTCCCTCTGCGTGCTGTCCGCCCCCACCCTCCGTTCCCTGTTCTGGCACCTGGCATTCATCTTTAAAAGCATCTTGCACAACATGAATGATGTTTGTGCAGCTATTAATTTGTGATAATAGTGAGCAAGTTACATCTCATAAGCAGGATATAAAAAAGAAGATATAAGTGCATCTCATACTTTGTTAGAGTAATATCTTTGATGTGCATATAAATACAAATGCAAGATTTGAGATTAGTTGCTTTAAATTAAATTACCTAACTAAAATACTGTAGCATAAAGCACCGCTGAGTTATGATTCTTTTTAATATCCAAATCACCAAGTAAACATACATATGTTACTTTTCCTTGAAGGTAGGTTGCAGTTAATTAAATTTGTTATGTTTTTTAACTTTAGATTTATTAGTTTTCAGATAAAAACTAACACACATTTAAACCACAGTGGCCATACACCAGAAATAAAATACCTCTATACATTACATTAGGATAGTATCATAAAAACACACAGTTTTGTACATCATAGGGGAGAGATATCCATTATTATAAAAAGAAATATTCAGTAAAATAAATAAGCTCCAAGGTGCCACATAGTCTGGAATAAGTAAGAAAAAAGAATACACTAGTCACATGGAAAGCCTCTGTAGAGGCATATAAAAGTCCAGAAGTTTCAAATAACTATATAGTAACAACTAACTTATTTCTACGCAGTTCCTTCAAGAAACCCCCACCCAACAGCTCAAAAGCAGTTTCATCCACAGTACTTATATAAGAAGCACATCCCAAAAATTAACATTGCATGTAATAATAATAATAATATAGTTCAACATTTTGCAGGAGTCAGACAGTTGCATTTTTAAAGAGGTAGTGAGGGAGATATAGCAGCCCAGTTATAAACTGCAATACATTAAGTAGCAAATGACAATTCAGCATTAAATCAAAGAAGCTAACAGGATAAAATTGAAAGCAATGTTCTCATCAACATTTGTATTTGTGAGCATCTGTATAATATATCAGGGTCGCAGTAATATGCACCAGTTTAAGCAAATAACAGTAAACTTAAAACAGCAGAGGAGTGAATCAGTTGTTGGTAAGAAACATGTTTTTGTAAGTAGCCTAGTAATTCTGCATACCCTGTCAATATTTCTACCAGAGCATGAAAATGCAATTATCTGCAAACACTAGAAAAATCGGTGCAACATAATTAGTTTCAAAATTACTGAGGCGATCAGAGATTAGTGTGGGTAATTCAATTGTGAATTACATGCCAATTTAAAAGTTGGTTTGTCATGTATATTTGTAAAAAAAAGAATCAATGCACCAGTGGTACTAAACAGTCCCATTTGGCATTGACAAATGCTTGTTTGTAAGTGTGCATACTATAGGGTGCAGTAGGCCCTATAGTTAGGGCTGTATAGACAGTTCTATGTTAAATTAAAAGTTTTATACCTTAATAATGTTGTCATGTTTTGACAAAATAACATGAACTTTGGCATGTGTGCTCACCCTGTAAATATCTCAAGATGTGAAAAGTTTTGTGATGGCATCTTGTATGGTTTTTGAGATATAAAGTGGTAAAAACAGAAAAAAAAACACTTTTTTCCCCATTGGTTAACATGGGATTTTTTCTCTCATCCACAGATCAGAGGAAATTAAAATGTAAAATGTTACTTGAAATTTTCAGGGATGCTGGGGCAGTGCGAAGGGTGTGCCTTTGGATAGTTTGGTAAAAGAAATTTCACCATTTTGAATTATAACAAATTTTGTGATAGCCAACAGACAGGCAGGTGATTGAAAACCATTTGAACTGTTGATTGTTAAGGATTAAATGGATGTGCTCAGAGAAATACTGTTTGTGCTTCAGCCATCTTGTTTGTTTTTTTTTTTTCTCCCATTTTAAAATTGGATTTCTAAAGAAATCCTACTTGGTTAGGAATAACCAAGTCCTGCATTTAGGTCTCAGTCACATGCTTAGCAACATTTTGTTATTGTTATTTAAAACATTTTTAACTATGTGTTTTGGGGGCAAGAATCATGTTGCCCATCCCTTGCTATGTAAGGATCAATTGATTGTAAAATAACTGTTTGAAGTTCTTTACAGTTTGAACTTTTTGTTTGAATTGTAAAGACTTTGAACAGTAAAGACCTATGACAGTGGGAACTGTCATATCTCCTTGGTAGTCTAGTGGTCCCTCCCCACCCACCCCCATTCTCAGTTTTCTTACTTTTTTACTGTATTTGTTTACTTTTATCCCTGGTTTCTAGTGGCACCCCACCACCCACCACCCTCCAATCACTGTCCCCACAGTTATTTTTTTATTTTCCTGGTGTCTAGTGGCACCCCCACCCTCCTGGATTTATCCCTGGTATCTAGTGGAACCCCTCACCTTCCAATGCCCATTTTTGACTTTCATTGGTGGTTAGTGGCATTCCCCATCCTCCCATGTCCATTTTTGTGCTGGAAATAAGAAAACTATCCCTCACTGTCTTTTTCAATTTGTTTAACCTGTAGAATAAAAAAACATCGATCGCCGATCTCACCCACACCCCCACCCACCTACCACTGTGCACCCACCTCCCCACACCCCTTGACTGACACCCCACACTCTAACTCACCTGAAGAGGTACCAGGTTCGAGATCCACTCTTCCAATCAAAGACACATCTTGCTGCTGGAACTGCGACTACAATATAAGAAACGAAGGTAAATGTGGTTCAATGTATTTCAATGAGGGGGTCAACTTTAATGCATAACCCAGCCATTTTTTTAACATTTTGACCCTATATTTTCAAAATGATCTTTTGAGAACCCCACCTCATGAACAGTAGGACAGTTATTATGCATCTCCTGCCCAAAAGTTGATTTTGCGGTTGCTTAGTGAATTCATCTTGTGGGTGGGATTTGCATAATGAGAGTCATATTGTTTATGAGGCAGGGTCATAAGAAGGCTATGTTGAAAATTTGAGGTCACAATATGTTGCAATGGCAGAGTTATGACCATTCATTGCAATTTTGCTATGCAGGCTCATAACTTAAAAAATATTAAATATTTTGACCCAAATTTTCTATATAGACTTATTACCCCACCTCATGTATGTCACAGCTGTCATTTTTTCAAATCCTGGTCAAAATGTCTTTTCACACCTGTGGCATGGAATAGTGGTGCAGTTGTATGGAATTATGTTTTGGTAGGAATTCAAAAATGTTCAGTTCCGGGTACTTGAGTTGGAGTAATAAGATGTCTATGCTGACACTTTGGTCATAGTTGTCCTATTAATGGAAGCTCAATTCTCTTCCACAGCTTCATACATATATGCATTTATGGAAGGATGACTACAGATACAATTACTCTATCTCAAAAAACTATACATGGGTGGGAGCAGCCCTGTGCTCCCACAGGCACTATATATCTACGATTACAATATCTCAAAAAGCAAGGAAATTCATTGCAAAAAAACTATGTTAATGCATCAGTTAGGGTTGAGGATAAAGTGATAAAAGTAGAGAAATATGATGTTAGGGTTTCCAACCCTAACACCACACCACAACCTGTAGACACCAACAAGCGCTGAGGGTGTGCCTTGGAGTCATGAGACCTAACGCTCACCCCATTTCATAAGTAAATAAGCTGAGATAGGTACAGTATAGGAGAATGGTGTGAGTATTAGGGCTGGTGATTCCAGAGTACATCCCTAGCATCAGTTGGTATGTGCAGGGTGGGGGTGGGGTGTTAGGGTTGGAAACCCTATAGTCATATTTTCCTACTTTTGTTGCTTTATCCTCAACCCTAAATGATACATTAACATAATTGTTTTTGGGAAAAATATATATCTAGATATTACCCACTCTAGAGGTGTGGTTGCGCTTCACATAATGCACGCCTTGGTGTGCTTGTTAAGCATGAGGCTCCAGGCTGAGTGCATCAGCCACCCAAGGCGTGAATATATCAGAGCACAACTGCACACCCTAGATTGGATCATCTGTCTTATAAAATGGCAAAATTGTTTTGGAGGGGGGATGAAAGTGCAGGTGTGCGGTCATGCTCTGATATACGCACGGTCATGTGATGTGTTTCAGCCAATCAGCAGACATAATTTTTCCTACCCATTTTATAAATATATATATATATATATATATATATATATATATATATATATATATATACTGTATATATATATATATATATATATAGGGTTGAGTAAGCAGTTTAATGTTAAACCCTACATTTTGCACTTTAATAACTTTGCAACCTTGAACAGATTTGCACACAATTTGGTATGTGCAGTCATGTGAGGTAGTTCTCCTGACTAGCCACGTTTTCTATCAATTGGATGTGGTTTTCATGCAGCACATAGTGAAAAATTGTTTTTGCTTTTTTCGTCGGTTTTGCTGATTTGTGCCTATTGCGTCCTGCGGCCACACCATTTGGAATATTGGTCTGCAGTTTTCAGGATAGAAAGAGGTTGCCCCAAGGAACAAGCCAGTATTGGTGTGGTGAAAAAATATTAATTCACTGCAAAGTTATTTAATTTTGAAATTTCAGGTTCTGAGCATGCTCAGTTCAGTCTTTTGGATAGGTGAGTTTTTTGTGAACAAGGATTTGCCTCATGAACGGGGATTTTGACAGTTCATGCATGGGGAATCATTAAATCCCCATTCATGAGAAAAAAATCCTCGGTCATGAGCCGCCATCTTGTTTTTATTATTTTGCCCAAAACAAACTCTTGTATCTTGCCCCATGGATGTATTTGTTGTGAACAGCTGTATGGGTTTTGTTCCGGGAAATGCCCTCTACCAACCCATGTCTTTGGTTTCCCTCACTGTATGAACAGATTCTGGTCAGATCCACCACGGCTGCATTATGAAGTTAGTGAAGTTGTGTGGAATTATTAGGAGGTATGGAAGAAACAACACAATGATTTGTAAGTACTAATTTCTGTTCTAAGGAAGGCATACACATTATTAGGAAAATATATGGAGGTGTACATTTTAATGGAAAGAATCGAAGCTTACAAAAGAACCCCAGAGCAAATGCCACTGATGTATGTGTTATCCCGGATGATACTGGCTAGACAGACACATTTTAAAGAAAACACAATTGCACATATCCCAATAATACAAAGCATCAAGGAAAACTTATGCAAATCCCCATGATGATACAGAAGGTGGCAGTACATGAAAAAGTAATGGCTGTCATATATTCAGCCTTGGGATTATTTACACATTTGTTTTATTTTTAAGAGAAACAGGGTTTTTGTCCATGAGGTGATGTAAGTTATATTTAAGCAATGTGTTGATGTCAGGAAGTCAGGTGTAATGATGATGGACTGTTAGAGAAAATGTGATATTAACTTTCATAGGGGGTTGTTTTTAATAAGGGCAAGTTAGTTATGCTTGTGATAATGGAAATATTAGGAAAGTATGAGGTCTACGCAGAAGTGGAGTACAAATATGCCCAGTTTGATAAGTATGTGCTCAGAGTGCTGGCAAATGTGATATGCAGGTTTGTTTTAGAAATAGGTAAAAATAGCAGTACATACAGTTAATAGAAAGATAGATAATTGTGTAGACATATAGATAGAGAGTGAGAGACACAGACAGACAGGCAGAATAGGAATGGCAGTGAAGTACTTGAAGTGACACTAACCCCACCTCCACCCCCACCCCGCAGACATGGACAGGCATTGGGATGTGCTTTTGGGTCATTGGCCATAACACTCACGCCATTTCACCTCACCCTACCCTGCAGACACAGACAAGAGTCAAGGTGTGCCTTGGGGTTTTCAAACATTACACTCACCCCATTCCATACAGAAATATGCTGAAATGGGTACAGTATAAGAGAATGGAGTTAACTTTGGAGCTGAAGAGTCAAAGGCACACCTCAATACCTGTCACTGGCTGTAGGGTGGGGGTGGGAGTGGAAAGGCGTGAGCATTACTGTTGACAATCCCAAGTCACACCCGATGCCTGTCAGTCCCTACAGTACATGGTGTTATGGTCAGAAATCCTAATGCCCTGGGTGTTTCTTTGGCTTTGTGACCCTCTGCATGAATAGTGACACTATCAGTTCATTAGCTGAAAGGAGATTTTGCACAGTGACTGTGCCATTTGGCACCACAGGTGCAAAAACACATTTTAAATAGGATAAACAGCTATACATTTCTTGCTTCAGTAACTGCACAGCACATCTGTTGCATGACCTGCTTATTGACATTTTATATCTGCTATGCAATGTACTGCTGTTATGGCTGTATGACTGAGAGGGACCGGGGGTGGTGGTGGATGTCAAGATGAACAACTCAGAGATTTGTAGGAGGACAGTGGCTAAGGCCACGATGCTGGGATGCATCACTAGGGGGATCACTCCTGAAGGAGGGAAGTGATACTCCCTCTGTATAACTGCTTGGTGAGGTCACACCTTGAGTACTGCATGCAGTTTTGGAGGCCACACTTAAAGAGGAACATTGAACTCCTGGAGAGGGTCCAGAGAAAGGCAACCAAAATTATCTAGGGCTTGGGGGAAAGGACCTAAGGGGTGAGGCTCGAAGAGCTGAATATATACACGTTGGAAGAGAGAAGGGATGGGGGGACATGATAGAGATCTTCAAGTACACAAAGGGGGTAAACAGGGGTGGCGAAGTCATGATGCTCCAAAGGAAGGAGGGGAGCAACTAGAGTGCATGGGTGGAAGCTGGAGGGGGGATACTCAGGGGAGAAAGAAGGAGGTGCTACTTCAGTGAGAGGATGGTAGAACCATGGAATGCGCTGCTCGGTGGACTGGTGGAGGCAGAGACTGTGGAGGGATTCAAGAGGCGGTGGAACAGGTACAGAGGTTGTGGAAGCAAAGTCCAATGAAGCGGGAATACCCCAGACTGGGAACGGAGAAGCCCAAGAGGGCGGAGGGGCAGCAAGGTCAGCTCCCAGGGTGGGGACTGACCAAACAAGCAGACATGAAAGCCTACTAGGCTTATTCTGCTGGCATTTTTGTATGTTAGTATGTTGCTATGCTTACTGCACCAACATCATGAACCATAAAACATATGACTGCCATAAGTAGGGAGGCAGTATAGTACAGTGGTTTAAGGCTCTTGACTGCAAATCTGGAGATCTAAGTTTGAATCCCACAGCCCCCACACAAATGTGGAGTGTCTTTTTAATAAATTATAAAATATGTATATGTGAGTTATTTAGTTTGGAGAATATTTGTTCCATTATTTGAAAAAGTGTGATAAACTAAATGTGTAGTGCAGTGAACCATTGTAATATGGAATCAAATGTGTAGCTGAAATAACTGTTGCCATTTATGCTCACTGGACAAAAACAGTTGCACAGCTCTGCTGTTGTGAAATTATTTTAAAGCAGTGCACATGCTAAATGCTACTGCCACATTCAAAACACCATACCCTACCTGCTTGCCACATATAAACTCAACTATATTACAAAAATAATTCTAGGCACTTTTTTTTCACCAGGAGAGACACACTAAGCTGAAAGCTTGTTTACAGGTGTGACCTGGGAGCACAAGAAAGTTAAGTGATTTACTGAGGGTCACACACTATGCAAGTGGGGGCTGTGGAGTCAAACCCAGGTCTCCAGGTTTGTAGCTCAGAGCCTAAACCACTGTGTTATACTGCATCCTTAACCTACCTGCCTACTTAACCATTATTCATTCACCAGTCCCATTTACAACACAGTTACACTTGTGTATAATACATACTTCTCAAACTTGAAAGAAAAAATACACTTTATCATTCAAGTCTGTGTTTACCAAATACTGTGCCCATGATTAAAATAATTAGAACACCTCCACCCAAAAATGTGCCCTGACATGAAACTGCATGTCTTTTTTTTTTTTTCAATTCTTTTTCCCCCCAGTCACGGCCCCGAGGTCCTCTCTCAGGCATCCAATCCTTTTCCTGCCAGCCTGAAGTCTCCGAACTGTGCCTCCTCTCTCCCTCCCCTCTGATGCCAGCATCCCCAGCTTACCCTATCTGGGGTGGGTCGCCCTCCTCCTACCTGGGCGCCTCTCATCAAGTCAGACTCCGGCATCGGACTGGGAGCGGCTATGGAAATCGAAGGCCAGTCAAGGGGAGCCCGACATTGGGCATGGGGGACTGGTGCCATCGCCTGATCCTCAGCACCAGGTTTTTCCTTGTTCTGGAACCCCCCCGACGTAAGGCGTGCAATGCTGTCAGCCCGTGACGTAGGTGCTCCCACCCACGTCCGGAGCCGGCTGCCCATCTTCCCCACTTATACACACCCAAGTGCATAGCAGTGTCACCGGTCTCCACCGGGGGCCACTGTTGCACCGGTCTACCCTGGATCCCACCCCCGCGAGAGGAGAGCAGTTCATCGGATGCTCAATCCTCTCTCTCCCCTGCCGACCCCCGGCAGTCCAGGCTCATTCCCGAACCTGGGTCACCAGCATGGAGCTAGGTGTGGCATCCAGCGCCTCAACCCTCAGCGCCACCAGGCCAGCATGAAACTGCATGTTTAACTGTAAAGACAATTAAACATTGTATTTCTAAATGCATTACTAACACCAATGCTTCATGATTAAAACAATTTCAATCCCCTCCCCCCAAAAATGTGCCCTGACAAATTGCATTCTGGGAAGATTGCCTTGGACAAGACGCATTAAAAAAAACACCTGAAAAACAGGTTTCATGGAGTAAATGCTGACATCCTGTTTCTAGTGTCCATAATAAAATAAAATAAAAAATAGTTAACATTTTTTTAAAGTCAGCTCTGATCAGAATACTTTAAAAATCACCAATTGTTTTCTTGTTCGGTGTTTTCTAATACATCTCAAACTTAAAAGAAAAAACACACTTTATCATCAAAACCTGTGTTCACCAAGTACTGAGCCTATGATTAAAATAATTTGACCCCTCCCCCAAAAAATTTGCCCTGACATGAAACTGCATGTTTAACTGTAAAGACAATTAAAAAATGTATTTCTAAATACATTACTAACACCAATGCTTTCAAAGTTTTGAAACTACTAAAGACAAATTACATATAAACTATACATATATAAAATGTTTAAGAAAAACATGTGGCTGTTACTGTAAATTAGAATGTGTGTCTAGGTGTCCTTCTGAGGCCCCAGGTGGCTCTGATAATCATTTGTTCCAAAGGATTTTTAAGTCAATTTGAAGGCATTAAATATCTTCTGTTCTCCTAGTCCTTAATAAAGGCATTAAGTATCTTCTGTTCTCCACTGCACAGGTTTGTTCTGTTGGTTGATACAGGTCCCAAACTAGTGTATCTTGTTACAGCATGATAGAGCTATCTCATGCCCCTCCCACATGAACCAGAAACAAGTTTGGGGTGGATCTTTAGGAGCTTCTCAGGTGGAGGGTGGATCTTGCTCCCAAAAAGCCTAATGCTGCCTCCCACTACTCAGGTTCCTGTTCTTGTACCACCAATTTAAGAAAGAAAATAGTACCCTGCAACCATTGACTAACATGAAAGTGTATTTATTTGGGGGCGGAAAACATTGCTTGGGGGAGGGTAAGGTGGAAGAGATGATTTACACCTTCAGTCAGTGCCACGGACAGAAAACATGACATTACTACTTTTGTACATGCAAAATGTCTGCAGGCTGCGCCCACTGCAGCCATAAAAAAGGCTGTTTTTTGCTGTGGGAAATCCCCATTTGTCACTCACTTCCAATCCCTGTTCATGAGGTGTCAAAACCCTCATTTGTCAACCAATCCCCATTCATGAGCTGTCAAAATCCCTGTTTGTGAGAGAAGGACCAGATGGCCCTATCTCACGAATGGGGATCGGCAGATGAACGGGGATTTTGACACTTCATGAATGGGGATTCGGCTGATGAACAGGGATTTTGACACTTTACAGATGGGGATTATACAAACAAAATCCCTGTTCATGAGGTGTCAAAATCCCTGTTCATGAGATGAAGACCAGATGGTCAGATATGGCCATCTAGTCATGAGATGAAGACCAGATGGTCAGATAGGGCAATCTAGTCCTCATCCCACCTCACAAATGGGGATTGGCTGACAAATGGGGAATCACAATGGTGGATTTCCCCTATGAAAAAACAGCCCCAGAACTTATTCTTTAAACGCGAACATCGGGGTGCCCATTCCCCATGTCGGCATGTATCTCCCCTCTACACACACACTAATATGGCACACTGGGAGCCCACCCCAGTGTGCCAAATATATATTTTTTTAATTCCATTGTAGTGCTTTTGACACCGGGATGCCCACTCCTGGTGTCAGATGATGCCCCCCCAAAGCCAGTAGTCTTCAATTGCTGACATGGGGTGCCCAATCCCCATATCAGCATGTATCCACCTCCTGCCCACTAATATGGCACACTGGAGCCCACTCCAGCATGCCCAAATGTGTATTATATTTTAAAATCCCTGTAAATAAAGAAAACAGTCCCTGATGTCTTTATTTTTTAAACAAAAAAGAAAATGGTCCCTCATCTCCAGTCCCCTCCCATCCCCACCCTCCCTCTGAGCACCCACCTCCCTGCACTCCTCTACCCATACTTGTCTCCGAAGGTTGGGAGCAGCGATCTTCTCTGGACATCTGCACTCTTCAAAGCCGAACATAAACTGAAGAATCCAAGGTAAGCACCATATACTGGTAATCAATGGGGGTTTCAACTTAGATTGATATCTCAGCCATTTTAGGGCTTTTGGCAACAGATTTTCAACATGGGGTTCTTGGGACCCCACCTTGTGAACACAGGCACTGTCATTTCATTACTCAGCCCCGAAAGGTGATTTTGCAGTCACTGCATGGAATCACCTTTCAGGACTGATTAATGAAATGACAGTGCCACTGTTCATGAAGTGAGGTCCCAAAAAGCCCATATTGCAAATTTGGTGAAAAAATTCCAAAAAATTACTGCATTATGAGCGTGTGTTGCGCAGTTTCTACACACACTTGTAACTTCACCAATTTTTAATATTTTCATGCCAGATTTTCAACATTGCCATTTTTACACATCTCCTTATGAACAGTACAGCTGTCATTTTTCACATCCCATCTGAAATGTGTTTTCGCACCTGTGGCGAGAATGGTGCATTTACAGCGAAATAAACTTTTGGGATGGATTAACAAAATTACAGTGCCACTGTTCAAGAGGAGATCCCAAAAGCAAATGTTTAAAATTAGGTGAAAACATTTCAACAAATGACTGTATTATGAGCGTGCATTGTGCAGTTTCTATGCACACTCATAACTTCGCCAATTTTTCATGTTTCACTACATTATTTTCAACATTACCATTTCTTCACACCACCTCATAAATAGTACAGCTGCAGTTTTTTTAAATCCTGCCAAAAATGGTTTTCTGCACCTGTTGCGCAAAACGGCATTACAGTTGTGCAGAATTACATTTTGAAAGGGATTTCAAAGTTTTGTGTACTGGGTACATGCGGTGAGGTGATAAGAAGGTTATGTTGAACATTTGGGGTGAAAGATGGCACAGTTATGACTATTTGTTGTAATTTCACTACACCTGCTTGTAACTTAATGTGTGTGCACGGGGGCCAGGGACCCCTGTGTTTCCACAGCTTCATACCTATGTGCATCTGTGGAGGGATAGAAGAGCAGGGTCCAAAGGACCATGTGCTCCCACTGTGACATATGAATACTGTTTTACTATCTTGATGGAGGGTTAGGACCCTGCACTCCTACCGTGACATATGGATACTGTTGTACTATCTTGATGGAGGGTTTGGACCTGCACTCCTACCATGACATATGGATACTGTTGTACTATCTGGATGAATGGATGGGAGCACACAGTCTGAATGAGCCTGCACTCCCACCATGACAGATGGATATTGTTGTACTATTTGGATGGAGGGACCCTGCACTCCCACAGTAACCAACTCAATGCCTATAAAACTAAAATGATGTTGACTATAAGGATTTTTAATGTATTTTACAATGGCATTTGTTTCATCAGCCCTCTGCATTGTCCTTACATGTTCTCCTATCCTTGTTCTAAAATTCCATGTTGTCCTGCCTACATAATAGGCTCCACAGCTGAACTTTAACAAATATACCACACCAGAACTGGTACATGAGAAGAAGTCCTTTATCTCAACATCTTTCTCTGTTTTTGGGTGACTGAAAAATTTGCAAGTGCAAATATACATACAAAACGTGCACCTGCCACAGCGATGTGTACCGGGGGAGGGGGTGCCAGTAAGGTCTGCCTTATAAGCTCTGGACCAGGAACAGTATTGCTGACTACCATGTCTTTTATGCTGTGACACTTCTGGAATACAATCTTAGGTCCTGGTTTGACAATATTATCCAACTTTGGTTCCAGTTGTAGAATTGACCAGTTACTACAGATTATTTCCCTTACTTTATCTGCCCTTCTAGAGTAAGTGGTTACAAAAGGACATGCACTCCCAGTTCTTTCTCTAATGCCAGACCCCTCCAATTTTTTCAAAGTGTCTAATCTGTTCATATTGTCTACTTTCTGTATTGCTGTAACAATACTGTGGTTACTATAACCCCATCCACAAATCATTTTACTTGTTCACCCTTTTTCTGTTCATATTCTGTGATCTCATTGCAATTCCGAAAAGTGCACACCAACTGTCCCTTGGGGATGTTGAATCACACATGGGGGGGTGACAGCTCTCATATCTCAAGAGACAGTTTCAATCAATGTTTTTCTGAAACAAAGTTGTACGACCCCCCCCTCCCCATTTTTATACAGCTTTAAATAAAGATATGTAATCTCTGTCTGGTTCAGGCATATTTATATCTTAAGCATGTGCTGGTCCTTTTCATCCATTCAATGATGAAACCAATTCATGTACTGTTCCCTTCCAAATTATTATGATGTCATCAATAAAACACCTCCACAAATCCACCTTAAGAAAAAATGGATTTGTGGCGGCGCTGTAAAGATGGTCATATTTCCACTTGCCTACAAACAAGTTAGCAAAACTGGGCTGGCCCATTGCTGTACCTCATATCTGATGGTATAGTTGGTCCTGGAACAAAAAAAATTTCTTTGCAGCATGGCTCTGCCAGCTCAACCAAAAAAATGGGTGGTGTTGTCACACACTTTCCTTAGATCTGCTATCTAGAAAGAAAGTCAGAGTATCTAGTCCTCAACATGGGGAATAACAGTATATATGAGTGCACAGCTAATGTTGTGAAAAACCACTGCGGTTCCATCTGTATATCTTCCATTATCTTAACAACCTTGGTGGAATATCTTATGTTTGATCTCAAACCTTGAACCAAAAAGGTTGCAAAAGCTGATCCACAAACATTGATAATGGTTCGGTCAGCCACCCCCTTCCCGAGATGATGGTGCAACCTGGTGGATTGTACAAACCCTTGTGAATCTTAGGTAAAGCATATATTATCAGTACTATGGGGCAGTTCACTGACATGGTTCTAAATAAGACATCCATAATATATCCTTTTATGAAGCCTTGACTCAACATAGTGTTCACCTCCATTTTAAACCTGCGTACTATGTCTTTTGAAACTTTCTGATAAAAGAAAACATCACTGAGTAATCGCAAAACCTCAGCTACATAATCCTGAGTGTTCATTATAACTATAGCACCCCCCCTTGTCTGCTGACTTTATTGTTATATTCTGGTTGTTACCCAGGACTCTAAGTACCAACAATTCACTTTGACTGCAGTTGTTCCTAAATGGACTATTGAAGGCATTTCTTAAACTTTCATGATCGAGTTCACATTTACGTATGAAGGTGGACACTGTGGGATTCAGGGTAGGGATAAATTCAAATCTAGGGCTGCGTCTGATTTCATCTGGCATGGGAGAGTCCTCACTACTAAACATACATTTAAAAGTTAAATTATGACCAAATGTATGTAAATCAGCACAAGTGCCAAAGAAATTTATATCAGAAGAAGGACAAAAGGACAGCCCTTTACTCAAAGCCCTAGTTTCACATTCTGTTAGGCAGTAATCAGAAAAATTGACATTGGGTGTTAAAATGTCATTATTTGTGTTTGCACTGGGAGTGGTCGGAGAAGAGGAACTATTCAAACATTTCTGTATCAATAAATATTCCTGCCTCTTCTTTCATGCCCCCCCTCGGAATTGTATGGAGAACTGTCCCTTTTCCAATTCCCCCAAATCTCCTTCTAATGGGGCCTCAGAGTCATCTATATTGCTGGGGCCTGTAGTGTAATCTAATACAGTTGGACTTGTAGCAGAATAATTAGCTGTATTCATCCCATTTTTTAAATTTATTTACTTCGACATTCTTATTGCCGAAATATTCTCATTCAATTAAATACACGATTGTTAAGGTAGTCCTTCTCATCTCTTGCAAACTTTTTATTTCTGTTTCTTTATTTTTACATCATATTTAGTGACTTTATGAAGTAGTAATTTGTTTCATCTTTCAAATTCAGTCACATCTGTTTTCTGTTTTAAAAGAAGGGACTCAGTGGCACTAATTTCATTAGTCAGTTCCTCCAGGCTGGTTGTGCAAACTCCAAAATCAATTCATTGTTTTAATTGATGCATTTTGCATATTTTCATGCCATCTCTGCATAAATTCAATATTGTCAGTACCATAGGATGGCTTCTGTGTAAGCGTAGCCCTCTTGGTACTCGCTGTACTTCTAAATAGGCCTCAAGCATGGTTTTGTGCCAATCACATCTCCCTTTCAGGACCAGTTTCTCTAATTTTGAATTAAATTTTTGTCTGACTCACCATTTGGTGTTTGGTTGCTAGTTCCACCTTCACTTAATAGTGGAGTCACTTCTCCTGCAGCAGGGAAAATCAAGTCCACAAAGCCACTCACCAGAACTTCGGCGATAACAGCTGCTTCTTGCACTCCTCCTGAGAATGTCATGATGCCAAGCTGTCAGTTTGCAAAATGCTTCCCTCAAACAAATAAGCCTCGCAGAGAGTGCTGCTCTGTTCCAGATTTAAATTTTCTTATTGCCAAAGCGTGTTCCACAGTGTGAGAAGTGAAGTTTAATCTTCATTTTATGTGTGAAAGTCTCTATTTCATTTTACTCCCATAGTAAAAACTCTCAGAAACCGCACTCTTCTGAAATGCAACACAGCACAAAAACGGGAGAAGCACCAGGAGCCACAAGCAGCTGCACAAAGTACTGAATATGGGCATGATTCATTTTATATTGCCTACAAAACAAAAAATGCCCTTTAGATCTCTTTTTGCACACAAAAATGCTAGTTGTAATTACATTACTGATGATTTCTATGCTTCTTCTCCTGCAGCAGGAGAAAAATTATCTGGAAAGTTTTTTTAAATTAAAGTTTGTGCCTGGGTATTGTATGGAGTATAGTCACTGTAACAACAATACAACTTTAATAGCCATTATTCCATAATTAAAGAAGAATTGTGGTAGATTAAATGAATAAAAATACAATCTCATGAGATGTGTTGGAATATATGGAATGTCATGATTTTTTAAAAAGTATTGGCATACATGGAATGTGTCTTTAAGATAATTGTTTCACTGTTCGAATTTGTATACCATGCATGGTGATTGGTTGAACACTTTATATGAATTGTGTAAATTAAGCACTTTAAACTGCATCCCCAGATCACTCTGAGGAAGCTTAGCAGCTTGCTAAGTGTAACATTAATGTTCACGTTACAAGCTACCGCTTATTTTTGCAAGTTGTGTTTTTTGTATCACGCTGTGTGTGTTTTTCATAAAGGACTGAGTCAAACTTCAAAACTCACTGCAGTCCAATAGTCTTTATTCCATTACAGTGGGTGCTTTACCTGTTTTTTGCCTGTTTCCATGTTATGATAGAACCCCTGTATTGTTCCTGGTGCTTCTCCCATTTTTGTGCCGTGTTGCATTTCAGAAGAGCACGGTTTCCCCACAATTTTACTACAGGAGTAAAACAGAATAGAGACTTTCACACATACAGTGAAGATTAAACTTCACTTCTCACACTGTGTAACATGCTTTGACAATAAGAAAATTTAAATCCGGAACAGAGTGGCACTCTCTGCGTGGTTTAGCATCATGATGTCCTCAGGAGGAGAGCAAGAAGCAGATGTTATCTCCGGCGTTCTAGTGTGTGGCTTTGCGGACTTGATTTTCCCTGCTGCAGAAGAAGTGAATCCACTGTTAAGTGAAGGTGGAACTAGCGACCGAACACCAAGTGATGAGTCAGAGAAAAAAAATGTATTTTGAAAATTAGAGAAACTGGTCCTGAAAGGGAGAAGGATGTATTGGCACAAAACCACGCTTGAGGCCTATTTGGCAGAAAAGGGAGTACCGAGGGGGCTACGTCTTACACAGAAGCCATCATATGGTACCGACAATATTGAATTTATGTGCAGATGGCATGAAAATATGCAAAATGCATTAATTGAAAACATTGAATTGATTTTGGAGTTTGCACAACCCATCCACGATAAACTGACTAATGAGATTAGTGCCACTGAGTCCCTTCTAAAACAGGAAACAGATGTGCCTGAATTTGAAAGATGAAACAAATTACTACTTCATAAAGTCACTAAATATGATGTAAAAATAAAGAAACAGAAACAAAAAAAGTTTGCAAGAGATGAGAGGGACTACCTTAATAATCGTGTATTTAATTGGAATGATAACATTTCCGACAATAAGAATGTGGGAACAAAATAAATTTTTAAAAAAGGGGACTAATACAGCTAATGAGTCTGCTACAAGTCCAACTGTATTAGATTACACTACAGACCCCTCTGATACAGATGACTCTGAGGCCCCCTTAGAAGGAGATTCAGAGGAATTGGAACAGGGACAGTCCTCCATACAATTCCAGGGAGCAAGATGGAGTCAAGTGCCAGCACAGAACTTGTTTTCAAACAGTTCACTTCCAGCAAGGAGGACGAGGAGGGGGCAGCGTGGAGAAAGAGGCAGGAACATTTATTGATACAGAAATGTTCGAATAGTTCCTCTTCTCCAACCACCCCCAGTGCAAACACAAAGAATGACATTTTAACACCCATTGTCAATTTGTCTGATTACTGCCTGATAGAATGTGAAACTAGGGCTTTGAGTAAAGGGCTGTCCTTTTGTCCTTCTTCTGATATAAATTTCTTTGGCGCTTGTGTTGATTTACATAAATGTGGTCGTAATTTAACTTATAAATGCATGTTTGGTAGTGAGGACTTTCCATGCCAAATGAAATCAGACTCAGCCTTAGATCTGAATTTTACCCTACCCTGAACCCCAGAGTGTCCACCTTCATACGTAAATGAGAACTGGATCTTGAAAGTTTAAGAAATACCCTCAACAGTCCATTTAGGAACAACTGCAGTCAAAGTGAATTGTTGGCACTTAGAGCCCTGGGTAACAACAAGAATATAACAATAAAGTCAGCAGATAAGGGAGGGGTCTATAGTTATAATTAACACTCAGGATTATGTAGCTGAGGTTTTGCGATTACTCAATGATGTTTCCTTTTATCAGAAAGTTTCAAAAGACATAGTACACAGGTTCAAAATGGAGGTGGACACTGTTGAGTCAAGGCTTCATAAAAGGCCACAATATGGATGTCTTATTTAGAACCATGTCAATGAACTGCCCCATAGTACCGGTGATATATGCTTTACTTAAGATTCACAAGGGTTTGGACAATCCACTGGGTTGCTCCATCATCTCGGGGAGGGGGTGGTTGGCCAAGCCATTATCAATGTTTGTGGATCAGTTTTTGCAACCTTTGGTTCAGGATTTGAGATCATACATAAGAGATTCCACTGAGGTTGTTGAGATAATGGAAGATAAACAGATGGAACCACAGTGGTTTTTCGCAACATTAGATGTGAACTCATTATATACTGTTATTCCCCATGTTTTGGGATTAGATGCTCTGACTTTCTTTCTAGATAGCAAATCTAAGGAAGAGTGTGTGACAACACCCACCCATTTTTGGGTTGAGTTGGCAGAAGCTGTGCTGCAAAAAATTTTTTTTTCATTCCAGGACCAACTATACCATCAGATATGAGGTACAGCAATGGGGGTCACTATGACCCCCAGTTTTGCTAACCTGTTTGTCAGCAAATGAGAATATGACCATCTTTATAGCACCACCACAAATCCATTTTTCTTAAGGTGGATTTGTGGTGCTTTATTGATGACATCATAATAATTTGAAGGAACAGTACATGAATTTGTTTCATTCATTGAATGGATGGAAAGGACCAGCACATGCTTAAGATATAAGTATGCCTGAACCAGACAGAGATTACATATCTTGATTTAAAGCTGTATAAAAATGGGAAGGGGGGGGTTGTACAACTTTGTTTCAGAAAAGCATTGATCAAAACCGTCTTTTGCGATATGAGAGCTGTCACCCCCCCCATGTGTGATTCAACATCCCCAAGGGACAGTTGGTGCACACTTCATGGAATTGCAATGAGATCACAGAATATGAACAGAAAAAGGGTGAACAAGTAAAAAGATTTGTGGATAGGTGTTATAGTAACCACAGTATTGCTACAGCAATACAGAAAGTAGACAATATGAACAGATTGGACACTTTGCAATATGGGGGGGTCTGGCACTAGAGAAAGAACCGGGAGTGCATGTCCCTTTGTAATCACTTACTCTAGAAGGGCAGATAAAGTAAGGGAAATAATCTGTTGTAACTGGTCAATTCTACAACTGGAGCCAAAGTTGTATAATATTGTCAAACCAGGGCCTAAGATTGTATTCCGCTAGTGTTGCAGCATGAAAGACATGGGCCCAGATAGTCAGACTGTGCTGGGCAGTGGCGCAAGCCTGGGCGTAGTGCAACTGGGCTGCGCTGGGGCCAGAACCAGGCGATATTCAATGGTGATGCACCATTGAATATGGCAAGGTAGGTGCACATACTGCACATGGTGCAGTGGCACTGCACCAGTGCAAGCCACAGATAGGGAGCACAGGCATGTGCCAGCACAAACGCAGTTGTGCTGGGCACATCACCCATGATATTCAGCGGAGGGTATGCAAATGAGGTCATAATCTATGCAAGGTGCAACAGGGGCCATTTGCATGTCATTATGGCTCCATTTGCATGCCTTTCGCCGGGCAACCCAACGAAGTGCGCCTGGCACCCTGCACAGAATGACATGTGCACAGTGGGAGTCCCAGGGCATCCCCTGCCCCTGTAGCCACAATCACGGCAAAACTGCAGTACAACACTTCCCTGGTTGCATAGTGGACACCCTTCCCTCCCGTGTCCCCGATCGGTGGGTAAAGTAGATTTAATTCAACCTGATAGTCTAGTGATACCCCGCCTGTTGCCATAAGAGCTCCATAAAACACATTTCTGGTGATTCAATGGCACCCCCACCCCTCCCACCCACACAGAACCCATGCCCACCCCACTCCCCCAGGAAAAATTACTCACCTTAGTAATGTTGTTTCTTCTAATGGAGTCTTGCTATATTATGACATATGCAGTGAGTCCCAACCTTCGAACTGCTCCGGAGGTGAAAGAGTTAACTTTCCATGCCAGGTATGGAACGCTGAGCTCGAGCTCGGTTGAAAACTCTGTCTGTTGTTCTTCAAACTCAAACTGTCAGATCTTTACGAGCTAAACTCACTAAGGTCCTGTGTGGAAGCTGTAAACCTACACTAGCCAGCTGGCTACTAAATATAACAACACATTTTTTTGGTCCCAAAACAAAGACTCAGGTCAGGAGACCCAAAAAATGAGATAAAATCAGGCTCCACTGACAAAGCTTGTAATTCGCTTATGCATCTGGCAGAAGTGATAGCTACCAGAAACACAGTCTTCCAGGTCAAATACTTGAGGTCTGCTGAAGACAAGGGCTCAAAGGGAGGTTGCATAAGCTGAGCAATGCAAACATTAAGATGCCAGGCAGGGGCAGGGTCCCTGAATGGAGGGTTGGTGTGAAGCAATCCCTTAAAAAACTTAGAGAATACAGGATGAGCTGAAAGAGAGAAGAGGGTTTACCTGCTGAAATGAAAGCAGACACAGCTGCCAAATGCACCTTTAGGGTAGCTGGTCTGAGCTCCAAAGTGTTCAAATGGACCATATAATCCAGGACTGTGGGTAAATCAGCAGATTCTGGGGAAATATGTTTCCCAGAGCACCATATGGAAAACCTCTTCCATTTGGAATTGGAAGTAGCCCTGGTGGAAGGCTTCATAGAAGCCTTCAATATATCCATTACACCCTGGGAGAGGTGTAGATCAGCAAATTCTAACTCTTCAAGAGCCAGGCCTTGAGATTGAGAGATTTGAGGTTCGGGTACCAAACCCTTCCCTGAGCACAGGTTAACAGGTTGTAATTCCTGGGAAGACACAGGGGAAGATGGACTGCTAAGGACAGTAGGAGTGGATACCAGGGTTGTCTGGCCCAATCAGGAGCAATCAGAATCACTTTTCAGGATTGAGATCTGATTTTGACTAACACTTTGAACAGGAGAGGGAAGGGAGGAAAAGCATAGAGAAACTTTCCTTCCCAGTTGAGAACTAAGGCATCCAGAGGGACTGAGCCCAACACTGGGGGCCTGCAGCAAAAAAGGGGAAGTTGGTGATTGTCTGGGGCTGCAAAAAGATCTATCTACGGGGTGCCCCACCTGGCAAATATTACCTCCAAGACCAGGGGATCCAGTGACCATTCGTGATGGCCCTGGGAATTCCTGCTGAGAGCATCTGCCAGGACATTGTCCTTGCCTGGGAGGTGAACTGCCATAAGGGAGGTGTTCAGGGAATAAGCCAGAGACCACAACTTCATTGCTTCAGTGCACAAGGCCGTAGACCGAGTGCCTCCTTGCTTGTTGATGTACCACATTGTAGTGGTGTTGTCTGTTCTGACCTGTACAACTTTGTTCTGAACAGATTTGGAAAAAGCTTGAAGTGCTAGAAAAACTGCTCTGAGCTCCAACAGGTTGACATGGAACAGAGATTCCTGAGGGGACCACAGTCCCTGGGTAGTTAGGTCGCCAATGTGAGCTCCCCACCCCAAGAGGGATGCATCTGTAGTAAGGATTAAAGAGTGAGACTGAGTGACAAAGGGAACCCCCTGTCTCAGATTGCTCTGATCCTGCCACCATTGTAGGGCTTGGATCAGGGTTTGAGTCACTGGGATCAATTTGGTTAGAGAGTCCTTTCTTTGAGACCAAAAGGCTCTCAAATGGAACTGGATGTCCCTCATCTGAAATCTGGCTCCTTGCACTACTGCTGTAGAAGCAGCCATGTGCCCTAGGAGCTGTAGAAATCCTTGCTGGTCAGAGACCTGCAGGGTGAATGAGGAGGCCAGAGAGACCAGGGTCCTTGCCCTGTCCAAAGGCAGGAAGGCTCTGGCTTCCTGTGTTCAGTTCTGCGCCTATGAAGGTGAGGAGCTGGACAGGCTCTAGAACTGACTTTGGAAGATTCAGAAGGAAACCTAGAGAGGTAAGCAGTTGCTGAGTTATCTGAAGATGTAACTTGACTTGGTCTGGAGACTGGCCTACTATGAGCCAGTCATCCAGGTAAGGGAAGATGGCAATTTTTTGCCTTCTTAGGTGGGCAACTGCTACTGCCAGGCATTTGTGAATACCCTTGGAGCAGAAGTGAGGCCAAAGGGCATTGCTCTGAACTGGTAATGGCCTGAGGGCAGCTCGAACCTGAGGTACTTGATGGGAGCTTCTGATGAGAATATGGAAGTAGGCATCCTTGAGGTCCAGGGATGCTAGCCAGTCCCTGGCCTTAGAAAGGGTAGAATAATTCCCAGAGTCACCATTTTGAATTTTGGTTTTAAAAGGTGCTTGTTTAAGTATCTGAGATCCAGGATGGGCCGCCATTCTCCTGTCTTTTTGGGGGTAAGGAAGTACCTGGAGTACAATCCTTTGCCCTGGTGTAGGGGTTGAACCCTTTCCACGGCTCTGAGAGCCAGGAGGGTAGAGACTTCTGCCTCTAGGGCAAGTGCCTCTGATGGATTTGCAAGTGGAAAGGATCTGGTTCTCATCTTTGGAAATTTTTTGAAGCTGAGAACCAGTCCCTGGCTTACTACTTCCAGGACCCACTTGTCTGATGTGAGAGACTTCCAGTCCTGGACCAAGTAAGCCAGCCTGCCCCCTACAGGTAGTGGAGAATCATCCCTGGCCACCTCATCAGGGTGCCTGCTTGGCAGGGGCTTTATGCTGAGGGGTGGAAGCAGGCCTGCTTGTACCCCGTCTGCCTCTCCCTCTAAAGAACCCCCTCTGGGCGTAAGCTGAAGAGGAGGCTTGGGCTTGGTAAAAAGGCCTATGAAAAGGCCTGCCCCTGCCCCTGGAAGGCTACCTTTGAGGAGTGGCCTGCCTTTCCTTGGCCTGTGCACTCCTATAGGTGGTCCTATACTCATCCATTTTCTTCATGTAATTCTCTGACTGCTCCCCAAACAGAGAATTACCCACAACAGGAAAATCCATGGCCTTAGTCTGGGTATTCTGTGACAGGCTAGTACATCTGAGCCAAGCCATTCTGCAGTGCCACAGATGTATGCTGACTCTTGATGACACATCATTACAGTCCACTGCAGCATGGAATTGCACCTTAGATGCCTCAATACCATCAGCGCCACCTGCTCCAGCTCCTTGGCAAGCTGGCCAGGGACCTGTTCTTAGAGCCATAACAGTATCCCATCTGGATTTCTGGTATCTAGCAACATAAGCCATATAATTTGCTTGTCTGAGTCCCAAGGATGCTGCCATGTACTGTTTCGTTGCCATGGCATGATCCTCCTGGAGTCCTTGTCAGAGGTGTGAGGCCAAGGAATATTTGCCTTGTCACAGGCTGCAGCCTGCACTACCAACATGGCTGCATTGTTGTGTAGAACTCCATATCAGAGCCTGACAATGTGGACCTCTTGTCCATTCTCTTATCAACATGAGGTATAGTGTGAGGAGTTTTAGAATTTTACTGTCTGTTTTCCAAAAGATTTATGCAAAGGAATAGACAGCCTCCTGGACTCTGGGATATCCATCATTTCCACATAGTCAGGTTCCTCTTGATCATCCACAGCTTCTTCCAAAGGGAGCTGGAGGGTTTCAACCACTTTTTATAAAAATAAAATGAGAAGGGGACTCAGAAAGCCTAGGAGGAGACACTCCTGAAGGTCTGTCTGGGGAGGTGTCCGTTCAATGGGCACATCCAGACTTTCAAATCCACATTCACTCTCCTCATACTCCTCTTCCCCTCCTCAGTTCATAAAATTCCTCTAAATCATACTCTTGAACCTGGTGGAACCGGCCAACCCATCAGCTTCCCGATGGTGCGGTTCGGTTGGAACGGGAAAGCGACGGACAATTTAATCGCTTTGGCTAATTCTTCAGCGGTTGGAGAGAAAGTTTGGCTCACACCAGCTGATTTCCTTGTCCTTTTGCTGGAACCGACTCCTCGAGTCGGCTCTCCTTTCAGGAAGTCTCGCCCTGGTCAGAGGGCACTCCCTCCGGTTCGGTTGGAACGAACCGGCTGGCCATCTGGGTCAGCGGACTTCTTGGCCTCCTTTCCTGAGCCTACCAACTCTCTTATCCAGGGTAGCTGCAGGAAAATTTTTGCAAATCTGGCAGTCTGAATTGAGGTGGTCAAACCCCAGACAATAAACACAGGTGGTGTGGGGGTCAGCCTTGGCAAAGGCTTCCCCACAGACACTGCAGTGTTGAAACCCAGTGGGCCCGGTTTTTCTTTTGGGTTTCTCAGACATAGTGCCAGTCCTAACCAAACTTGCCCATTTATGGCAATCCACCAACAAGACCCTCTTTCGGTTCCTAACCGTGTCATCGGGTCGTGGAAAACGTAAAAATGCTTTTTTTTTAGAACCCATAAGAACAGTAACCACTCTAAAAAAGACAGATTAATATATTTCAAAACAACCTGATTGGTTCAAACTGAACCGATAACTGTTTACAAGTTCCACACAGAAGAATCAAATATAAACGCTATCTAGTACTTACAATACCACAGACAGAGCTTGAACCGACGGCTGCGGTTTAAATTCAGTCAAAAAATGAAAAATATTACTTTAACCGACAAAATGAACCGAGCAGAAGGAGAAAATCTCGGAGCGACTGTTCAGTAGAGATAAAGAAATCTGACAGTTTGAGTTTGAAGAACAACAGACAGAGTTTTCAACCGAGCTCGAGCTCAGCGTTCCATGCCTGGCATGGAAAGTTAACTCTTTCACCTCCAGAGCAGTTCGAAGGTTGGGACTCACTGCATATGTCATAATATAGCAAGACTTCATGTTGTTTGAATCATCAGCAGGCAGCTGCAACCCACCCACATACTGTCCAGCCACCAGCCGAACAACACTTACAGTATGGGCTTGCAGAGCATACTGTACTAGACAGTCCCATATATGTGAATGAAGTCATCACATATTTGGGTCTGTCTAGTACAGTGTGCCCTGCAAACCCATTTGTCCACACTGTGGATCAATGGGCTTACAGTCTATACTGTGCCTGTCATTCGACGGGCGGACAGGCTTTATGATGGCGGGTTGCAGCCACCCACCAATGATGGGGGGAGCGGGGTGGGCATGGGGTTCTGTTTGGGTGGGAGGGTGGAGGTGCCACTGGATCACCAGGGAAGTGTTTATGGAGCGATTGTGGCAACGGGCGGGGGTACCACTAGACTACCAGGGCTGAATTAAATCTACTTTACCTGCCGATCGGGGACACAGGAGGGAGGGGGGATTCCACTAGACTACCAGGGCTGAATTGATTCTAATTTACCCACCAATCAGGAACACGGGAGGGAAGGGGTACCACTAGTCTACCAGGGAATGTGGGTGCATCTTGATGGCGTGTTGGGTGTGTGGGTGGCCACCCATGGCTGGCGGCTGCTGTGTTGCACCTTGCAATACAGCAGCCTTCCTGTAGGTGGCCAGGAGTTGTTCCACTGTTTCACAGGCTCAACTATGAGCCCCTCATGCAGCGCAATGCAGGGGTACACTGACATATATGCCGCACATCCCAGGCTGAATATTGGGATGTGCCGCATATGCATGGGAACACCCCCTGCATCTGCGCCACATAGACTTACATTGCGCCCCAGTGCATTGGGATTTGCATTGTGCCAGGCAGCCTTCTCAATATCCTGCTGGCGTGCAACCCCTTTGAATATCCCACCCATGGTAATCAACAATATTGTCCCTGACCCAGGGCCTATAAGGTAGACCTTACTGGTACCTCCCACCCACCCACATGCAAACACACACACACACACACACACACACACACACGCAGGTACACATCACTGTGGCAGGTGCATGTTTTGTAGGTATATTTGCACTTGCAAATTTTTCAGTCACCCAAAAACAGGGAAAGATGTTGAGATAAAGGACTTTATCTCATGTACCAGTTCTGGTGTGGTATATTTGTTAAAGTGCAGCTGTGAAGCCTATAATGTAGGCAGGACCATATGAAAAGTTTAGAAGAAGGATAAGAGAACATGCAAGGGCAGTGCAGAGGGCTGATGAAACAAATGCCATTGTAAAATACATTCAAAAAATCCACACAAGCAACATAATATTTTGTTTTATAGGCATTGAGTTGGTGACTGATGGCCCAAGAGAGGAGCACATTAAGAAAATCATAGGCCAATGAGAAAGTTTCTGGATTTCGGAATTAGGGGCTAGGCAAAATATAGGTCTGAATGAAAGCATTGACCTATCTGCCCTTTTAAAAAAGTACAGATGTTAAGTTTTTGATAATTATATGCCTGGTAAATATGGTGAGCAAATAGTTTGACAAAGATGCAAAGCAATAAATGTAGGCTAGATGTGTTCTATAGAACATTTGAGCCATAAGCAGCTGCATAAACTATTGAATATGGGCATGATTCATTTTATATTGCCTACACAACATAAAATGCCCTTTAGGTTTCATTTTGCACACATAAATGCTAGTTGTAATTACATTACTGACGATGTTTATGCTTCTTCTCCTGCAGCAGGAGAAAAATGATCTGGAAAGTTTTTTTAAATTAAAGTTTTTGTGCCTGGGCTTTGTATGCAATATATTCACTGTAACAACAATACAGCTATAATAGCCATTATTCCATGATTAAAGAAGAATTGTGGTAGATGAAGTGAATAAAAATACAATCTCACGAGATATGTTGGGATATATGGAACGTCATGAATTTTTAAAAAGTATTGGCATAATCGCGTCACTGTTCAAATCTGTATACCATGCATGGTGATTGGTTGAGCACTTTACAGTATATGAGTTGTATAAATTAAGCACTTTAAACTGCATCCCCAGATCACTCTGAGGAAGCTTAGCAGTTTAAGTGAAACGTTAGTGTCCGTGTTATAAGCCACTGCTTATTTCTGCCAGTTGTGTTTTTTGTATCACGCTGTGTGTGTTTTTCATGAAGGACTGAGTCAAACTTCAAAACTCACTGCAGTCCGATAGTCTTTATTTTGTTATAGTGGGTGCTTTACCTGTTTTTGCCTACCATAGAACTCTGGATCTGGTATGTTTTATTCTGGTCAGATTTTCGGTTGCAGAGCTGCAGAGCATAAAAAAGTGTGAAAAATCCTAAACTTTTTCGAATTCTTTGCTCGGCTCTACAACCCAAATGTTTTGTCTGTCTACTCAGAAATTTTCAGGGTATATGGGGACTGGGTCAAGGAAGTGCCTTTTGAAGGTTTGGTGAAAAAATATGAATCCGTTCAAAAGTTATTAAACTTTCAAGTTTCCCATTATAACCTATGGGGAAAATATATGTGCACCACGAAAGCTTTTAAAATTTGCTTTTGAGCTCTGGTGTTTTGTTTTTGAGCTGCCACCATCTTGTTTTCCATTAGTGGTAGACAAAAACAGCTGTAGTTTAAATTTGGTTGCCCCTAGGAAAATAATGACAGTTGTGTTTACCTAGTTGGGGCCTGAGGAATACAACAGTCTTTTGGGGCCCCCAGAAATGCCTTTTCTGTGATTGTTCTCCCACAGTGTCACAAATTACGACAGAATGGATGTGATACTTTCAAAGTGTTGTGCCTGTTCCTTCGCAATTTTGCGACACTACTACATCAGAAAGAGGAATTCTTTGCCACCTCACTGCATCTAAATGGTTGGGGCTTTTGGGCTAAAATACACAGGGTGGCAAACTCTGGTCCCACAGATGTGCCTTTTGTTGGTTTGCTCCCAAACAATTTAGCGCTCCCATAGTTACAGCATTCTGAAGTTGAGAAATTTCCCTTAGGATAACATTACGGTGCCCATGTCTGGGAAAAAATTTGAGATACATATTTTTTGCTCTGGGCAACTTAGTTCACCTTTAGGTGAACTAAGCTTGCGCAGAGGTTTCAAAGTCATTATTACAGCTGCAGTGGAACTTTTCTCATAGTTGCTATGGTTACTGAGATATTGCAGTGTCAATGGCTCAGCAGGTAGCACACTCGCCTCTGAGGCCAGGAGATCAGAAGGCTGTGGGTTCTATCCCTACACCAGGCACTTGGGTTAATATCCCAATACTGACATTGCATTGCAGCATGAGGGAGGTGTTGCACTCCTGCGGTGCCATCTTTCAGATGAGACATTAAACTGAAGTGCCATCTGCCTGTTCCCGGTGATACTTCAGGTGGATGTTAAAGATCCCATGGCACTTCTCAAATACAGTAGGGGAATTTTATTGTAAAAAATCATAACAATCACAAGAAAAACACAAAATATACAGAAATTAAAAGGGAAACTTGCAATACATATCATCAAGAAACAGTAAAAAGGAAAACAATTCTTATTATCAGGCAAATAACGAGCTGTAAATATGTCAAAGGGAAAAAGAGAAAAAATAAGATACCGTAAAAAAATTCATTATTACAGTGCAGTAAAAAACCCCAAAAATGCATAATCTGACAACCAAAAAGGAGCAAAAATAAACAAAAAGGTCTTAGAAACAAAAATGCAGGTAACCAGAAATATAAATCAAACAGCAGAACTGTGTCTTCATATCACAAAAGGAAAAAAGAAACAAAGAAAAGAAAATTAAGGGAACCATGGGTGTAAATAGTCGAAAATAATAATCTGAAGCATCTCTCCTGCTATCTAAATCACATACCCAAAAATTATGAGAGACCCTCACTACAATCTAGTATCTGCAAACTCTCTGTCTGGCAAATAGATACTTAGTCACTGTAACCCTGCAATCCTCTGCCAGAGGACATCTGCTCTTGCCTTGGGTAACCCCCTGTATTCTGAGGATTTAGATAGCTTAAGGGTAGATTCAATCATTCCAGCAAAGGAATGTAAAGCAGTAGTAAGCTGCTGTGTTAAGAACTGACACCTTACCTGCCATAAAACAAATTTAATAGTAGCAAAAAATCACATGTAAAGTACTAGGATGATGCAATTTCAAAACTCCAATATAATCCCTGAACATAAGGGCTTCATATGTAATGTGATGAAGAACAGGCCATTGCCATCTGGTGACTAAACCCTGTAACAAATCCTGCGTATCAGGGCAATGAACAAAAAAATTTGATTGAGTCTCTTCAACCAGAAAACAACCTTCTTTAGGACAATATCTCTCATCCAGGGATTTGTGTTTTAAATTGCCCTGAACTCCTAGTCTGCCAAGGCAGCTTAACCACAAAATGTCCCAAGTCTTAACTGGAATCCTTTTATCAGATAATAAAGAAATAACCATCAAGTATTTGGAAGGAAAGCAATCAGGAAATTCTACTCTAGGGGGCAAATTGTGCTGTCATGACTTGAAAATACAACTGCATTCTGTTACAAGACTGCACAGAAAGTTTGCTCAATTTCCACTGCCTTAGTTTTCTTAAGGAAGCTTCAGCAAACTCTGGTATCTGAAATGTGGACAAAATTTTAGGAATCAGTCCTTCCCATGATGCACAACATGCCTGTAGGTGGGATCTAGTCCATTCCTGCCATGGAGTCAGTCCCCCTACCCAGACTATTTTAATAGTGGAACTCCAAAAAAAGAATGAAAGAAAACTATAGAATTGACCATGCCCAATCCACCAGCTTTCAAGGGTAAATATGTGAAATCATGCTTCACAGGATTGAGCCGGCTGCTCCACAACATCTGAAAAAAACAACCCAATAGTCTAGTATTGAAACAAATTGGTGGAGGGTATACAAAACTCAAAAAAGTAAATATAGGGAGTAAAAACTTTTTAATAAGCAACACTCTTTTCTGTTTCAAAAATTTCCAGTTCTTCCAAATCTGGGCTTTGGTTTCACAGAGCTGTATTTGCTGTTCCCAGTTCAGTACCTGTAAATTACCATCCCCAAAATGCAATCCCAATATTGGAACAGTATTGGAAGCAATAGAAATCCCTTAAAAATCCACAGCTTGTCACCTCTCAACACCGCGGTGATCCTATCGGGAGAACCCTACTTTTCTCTTTATTAACTTGGGCCCCTGACCAATAAGAGTACCACTCAAAATATGAAAACCTCCTAACCTTCTGCCAGTGTTTGCACAAAAACAGAGATCATCGGCTTAGCTGCCACCTTTTGCTCAGCCAAGCTGTACCCAGATGAAAGACCCTAATATTAGCATTAGCCAAAATTTGTCTAATAAGCAGATTCAATGCATCACGTATACAAAGGGAGTTACCAGCAGTGTTGGGTAAGTCACTTTTCTATTACTTTCTACTATGTTTGGAAACTTGTTCCAGGAAGCTCTGTGCAGTCACTAGCATGGATGGAGAAGTACTAGAGAAAGTAATACACCTTACAATTATAGTTACTTATTTCTTTTAATACAAAAACAATACAAAAAATAATAAATAACTATAGCAGACTACATTTTTTGAAAGTAATAGGTTAGTTACTAGTTACTTTCAAATAAATGTAATCAGTTACAGTTACATATTTCTTTTGTATAAAAAGACATAAGTAAATGTAACTTGTAGGTATTACATCTTCCAGTACTTCTCCATCCTTGTTAGTGACCACACAGAGCTTTTGAACAAGTTTTCAAAAGTAATAGAAAGTAACAGTGCACTACCCAACACCTTACCAGGACACCCTACCGACCCCCAATGTTATATTTATGGGTTCTCCTATCAGGCCATTAACAAAAGGCAGCAATCTTGCTCCACTATGCAAAGGTTGTAACCAAATCAACATATTACCTCCAATACTGTAGTGCCTCAGTACTTTAAACAAATAATCATGTGACACCCTATCAAACGCCTTTGTCTAGTCAAGCACTAAAATCAACCCATTCACCTTATTTCATCTGCCATATTCAAACACATCTCTCAAGAATGTAAGATTCGCTGTAATATTACGTTCTGGAATGGAACAAGTTTGAGCTGTGTGTATTAACATCATACTAACTGACTGTAGCCGAGAACACAGAATTTTGTAAAGAATTTTATAATCAGAATTAAAAAGGCTAATCGGCCTCCAGTTTCCCAGAAATTGACTGTTCCCTTTTTTTAAAATAAAAAACATTATGGCATCCCCAAAATATGCATCTTCAGGCAACCCTGTCAGCATTTCATTGTATACCTGACACAGAATTTCAACCACAGAAGCAGACAATTTCTTAAAAAAAACACTTGAGAGTCCATCTGGGCCAGATGATGAGACATCTTTAAAGAGTTAATCACCCATTCTACTTCCTGAACTGTAATATTGGCATTAAGAGCTGCCAATTGCCCCTCATCTAACTGCGGCAGATGGACCTGTGCTAATTCTATGGGCTGAAACTCAACTTTATATGCAGCGGCAAAAGATAACTGAACATGTTGTTGTACCTCTCTTATGAGGTATAATTCCCTAGTATTTAATCATCCAGCATTATCTTGTAAGCCAGTCATCAGTGTTGCATCCAATCTCTGCTTACAGGCTACAAAGGGATCTGAGCTAGGCTGACTAGCAGTACCATACTGCATCTCTGCCTCAAGAGACACTGCCCTATCATATTGGTACTAAAACATATGACTTTTTAGCTCCTTGATCTGTGCAAGTACTCATGTTCTGTCATCCTAGGCAAAGGACATGTCATGATAGAGCCTATTCCTACACTCCAAATAATGCATATAGTCAGTGTTATATGTTACCATTCCCAAATGTATTAAGTCCTTAATGTCCTGTGTTGTGTCTGACCACCACTCCCAATAACTGTCATATAGTTCAACCACTGTACTCCTAAAATGGAAAAGATAGTGTAGCTCCTGTACTATATGACCCTATCCTAATAAAGAGGTGTTCATCCTCCATCTACAGAGGGCAGTAAAAAGATGTGGGGGAATGTTTGCCAAACTGGTAGTGCAATCAAGAATCATATGGTCCTAGAATTCACAGAGTACTATACTAAAAAACTGGGGAAACAATAAACATGAGCAAAACAAATAGTCCATCTGTGTAGCAAATCTGTTACAAAAATAAGTCTGGCCTGCATCTTTATGTAACTTCCTATAAGTATCAGTTAAATTGGCCACAGTAACGATCTGTTTTAAGGCATATACATCACAATACACACTTTTGTTGTAGGTTATCCCAAACCTTAATATCTAAGCCACAGTTCATATCCCCTCCCCAAATAATGTGTCTAGCAGTGTATAAATATGGTCTGATTGCCTTGAAAAGCTCAATCCTTGCATGTTTTGATTTGCAGTGCATAGGTATTGATTATTCTAAGGAAAAATGATGAAAAGTACAATCTAAAGTAAAGCCCTGCCGGGAAATGTCTACTAATCTCTGTAATGAAAGGTCAGTGCCCCCAAAATAAAATACCCAGCCCATCCACTGTATCAGTCCTGAAATTCCAATATGAAGGGCCCCACATCCATCCCCTTCTAGCCTGTGCACAGTAAAAAAGTGTGTTTAGCCTGGTTTCTTGTAAAAGAATAATATCATAAACTATGTTATGAAAAAAAGACAAGGCTATAATCCTATTTTTGTAGTTTTTGATACTGCAAACATTGAGGGAAGCTATCCGTAGGATGAACATTATAGTACTTTAATCATCATAAAAAAGTGAGTGCAACCCAGTTATTTCCCTTTATCTGGCATGTTCCCTTTATCAGGCGCTTTTCCTTTATCTGGCGCTTTCCATTTTTTTCCTTTCCCTTTCTTGATCCATGAAGGTGAAGGCATTGCATCTTCTTCCATATCTTAAACTAAACCTGACCACGAGGAAACATCAGACTCTAGGTCTGACTCCCCATCCTTAGACAGTAAGGCCTGGAAAGCATTCTGCAATGGAAGCTGAACAGTGTTAGAAGACAGTTTAGCAGAAGACCTAGTCACCCTCCTAGCTTTAGACAGTTAGAATCTGGCAGAGGGAGCGGGGGGATAGAGTTGAAGAGGTCTCTTCTCCTATCTCTACTTGGGTGACAGTGCTCTGGCTGTGAGTGTCTGGCTCATGTACAGGAATTCTTCTAAACAGTATATTGGTTTAGATTGCCCTTTCTCTTTCTTTATCTATATATACACATATGATTGGGTCATCCTACATGACAATATACAACCTCAGAACAACTTCATAACATAGGATGAACTCTACTGCTTACACTATTTTTAATTGCCACGAAACAGCTCTTTTTATTTTTAAAAGTCCACACCAAAATCCTGGGCAACAGTTTCATAGCCAAAATGCCGCTTCTTCAAGCCCCCATATACAGTGTTGTTTTTCTAAACAAAGAACACATAACAACATATCAAAATACAAAACATTAAAATATTCATCACTTCAACACTTCACTTACTGTACACATTATTTTAAATCATTTAAATAGAATATATACTTATTTTGAAAAACATTATCATATCCATTACATGTCATATAAATACCCAATAAAATATTTCCCCTTGTGGGCTTTTAAAAATAAAAAGAGCTATTTGTGGTAATTAAAAATTGTATAAGCAGTGGAGTTCATCCTATGTTATGAAATTGTTCTCATGTACAGGAGTTACCATAGAAGGAACTGCTGGAACTCCCTGACGGGTCTCCTCCCCTGGGTCCTGAGGTGGATGTGCAGTGTGGCCCAAGGTCGGAGGGGGAGGCTGGTTGGCAGCCCCATTCAGATCAGGGGCAGAATCAGCTCAGAGGGGTCAGATGCCTCTGAATTGCCCTGGACAGTAGTAACCAATTGTTCCTGATTAAAGCCATCAGACCTATTCTTGCCTGCCCAAGGGCACTGATGGTATGCATGGCCAGTCTCGTCACAGAGATTACTCTTATACACATTAGTACAAGCCATGCTAACATGGCCAAAATCTCCACACAGTGCACACCACAACCTATCACAAGTGCTACTCAAATGTGTGTGTGACCCACATTTACAGCATGCCTTCGGCTGATTGGCATAAAAACATGCACCCCTGTCACACCCAGAAAAAAATGTTCAGTATATGCTGCACAGTAGAATCAGTTTGAAACAATTTAATTCAGAATTACCCCCGTCCAAAAGGCCTTCAGTATCTATGATGGGATTAGTTGTCCCAATACAATACATCATTTCTGCAGCCAAAATAAAATATCATTAACATTGACCCCGTCATTCTGAACATAATGGTAATCGCTTCCAAAAGGGGTTTAGTCGAGGGGATTGCCATAAATTAATTCATAAAGGTGTTGACCTTAACATGTTATATTTCATCCAAAATCTATCAAGGCCAGCATGCTGTTGAAAACTGGCATCAAAAGTATCCTCCCACAAGATATGAATGAGGGCATAAATTTCAGATGGGTGGAACAACGCTGAGTCCTTCAATAATCTCCGGGCAACATAAACCCAGTCAGGATGTTCTTGTAAACTCCCATGATACCTCAGTCGCACTGCATTTTTCCGAGGGGCTTAAGTGAGTTTATTCCGAAAAAGCTCCAAGAAAGTCAGTCCTGATCTTCCAGTCCTATCTTGATCCAAAGAAGGATGATAAGGAAGAGGATCATCATCGGACTCTTCCTGTGGCTGGGGGGGCCCTGCCAGCACCCTCCATGGGCATCCTCCTCAATCTGTTCTGCGTGCGACAGTGGTTTGGGGCAGGGAAGAGAAGTCCTCAGCAGGTTGAACCACTGTTACCTCTGCAGTCTGAGCATCAGCCTGCAACACTCCAATGTCAAATATCTGAGAGCCAGATGTAACTATGGCCCCATCCTGAGCTTGCATGACATCAATCACCGAGCAGTCTGAGACTGGCCCGTACTTGAGCTGGTCCCCATCTGGGGAGATAGCATCTGGTCTACCTGCGAACGGGGAGCTGAACCACCAAGCCATACTGTTGCAGCCACTGTTCCATCTTCTGCCTGTGAAAAAAACTCCCACTGGGAGTCTGGCAGCCATTGACCAGATGCTGTTTGCTTCCAACCAGCGCCCTCCAGTGCCCTCTCAGGTGACCAGGAAATAAAGTCTAGTGGCTTGTCAAGTTCTGCTGTCTCAGAAACTGAGACTCTGATGAACAGCTGGGAAGAGTTACCAGAATTGTCTAGCATACAAGAAACTCCCATCTGCACACTCCGTGTATGTAAACCGTCATGCAAAACAGTCAGAACATCACTCTTCTGTGAAGAGGCAGAAACATGCAAAGCACCATGTTCTGCCAACTGTCCAGACTGCAAACTGTAGCTTCCAAATCTCCACACGCAGCGGCTCCCGCTGCAACATGTCCATGAATTTCACCCTCAGAGATTCTTGTTGCAGTCTGTGGTGAAGATATATCCTGAACAAAAACACTCTGTCTCACCGTATCCTGTGACTGTTCTTCTAGCTCCAAATCCTGCATTTCACTGTGCTCCTCTGAAATTGATGGAACATCTCTTCCATCTCCTCCTCCATTGCTGACTGAAAACTGGCCATCTTGGACAGGAAACCAACAGTGCCTCCTACCAAGAGCAGGGGAATTTCCCCGGTGCCCTGGCCAAATTTTCCCCCATTCACTAAAAATACCACCAACAGCTTAATCTGGTTTATGGTTGGTTGGCATTCACCTGCATCCCGGGTCATGCCTGAAAATAGACAACAATTTGTCTAGTGCACTTACCCGGTCAACAAAAGTAAATAAATTACTAAATAAGTGTTAACAAGGTTCCTTTTCAGAACTATAGGGCTGCTGTATGTCTCCATACTTATGTGTAAGTGGAAGCGCAGGGCCCAGAGGGACTGCACTCCCACATATGCATATTGTTCTGCAAAAATGGGTATCGTGAAGGGAGCACAGGGCCCAGAGGGCCCGCACACCCACAGTCACATACCAGTTACATTACACTTTTTCAAAAAGAAGGGAAATTCATTGCAAAAAAATATCTGTTAATATATCAGTTAGGGTTGATGCCACAGCCACAAGATTTTGGAAATTTGATTTTAGGGTTACTACCCTACCACCTACACTTAATCCCCCAACCTTCACACACCAACAGGTCGCAGCAATATAACATGGGGTCGTGAGGCCAAACTTCACCCCATTGTACTTATACTGTAGCATGTCAGCTTGTTTAGACATGGAATGGGGTGAGAGTTAGGACTGACAATCTCATGGCACACCCGACACCTGTTGATGTGTGGAGTGGGGGTACGGGTATGATGGCAGAGACCAATAGCTCTACCAGAAGTATACAGCCTAAGGCTGGTCAGGCTGAGGAGCTGTCCCCATGGCTGGGGACAGAAGACACCCCTGTAAGTTCCTCCTTACCCTGCAGAAGAAAAAACGGGTCCCCTGGAAAGCGGAGGAAATCACCCTATGCAGGCAATGGGTGACAGCCTGGATAGACGAAGCCATGCCATCCACCAGATGTAGATCGCTGTCCCTACCAGTCTGGATTCCACCTCATTGGCATCATAAGATGCCCTTGCTTAGTGCCTTGCATGCTCCAGACCCTGCGCAGAGAGGGCAATGGCTTGCCTAGATTCCTCCAAATCAGGCAGAGAGGCTAACATCTGCGCTAACATCAACCACAGGTGCCTGTTGTAGGCAGCATGGTGAACCTGATGTGAGCTGATATAAAGCAGCACATGAGCTGAAGAGAAAACTCTTCTCCCCCATCAGTCGAACTCAGTGGAATCTGGATCTGGTGGTGGGTCCTGCGCTGGGTGTTGATGCCCAGAAGGAGTATCTAAGGCTGTCAGACCTGAAGGTGGGTGGGCAGAGAACCAAGAGACTCTTGGGGAGCATAATACCTCCTCCTGCAGTCTGCTGGGTCTGGGGATGAGGTGGCTGGAGACTGCCAGGTGCAAATTGACGCTTCCTGGAAGGGAATAGGCCCAGATGGTACCAGTAGGTGGTGTACACTAAACTCGCTCAGGAAGGAGTGCATCTCCCACTCGGTACTGTGTCTTACCACATGGGATATATGGAGTTCCTGTACCAACCTCGAGAGGAACCACTGATATTCAGTGAAATCAGCATTGGATGAAAAGTGGACTGAACGATCCTATTCCTCAGAAGAGGAAGCCGTCTTCTTGTGGTGGAGGAGACAGGCAATAGACCTTCTCATCCATGGCTCTAACATACCTTGAGAAGGCCACTTCAGTGGCTCTGAACGTCTCCCAGGTTAAAGGTCCCATAGGACCCACATGGTCCGGGAGAGGAGGAGGTGACTGCAGAGGGATTGGGGAAGAACACCGAACTGAAAGTGCCCTGCCTTTGTCTGGGCTCAGAGATCTCACTGAAGATCCTCTAGTTCGAGGGGATCCGGGGTCGACTCAGTCAGCATGTGCTGTAGATGTGGAAACATATCTTGGTTGAGCCCTGAGGGGGAATCTCCCCTGTGGTGCAACTGAGGTTGCATGGATCCAGAAGGGCAACCCACAGTACCACCCACTAAGGACACCTCAAAAGACTCCAAGGAGGAGAAGCAGGGCTTTGCACTGTGACTCCTCCCCACCTCTCACAGGGAAGTGTAGGAGGGCCCTCATGCTTCACTCCGGCCCCTCAACCCCTCAGACTCTGAAGCCACCCTCTTCCTCAATCCCAGTGCTGGGGGGACCACTAATCCACAGGCCCCCAAGGGAGGCCAAAGAAGGAGAAGTCCCCATCCCACCCCATCCAGAAGTGGCCAAAGTAGCACCGTCACCGTGTTCCCAGGGGCTGCTATCCTGCAGGACCCCGATGCCGGGGCCAGCAGGGGCCCGCAAGAGACAGAGACTGGGAAGCATGGGAGGTGAACACTGGGTCAACTGGTGCCACATCTAGGGCTCCCCGGACCCAAGGAGTCAGTACACCAGTCCAGATCGGCCTGCGAATCATCCTCCTCCAAAGAAGAAGAGACCACACATACCACCAGACTCACAACCTCAGGAGCCCCATAACCGACAGTGCCATGAACTGTGTTGCCACAGGACACAGCACCACCCATGGCACCACCCCAACCCCCAGCACCGTGAACACCGTCTGGATCTGGAACAATGCCGGAAGGTGGTGTCAAGGGTCTGCCGGTGTCAGGCCAAGTGACAGTGGGCCACAACACCAGGGGAGCCTGCATCTCTGAGGAGGTGAATGCCATGGCGGTGCTCCCACCCTGGCTCCACAGGGACCAAGGCTTTCCTCCAGCACCACAGAAGAAACCTCCTCGATGGCAAGGTTGGAATCTGAGGAAGTTTCCTCTTCACTGGGCTGTATAGACCCAGGAGGTGACCCAGAGGCAGGGCCAAGAGATCTTGTCATGGCTTCCCTAGAACAATGCCATCCTCAAAAAGTTGGCTGGGCTCTGCCAACTTTAAATGCATGGATTTCCAGAATGTGGTGGTGCATGGAGAAACAGGCATTGCAGTTGTCCATATTGTTGTTGGGACCCAGGCATTGCAGGCAAACGTCATGTTGGTCCATCACGGAAAAATGCTGGCCACAGGGGCATCGATGCATAGGAGCATGACCCACTTTGGATTTTCTCTTAGCCCCTGAACTAGACATGACACAAAAAGAATTGAACAAATTCACAGAACAGACTTGGCGCCTTTGGTAAAAAATATAAAGGAATGGTTTTACTGGTATCCAATGAAGTCGGGTGAATCAGAACCAGAATGGAGAAGCAGCAACGGTGCCAAACAGCAGGTAGGCCCAATGGTGCAGTGAAAAACACTGAGACTCGTGCAGCAGGTGTGACCTCAATGGTGGCAGAAACAGAACTGGGGTGGAGGAGGAGTCTGCAGCGCCTTACAGCCAACCCTCATGCACCCTGCAATGCGTTTCTCCATGAGGTGCCACCAGTGCCGACTCCTCCATCCAAAAAAAAACTCCCTCCAGCAGCTTACCAGCAGTAATGAATGGAGACTGACAAGGGAAGATCAAAACTTTCCAGAGCCAGAGATCTATGGTACCATACCATGCATGCAAAGTGTCAGGCAAATCAGACTAACAGTTGCAAAGTTATTAAGGTTCAAAATTTGTGGTTTAACATAGATGTGGCCCGTGCATCCCCAACTGTAGCTGCACTGCTGTGCAGCTATAGTAATATTATATATTTTGTTGCAAAAATTTAATTATGCAGCAGTTAGGGTTGATAGCACATCAACAAAAAGCATGGAAATGCCACGTGGGTTACCTCCACACAACAACAGGCATCAGGGTGACGCCCAGGGGTCTTCAGGCCCAACTGTAACCCCATTCCATGTATAAATAAGCTAACCTGCTAAATAGGGGAATGGGGTGAGAGGCCTGGATAACTCCCATGGCACACCCCAACGCCTGTTGCTGGGTGGAGGGGGTTGGGGTGGGGTGTTAGGGATGGTAACCCTAAAATGGAATTTCCACACTTTTGTTGTTGTGCTATCAACCCTAACTGATGCATTAACAACATTTTTTGCAATTAATTTCCCTTCTATTTGAGAAAATGGAATGTAACTGGTAACTGGTATGTGTTTGTGGGATTACGAGTCCTCCGGGCCCTGCCCTCTCCCTGACACTGCCTATTTTTCCTAATGGTATGCATATGCACTTACACATAAAACGGAGCCATACAGCAGCCCCATAGTACTGAAAAGGAACCTTGTAACACTTTTTGGCAATATCTCAATAACTGTGGCAACGCTGAATAAAATTCCACTGTTACTTATAATCATGACTTCAAAATCTCCATGTGGGCTTATTTCACCTAAAGGTGGACTAAGCCGTGGGTAGCAGAAAATCTGTATTGAGATATGGGTACCAAAAGGTGCCATGGGCGCTGCAATATTATCCTATGGGAAATTTCTCAACTTCAGAATGCTGTAACTGTGGGCCCATTAAATGGTTTGGGACCAAACCACCAAAAGGGACATCTGTGGGACCAGAGCTTGCCACCCTGCAAATTTCAGCCCAAAAGCACAATCCACCTTGGCACAATGAAGTGACAAAGAAAACAACACATAGGACAATGTTTTCGAGCATTGTTTTTGCATCAACAAAAATGTTTTCGCAACAACAAAAATGTTTTCGTGACATCCCTATACCTTATAATGAAATGTTTTCATGCACAGAAAAATGTTTTCACGAATGTTTTTGCAGTGCACATATAAATTTTCTCATGTGCTAAAACGGGACATGAAAAACTTGCATAACTTTTGAACAAATTAGATTTTTCACCTGATCTTCAAACAGCACTGGTTTAAGCAGGCCACATACAGACATGCAAATTTGTATCCACTCAGATGCATTCTTCAGACCTTTAAGTCCGACTGACAAATGTGCAAATGTTGACTATTTTTCACTTTGTTGACACTCTACAGTTCTACAACCAAATATCCGACTGAAACAAAACTTTCCAGATCCAGAGATCTATGGCAGGATGTCACACTCGCATCCTTTAGGTGGACTAATCCTGCATGGAGGTTTTGAAGTCATGATTACAACTACAGTGGAATTTTTTCCATAGTTGCTACTGCATACTGAGATATTGCCAAAAAAGTGTTACAAGGGTTCCTTTTCAGTACTATGGGGCTGCTGTAACTCTCACCCCATTCTCCTATACTGTGACATGTCAAATATGTTACATATGGAATGGGGTGAGAGGCCCGATACCCTAGGGCACACCGTGATGCCTTTTGGTCTGTGGAGGGTGGGTGTGGGTTGAGCTGGTGGGGTTGGATGAGGGGGTGCTTGGGTCTCAACCCTAATATCTAATTTCTCTACTTTTTCCACTTAGCCTAACTGATGCATTAACGGTGTTTTGCAACATATACATATATATAATATATATATGTAATAGATAAACCACTCTGAGGTGTGCGGTTGCACTCTGATATAAGGTGTGCATTGTTATGCATGAGGCCGCAGGCCGAGTGTGTCAGCCACCCAAGGTGTGCGTATATCAGAGCGTGACCGCACACCTCAGAGTGGTTTATCTATCTTATAAAATGTCAAAATTGTTTTGGAGTGGGGTAAGAGTGCAGGTGTGTGGTCATGCTCCGATATACGCATAGTCATGTGATGCTGTTCAGCTAATGATATTGCTGCAATTTCCCTTCCCATTTTATAAACAAATATATATATATATATATCTCATATGTTTTGCCCTCTTTTTCCTCCAGCCCCATTCCTTCCCTCCCATCTGTCTATGAGCCGAGTACCTGACTCTGCCTCTCCCTTCTCTCAGAAAGCCTCCTATGCTATATAATCTAATAGACTTTCTCAGAAAACTTCCCTATGCTACCTAATCTAATAGACTTAAAATTGCAATTGTGCTGACTAGCAATAATTCTATTTTCAAAGATTTCTTCACCAATTAATGTTTTTGTATTCTCAATCCTATGGCCTAGCAAGTATGCCTTCATCAAAGGTTACATTGCTTTGTAGTGTGCTTGTATATACTGTTATGCTTTGATGACTTCTTACACGTTTGTGAATATGTTTATATTTACATGCTGTTTGTCTGATGCTCTTACTTCTTGTATACATTGTTATGCTGCTTGTCAGTTTCTACCGTACTGTATTGCTGTTCTATTCATACTGCTTTGCCAATGGTCTGCTTGTTTGTTGACCCCGGGTCGACCCTGAAAAAGTGACTGTAATTGTCTCAGTGGACTTACCCAGTCACCAAAACTCAAATAAATAAATAAATATACACACTCATATACAAACATACATATGCCACACATATATAAACACAGAAGATATGGCGTGAAGAATTGAAAAAGTATAAACTTTCTGAAATTTCATCTATTAATGGTGTCTTCCCTTTTATCAATTTATTCTCTTATATTACCTTAAAACATCACAACCACATATGCATTTTAAAGCAGAATCCTTACCCCATTAGGCAACATTAAATTATATTATAAAGCACAATAAATCCTGTCTAACAAGATTTAACATGAGAATATTTTGAAATTTCACAAGAAATCAAGGGATTGTGGTTGGCATTTAACCCTATAACTTTCTATTAATCTTTTGAGGTAACATGGGTATGCATTTTAAAGCTCTAACTCCCACCTATTCATTGAGACCACACTTAAATGTATATTTCACTTACTGTCGAAGTAATGGCCCAAGAATCTTCTTTAAGTACGGGGAGCTGAAAATCGCAATATTTGTCCAAGGTGTCAGTACAAAATTGATACAAACTACCATTTTGCCCCAGCATTCATGTGATCAACAGACAGATCACGAATTTTGGGTACAGATATTACATTAAACAACCATCGGCATTTATTTAGCTCTCAGATGATACCCCACCTCCATCTACACCTGGTCTATAGCAGCGTACAAGATAACTGCAGACAAGATGGAGGTCCTACAGGTTCATTACCAACCTGACAAGAGGAGTAAACTCCAGTATGCATATAAATGGTACAAACAAAGTATTAAATACCTGAGGACCCATATCAGAACAGAGCCTAAGATCCTATATTGGTTTAATTTCCCTGTACTGGATGGTGGGGGGAGTGGGAGTACTTGCAAAACTGGGCATTGTTTCCCCTAACATTGCAAAACAGAATGCATTATTTACATATGAACATCCTATCCAAGTATTTATAACTTATTCAATACCTTCCAGTAATACCTGGACAGGGAGAGTTTCACCGATGGAACAAATGGTGCCCTAGAGTTTTGTGTGGGGGATGATCACTCAACCTTTTTACAAGCTCTAGCTCCATTAATCAGAACGGTATTAGCTCTCCTAAATTTATCCTTCTAAACTCAGGCAGCCCGCCTTAAGCATGTCCTGACTTGGAACAACCCCACCACTATGTCCTAGATGCACATATCTTGAAATTAATATTCTAAGCTCAATGCCAGAAGCCCAGTTATTTGGGACAAAAGATCAGGTCCTGTCTTGAGCAAAACTTGCTGTCTTCACAGTGGCACTACATTACCATTGGCGTCACTTATTTACCCCAAAACATCACAAATTGGGAGCCCAGTGGTTCAGCACCTCTGCTCATGAGTCAGGATTTTTTCCCAGCAAAACCAGGCCAAGAATTTCAAACCTGGAAGTGAAGGAGCTTAATGCATGTCTTCCAGTACTATGACAAAGGTCAATTTAAAACCTTTGCACATCTGGCAGGAGTATTTGGCCTACAGTAGATAATAAGGATCACTACTGATTTATGCAGATCTGCCAGTATCTGAATTCTGCTGTAGATCTCACAGAATTCCCTCCCCTAATAGATTTTATTCTATTGGTACTGAGAAGTACGTGACATGGCCTGCTAACTTTATAGTAGTCTGTTATCCAGTCCTACCAGGGGTCAATAATTTAACATCTTTCATATCCAAAATACTTGGGAGTCAGAATTATCTAAAACATTTCAACCTGCAGACTGGGCCCTAATATGGTACAGACAACAAAAGGTAACAGGATCTTATCAATGGAGAGGCTACAGTCAAAAAAAATGCCTTTAGACATTTTCACACTCCTCAGATCACAACCATATTCATATGCAGGGGAAGTCATATGAGGAGAGGTGGAGAGAACTGTATCTGTGCCCATTGGAGACTAGAAGGGAGAGGGAAGGACATAATACAGACATTTAAGTACGTGAAGAGTATCAATAAGGTAAGGGAGGGGAGCTTATTTAAGAGGAAGGTGGGAGGTAAAACTAGAGGGCATAGTTTGAGATTGGAGGGAGGAAGATTTAGGGGCAATGTGAGGGGCATTACTTCATGGAGATGGTGGTGGAGGCCTAGAATAAACTACTGGAGGAAGTGATGGGGGCAGAAATGGTGAAGGGATTCAAGAGGACATGGGACAGACATAAGGGGTTGGCAAATGGGGAAAGGAAAGGTCCTGTGACATAGGTAATGAGTAAAGGTGGGGAAGGGCACACTGGATGGGCCAGAGGTCCTTTTCTGCCATCATATTTCTAAGATTCTATAATATTCCTTGTGCCATGTCTCATTCTGTTGGAGAAACTGTAGATGCAAAGTGGCCACGTACTCATGTCTTTTGAATGTGAAGTGGCCACACATACTCATGTCTTTTGTGAAAGTGAAGTGGCCACACATACTCATGTCTTGTGGTCCTGCTCTGTATTGACCCCATTCTGGGCACAAATTCAACAGGAACTCAATGTTACAGTATCATCTCACATTATGGTACTTTAACTCCATCTGCAGCACTCCTGCTGCATTACCCCCTCATATTAAGACTAGGACTACTACTAACAGTAAAAAATATGATAACTAGATTATGGCTAAGACCTGACTCCCCAATTATTGAACATTGGAAGACACTATCTGGGGCATTTAAAAAAATTGAGAAACCTATGGTCTGCTGTAACACACTAAACCTAAACATCCAAATTGCTGGAACCTTTGGCTTATTCATATAATGGATACCAAACCAGATATAATATCATTATCATGAAGTGGTAAATATTTAAAATCACGGGCCTATGATGGGTGAGGACTATCCTGGGAGGGACTGCCCTGAAAGAGGCTAGACAACCAGGCCTGGGAGCTTCACTGTGTCCAGGCCTAAGGTGTTGTTGTCAAGCGTGACCTTCAAGTAGCAATGAAATTATCATAATTATGGAAACTGAACTCATTCACCTGTCAACCATATAAAACACATAGATGCTGTAACCTAAATGTTTGCTAAAAAATTGATTAAAGCAAAAAAAAAAAATAATTGGGTGATACATGTAGTGAGCATTTGTGTCTTACTGTAATGTGTGTCATGCCATGGTGAGTCTGGTCATGAAGACGGAACTAAATCTTCTTCATGGACATAAGTGTCCCCTCAAGGAGGTGCTGTAGAGAGGGGATACAGGAGGTTCCTAGATGGGTGTATGGAGGCACCCAACAAGGAGAGGCAGGAGTTGTACTCAGAGGTTCAGTGAAGCAAGGACTTTATTTAGCAGAATGGATGACAATGGTCACAGCGGCAGGTGTCAATAACAACAAAGATATGCAAAGTCCTAATAACAAATAAATGAATACATATCCAATAAAGCTAAAAGGTGCATCTTGCCATAGTTATGTACTGTTACTCTACTGCAGCTGCGTGTTCCTATGATATCATTAAGACCTGGTCAACCAATGTTAGCCTATACATTTACATGAACAATTATTACTCACAACACCCCAACCTGCCCCCTCACCACACCACCCTTGGCTGCCCTTTGTTATATAGGCACCAATGTTATAAGGATGTTTTCTATCTCCCTACATCTCCATTGGCTCTTTATACCAAAGCATGGATAGGTGGTGCTATAAGCTTGAGATCTCCAATTCTGCAAACCTTGTGCATGGGCAGCATAGTTAAAAAAAATTAATAAATAAATAAAACTCCTGTATTTTCCTCCCAACCTTCGTAGTTTTCAGCTACACAGTCTTTCTCTAATCTGATTAGCTGAACTGACAAGTCCTTCACTCTGCAGGTGCTGTAACCAGTTATACAGGAATTGTGTATCGGTTACATAGTGCAGTACCTGAAAAATTAACAGTTATATTACAGACTACCTCCCTAATTCACCAACAGGGCTGAATAACAGTTTATTTGTAGTAATTGTTGTTCAGTTTTGCAGGACCTGTGACCCAATTACTTAGTGTCTACATTGCTCCTCCTTAACCTAGTTATCCTGGTGGATACCCTGCTCTATTTAACCTGGTTGTCATTCCGGATACCCTGTTTCTGCCAGTCCAATCCCTTTAGCACCTCATGCAATCCTATTGGCCAGTCACTTTGAATGCACAAAAACATATTACCTTAACCAAGGGTATCTTACTAATTACCCCAGTTGTCCTCAAGCAGCCTTAAGCTTCGATTCTTGTTCTCCATTGTGCCCCAGAGCTTTCTATCTTAATCCCTCTCTCTCCCTCTGTCTCTAACCTAACCCTCCCTCCTTACCTCCCCCACCATGTGACTTGTTTTCATTGTATTACTCCTGCCCCTCCCTTTATACAACCAATATAGGAACCTTCTATCTGCCTCTTATGTACCTCCACTATCCTCTAATCCCTTCTCAGATACTATTCCTCATCCCTCGTGGGACCTGCCATCCAGGCTTCTTGCCATGAAGCTTGTCTCTCATAACCTAACTCATCTTCGAGCCATACTCCTCCTCTGTACCTCTTCAGGCTATTATCTCACTTGCAGAAACACAGAAGCCCCATCCAACTATCACCCTAAGTCCTCAAGACATAAGATATACTGCTTATCCATGAAACTATGGCTATGCCAAATAATTCTCCTGCTCCTCCTCTGTTCAGGGAACATCGAGCTGAATCCTGGACCCACCACAGCGTTATCATCCCCTTCTGACTTCACTAGTGCAAAAGATCTAAAACTGATGCTCATCAACATCTGTAGCTTGCAGAAGAAACTGACTCATGTCCAAGCTTGGATATCCCATACTGCACCTGACATCCTAGTCCTAACGGAAACCTGGCTGAAGGGAATTATTAGTTACCAAGCTTTAGCCTGCCTTCCTATACCCTATTCCATGTGAACAGACTCTCAAGTGGAGGTGGGGTGGCCATTTACGTTACAGAGAGACTTTCCACCACAGTACTGCATGCTATTTTGAAGACTAAAGAATTTGAATGCCTGGCATTAAGGCTATGCATTTCCCCTGCTGAATTAATTAATATCCTAGGCTGTTACAGAAATCCTACTGGGGGCTTAGAGCTTTTGACCCACCTTCATGCTTTTTTGGACACTAATGACAATGAGTCGATCATTCTGAGTGACCTAAACCTTGACTGGCTCAGTCCAAAATCTAACCCTCTCAAGGATCTCTGTGATGATCTGGAACTAAGCCAGATGATAACAGAATCCACTAGACCAAACCCACAAAAATCACCTATCCAGTTCCCTTATAGATCTTGTTATCACAAATAGGCCACACAAAATAATACACAAAGCAGTCTTCTATAACAACCTTAGTGACCACAATATAGCGGTGTGTGTCAGGAATTTACTAAAGCATGCACGGCTAGCAAATTGGTCACTAAGAGAAGTTTTGGGGAAGTTTAACCCAGTCAGTTTCCTAGCAAACCTGAGGGATACAAATTGGCGAAGCTATTTAGCACCTACCATTACCGAGGTTGGGTGCATCTTTAATTGCATCTTGTGTGATGTTATAAATAAACACACCCCTACGATCAGATGTAGCATAAAAAAAAAGCCCCCTGCCCTTGGTTTAATGTGAACATTAAAAAAGCTCTATCACAAAGGGACCAATTATGGGCAACTGCAAGGCTTACCAAAGCCCCCAAGGATTGGTCGGCCTTCAGAGCCACTCGAAATGCTTGCACCAGGTTAATTAGAACTTCAAAGAAATTATCACTTAAATGTCCTCGGATCTGCAAAGGAAACCCATCCAAGATCTGGCATACCTTCAAAATAGTAGAAGGTTGCAACATCCCTCCTACCCTCCTGCCAAATTAGAACTGCACAGCTCTAAAATCACTGACCCATCCCAGATGCTCAAAATTCAATGAACACTTTGTGATGGCAGGCCTGGCATTTGACTACTTGCAGGCAGCAACCATTACGCCTATTCTTATACATACTACCATTTAACCGCACCATCCACCCCACCTTCACTTTCACTACACTCACTTTTAAGCAGGCCGAATATCTTTTCCTCAAATTGGATACTAGGAAGAGCACTGGGGCAGACAATATTGACCTCTTTTTCTTGAAGCTGGGTTATCATTACCTAACAGCCCCCATTACCCATCTATTCAACTGCTCCCTAACGGAGGGCATGGTACCCCAGGAGTGCAAAGTTGCCCACATTCTGCCTCTATTTAAGACTGGAGACCATAGTGACACTAACAATTACAGGCCCATTTCGATCCTGATGGTCCTCTCAAAACTTCTGGGAAAAATTGGTCAATATACAGGTCAGGGAATACCTTGATGCTCTCCATCTGGTCAACTCTGTAGAATCTGAATTCAGGCATCATCATAGCACCATATTGACCTTATCTAAGGTAACAAATGACTGGTTGGAGGCCTTAGACAACAAATAGATTACAGGAGCTGTATTTCTGGATCTCAGTAAGGCCTTTGATATAGTCGATCATGGCCTAGTCTTGGATACACTGACCCAACATGGTAACGGTAATTCAGCATTAAACTGGTTCTCCAGCTACCTGTTAGATAGGCAACAATGAGACAAAGCTAATGGGTTCCTCTCTTCCCCACTTCCCTTAGTTAGAAGAGTTCCTCAGAGCTCCATCCTGGGTCCTCTACTCTTCCCTTTGTATGTCAACAACCTAAGCAAGAACATCACTCAATCCAAAATCCATCTATTTGCTGATGATACCATGCTCTATACCTCCAAACTGTCTCTCAAACAAGTGTGCTCTGAGCTCCAGGATGATTTCAATCAACTTCAGTTCAACTTTATCTATTCCAAACTTCTATTAAATGCAAAGAAAACCAAGGTGATGTTTTTCCATAACTCCAACTTACTCAACTTTAGCCCCAGCCCTTACAGCCCCCTCACATATTACCTCTTTGCTTGCTAATAAGGTAGAAGTAGTTGACAGATTTAAGTACCTTGATGTTCTGCTAGACTCAGAACTTTCCTTCTACTTCCATCTTGAGGCCTTAGCCAAAAAACTGAAACATACTAGGCTTTTTCTTTAGAAACAAAATCTTCTTTTCCCACAACTCTAGACTGAGACCAGTGCAGACCACCTTCTTGCCCCTCCTTGATTCCACAGATATTATTTACAAGAACTGTGCAACTTTCTCTCTGCACAGTCTGGATATACTTTACTACCATGCTATCTACTTCATTACCAAAATGCCAGCCAGAACACATCACTGCACTCTGTATAAAGAGATTGATTGGACCTCCCTGACCATAAGAAGATTAAGGCACACATATTAATGGATATATAAAGCTGTATTTAATAAACTTCCTAATTACCTCACTACATGTCTACACCCTTCTGACAGCCCATACGACCTAAGGAAGAAGGACTATATAACCCTGCAAGTACCCAGAGTCCATACACATTACAGCAAAGCAGCCAGCAGCAACCTTCTCCCCACATCATGGAATAAACTCCATGCTACCCTTAAGCTCAATTCATTAATTCCATTAAAAGCCTTCAAATCCCTAATTGCCAAACAAACTGTTGAGTCCTGTCATTGCAATTACTAATCTACTGGCATTCCTCACCATCTCTCATCCTTACTTTACCATCAACTGTCTACTGACATCCTCTAAACAGTTCCATCCCTATTGTCTTCCCTAAACTAGACAAAAGATTGTCCTCTTGCCTTATGATGCTGTTTCCATTCCATTCTTGTGTGCAAATGTACAGAACTGTATATACCTGTAATTATGCTGTTGCATTTGTTACTTGTGATCATATCATTGTTTTCATTAATGTTTAATTATGTACTACATGTAGTAGCTATGTATAGTAGATTAAGGGACTTCCTTGCAAATGATCCTGCTCAATGGAATTTTTCCTTTCAGTAAACTTGAACTTGTTCAGAACAAGAATTCAGTCACTTTAAAGGAGATAGGAAATTATTTTTACATAATTAACCGTCCTTCCATCTTCCTTTCCATACCAGTTCTGTATTCTGATATGCGTTGACCAATTTTTGATAAACAAATAATCTAGCTTTGGGGTGCCCTCAGATAGACATAGAGCTGGATTTTCAAAGGGCAGAGAATGATGCAAGGTCCTTGCACCAGAGAAAAATTATGCAAAAAGCAAGCTGCATAAAAACTTGTGACAATTCTGATTTTCTAACGCTGCTTCCATCAAAAATAGAAATACCTGTGCCAAAGTGGCTTGCATTAAGCTTGCATCAAATAAATGAGTGTGCCATGTTGCAATGAGGCTTGAATCAAAAACAATAATACACCATCCTTTTTTTGGATTTTCAAAGCTGAAGGCTGTTGACGCTGCACCGAAAAAACATACCTCCGTTAGACGGCCAGAGCTGGTCTAACAAACTACTAGACATATAAGGTGAGGTAGATTATGTAATTGGTTGGTTATAGAGCCAATATTCCCCTGTGAGACTACTTAACAGTGTTTTGGGGACATAATATGCCATTGTCTTATTTATTTATTTATTTATTTATGACTTTGATAACTGGCTAAGTACACCGATCCCAGGGACCGTTTTCAGGCATGACCCAGGCCATGACAATGGCACAGGAGGCAACATTAAACAAAATAGAGAAATTCAAAGTACAATAGAGCACAGAGGATATGTCAAACATAATGGAGCCAGAGCAAGTGAGTACAAAACAGTGTACCTTGGCCATATCATCTAGGGTAATTTTTGACTCAGCTTGCAACAGTTTTGCTCCATGCACCATTCTTTGTCTCAACTTGCTTCTTTTTTTGCTTTAACTTACATTATTTTTTTTATTTAACTTGCATCATTTTCGACTCAATTTGTTTCATTTTTTTGACTCAACTTGCATCATTTTCACTCCATCTCACTTCGTGCATCGTATTTTTGCCTCATCTTTGACTCATTCTCAGTCTGCATCATTCTCACCCCAGGTGTCATAAGTTTGACACAGCAGGCCTCTTGCATCACTTTGGAGGACTTTGCTGCAGAGTGGAAGTGGAAGACCAGAGTTGCTCAAAGAGTGGAGTGACAGCACCTAGATTTACCTTAAAGATATATTAATATTTATTTATACTTCTCTTTCTTTTGAAAGTAGCAGGGTAAGTAGGGAGAAAAGATCTGTAAGCATTGGTTGGGGCCCTTTGAAATTTGGTAGGCAGTGACTGGGTTACCTTGAAACTTTGGTTTTAAATTGTAACAGGTTCTGTGAGGAAAACTAGGTCAGAAACTTAATCTTGGGGTGAGTAGATTAAGGAAGCCCTGTGTATCAGGTATTTAATTGGGTGGTGGAGCTGAGAGAGGCTTAGTGCCTTCTAAACATTAATTACTACTGGGTGTTTTGCTAGCAGCAGCAAGGGACATAACAATACATGGCCTTGGCGCACACACACACGCACGTGCACACACACACACACATACAGATAATGCCTCTCTCCCACCTCACCATGCACCCACCGGGGCTAGCTCCATTTTATAGGCTCCATGGGGTGATTGCCAGCAGATAGATACTTCCTGTGGAGGCAGGAAGGGAAGGTTCACTGGAACACACTGAAACAGCTACAGGGCACAAAGGCAACAATGCAAGGGTGTTTCTCTACTGAAGGAAAGTAGAGAAGGAAGGAGAGAAAGAGGAAGAGAAAGAGAGAAACAAAATACCCTAAAGCAGGAAGGACACTTATAGACATGATGGGAGTGGTGCAGTGCAGTGACTGTGGGGTGGCAGTTTTCTGAGATACTTCCTGGAGGCTGCAATGTTGTCCCCTCTGCATTTATCTCTCTGGGCTGAAGGTGGAGGTTGCTCTTTTCTCCAGACCAAGTTAGCCAGGATTGGGGACCTCCTCCTCCCTGCCCAGGGTCCTCCAATTCACCCCACTGCCTCAATGGTTTGCCATGGAATGGGAATGACTGGATGATGGTGGGCTCAGAAAGGGTGAGGGCGGTGGGGAAGAGACACATCCCTCCTACCGTTCCACTCCATAACTCCTATGCTGCTCTGACAGAGAGGGACTGTCCCTAAGAGGCATCCACAGTGGGAACCAAGGAGGATGTGGAGATCCTCCATGGTGGAGACCCCAGGGGGGAGGCAAAGGACTCCAGAGGAGAAGACAGCAACTGCTGGTGGGGGACTCTATCACCAGGAGGGTAGACTTGGGGCCAGGAGAGGAGGGAGTGAGGGAGGTCAAGTGCCTACCAGGCACTGCAACTTGGAGGGATGGACAGCGCATCCTAAGGATCACTATGGCAGCAGGATGGGAGGGTGCGCTGGATGTCATTGTCTTAGCAGATGGCACCCTCTTCAACCTTTTCAGAGGTGTTACCCATCAAGGGTAAGTGGGAGCACAGGGTACTCTACACCAAGAGATTCAATGCATGGCTGAAGGACTGGTGCAGAGTGGAGGTATTTGGCTTCATTGGGGACTGGAGTTCCATCTGGAGGGAAGCAGGCCTGCACAGGGTGAGGGCCTGCATCTACCCAGGAGGAACCAGGATCCTCAGTGGGAGGTTTAAATGTTTCATCAGCAAGCATTTAAACTAGCCAAGGGGGGTGGCTGAAATAAGCTGGGTGAAGCAAACAGCCCCACCCACACACACAAAATTATAAAGACGGCAGAGAGGACCCTAAGGTTGAGAAATCACAACAGTTAATTAAAACCAAAATAGATAAAAATGCAGAGTAAGGGCAGAATGGGTGTAAGGACAAGATGGGTATGGAGGAAAGACATGGGGATAGGAGGGGAGTTATTAGGAGAAGAGACGGTAAAAATTGGAAAGCCATGTGAACAAATGCCTGCAGTCTGGGAAACAAAATCACAGACTTAGTGGCCCTATGGTGGCTGAGGTGGACCTGGACACTGTCGCTGGTTACCAAGATATGCTTCATGGGGAATCATGAATGGGATATGACAATACCAGGTTACACTCTATTCAGGAGGGACAGTGTGGGTAAAAGGGAGGAGGAGGAGTTATCTACAGTACGTGAGGAAGAATTAAAGCAATTGAGGTACAGGAATGCAGGGAGGCGGAGGCACTGTGGATCACCCTGGAGATGGGAAATGTCACCTGCCATTCGCACTGGTGTGATCTACAGACTTCCACACAAGAGGAAGAGCTGGACAGGGTACTTGTAGAAGCCATCCACAGAATGACAGCTAAAGGAGAGGTGCTGCAGGTAGGAAACTTCAATCTGCTGGATGTGGATTGGAGTAACCAGGCTGCAGCCTCAGCAAGAAACAGAGACATCCTGGAAGCCCTGCACTGGGCGTGCCTAAGACAGCTAGTGACAGAGCCCACCAGAGAGGGAGCAACTTTGGACCTGATACTCAACAATGGGGACAGAATTACAGATGGAAAAGTGGGGAGCCATCTGGGATCAAGCAATCACAGCATGGTGTCGTTCAATATAAGAACAACAGAACAGTAAAACTACATGAAAGCAAGGGTCCTGGATTTCAGGCGGGCCAACTTTACAATGATGGGGTAATGTCTTAGGAAATCACTGCCAAGGGATCCATAGCAGAGGCAACAAGCCATTGCATTAGGAAAATGAGCAAAACAAAGAGAAAGAAAAAAAACTCTATAGTTCTCAAAGGAAGTGGCTGAGAAGGTAAGGGTGGCATTCAGGAGGTACAAGAAAACACACGGAGAGAAGAAGACAGGGAAGTGTATCTGGAAAAGTAGAGGGAGGCATGGAAAGCAGTCAGGAGTGCAAAGGCACAAAGAGAAGAAAAAATAGCCCAGGCAATAACAAGGCAAGGCAAGGCAAATTTTATTTAAAAAGACACCCATCCCGGAGGCTATGGGTGCCGCACATATTAAAATTTCATACAAAACTCAGTAACAATTAAATATACATGAACAATACACTATTGGACATGAAAGTACAGAATAACAGCAATTAATATAAAATTTATAAATACTACCCTCAGCAACAGCTGCTAACTCAGAGAAAGCCAAGGACCAATTAAAGCATGAAATTCAGGAATCTGGGTAAGACTATAAAGCACAGTCTGGGAAGGCCTGATTATACAAGAAGGCCTTGAGGCAGGCTTTGAATACCTCAACAGAAGAGGCTTCTCTAACAGCTGGAGAAAGCAAATTCCACAGGACGGGGCAGCAACACTAAATGCTCTGTAGCCTGCTGTTTTTAACCTTGTCCTGGGAATGCATAGGAGGCCCCCAGAGGAGGAAAGCGGACCGAGACAGCAGGTATAAGAAGGTCCTTCAGGTAACCAGGGCCCAGGCCATGTAGGGCCTTAAGGTGAGTAAGCCCACCTTAAAGAGACCCTCCATCTGACCCGGCAACCAATGCAGTTGTGCCAGCACGAGAGTAATGTGACAATATTAGGCTGTACTGTCAACAACCCTAGCAGCCATTCTGCACCAGCTGCAGTCGGAAGGGTACCCCCAGAGTCCCAAAGAGCACATTATAGCAGTCAAGCCTGAAGGCATGCACCAAGGTGCAGAGGTCCAGAGGTGGAACTAGGGGCTTTATCCTGACGATATTCCTCAGGTGATACAACTGATGCAGACAATGGCGACACCTGAAACTCAAGCGTCAATCCACTGTAAAGAATAATGCCCAGATCATGCACCCTAGAGGAGTCCTTCAATGGTACAGAGTCAAGAAAAAGGCCTCTCTCTGCACCAGAGGCCAACCTGTCATGCCCTCTGTTTGACTCCACCACCAGTACCTCCGTCTTATCAGGGTTCAGTCACAACTAGCTGGAGGCCATCCACTCATTGATCTCAGCGAGGCAGCTGTTAAGCGCTTCCACTGTGCAAGATGTTCCAGGGGCAAAGGAAAGATACTGCTGGGTATCATCAGCATAGCAATGAAAACCCAAGCTGTACTTCCTAATGAGCTCTCCCAGGGACAGCATGTACATGGCGAACAACATCGGTAACAAGACTGAACCCTGGGGAACTCTGCATGACAGGAGGCTGGGGAGGAGGAGAAGAAATTCCCCATCACTACCCTTTGCCTCCTGTTAGATAGAAAAGACTCAAATCAGAAGATGATGGTGCCGGCAAGTCCACAGAATTTCCTTAGGCGGTCAAGTAACACACGATGGTCCACCATGTCAAATGCTGAAGAGAGATTGAGGAGGACAAGAACTGTCCCCTCCCCTCGATCTCTTGCCCTGAGGAGGTCATTATGCACCTGAACTAATGTAGTTTCTGTGCTATGCCTTGCACGAAACCCAGACTGGAGCAGCTCGTATAGATCATGGGCCATGAGGTGCTCCTCAAGCTGACGCTCCACCACCTTCTCCACAATCTTATCTAAAAATGGAAGATTGGAGATGGGATGATAATTTGCCTTGATGTCAGGGTCCAATGATGTTTTTTTCAGACATGGTCTCACCAATACCTCCTTCAAGACATTGGAAAAGACCTCACCCAACAGGGAGCACCCAACAATCAAGGCAAACACCAGGCCAACAGAGTTGACACATCCCATTAAGAAATGAGTCTGCACCGGGTCCAGTTCACAAAAGGTGTGCCAAAGCTTGGAAGCAATCTCAATGACCTCAGCCACCTTCACCAGTCTAAACTCACCCCAGCCAGGTGGAGTGCTCTCCGTCACCCATGGCGACCACTGTCAGCCACACTATGGCTCACTGGCGGCCCCCCCCCCAGTCTGATGGCGGACACCCTGTCTGAGAAGAAAAGAGCAAACTCCTTGCATAATGTGTTCGAAAAGGCTACTGTTGTCTGTAGACAGGAAGGATGGAGGAGCTTGTCCACAGTCTGAAAGAGCACAGTTGGTCGGTTACTCCTAGCAGCAATCTTCCTGGACAGGAATTCTGCCTTCTTACAGTTGATTGCCCCTGGTACACACCATAGTACGCACGTAGGCCCAGTTTGTCAACCTTCAGACCAGACTTCCACCAGCAGTGCTCTAATCTCTGACCCAAAATCTTCATCACCTTGAGCTCCCCATCATACCAAGGGGACCTCAAGTGAGATGCCCTGGGTTGTACATGGACTGGTGTGAGTGAGTCAAGCCCACCAGACATTGCCTTATTATAGGCATCAACTGCTGTGCACACACCCCAACACATGCATTGTCCACACTAGATAGGTCAGCCACCTCCAGAAAACCCTCAGGGATCAGCTCTCAAAGGGCAGTAGCTGACCACTCTCAGCGGGAGGGCTCTCAGGAGGCCCAAACAAGTACTCCACTGCAATAATCAGACCAAGCTACCCAATCAGTCCTGAGACTATTTATCTCAAGCCCCAGTGAGAACACCAGGTCCAACATGTGGCCAGCCTGATGGGTCACAGAAGAAACTACTTGTGTCAGGCCCAGAGATGACATCATCTGGAGGAAGTTGTAACCAAGCCGAGAAGATTCATCACCCGGCCAAACATTGAAGTTCCCCAGCACTAAACATCTGGGGGCCTCCAATGTTTCACCAACAATGAAATCAGCCAAAAGGTGACAAGAACTTTTTCAGGTATGTTAGTGAAAGAAACAATACAAAGAGTGGGATTGTGAGACTAAAAAGAGAAGGAGAGAAGTGTGCAGAGGGGGGACCAAGAAAAAGCAGAAAGTATTTTTGTTCAGTATTCACAGAAGATGTGGAAGGGGAGGGACCAGTGTTAGGCAATGGAAGTACCACTGGGAGGTAGGTGGACACCAGTCCATTTAAGGAGGAGACAGTATCAAATGAACTCACTAATCTGAATGATGACAAGGAAATAGGGCCAGACTGGATACATCCCAGAGTATTAAGAGAACTCAGGGAGGTGCTGGCAGCACCACTGACAGCCCTGTTCAACAGTTCACTGGAAACAAGTGTGGTACCAAAGGACTGGAGGAGGGTGAATGTAATCCCTCTTCACGAAAGTGGGAGCAGGGAGGAGGCTGGCAATTATAGGCCAGTCAGCCAGAACTCAGTGGTGGGGAAACTAATGGAATCACTACTAAAAGAAAGATTTATGCTAGATCTTGAATACAATGGAGCAAGGATCCAAGGCAGCATGGATTCACAGTGGAAAGATCTTGTCAAACAAACCTGATACATTTTTTTGACTGGGTGACAAGTGAGGTCGATCAGGGAGGGGTGGTGGATGTCACCTACCTGGACTTCAGCAAGGCCTTCGACACCATCCCACATAGGAGGCTAGTAACCAAGCTGGGCAGCCTGGGAGTGGGTTCTAGTGTGCAAACTGGGGCAAAACTTGGACTGGAGCGATATGACACAGAGGGTGGTGGTGAACAGAGTTCAGTCCAAGAGATGGGGGTGACCAGTGGAGTCCTGCAGGATCAGTGCTTGGACCAGTCCTCTTTAATGTCTTGTAGTGACATTGCAGAGGGCTAGAAGGGAAGGTGTGTCTCTTTGCAGATGACACGAAGATCTGCAACAGGGTTGACACTCAAGGAGTGGCAGGAAAATGAGAAGGGGCCCAAGCAAGCTTGGAGGAGTGGTCAAGGTGTGGCAGCTAAGATTCAATGCAAAGAAGGCAAGATCATGCACTTGGTATACAGAATTGCAGGGGAGGAGTACATGATGTGGGTAACTGATGGCCACCAAACAAGAATGGGACCTCAAGTAATCATATCTGATGATCTAAAGGTTACCAAACAATGTGAGAAGGCTGTGAGGGGAGCCAGTGGAATGCTGGGTGCATAGGGCGGGTATCTCCAGCAGCAGGAAGGAGGTCGTGATGCCACTGTGTAGAACATTGGTCAGACTCATCTAGAGTACTGTGTCCAGTTCTGAGGTTGCATCTCCACAAGGACAAAAACAGAGTAGAAGCAGTTCAGAGAAGGATGACAAAAATGGTGGCGGGGCTGCACCAAAAGTCATATAAGGGTTGACTGTAGGATCTCAGTATGTATGCCTTGGAGGAGAGAGAGAGAGAGAGAGAGAGAGAGGAGGGTTATGATAGACACTTTCAAATACCTAAGGGTGTAAATAAGGTACAAGAGGGTAGCATCTTAAAAAAAAAAACACATGTTTAAGAACAAGGGGCCAAGATATGAAGATAGAGAGGGGTAGACTTAGGGGTAATGTGAGTTAGTATTTTTTCGCAGAAAGGGTGGTGGATCCATGGAATAGCCTCCCAGCAGAGGTTGTGGGGGAAAATTCGGTAGGGGAATTCAAAAATGTATGGGACAGACATAAAACAACTCTAGCGATAGGAAAGAGAGGGTAAGCTGCAGATCATTTAGGATCTGCAGTATATAAAACAGGTAGGGAAATGGGCAGACTAGGTGGGCCAAGCAATCCTTTTTCTGCCATCAAATTCTATGTTTCTATGTTTCAGAGAATGTGTTTCTTGCAGAAAAGGGAGCACAGTCTTTGGCATGGCTGGATTTAACACAAGGTGGATGTATGACTCAACTTGCATCATTCTAAGGGCCCTTTGAAAATCTGACCCAAAGTGTCATGCTCCTCACCAGCTACTACTGCTCTTCTTTCAGATTTTATATCTATGAGCATCATACAATAACACCATTCCATGTTATTCATCTGACTGACCTGAAGGTGTTATTGATATCACAGAATGTTCAGGCAATGTGAAAAGAGAGCAGCAACTGCTAAGGCTAGAAGGATTCAGTGCAAGTTACAAATGCAACACAATTTATTGATTAATTTAACAAAAGGTAAAAATATATCAGAATATTGGACAGACACTAAAGGAACAAGAGGAGGACATCTAGAGGTGTAAACAAAACTGTGTTCTATCACCTTTGAAGTCTAGGTGCGGATTTGGGAGGAATTTCACAAGGAACTGTGACCTGAACATGCACCTGGACAAAGAAGGAACACTTGTTGCAACATTGATTTGGCACTTCAGCAAGGAGCCCAATTAGGCCACCAGGACATAGGAGAGGTTTTGTAAACAGGCCATAGGTTCATCGGCAAAACCTCTCTCGGGCTGCCAGGACAAGGGACACAAAGCTGCAACTGGTGGAAAGATTGTTCGACATAAACCATCCATAGGGGGCTGCTGGGACAAGAACTGAAGCTATGAGACTTGAAACAGATTCTTCGGCACAAACCTTCTCTTGGGCTGCTGGGACAAGAGGAACTGAAGAAGTGAGGCTTACAAACCCTCCCTTGGGCTGCCAGGACAAGAAGAACTGAAGATGTAAAAAAAGACAAGCTGGTCTTTAGATGCTAATCCAGGATGCAGGTTTTTGGATAATGATAATGTTCCTGAAAGAAAAGGGAAAACAAAAAAAGGAAGAAACACCCACCTCACTGCACAACACGGGCCCTTTCTAGTGAGCTGGGGTGGCTGCAAAGCTTACTTTACCTCTTAATGGACGTAGTTTTAGCAGAATAACAACAGGCTTGTACTGACTTGTCACCCCACGTTAGCTGGGTCAGCCACCCACATTGCCATTGAATGGAGGAGGTGTCACTTGTAGGTGCAGGAACAGTTTCTGACTGAAGTGACATCTAGACAGTTTGTAGGCAAATACAGATGGTATAAGATGATGTTGCTGTTGGGGGAAAGATTGCAGCAGTGAGGCATTTCAATGCAATGTAGCAAGGAAGGTCAAGCAGTTTCTCAGAATAGGTATCAAAGGTTTGATGCAGTTTGTTAGGTAGGCGGGGCAATACACCAGTTCAGGAAGCAGCTTGTTAAGCAAAAGGGCAATACACCAGTTCAGAAGACAGTTCATTAGCAAATGGGGCAATATACACGTTCAGGAAGCAGTCTGTTAGCAAGTGGGGCAATATACCAGTTCAGAAGTCAGTTCATTAGCAAATGGGGTAATAAACAGTTCAGAAGGCAATTCATTAGCAATTGGGGCAATAAACCAGATCAGAAGACGGTTCATTCATCAAGTACACTGTCACTTTAATTGTGGTTTGAGAGGCAACCAAAACAACTTCAACAATGTTACAATGGTTTGTTCCCCAACCCCACTGTATCTGCCTTGTGGAACTGTACTGCTTGTGCACTGAAAGGCTAGTGGGGTGTCTGAACCCCTAACATGCTCCTCAGGAGCTTCACTGCTGTGCCCACTAGGCACACTTGGCAGCCCCTTCTACTGGGCCTGGCTGGCCCACTCCAGCTCTCAGCCACCCCTATGGGTGGTTCTGAGGTGGGAAAATGCCCTCCTATCCATGCAGCCTCAGCCACCTTGCTTAGTGCCCTAGGGGCAATTGTTTTAAACAAAAAACTATAAAGCTGCCTTAATGATCGGGCTACACTGCCCCTCAGGAGCTCCTTTTGGGTAGTGAAGGGCCTGCAGTCTGTCTCCACCCTGTGAGCGGTTTTCCTGCCTGGGTTCTGCCCTCCCCTTTATGGTCTTTGGTTGCTGCCCTGCACCATCCAGTGCACTAAGTAGAATATTTTCTCCTTGCTGGACATCTGGCAGTCAGCACTTGCCTGGCGGTGCTGCCACCGACTCACCACAGTAGCCTGGGGTGACACTCTAACTGTTGGAGGCTGGAGGAGGGAGGTGCTGGAGATGGAACTTACAGCTCCACCCAATGCCATGCTCATCTGCTGCTGCTCTGCTCCTCCCCATGGCACTCTTTCTCTCGCTGGCTGCTGCTCCTCTTTTCAACATGGCTCTCACTGGCCACACCACCAATGAAGGACTGGTTTCATCTTTTAAAATATAAAAAAAATGGGACTAAACTGAACCCACACTGCGCAGTCACCAACTTGCCACAAGGACCACCGACTTGACCACATGGACTGGACAACTGACCAGAGGGGAGGCACCACAGAAGAACAGATGGAACTGGCTTCAACACACCAGGCAAGTCTCAGGTTCCCATCGCTCTCTCGGTAGCCTTCTCCATCTCCAGCTCGATGATGACTAATGGTCCGTCCACCACTTGAATGCTCAGGGTTCTAGCACTCGAACCTCAAGCTCAAGCCCAACAGCTCCTGTGGCTTCAAAAATGCCAACAGCTTGGGCAGGGACTGCAGTCCCAGTATGTGGCCTGCCCTTTGTTTGCACTGCCTGCTCAGGGTGGGAGAGAGTCTGTGTAAGAGTAGGCAGCAGGGAAAAAAGATACAAAAAACATTTTTTTTTTTTATTTACAACCCAGCCTTGGGCTGGTAAGAAAAGCGGCAAAGCTGCAGGCATACACTGGGAATTCTGCAGGGTACTCTGGGGTACTTAGCAGTGGACAGGAGTCCCAAACTACTGGCTTTTACCACCCCATGTCTCCCACACACCACACCCTGAGGTGAAGCTGTAGTAGGGCCCCAACCTGGGGCACTACATCACTTTATTATTATTTATTGTACTTGTTTTATTTATTTATTCATATTATTTTATCATTTTTATTCATTTTGCATTTGTAAAGAAACAGATGACAAAAAATGAAGAAATGTTAGCATGCCCTAAAAAGAAGACATGGACTGTGAAATAGATGCATGAATAAGTCCCAACAAAATTATTGATAGCTAGCTGAGAAACACAGTTATGGAGGCAGTGATCTAGTGAGTGAATGAAAGCTGCCAAATATGATATGGCTTGTGCTCAGGTGAATAAGTAGCAACTATAATTGCAGATAGCTGGTAGAATAACACAGTAATGGAGGCTGGGTTCGAAATTTGGCAAATATGGCACCATGGCTTGTGGTAGAATGAAAAAGCCCCAAAATAATTAATGACAGCTTGTGGTTGAATAATGCTGTGATGGAGATAGGAGCCCAGTGAGTGACTGAAGTAGGGCTGGCAGAACTTGGTGAAGTTCTGACCCTTATTAAATAAGAACTGGAACACAGGGATATTCTGATTAGTTCTGATTATTTAAAATATTTTAAAAATTGTGACAAAATGCATAAAAGGGATCAAACTCTGTAATATTTAACAAAGAGGCCCAAAGGGAATAATTTAATTCATTATTTGTATGAAAAGTAAAGTAAAGTAATCAGTACATCTTGAAGGCATGTCCTCTTGGTGGCATGATGCTTGGGCTTCGTGGAGTGTGCTGGAGGAGAGGGAGAGAGAGAGAGAGAGGGAAGAGAGAGGAGGAGGAGAGAGAGAACTGAGAGAGAGAGGCCTACCACCATCCAATAGCAAACAGCTAACATATATTTTTTTATTAATGCTGCTTGTGGAGGAAGGGTATGTTTATGGATGTAACAGAGCAGGCAGGTCAAAGAAATAAATGTCTAATGAATGATCAAATGAGGAAGAGCCCACCCACCCTACCAATGTGATGCAGCTGCATTGCATGCCCCATATACTGTGGTATGGTACACCACTTCCTGGTCCAACAGGTGGTAATGTTTTCTATTACTGTTTCTGCTCAGCACAGCAACATCTTTTAAAGAAGAAATGAAAGATGTCTTCTTACTGACCACTGCCTAGGCAGTCACATCAGTCAAGTGCAGTGCAGTCATTAAAATAAAATAGCTTCCCACTGCTGCACGTGCACTTGAGAGCACACAATAATAAATACATCCGTCCTACTTCCAAGAAACAGTTGCTGCCCATGCCAAGTACATTACAAATAACGTATAAAATAAAATATAATCTCAGTTCAGTTACTGAAGCTGAGATGTAGTATGACATTAAACTACAAGCAATGAATGAATTTAGTAACATTTTTCTCCAGTAATCACAGCCAAATATGGAGGGATGTGAAAAATAATATATTGATTTATTTATCCAAAGAAGAGCATTCAGGCTTCAGCTAAGCCATCTGTTGTAAGAAAATTAAAACAGTAACTATAGTATTAATGTCATGCTACAGTACAGTCAGGTGGTAAAACAAAATAAAAATGTTTTGCACAGTTGCTGACAAGAACTAGATAGTAGGAGCAGTGCCTACCTTCCAGACCAGATAAATAGTACTACCAAGTAAAGTGCGGGACATGACATGCAGTTGCTTGCTGTATTATATGGACTGAGGACCCACTGATGTTATTATTTCCTTGTGCTGCTCATTGTGCTCATTCAGGTAATCCTGGCCTGCTATGGCCTTGTTCTGAGTCTGACCTGACTTATATCTCATGTATGCGCTGATAGTAAGTAGACCCATTCACAAAATATTTTTTCCACAGGCACAGTGGAAACTGTTTTGGATAAGGGCTGCTCAGAGTCGGTTTGCAAATGTTTCATTCAGGTATCATATTTGAAGTTAAAGTGAGGAATGTTGACTTTCAAGAACGTCATATGCTCATCATTTTCTGCTGCCAAACAGGAACTTGTGTCAATAACAGTACCAGCTGAAGTAAGCAATCATTCTGAACAGACGCTAGTCGGGGTGTAATTCATGTACTTCATTGCAATTTGTACTAAGGCAGGCCACATTTTTTTTTTTATTTCCAGTATTTCAAAGGATCAGCATTATAATTAATACTGAGCTCTGCCAGGTACATCTCAATAATGGTCTGTGCTGAGGCTGTGTTAGAAGTAATGGATGAAGATGTCCTAATTAGAGGGAGAGTTCAATGTGTTTTCTAGGGTTCTAGATCAGTTCAAGTTCGGCAGGGTTCAGCAGGGCATATATCAAGTTTGGTTCAGTTTGATTTGAGAAGTAGAAGTTTGATTCAAGTTCAGTTCGGGTTTTTTGTGTGCAATTTTTCAGTTCAAGTTCGAGTTTGAGTAAGATGTCTCCTTATTGCCTTCATGTGGGTTCTCCTAGTCTCACACTGTCTGGATTCGAGTTCAGTTCGGGTTCATCTTTTTTTTTTCCCCTAGGGTTCAAGTTCGGTTTGGATTGGGCAAAGAGTTTGGTTCGGGTTCAGTTCATGGATGAACCCTCCTACTAGTCACAAGACATCTTGTAAGTGACTTGAAGCTGAACCATGTGGGACAGTGCTATTTTTGAATGGCGGTGAAGAAGAAGATCCTGCCACAGTGGCTGAAGAGAAAGAGGGGAAAAATGCTGGAATATCAGAGGAGGGGCCGCATGATGCTGTTCTCTGTTTTGACAAAGACTGTGAATCTGGTGCTGTGCTCCATTCCTTGAAAGCATGCACTTCATCAATTTTTTCTTGTTTACCTTGAAAGAAGTGCCATCATCACTCAATAGTTGCTTTGATTTATACCGTGGGTTGCTTTAATGTAGTGCTCTGACTGAAGCATTTTATGCTGTTTTTCCATCTTCATCAACTTTTTTGATCATTTGTCTTGTGATATCTTTTTGCATTCTGGTAGGCAACCTGTCAGCGCCACTAGCAGCCTGTGTGTTGGAATTGTCTGTGTTCTCTAAATTTTCTTTAATCAGATTCCATCTGAATTTTAACATTTTTATTAAGGGCATCATCTGCCTCAGTGCTGCTGTGTTAGAACTCACCTCTCTGGTGATTTCTTCAAATGGCTGGAGGAGTAAAGTTATAAACTCCAGCATGGCCCACAGTGGTGGTGCATCACCAGTTTTGCTTTCCATGGTGTAATGTCTGACAGCTTTCTTTTGTTCCAGCAGCCTTTGGAACATAAGAAAGGATGAATTGGATCAGTCTGTGCAAAGGTAAATTGTGCCCCTCCTGTATTTTTTCAAATGAGTGGCGGGCTCTGCTTGAGTGACTGAAATGAGTGCAGATTCTTTTAGCAGCGCTAACAAGAGCCTTAATGTCCCTGTCCTCATCAAGAAAACCTGTGAATTATTAAATTCAAGCAGTGCGCAATGCAGAGGACATGAACAAAGCCCCCTTTCTCCAAGGTCTTCTTTATGTTGGACCCACTATCTGCAACAATAAAGCAAACTGACAGTCCCTGTGATGTGAGATACTGCTGTACTGGTTGTTTAATCTCCTCATTGATATTGTATGAGTTATGTTCAGATGGAAAAGAAAACGTTATCAGAACAGTAAATTCCTCCAGTGGACTGCAGTCAGATGACAAATCATTACTTAGGGTACCTAGGTGTCATAACTCTAAAGGCACTGGGGCATTTAAATATGCTGCTCCTCTGCTTTGGAATGCTCTTCCCTTAGATCTAAGGCTATCTGCATCTCACTGTCGCTTCAAAAGTGAGCTCCAATGATATCAATACCTATCAATGACTGAACCCTGTACTTGCTCTGACCCTACTTGACTTGTCTGGGGGTCCACCATACCCTTGCCCTGATAGCTGTAATTCTCAAAACTCTCCTGCTCCACACAACTACCCTCTCACCCCTTCCTTCTCCACTTTCCTCTTATCTTACCCCTGCCCTTGTCGTCTTTTTGACTTTGCCTTGGCCTCCCTCCACCCCTCCTCATATACTTATCCTCTATAATTCACCCTTTTACTCTACTTTATTTCACAGTCCGCTCCTCCTCCTGCTATTTCCTCTTTGAAATACTTAGGTGTCACCCTGAGCTAAGTTGTATCCTATATGTGTTGACACATGCACATGCACTTTGACTGCTGGTGCTGTGATCCATTCTAATATTTGTTTATCGACTGTATCTCCTATACTGTGTTGTATGTGCATTTGATTTGTTTGCATGTACTGCTCGCTGTTGTTTCTGTTATTGATCTGCTGTTTTATCCTTGTTTAAATGGTTATAAACTAAGCTGTATGTATTATTGTAAGGCAGTTCTGAAATGTTTCTTGAATGTAATCCCTTGTACTCTCCTGGGTCGTGCCTGAAAGTAGTCATTTTTTGGCTAGTACACTTACCCAGTCAACAAAAACTAAATAAATACAACTGGGATTCACTGTCCCCCACAAGAATTATCAAAACATGCCCAAAGTGCAGTGACAGACATGAAGAGCTCATGCTGACAGCTTGACTAAATATCTGTTGTGAGATGCACCACTCTCCCAACATCAGTGGCCAAAAGTTGTCTCAGTTTTTTACATACAAAATCAGAGAGATCTGGAATCCCTGTTGAAGAGAAGTATTTTCTCAATGGTATATTATATCAAGGTTCAAGCAGCTACCTGAATCCTACATGTTCAACCACGTTATATAGTAGCAAGTCAATGACTGTCATCGCTGAAATTTTCTTTGTTATTGTGGCAGCAACAGGGTGGGCCAAGGGATATTTGGCTTTATGTTCATATGTTTCTGAGATAGTAAGTTGTTTCCTTAAAGGAGGGGGCTTTTGAACACATGGCCACTACCTGTAACAGCAGGACTCGTTTTTTTTTTTTTTGACTGGATGGAAGTGCTGGCAGTGTTTCTGTATTGCTATGGGGATGGCACTGCTACATCTATTAGAGCTAGCCCCTAAGCATAGTGAGCTATCATCACTGTCACTTTCTTCTATTCTCTCAAAGATGGATTTCTATTAATGTTACAACATCTGACATTTCAGTGCTGAAGTTCCCAATGCTCCTTTTTTTTAACCCCACTGATTGCTTGTTTACAAATAGTGCATGTTGCCACCAACTCAATAGAAGCACCAATGGAGAAGTATGACCACACAAAAGATGATATATTTTTAGTTTTGTTGCCAGGAAGTAAGCACTGCAGCTCAGTCACCTTTCATGTGTTTTTTTGTTTAGATTTTGCCTGGGTCTCTTCCTGTTGTGCTTTATTCCCTTCCTCTAAGCCACCGTCCACCTCTTCCTCAACCAGAGAATTAGAAACATTTGCTTCTACTTCTTCCTCATTTGCAGTTTCCATCCCCTCTGGTAAACCTGCCCCATCACTGTCTCTTCAACTTTATCTTGTTTACTCTTGTATACTGCTGGAAACATCAAAAGTATGAAGACGGCCCGTCGGTCTTGTGATAGGTTTATCACTCGTGGTGCCAAGTGACCTGGGTTCGGAATGGACTCGGGTAACTAGAGGGACTGCCGAGGGGAGAAGGATAGAGTGCCCATCTGCCATTCTCCTTCTCCAGGGTGGGGAGGATTGCCTGTCGCACTGCTTTACAGCCACCTGGGTGACCATAGGCATCTGTGCAGCTAGGACAGTCAGTGGGGAGGGGAGGACGCAGACCGAGAGTCGGGAGGAGACTGCAAGTCAATACATGACTCACCCATTGGCTCTCCTTGTGTGTCTACGTCCTTGGGGGGAAAGGACACCAGAAAACCAGAAAATACCCCATGGGACTCCCAGTAGACTGAGCTCCTGGCCACGATCCCCAATGCCCCTACCGACGCCAGTACCAGCATCTCTCAATGAAATATAGACACATCGGGGTGTAAGGGCCCCACCCTGTACCCGACTTGGGGGAATATCCAAGGCTCCATGGGGGGATGGACTGTACTGGTCGCCGAAGTGAAGTAGGAGCAGAGATGAATAAGGCCATTGGAGACTAAGAAATGGGAGTTCAATGGTGAGAAGGGGGCATAAAGAGAAAATTAAAAAAAAAAGTACAACGAAGACCATTACAGTGACAAATTCGAGATTGTCACTGTAATGCTCCTGCTGTACACCGGCGCTGGTTTAACTGCTGTTTCGACCCCTTGCAAATCAATTCCACCTCGTGATTTTTGGATGGGTGAAATTTCGAGACTTGACGTTTCACCCGTCGATGTTGTGGATTTCAACTTGGTGGAACCATTTACTGTCATCAAGCGCTTTGGGATACACTGTGTCATGAAAAGCACTATATAAATGCTGATTCTTCTTGTTCTTCATCGGGCTCAGCCTCAGTGGAATCAGATGTTACCTGTGAAGGACTAACAGTAGCATAGTATGCAATTGTTCCATACCTGGGAGTACCTCTGGGGGGTGGTGCCCACCAGCCCGTTTGTTTTAACTGAAGAACCTTTTTTGGGGGACTGATCTGGCAGATGCACTTTTATTGGGCTCAAGCATTTGCTTGAAAGTTGACACTTCAGATTTACCAGTAACACTTTTATGGGTTTGGTTTTGTAGGCCCTGTGCAGGATGATCGCTTAGCCTTTCTTTTGGCCCTCCATTTTGGTTGCCTAAAGCTGCAGTGCCTACCCGAGACTCAGAATTTGCCTGAACATTTTCATCCATTTTTTTTTTTTGCATTTTTTTACTCCCACGCCTACAGGCCCAAATTTTGTATTGCAATGGTACACAGCACTCAGCAATGACCGCTACCACTTCCTTCTTAACTCACTGCAGAAGAGCAACTCCCAGTCCTACTGTTACTGTTCAGTGACTGACTGTGTTTAGCAACTCAACAATGCTATGCTACTACAGCCGTGGAATATAAACTGGTGATGCAGACGTCCAGAACATGCTGGTATAGTGATAAATTGTTGCTGACGATAACAAACAAATTGAAGTGTAAGGAATATCACTGATGATGATACTTCTTTACTGGGCAGTGTGTTGTCTACAGTTGTAGTAGTCAACTCTCAGTAAAGCAATGAATGACAAAAACAGCCTGTATGGAAATTTCTTTCTCCTTTTGCTGCAAAATTTGTTTGTTATATAATTGTATTTTTTAGTTAATAATTGCTTTACCTTGCCTTCCCCTGGACAACCCAGCCAGCAGCACTGCACCACCCGTGACCGTGACCATGACCTATGGCAACTTGTATTTCAATTATTGATGGCTTTACCTTCCCCAAACTACCCAGCCAGCAGCACTGCACCACCCATGACTGTGACCTATTGCAACTTGTATTTTAATTAATAATTGCTTTGCCTTTACTTCCCCTGGCCCACCCAGCCAGCAGCATTGCACCACCCATGACTGTAACCCATGGCAACTTGTATTTCAATTATTGATAGCTTTACCTTTGCTGGACCACCCAGCCAGCAGCACTGCACCACCCATGACCGTGACCTATTGCAACTTGTATTTTAATTCTGATGGCTTTACCTTTGCTGGACTACCCACAGCCAGCAGCACTGCACCACCCATGACTGTGACCTATGGCAACATGTATTTTAATTCCTGATGGCTTTACCTTTGCTGGACTACCCAGCCAGCAGCACTGCACCACCCGTGACCGTGACCTATTGCAATTTGTATTTTCATTAATAATTGCTTTGCCTTTCCTTCCCTTGGACCACCCAGCCAGCAGCATTGCACCACCCATGACTGTAACCCATGGCAACTTGTATTTTAATTCCTGATGGCTTTACCTTTGCTGGACTACCCAGCCAGCAGCACTGCACCACCCATGACTGTGACCTATGGCAACATGTATTTTAATTCCCTGATAGCTTTACCTTTGCTGGACTACCCAGCCAGCAGCACTGCACCACCCGTGACCGTGACCTATTGCAATTTGTATTTTAATTAATAATTGCTTTGCCTTCCTTCCTGGACCACCCAGCCAGCAGCATTGCACCACCCATGACTGTAACCCATGGCAACTTGTATTTTAATTCCTGATGGCTTTACCTTTGCTGGACTACCCAGCCAGCAGCACTGCACCACCCATGACTGTAACCCATGGCAACATGTATTTTAATTAATAATTGCTCTGCTTTGCCTTCCCTGGACTACCCAGCCAGCACCAATGAACCACCTGTGACTCGTGACCTATGGCAACTTGTATTTTAATCAGTGATTGCATTGATTTGCTTCCCTGGACTACCCAGCCAGCACCACTGCACTACCCATGGCCATCACCTATGGTAACTTGTATTTAATTAATTTGGCAACTTGAAGTTCAATTTTTTTTTTTTTTCAACAGTAACTCTTTTTTTTTGTAGCATATTGCCTCCCTCCCTAGACTGCCCTGGCCTGCAGTATTAGCCAGCAAGCAGCAGCATTAGAGTACACAAGAGCAATTATTCAACCACTTTTTTTGGCTCCTCCTTTTGTCACAAGTTTGACCTCTTTTTAATGTGGGCTCACCCACCCACCCAGTCTCTCTCTCTCCCCCCAATCCCTGTTGGCTTGGATCCCTAAGATTCCACTGAATGACTTCCTGGCACTTTTGGGTAGCACTGACCATCATTGCATAGTCAATTGCTCCCCTTTTTTTGTGGTTTGGTTTGGACTCATCTGCCTACCTGCGTCATCTCACTTACTGTGCTCATCAGAGAACAGTCTGCTGTCTCTGTCAGCTCTCTCTCCTCTGTGCCAAATAGCACACTTACACAACTTTATAGCCAACTTCCTCGTGTCACATGACACCCTGTCAAACTTCCTTTCTAATTGGATGCCACCAGCTGCTTGTGCTGAGCAGGGCATGCTGATGGCATGAGGGTGGCTGAGAAGTAGGGCAGAAAAAGAGCAATTTGTTTGCCAATGGATATAGAACTGGACTTTTAAGGCAAAGTCTGTATTTTTCCAGATCAGTGGGGGGTTTGATTTATGGTAGAACAGTCCACCCAACCCTAGATTGAAATATGGCAAACAAGATATGGCTTACAGTAGCATGAAGAAGTCCCAAAATAATTGACGACAGCTGGCTGAATAATGTAATACTGAAGGCAGGGACACAGCAAGTGACTGAAGTATGGCAAATGTGGCATGGTGTGTGGTAGGGTTGAGAACCCACTGATGTTTTGAGTTCTGGTTGTGGTCTAGAATGTTTGAATAGTTCTAGGATTATAAGTAAGCAATAAGACTTGCCAGGGTGTGGGGTACTGGTGAATACCCACAAGCCCAGGGACATGATGAGGCCCTCCACCAGTATCCCACACCCTGAAAGACCTTATTGTGCTTAGAAAATGGATTGAGTTAACACAAACAATACAATAAAATATTGCTTAGAAAATGTCAAATAGTCTTTCCACAGATGGTTTCTACTTGTCGGTCATTTGTCTTTCTACACATACAGTAGAAGGTTCACTTGTTTACCATGGAACATAAGAATACAATATTCTGCAGTTTTCCTTGACACAGAAACATAACATTTGACGGCAGACAAGGACCACTTGGCCCATCCAGTCTGCCCATTTTTCCCTTCCTACATTATTACCGCAGACCCTACTAGATGTACAGCTCTTTCTCCTTCTCCTCTTTCCACTATGATTCCCTTGTGCTTATCCCATGCTTTCTTGAACCCCACCCCTGTTTCCACCACCACCTCCTCCACTGGAAGGCTGTACCTTAACTCCAACCTCCACTGGAAGGCTGTTCCAGGAATCCACCACTCTTTCTATGAAGAAGTACTTTCTCACATCTCTCCTGAATCTACCCCCCTCTAGTTTCATAGCATGTCCCCTTTTTCTTGAGCACCTTTTTCATAACAAGTACATCCCTCCTGCACCTTATTTACTCAGATAAGGTATTTAAAAGTCTCTGGCATATCCCCTCCTCTTCCTCCTTCCAGGGTGTACCAATTGAAGTCCTTTAGTCTCTCCTCATAGGACTTTTGATGAAGGCCATGCACCATTTTAGTTGCCCATCTCTAGACTATCTCCAGTCAGTCTGTGTCTCTCCTGAGATGTGGGGCCTGATTCTCAAAGTCCATAGATTGATGCAAGGTGCCTGTGTCAAACATAAATGATACAAATGTTACCTTGCATCAAAAATTGTGCCCTGAGCTATTCTGAAAAGCAACCTGCATCAAATGCAGGCTGCATGTACTGAAGGACTTGCATGAGCTACAGCATGGCACTAGAGGGCTTGTGGCAGACATAGGCTGCCATATCCCCTAATTTGGCATTCACAAAACCATCCCAGAGGGAAAGGTCTAAGCACCATTGGACCAGCCAAGGGCTAGTCTAAAGGTACTTAGAAATCCTCTGGGAGGGTTGTACCATGCTCCAATGTGCTGCTCCCCACTCAATCCCCTTTAAATAAAATACTTGCTGCCCGATCCCAGAAAAAAATCCCCATCCCTGGTGGTTATTGGTTCTCCCATCGCTGATCCCCTTATAAATAAAATACCTGTTGTCCAATCCACGAAAAATAGTCCAGTCCCTGGTGGCTAGTGGTCCCCCATCCCCGATCCCCTTATAAATAAAATACCTGTTGCCTGATCGATGAAAAATAAGCCTGTCCTTGGTGGCTGGTGATCCCCTGGTCCCCGTTCCCCTTATAAATAAAATACCTGTTGTCCAAGTCACAAAAAATAACCCCATCCCTGGTGGCTAGTGGTCCCCTGATCCCTGATTCCTTATAAAAGAATACCTGCTGCCGATCCATGAAAAAGCCCGTCCCTGGTGGCTAGTGGTCCCTCCATCCTGATCCCCTTATACAGTAAATTAGCACCTCCTAAGCCCTGATCTGCCCATAACAGAATAGTTATATTTCCGGGTGGTCTTGTGGCCCCCCAACCCCCGACCCAGCAGGCTGTGCCCCACTACCCTGCTCCCCTCATCCCAATCCTGGCCAGTGACTGGCACAGCCCACCACTCACCACCACAGCCAGCTGTAGACTGAGCTGTCACTGAGTGCGTGCTACGTATATAGTGTACTCAGTGATTGACAGCCTGTCAATCACTGGAGCATGTACTGTATATGCTAATGCGCTCAGTGACACTCAGTTGGTGGTTGGCCATGGTGGTGGAGCAGTGGCCAGCCAGCTCGCCATCCGGGATCAGGATGGGGGTAGGTGGTGGGCACTGCCTGCTGGGGGGGCCATTAGACCACCATGGAAATATAGATTCCCTATGGGCAAATCAGGGCTTGGGGGGTGCTAGTTTACTGTATAAGGGATCAGGGATGGGGGACCACTAGCCACCAGGGACAGGGTTATTTTTCACAGATCGGGCAACAGGTATTATAGTTATAAGGGATTGAGGATCTGGGCCACTAGCCACTTAGGGACAGGGATTTCTTACATGGGATTGGGTGAGGTTTGTTTATTTATAAGGGCATCTGGGGATGGGGGAACCACTAGACCACCTTTATAACAGCTTATGGCAAACCTCTTTTTTATTTATTTATTACTAGGATTACAATACCTTTGAACCAGAGGTTCTTTAACAAAGGTTCTGTGACAAGTACAAACAGATATTGGGAGTAAAATACAGAAACAAGTAATATAGATGAACATAGAAGATAATATGAGTTAAACAATACATTAGAAGTACAATTATAGCAACTATTTACAGTTCATAAATAGGAATACATAGGTACAGGGTATATACAAATGGATAAAAGGCATAAATACATAAGATTAGGATAAATATATATGCAGTACAAGTAGAAGAGGGAAGAGGAGAGTGAGAGAAAGAAATAAAGGCAGAAGTCAAGGGTATGTGGGAGGTACAGCAAAAAGTAGAAGGGGGCAGGCAGCAGGGCTACAGTGTAAGACAGGGATGAAAGAGGAGGGAGATAGGAAAAGAGGGAGTAGGATGGGGTTGGAAAGGAGAGGAGGTGTGTAGGAAAAGGAAAGGGCTGGAGTGGAGGGAAGATGGGGAAGTAGAGTAAGAGTAGGGTTGATGCAGTCTAGGTGGACGTAGTCAATATACAGTAGAGTAGGGGTTAAGGGGACCCAAGCTGAAGTCAGGAAAGGAGGGGGAGAATGCTCAGGACAGAGGCTGAAGTCTAGAACAATAGGAGCCAGGCTTGGGGGTTACAAGAGGGCACAGAGGGGTTGATTTGTTACAGGGGCAGTTGCAACTATTGAGATAATTCAGGTGTTGATGAAGGCTACTTTAAAGGACCAAGAGTAGGGGTGCCTATTGATCTCGGGGGATTATTGATCCAGGAAGGGCTCTAAACCTAAAGGATCACTGGCCCTGAAATGGTCCGGCAGAAAGGGACCTGGTATTTTGTCAGGGTGGATTTACATGCATGTAAAGTAGGATTTGGTGCTGGTAGCAGAAGGGGCAGGTGGTTGGCGGGTTTGGCCGAGGCTAATTTTTTTTAAAGGCAAGTCTGGTAGGTAATCCTACCTCTGAGATTTAACCAAAGAGTTTGCAGCATAGAGATTGCAGGTATGGGTGAACCTTGGGGCACCAGAGACAAGTCTGCAAGCCTTATTGAGAGCCACATTGATAGTTTTCATAGCAGAGTGTGGCAGCCTATAGATAATCAGGCCATAATCAATGATAAAACAACAGAGCTTGAGACAGCAGTTCTGAGAGCTTCAGATGTGAGGCAGTGCCAATGTCTATATAAGGTGCTGATCCTAACATTAATAGTTTTAGATATAAGGTTGATATGGGAGGAGTAGGACAGGTAGCTATCTAGGTTATGCCTAGATACTTAAATTCTTGACTTGTTCAAGGAGAAGAGTTTGGTTGTTAAAGATGGTTTGGGTGTAGGATTTGTATTGGTTATGCAGACCTGAGAAAAGCATCAATTTCATTTTTATAGTTCATTAATAGCTTATGATCTTCAGACCAACATTCAATTGCTGCAGAACTTGTCTGGAGATCTTTGTAAGTAGGGTGGGATCAGAGTGGGTGGAAAAAAGGATAGCATCATCAGCATACGAATGATGTTGCTAGGGCAAGCTTTAGGGAGTGAATTGAGGAAGAGGCTGAACAATAAAGATCCATGGATGGAGCCTTGGGGGACTCCTCAGTTAACTCATTGCCTCCTCAGGTGCTCTCTGAAGTTGCAACACTTGTGTCCTGTATACTATTAACAGTGAATCCTGGGCCTTTCTAAGCAAAATCAAGCCATAATCAGCATGCCGTAAATAAATACTAATAGCTCAAGAACCGTAAGTGCTACACACAAAGTATGAGTGGCAAACTTGTTCAGCATAAAATTACCTTTGCAATGGTAGTATGCAAGTAATAATAAGTAATTTAGGTTTTTCTCTATGCTGGTTGAAACAGCAAAAAAAAAATGTTTCCACTAAAAAATGCACTGTAAGCCTTGTTTTGTTGGGAAATATGTTACATATTAACACCAAATTAAGCATCTAGACACTAGATGTAGTTTTCATAATTTTTGTAAAAGAAAAATATATTTCTGTGGTATAAAACAGTTTTTTACCATTTTAGTCAAGGTGCTTTGGTGAGGTTTGAGGCACGAATCTGAACCATACACACCATGCTATAAACAAATGTGTATAACTCCTAAAAGTATACATGATACACACAATATATCAGCGGCAAAGTTGTTTATAACAAAATTGCCTTTCCAATGGTGCTATGCAATCAGTTGTGCTCAATGTGGTTTTTGTGTTATATTGGCCGACATACCCAGCCACAACACACCATGCCATAAACAAATGTAAATAACTCCTAAAGTATACATGATACACACAAAATGTCAGCAGACTATCTGTTCATTACTAAATTACCTTTCCAACGGTGCCATGCAATCAATTGTATGCAATTTGGTTTGTTTTCTACTGACTGAGATACCCAGAATTTCTGTTTAGTCAAAGTGCCTAGGTGGTTCTTGATGGGCAAAATGTCAGCCATACACACCATGCCATAAACAAATACAAATAACTCCTAAAGCATTCATGATAAACACAAAATGACATTCTGTTTATGTCACATCGCTTTTGTAAACAACCAGCTGCAGATGGAAGACCACGAGATTCCAGGGAATCCATTTTGTGTAATGGTGTCTGGTGTTTGAAGGTGGGAGGGAGGGCCTTGACAGCTTGGCAGCCATTTTGTGAGCTGGCGTCAGGTCTCGGAGGGAAGGGGCTCACCCAGACAGCAAGCACTGCTCTTTGTTGGATGGTGCCAGGTCTTGCGTCACCTGCCACCATCCCACAAACAGCATTGCCTGTTGTCCGGGTGACACCCCTCCCTCTGAGACCTGACGCCAGCTCACAAAATGGTTGCCATGCTGTCAAGGTCCTCCATCCCACCTCCAAACATATGAAACCATCCCACACAATGGATTCCCTGGTGGTCTGTGGTCTCCACACCCTGCAGTAGCCACCAACAAACATGACAGCATTCCCCATGGTGTTCAGTAGTCCCTCTCCCCAATGCCCGGCAACAACACAAAATGACATTCTGTTTACATCACATCTCTTTTGTAAACAGCTAGCCAAAGGTGAGAGACCACAAGACTCCCAGGAATCCATTTTGTGGGATGGTTTCATGTGTTTGAAGATGGGATGTAGGACCTTGACAACATGGCAATCATTTTGTGTGCTGGTGTCACGTCTCAGAGGGAGGGGGGTCACCTAGACAGCAGGTACTGCTCTTTGTGGGATGGTGCCAGGCCTTGCATCACTGGGCACCATCCCACAAACAGCATTGCCTATTATCCGGGGGCTCCCCACCTTCCTCCAAGAGTCATTACCACCTCACAACATGGAGTGCCTTTTGTAAGGGACCTGCCCCCCAACATCAAACACACAACACAAAATGGATGCCCTCGTGGCCAGTGATCTCCCACCCTACTGTATCCACCAACATATCAACCAGCATTCCCCACAGTGCCCTCCCCCACCCCACACCCGGTAACACCACAAAATTGTGTTTGTAAAATTCCAGCTGCAGGTGGGAGACTACTAGACTCCAGGGAATCCATAGCACAAAATGGATTCCCTGGTGGCCAGTGATCTCCACACCCTGCAGTACCAGTTGCTTACCAGAAACTGCATTGCCTGGTGTCAGCACACCCTTCAAATCAATGCAGCAGCATGGCGAATGGATTCCCTGGTGTCAGCCCCCTCAGAAGAACACGGTGTCCTCCCCCAAAAACAACAGTGGTCCCTCGGAGGCCCATACACTACCATGCCCTCCCCCAAACCCCGTCACCATCTCCATCACACAAATTGATTCCCTGGTCTCCCGTGCCTCACATACCCAGCACCAAACACAGGGGTAGAGCAGAGAATTCTTTCTGTGAGACAGTGAGGACCTAGACACCACATACTGCCACAACACAATCCAAAAAATTCCCTTGTGTCCCTGGGCCTCACCCCACAACACAAACATAATTCACCTGTGTTGGGGATCCCCACCATCAAGACTCAGCACCATAACACACCCTCCCCCATACCCTCGGGCACCACCATTCGCTTGTGTTGGGGATCCCCACCATCAAGACTCCCTCCCACATACCCTCCCCTTTCACCCATGGGCACCACCATTCCCTCCCCCATCACTGAACACTAAAGCAACTTGCCCTCTGATCCACAGACCATTCCTAGCCACAGTATTCACAAGCAGAGCAATGTAGGTGCTACAGGAGAATGTCCTAGAGAACATTACCTGCCTGATATCGTATATGCCCATAAACTTGGAGCCCATGCAATAATACCCTTATCAAGTCCTCCATGACCGTGGTACAGCACAGGAGACAAACTGCCAGGTGAGTTTTCTGGGTAGTATTCTCCGGCAGCTCAGCTGAAGCAAGTTTGCCAAACCATGCGACCAGAGAACAGATGCTTGCTCCCAGATTACCCCATCCCACAAAAACGGACAGAAAATAAACAAGACCGAACAGCCAACTTTACGAGCCATGTCCACGGAGAAAGCACAACTTCCGGTTTTGCGGCCAGCATCTCAGTGAACATAAATAAGTAAAAATTGTACAAAAGCAAGAAAAGGGCACGATCATGTATTATGCACAGCAAAAAACAAATACCTGCACACAGCACAGTAGTTTCTGGGGCTATACGTGGTGGAAAGGCACACAAAGTAGCGTTTTCCAGCAGCTCAGCTACTCCTCACACTAAATGCTGGAGCAAAGTGAAACACCGAGTTTAAAACATGTTTTTCAGCAGAATTTCAAATGGAACCCTGCTCTTGCCAGCCAATCAAAAGAGCCTTACAATGTAGGGTATCACCCATGGATATTCAATAAGTAACATATTGATTGGCTGTAAGTAATATTTAAAATATATGCATAGCGACTCCGGACCATGAGGGCACACTAAGGACTTTGCAGCTGAGCGTCTGGAGTCGTTGTCGGGACGAAAGAGAACATTGCCACCTGCCGACTGCAGACGTTTGTCGGAGGCAAAAAGTTAACAGGGTGTGAGCTGGATAGGGTGTCGTTAATTTTGACTTGCTGTGTTCTGCTGCTAAGATAGCTGGAGAACCACTTGGTGACCGCTGAGGAGAGGCATATAGTCTGGACCCGAGTGGAGTAGGAGAGAATGGTTCATGGTATCAAAAGCCTTGGTGAGGTCAGTGTAGAATGACGACCCACCAGTTGGCCTCGGTTAGGGTGCACAATGAGTGAAGTCCAGCAAGATGGTGGTTGTGCTGTACCCCTTCCTAAAGCCATGCTGCTCCCTGCAATGGATATTGTATTTGGTAAGGTATTCAGTCATCTGGTCAGTGACAATACACTCGAGTGCTTTAGAGATGGGGGAAGATGGAGTTAAGGTGGTAGTTAGAGGGCTGTGCTCTATCACCACTTTTATAGACAGGCACAACTAGAGTTGTCTTCCAGAGTTGTGGGAATTGTTCTTGGGAGAGGGAGAGGTTGAGAAGAATGGTAAGGGGCTAAAGGACAGTGTCAAGGGTCTGGTGTAGGAGTTTAATATCTATGGTGTTGTTGCTGAACCTAGTTTTCCCCAAGACTCTTTGTAAGTATTGTTTTGCTTCTGGCATGGAGACTGTCTTGAAGTATAAGGGGGGTAGGCTTAGGGGAGGGGGGTGCCCATGGCACTAGGTTGACTGGCAGGCTACCTTAGGAAATCAGGGGGAGTATGCTAGAGAGGTTAGTGAAGGCATCATTAAGGGTATCTGCAATTATTAGTGGGTCCTGTGAGAGTTTCATTGACATAAATTGTGTTAGGGGGCATTTTTGAGGGCTTAACAGTGAGGTCTTTAATGCTTTCCTAGAAACGCTTCCCATTACCCCAGGAGTCTGTGAGTTTGAGCTTAAAGTATTCCCTTTTGGTGTGACATATCTCCCTGGTACAAGAGTTATGTGCTGCCTTGTAACGTTGCTTGTCAGAGGTTTTCCCAGTGTCATGAGCTAGGTGCCAGAGATTGTCCCAGTCATGCATCATTTGGATTAACTGTGGGGTGATCCAGGGGTTAGTTACTACCTTTACCTTACCTTTGCAGTGTGGAGTGAATAAGTCACAGCCTTTGTTAAAGTGGTGGATAAAATATTCAAGATCAGCGTCCACACTAAGGGGACCAGTCTGTGTGCTCAGGGTAGTACTGGAGATGTCGAAGGTACCCTTTCTTAAGTATGCGCTGCCTGCATACCTTGGCAGGAGCATTAGGGGCTTTGTTTTACCAGTGGCAGATGACTGGGGAGTGGTCATTCAGTGAATCTGATAGTACCACTGTGTGGGTCAACCTCTCAGGTGCCCCCTCTGTTTGGCATGTGGTCACCTGTGCTGAAAGTTGCTGGACTTTGCTGCCGGGGCCCTACACGATAGAGGATTGGGCACAGGTCCCTGGCACACTAGGAGTTGGCAAGCTGCCATTGGTGCAACTTGCACCGACCTTTGAGAATCGAGCCCATGGTCTCCAGAACAACACACAGTACTGTGGATGAGGTCTCACCAGCAATCTATACAGAGGCAACATTGCCTCCCTCTTTCTGCTGGTGATACCCCTCCCTATGTACCCAGCATCCACTAGTCCTCCCAACTGCCTTGTTACACTGCCTGGCAACCCTTAGGTCATCAGATATGATTACCCCAGGTCTCTTTCCTCCTTGGTAATTGTCAATACCACTCCACCCATTTTGTACTGTGTCCCCAGGTTTCTGTCTTAAGTACATTATTTTGCACTTTTCTGCATCTAAACTCAGCTGATATACCCTTGAACACTGTACTTGTTTTCTCAGCTCTCTGCTCATTATTTCCATCACCCCCCGGAGTTTCCACCCTATTGCAGAATTTTGTGTCATCCACAGAGGCAGATCTACCCTTCCAGCTCTGCTGTAATGTTACTTTTAAAGATATTAAAGAGGACAGATCCCAGCACTGACCCCTGAGGCACTCCACTGGTCACCCTCCCTTGCTTGGAGTGAACTCTGTTTACCACCGCCTTCTGTCACTTATCCCCTAAATTTCTTATCCAGTTTATCACCTTTGGACCAGCTCCTAAGTTACCCAGCTTGCTTATTGTCTCCTATGTGTATTGGTATCTAAAGTCTTACTGAAATCGAGATAGGCCACGTCCATTGCTCCACCCTTATCTAATTTCTTTGTCACCCAGTCAACAAAATCTATCAGATTCACTTGACATGACCTCCCTCAGTGAACCCATGCTGCCTGTAGTCGTGTAACCCACTGGATTCAAAATATTCCACAATCCTTTACTTCAGCAGTTATTCCATTAACTTTTCCACCACTGATGTCAGGCTAACTGGCATATAATTGCCAGTCCCCTCCCAGCTACTACTTTAGTGTAATGAGACTACATCCACCCTCCTCCAGTGCTCCAGAGCCACCCATGTTTACAGTGAGCTGTTGAATATGACTGTCAGAGGTGCAGTCAGTACCTCACGGAGCTCCCTCAATACTCTTGGATGCACCCATCTGACCCTTTTGCTTTGTCCACCTTCAGATTAGCGAGTCCCTTCAGGACTTTCTCCTCTGAAAAAGGACTATTGTCCACTTCCCTCACTCGAAAGTTTCTGTTTCTTTTTTGTGGTCCCTCCCCTTCTCTTCCTCTGTGAATACTGAACAAAAGTATTTGTTCAGGATGTCTGCTTTTCCTAGTCCCCCTATGCACAGTCCCCCTCCTCCCCTTTTTAACCTTACAATCCCACCCCTGTTCTTCCTCTTTTCACTTACATACCTAAAAAATGTCTTGCCCCTTTTGTTACCTCCTGGGCTATTTTCTCTTCAGTTTGCACCTTTGTGATCCTTACTGTTTTTCCTGCATCCCTCTGTTTCCCCCCGATACACCTCCCTATTCTTCTCCCTCTGTATCTCCTTATACCTCCTAAATGCTACCCTTTTATCACTTACCTTTTCAGCCACCTCTTTAGAGAACCATAGTGGTATATTTTACCTCTTGCTTTTGCAGACTTATTTGATGCAGAAGTTTGTTGTCATTACTGTGCCTCCGTCTAGCTTTTCCCACTGTTCATCCACCCCACCCACGTCATCCCCCCAGGTCATCCCATCCATTCACCCATCTTCATAAAATCTACCCTCCTAAACTCCAGGGTCCTCGCCCTTGTGTGGTTCGATTCAACAGCCATCCTTTTATTGAACCACATTCTATGGTGATCACTGGTTCCCAGGTGGCCTCCCACCTTGACATCTGCAACATTATCCCAGTTAGTTAGTACCAGATCCAGTATTGTTCCATCATGAGTGACTAAAGTTGCCTGAGGAACACTCATTGAAGAGAGTCCAGGATGTCCCGCTTCTAGCTGAAGCCACTGCTGGGAGGCTCCAATCTACATCCAGCAGGTTGAAGTCCTCCACCAGCAACACTTCCCCCTTTTCTCATATCTTGCCAGTGACTTCCACCAGTACCTTATCTAATTTCTCCCACTTTGCTGGAGGTCTATAGATAATGCCAGTGCAAGTAGTGACTACATTCCCCATCTCCAGGGTAACTCACAGTACCTCTGTCTCCCCTGTATTCCCTGTATCTCTGTCACTTTTATGCTTTCCCACATAAAGCACCATACACACACACACACACACACACACACACACCCCTTTCTTCCCACCTGTCCTAAACAGAGTATAGCTTGGTATGGCCATGTCTCAGTAATGGTTTCAGAGCACCTTGACTTGGTAATGGCCTCAGTATCAGGTCAGCCTCTGCCATGATGGCTTCTAGGCTCAGAATCTTATTTCCAGACTTCAAGCATTCCACACATGGCCTTCCAAATCTGCCTCACTCTGTTTGTTATCCCCTTTTTCTTTGCTCTCCCTCTTTCCCCACTGTTTGTAATGCTTCTGTTCCCTCCTCCTTTGTCTCTACCACCTTGCTTTCTTTATTAATTTGTACCTAGGGATTCCTCTCCCTTCAGGTTCTCCCTACTCTCTACTTCAGCCTTTGGGGGGAGGCAGTTTCTGACTTCCCAATACCTTCTCCCCCCCCCCGGCTAGTTTAAATGTTCATCAAAGTAACATTTAAGCTGTACATGGAGGACTGCAGTTCCCCTGCCAGAGGGATGCAGGCCATCCCCCCTGCATAGGCCTTTATCCTCCCAAGTGGGTCCCCAAAAGTAGCTGAACCCCTTCTCTCTGCACAATTCCTTTGCCCATAAGTTGAAGCTCCTGGTTTGGAGATCCTTCTTCTTCTTCCCCCATAGTAGACAGCACCTCAGCAAAAGTGACTGAGCACTCTACCTTTCTAAGACCTCTCATCAGCTCCCTAAACTCCCCGTGCACTATCCCAGCCTCAACCCCTAGCCAGGTCATTAGTCCCCAGACTGATAATGACATCTAGCTCTCCCTCCTGTCCTGCTACCCTTGTGATCCTCAGGATCCACTTCCCATCCCTCCTGGCCAAGGTGCTGTGTAGGACCTTCATTTCCCTCTCCCCTTCTTCCTATTCCCAAATCTATCTCTATAATCAAGTCCTCCACTAGAAGCTGCTTTCTTCTCCTCTGGGGTCCTCTACCACCCTCCCTGGAGTCTCCACTAAGGAGGGTCCCCACATCCTCCATGGGCACTACTCACAGGAGCCTTCTCCTAGCAGTCCCACCCTACTAGAATGGCATAGGAATTACATAGTTCCCTGCTGCTAGCTTTTGGCAGACAGCAATCTTGCTTTCAGAGCAAAGAGCAGCTGACTAAAGAGCTAGAACTTTTCTTACCAATAAAACACTTGTAACTCAGCAGGAGTCCAAGCCTGTTAGGATTACACAAACAGATACTTTATTAGAAGTGTGGGGTCTCATTTAGAGTAAAAAAGAGTCAGTGTGTTTTTCTGTGTTGGGGAAAGGGGACTGTATCAGCTTCTTAGTTTTCTAAGTCAGGAAGAGAAGTTAATTAGGGGTGTGGCTAAGGCAGTACAAAACCAGGTGTCTCCAATTACAGTTCCCTGCTGCTAGCTTTTGGCAGACAGCAATCTTGCTTTCAGAGCAAGGAGCAGCAGACTAAAGAGCTAGAACTTTTCTTACTAATTGCCCTCCTTCCCTTCCACCCTTAGCCAGTTCCACTTTTATAGGCACTGGATTTGACTGACAACAGGAAATTCCTGTTTAGCACTAGGAAGGAAAGGATCACTGCAACACATAAGTTTTGCCATCCTTGAAGGAAAAGAGTAGCTCTCCTTTCCCCCAGCTGCTGGAGGTCTAACTCTGAGCAAGGAAGAAGGAGAGTACTGAAGAATGCAGGAAGTATGTTTCACAGAACAGGAAGGGCATGAGTTGTAAGGGCACGTAGGCAGTAAGAAAGTAGTTGAAAAAATAAATAGCGGGAGGAGAGATTAAGTATACAAATCAACAGGAAAGGGGCCACAAAATAAGACATGATGAGAGTGGTGCAGTGCAATGGCTGAAGGGTGGCAGTCTTTCAGGAGATGTATCAGGAGGCTGCGATGCTGCCCTATTTGCAGGCACCTCTCTGGTCTGAGGGAGGAGGTTGCTCGTCTCCAGACCAACCTGGCTAGGATTCATGAAACCTCTTCCCCCACCTAGGAACCACCAGGGCCACCACCGCTGCCTCAGAGATTGCCAAGAAAGAACAGCGGTTGGACCAAGGTGGGCTCAGGGAGGGTGAGGGTGGTGGATCACAGGCACATCCCTCCAGCTGTACCTCTCCAAAAGTTGCACACCATTCTGGTAGAGAGTGGTTCCACTATGGAAGCACCCACAGTGGAGTCCAAGGAGGATACTGGGAACCTCCACAAAGGAAACCCACAGGAGGGTAGCACTGGACCCCATAGGGGGAGAAAACAACTTCTAGTGGGGTACTTGATTGTTAAGGGGGTAGAACTGGGAAGGGAGGAGAGAGGGAGGTGGGTGCCTGCCTGGCACCATGGCTTGGAGGGACAGGGAGCGAATCCTCAGTATTACAGGACCAGGTGCATGGGGGAAGGAGCTGGATGTCATTGTCCACCTAGGGACAAATGACCAGGCTGGGAATGGGATCACAGCATTGCAAGAGGAGTTTGTGGAGTTGGGGAAGGGCCTTAGACCAGTAGCACATATGGTAACCTTCTCGGAGGTGCTGCCTTTCTAGGGCATGGGTGAGGCTAGGGTACTCCACACCATGGGATTTAAAGAATGATTGAAAAGCTGGTGCAGAGCTCAGGGTTTTGGCTTCACTGTGGACTGGGGGTCCACCTAGAGTGATACAGGCCTATACTGGTGCGATGGTCTGCATCTGTCCAGAAGGGGAACCAGGATCCTAGGTGATAGGTTTAAATGCTTCATTGGCAAGCATTTAAACTAGCCAAGGGGGGGAGGCACTGAAAAGGAGCAAGGAAATCCCAGCCACCCCTCACAAAACAGGGTAGTTAGCGAGGTAAACACCAAGGTAGAGAAGTCAATAAGGAGCAGGACAGGGGTAAATGGAGAAAAAGGCAAAGGAAGTAAAGACAGGGAATGGGTTGAAAGGGGTAAGGCCATCAAAAAATGGAGGGTGAAGAGTACCAATGCCCATAGTCTGGATGACAAGCTCCCTGAACTAGTGGCCTTGATGGAAGAGGGTTGCCTAGATACCGTGGCAGTCACAGAAACACAGTACACAGAGAACCATGACTGGAATGTCAACATACCAAGGTACTCAATCTACAGGAGGAACAGGGGGTAAAAGAGGAGGAGGAGTAGCTCTCTACATAAGGGAAGGGATTAAAGCAATGGAACTAAAGGGTAAACAGGGAGGAGAGGAGGCACTGTGGGTCACCCTAATGACAGAAAATGGTACCACAATCTGCACGTGGGTTGTATACAGACCCCCATATCAGGGGGAGGCAATGGACAAGGAAATGATAGAAGGCATCCTTAGAATGGCAGAAAAAGGGGAGATATTGTTGATGGGGGACCTGAATATGTCAGATGTTAACTAGAGCACCTTTGCTGCAGCCACATCCATGAGCAGGGTCATTTTCAATGCCCTAGAGGGAGCATACCTCAGACAGCTAGTGTTGGAACCCACTCAGGAGGGAGCAATCTTAGACCTGGTACTTTCAAATGGGGATGGAGAGAGGATCTCAAATTTAGAAGTGGGTAGCCTTCTGGAAAGAAGTGACCACCAAACAGTGTGGTTCACGATAAACATAGCTGTAGAGTCAAGCCATACAAAAGCAAGGGTATTGGACTTTAGAAGGGTTGACTTTAGAAAAATGGGAGAGTTCCTCAGAAAAGCACTAGCAAACAGGCAAAAAGGAGGAGTGGAGAAACAATGGGGAAAATCAAAACAGCCATGACAGAGGCAACAAGCCTTTGAGTGAAACAAATCAACAAAACAAAATGAAGGAAAAAAACACTATGGTTCTCAAAAGAGGTGGCAGGGAATGTTAGGGAGAAAAAGGTAGCATTCAGGAAGTATAAGGAAACACAGAAGGAGCAGGACAGAGTACTGTACCAGTTAAAGCAGAAGGAAGTGGTGAAGGCAGTCAGAATAGCAAAGGCCCAAACTGAGGAAAAGATAGCCAACTCAGTTAACAAGGGGGATAAAATCTTTTATAGGTACATTAGGGAGTGAAGAAAGACCAAGGGAGGGACAATGAGGCTTAATAAATGGAAGGGTGGAGTGGGCAGAGGGTGACAGTGAAAATGCAGGGAAACTGAACAAATACTTCTGCTCAGTATTCACAAAAGAAGAGGAGGGAACCAAACAATAGAAGCACTCTGGAAGGAGGGGTCAGTACCAGTCCATTCACAGAATAAAGGGTCCTGAAAGAACCCCTAAAACTGAAGGTGGACAAAGCCATATGGCCTGACAGGATTCACCCCAGAATTCTAAAAGAACTAAGGGGAGAACTAGTCACACCACTGACTAACCTTTTTAACAAATCATGGGAGGATGGTGTGGTACCTGAGGACTGGAGGAGGGTGGATGTGATTCCTCTTCACAAAAGTGGGAGCAAGACAGAGGCAGGAAACTACAGACCTGTTAGTTTGACCTCAGTGGTAGGGAAAATTATGGAATCACTTCTGAAGGAAAGAATTGTTGAGTACCTAGAGGCCAGTAGGGCACAGGACCCAAGGCAGCATGGATTCACAGTGGGAAGGTCATGTCAGATGAATCTAATTCATTTCTTTGACTGGGTGACCAAAGTAGTAGACCAGGGAAGGTCTGTAGACATGGTCTAACTAGACTTTAGCAAGTCATTTGACACAGTCCCACACAAAAGATTAATAAACAAGTTAGCCAGCCTGGGAGTGGGTCCCAGGTTTGTAGCCTGGGTAAAACATTGGCTGGACAACAGGACACAGAGGGTTATAGTAAATGGAGTCCACTCTGAAGAAAGGGGTTTACTAGTGGGATACCACAGGGTTCAGTACTGGAACCTGTCCTCTTTAATGTCTTTATAGGTGACATTGCAGAGGGACCAGAAGGGAAAGTATGCCTCTTTGCAGATGACACAAAGATCTGCAACAGAGTTAGTAGTAGTAGTAAAAACCTTTATTTTTATACAGGAATTGTTGGTATTATTTACATCATTAGGACAACGTCCTATTTACAAGATGCTCCTGTGTCTTACATTCCTTTAAACATTAGTTAAGAACAAACTAGTATAACAATACAGACACATACATGTCAATAACAATAAATAGTAAACACTTCTACATATAACATTTCATTCTATACAAATTACTTGTAAAAAACATATTAAACACAAGGAGTTGATACACAAGGTGGGGTGGAAAGGATGAGAAGGGACATGGCAAGATTGGAGGAATGGTCAAAAATATGGCAGCTTAGATTCAATGCAAAGAAGTGCAAAGTAATACACCTTGGAAACAAAAACCCAGGGGAAGAGTACACAATGTGGGGGGAGATACTAACAACAAAAATGGAAAGGGACCTGGGAGTAATTATATCAGATTACCTAAATATAGGCAAGCAATGTGAGAAGGCAGTAAGGAGGGCTGGGAGGATGCTGGGATGCATAGGAAGAGGCATCACCAGTAGAAAACAGGAAGTTGTTATCCCTCTTTACAGACAGTTGGTGAGACCCCATCTGGAATACTGCATGTAGTTCTGCAGACCCCATCTCTGCAAAGATATAGACAGGATAGAGGCAGTCCAGAGGAGGGCAACTAAAATGGTGCAGGGTCTGCACCAGAAGCCATACGAAGAGAGGCTAAAATAGTTTAATATGTATACCCTCAAGGAAAGGAGGGAGAGGGGGGACATAATAGAAACATTTAAGTACCTCAAGGGAATCAACAAAGTCCAAGCATCTTTCAGAAAAAGAGATGTGCAAGAACAACAGGGTACAATCTGAAGACAGAGCAGGGGTGGCTCAGGGGCAATGTAAGGAAGTATATTTTCACAGAGAGGGTGGTGGATGCATGGAACAGCCTTACTGAGGAGGTTGTGGGGTCAAAAACAGTGAGGGATTCAAGAATGCATGGGACAGACATAAAGCAATTCTTGTGGGTGGTAGGAGGAAGTAAGCAGTCCTTATCTGCCGTCAAAGTCTATGTTTCTATGTCTATAGTGGTACTGGTTGAGGAATGTACCTCTACCTCCACCCTTCCAATCCCCACCATCATCCAACCATTCCTCCTTCCTGGTGTCCTGGTGTCTTCTGAGGTAATAGTAGCAGACTTGGTGGCCACTGGGTGGGGAAAGAGGGCCCCTGAATCCTAGCCCACTTGGCCTGGAGTCTAGCAACCTCCTCCCTCAACCCAGACAGGTGCATGCAGATGGGGCAGCACTGCAGTCCCCAGAAGGTCTCTCTGAAAACTGCCACCCAAGAGCCACTGTATTACACCACTCCCAGCATTCCCAACTTTTATTCTTCCATTTCTGCTTCCTTCTGCTTATGTCTGCCAATGCCTAAGATGCCAGTTACTTGTTCCGCTCCTTCAATCTATTAGTATGCGCACCTTCCCCCCCTTCGAAGCATAAAATGTTAACATGGAATGCATTAATTCAAAATTCTACTGGCATACGCTCACATAGACACACACAGGCCTCATATGGAACCACAGACTAAATTTTATCTGGGGCAGGTTAGTAGCACAGATTGTTCTTCCAAGCTGGTTAGGCTTTTAGGGGGATTTTTCTGTTCATCAAAGAAACACCAGAAATGTAAGACTAGTGCATGCTTTTTAAAAAATTTGTTGATGTGCATAACAAAGAGAACATGAGTAAAAAGAACATTTAATTATTCAGGTATTTTTTCATTTACAGGAGTGTATTTTTAGAGCCTAGTTGAAGGCTTTTATGTAAGAGTAAAGGTGGAAGCCATGTGTGTGATGGAAATCAAGAACAAGCAAAGTGCCTCATGAATTCTGTATATGATTTGTCCGGATTCCATATTATATGTTGGACCTTTTTCTTTACGGGGTGTATTGGCGCATAAATATATGCCAATGGAATGGCAACAGTCGATCTGAATATGGTATTTAACTTGCCCATTTTGTAATCTTCTTTAGAATTCATATTTTTTTTTAAGGTCGTATTTCTACTCCTTTTTGCTCCACGGCCCTCACACTCTGGAGGAGTCCTAGCTCCTTCACCCCAACATCTACCAGCCGGTGCCAGCTATACCCCCAGGGCATGCCCCCCCCCCGGCGGGGTCAGCAGGGGGCCCACCCACACCAAGAATGGATCCAGTGTGCCAGCACTGTGGCTAGTCAGGGTAGGACCTGCGAACTCCCCCTTCATCTGCTGTGAGAAGTTTTTCCTCCGGTTTCCTCCCCCTTCAGGAGCAGAGTGTGCAATGACACCAGCAATGACGCCACACATGCACCCTGTCAAGCATCTGCACTGCTCCCAATCCAGGTTAGACAGTGGCAGCGTGCCACCCCCAGCCTCTGCTAAGGGCTAGGTGTGCACCAACAGCTGGTCAACCCCCTCCGCGGAGAAGGAGAGCAATCCCTAGGATGCTCAATCCTTCTCCTCCATTGCCAACCCCGGCAGCCTGCGCTCATTCCCAAACACAGGTCGCCGGCATGACGCAAGGTGTGGCATACAGCACCTCAATCCTCAGTGCCATCGGCCAGCTAGAATTCATACTTTTTGGGTATAGGACTAGAGAGGAATGACAGAGAGAGTTACTGAGAGGAGATAAAAACCATTAAAAAGAGACCTGTCCTCTTGGCACAGCAATAATCAGGTCCACCACACATGCAGGAAAGAAAGAAAAGTACTCCCTTACAGAAATATAACTGTGCTGTGTATGTGCACAATGCATGCCACATGCTTAATTGTGCAATGTTTACTTGTGGTTCGCATACACAAACTGAACCTAAGCGAACCAGTTCTAAAAAGCAAATCAGGTTTGCATGCTGCAAACTTGACATGAGTTCAGCAGTTAAGCTGGTGTGAACATCATTCAAAAATCACATCCGGTTTACATGTTGCATGCTTGCCATATGTACAGCAACTAAGCTGGTGCAAATATCTTCTAAAAAACACATCAGTTTCTATTTCTCATACTACTGCTAGTAATTTAGAGCCATTAAAATAATATGTTTATTGATTTCCCATTAAAATTAGGTAAACTCATTAATTCTGATCTTTTTGCAAGTTGTTTAATGGCTTTTGATTTTTGTCGCTAAATTGCCATTAATTTGTAAAGTATTGTTTGCTTATTGCATGAAATGCCTAGGATAGAGTCAGCCAAAATCCTCCATTCCAGATGTGTGAAGAGGGGCTTCTGTGTTGTGAAGCCTGATGCTTTTGTTTTGGGCCATGCAAATCCCCTTATGCATATTTAGTGCTACAAACGTTTTTCTCCATGACTGTTTTGTCTCACTTACTTTCCCTTTGTCATTCTGTATGGAGCATATACACTATGGCTATGCTCAGCACTCTTTGTGCTGAGTAGGGTCTTGGAAGCATGCACCATATCTCACATTTTGTCACTGAAATGAGTGACATGGACACTCAAAATGAGGGACACTAACCCACACGATGATTAGAACAACATCCTGAAACATGGAGATACAGTAACTCAGAACACAGTGGAAACCATTGTATTTACTTGTACTGTTATTAGCACCTGAGAATGAATTTCTACCGTAAAGCAGGGGTACCATTTAGGTAAGGCAGAGGGGGCAGTTGCCCCTCCCCCCCCCGCATTTGTGTCTAGGTTGTTCTTACGGATGTGGCAATAATAACATTAAATTTGATTTAACTTTACACAATAAGTGCCCCCCCTGGCCTGTGTGTGCTCACGCTGCAGGTGCACTCTGAGTCAACTGTATCTGTATTATGTTGTCCATTCTCTCCGCTTATGAGCGGCAGTGCCATCACACATGATGTGCAGGAGCTCCAGTAAAGCAAGAGTACATGAGTGACATGAATGCAACACTGTCTTTCACACCACAGAGTAGACAGGCTGCACACTACAGTTTGGAGGAGCCGGTGAGCACTGAACTCTCAATAACACTATTGTGGCAGCATATTTTTGTTGGTCTACTCTTAGTGAGTCTCTGTCTCCCCTGGTGGCTGAAGGTGCAGAGGGTGAGCTGGAAGCTAACTTGAGACTAGGCTATCTACTTACTCTACTAGGCTCACCTCACAAAACAAACAGTATAGGCCCTGCCTGAAGCAGCAAGCTAGACATAGGGAATGCTCTCCCCTTAGAGGTAGTAACCGCTAATAATCTGACATTTAAAAAGGCTTGACCTTCACATGGGGACAAAAATGGAAATATTGACCACGAAATAGTGGCAGAACCACACATGGCTCTAGTAGCTAACTGGACCTGAATCTTACACCTATGTACCTATGTACCTAGCAGCAGCAGTGACAGCGGCATGGGCAGCCTTCATAGGTCTCGATCAGTGCAGTGTGGCAGCAGCCATGGCAACAACCAAGCAAGAAGTTAGTTACACAGGTTGGGTGGGTTTGGTTGGTAAGGTGACTTGGTCACAGACCATACTGGGGACCTGAGATGGTTGGTTCTAGCATCCAGTTTCTGGCAGAAGGATGGAGGAGGAGCAGACTGAAAACTGGGCTGGTGGCACACTGGGCCAGGCTGCAGGTTCTGGCCAGATGGCCGGATAAGTAAAAGTAAATAATTTTTTTGCAGCGGGATCGGGGAAGGAGGAAGCCTGAAATATTAATGTGTTTTTCATGTTTCTGCACCTTTGGTCGGCTTCACAGACCCATATGGGATGGTATTGAATTGAATGGATTGGGAGAGAAATCGGGACAAAGGTTTTTATTTTTTAGGAGGAGGGGTCAGAATTTCAGCCAGGAAAAAAATTGGTGAGTAACTGGGTGGGTTTAAGCCCAAATCTGATGACACTGCTCCTGGGTATAGACAGATTAATCTTATACATTTGAATTTCCCCTGATTTGCATATCACTTTTCAGTCACAACAAATAAATGTTACCTTTTAGGGATGTTCCAGACATTCTTGAGCATGCCACCTAGATGCTAACTAGCACCTGGCCTTCACTAATTGTTGGCTTCCCCCTGCTGAAATCTGAATGGCACCCCTACCATAAAGTCTAAATTTACAGGACATCCTATGTGTGAGCAACATGTTTTCCATGAGGGATGGATGAGAAGCAGAACAGTTTTCAGGGGTTAAATGAGGGCTGTCCTTTGCATTCAGGGATAGTTGAGCAGTATTGGAGCCCCATTATAGTCAGGCTTATGCCCCCTTCCAGTGAAGCTGCCCTCCACATCCCCATGTTCAAGCACATTATGACATAGGGCAAGGGAGACTGTAGAGGCGTACACCATTGAAATGAATGAGGGTATTTTTTTATTATTTTATACATTATTGATGGAGAGTTGGAGTTTAATGCAGGTCACCACTTGACTACCAGAGGCCTTGTTAGTAGAACAGTGGCATTCATTATTCTCCAATTCACCATCATAATGTATAAAATAGTAATGAAAAATAATTTCATACATTTCAAGGGGATATGCCACAGCAATTAGACCCATGGACATTCTCTCTTAAAACTTCCTGCCTCTGGCTCCATAGTACTCAGGTAAGAGACGCTTGACTTATATCTATACTTGGTGGGTTGTCTGTAGCAGCATGGCTGCACCTACTATGGTGTGTGTGCATGGGGGGGACTGGCCATGTGGGTGGGTGTTGAGTTATTGCTACTTTTGTGTTTTCCCCTTAAAGTCAGTTTGTATGGAAGCATTCAAAATTATGGATAGAAAATAGCAGGAGTACAGACCAGACAGAAGTAATTAAGTCATTTTGTGGGTAAGTGTGTGTGTATTGGGGGTGGGAAGAACCACATACGTTTCCATTGGTATGTGTGCTACAGTTAAGCTGTGCAGCTGAGGTGAGGGTGGACAAGAAAACTTAAAAGTAGAACATTGGCTTTAAGCATGCTGCATGCCTGCAGATGTGTGCAGATTTGTATTGAAGTACAAGCGAGCCATATATGTGCAGGCAGAATAGCTTAGTGGCAAAAGGCACTGAACTGCAAACCAGGAGACTTGGAGACCTAAAGACCTGGATTTGAACCTCACCAACCCCCACTTTTATATGCTGTGATCCTGAGTAAATCATTTAACTTTTATGTTTGCAGTTATCAGTGACCACTTGCTTTTTGCACGCATGCCACATGCATGCAGTCTGTTCCAAATTAACATAAAAAGCATGTGTTCCACACTTGCTTGCTGCACGTATGCCACAGTCTATTCCAATTTAACATTTAAATTATGCTTGCAGCATGCATCTCACATGGGAAGTTTTATGAGTGCAACCTGAAAACATTTCATATAGTTATTTCAGTAAGAGCTGTGTGCCATTCAAAAAAGCAAAGCCCAAGAGTTAAAACTGATGAGTTGGAGTTTTGCTAGGCTGCATATATAGGTATATGACCAGCACATTCTCATGTGTATGTCACGGAAATATTTGAAAATGTGATTCCATGTACTGACGTTTGTTTTCCAGACTGGCATCCCTGTTTTTGAAATGTCTAAACAGAAAAACATTTTATTTAGCATTATAGCCATTAATTTTTAGAAATCATTGGTGTTCTAGTTCTAAATTAGAACTTGAACACCTGGGTTGTAAAAGGGTTCTAATCTTTATAGAGCTAGTTATCAGAACCCTAATGTGGGGCTGCATAAATGAATCCAAAAGCAATTGATGACAGCTGGTTGAATTATGCTGTAATGGAGGCAGGGGCCCAGTGAGTGACTGAAGCATGGCATACTTGGCATAGCTTGTGGTCATGTCAGTAAGTCAAAATATAATTGATGATGGCTGTCAAATAACATAATAATAGAGGCAGGAGTCCAGTTAGTGACTGAAGTATGGCAAACATGACATGCCTTGCTGTCACATGAATAAGTCTCAACATTTTTGATAACAGCTGGTGGATTAATACAATAATGGAGGCAAGGGCCCAGTGAGTGACTGCAGTATGGCACATGCGACTTGGCTCGTGGTAGTGTGAATACGTCCCCAAATAATTGATGACAGGCATCTGAAAAATACAGTAATAGAGGCATGGGCCCCATGAGTGACAGAGGTCCAAGAAATGGGACAAGGCTCATGGTCACATGAACAAGTCCTAAAATGATTGATGACAGCTGGTTGAGTAATGTAATAATGAAGGCTGGGTTCCAGACAGCGAAGAGATTTTTATGTTTGTTTAAGTGCACATATGTGCACAGCAAACATTTTGTTACAAAGAACCACTTTTCAGAGGTGTGTCACTGTCAAGTTCAGTGCAGCTCAAGCTGTAGTGGGCTCAGCAATGACAGACCAATGACTAGGCACTGAGATCATGATACAAGTCACTGCTTGCTGGGCAGAAACTTCTCATATTTAAAAGAATTGAAGCGCTCCTTTGAAAGAGCAATTTGATGCTTTCATCTGCATAAAGCCACCCAACAAGGAGCTGAACCATGAGGGTATCCCTTCCCATACCTGCTCACTGCTCCCTCCTGAGCATGTCCCTCTCCCACTCAGTTGCGTCTTCTCCCACCCCCCATTCTGTGTGTTGTTTTTTACCCAAAAGGTATTCTGAAACAGTGCCCCTTCCCTAAAAAAGGTTTGAGATAAGTCAAAAGGAGACCCTAACTGGCTTAAACATAGACAGGGTAGCCATTCGATAGGGTAACACCACACGGTCCATTCACTCACCTGCAGGCAGAAGCAGCAGCAGTGCGCAGATCCTCTGTCTTCTCATTGGAGGGCAGGTAGGCTGTATGCAGCTGGATCAAAGTGGCTGCGATCAATTGCTTCCCACTCCCCACTTTCTCTCACTCTCCTCTAAGGCAGTCTCACGCTGGCCAACCTGTCCCGAACTGCCCGTGTGCCTACAATAGCAACAAGGATGGAACCTGAAGTATCGGGCACCATACACCCTTTATATCAAGCTGCAGCAGTCCCACTAATTAAATTGTAAGTACTGAATCAGGAAGGGGGGTGTCTACTATGGGCATAGGAAGAGACTTGCTAGAACACAAACCCTAAAATTTGACTGATGGTAGTGGCAGCAACTAGGAGGCCCAATTTCAGCAAGCCCAGGCACTTTGAACCAGAAATGTACTCCTAACAGCGGGCACCCAAACTGCAAGAAATCTAGAGTTGGGGCACACAAGCTCACAGATATTGCACTAATGTAGGGACTCCCCTGATCTCTTTTCCACCACCGTATCTCTAAGTTGGACTCACACACCATACTGCAAAACGTGAGTTTTGGTGCACTTTAGTTTTTTTAAATTGCAAGGTTTCTAGGTACAGATGGTTCCAACGGCATACCGCCAGCGGGCGGACTGAACAGAGGCGTGTTACAAATAAAAAGAAAATGAGCCCTGTAATGTGACTGGACAAGCTGCTATTAATGTTTAATGGACTGCCAATATGCACATTTCCATGTTCACATTTTCATTCTCAATTTATGCAATGTGCAGGTAGCCTAGAGTGAGTGTTAGTGACTGGACATGCTGTTTACTATCAATGGTTAATGGACCTCCTGGATGTATGTTCTGGTGTTCACTTGTTCTTGTTCAATTTACAAGGGGTGCAGGCAGCCTGTGATGAGTGTTGAGTGTGGGTGGGGAGGCAGAAGAAGCTCCAGGCTTTGGTTAAACAGGCCATGCATTTTATAATTTTTGTCAGGACATGAAAAAAAAAAACATTGGGGGGTCCTGGTACATAGTCCCTAGGAAACAGGTTACAATACTAAAGGAAAGTGAGGTTCCCCAACAGCAACCTGGGCAACCAGTAGCAGAGAAGGTGGGACTCATGATTGAGTGTTGCAGTGCAATGGATGTGGAGCAGCAGTCTTCAGAAGGATGTTCTAGAAACTGTGGAGTTGCCCCATCTGCAGGCACCTCTCTGGGATGAGGGCAGAGATTGCCAGCCTCCAGACTCAGTTGGCTAGGTTGCAGGGGATCTCCTCCCCCACCCAGGGGCCACAAAGTCTACAACCACTTCCTCAAAGGCGAACCAGCAAAAGAAGTGTGTGGACTACAGTGGACTCAGGGAGATTGAGGCAGGTGGATCAAAAGTGAATCCCCCACCCTGCAGTGCAACTAAGGAACTCCTACACAGGTTTGGAAGAGAGGGAGGATCTCACTGTGACACCCAAAGTCGTGACCTTGGTGGATGACCAGGTTCTACAGAAGAGAACCCCACAGGCAGGTGGAAGAGGACCCCAAAGGAAGAAGAAGCTTCTCCTAGTGGGGGCTGCATAATCCAGGGAGTGGAACTGGGGACAAAAACAGGGGTGGAAAGGGAGGTAAGGTGTATATTAGGAAGCACAGCTCAGAGGAACAGGGACAGGATCCAGGGAATTGCAGGGTTATGCATTTGAGAAAGAGTAATGTGCCCAGGAACATCCCAGGTTCCAGTTGTCTCAGTGGCGCAGCTGGTTAGCGCAATTGGAATGGTATTCTGGGCAGCCCGGGTTCAAGTCCCAGCTGAGGCACTTATTCTTTCTCACCCTTGTTTGTATGAATTGTTAAAGCAGTAGCAGGACCCCAAAGGAAGAAGAAGCTTCTTCTAGTGGTGGGCTCCATAGTCCGGGGAATGGAATTGGGGACAGAAATGGGGGAAGAAAGAGAGGTAAGGTGTATACCAGGAAGCACAGCTGGAGGGATGGGGAGAGGATCCAGGGAATTGCTAAAGCAGTAGCAAGGCAGGGAAGCTTGATGTCATTGTCCATCTGGGGACAAATGACCTGGCTGGAGACAAGGTAGGATAGCAAGGGGCAGGAGGAATTCAGGAAGTTGGGGAGGGCCCCGCCTCAGGTAGCAAGCTTGTGACCTTCTCAGGGGTGCTGCCTGTCCACAGCAAGAGGAAAACTAGGAACCTCCGCACCAAGGAATTCAACACTTGCCTGGAGAGCTGGTGCAGAGAAAAAGGTTTTGGCTTCATTGGGAACTGGGTACCCACCTGGAAGAATATGACCCTGTACAAGGGGGATGGCTTACACCTGTCCAGTGAGGGGACCGCTGTCCTCAGTGAATGGTTTAAATGCTTCATTGACAAGCATTTAAACTAGCAAGAGGGGGTGGCAGAAAGATGCAGGGTGAAGCAAACTGCCCACCTCCACAGGATAGGGAAGTCAACATGGAGGACCATAACATTATGGTATCACCAGAGGAAATGGAACCCATAGAAGGGGAAACAGCAGAGGACAAGAGGAAGGGGTTGAATACAGGAAGGACAAACAGAGGAGGCAAAAAGACAGTAGGGGGGTGATAAAAGGACAAATGGCAGGAGTTGGAAGGACATGGAAGGCCATGTTTACCAATGCCCGCAGCCTAGGGAATAAAAGCCCAGACCTGGTGGCCTTGATAACAGAGGCTGACCTTGATATTGTAGCTATTATTTAAATGTGGTATACTGGAAACTATGACTGGTATGTAGCAGTACCAGGGTTTACTTTGTTTAGAAGAGACAAGGGGGTTAAAAGGGAGGGGGTGGCTCTTTACATTAGGGAGGGTTTTAGAGTGACTGAGGTACAGGGAATGCAGGGGGGGAGCAGAGGTACTTTGGGTCACCCTTGAGATGGGCAATGGCACTGCTATTCGCACAGCTGTGATATACAGACCTCCAGCACAGGGGAGGAGGTGGACAGGGTTCTAGTGATTCCATCCACATGATGGCAGCTAAAGGGAGGTGCTGCTGGTAGGTGATTTCAGTCTGCCAGATGTGGATTGAGCATCCCAGCTGCTGCCTCAGCCAGGAGCAGGGACATCCTGTACTCTGTACAAAGGGCAGGCCTCAGACAGCTAGTGCTAGAGTCCACCAGGGATGGTGCAATTTTGGACCTACTCACAAATGGGGACAGAACTGAGGAAGTCAGGGTAGGTGAACACCTGGGATCCAGTGATCATCGCATGGTGTGGTTTAGTATGAGACAGTGGCAGAGTCAAGCCACACAAAGGCAAGAATCCTGGATTTCAGGAAGGCAGACTTTACTATGATGGGGATATGTCTCAAGCATGCCCTGGCAGGCAGGGACAAATGGGGGGGGGGAGTGGAAGAGCAGTGGGCCCATCTGGGCCATAGTGGAGTTGACAAACCTTTGCATTAGGCAAGTAAACAAGGGCAAGAGAAAGCCATTATGGTTCTCAAAGGTAGTGGCTGGGAAGGTAAGGGCAAAAAAGATGGCTTTCAGGAACTACAAGGAAACACAGCTGGAGGAGGACAGGGTAGTGTATCTACATAAACAGAGGGAGGCAGGGAAAGCAGTCAGGAGCACAAAGGCACAAACGGAGGAAAAAATAGCACAGGAGGTAAAGAAAGGAGACAAGATTTTTTATAGGTACATTAGTGAAAGGAGAAAAACCAGGGGTGGGATAGTAAGGCTTAAAGGGGAAGAAGGAGAGTGTGTGGAAGGGGACCTGGAAAAAGCATCAATAGTGAACAAATACTTTTGTTTTGTATTCACAGAAGAAGAAGAAGGTGAGGAACCACAATAAGGCAACATGAACAAATATGGGAGGGAGATGGACACCAGTCCATTTACAGAAGAGAGAGAGAGAGAGAGAGTCCTAAAGGAACTCACAAAACTGAAAGTAGGCAAGGCAATGGGACCGGATGGGATACATCCTAGACTATTAAGGGAACTATGGCAGGTGCTGGTGCCAACACTGGCAGCACTGTTCAACAAATCACTTGATGCAGGAGTAGTTTCGGAGGACTGTAGGAAGGCAGATGTAGTCCTTCTTTACAAAAGTGGCAGTAGGGAGGAGGCTGGAAACTGTAGACCAGTCAGCCTCACCTCAATAGTGGGGAAGATTATGGAATCACTACTCCAACAAAGGATCATGGAACATCTTGAGCCAGCAGAACACAGGATCCAAGACAGCATGGATTCACAGTGGGAAGGTCATGTCAAACAAATCTAATTGATTTCCTTGACTGGGTGACTAAGGTCATGGATCAGGGTGGCGCGGTGGATGTTGTCTAACTGGATTTCAGAAAGACCTTCGATACCATTCCACATAGAAGACTTGTGAACATGCTGGGCATCCTGGGAGTGGGACACAAGATGGTAAACTGGGTTAGGAACTGGTTGAGTGATAGAAGACAGAGGGTCATGGTAAATGGTGCTCAATCTGAGGAAAGGAGGGTGATCAGTGGGGTGCCACAGGGATCAGTTCTGAGCCCAGTCCTGTTTAATGTCTTCATAAATGACATTATGGAGGGGCTGCAGGGAAAGGTGTGCCTGTTTGCAGATGACACTAAGATCTGCAACAGGGTGGACACTCCAGAAGGGGTGGCAAACATGAGGAGGGACCTAGATAAACTGGAAGAATGGTCCAGAGTGTGGCAGCTGAGATTCAATGCAAAAAGTGCAAAATCATGCATTTGGGATGCAAGAACCCGGGGAGGATTACATGTTTGGGGGATTACATGTTTGGGGGGACTGATGGTCACCAAACAGGAAAGGGATTTGGGAGTAATTATATCTAATGACCTAAAGGTAGCCAAACAATGTGCCAAAGCTGTGGGAGAGCCAGTGGGATGGGGGGTGCATAGGAGAGGTATCACCAGCAGAAGGAAGGAGGTGGTGATGCCACTGTACAGATCATTAGTGATGCCTCATTTGGAGTAGTGTGTCTAGTTCTGGAGGACACATCTCTGTAAGTACATAGACAGGATAGAGGCAGTTCAAGAATGGCAACAAAGATGGTGCAGGGCCTTCACCAAAAGTCATATGAGGAAAAAGTGGAGACCTCAATATGTATACCCTGAATGAGAGAAAAGACAGGGGAGATATAATAGAAACTTACAAATATCTAAAGGCATAAATGGGGTACAGAGGGTAGCATCTTTCAGAAAAGGAGATTTCCAGGAACGAGGGGACATGACATGAGGTTGTAAGGGGGTAGACTAAGGGGTAGCATGAGGAAGTATTTCTTCACAGAAAGGGTGGTGGATGCATGGAATAGACTCCCTGTGGAGGTGGTGCGGGCAAACACAGTGCGGGGGGATTCAAGCATGCATGGGACAGGCATAGGGGAACACTAGCAATGGGAACAAGGAGGTAAAGTCAGAGATTAAGTAGGGTCTCCTTTTACAGGAGGCAGGGAAAATGGGCAGACTAGATGGGCCTAACGGTCCTTATGTGCCATCAATTTCTATGTTTCTATGTATGCGAGATGGGCCTCCATTGGCATTGAGTGGCTCGTGCACCCCGCGAGCATGGGTGAGGACTGGACCATCAGGTGTGCCAATAGCACTGGTTATCCATGTAATACCCCAAAACCCAAGCCCCAGTAGAAATCCAGTTTCCCCAACATAGTGAGATGCCCAGTCCAGGTGCCTCTTGCAGTTTAATGTAGTAGTAAAAGTAACAGTAAAATGTTTATTTATACAGGATCAAAACACTTTTACAAAGTAAAAAAGTCTTACAAACACCATTAGGTCAAGTAAATGTCCCTTTTACAAGGTGTCCCTGTGTATAATTAGATCTAAGATAAACTGTGACACAATAAATGGACATACAGAATACAGGTAAGCAATAAGACACGACGGAGTGTGCGTAGAACAGATATTACAGCACGCCCGGGGCGTTGTAAAGCACGAGGCAACAGGCAGAGTGTCTTCAGACAATGGAAGAGGGGTAATATCTGTTGTACACACACCCTGGAGTGTCTTATTGCGCTGATAAAATGGGTTTTTATTTTTTTAAATATTTTTCTCACCCTAAAAAAGACTACTAAACTGAAAAAAACTGAAATCATTATGTTAATTTAACATAAAATAATCCTTCGCCTACTAGGTGATGATGTCAATGCCTCTTGCATTTGTACTGTTGTGGCATCCATGCCAGCCCCCACCCCGTCCCGATGGAGAGAAATTGAAGCTGAGCTGTGTGGTTAGAAGGAGAGGTTTGTGTCCTTTTGAAAGAGCAATTGAAAGAAATGAAGGATATGAACCCTGACAAGACGGAGGTATTGGTAGTGGAGTTGAACAGAGTTCGTGATAGGATGGCCTCTGACTCAGTAACTGGACTTGTTCTTGGAGCTGTGTCATTGAAGGCCTCCTCTTGGGTGCGAAATCTTGGAGTGATTCTGGACAGGAATTTAACCATGGAGGCTCAAATATCTTCCATGGTTCGTACCTGTTTTTTCCATCTCAGAAACATCGCCAGGATTAAGCCCCTTGTTCCACCTCTGGACCTCCCTACCTTGATACATGCCTTAGTCACATCTAGGCTGGACTACTGTAATGCACTCTATCTCGGGGTCACAGGGGGATCTCTCTGCAGACTGCAGCTGGTGCAAAATGCTGCTCCCCGGTTATTGACTGGGCAGCAAAAATTTTGCCATATTACACCTGTATTGCGCGAATTGCACTGGCTGCCAGTCAGGTGGAGAATCCTCTTCAAGGTGGGTCTTCTCACCTATAACGCCCTACATGGGCAGGGCCCTGGTTATCTGTCAGTCCTCCTGATACCTGCTCCCTCTACCCGCCCTCTCCAATCTTCCAGTGGTGGCTTCCTGACCATTCCTTGAGCGAGGCTTAAATCAGCTGGTGACAGAGCCTTCAGTGTCGCGGCTCCCGTTCTATGGAACTCTTTACCAGCTTTGGTCAGAGAGGCCCCCACTGCAGATATTTTTAAGGCCTGCCTGAAGCTCTCCTATTCTCACAAGCATTCGATGTTTAGAGTAGGATATATTTTTGAGTTAAGTGATTTATTATGTTTTATTTTGTATATATGTTTTATGTTCTGTGTGCTGAAATGCTATTTGAAATTTTGTATGGCCAGAGCCTCGGGATTGGACGTCTTTTAAATAAATTTTGCCTTGCCTTGCCTTGCCTAGTATGTAGATATTTTTTGTTTGACTGTGGAAACAGTCAAGTAGCTCCTCCACTCCTGTGACAGTCCGAGGACCACAATGGAGCGAGCAGAAGAAACAGGTTCTCCTCAACAGGTTGTGCCAGTTTTGCAGTAAAAAAAAGAATAACAAATGCAGATTTTTTGTTTTTAGTTAAATGTAGAGGGACGAGCGCATTTGGTACAAGAGAGCAGCATGGTGCGGGATCATGAATGGGAGCAGGCAAGCCCTGGAAGCAGCTCCACGATTACTGCATCTAAACCAGTCAGTAATTTTTTTTTTTATTTTTGTTTATTTAATGGCTCCATGTGTAGGGTTCAGTTAGTGAGCGGCACCGAGGTTTCCCTGATCAGCCACAAGTCCGAGATGAGCTGCAGTTAGCGGGAAAAAAACAATGGCGGAATTTCAAACTCAAACGTTCTAATTACACATTGATTTACTTGCCAGTACTTTTTTTTTGTATGTGTAAAACAGATTTGAAACTTCCTTTTCAGCCAATCAGAATGTTCAATTTTCCTCACCCATTTTATAAGTTACATTAGACAATGTTAATTTCTGTGGGTTACATCTAAAGAACGTTCATTTCAAGAATAGAGTTATTTATTTATGCTGCACGTTATTTAAGCATTTATCAGTTGCATGTTGGGTGGGGGCATTTAGTAGACTGCTGCCTGCAATTTAAAACTTTTCTCTTTCCCAGCCTTCCAGCTAGTGGGCACTAGCCAGTGCCCTTTGAATGTCCAGCTCATGCTAAACTATTAGTTGCCCCCAGCATTGACTGGGACTCGTGTCCTGAACACTGGGGACTTAGAGGGTGACCAGTAACAGCCTTTAGCAGTTCAGTTCAGAGGGTAGTTTGAGCAGGGATCACTTTCAGATGCTCCAAAGAGGATCACAGGATTGTGGCCTGTGGGAGAGAAGGAACTCAGGGAAATAGTTGAAAAGGCTTATCTGCCACCTCCTCTCATCCCTCCTGTAGTTTTCAGGTCCCTTGGTGGTGCAGCAGCTCCTCAGTGGTGCGGTGGTCCCAACAGTCGGGAGCAGCAATCAGCTGGCCATAGTGAGGGCTCTGAGCAGCCCCTTTTGTTATTTTAATTAATTTAAAAGTTAATTTTGATTCCTCAGCAGTGACATCATTAAGCAGGGCCGCACTGGAGGAGACAGAGCAGTGGTCATGCTAGAGAGGAGTGTTGGGGTGGAGCAACCAGCCACAGCAAGGCCCCTAGGAGCAGCATCGCTCACAGAATGCAACCTCAGCCATCAGCCAGCATACCGCCTCTCTCCCAGCTTCACCCCAGCTCGGACCCTGAACTGCTGATTTTAAAAGAAAAAAAAGATCATTCCCAGAACCAGACAGTGCAGTAAAAGACAGCCGTGAGGGGTCAGGGCAAGGCTCCCAGACAAAGGACTACCTGGAGGGCAGGCAAACATGCAGAACATGCCCTATTTAAACAATTAAGCTCCAGCAAAGGAGTGTACAGCAAGACAGACACTGTTTTAATAAAGGGCTCCCAAGGGCACAGCAAAAGGACAGAGCAGGCCTAATTTAAATAACAAGGGGCTCCAGCCAGAAGCAGGGGCAGGGCATGGCCCCAGTTTATATAAGGCAACCTAGGTGGCCTAACTACATTGGGGAAGGCCAACAAGCCCAAAACATGTTTTTTTTTTATTTAAATAAATCAGCACCTGGTGAGCCAGGCAGGGACTAAGCAAGCCCCAATTGAACTAAGATAGTACCCAAGGGTGACAAGTGTGGACTAGTAGCCAGATAGCTGCCAGTAGCCCAAGTTAAGAGCTAGTGTCAAGTAGTTTAATAGTTTGAATGCACTGTATATCAGCTTCAGCCAGAGCAAAAGGAAGAGTGGTCCAGTCAGTTAGCCACCCAGCAGCATAGTTGCCTCGGCCCTAGCCAAGGGCTAGTAACCTAGATTTTAAAAGTGTGTAACTGACCCAGAGCCCCCGAGCAAGGGAGGAACAGTTAGTGTGGGACCCCTAGCACATAGGCTAAATCATATGGTCCTCAGCTAATAGAGTAGAACTGCTGTAAACCCAAGCAATTGCCTGTGGGAGAACATAGCCTATGGTCCCCATGTAGCTAGATATATCCAGCATTTAGCCAGGTTTCCCCTTATGCAATACCTGTCCTAGTGCAAGTGTTATACAAAGTGACTGTAATGAACATTTTAAAGTAATAGTGCCAAATTGAATGTAAACTATTGTGAATGGCAAAAGACTGTTTTTGGTCTTAGTCTGTTATCTACAGGGACAGCACCCAAAGCCAATCCCCTGCTTGAGATTGTGTAATTGCCACACGTGCACTAAATGTGCCCCACTTGCCTTGAGTTTGCAGTGTTTTACTCCAGGACTGTTTATACTGCCTTAATGTAGCTCTGCATGATCATTCCATGCTCTGAGACTGGGCGACTGCCCTTGCATTCTGTAAGCCCTCTTTTAAAAGTGACCGCACTTGTTCAGAACATGTGAACTGCCCTGCATCTTATTGAATTGCCCTGCATCTTACTGAACAAGTGCAGTCAGCCTCGGTAGTCACCCACAGGGTGGGTAAAAGAAGAGGAGGAGGAGGAGCTCTCTATGTAGGGAAGGTATCAATCCAAGAGAACTAAAGGGTAAACAGGGGAGAGGAGGCACTGTGGGTCACCCTGGGACAAGAAATGGCACCACAATTCACATGGGGGTTGTATACAGACCTCCATATCAGGGGGAAGGAATGGACAAGGAAATGATAGAAGGCTTCCTTAGAATGGCAGAAAAAGGGGAGATATTGTTGATGGGGGACCTGAATATGCCAGATGTTAACTGGAGCACCTTTGCTGCAGCCACATCCAAGAGCAGGGTCATTCTTGGTGCCCTACAGGGGGCATACCTCAGACAGCTAGTGTTGGAACCCACTCAGGAGGGAGCAATCTTAGACCTGCTACTCTCAAATAGGGATGGAGAGAGGATCTCAGATTTAGAAGTGGGTAGCTATCTGGGAACAAGCAACCACCAAACAGTGAGGGTCATGATAAACAGCTGTAGAGTCAAGCCATACAAAAGCGAGGGTATTGCACTTTAGGAGGGACGACTTTGGCAAAATGGGAGATTGCCTCAGAAAAGCACTAGCAAATGGGAAAGAAGGAGGGGTGGAGGAACAATGGGGAAACATCAAAACTGTCATCACAGAGCAATACGCCTTTGTGTGAAGCAAATAAACTAAACAAAACAAAGGGAAAAAACACTATGGTTTTCAAAATAGGTAGCAGGGAAGGTTAGGGAGAAAAAGATAGCATTCAGGAAGTATAAGGAAACACAGAAGGAGCAGGACAGAGAACTGCACCAGTTAAAGCAGAAGGAAGTGGGGAAGGCAGTCAGAATACCAAAAGCCCAAACCGAGGAAAGGATAGCCAACTCAGTTAAGAAGAGGGATAAAACCTTTTATAGGTACATTAGGGAGCAAAGAAAGACCAAGAGAGGGATAGTGAGGCTTAATAAAGGGGAGGAGGGAGTGGGCAGAGAGGTGACAGTGAAAATGCAGGATACTGAACAAATACCTCTGCTCAGTATTCACAAAAGAAGAGGAGGGGGAGGTACCTAAACCAAACAATAGAAGCACTCGGGATGGGGGAGGTCGATACCAGTACATTTACAGAAGAAAAGGTCCTGAAAGAACCCCTAAAACTGAAGGTGGACAAAGCAATGGGGCCTGAAGGAATTCACCCCAGAATTCTAAGAGAACTAAGGGGAGAACTAATGACACCACTGACTACACATTTTAACAGATCATGGGAGGATGGTGTGGTACCTGAACACTGGAGGAGGGCAGATGTGATTCCCCTTCACAAAAATGGGAGCAAGGCAGAGGCAGGAAACTACAGACCTGTTAGCTTAACCTCACTGGTAGGGAATGATGGAATCACTTCTAAAAAGGAAGGATTGTTGAGTACCCAGAGGCCAGTGGGGCACAGGACCCAAGGCAGCATAGATTCACAGTGGGAAGGTCATGTCAGACGAATTTAACAGATTTCTTTGACTGGGTGGCCAAAGTAGTAGACCAGGAAGGGGCTGTGGACATGGCCTACTTAGACTTTAGGAAGGCATTTGACACCATCCCACAAAAAAGTTTAATAAAAATAAAATTAGCCAGCCTGGGAGTGGATCCCAGGGTGGTAGCCTGTAAAATTGGCTGGACAACAGGACACAGAGGGTAATAGTAAATGGAGTCCATCTGAAAAAGGGGGTTACTAGCAGGAACCACAGGGTTCAGTATTGGGACCCGATCCTCTTAATGTCTTTATAGGTGACACTGCAGAGGGACTGGAAGGAAAGTATGCCCTTTGTAGACCACAAAGATCTGCAACAGGGTTGATACACAAGGGGTGGAAAGGATGAGAAGGGACTTGGCAAGGTTGGAGGAATGGTCAAACGATGGTAGCTTAGATTTAATGCAAAGAAGTGCAAAGTAATGCATCTGGAAACAGGGGAAGAGTACACAAATGGGGGTACTAACAACAACAAAATGGAAAGGGTCCTGGGTAGTCATATCAGATGACCTAAAGGTAGGGAAGCAATGTGAGAAGGCATTAAGGAGGGCTGGGGGGATACTGGGATGCATAGGGAGAGGCATCATCAGTAGAAAACAAGAAGTTGTTCTCCCTCTGTACAGACAGTTGGTGAGACCCCATTTGGAGTAATGCATGCAGTTCTGGAGACCCCATCTTCACAAGGACATAGACAGGACTGAGGCAGTCCAGATGAGGGCAACTAAAATTGTGAAGAGTCTGCACCAGAAGCCATACAAAGACAGACTAAAGGAGCTTAATATGTATACCCTCGAGGAAAGGAGGGAGGTGAGGGATATGATAGAAACTTTCAAGTATCTCAAGGGAATCAACAAAGTCCAAGAGGGTAGCATCTTTCAGAAAAAGATGTGCTAGAACAAGGGGGCACAATTTGAAGATAGAGGGGAGATGGCTCAGAGGCAACGTGAGGAAGTATTTGTTCACGGAGAGGGTGGTGGACGCATGGAACAGCCTTCCTGAGGAGGTTGTGGGGTCAAAAACAGTGGGAGAATTCAAGAATGCATGGGACAGACATACTGTAAGGCAATTCTAGTGGGGGGTAGGAGGAAGTAGGCTGTTGGTTAACTAGGATCTGCAGTTTATCCAGTGGGTAGGGAAATGGGAAGACTGGGTGGGCCAAGCGGTCTTTATCTGCCATCAAAGTCTATGTTTCTGTGTTTCTATGAACTGTCCTAAATGTTATTGAACTGCTCCTGCATGCCACTGGATTACCCTGCCTGTTGCTAATTATCCTTTTGATGGTTGCTTGATTAAAAGACTGTGGATACCAGCAACCACCAAGTGAAAGACAATTTGTGTACAGATTAAACTGCACTTTTGCCTAATTGCATGTTCACCATTCCTCATGCATGTTCCAGAGACTGTTTTACCCAGCTGTATCCTGACAATTTGGGTACGGTCATCAGAATAGGAGTAGTGTAGTCATCTAAGAATCTCCCTGTCACTTGTTTTCTTCAGAGTCTTCAAGCCAACCACTCCCAAACAGTGAACTAAGCAGTGCAGGGAACCGCATTGGTTCACAGATAGGGATCCGTCGCCCAGTGGGTTGGGTTTTTTGTTTCAGGTCTTCAGCTCTCTAGAGATTCTCCAAAGGAGGAGTTCCAGATGTTCAGTTCTTCACTTCTGCAAATTTCATCCCAGAGTCAGGGGTGACAGCCCAGAAGCTCTTCAGTTCATGAAAAGTCCTTTGAAATACAAGTGTCCTGTTCTTTCTCAGAGTCCGTTGTGACACCTGGTGGTCCTCTGTGGAATACAAGTGTGTTTGTTTTGCTCATACCCCTGGGTGCTGTCGACACCCAATGGCCAAGTTCCTTGCTCTTCATCTGCTCTACAAGCTGGCCAACAGAAAGCACATGCATAGAGGTTTTCTTAGTTCATTTTCCTGTGCAACACATTTATTTTTTTATTTAGTTTTTGTTGACCAGGTAAGTGCACTAGACAAATCCTGCCTATTTTCAGGCACGACCTGGGGGAAGGGGATGCAGATGAATGCCAACTGACCTTGAACCAGATTAAGCTGTTAGTAGTATTTTGAGTGAATGAGGGAAATTTGGCCAGGACTCCAGAGAAATTTCCCTACTCTTTTCGATAAGTACCATGGGATTTTTAACATCCACCTGAACTACCACCAATCCAGGCAGATGGGACCTTGGTTTAATGTCTCATCCAAAGCGGCACCTCAGAAGTGCAGCACCCTCTCACGCTGCACTACAGTGTCAGTACTGGGATATCATCTATGGCACACAGTGGATCCATTTGAACCCTGGGGAGAAAATTGGACAAATTTTAGAATCACAGATGTTTTGTACTAGAGCTTAGTATGGTTAATAATAATATTGTAGTGACCTTAGCAGCTACAAACATAGCAGTGATCTTAAGTAGCTAGCAGTGATAATAGAGTGTTCAGAGGTGACAGTATTTGTTGACCACCCCCTTTTCTTTGTTCTGAATTCTGTGGTTCAGTTGCATAATAAACCAGTCCTGTTCATGAGTTGTGCCTTCTGCTACTCTATTTTGGTGAAACTTCCATTGTGTAGACAAATAGTCAAAGAACTGCCTTACCCTCATGTTGGTGCATCCCTTTCCAACCAAGAGAGACTCTCACATTCATACTCTCTCTCTCTCTCTCTCTCACACTCTTCTCAGCTCACTTCACCCAGTTACAGTGAGAAGGCAAGCCTTGTTCACACCCTGTGACTTCTTAACTCAGATCGGTTGGCAAAACTGTGGGAGGATGTGAGGTAACTCATATGGCTCACTGTTGGCAGTTAGACTGGCAGAGCAATCTCAGACAGAACATTACTGGAACTGGAGAGATTAGCAGGACAACAGTGTGCACAGCCAGCATGTAAAATGACTGCTCAGTATGGATGATGGCCACTCACTATGTGGTGGCAGCGGGCCTCCTCGCCTTTCCCATACCTGTAGAAGAACTCATGAACCATACCAAGCCTGTACCCAGGAGACAGAGGTGGTGGTGAGGGGGCCTTGCCCTCCCCACCCAATTGCAACTGCAGAGTTTGAACTCAGATCTTTTATTTTAGGCTAGCAGGTACATTTAAGTGAGATGAGCAAAGCTGGAATGAACTTCAGGGCCCTGCAAACATGGTACCTTCCTCCTCCCCGCCACAATCCAGCTGATTTACAGTTGGAGTGAATGGACATGGTTGGCACTCTCATAGGGAGCACAAACACAGCACCAATTCCAGACAGCTCTCCTTACGTTTGGTGATAGGTGCATCTCTAGCATCCAGCAGGGGCTTTCTAATATTAGATTTCCCCACCCGGTGAATGCATAATAACATATTTACTACCCGAGGTGTAGGAGCATCAGTTCCATAACATAATGGAAGTAACATTACCAATCTCTGTTTTCTTGAAACTGCAGTGTCTTCTTCAATCACCGCAGCAGAGTGTGTAGTGTCCCTGACAATCCTCAGGACACAGTTTGGTTAAATGTCACAGTCTGGGTATTTATCTGTTTGTTACTTGTTTATATCTAACCAGGCTCCTCTGTCAACAGCTTCAGTCTTAAACAAACTACTATAGAAAGGGCACAGGTCCTCTACCATGAGTTAGACAACTCCTTTCACAAGGTTAAACCTAGTTCAAACCAGTTGGATGTATCAGCAGGTAAAAAACAGCAGATGACACCCACGGCAGCAGTGCTACTGAGGTGCCAGGACCCTCAGGCCCTTAACAGAAGGAATATTAGAGTACACCCTAGTCACCCCCTGGTTGAGTGGGTACACCAGCATATCCAGATCAAACAAACTGACCACACACTCCTTTTGGACAGATGGCCACCTTAAAATTGACTTCCATCACAGTAAAGGGAATCAGTAACCCTGTAAAGAGAACATTGATTTTGTCCCAGTTAAAACAAATTAGACACAGAGACAGCCCTTTTACAGGAGTCACATTTAAGCATTGCAGAGCACCTCAAACTGCACCATCAGTGGATGGGAGAAGTTTTCTCCTTGGCACATCCTAAAATAAAATGAATGGAGTGGCCATTCTGATAAAGACACTCTCGCTTTGTGCTAGACAGCCACTGGCATGACTCCCAAGGCAGGTGGGTCACGGTAAACGGCACTTACTTTCCTACCCCTATCACAATCCTAAATATCAAGGGAGGGGAAAGGGGAAATTGTTTAACCAGAAAAGGCACACTAAGCCGAAGCTTGTTTCCAGATGCAGCCAGGGAACACAAGGAAGTTAAGTGACTTGCTCAGGGTCACACAGTATGCAAGTGGGGGCTGTGGGATTCAAACTCAGGTCTCCAGGTTTGCAGCTCAGAGCCCTAAACCTCTGTGCTATACTGCCTCCTGTATCTACTCCCTGAATCGGTCTCCCCATGCCTTGTTTAAAGAGATCTACCAGCCTAGCCCCATGCACCACCTAGTTTGGTGCCTTACCTCCCTGAAATGCTGCTGCTGTTTATTTGGCCCCAAAATTTCCAATAGTTTACAAGATAGAGTGTTCATAAAATTTCTTTCACTGGGTCACTGTTTCTTCCCAGTTCATAGATCCACCCCCGCTCTGCCCCTGCGCTCAGCCAAGTTATAACGTGAACCCAGGAAGAGCACGGGGATGAGCTCCATTATAGTCTATGAGGGGTAACTTTAACATCATATTTATATATCAAAGTGACCATCTGGTGATTAATCAAGGGTACCAGGCGACTAACAAGGCCCTTGTTAGTTGCCCAGTGCCCTTTATAAATCATCAAATGGTCACTTTGATACATCAAATCAAATCAATCTTTAGTCTTATAGCGCCTTTCAAAACCAAGGCACTGTACAAATTATAAATTACAATATAAAAACTGAAAGTTTAATAACATTTTAAAATCAATTCAATTACTCCGGGAAGGCCAAGGAGAATAAATATGTTTTCAGCATAGATTTAAAATTGTTGATGGTCAGGCATTATCTTAACCGATGAAGTAGAGAATTCCACAGGGTCAGTGCTGCAAATGAAAAAGCACGAGCTCCAGATGTTTTAAGACGAACCCTGAGAATCTCTAACAATCCCTCATCTGTGGATCGGAGAGGGTGACATAAATATGATGTTAAAGTTGCCTTCCCTAGACTATAATGGAGCTCATCCCTGCTCTCTCCCTGGGTTCATGTGATAACTTGGCTGACCGCGTGGGTGGAGTGGGGGCCAATCTACGAACCAGGAAGAAACAGTGACCCGGTGAAATTTTATGAGCTCTCTATCTTGTAAATTATTGGAAATTTTGGAGCCAAATAAACAGCAGCAGCATTTCAGGAGGTAAGGCACCGAACCAGGTGGTGCAAATCTCCTTTGCTTTACCTTGGTGAATTTCTTTAAGAAGATCTTCAAAACAGTAACAGAGAAGCCATAGGATTTCTGTATCATGGGGGGAAATTTTAATTGTATATTAGAACCTCAACTGGATAGCAGCAAAGCAGGATGAACATTCAGATCCTCTGCAGCAAAAAAGCCTGCTAGACCTCACCACAGAAGCAGGGATGCAGGACATATAGCGCTGGCTCCACCCGACAGAGAAGGACTTTTCCCTTTACTCACACCCTCACAATACATACACCCGTACAGACAGTTGGTATGTACTGACCTCCCAATTACACACAGTGAGGATTTTAGGATCCACACCATCAGTCCCTCGGACCATGCTCCAGTGACATTATTCATCAATGTGGGTATACCTAAAGGGCAATGCTCTTGGATGCATACTTCCCAACTGTTACAAATTATGAGGTACCTCACTCATTTTACCTCTCAGAAATCCTTTGTCCTGCATGGGGAAGGTGATAGTCCGCATTTCCCACTGAGACTTTAAAACAAAATTTCATAATAATCTATTATGCTTAGTAATCAGCAAACATTATGAACGTTAATGCACTGAGAGCCATAGTGTTCTGAGCTTGCAGTGCCATGTGTGATAATATATCACACATTTTGCTCATTTGTCCACATCTTGTCACACATTTCCATGAAGAAAGATTGAAAGGTATGCTTGGAAGTTCAATGTAGGTGTACTGACATCGCCACAATTGTCAAGATATGGCCTCTCAGGCAATTAAAGAGCATTTCACCCTGAATGCCTCGGATGGAATCTCCCCAACTACATTGTGGGATGCCATGAAGTCTGTTTTTAGGGTTGAAAAATCATGTCTTACCTTACTCGTCTGAAAAGAAAAAGATCACAAAATAGTTGTTATTAGTAAAACAGGTAGAGAAACTGCAGGCAGCTTACAAAGCAAAGGGTGATGCAGAACAGTTTGACAGAATTGAAAAAATAAAATCCAGCTCCTGGAAATCTTATCAAAGCAAACAGAAAGGATAACTCAGCAAACAAATTTCTCCTATTATGCAGTGTGGAAGGGTAGGTAGGCTGCTAGCCATGCAGCTGAAAAAAGAAAGAGCGTCCAGGGTAGTGCATAGGCTATGGGTCAGCAATGGGGCACTGCCCCATATTACCCTCCCGAAACATAGCAAGGGAATTCAGGAGATTCTATGCCCAGTTATACAGTGCCAATGACTCCGTGACAGAGGGGCAGCAGATCACAAAATTTCTGGTGAAAGTAAACCTCCTAAAACTCACACAGGAGGAGAAGAGACTGGATGGCCTAGTCACTATTGAGGAACTACGCATACAATCAAGACCCTCAAAAGTAAAAAAGTTCTGGGTGAGGATGGCTTCCCTGTGGAGTTCTACAAACAATTCTGAGAAGTACTAAAGTAACCCCTCCTCAAAGCCATGCACCACTGTATAGCTGAGCACACATTCCCCAGGGAATGACAAATAGCACTCATTTCTGTAATACCCAAACCAGGAAAGACTACAGAACATGGCCCCTATCGTCCCACATACCTGAATGACATTGACATGTACATCTCTGCAAAAATCATGGTGAACAGGAAACAGGAGGTGATAGGGGAACTTGTACACCACAACCAAACAGGGTTTATACCCCAGCACAGCTTGTACAACAATGTGCACCATCTCCTAAACATTATAGAAGCCACCAAAAAATGGGACTTACAGAATTTGGCAGCTACCATTGATAAAAAAAGCCTTTGACAGGCTAAACTGGCAATACCTGTTGGCAATACCTTGTTTTTCTATAGCCATCAAATAAACACACAGAGTGGAGTCAGAAGTACAGATTGAAACACAGGTAAGAAAAAATATTTTATTTATAATGTTTTACTGAATTTGTGATTATATTCAGGTATTTTAATTTCCAAAAGGAATAATGCCCCATGAGCACCATGTGACACTCTGTCACCCGCTTATTGTTATACAATATTTGTGTTATAAATAAAATGTGTATGGTATGTGACTGCCTGCTTAAGGATAGTAGTCAGTGTAAGGAGACTTGACCTTTTACCTCAAATGTGCCAGTGTGAGGAAACAGCAGGATGTGATAAACAGACCAGTAAAACCACTAATTAAAGCTTTCTTTCAAGAGGGAGTTTATTACACCTTAAAACCTGCTCCTGCTTTTGAAGCTGGGAACTAAATATGAATTTTATGACCCTAGCAGGAAGGGAAGTCATTTGGCTGATCCTTTGTGGTTTTCTCACCTAACAGAGAACTAGTGACAGATTGTGGTGCTATGAAACATCAAAGAGAATGTTTTGCTCAAAGAGACTCATATTTTGGGAAATTGCTAGCTGCTGATTTTCACAGTAATAACATACATCCTTGTGTATATCCATACTCGGATTACAGATTTCTCACAGATCTAACAGAGACCTCACGGGTGACATCACCAGGAGGTAGGGAAAACTGACTTTTGAATATGGCCTGCATCTGACAAATTGTGGCAGAAGGACTCCCTGAAATTAAAGACACACAGTCTGTGAACTGATAACTAGGCACTTTCGAAAGATAATTCATCTGGAACTTTTAAGTATTTTGGTAGGCATATTTGTGTTCTGTAACTTCCCATTTATTTTATGTGACTGTAAGTTATTGATATATTTGCTCTGTGTTTAATATTTTGCCTATTTTACAATTTTAGTAAACAATATTTTCCTTTAAATACTGCCTGTGTCATCTCAGTTTTCTTTTGCATGTGAATGCTGAACCAGTGTTTAAGTCTGACAGCTGTTAAGGGCTTGAAATGTGTTAGTAATCTGCCAAAGGTAAGAATACACCTAGGTCTCATACTGAGTCATAAAGGTACATTTTGGAAACCTGGCTGGGTGCCACTAGGGAGAAAGATTGTACTGCATTCCAAAAGAGTGTACATATCTGAGCCCTGTTAACTGGAGTGCGTAGCATAAAGTTCACATTTGACCACCAGGACTTGAGGCTAGTAGGTGATTCAGACTCAAAACAAACAGGAGGGTTACCCTGTCTGTCCCCTGTTCACACTGTCACACTTCAAGGTTGGCACTGTGGGAGCAGAGGGCCTGACCTGTGAAGTGCATTTGTGACAGATTTGGTTGACAGCAGCTGATTTGAAAGTATTTGGTAACACGAAGCATTAACAGTCCAGTGTGTCAGATTAATACTGTACAGCTCACATGCAAAATAAGGCAGTGATTTTAAAAAGTAAACCTAACTATATCATTGTGCTTACAGTCTAGGTTCCTACCTGTTTATTTTTTTCAGGTGCAAGTTAGTATAGCCATAGTTAGGAAGAAAATGACTTCCAACTACAGTGAGCACACTGCAGACTACCTGAGGCAGTTGTGCCATGACAGAGGAATCCAGTACGAGGGCAGAACCAAAAAGCACCTCATAGAGGCTCTTGTGGCAGCTGATGCCCAAAGCTTCGAGCCACAGTCTGTGACTGAAAAGGACCAAACTTTGGGGGTTGGAGTTTCCAGGGTCCAGTGCAGTGTCCAAATCCAGTGAGGAGGACAGCAGAGCCAGTACAAGCCAAGGGCCACAGCAGCAGGGAAGGTCACCAGCATTCTGGAGCCAGGAGGGATCAGGCTGCAGATGGAGTTACAGAGAATGGAGCTGAAATTTGAGCAGAAGAAGTTCTAGCTGCAGATGGAAAGAGAGGAGAAGCAGGAGCAGCTCCAGCGGGAGGTAGAGGAAAGAGAGCGACAACTTCAGCAAGAGGCTGAGTGAGAAGAGTGAGCACCAGAGGCAACATGAACAGGAGAAGCTATGACCCAAACACCAGCACTAGAGCAGGTAAGTGGCCTGGGGTTAACTGGGACTCCAGGACTGGGCTACAAATTAAACTCTAAACTGATAGCTGAATTTTAAGAGGAGGAAGATATGGATGTCTTTTTAAAGTCCTTTGAAAAAGTATGTATTCAGGCAAATATTCCTAGAGGGTCCTGGATCTTCCAGCTATCCCCGCTACTTACCAGAAAAGCTTGGGATACATTGGATCAACTGGACAATGAGGACAGTAATGGTTAAAGTAAACTTAAAGCTGCACTTTCAAAAATATATGAGCTAACAGAAGAGGCATACAGAGTTAAATTCCGTAAACTCAGGAGAAGTCCTAACATGAGCAATGAGGCGCTAGCCACTAAACAACATCAGTTTTTAAAATGTTGGTGGGAAGGAATTGAAGCAGACTCTGTAGAAAAAATTGAAAATGCTGTACTGTTAGAGCAGTTTTTTGGGGCATGCCCAGTGGAGCTGAAGACCTGGCTGGAGGACTGAGATCCAAAAATAGTGCAAGAGGCTGCTGAACTCTCAGACCACTATGCCAGGAGCAGACCTGCTCTGAGAGTGAATGGGGTGGGTGTTGCAGTGCAGAAAGGAAAAAGCACACCTTCAGGGCAAATAAAACCCTCCTTGCCTCCACTGAAACCAGGTAGCCCCAGGTTACAAAGAAAAGATTTACCTGAGAAAAGAAATTAATGTTGGGTTTGCAAAGAAACTGGACATATTGCAAGGCAGTGTCCCAAAAGGACAAGCAGTGCACATAGTGGTGCTAGGACAGAAGTGGGTTGTTTGTGTGTCCCTGAAAGCATGCCAAGTAAACATGAGGGAACACATGCACCCAGTCACTGTGAATGGTGTACAGACACATGGGTTAAGGGACACGGAGGCAACCCTGACTTTGGTAAAAGGGGATTTGGTAGATCCTGGTCAGCTTATACCCAATCAATTTCTAACTGTACGGGGATTCACTGGGGAGGAAAAAACATTGCCACTCGCTAGTGTCCTCCTAAACTGGGGTGAGACAGGGGGGACTGTGCAAAAGGTTGCCATAGCTGAGACTTTGGCTGTCAATGTAATTACTGGCAACAATATCAAACAGGGGACGGTGTGTGCAGTTACCTGTAACCAAGTGGCAAAGGATAATTGTAGTTCCCTGGACCCCATAGAAGCCCCTGTGGAACCCCCTGGGAGGCTGTTTCCCCAGCCTGTGTCTCCTGATATGGAGAATAATGAAAGGGGTGTAGAAATTCCCCAGGTAGCAGTTAACAGAACAGCTATGGAGGGTTACTCTGAGAAGAAAGGTGTGACCCATAGTCAGAGGTTTAGGGATGGCAGTGATCCTGAATGCCTTGACACTAGTGCTAAAGACCCTAGCATAGAAACTGAAGGGGACCTGTCCCATGCCTTGGGAATGTGTAAGGAGTGTGCAGCTGCTCTGAAAAGTGACCCTAGTCTAGAGAAGCTGAGGGCTTGGGCAGACTCTGATGGAGCACAGGGAGGTGATGGGGAAACATAAAGTTTATTGGGACAATGGACTGATGTATACACAGGATGCTAAGACAGAGGGAGGGGTGATGGGCAGTCAGCTTGTCATTCCCAAGTGGTACCGTGAGCAGTTACTCAAGAATGCACATGATATTCCAATGTCTGGCCATCTGGGAATCATAGGCACTATGCAGCGTTGGCCCAGAATTTCAATTGGCCCAACTTCACCCAGCAGGTGAAGGAGTATTGCAGGTCTTGTCACCAGTGCCAAAAAATAGGCAAAGGCAGGTAAGGAAACCCAAGCCACCCTAATTCCCTTGCCCACAGTGGAGGAGCCATTCCAGAGGGTGGGAATGGATATTGTGGGGCCTTTAAATATCCCCAGCTCCTCCAGGAAGAAGTTCATCCTAACTGTGGTGGATTATGCCACCCGGTACCCAGAGGCAGTCTCCCTACCTCTCTGAGGACAGACAAAGTTGCAGATGCCTTGCTAGGGATTTTCTCCCATGTTGTGCTTCCACAGGAGGCTATCACCGATCGAGGGGGTTCCTTCATGTCATACCTGATGAAATGTTTGTGGGAGAAGTGTGGGGTGGTGCAGAGATGAACGACACCCTATCACTCACAAACCAATGGGCTTGTGAAAAGATTTAATGGTATCTTAAGTCAATGCTCCAAACGATTTGCTGAACAGCATGGGAGGGACTGGGAGAAATACCTTCCCAGCTGTTGTTTGCATACAGGAGGTCACCTTCGGGTGGGAGTTGCTATAATTTATTTATTTATATTTATTATTTATTTAAATGGCAAGACTAGTGGGCCAAGTGGTCCTTATCTGCCTCAAAAGTCTATGTTTCTATGTTTCTATTTAATAAATCTGATGAAGTTTATTGGTTCTAGGTGAAATGTCATTATGTGAGCACTATGCTAAGTCATGACATGACTGCAACAGGTTTGAGGTTTGTCTGAGAGATGGTGGAATAAAAGTATAACTTTACTCTATATTTGAGAGAGGTGACTTTATTTGTGGGTGCTTTGCTACTTTTTGTTTTTGAACTGTGCTTATTTAGCAAAGCTATAGCACAACTTCACTCCTGGTGCTCTATTCAATTGTCTTTTTTATTATTTATTTAAAGAGATTTACCATGAAATACATACTGAGCCATACAGCTCATTTCCAGATCTGTCCTGGAGAAAGGGGAAGAGGATAAATTACAAATAATGAGTAAAAAAATAGTAATATGATAAAGCAATAGGACACAGCAATGTTCAGCAACACACATAATGTATTAGCATAATAACAATAAAACTGAATTACAACAGGAGTGTGAAGTACCAGGCACTCAAGGCAATTAATGAGGAGAGGGTAAGAGGAGGAGACTGGAGATGGTAGATGGGGATAAGGAAGAGGAGGGGAAGGAGATAGGGAGGTAAAGATAGGAGGGGGGGAGAGAGAAAGGGAGGGTTTAGATGGGAGAGGATGAGGGCAAGGTTAGAATACATTAGAACTGTGACAAGGAGGTGCAGAGAGGTGCATGCACTAAGCGGGACAGTAAGAGTGTAGGGAAGAGGAATGTGAGACATGCCATAGGGGCTATAGGCATTTGCAGGAGGGAGGTGGTGGGCTTGGAGACAGGAGGAAAGAGAGCATTTGGAGGAGCAGAGTGAATTGATAAGGGAAGAGAGTTCCAGATACTAGGAAAACAGAAAGATAAAGCATTCTCTCAAGCAAGGGAGTTACAAAAATGGAAAAGTAGGGAGGATAACCAGAGTTATGGAGAGAGTAAGAGGAAAGAGGCATGGGGAGAGGAGTGAGCTGAGATAAGAGGGGAGAGAAGCCAGCCAGAATTTAGTGATGCAGGAAGTGCAGGGTTAGGCAGCAATCTACCAAGGGGGAAGGAAAGCAGAGTACAGAGGACAATGGTGAGCATGGGGAGGGCAAGCCAGCAAAACAGCAGAAGGAGGGAAGAGGGGCAAGTCTAGCCAAGGTGGACTTAGGAGCAGCACAGTAGAAAATGTCACCATACTCAAACATGGGAAAGATCATCTTAGAGATGATATCTCAGTGAGCAGGTATAGGGATGCAGATTTTGTTCCTATAAAGGGTACCAAGCATGGAATGAAGTGTTTTGTGAATAGCATCTACATGCTTAGAGAAGCCAAGGTGCCAGTCCAGCCAGACACCAAGATATTAAATGAGGATACATCATCAATTGTACCCCATCAAGGGTGTGGAAGGTAGGGGTAGGAGGAGCCTAAACAGCCTTTGCCTAGTACCAAAGCACATGGAGACCATTTTCTTAGCATTTAGGGATAATTGATTTGACCTAAACATTTCCAAACATTGTCAAAATCAAGTTGAAGCCTGGATGTTAACACTGAAGGAGAAGACCAGATGCAAACAGGACTGTGTCATCTACATATATGGATGGAAGCAGAGGAGCAGGCTTAGGAAACGTCATTGAGGAATCATGGAGAAGAGCAATGGGCCAAGCACAGAGCCTCGGAACATCAGTGAGAATGGAATGGGACAGGGAATCTCCAGTTCTCGAGATTGAGATCTTCTATCCAGGTACAAGCAGAACCAGTTGATAGCTGAGTCAGTGAGTCCCACTGACTTAAGTGGTGCCATGGAGAAGAGGGTGGGATACAGTGTTGAAATCTTTCACTAGATTGACAAAGATGGCAGTAGTAAGAAGGCCATGGTCCATGTCAGTATAAATAGAGTCACATACATGTGATATCTCCTTACGCAGGAGACTCCTGTTTTTTTTGACTGAACTCCCTCCTTCCCTCCTGGGAAACAAAATCTCCTGCTTAAGTAAAATTCTGTCCAAAATATCCATGGTTTTTGGGAAGATAAAGACACATAAAAATTAAATCAGTGATGAACAATGTATCAGATAACTTTATATAACCAGTTGTTTATTCTTTTTAGTGCTTATTCTTGACAAAATGAAATACATTACATTTTTGTAATGACTTTTTTCTTATTTTTTTGATGCCATTTAAGGACAAACTCATGACATTATGGCATCTCCTTACTAGCAGGCCAATCTCCTCCTAATTTGTTCCAAATCTCCTCTTAAGCAGTTGGCAGGCGAGTCTCCTCCTAATTTGACCCAAATCTCCTCTTACGCAAGTTGACATATCACATGTATGGAGTCAGTAAGCCTGTGGAGAGAGGAGGTGATGGAGTGATGTTTGCGAAAGCCAGACAGTAAGGGGTGAAGAAAGAGGAGGAGTCAAGGAAGGGGAGAGTTGAGACAGAACTATGTGTTCTTGAAGTTTGGATAAGGTTAGAAGGAGAGACATTGGGCAGAAGTTACAAGAAGAGGAGTCACCACCTTTAGGTAGAGGGATGACAATTTAATTCTTCCACAGGTCCGGGACTATGGCAAGAGAAAATAATAGGTTAAAAAGGGAGGATGTAGGATTGGCAATGGCAGGTGCAGAGAAGTGCAGGAGCTTTGGGTTAAGCCCAGGGATCCCACCTTTCTGGGGGTTGAGCGCTAGGAGGGAATTTAGAGAGGAACATGGGGTAACTGGCAGGAAAGAGAAGGGAGATGCAGGGAGGACAAGGGGGATGTAGGAAGTGGGGAGGTGGCTGGATAGCAGATAGGAGTGAGGAAGCACAGGTAATGAAAAAGGAATTGAAAGCAGAAGCAACAGAAGATGGGTTGGAAATGGTGGAGTCACCCACTTTGAGGATCGGAGAGGGGGCTTGAGTAGAGGGGTAGAAGAGGGCATGGATAACTTTCCAGAACTTAGAGGGGTGATTTAGATTGTTCTGGAAAGAGATGGAAAAGAACTCCGCCTTGGTTAGCCTGGTGGCCTTAGTACATGTATTCCTCAAGACACGGTACTTATTAAGATCCACCAGAGTGCCAGAGGATTTCTAAGACTCAAGCCAGGTCATGTGCACTGAGGCAGGCCAGTAGTTCAGCGGAGAGCCAAGGAGGTGGAACCTCTCACCCTGGTTTTCTGAAGAGGAGCATGATGATCCCATATTAATTGGAATTTAGAAAGGAAATATTGAGGGCTGGGTTGATATTACTGCCCTTGGAGATAGGGGACCAGTCAGTGCAAAGCAGCTCAGCATGTAATGAGGATAGGTTCAATATACCTGAAGGACCTAAAAGGATTATTTTGGGGGTCTCTGGGTTGGAGAAGTTTTTGCATGCAATATACCAAATTATTATTTTTTTTATTTTATTTTATTACATCTCGGAATTAAGACCTTTGAGCTGGAGGCTCATTTATAAAGGGTCCATGTCACAAAACTATTTGGTTATACAGGTGAAGCAGTAACACAAAAAGGTACAGTGGATACAGTGTTGGATGGCTACAACTGGGTTATACAGAGGAAGTGGTAACAAACAAAAGTACAATGGTTACAAAATTGGAAGGCTAGGTAGGACACAACAAGCAGGGTAATAAACTAACAGAATTATTGGTTAAAAGATAATGAATAAGTGCAAAGAAGCACTCAATTGTGCAGAGAAGTAACAACCCAGGGGGGCATTGTCAGCATAAGTTGGGCAGATGTAGGTGGAGGTCACCAGGACTAAGTGCGGCAGTCACAGTCACTGAAGCTGGCTAGATGCATATTTGGAGAGAGTTTTTGAAGGGACCTATGGAGGAAGAGGATTGGATTTGTGCTGGGAAGTTGTCTCACTCAAACTGCCTTCACTATAGGTGTCACCCTGCCCTTAAGCCACCATTTCTGTCACTTATATTCTACTCTTATAAGGGACAATCCACCTCTGATTTACAGAGGTTTCATACAAGGCATACATAATGTTCTCTCTTGCATGCCCAAGGTCGCTTCTGGTGGTATCAGGATTACTGCCCACCGTAATTGTCCTCTCCTATCTCTCATGTAACATACCAGCTGGATACCCTGGGTCCCACTGCCATGAAGAATTCTCCTTGTATTCTCCAACCTTATACCAACTAGAACCTTGCTCCCTCTCCTAACCTGTCCTCTCCATATAACTCATCCTTCCAAATTAGGCATTTCCTCTACCACCCCTAGCATGCCCAAATACCTCAAATACAATTACAGATTCTACAAAGAAGCTTGGTGATGCTTCTGCACTTATGCTTGTCAGGAGACATAGAATCTAACCCTAGCCCCATTGGAATGCCAGGTCCACGGATGACTCCTCATGGTTTTCCACTAAGGGCATGAAAATTGCCCACATGAATATCAGAAGTTTACCAACAAACTTTCCTGAACTTGAAGCCTGGATAGCCCTGTACTGTCCGGACATACTTGGACTAACTGAAACATGGCTCAGGCCAGAGATGCCTTATTCCATGTACAAAATACCTGGTTACAGCTTGTCCAGATCCGATCGCCCCACCAAACAAAAGGGTGGAGGAGTTGCCCTTTATTATAAAGAGCATCTCAATGTCTCTGTACTCCAGTCTTGGATAACAAATCACTGTGAAGCTCTGCATACAGTTCTACAACTAGGTGGTGATAAAAGGCTAAATCTGATCTGTGCCTACAATCCTCCAAAGGGGGCTCTCCCTGGCTTAAATGGGCTCTTGGATTATCTGGCCACTCTAAAGGGTAGATCTGAAGTCATACTAATGGGAGACTTCAACCTAGACCTATCAATGAGTCATACCGGCACGAGTACTGAAGCTCCCACCCGACTTAACCTCACTAACTTATCTCTAGTCCCATACTAGATCTCTTCCAACTCGAGCACCAATCTCCTGGACTGATGGCTACAACAGAGCAAATAGAATAATTGCTGCAGGACCTTGTCAGATTCTATTAGTGATCACCTGCCTCACGTTCTGTATCTGGAATGGCCACTGCCTTAAACCCCCCAAGAATCATTCACTCTCGATTTTGCCAAACTAAACCGAACTGCACTTCTCGAGGATATTAATAATATAGACTGGTCTCCCATCTATCACACTGATGATGTAAACACAGCACTTGAATATCTGATGTCTCAGCTTCTGGCCCTTCAGGATCTGCACATCCCTCTGAAAAAAAGGCGTCTCAGGGGCTCCCCTAATAAATGGCTAAAAAAAGACCTCCTTCGAGCCATGATAAAAAGAGACAAGGCCTGGACCTTGGCAAAGAAGTCCCAACAATCAGAAGACTGGGTTAACTATAAACAACTGAGAAATGCCTGCAAAAAAGATATTCAGAAGGCTAAAAGGAGCTACTGCCTTAAGCTTCTCCAATCTTCAGCGGGTGATACCAGGGGTTTTTGGAACCACATCAAAAATTTCATTGGGCAAAGGCCCAAGACGGCCATTACCGACATGACACTGAATGACGCAAACTGTAATAAGTTACCTACTATTGCTAATGCTCTTAATGCACAATTCTCGGATCTCTCTGAATACACTGAGAAATTCAACCAACCTCTTTCACCTCCTCCTGAGGTGCAACTTTCGCATGAAACCCCTTTTCGTCTCACATTAGTCTCCTCCACCGGAGTGCTGCATCTCCTCAAATCAGTATCCACCTATGGATCTGCTGGTTCGGATGGGCTACTGTCAAACTTCTTGAAGCAGGCAGCCCCTGCCCTTGCTGTTCCTTTGTGCAAGAATCTTAATCTTTCCATAATAACCCAAACGGTACCAACATTGTGGAAAAACCGCTTGTCCCTGTTCACAAAAAAGGGATACCAAAAATATGTCAACTATAGACCGATTGCCATTCTCTACCCTAAATAAACTTCCCGAGAAGGCCATCGCTACTCAGGTCACAAATTACCTGCACCTTAACAACCTTATATCCCTACCCAGCACGGATTCGAACAGGACACAGCACCACAACTGCTCTACTTCAGCTGACAAATGCAGTCCTTACAGCGATGGATAAGAGCCTGCTCACTGGGGCCATATTTATCGATCTCACAAAGCCATTTGACCTTGTGAATCACTCTGCTACTTTCCAAACTGTCCCACCTTGGCTTTGACCTGTCGACCATCTCCTGGTTCGATAGCTACCTCTCAGGGAGGTTGCAATTTGTCCAAATTGAATCCTCCATCTCAAATCTTTCCCTACCTCTGTTGGAGTCCCCAAGGATTTATTCTTGGACCACTACTTTCTCCTTTTCATTAACAACTTGCCCTCCCTTCCCTGCTCCTCCTCATTAATCCTTTATGCTGATGACATGGTGCTTCTCTCCAGTGGTAAAGATCCCTTATCAGTAAGAGCACATCTTCAAGCAGAATTCAACTGCTTGCAGGAGTGGTTACTACAGAACAGGCTCCTAATGAATGCTAAGAAAACTGTAACTATGCTTTTTGCCCCCGTCAAGAATCAGATCTCTTTCTCCAGACTTATTGATACATTCTCTAGATGACTCCATCTTGAATTCGTTACCTCCTTCAGGTATCTAGAAGTCACTCTGACCCATCTCTTGACTTTAACCTCCACATTACTGACTACATATAAGACAGTTTACTCAAAACTTGGTCTTGCCTTTAAATTGGGTTCTCCCTCAACAATGCTGCACGGCTTGCTATTGCACAAGGATTTCTCCTACCTGCTCTAACATATTGCTCTCAGGTTTGCCTTAAAGCTAGCAAAGGAGTGCTCCAGAAATGGAGCACCTGCTATAACAGTATATGCAGATTTGCCCTCTCCGCTCACAGACTTACCCATCATTGCCTGCTCTACTCAAACTAAATTGGCTCTCCCAGACTCGCTCAGACACTATTCTGCAGGCTGTACAATTGATAATATGATCAGAATGGGGTCTCCTAAATGCCTTGCTGAACTATTAACTCAAGCCCTCCTAAGCATATCTCCTCAGGGCATCTGCTCAAACCCAACTTGAAATTCCCAGATATCTCACACAAAAAGGAGAATGATCCTTTGCCATATCTGCCCCCCCCGCTCCTGGAACTCCATTCCCTCCCACATCAAACTCTCCAAATCCCACAAGGCCTTTAAACTGAGTCTTCGGGTACACCTATTAGAATCCGACTGCTGCTCTTGTGCTGTAACTTGAACCTCTCTCCTAGCATTTTCTCCTCCCTATGGCACTTACTGATTTCCTGCTGGTCTCCAAAATCTGAAAGTTTCCCACATCCAGCAGAAATCCTATTGTTATAATGCTACTTCATTTAAATTTTGTTTGCTGTTTGTCATTTTAATTTAGTCACTGATGTATCATCAGATGAAAATAATTAATGTAATGTTATCTGTTTCTCTTTGTCATCACTGATAATGACTGTACCTGGCTGTATACTGTTCAAATGTTTGTTCTCACCTCATGCTGTGTCATGAAATACTCTTTAATGTTGACTCTGGTCTCCCCTGTCTGTACTCTCCCAGGTCATGCCTGAATATAGGCAACATTGTTGTCTAGTGTACTTACCCGGTAAACAAAACCAAATAAATAAACCAGCTGGGTGCCCTGAACATAAAACCTCTTTGTCCTTGGGATGGCTTGCATAAAGATACCTGGAAGGACTGATTATACAAGCTTTTCATATGGTGTGAGTTTGCAGGGGCCTTCTTGAGGAGTAGTTGGATGGGGGGCAGAGCCAAGGAGATCTTTTGGCATAGGGCAGTGTGGTTGGAGATTCTGTTTTGAAGGTTGAGCCAGTTGGCTTGTGTGTAGAGATCACAAGTATGTGTGTTCTGGCTGGCACCAGTAAGTAACTGGCAGGCTTTGTTAAGGGGGATCCCAATCTTTTTGAGTGCAGTAACAGAGGCAGAGCCATAAACTGCAATGCCATAGTCAAGGGTAGACAATATGGAGCTGGTCACAGTGAGGCATAGAGCCTCTTGGGTCATGCAAAGCCAGTGTCGATAGAGGAGGCCTAGCCTGATATTGGCAGTTTTGGAAATATGCAAGATGTGCTCTTGGTAAGAGATCGTGCTGTCCAGGGTTAAGCCCAGGCACCTAAAAGTGGACACCTGTTTAAGTGGTGAGCCGGTATTGTTGGTGACAGTCAATTGGGCTGCTTTAAACTTGTTATGTGGTCCAGCAAAGACCATTGATTTGAATCTCTGTTCAGTGAACCATGCTTCAATGGAGGCAAAGCTACTTTGCAGGTCACGAGTAAGGGGAGCAGGATCAAGCTGACTCGAGTAAATCACAGCATCATCTGCATAGAGGAGAAGGTTGTTAGGACAGGCTAGAGGGAGGGTATTGAGGTAGAGGCTAAATAGGAGGGGGGCCCATGATTGATCCCTATGGAACACCTGATAGTACGGGCCAGCTAGTGGAGATTGAGTCAGAAATTTTTACAAACTGCGTTCTGCACCTAGATTACTTCTGAACCAGGTAGTAACATAGTTGGAGAGTCCTAGTGATGGTAGGATCAGGAGCAGTAAGGAATGGTTGACCGTATCAAAGGCCTTTGTAAGGTCTATATAGATAGAGCCTACGAGTTGACCACAGTCAAGAGCTTTATAGATATAGTCCATGTAGGTGAGCAGGGCAGTGGTGGTACTGTGATCCTTCCTGAACCCATGTTGTTGTGGGCACTGGATACCATGGGTGGAGAGATATTCAGTTAACTGTTTAGACACCATTCACTCCAGGGCTTTCAAAAGGGGAGGCAATATTGAAATGGGGCGGTACTTGGCATGGTTTGTTCTGTCACCACTCTTAAGGATGGGTGTCACAACTGCTGCTTTCCAAACAGATGGAAATTGACCAAGGTGCAAGGAGAGATTCAGGATCCATGTGAGTGGAACTTGGACAGCATCAATGCAGAGGAGAAGTAGTTTGAGGTCAAGGGTATCAGACCTGTGCCTAGACTTAACAAGCACTTTCATAACCTATTTTCTGGTGGTATATGTGGATATCAACTTGAAATAGAATTGGGGATGTGGAAGGAGGGTCCTGTGGTGGGCAGTATCAGCAGCGAAGGTTCATCGAAGAAGCTGGGAGGACACTCCACTCAGGTCAGTGAATGCAGTGTTCGGGATGTTTGCAATTTCATTAGGGTCTTGGACTGCTATACCACTGTAGTTGAGTAAGGTGGGGATTGATTGGGTTTACCTGTAATGTTTTAATATTGTCCCAAATTTGTTTACTATTATCCCAGGAGCTAGTAAACATGCCTTGGAAGTATGTGGCCTTTGCATGCCGAATGGCTCAGGTGCAATTATTTCTGGTGGACCTATAACCTTGACAGTCACTTTGTTTGCCAGTGGTTCATGCCACATTCCAAAGGTGGTCACGAGTGTTCATAAGGTGAAGTAGAGAGCGTGATCCACAAATTACAGACCCTTTCACCCTGCACTTCCTGGGGGCAGGCAAAGCTATTATAGGCTGAACGGAAGCAAGTGATAAAAGGCTTAGTGCCTTATCTACACTATTTGCAAGGAAAACTGGGGACTAATCACAACTGAGGAGATATTCTAGGAGAGGTTTCTGGTTCCCTTCCTGAGGACTCTGATAAGTTGTTTTGCAAGGTTGTTTAGGTACCTTATTGGTCCAATGATAGGTGATTGGGGAGTGGTCACTCAGGGTGTTTGGTATCACTACTGTGTCCTTGATCCTCATAGGGTGGTTGGAAAATACCAAGTCAATAAGGGTACTGGTGCCAGTCTTATAGTTTCTTTGAGTGGGTGAGGAGACAAGTTGTGCAAGGTCAATGGCAGCTGCTGCATCCTTACAAGGGGTGGAGTCAAGGGACAGTCAGTTGGTATTAAAGTCACCCAGAGCAATGACTTCAGATCCATTGGGCAGGTTAGCAATGAGGTCAATGAACACTTGGAAGCTCTTGTGAGCCTCCTTGGGTGGAATGTATATGGAGAGGAAGTGGATTGACATCCCTTTATTACCTAAGTACATTTTTACCACAAGAGATTGAGCACCAGCCATAGGTGACAGTGTTGGGAAGACCAGGCATTGTAGGGCATCCTTGATGTATAGGTCACATCCACCACCATGTCTAACCCACCCTATCTGATTCTGTATAATGTATACCCATTTAGGGAGACTGCTGAGTCAGGAACAGCAGAGGAGAGCCAAGTTTCGACTACAGCTAGGACATCAGATTGGTGCTGTAGCACCCAGACTTGTAATTGATCTAATTTTGGCAGAAGGCTTCTGATGTTAATAGAGTGACTTTTAAGCCCCCTTGGCTACTGTTCAAGTCAAAGGAGAATTCAGTGGGTCAGGATTAAGGTTGCACGATTCTTGACAAATAGCAACAGTAGGAGTTGTTGTCTGGTCAGGATGTATTTTAATAGCTTGCATTTTAGTTTGGGTGGTTGCTTAGCGGCCTTAGGGAGATCATGGGGTCATAATGGAGGTGAGATGGAGGGATAGATAGTATGCCTGGTGGGATGGCAGCTAGTTATATTGGGAAAAGAACCCAGCTGGCTTGTGTGCTGAGTTGGGAAGGTTGGAAGCAGTGCCTGAGGATATGTGGATTGAGGGAGTGGCGAACACTGCTATAGAGTGTGTAGAATTATAATCAGATGAGGGTGGCCATGTTAAGCATAGTAGGGCACTGAGGAGTGTATAATGGTAATGTACCATCGTAAAGCAGAGGTAAGGGACTAGTGTGCAGGGTAGTCTGAGACTATGGATGTACCAAGGGTGGGGGAATATAAGACAACTGTGGAGTAAAGGCTGACCTAAAGAAATGTGAGGGCTAGCACAGGAATTTAGTGTCACTTTGATAAGGATAGCTGGAACCTTGATAGCAGTAGCACTGACAGTGTAGCACAGTGGACAGGGTGCTTGACCCTGTGCAGAGGGTCACAAGTTTGGAACCAGGTGGGCCAGAGTGTGGAAGTAATATGGGATAAGACAGAAATTGGATTAAGCAGAATGATGAGAGGTAGGTGGGAGGGGTTAAGAGGCAAGATGGGGATTAAATAGCTCAGTGGTAGTGGTAGTAGTAGATTAGGAGGAGCAGGGTGACTGCTAGTGGTGAGGTTGTATAACAAGCTAGTGGGGAAAATGAGGACCTAGTTTCTGTCCTGAGGTCACGTGATCCTAATGATGTACAAATCAAATGCCGAGCTTGGGTGGGGGGTGGGCGAAGGGCGACAGGCTAACACAAGTAGCTAGCAGAGTTGAGTCTCAGCTGAGGAAAATCCATTTTCCAATACCTTGTTTCACTGTTCACTGCTGCAGGATGCTCCAGGGCTGTGAATCACTCCATTGGGAGTGCTGGTTTGAGACTGAGGTAGACTTTATAGGGTTGTGTAATTGGTTGACTGAGTCTGGTTTAATACTTAACAGTAAAAAAACTTAATTTATGATTTTTGGTACTAAACAAAACCATTTAAATAATAGTAAAGAAATAGTAAATATAAAAACACTACAAAATGAAACATTAATGCAAGTCTCAGAATATAGATACTTGGGGGTATGGACTGATGCATCTTTAAAATTCAAATATCATATATTAGATACCATAATAAAAGTAAATAAAGGTTGGGCGTTCAGGCATTCTGGCTTCTGCATGAATAGGCTTATGAGGAACGGTTATAAATCAACTTCTTCTTCCTGTTTTGGAGTATGGAAACCATATTTCTGGTTTGGCAACAAAGAGTTTATTATCAAAATTGATCAATTATACTATAGGATGACAAGATTCATAACACAAAAAGATTATAAAAACACGCCATTGTGTGATTTACTTATTGAATTAGGATGGCTTACGAGGATAGTAAACGCCAGATTACTTGGGCAACCTAAATTTTTAAAGTGGTAAAACAAGAACAACCTAGGTGCCTTTATGATAAATTGGAAATAAAAAGCATATTTATAACTTAAGAGATATTAATTTAAGGAATTTTGTGTTCCAAAATCATAAATACATATAGTAATTTAACATTTTCTGTAATTGTTAATAGGTTATGGAAGGTCTTGAAACCTGTAATTTGTAACCAAATTAATGATGTGAAAGCACTTTCAACTAGTCTGAAGACAGAACTAAAAGTTTGTTGTGAATGTTATGGATGAGAATTTTAATAGAATTAAGGTGTTTGTATTAACAATTATATGTTGTGTTAGATTGTGAAATGTATGATATTTTGGTAAATTTATTTTGTAATTGTATAGGATTATTGTATCATATGCTGAGAATTATATGTTTTGATTTTGTTTATATCCTTAACAGGACCATCTTGAAAATAGGACTATATCCTAATGATGTGATATTCCACTAAACTCCTGTCTAAAAATAAAGGTTTTAAATAACTAACTAACTAACTGAGGAAGCCTACAAAGATAAGCACAAAGAACACTTAGCAGAGTCGGAGATGGCTGGAGGACTGGTGCGGGGGATGGGAGAGAGCTGCTTATGTGCAGTCAGTTCAGGAAGCGAGAAACTCTGAATTAAAAGAGAAAATGGCATGAGTACTATGGACTCTAACAAATCCCAACTGGGTTATAATGCTGCACGTTTAATAGCGTGACATTATGGCTAAACAGGTACAGCGTAGTCTGTAACAGCTAATGGCGCACAATACCATGTATACTGCTGTACACAGTATTGCACCAGTAGTGCTTTTCCAGGCAGAGGATATGACCTCTACTGAGAGTGGGTTCTGCTGAGCAGCTGCCATGGCTCACAAAAACCTGTTTGATTCATGGTTCCAGAATATTTTACTTTTATTACTTGTCACTCCTGAGTTGAACCCCCGGAGTTGAGAATCTTTAGTGGGGGTTTGGTGAACACATCCTCCCTATAAAGGGGTTTGGGGCAGACCCCCACAGAAAAAAGATATGCCTCTATGGCAGAAATCGCTGGATGTGGCAGTGCTGATTTATCATGAGGCATAGTCTTGTGACATTATGACCCTGTGCCTAACAAATCATACTACAAACTGCTGCTGGCTAGGCAACAAAACATCCTGAAAATGCAGGTCAACTGTATGAGTGCACAGAAACAGGCAGAGCAGGCAGTAAATGTAATCCATACACAGAGGCAAGGAAACGAGTGTGTCATGCATACAATTCTCAAAGTATCAGCAAGGTAATTACTAAAATGGACTAACTCTACAAGAAATGCCCACAGGGAAACAATCTAAAGTGGTCTGCCGACCGGAATTAACAGGTAGCTAGCAGAGTTGATGATAGTCACTGAGTGCATCAAGGAGGGTACCTGCAACAATGATGCAGTGGGTGAGTAGTGAGTACTCAGTTCAGAAGAAAATGGTTTTGGGATCAAGAATTATGGTGGGTAGAGACAGAGATGAGTTGTGTAAGGTGGAGGGACTTAATATTTTGACAGAGATTTGAGTGAGAGAGTGAAAGCCAGTTAATGTTGAAATTCCCAGAATGAATAGCTTGCCAGAGGACGATGAGAAGAGATAGTGGTTCAGAGTTCAGTGACAGAAGCAGCAGGTATCCCTGGACAGCAGTAGACACCTGCAACAAAGATAGGAAGAGAGAAAAGGAAGGAGATTTTAAGTATGAGGAGCTCTTAAGCAGCAGTGGAGGTGATAGAGACCACTGGAGTAGCTTGAATGGAGGAGGAAAGGTAAATGGCAATTACACCACTTTTCTTAACGTGGTCTTGATGGGAGAGGGAGTAGTCTGGAATGGTGATGGCAGAGTTGGGAATCTTATGGGAAAGCCAAGATTAAGAACCTATTAAGACATCAGGGAGGAGGGAGACCATGAGGGGCTGGAGCAGGTCAATTTTGGCCAAGAGACTTTGAATATTAATGTGAGCCACATGTAGGACTTTGGGGAGGTCAGAGGGAAGGGTGTGAGGAGGTCCAGGGTTGAGAGATGAGAAAGTGTGTCCAAATGCCCTGAGCTGAGGCTATTTATACACCTGTCTGCAGATAAAGGCTGGCCCTTCCATTTTAGGCCACCAGGTGTCACTCTTGCACTTCCTCAACACAATGTTCTGCCTCATTAATTAACCAGTAACATGACTGTCAAAGCCAAAACTTTGATGTCTCAGTATAGCACCCTATAAGCTAATTCACAGAGTCCTGTTAGAATTTCACACAGGTCTGCTAGAAGGATGTTTTCCTGTTACCTCATAAAATGTGGTATACTATAATAGTTTCCTGGGACAAAGCATTTGACCTTTGAAGCGTATGGTCCATTACAGGAAAATGGATTTTGCATATCTCTGTTAAAAACCTGGGAATGAAATTTCTGTTCCTGGCAAACAGCTGCCTTCAGGTCAAAAGAAGGTCAGCCTTTTGTAAATCTAGTCTTTCCCCTAGGTGCCTTTGTGCTGCCACTGCATGTCCATAGAATTACATAAAAAATATATATACAACATAATAATATCTACAAATAAGGGCTACCAGTGGGGTAGCTTACAAGTGGGTCTTGAACCTGGTACCTGTTCAGGGAAGTGAGGGTGTGTGGAGGTGCACTGGGGGTGGGCTGGTGGGTGCTGAGTGGGAGGTAGGGTGGGGCTGATCAGGTGAGGGACACTTTTTACAGGTTTAAAGAAAAAAATGTTGTGGGACCGTTTTCTGTATTTCATGTTTCTGTTGTAATATGAGGGTGGGGGTGCCACTAGACACCAGGGAATATCAATATGCATTGTGGATGGCGATCAGTGGGTGGGGGTGCCACTAGACACCCAGCAATATCATTTAGAACAGGGACAGCAATCCGATCGGGAGCAGAGAGGAGCATTATTGGTACAGTATATTTTTCATCCCTGCAGTTTACTGACAACAGTTGAGTGTCATTCACCCCATACTACCGTAATTTACTATGTATTTAATTAATGTGTTTCTATTTCTATAGTACTAGACCAATTTCAGTATGAGGAGGTGATGTATATATGGCAGGATGGACAGGAAGGGAGTTTGTTTCTGCCAACAATAAAGTCGCTCCACCCCACGGCACTCTGTACCACCACACAGAAGACTCAGCACAGCAGGGTGCACGGTGTTTTTCAGCATTAGCATGAAGTGTCTAATTAGACGTTTTAAGGCTTTCATTTAAAAATGGAATGCAGCAATTTATATTGTGCATATGGTGGAGAAGACAACGGAAATGTAAAGCGGTTCCACTCAGTACTGACACACAGACTCAGAGCACAGCAGAGACAAGGACACATCTTAAAATTAGGCTGAAATCTGTCAATGCTGTAATAAGGAAATAAGGAAATGCTGTCAGAGACAGTTATGATGGGGCCCATTGTTTTCTGTCTAACCATTTATCACCCATTAATGGCTGTTAGTGTACTGAGCTGAAAAACAATGTGAGCCATCATAGCTGTTCATTATAACAAGATTTGTCACAGTGAGGGAGTACTGTATTTATCAGGACAGTGTGTATGTTTGTGTGTGTGGGGGTCTGCCAACAAACTCAAGGAAATGGCAGTGTGGCTCTCAGCTCACACTGCAGCCGGCACTCATGAGTTCAGCTATGGCTACAGAAGTCAGGAAGATCCACTGTTCTCATACAGAGAATGGGGAAGGGCGCCTTGCTAAGCTGGGCGCCTGAGATTTGAGTGCCCAGAAAAGGTATTTCTGGCCCTAATTCTGAAAAACAAACATCAGAATCTAGCTAAATGGGGCCCATTTAGCTAGGTTATGGTGTTTGATTTTAAAATGACATTTTTGTGTATTTTCCACATTTTTTTAGTTTAAGGAAAAAATCAACAAGATAGCGGCTCATGAAAAATTATTTTTTCCTCACAAAAAAGGATAGGATCTCAAGAGAAAGAATCCTTTATCACAAGATCAATCCTTTGTCGAACTTTCTCCCTCTATCCTGGAAAGTGATCTTCCCATTGAAAACAATGGAAACTTAGAAATTTAATAACTTTGCAACAGATTAATATTTTTTCACCAAACAAATACATGGCAGTTCTGTTACCCAATCTGTATCTACCATAAAAAATCACACCAAAATTCCACATCATTTGGACACAAGGTGATGAGAAAAATACTGCAGAAAAAATGGTGACTTTATGTTTTTGCACTATCTGGATCTCAAAATTTGTACATCCAAATGGAGCGAAACTTGCATGTCAAGAGATCCACCCCATGGAACAGTGCATACCAAATTCTGTGCAAATCCAGTTTTAGTGAACAATTTGAGGTTTAACATTAAACATGCAACTTAACCCTAACTATAGGGGAACGACAGTGCCCCTATAATAAAAGATAAGGTATGGGCATCCATACACAGACAAGACCGTGTCTTCATCTCGAGTTTTCTATGGCAACCGGAACCTCTCAAGCTTCACTCTTGAGGTTCATGGTTGCCTTAAATACTTCTCGATGCAGACACAGCTTTGTTGTGTATGGCTGCCCATACATTATCTTCTATTGCTTACAGTCCAAGAAAGTTTCAGACATGTCCGTAATTACTTTATATAAAATGTCCAAACAGATAGAAAGACAGAACAAACAATTTCATTAGCTAATGAACATCTTAGTCCATGTATTTATCTCACCATAATTACATGTGTCAAGGACTTCCTACCCCGTGGAGAAAGTACAGTTTTCTGTGTATTCCTCTATTTATATTTTTAAAAGCCATTTTATATATACAATAAGGCACTTCTGCTATATAGAATTATGGCCAATAATCACAATTTTCAGAGGCATTTAAAGGCATTTGACTGCACTGCACTATATATAACAACACACCTGAGGTGTAGAATTATTGTCCCACAATCACATACCCAGTCATGTCTCACTGCTTACATAGGTAAGGAAATGATAGCCACTGATCTTGAGACTTGTGCTCTATACACACAAGCATCACTAATGTTGGATAGTAGGTGGGAGCTCATAATTGAAAGGCTCTGCTTGTAGTTATATGGAGAAGAGCTCCTCCCCCATATCCTACTTAAGCAGCAGAAACCAGCTCTGCTTAGAGTGAGGCAGCACTCACTCATGTCACTTTGCTGGCTGCTTTTCTCCTCCTGCTACCGTCCATTTTGTTTGCGAGCCATTTGTTTTGGGTCTCCTTCATTTTCTTCATTGTCTCACCCTGTGCTTCTGCCTCTGGTCGGCTGCCCCACCCCGCTCCACAGAGTGTTTTCTGTCATTGTATTTGAATTTTTTGGGGCTCATTTGGGACTTGCCTGCTCCCTCGCTGCTTCCTGCACCTGGCTGCCTTGGTTTCTGCTCCATGACACAGAGCTCTCCCGACCTGCTACACGTTTCCTTCAGACTCATGCTCTCTACTTGAAGGTACCATGCTCCTCTGACCCTTACCTCAAGGTCCCGTCTGCTCACCCAGGAACATTATTCGTCCTCACTACCGCTGCCGTGATCTTCCCTTTCTCAGCCACTCTCTGCCTGAAGCATACAGACATCAAATGCCAGAGCACTCTACAGGTGGGCATTGCAGCTCACTGAGCTTTGTATGCACCAGTACTCCACTGTGGTTTGCCACATACTTGCTATTCTTTACAACAGTCGCAGGTTTCCCTAGTACAATGATGCTTCGATACTGAGCCATTTTCTGGCTGGTTTATTCAACTCATTATTAGGCTCATACTTAAAATGCCAAGACAATCATCTAATATTTATTCACTTATACTGCAGCACACATAAGGGCGCCTGGCTTGCCTACAGTTCTTGGACTAGTTACAGTTACTGCATTTCATTTCATTCATGGTAATTCCTGGAGATTGGACCATTTGCAGTTTCTGCATTTCATTTCATTCAAGGTAGCTCCTAGATGCTATTATGGTGCATTGTATTTTACAGAGTAGCCTTGTAGTGCTGCTTAGCTATTGAGCACACATTCATAAATTCATACTTTTATGTGACTTTGAGCAATGGACCGGACACTTAGAGCCACGTTACCCCTGCGCTCAAGATATATAGTGCATTTCTTGATGTCACGGCCCTGAGGATGCACTGCACACGTTACCTATTAGATGCATCATCTTTCAAGCCAGCTTCTGCACTCCCCATTTGCTTGAATTCTGCCAACTGCATTATTCAACCTTGTAGGATTCTAACATCCAAATGCTCCTTCAGATCAGCCCATCATGCTTATACAGCTTTAAGCTGCCTTATTACTATGCCGGCCACATCAGCTTCTGGCCAGAGGTTCACAACTCTATTTTCCTCACCTTGTTTGGACCAGGAATTCATATTCCTCTACCTTGTACCTGCTTCGCCTTCAGAGACTGGAGGTTCGGCTATCCATACACTATGTCTGCCTGCACTGCATCTGGCCTGGAGGTTCATGCATCTCTCAGCCTGCCACACCCAGTGTGGGCCTGGAGGTTCATATACCTTTACCTCATATCTGACTTCTAACTCAGCTTGGCATGGACTTCAGACCATATTCACCTCCTCAGAAGATTTTCTCATCTGCTACAATTACTAGATAAGTAGTACTTCATCTAACTGGATTGCATATGCTTGCTTATGGATCTCACTATTTCCTTTAAGTAATCACCCGGCTAAGCTCTATTCTCTCAAGTCATTCATGCTAATCAGCTAAGCTACGAGGGGTCCAACTGCACACACACTAGCCTATGAGGCTAACTGCCACTCTACCAACTTACCAGCAGACTTTTAGGGTCTGGCTGCACTTACATGATCACATGGAGCTAATCGCCACTCTACTTTCTATACCTGCTGACCTATGAAAGTCTAGTTGCTCATCCTACTCATGGAACTTGCTGCCAATTCTACTGCTTATTAGCTTGCCACTCTATTTGCTTACCAGCAGACCTGCAAAAGTCTGGCTGTGCCTTTATGTTACCTGAGTTAGCCACCTCTACTTACCTCACCAACTGATGGATAAGCTGAGCATCTCCCTGAGGGACTAGCTGCCATGTTCTATTACTACCAGCAGACCTCCGAGGTCTGGCTGTGCTTTCACATTACCTGGACTAGACACCTCTCTCCTTACCTCTCCAGCTGATGGATAAGCTGTGCATCTCACTGAGAGACTAGCTGCCATGTCCTATTACTTATTAGCGGACCAACTTGGTGCATTTACTTGTCCTACTACTCCTCATTTCTAATCCTATGTCCACCAAGCATATATTTCCCTATTGGGCTCGCCTCTGTTATACTTCTTGAATGCTTCCTAACCTCGCACCAGTGCTTCAGATTTACTACCTTTACAGCCTGCCAAGATTCCAGCTCAGCTCTACAGTCGTTGCCTTCTGCCATTTCACGTATTATATAAGCCCTCTTTAGCAGAAACCTGGAAGACATACTACTTCTGTTTTCATTCTGCCTCGCCTGTGTCAAAGCCTGGATACAATTACTCCATCAACCTATCTATCATTTGCTGGCCTTAAGAGCTCCCCACTTCCAGTTCTATCCTAAACTTATTGGACATGTTCTACGATGCTCGCCTCAGTGCTCATCTACCTGGACGCCGCACGCTTACATATTACTACCTGCTTCGGTCATGCAAGACTCAGAAGCCTGTTCTTGACCTTTCACCTTGGCTATGACCTGTTCCACTGCAAACGTAATCTGCAAACTTGGACTAGCCAATAATCAATTAATGTAGGATTATGCTCCTTTAGTATGCCCAGAAGGACGGGCAGGTTGGTAGCCATGGGTCCTCAGAGGTTTCCCCCTAAGGGGTTTTCCTCTCCTGCGTGCTGCCGGCCATACTCTCCGGAGTTGGAGGAGATAATCGTGGATATCATATTTTTTGGGGGGGGTTCACATCCAAAACAACTAACCTTCCTTCCTACGGTGTGATACAGAGTAAAGGCCACACCATCAATTTATACCGATCAACTCAATTGTTCCAGTATCAGCACTATCATACTGTCAAGTTCATCATGAACTATAATCACTGACTTATTCATGTCCATGTCCAAGTACTTAAGCACTATCCATTCCTGTAACTATACCTTGGAAGCATCATTCTACCTACTGATCTTACCTCTGTATCCAAACTGAAATCTACATTGTATGATGCAGTATGTAACACAAGTACTGAGCTCTGACCCACATATAATTGAAAGGCTCTGCCTGTAGTTATATGGGGAAGAGCTCCTCTATATCCTACTTGAAGCAGCAGAAACCGCTGCTCTGCTTAGAGCTAGACGCACTCACCCTCCATCCTCCCCTTACACCTCCTCCTTCTCCGGCACTCTTATACCACCAGGAGGGTTTCACATCCAAAACAACTAACCTTCCTTCCTACAGTGGGATACAGAGTAAGGCCACACCATCAATTTATACTGATCAACCAATTGTTCCAGTATCAGCACTATCGTACTGTCAAGTTCATCATGAACTATAATCACTGACTTGTTCATGTCCATGTTCAAGTACTTAAGCACTATCCATTCATGTAACTATACCTTGGAAGCATCATTCTACCTACTGGTCCGGCCTCTATATCCAAACTGAAATCTACATTGTATGATGCAGTATGTAACACAAGCACTAAGATCTGAACCACATATAACTCATACAAATGTGCAAATATTGGGAGAGTTAGAAAAGGATTCAGGAATGAGAGCTTCTAAATGGATCTTTGAGCTGCTCAAACAGCAGTCTTTGGTGTATGGGAAGATTAGGAGTTTGCTGAAGAGGGGCTATAGGCTGTTCCATTCTGCCAGGCTTGAGAAGGAGGAGAATTTTTGAAGTCCTTTCAAACTGTGGGTACTATCCAGCTAGCTGTCGAGGTCAATCTTACAGAATAGGGGTAGGGAGGAATGGGGGGAGATGGATGTAAGGTACAGTATGTGGGCTGCAGAATCCATATACCTATGGAGGAGTGTGTACCAATGGTAGTCCTGAAGGTGGTGTGACTTACAACCGAGTTAGCTGTATAACAGGCAGCAGTGGCTCCTTTAGTTGCTCCCAAGGGTGACTCTGCAGAGTGTGCTGTACAGGGTGACCAACCTGTGCAATTTGACTTCAGGTGCCTAGTGGCAAAATGAAAAGCTAAAGGCTATCCAAAGTATGGAGGTGCCGCTACCATTTTAGCTATATGGTGAAAAAACTGCACCATTCAAAACAAGATTGGAGCACACAAGGGGCTCGAATTTTTGAAGGTTGGTGCAAGCTGTTCTGATGGCAGCTTGTGCTGGTTCTGGTGCACCAGGGACCCAGCCTAATTTCTATGGGTCCCAGTAGCAAAGTCCTGCAGCTTGCTGTAACTGTAGTTTTCTTCAAACAAATGGTGCATCTGGATAGTTTGCTGCAAGCTGTGGGCAGCCATGCAGCAATAGAGTCTGTAACAAAGCACTCCCTGGCAGCTTGTGGTCACCCCCAGCTCCAATCCCTGTAGTATTATAATGATTCTCAGCCCGGGTGGTCTAGCTGACCCCACCAGCCTCGATCCCTTTTATTATAATATTCAACATCGCTGGTGGTCTAACGGACCCCCAGCCCCAATTCCTTATCACAATGATTAAACATCCCTGGTGGTCTAGCAGAGTATGCTGCCATGATAGTGACACCTGCACAGAGAACCCCTGACAGCGGCTGTATTTGCAGTGACAGGAATTTCACTGCAATGGACTTTGTGGTGACGGGGAGCATATATCTAACTTCACTGTCTGTGCAATGTGGAGTTAGATATCTAAAGGGGGGTTCTGGGGTGCAGCCCCCCCACATTGCCATCATCTTGTGTGGCCATCAGTGTCAGAGTATTGCCAGTCATTGTGGGGATGAGTCGGTGTCAGGGGTGTTGATGTTTTTTGTCAGTGCTGGGAATTTTGCTGTGCGGTATGTTGCACCAGCATCATGGATCCATCTAGCAGCCCCTTGGGCCATTCTGGGAGCTTTGAGAATTGGGCCAAGATCTTTAGGTTTAAAGCCTTTATTACTGCAAAAATTCAGGGACTTAAAAGAGTGCTCAGAGATAAAGCTATTAAAATCTGTGCTCAATGCATATACTGAAACAAGCCAAGGGTTAAATTGCGCAAGAACTCAAAAGATCTCAGTTCCACCTCCTTTGACACCTTTCTCTATTGAACACTATTGGAAAGTCCCACCTCCTAGGGATGACAGTTCCACCTTCTACAAATGCAGAGATTACAGCTCTACTTCTTAAAAATTTCCAAATTAACCACTGATCATAGCCAACTAACACCGATACCAGCCAGGCTTTCTTATGTATTTGGGGGTCCTGACATTTGAGACACTAAACTGTTATCTGTCACTAAAACCATATCTAATTGCTATAAAAACATGGGTTAAAAGGAAAAGATTGCTCTAAGGGAGGCAGAAGGGGGTTGGAGGAGGAAGGAAAAGAAAGGGAACAATGAGGAAAAAGAAAATAAATTATATCACAAGGCCTCAAATAATTTCTATGGCTAATGATCCAAAATAATAAAAAAAGTGGAAAATAAACTTTTGGTTCTAAAGACAGATAATTTAGTGTCTGAAATGTTTTTATTTCTACAAGGGAATAAAATATTAAACATTTTATACTTGAGTATTGTGCCTTACCATGTGCTATAAGTACACTGTAATGTGAGAGTTATGTGTACCACTTAAATTTACTAAATAAAATGAGTGTCTCTGCACCTATGGCCACACTCCTGATGAAGGTCAGCAAGAAGACCAAGTACTGGGGTTAGTGCTATGGACTTGGCAACTTGCTGTTCACCTACAGTTGCTTTGTTTTGATCTCTTTATGAATTGAAGCAGATCTCCATTTGTTTCCTGAGTGCTGTTTTTGTGTTTTTGCAGTAATGGTTGGTGTTGGCACATGGGGCATTAGACCAGCTCAGGTCTGGTCTATCTCTGGGCGGATACTGCGAACTTTGGGGGCCTTTCAGAATCACACATTAGTGGATATGCAGCAAGGGTCTGGCATATGGCTCTATCCACCATATTGCACTTCTGTGTTTGACACAGGGTCAGCGAGGGCCAGTATGGTGCAAGGGCACCTGATTTCAACACAGCCTGCATTCAGAAATTGGGATTGCTGCAACATACTGTATGACACAAGGTGCCCTTTGTATCACTTCTTTTTGGGGCTTTGAAAATCAAGCCCCCATGTTCTGCCTGTTTTGGATAAAGACTGATAAAGACTGAGAACTATATCTCATCTCCAAAGCTGAAGGTGCACCCCACCACAATGAGCAGGCACATCATTTACAAATAGGGAAAAGAGCAAGAGCCTAATATGGACCCTTAAGGAACATCAACAGTTATGGGTCTTGCTGTGCATTGCATGCCTTTCCATTTCACTTTCTGAGACCTGTCAATTAGATAGTGAGTGAACCACTGGCAGGACAGGCTATCTAGATTAAACCTCCCAGTTTTCTACTAGGAGACCATGCTTAATGAAATCAAATGCTATAGTAAGATTTATGAAGATTGCACCAGTCTTGCAGCACTGTCCATGTCACCCAGGCAGTGGTCAGTCTAACCAGGGTGGTATCAGTACCATGGAGTTCTCTGAACCCCTGTTGCCAATCACTCAAAAGGTGACACTATTCAAGATAGTCTTGAAGCTGGCTATACAGTATATTAATCTTTCTTAATTTTAGCAAGGGAGCTAAGTATGGAGATGGGGCAGTAATTTTCTTTTTCTTTCTATTTAGATTTTTATGGGGTTTTATGGATTTTTTTTTAACCCCTCCCCAGGATCCCCAGCACATGGCCATACATGTGCATGGAGGTGTGCATGCACACCAGAAGCCAGCTCAGCCCCTTCCTCCCACCCGCACTACCACACCCGCCCACCCACATTACCCCACCGGACCTCCACCTGGTGGGGACAGAACTACGGGAGAGGTGACAATGCCCACATCACCACCAGGAGAGGAGAGCAGCCTGGCAGCTTGTTCAATCCTACTCCTCCTACCCCCCATCCTGGCACCCCGATGACCCAAGGTTATTCACAAACCCAGGTCGCCAGTGCAGTGCGAGGTAAGGCATCCAGCACCGCAACCCTCAGTGCCACTGGGCCGGCTGGGGCAGTAATTTTCACAGGCTCTTTAGCACCACCCTTGTGAATAGGTAGTACTAGGCAATCTTCCAGCTACTGGGATTCTCCCTTCTATAAGAGACTTGTTGAATAGTATGGCAACAGGGGAGGCAATTGCAAGAGCAATTATTTTTGCAACAGGCTCCAGTCTATGAAATCCCTCAAGGCTTCTAGTTTTAGTTGTTTAGGAGAGCCAGAACCTCTTTTCTAGTTATCCACCAAAAGTGGAGTCCGGTGTGGTATCTCTGTTTCATTCTGAGCTGGGGTGTCCTGCAGGGTCCAGATGAGAAAATTATGAAATCTATCCAGATTGTGAAAAACTTGTTAAAAGCATTGGCAGTTTCCAGATGGTCTATAAGTAGCTTACCCTTAGCCAGAATATCAGATTCTGAGGGCTGGGCTGACCCTTCAGGAGGGCATTTATATAGGACCAGAACTTTTGGGATTGGACAAGTTATTATCTTGCAGGTTTCTGATATATTTTCTTTTGGCAACCTTGAAGTTGTTCTTACAGGTATTTCTGCACTTCCTATACTTATTCCAGTCAGATATAAGGCCAGTAATTTTGAATACTCCCCCGTTTGTCTCTCAGCTTCAGTTGTTTCCTAAGATCTGCATCAAGCTATTTAGAGTGCTGGCCTTTACCCTAATTTGCTTATATGGGGCATGTAAGTCGATATCAGAAAGAAGTTATTGGTAAAGAAATCAAGGGTGGCATTAATATCAGGAAGAGATATAATTGAAGCCCAATGTACACTTGACAGGGTTGTTCAAAAGGAGATTGTATCGAATTTTGAAAACTTTCTGGCAAATAAGATCCTGGGTGATATTTGGGAGCACTGTGTTTCCAAATACAGTAGATTAAAGAATGGTCACTAAGGAATCTGCAAAATGCCTGCAGATTTTATTTTATCTGGAGTGGAGACAAGAACTGATTCAAACAGAGTATGAGTACATGATTAATTGTTCAGTCTAGTAGGTTCATTGATGATCTGAGTGAGTTGAGCCCCAATACAGTCCTTAGGCCCAGCCATCTTGTCAGGGGTCCAGTTTAAATTGAAATGTCCTAGAACTAATAATTCACCAAGTGGAATGTCTGGAAAAGCCTTTAGTAGGAAATTAAAGCAGAAGATACTACCGGGAGGGGTTAGGCAGCCCATATAGAGGGGTTAAGTGCCACCAAGGAGAATTTTGCCAATTAAGGTCTCACTTGATAAAACATTGATCCCAGAGACAGATGTTGAGAGGCTTTGAGAAAGGCCTTGATATAGAAAAGTACATCACCACCCTTCTTTCCAGACCTGTTCTTACAAAATATATTTTATTTATTTATTTATTTATTGAGACAGGGAGAGAGAGAGAGAAAGCAGCCAGATATTCCTTAAATCAAGGAGGTTATTTTCTAGACTACACTGAACTGAATTATTACTTTTTGACCTGTAAGTAACTAGTATTGATTCTGTTTTTGGGGTTGACTTGTCTTAGTTTTAACTTTAATTTGCCAGGGAGAACTGTAGCTGGGAGATATTTGCAGTCATTTGTGACTAGACCTGGTACTTAACCTCTGTGAAATAGGTGTGTCTGAAATGAAGGAAGGCACTCCCCAGGGTGGAGGGTCAGAGTTGTAGTTGATTGTTTCTGGACGGCATAGATTTACTCCTTCCCACCCTTCCCACACCCCACCCACCCCAAGCACATAACTTCCTTTATAGCAGGGGTTCTGAAATCACTTCCCCAAAACTGCTAACAACATACACCTGTTCATATTCTTAAAGGCACAGCATCACTGAATAGGGGGTAGAGACACTCACAAGCTTGCACACACTGAAACAAGAAAAAAAAAGAAAAGCATCTGTAACAGGAAGGGACTCAGGTATTTGGGGAGTGGTGCAATGTACTGGCTTTGGAGCAGCAGTCTTCCAGGAGACATTCAGGAAACTGCATTGCTACCCTATTTGCATGCACCTCTCTGGTCTGAGGGAGGAGGTTGCTCGTCTCCATGCTGACCTGATAATGATTCAGAAAACTTGCTCCCCCACCCAGGGACCACCCAGGCCACCGTCACTACCTCAGTGGTTGCCAAGAAAGAGGAGTGGTTGGACCATGGTGGGCTCAGGGAGGGTGAGGATGGTGAAACAGAGGCACATCCCTCCAGCTGTGCCTCTCCACAATTCATTCACCACTCTAGCAGAGCATGGTTCCTCTATGGAGGCTGGAGGCACCCACAGTGGAGATGAAGGAGGATGCTGGGAACCTCCACAATGGAGACCCACAGGAGGGTGGCACAGGACCCCACAGGGGAAGAGCAACTCCTGGTGAGGGACTCTGATTGTTAGGGGGTAGAACTGGGGAAGGAAAGGGAAAGGGAGGTAAGGTGCCTGCCAGTGCCATGGCTTGGAGGGACAGGAAATGAATCCTCAGGATTGTGGGAGCAGCTGCAAGGGGGAGTGAGCTGGATTTCATTATCCACCTAGGGACGAATGACCTGGCTGAGAACGGGATCAGAGCAGTGCAACAGGAGTTTGTGGAGTTGGGGAGGGGCCTTAGACAAGTAGCACACACAGTAACTTTCTCAGAAGTGCTACCAGTCTATGGCATGGATGAGGCTAGGGTGCGCTGCACCATGGGATTCAATGACTGGTTGAAAAACTGGTGCAGAGCTCAGGGATTTGGCTTCATTGGGGACTGGGGCTCCACCTGGAGGGATGCAGGCCTATACAAGTGCAATGGTCTGCATCTATCCTGGAGGGGAACCAGGATCCTAGGTGATAGGTTTAAATGCTTCATTGGCAAGCATTTAAACTAGCCAAGGGGGGAAGCACTGAAAAGGAGAAGGGAAATCCTAGCCCCCCAAAGTCAGGGTAGTTAGTGAGGTAAACACCAAGATAGAGCAGTCAATAGGGATAAGGGCAGGGGTAAATGGAGAAAAAGACAAAGGCAGTAAGAACAGGGATGGGGCAAAAAAAAATAAGGCCAGAAAAAAATGGAGGGTAATGAGTACCAATGCCTGTATTCTAGGTAAAAAGCTCCCCAAAATGGTGGCCTTGATGGAAAAGGGATGCCTGGATATCATGGCAGTCACAGAAACATGGTACACAGAGAACCCGGCTGGGATGTCAACATACCAGGGTACACAATCTACAGGAGGGACAAGGAGGAAGAAGAGGAAGAGGAGAAACTCTCTATGTAAGGAAGGGATCAAAGCAACAGAATTGAAAGGGTAAACAGGAGGAGAGGAGGCTGTGGGTCACCCTGAGACAGGAAATGGCTCCACAAATCCACAGGATTGTATACAGACCCCAATCTCAGGGAGAGGAAATGGACAAGGAAATGATAGAAGGCATCCTTGGGATGGCAGAGAAAGGTGAGATATTGCTGATGGGGACCTGAATATGCCAGATGTTAACTGGAGCACCTTGCTGCAGCCACACCCAAACAGGGCCATTCTCGATGCCCTACAGGGGCATGCCTCAAGCGGCTAGTTTTGGAACCCACTCAGGAGGGAGCAATTTAGACCTGGTTCTCTCAAATGGGGAAGGAGAGGATCTCTGATCTTGAAATGGGTAGCCATCTGGGAACAAGCGACCACCAAACAGTGTGGTTCATGATAAACTTAGCTGTAGAGTCAAACCACACAAAAGTGAAGGTACTGGACTTCAGGAGGGCTGATTTTGTCAAAATGGGAGAGTGCCTCAGAAAAGCACTAGCAAACAGGCAAGAAGGTGGGGTGGAGCAACAATGGGAAACATCAAAACTGCCATCACAGAGGCAACAAGCCTTTGTGTGAAGCAAATAAACAAATCAAAATGAAAGAAAAGAAACACTATGGTTCTCAAAAGAAGTGGCAGGGAAGGTAATGGAGAAAAAGATAGCATTCAGGAAGTATAAGGAAACACAGAAGGAGCAGGACAGAGAACTGTACCAGTTAAAGCAGAAGGAAGTTGGGAAGGCAGTCAGAATAGCAAAGGCCCAAACTGAGGAAAAGATAGCCAACTCAGTTAAGAAGGGGGATAAAACCTTTTATAGGTACATTAGGGAGCAAAGAAAGATGAAGGCAGGGATATAGAGGCTGAATAAAGAGGAAGGTGGTTGGGCATACAGCTACAGTGAAAAAGCAGGGATACTGAATGAATATTTCTGCTCAGTATTCACAATGGAAAGCGGGGGGACCTAATCCAGTCAATAGAAGCACTCTGGATAGGGGGTTGATATTAGTCCTTTCACAGAAGAAAGGGTCCTGAAAGAATTCTTAAAACTGAAGGTGGATAAAGCAATGGGGCCTGATGGAATTCACCCAGAATTCTAAAAGAGCTAAGGGAAGAACTAATAACACCACTGACTACTCTTTTTACTAAATCATCGGAGGATGGTGTAGTACCTGAGGACTGGAGAAGAGTGGATGTGATTCCCCTTCACAAAAGTGGAAGCAAGACAGAGGCAGGAAACTACAGACCTGTCAGTTTGACCTCAGTGGTAGGGAAAATGATGGAATCACTTCTGAAGGAAAGAACTGCTGAGTACCTAAAGGCCAGTGGGGCACAGGACCCAAGGCAGCATGGATTCACAGCAGGAAGGTCATGTCAAACAAATCTAATTGATTTCTTTGACTGGGTGACCAAAGCAGTAGACCAGAGAGGGGCTGTGGACATGGCCTACCTAGACTTTAGCAAGGCATTTGACACAGTCCTGCACAAAAGACTAATAAACAAATTAGCCAGCCTGGGAGTGGGTCCCAGGGTGGTAGCCTGGGTAAAACAATGGCTGGACAACAGGACACAGCGGGTAATAGTAAATGGAGTCCACAGTGAAGAAAGGAGAGTTACTAGTGGGGTACCGCAGGGTTCAGTACTGGGGCTAGTCCTTTTTAATGTCTTTATAAGTGACATTGTGGAGGGACTGGAGGGAAGGTATGTCTCTTTGCAGATGACACAAAGATCTGCAACAGGGTTGATACACAAGGTGGGGTGGAAAGGATGAAAAGGGATTTGGCAAGGTTGGAGGAATGGTCAAATGTATGGCAGCTTAGATTCAATGCAAAGAAGTGCAAGTAATGCACCTGGGAAACAAAAACCCAGGGCAAGAGTACACAGTTGGGGGTGAGATACTGACAACAGCAAAAATGGAAAGGGACCTGGGGGTAGTCATATCAGATGACCTAAAGGTGGTCCAGCAATGTGAGATGGCAGTAAGGAGGGCTGGGGGGATACTGGGATACATAGGGAGAGGCATCACCAGCAGAAAACAGAAAGTTGTTGGCCCTCTGTACAGACAGTTGGTAAGCCCACATCTGGAGTACTGTGTACAGTTCTGGAGACCCCATCTCCGCAAAGACATAGACAGGGTGGAGGCTGTCCAGAGGAGGGCAACCAAAATGGTGTAGGGTCTGCACCAGAAGACATATGAAGAAAGACTAAAGGAGCTTAAGATGCATAGCCTCCAGGAAAGGAGGGAGAGAGGGACATGATAGAAACTTTCAAATACCTCAAGGGAATCAACAAAGTCCAAGAGGGTAGCATCTTTCAAAAAAAAGAGATGTGCAAGAACAAGGGGGCACAATTTGAAGATAGAGGGGATGGCTCAGAGGTAATGTGAGGAAGTATTTCTTCACAGAGAGGGTTGTAGATGCATGGAACAGCCTTCCTGAGGAGGTCATAGAGTCAAAAACAGTGGGGGAATTCAAGAATGCATGGGACAGACATAAGGCAATTCTAGTGGTGGGTAGAAGGAAGTAGACTGTTGGTTAACTAGGATCTGCAGCTTATCCATTAAGTATGGAAATGGGCAGACTAGGTGGGCCAAGCCGTCCTTATCTGCCATCAAATTCTATGTTTCTATGTTTCTATTTATTTGAATTTTGGCAACGGGTAAAGCCATGGAGACAATTACAGTCCCTTTTCAGGGCTGACCCGGATAGACAGAGTTACAAAAAGTTCAGTACAACAGATTAATATAGACAGGTTACAGAGGTCACACTCACTATTACAAAAAGAAGTCTCTACAGATGAAATAACAATAAATGAGAAGCTGTAGCTGAACACTGTACAGGAGATAAATTAACAAATGATTATATATGGTGTATGATAAAGTCAATGATCCACAATACATTGGATATGTGCAGAGTATGGTAACAACAGATAGGAGCAGAGTCACCAAAACCTGATCACAGATGCGAGAAAATTAAAAAAGGGAAGAATAGGATGCGGAGGGGGGTTAGGGAAAGAGTAATGAAGGGGAGGTTCAAATGGTGGAGTGCCTAGAAAATTCAAAAGGAAGACTTGGATATGGAGGGTGATTAAGGGAGGGTAAGGAGGAGATCATTGAATACTGCAGCATGTGTTAGAATAGAAGAATATGGGCTATAAATTGTAATACTGCTTTAACACAAATATCAAATTATGAGTTGGTATCAAGATGAATAACCAAAATCTATAAGCAATGGTTTCCTGGCAGTTGTCGAGACTGTGTTTGCAATAACAGGATACTATGCCTGAAGACCACAAATGCTCATGAACATCGACAAATAGCTATAAACTGCCCATGAACAATAACAGTGCTCTTTAAACTTCATGACATTCTGCATTATATTCAAGAAACATGTGGCGTAATTTGGTATATGGTCATGACATTCACACATTAATATTCATGACCCTTTCATGCACATTCATGAATAATTCATCAACTTTGTAGTCAGCTGGATGTATAACAGCCTGATGGCAGAGAAGATTTCACATTATATTTAAGTCTGAGTCAGTTGTGGGTTTCTGCTTTTATGAAGGGCAGCTGTCAAAACAGAAACAAGTAGCCAATATACAAAAATATTGTAATAGAAACAGAAAGGGGACCATCTCTGACTGTCAGGGTTTTCAGTTTCTTCCTATGTGATCTTCCTCCATGTATACTTCTTTGTTCCAATACCTCCCCAATTGCATTTCCTCTGCTATCTGTTTAAAAGACAAAACAATAAGCTTAACACCAATTAAGGTAACCTGCAATTAATGTAACAGCTCTAAAAGCAGTCCTCTGTTGCCCTGGAAAGTCTGTCTGCCTTTGACTAAGCTGTAATGAGACTGTTGTCAGGAAAGACTGGCAAATCAGTGAATCATGAGATGAGCCCTGATGTCTTTGGACTATGTCCAAACCCCATGGTCTAGTCATTATTCCTGAAGCATTAGTAAATGCAAAAGGCACATCCTTCTAATTGGACCATTTGGCCTTTGCCTGACAATTTCAGTAATGTGAATAATTACAATGTAATGACGCCCTCATCTAGGTCAGTTATATCTACAATTGGACTCAGAGATTGACACCTCAAAATGAGCCCTGTATAATTAGACATTCAGGAAAAGTGGCTGTATTTAAAACCCCCTGATTGTTGTTAACATAGCGGTGTTAATATTCAAGTAATGATGAATTAGCCATGGCAACAAGAGGTACCCACTAAAAACTGAAATTGTATTGCTTTATGATACATTCAAATGACCTTAGCAGTATGCTGACAGTTGATTTTGTAGTTAATGATTGCTGCTTTGGCTTTCTGGAAATGCCTGCTATTAAACCCATAGGTTTAGTGGTGCCCCTTATAGAGCATAAAGGATGTCAAGTTTTATAAATGACTCTTAATTGGTTTCAGCTGCAATTAAGGGGCCAGATTCAGATTCCCTCATGGCAGCACCATCTTTTTCAAAAGTTTTACCAGGAAAAACATACTGAGCTGGTAACAGCTCATTTCAAGATGTGTCCTGGGGAAGGGGAGAAAGTAGAAAATTAAATAAAGTACAAAGTACAAAATTGACAGATGTGGAAATAAACAGCTGTTCAATACAGCATAATGCAATACAACAAGGTGTCTATAACAGAGTAAATTAGCAAGTGATCAAGAGCAGTGAACAATACCATAACCTGGGAAGCGGGGGGGAGTTAATCACAGGACAAAAGCAAGGCTTAAGTGAGCCATGGCTGGGGTGATAGGCAGTCACATAGTAGCCGGGGTCAGGAACAGTTAAAAAGAGAGCTGTAAAGTCAAGGAGAGCCATGAGGGAGAAGGAAGAGGCGGGAGAGCAAATAGACAAAGTAAGGAAGGACCAGAGCTAGGGATATAGTAGGAAAAAGCAGCTTGGTCAGCAGTAGATGTTCTGAGAGGAAGGATAATGGAATGAGAGTCGGTGTTGTGGAGTGAGTATGAGGATATAGGGAGGAATGAGAGGACAGATGCAAGGTAGGAAGTAGTAGTGCTAAGATAGTATCTGAGCAGATCAGATACCAGCAGACAGTGCCCCTAAAAGAGGATTTAGGATACTATTGAATAGTGACGGAATCCTGCAAAGTATCTGCCAACCTTGGATCCAGTGGCTAGATCTGAGTGTGGGGCACGGATCCAACGAATCGCACTCCTCTGACTGAGTCAATGGCTCTGCAATGTCTAATACTGTAAATACCCAGGAAGTAGCTGCCTGTTCTTCCTGTCTGGTCTGGCATTCATTGTCACAGTTAGAGTCCCTTGCATGCTGTGCAGACAGACCTAGCTACTCTGGTGGAACTGTGTCCTTTTGAGCCTTTTCTCCAGTGTGCTCTGGAGTTTTTGCTGGAAATTGTGTTCCATTCTGTTGGTTTTTTTTTACATTTCAAACTTCCTCTTGAGGCATAGTGATTTAGTTAGTGCTGAGGCAGGTTGCCAATGGAACTTCTTTTACTCAGTCTCTGTTGGTACATAAATGCACCCATAGATAAGGGCTCGGTTAATCAGAAACCAGGATTTTTCCTACTCATTTTCTAAAATAATATACATTTTGGTTGCTGTACTTTGTGCTGTGTTCTGTGTGGTTGGGCTAGTGGTTGTATGAGTGCTTAAGAGACATAGGCCACAAAAGGTAGTTGTGGGGTTCAGTAGTTTGCTCCATAGTCAGAATACATTTGTTAATGCAGGAAAGAAAAACATTTTTTTTGCTACTATGCTTACTGGTGCACTGTGTCACACTGTAGTATTCACTTCCAGTCTTGTACTGTGTGCTGTTGTGCTTTGCTTTTTCTTTATCTGTATCTGTATCTGACTGCCTAGTATGATTCCTCCACTATGATCTCTCAGTCCAACAAACTTATCATTTAAAATTTTATTTTCTGTAGTGGTCCATCACTTTTGTGGCAGTGCAGTAGTTGATATCTGTGTCAAACAGTACAGTGCATCCTCTTTTGTTTAATCTCATTCATAAATTTTGTTTCCAGCCAAGTCCTAGAGATAGTAGATCTCATTATCAACTGTAACCACATATGGTGTCTGTGCTAGAAACAAGGGTGTTCATGTTACTGAGATTACTGGGGAAGGGAAGGAGGAAGAGATCTTTCAGGGGCAGCAGTCTGGTCAGTCTGTCACTGCTGGCAGTGGAGGTGCTGCCAAGAAGCAGGAAAAAGAAGACTATCACTACTGGTGTGGTCAGTAGGAAGCCAAAACAGACACATATTAATGTGACTAAGTGAATAAAGGGATCAGGCTCTGACAAGGTGTCAGCTGGTGTTTCTAACTGAGGTGCTGCTCCTGATGTAAATAACTAGTTGTCGGCATCATCTTCTTTCGAGAGGATTGTGGTTGCTGAAAAAGAAACGCATCCTGCTATCAGTACACAAAGTGGATGACAGACATTTGCAATGCATGCCCTGATCCATTCTGTTGCAGCTAAAGAGGAGGGTGGTGATTGGCTTGCTGAAGATGAAGAGCCTTATGATAAATGGGAATTGACTACAATCCTGGTGAATTACCTCATGACAAAGAAGAGGATGATGGCATGGATACACTCTGTTTACAGGAGGCAAGCAGCACTATGTGTCTCTGGTTTCTGAATGGACCACACATCAGTGAATTTACTGATGGAGCTGAGAGCAGTGTTCTCAAGTGGCTGTGACATTACATGGTCTGGAAGTTGGATTAATTGTCACTGACAAAACCTGCAATATTGTTAAGGTGATTGAAGATGGACAATATTGTCACATTCCATATCTTACACATTGCATCAACCTTGTGGTCACAGACCTCCTCTCTCAGAATAAGCTTGGCAAGGACATGGCTGGGAATGTGAAGACCATTTGTGGTCACTTTTCCCATTCAGTCAAAGGCAGCAAAGAGCGACACAGAATCCAGATAGAGAAGCAGCTTCTGAAGCATGCCTTGAGAAGGATGTTGCCACTCACTTGAATGCTAACTACTACATGCTTCAGTGGTTCCAGGAGCTGCAGCTAGTGTTGCAAGACTATCTGCTGCATCATAAGACAGTGAGGCAGGTATCATACCATGTAATTAGGACTACATGACAGTTAAGATGCTGGTATGTATTCTGAAACTGTTTGAGACATTCGCAGGGGAGGTCAGCAGTGAGTCATCCTGCTTGAACATCATACTGCCACAGCTGCAGTTCTTGCATGTGTTCCTGCACCAGGCTTTCGGTACTTATGAGAAAGACCCATCTGCATCTTGTTGCAAATACTTTCTGAAGATCAGTGGGTAAGCAAGATGTTTCATGAGTATCGGCATGTATTGCCCTCCATACTGGATCCTCAATTTAAGAATCAGATGGTGAACATCTTGTCAGAGGACACTCACCTTGATGACCAGAAGGAAACCCTGTATGAGAAGGTGGCGCGACTGTCTTCTCCAGAAGATGAAGATGAAGATGAACCTCTGCCATCAGGGACACCATCTGGAAGTAAACATGAAGAAAAACATGAAGTGTTGCTGAAGAGGGCACAGATATTTTCAGGGAGAAGGATGATGATGACTTTCTTTTTCATACTGGGTCATCGCTCCTGGACTGCTTGTCATCTGCACAACTAATCTCATCAGCTGTCAACATTACATCATACTCATCTGATTGCATTACCATCAGAGAGCAGCTTAATGGTTATTTTGCTGATAAATGTGTTGTTAGTCATTAGGAGGATCCACTGAACTAGTGGCATTCAAAGAAAATTGCATGGCCAGGACTGTATGCTGTGGCAGTATATTACCTATCATGCCTGTCCTCTAGTGTGTTGCCTGAGTGGGTCTGTACTGCTGCCGGTGCTATAGTGAGCGTCTACCACACAAGGTTAAGTCCAGGGAATGTGGAAATGCTAGTATTCTTGAAGATTAACCTTTCTAGTTCTGCATGAAGCCACCTGATTATCTAACTCTTGTGTCCGACCCTGCACAAACATCAAGGTCATGCACTGTCTTTATGTTCCATGTAGTAAAATACACTTTTTCTCTTCCCATATCTCTCTTACAGGCAACAATTGACATTCCCTGGACTCTTAAAGCCAGTGTTCATGGGCGGCATGCCTGGTGCAAGTCCGCACTGTCATCCCTCTCAGCTGCTAAGGAAGGACCACAGAAGTACAGCATGTCACAAATCACAACAAATGGTCTTCCATTCTCATACTCCTGACAGGCTGCAATGCAAGTGAACAGAAGTAGTGCCACCAAGACATGAAGGCATTTAACACTGAGGATCTTCTTAGCAGTGGACTTCAAAAAAGTACAGTTACAATCTCCTTTATTTTATTTTAGCAGGCAGCCAGAAACCGGAATTGACTTCCAACACATCAATAATGCGACATCATAAATAGCCTCCTCCAGTCCTGCATCCTTCTTCTCCTCTGATTTCTTCTGCCTTGATCCAGTGCTCAAACAGAAGCATGGCAGCACAACCTGGCATCTGGCACCAGTGATAGCCAAATGGCTTTAAAGACTCTTGTTTCTAATTCTCTCTCCTCAAGCACTAGCAGATCAGCCCAGTCCTAGCTCCAATACAAGTTGAATGGCTTCAAAGATTCACTTCTCCTCGAGTCCCAGAAGCATAACTTGACCTCTTGCACAAGCATATAAGCCAAATGGCATCAAAGACTCTCATCTGCTAATGTCTGTGTTCTCCACAAGCACCGGTACAAAAGCTAGCCTCTTGCACAAGTATACAAGCCAAATGCCTTCAGAGATTCTCTTTTCTTAATGTCTCTCTTTTTCTCAGGCACAAGCAGCACAACCTGGCCTCTGGCACCAGCGCTGAAGTCAAATGGCTTCACAGAGTCTTATCTTCTAATGTCTCTCTCTCCTCAAGCACCAGCAGCATAACTAAGTCTCTTGCAACACAGCACATGCTGAATGGCTTCAAATACCCTTGCATCTTCATGTCTCTCTTCCTCAAGCACCAGCCTCCCAACCCAGCCTCTTGCACTAGTGGACTAGCTGAATGGTTTCAAAGGCTCCTGTCACCTACAATATCTGTCTTCTCCTCAAGCACCAGCAGCACACTATACCTCTTGCACCAGTGTACCAGCCAAATAGCTTCAAAAACTCTTCTTCTCTCCTCCTCAGTCTCACTGGATCCTCATCAACAGAAGCATTTGATGAATGAGCATTTTAATATTCACACATCAGCAAATGGAACATCCCACTACAGTGGAATTGGTACTTCAATAAGCATCAGAAGAACATATGGTGTTGGGCCATGCTGTGCAGCAGCATTCGCCATCCAGACTCTTTGGAGCTAGTGTATTGGGCAGCACACTCACGCGCATGTCCTCACAGCCATCCCTCTCAGCTGCTAAGATATGAAATGGCTCACAGGGTACACAAGAGGAAAGTACATTTTGTTTGAGAAACGCAGAAACAAGTGCATGAAGAAAACATATAAGGCCACTTGTTTAGTGAAATAGGAGGTGAGATCACTAATACTGAAACCAAAAACCTTATCCATACATTAGAACAATTGTTGCAAGAAGTTAATGTCTGGTCTGATCATGTGAGTTTGGAACATCCTTAGGGAGCAAAGAGTATTCAAAGCTTCTTCCTCTGGCACCCTAGATTCAGACTTAAAAAATAGAAGGGAGAAATCTCTTGAGATATGGTCACAAGATCGGTAAACATATTAATAGAGCAAGATAAAATAATATTATAGTAATGCTAAAAGTGAGCTGAAGGAAGTGTAAAATGAAATGAAACCTTCCAATCAAACTAAGGAATTTAAAATGTTTGATACAAACCTGCAAAGTAAACCCTGTAAACTGGGGAGTGAAGTGAAGGTCAGTAAAAAGAATAAATTTGAAAGAGACAGAAGGGATTACGAGGGGTTGGAGTTTTCAGCTGGGAATGGAAGTACCACTCACACAACAGAGGCAGATCTAGATACTGGCAAACAAATAGTAACAGTAACAAGAGAGATAACTCAGCCTTGCAAACACTTCTGTTAATGACAGACAAGTCTCTTTTCTTGAACTGAGAGACCAGGAAAATAATTACAAAACAACAGAAACAACACAAAGAGAAAATGAACAGGAATATGAGGAGGATCCAAAGGCAGAAGTGGAGACCCGCACCCAGGAGATCAGCGAGGAATCTTTGACACCACAGCAGGTATTGAACATATCTTCTATTCCCAAACTCACAGCAAGTAAATATACTCTCTAAGGGCTATTGTTTGCCCAACAGCAGAACTGGATTTTTCAATCTACAAGTAAACTTACATAAATGTTAAAGAAAATTAGACTTAAAGTATTCTTTCAAGAAAAAGGCTCTCATATAGATAAAACAAAAAACAGGGTTTCACAATCAGAGAACTAAATGAAGCTGAACTATCTAATTTCAACCTAGACATGATGGGCTCACATGAACCAGCCTGCTGGTACAGCGGTAATGCAACCACTTGCAGTACTGATGATCCGTGTTCTGAAACAAGCACAGAACATCAGAGGGTTGGCAGGAGTAGGTAGGATGAGCATCCCATGGACAGCTCTCTTCCTCTGTGGAGGAGGGTTGCAGCTTCCTGGCATGCTAGCAACACCAGTGGAGACTGGGTGTGCACCAGCAAAGACCACCATGCAGTGGGCAGAGACAACAGTGGATGTTTGCAGGTTGGTGCAGGAGCACACGTGACCTGGGCAAGTGACACTCGCTTGCATGTCCACACCTCCTGGGGAATCGCAGAGGAAAAACCTTAAGCTGGCAATTCATTAAGCCCATGGACCTCAACCTAAATGACACTCCATGCGTAAGCCTCAGCTGGAGCCTCAGATGGATCTCGATCTCCACTCAGGGACCCCCACTGCAGGTGGCAAAGCTACAGGCCTCCCAGACTGGGCAGCCTAGGGGGGCATGCCGGTGGCAGATCCAGGCACTACGTGGGGTACATCCCCACCCATAGCCTGAATGATAAAGAAAGTTGAAAACAAATTCTATATGATTCTACAGTAGTAAATATGGACACTGAAAATGAAACCACGATTCAAAAGACAGGGCTCAATCTTCAAAGCCCTGAAAATGCAGCAAGCCCTGGTGCACTGATCATTTGGTACAGGGCTTGCAGCATTCTCCTCCCAGCCAGCAATTGGGATTTTTCAGTCCATGTGCCAAATGTCACAAGTTAGACCAACTGTCCCTGGTCAACTTGTGGGATCCAGGTGGCTTTGAGGCTTGTGCACTGTTGTAAATGGAAAAACTGTTGTAACAAGGCATAACAATGAAAATAGGGTACAGCTATGGCAAAGGAGTTTGCAGCTGCACCACAAAAATAGCTTTGATGCAGGGATTGACACAAGCCTGCATCAGCCTTTGAAATCCAGCCCATTGACTTAATTTGGACACGTTAAAGGAACATAATTGTCCAATAGGGGGAGGAGAACCGCCAAATGTGGTTGCTGGACTAAGAACTAATACAAATCTTAGAACATCATCCCTCATTGCTGTTTCCAGAGGCAATCATTACATTTACGCTCTGGGGGAATAATGGGTTTCACACTGCAACTAAAATAATTCTGGAGCACTAGGAGAACAAAGGATTCCAAAGTTATCACAGCTGATTGTCCAAGGGGAGCTCAAACCATTTCAGATGTTGGCAAGAGAATGTAATTTACCCCCGGTCACTTTTTATTTATTTACAAGTTAGGTCTAAATTACTAGAGGTTGGAGGGCCCTGAACAGTCAGGTTGTCCTGAGGCACTCCACTGAGAAGAGTCTCCTCTGAGAGGGGAGACTGTCTAAGCGAAGCTGTTAGTGAAGATTTACAGAACACTATTGGGGGCTACTGGACCCCTTTGAGAGAATTAAAAGAAGTGGAGCAGGATCTGGCCCCTGAGTGTTTGACAACAGGCAACTGGAGTCTGATTTTAAAAGGGTGATGAAGTGCTCCAAGAATAATAGATTTGGGGCCATTCATTATAATATGTTGATGCAAACTTGTTTTATCCTTCACTGGTGCATAGAATAAATGCAGAACAATTGGATCAGTGCCCCAAGTGTAAAGCACAGAAAGGAACATTTTTCCATTTTCTTTAGGAATGCTCAAAGCAAATGGATTTTGGCAAGAAATATGCTTTTAAATAGGGTAATTGGCTCCCAGGTAGAATTGGATCCAATCTGTATCCTGTTGTGTTTGCCCAGGTATTCAGAGGAAGCTGCAGGGAATCCATTTTATGGAATATGGGATAGCAGTAGCAAAACAAAGTGTGGCTCTGGCTTGGGGTTCAGAACATGCGCCTAGGGTACTACTGTGGGTTACCTCATTATTGCATGCTATGAAACTTGAGCATATTCAATACAAAATCACTGAGCAAGAGGAATTATACCAACACATTTGGGATCCTCCTACAGCTCAGAGGTTTCCATATATTAGTTCATTAGGCCAGGAGTAGCTCCTTTCCCATATATTGAGGGGAATGGGCTGTAAGAGCTGGGTTTGTGGCCCAGAACATTCCAAATTAAGGTACAGTTTTTCAGAATATGAGGTATCCATGGAGTATACCAGTAGGGAGAGAAGCATGCCACCCAGCCTGCTAGAAATATAGCTGATGATGAAATGTTCAATAAGAAAGAGATACTTTTTCTTTTCTGATGTGTTTTGTGACTTGGCAAAATAATACTAAATTATATGTGAAAATGATATAAAGTTTACAAAACAACAAACAAATCTTAGAACAAAAAGCACCTGTGTGCCTATCTGCCAAGAAATAACACACTTAACACATTTTACAAAATGTGTCAATCATGACATTGCTGCCCTAAAATGTTCCCCTGCACCACGAAGGTTCCACAACATGTCTGCCACTGATTGGCAAGTCCTGCAAGAACTGAAAAAAAATGTCAAATATAATAATTAAAGCAGTTGATAAAGGTGGCACAAGTGTGATGCAGAACAAGAGTAAGTACATTGCAGAAGCTGAGAGACAGCTCTCAGATTTGTGCTGTTACAAAAATGCTAATGTTTGATCAAATGGCCCCACTTAAGAACATATTATATATTGGATGGTGCTGGGGAGAAAGGTTGGATAAGTGAACATGCACTGATTTCCAAGACAGGATTTCCTGATTTTTCAGCATTCTATATGCTGGTTAATGTCTACAAGTCTGCGATGGACCCTCCTGGATGATACATTGTGTGTGGTATTGAGTTGTGCAGTGAGGGTCCATCTAGATTTGTGGACCTTTCCTGAAACAGAAGGTCACTAAGTAAGCAATAATAACATCCAGGGTGGGTGGTATTGGGAATAGTAGACCGCCTGGGGTGTAATGAGGCCCAACTCCTCGAGGTGGAGGGCCTTATAGCCCCTGGAAGGTCTGGTATTCCCAACACTGCCCATGCAGGAAAGTATTATTGCAGTTAGAAAGGCACTGTAAAAAAAAAAAAAAAAAAAGTTCTGTTAAAATTTGTTAATAAAAAAAAGTTTAATATAACTTTTATAATAAAATAGTTCCCCTGCATTGATTAGAATGATGTGAGGTTTTTTAGATGTGGACTTTTGTCCTATCAGAGGCTCTGTATTTAAGAAAAAAAAACCTAGTAGAACCCCATTACCAAGAAACAGAGAGCGAGATCGTAAGTGGGGTCGGCAGTGGAGCGTAATTTATGACAGAAGTGAGATTCTTTACGAGACTGATTGTTTTTTTCAGTCTCTGTTTGTTTTAACAGTGGTTCCTACCTGGGAGAAGAATGTGCAGTCTTATAATGATGTGTGCATTTGAGAGACTGAGCGTGGTGGGGGAGATGTACCTTGAGCAGTGTCAGTGGCTCAGCAAGTTGCAAACTCACCTCTCAGGCTGAAAGATCAGAAGACTGTGGTTCTATCCCCCCACACCAGGCACTTAAAATCCCAATACTGACCCTGTAGTGCAGCATGAGGGCAGTGCTGTACTCCGGAGGTGCAGTCTTTGGATGAGATGTTAAACCCAGGTCCCATCTGCCTCTTCTGGTGGTTGTTCAGGTGGACATTAAAGATCCCATGGCCCTTCTCAAAAGAGTAGGGGATTTTTTATTTGGAATAGAAACATAAATCAAACAAAATGAAATATTTAAATACAAATAAAACACAAAACACACAGTACAGAAATCAAAGCCAAATAAATACAAAGAAAAACAAGACAAAACAAACTTTTGCAGATGACTCTTCTGAACAAAGAATATTAACTAATTATAAATGGCACATTTTCCACCTGGTTTTGTCATATTCATACAATGCTGTAATCTTACTTTCAATAGTAGAATCATGGCTAAAGTGCAACAACAAGCTGTTGTAACACTTATTTACATCTGGTTTGCCACAAAGTAAAGTTCATACAGGAAAAAATTAAACAAACCGCACTATGTTGCATCAAAGTAAGTGCTTGAGAAAAAACTACTATCTCTTCATAAGTAACCTGACTCCAACATGGACATTGCCATTAAGTCCCAAAATGATTTTAAATAAGGACAAGAAACCAAAAATGTTCTATAGTCTCTTCCTGAACTAGACAAGTAGATCTGGAACAAATTCTTTCAACCTGGCTCTTATGTTTAGCATTTGATTTAACCTCAGTCCTGCCATGGGTCGTATAGCCATTGCACATCCCACATTTGAGGTGGAGTACGAACAACAGTCAACAAAGCTTTAACCTCAGGAACAGTGTCAGTGGCTCAGCAGGTAGCACACTCACCTCTGAGGCTGGGAGATCAGAACGTGTGAATTCTATCCCCACACCACGCACTTAGTTAATATCCCAGTACTGACACTGTAGTGCAGCATGAGGGGGGTGCTGCACTCCTGAGGTGCCATCTTTCAAATGAGACATTAAACTGAGGTCCCATCTGCCTGTTCTAGTGGTAGTTCAGATGGATGTTAAAGATCCCAAGGCACTTCCCGAAAAGAGTAGGGGAATTTTTTATTTGGAACATAAAGTAATACACACACAAAATAATACTTCATCATACAAATCTTAGGAACAAAAATGATACATCATACATAAAAATTAAACATAATCAGAGCATCTTTTCTCCACTTGCATTCATAAAATAAGAAAAAGGGTCCTTAACTCATTGCCTCCACAGGTGCTCTCTGAAGTTACACCACTTGTCTCCTGTATAGTGTTAACAGTGAATCCTGGGCATTTCTATGCAAAATCAAGCTATAGTCAGCATGGCACAAACAAATCCTATTAGCTCTAGAACCATAAGTGCTAGACACAAAGTATGAGTGGCAAGTTATTCAGCACAAAATGACCGCTCCAATGGCAGTATGCAAATAATAATATGTAGTCTCGGTTTTTTTCATGCTGGTTTAAACAGCAAAGAAAAATATTTTTTCACTAAACTAGGCAACATAAGCCATACACAACATATCATAAACAAATACAAATAACTCCTAAAGTATACATGATATACAAAATATCAGTGGCAAAGTTGTTCAGCACAAAATTAACTTTCCAACAGTGCTATATAATCAAATATATATTGTATTCTGTTATATTATATATTAAAATATATAAGCATCTCCAGATGTTGCAGGCACACAGGAAGTCAGTAGCTGACTTCTGCAGGCATCCTCAGGACACACCAGTGTATTTTATTGATGATTACAGGCATCTGCTAGGAGACAATGAGTTAACCAAGTATTGGATCTCATACTTCATACACAGTTCTTTTATATACAACCAACAAAGGAAAATACATACCCTCTCCTATTATAAAAATAAGAATTTTGACTGCAGTTTTCAGAAAAAAACAACAGTATACCTCATGTAACCTGATTAACAAATATTCCCAGAGTGCTTTACCCAAATGGTGGGAAAAAACAATCAGTGAATCGGATCTCTGCAAAAATAGAGAAATAATCCAAAATTGTCAAACTATCATGACTCATGCTTATGGTTGCATTTACACACACACCCTATTAATGGTAAAGTACTAAATTAAATATCAATGATCCATACACATGATGCCCAATACTTTTAAATTTGTCCTGAGGTAAAGAATCCTGTTCCCTTTATAAACAGTATTTAAATCAGCTAAAATCTAACTTACTATATGTGCTCCAGTATATGTTTTCTGTTGTAATAGTTGAGCACATCTAGCCTGCCATAAAAAAGAATCTACAGAGGGCAAATATAAGTTGAAGAGTACTTGGATGGTATTTAGAGAATGTAGCTGGAAGCATTCCATACACCAACATTTCATATGAAATGTGTGAGATTTGCTTTTCTTTCCATTTATGGAGACACTGAGTCCAGAAATCTCTACTGAAAGGGCATTCTATATAAAAATGTTGCATAGTCTCTAGCTCATTTTGGCAAGTATCCCTAAAACACATTCTTTCTTCTAGAGATTTATGTTGGTGGTTACCTCTCACTCCTAACCTCCCATGACAAGATGACCATGTTACGTCCCATAGCTTTGGGGAAGCCTAGTATGTGTAAGTTGCTGAAAAATTATATTATTGTCCAGCTCCATACCATTGGTGTCTATTATTCTGAGGATGTCTGAAAATAGGATTGTAGGATATTACCATACAGTTGCTTTCTTGACATAGTTTGAATTGACTGATAGGTTAATTTCATTGCTTAATTTTAAGAAATGTTGGAAACATGAAAGAGGGCATACCATATGACCTAAAGTTCCTAGGTATTTCTAAAAAGGGCCATTCCATTTTTCACATAAGAGGTTACTAATTCTACCAAAACAGAAACCCATTGAGGGGGAAGAGTGCATCAGGAATGAACTGGCTGACAAGACAGTAGATATAGTCCAGAGGAGGTTTGAGGAACTAGGACAATTATTTGAGGGGCAGGAAGTTCAGTAACTTTTTCGGAGATACTTCCAGCACTCAAGAGCAAGCACAACAAGAAAGCTGAGAACAGAGGAATTTAATGGATGGCTAAGAACCTGGTGTTGTGCTAAAGGGTATGGGCTGTTGGGGGTGGGGACCTGGGAGGACAGTAGTCTCTATGCCAAGGACAGAGTACACTTGAGTGAGGAGGGAAAGAAAGTATTGAAACAGAGGATAGAGGAGTACATAGGAAGTAGGAATTTAAACTAGGAGTGGAGGGTGGCAATAGGGCAAGAGACATGCAGAGACCACAGGTTGGAAAACCATATGAGCTTATCACCCATAACAGTGACAAAGGACAAATGGCAAGTACTATTGGTGATGCTAGTAAAGAAGGGCAGGATGGTGGGGAAGGGTGGAAGGTGGTTTCCCTTAGTGCTAGGAGTCTTGGGAGGAAAACTGCAGAATTACAGGTGCTCATGGCAGAGGAGAGTGGACATTGCAGCCATCACAGAAACATGGGCCACACAATACAATGACTGGGACCTGTCTGTACCATGGTACAGGTTATTTCATAGGGACAGGGTGATTGGGAAAGGAGGAGGTGTGGCACTATATGTGAAGGAAGGACTGAAGTGTGTAAGGGAGGAAGGGGAGGAGGGTGGTATGGAGTCACTTTGGATGCAATTCCAGGATTCCAAGAATAGGATTCTTAGAATGGGAGTGATGTACAGGCTGCCATCTCAGACGGAGGAGTTAGACAGGGAACTAGCAGGACAGATCAGGAGGACCTCCGAGAAGGGTGTGTGTGTGGTGGTGGGGACTTCAACATGCCAGGAGTGGACTGGAGTACCCCAACAACCAGGAACAGAAGGGAGCAGGTACTGCTGGATGCCTTCCAGGACAGCTTCCTGCTGCAAATGGTCAGTGAACCAACCAGGTTAGGGAATACCCTTGACCTTGTGCTGGCAAATGGGGACTTTGTGAGAGAACTTACAGTGGAGGAACACTGTCAGGAGTGACTACCACTCAGAATGGCTCGCATTGGATATGAGCAAGGAAGGAGGAATCTGGCACAAGAGTGCTGGAACTTCAGGAGGGCTGACTTTGGGAAGATGGGGAAGTGGTAAAGGGTACCTGGCCAGAATTCAATCTAGTATGGACACTAACCAGAGGTGGAGCTCATAAAGCTGGGGATAGTGGAGGCAACCAAACCTGCTGCAAGGCCCAGAGCAAGAAGGCTAGGGCTAAGAAACCAAGCTGGTTGAGCAAGTAGGACATGGAAAAGGTAAGGAGGAAAAGAGCTGCCTTTAGGAAGTACAAGAAAACAGGGAGAGGGGAGGACAGGGAGGAGTACTTGATGGAATCAAAGGAGGTGACAAGGGCAGTAAGGGGAGCCAAGGCATCTATGGAACTCAGACTGGCACAAGGCATTAAGAAGGGGGAGAAAGACTTCTTTAGGTACATCAGGGAGAAAAGGAGCTGTAAGGAACACATAGTAAGGATTAAGAAGGAGGGGGTTGGTGGAAGCAGGTTGCGAATAAATCAGGAAATACTAAATGAGTACTTCTGCTCAGTATTTACTAACAAGAAGAGGTAGATGACACCCAAGTGGGAAGAAATGGCAGAAACGGGGGGAAGGGGTGACAGATGGGGAAATCATGGAGGGCAGAGTTCGGGAGGGTTTGAAGGCACTGAGGGTGGATAAGGCGCCAGGCCCAGATGGCATCTACCCCAGGATACTGAAGGAGCTGGCAGAGGTCCTTGCAGGACCTTTGGTAGACCTATTTAATGCCTCACTACATTCGGGGTGTGTACCTCAGGACTGGAGGATGGCTCATGTGGTGCCCGTCCACAAGAGTTGCCCCAAGGATGAACTGGGAAACTACAGACCAGTGAGCCTCACATCCATCGTGGGTAAGCTAATGGAGACTATCCTGAAGGAGAGGCTGGTGGCCTCCCAGAGGCCAAAGGACTACAGGACAGCAGACAGCATGGCTTCAATGGGGCAGATCCTGCCAAACCAACCTGATGGAGTTCTATGACTGGTAACTAGGCAACTGGACAGGGGCCATGCAGTGGATGTGCTGTATCTGGACTTCGTAAGGCATTTGACTCAGTGCCACATGGAAGGCTGGGAAGTAAGTTATTAGGCGGGAGGTGCAAAGCTGGTGAGATGGGTAGGGAATGGGCTTCAGGAAGGCAACAGAGGGTGGTGGTGGGTGGGAGCCTCACACCAAGGGTAATGATGAGCGGTGTTCCACAGGGCTCAGTGTTGGGACCAGTGTTGTTTGGGATATTCATTGCAGACATATCATGGGACATCAAGAGCAAGATCAGTCTATTTGCTGATGATACCAAGGTAGGAGTGGTGGTGGATGACCTAGGGGGATGGCAGGGTTGCAGGATGATCTGGCAAAGCCTGAAACCTGGTCAGACACCTGGCAACTGGGGTTTAATGCCAAAAGTGCAAGGTGCTGCATTTTGGGATGAAGAACCCAAGGAGGAATTACCAGCTGGGAGGAGTGCAGCTAGCCCAGACAGAGGAGGAGAAGGATCTGGGGGTGCTCATTACAGGGTCAATGAACAACTCAGCACAATGTAGGAAGGCAGCTGCAAAGACCAACAAAATGCTGGGTTGTATTGCAAGGGGTATATCCTTGAGGAGGGAGAAGGTGATTCTGCCACTGTACAGGTCATTCGTTAGACCGCACCTAGAGTAGCGTGCAGTACTGGCGCCTGTATCTGAAGAGGGACATTGGTTACTGGAGGGGTGCAGAGGGCAACAAAGATGATCAAGGGGCTGGGGACTATCATATGAGAGGAGGTTGAGGGAGTTGAACATGTACTCACTGGAGGAGAGGAGGGACAGGGGGGACATAATTGAAACCTTTAAGTACATGAAAGGAATAAACAAGACAGGTACAGAGGAGCTGTTCAAAGTAAGGGAGGGAAGGGACACCAGGGGCCATGATATGAGACTGGAGGGAGGAAGATTCAGGAGGGAGATGAGGAGACACTTTTCTACAGAGAGGGTAGTGGCTGGGTAGAATGCGTTACCTGCAGAAGTGGTATCCAGTAGAACAGTGGACTGCTTCAAAAGGGAATGGGACAGGACAAGGGGGAGGGTCAATGAAGGGGAAGGGTGGAAGGAAGGGGCAGCTGCAGAATAAGGGGTGCTAGCTGCACATTCGAGCAGAGACTCGATAGACCTCTAAGCCTTTATCTGCTGGCAAATTTCATATGTTCATAGGAAAGGGAATAAAAACTTAAACAGGCAATGAAAAAAAACACAGGATTTATCTTCCTCACTCCACCCATATAATAATATAGGTATAAACAAACCTTCTTTATAGGGTTCAACCTAGAAACCCAAAATCCTTGAAAGAAATATTATTTATAGGTTGAGACCTTTATATATTGCCAAATTCCAGTTATAGACTGAATCATCAGAAGTTCCAAAATAAATCCCTAGAATTTTTATTGGGCCATGCATTATAGGAATCTTGACTATATAGCCAAGATCTGAGGAAGGCACAGTAGTAGGGATAATCTATGCCATACTTTATGATGATTTAACCTGAACCTGAAAAGGTCTCAAATCAGAAATTAGCTTATTGAAACCTGACAGAATTCATAAGGGGCATGGTACATACATATAAATAGTCCACATATGCATATGTAGTTGGGACATATTGATCAACTGGAAGTAATAGTCTAGTTATAGCAGGGTGTGAGCAAGCTTTCTCAGTAAAGGATCAATCTGGAAAACATAAGTTCAGGCTAAGGGGCAGCCTTGTCTTGCTCCCTTTTGCCTAAAAACACTTTACCAGGTAAATTGTTGATATGTGGGGTAATCCATGCAGTATTATATAAAAGTTTGATCCATGACACAAATTGTTGAGGTATATGATAGTGTGCCATACCCAGAAATAAAAAAGAATGTTCTACTCAATCAAAAGCTTTTTCTTGATCTAGTGAGAAAAAAAACTGCCTTATTGTCTTCTGTACTAGAATATACAACATCCCTAATGTTTGATAGTGTGTGTAACATAGATCTACCTGGGATAACACATGTCTGTTCCTTTGAAATAACTATGGGCTGCAATAGGCAGTAGCCTTTTCAAGAGTACTGCAGCCAGAATCTTATAGTCCACATTAAGGAGACTCAGAGGTCTCCAGTTTTTAATCTCAGCTCTATCACCTTTTTTGAAAATCAAATGAATTATGGCATCTGAAAAATGTTTTGATATAGAATATGTATTTAAAATACTATTAAATACTATAGTTAGGGCTGGGGCAAAAATATCTATGAAGGAATGATATTATTCTGCCGTTAAGCCATCTACTCATGGGGAGGTACGTTTTTTGTTTTTAATAGCACTTGCTGTTTCCTCAACTGAGATTGGGTTCACTAGGACATGAAGAAGATCTCAGGAACCTCCGGTATTTCTAAATCATAAAGGAACTCACCAGGATCTGGGGTTTCGGATCTTATATCAAACATCCTTCCACATAGGACTGTACTATGTGCTTTAAGGATGTGAGAGAACTAAGCTGCATACCTATTGTGGGGTCTGTAAGTTGTTCAATAACCATTGAGGAAATTCTATCTGAGCAATTTTATGTGGGTCTATAGAGCCTTAGAAGCCTGTGTGCCACACTGAGCTTCAAGTTTTAAAGAAATTTCCTGATCATATTGGTATTTCTCCATATTATTTTTTAATTCCTTGATTTCCTGGGAGAGATCAATTTGTGCTTCATAAGCCCTGGAAATAGTGTCTAAAAGCTGCTTTCGTAACTTTGTGTATCTAAAATAAGTTGATCAGGCCCTAAATCCAGCAGTTTTTAGAAAATATTTCCTCAGATCAGCTTTGGTATCTTCCCACCAAACAACAGGAAATTGATATGCGTCTAACACAGTGATCCTTGCTTGCAACAAATTCAAACACCCTTTATAAATATAAGAATCATCAAGCAAAGAACTGTTCAATTTCCGCCTTATCCATGTGGCTACCGGAAAGTTCAAGTTTACTGCAGGAAAGACTCCGTTGAGCAAGCTCATTCACAAGGAGGTCCTGAGTCATATGCACATACAGTTCACAATTACATAGATAGGAGATATACAAATGAGGACAACAGGAAGAGAATTATATAAATTAAGAGGTATATAATGGACATTTTATACTATGTATGTTATACATTTCAGTGTTAGCCTGGTCCTATACTATGCAACACATTTCAGTTTAAAACAATAGAGGGCCAGTTGGTACCTGGGAAGTTGTCTAGGCATTGGGGGCTAGTTGCACCTACATACGTCTTTTACTTTAGAGATGGCTAATGTTTTGAAGGAGTTATTGATACAGTGCTGATTAGCTTCAGCATGATTTGAAGTTGGTTCCAAATATTTGGTAAGGTGTATGAGACAGCTCTTTGTCTGGCTGTGGTATGTGTCCTGGGAATATCTAGTAGGATAAGGTCAGATTTCCTTAGGGAGTAGGTGCTGTGCAAGATATGTATGAGAGACGTCAGATAGGCCAGCAATTTGTGAAGTAGTAGTTTGAGGGTCCAAATGCCAGCATGGAGGAGACATCTGGTGGTCAGGGAGGACCACTCAACTGCTGCATAAAGATCACAGTGGTGGGTCTTGTACGCCGAGTTGGTAATGAAGTGAAGAGCACAGTGGTAGAGTACATCCAGTTTTGATAGGCTCATGGTTGGGGAGGATATAAAGATAATGTCTCCGTAATCCAGCAGGGGAAGGAAAGTTGCTTGGACCAGTCTTTACGGATTACAGAGAAAAGAGGTTCTATTTCTGTAGAAGAAACCCAGCGTGCTTTTAAGCCTCTTTAATAGATCCTCAATGTGGTCATGGAAGGAGAACTTGTTGTCTAGCCACATACCTAGATATTTGAATTTGTCTACGACTTCCAAGGGTTCACCTAGGGAGGTAACCACAAAGTTTTTAGTTGTGGTAGGTAGGGCATCAGTCACGGCAAGTCTCAAGAAAATCATTGTTTTAATTTTTTTGGCATTTAGGAGCAGCTTGGCATTGATAAGGTTGCTTTCTAGCTGAATGAAGTGAGCTTGAAGTGTTTCCCTGACTTTAGTTAAGGACAAGCCTGATGTGTACAAAACCGTATCATCCGCAAATAAATGTATGCTAGAATTCTTTTTGAGGGAGTCAAGGTTGTTAATGTAGAGGGAGAAAAGGATTGGTCATAGGATGGAGCCTTGAGGGACTCCTCTGGCAATTGGAAGCGGGGCAGATAGTAGGCCATCGGACTTGACTTTTTGTATCTTTTCCATGAGATAACTGGTAAACCACTGCAAGGTGGGTGGAGTGGCACCTATGTGGGCAAGACAGGTGATTAGGAGGTGATGATCTACAGTGTCGAAGGCCTTGCTGAGGTCTAGAAAGACTGCACAAGTGACCATCTTGGTGTACACAGCATGGATCCATTCATTAGAGACTTTAGCCAAGGCTGAGATGGTACCGTGCTTCAACCTGAAACCAGATTGTGCCTGGTTTAGTAGTGAGTGTGCTTCAAGGTGATTATTTAGTTGGTTGTATATAACTTTTTCCAACACTTTGGATAGAACAGGCAAGACAGAGATAGGTCGGTAATTGTTTAAGTCACAGGGATCTCCTGATTTAAAGAGAGGAAGAACATGAGCAGATTTCCAGCAGAATGGAACAATGGCTGTGGTAATAGAGAGGCTGAAGATGTGAAGGATGGGGGCTATGAGCTGGGCATAGCCTAACTGTAAGAAAAATGATTCCAGGCCATCATCCCCTGCATTTTTCTTGGTGTCAAGGCTAAGAATTATGTCCTCAACTTCTTTATAGCTAATCTGACACAGCTGGAAGGGATGAGTCTGAGTAGCATGCGCAGAATCTGGTATAGTGTGGCTATTCCCTCGGCTAGCGTATGGGGAGGAGTCAAATACCAACCCAGCTGTTGCAAAGTGGAAGTTAAGTTCTTCGATGATTTGCAGTTTATTTTCAACTATCCCATCCTTGGCCAGGATCTTGGTGGGAAGGGAGGGAGCAGCCGAATGGCCTTCAATAGATTTTAGTGTCTTCCAGATTTTTTGGGAGTTCCCTTTGGCCTGCTCCAGAGTGGAGATATAGAAGTTTGCTTTAGTAGTCCGTGACACTTTTAACACAGGCATTTCTAGCAGTTCTAAATGCCTGCCAGTCTGTTGGGTTCTTTGTGTGCCTGGCCCAGCCATAGCTTGTCTGTATTGGTAAGCATAGTTGAGCTCTTGGGTGAACCACGGATGCGGAAGGGGCCCTCAGCTAGGGAACATACTAAGGCTACTGCCATATGGTCAGATGTTTCACAGGAATCACAGATGCCTGGGATACTTTAACATTTTTAGATATAAATAAAAATCTATACAAGTGGCCAGTGTTCCCTGTAATAAGTTTTAGTCCCCACCTTGTTAACAGATTTATATCCATCAGAGTGGATCACTTTGACAATGTAGCAGAATCACTAAATGTTTTATGGACATTACTGGACCTGTCTGCAACACAGAGAGACTGCAATTGAAATCCCCCCAAAATAAACCTGCTGGGTGGTATATAAATAAGGTTGCATTTTAAGAAATAAAGCAGACCTGGCTGCTATACTTTGTAGGGCATAGGTATTAATTAATCAGAAATGTATTAAGCCATACTTTCCATCAATTAGGATAACCTTCCCAGGAACCATATCTATTACTCTAGAAATTTTAAATTGGTGACCAAAAATAAAATACCACCTTATCACAAGCATCTTCCATATGCGACATAAAGAGGGCCCTACTGTCCACCTATTTGTAACCAGTGTGACTCTCTGTCAGTTTTAAGACTGGTGTCTTGTATAAAATAAAAATCCTGCTTCAACATTAGTAAAAATTGAAAGTGAAAGTTGCTTTATGAATGATTTCATACTGCACACATTCAGAGTGCAGCATCTAATTTGAGTTAAGTTTGGCATAGTTATGAGAAGTCACGGAAAGGTTTAGAGCTAAATTTGACACCTGAAAAGGAAAACTTTTCCAATTAATGTTAGCCCTTTGTGACAGACCTTCAATGTTACCTATGAGGGAACTGTGCTCTCTGCATTTTCTCTAGTCGAGATTATCCTTGCCAGATTCTGAAGAGAGATCCATATGGGAGGAGTGTTCTAGATGAATCAGAATCCTCCTCCTCACCTTCAGTGTCAACCCATTGCCTTCTCTTTGCTAACATCTGAAACTTGTTGCAGGTAATAATGGATTTTGTGGGTGTACGGACTCTGATTTGCATTTACTTTTCCTTCGCTTAGATGGAGGACAACAACAAAGACGCTTCAGCTTGGGGGGGCATGAAACCTACCAAAACTGGTACTTGAAGATGGGATGATTCAGCCTGAGGAGACTGTTGTACAGACTCTAACACCTGATCAATTGTCGACTAATCCTGGGAGAGTGAGAGACAAAGGCTCTGAGGGAGGGGGTACTTGCAAACAGTGATTTACTTTCACCTGGCGTCAGTCTTTGCACTACAAGAGAGCTCTCTAGCCCTTTCTGTGCCTGTGCTTGATATTCAGAAATTATGTTTGTGTGGTCCTGTGGGACCCTGTCAGCTCTACTGTGCTCTGCCCATGGACATTGGGGTAATTATGACCTTGTTCATCACATAAATTACAATACCTTGCATTAGGACAGCCTAAACTGACATGGCCATAGGTAAGGCATAAAGTACACTAGGATTGGTCACAAGAGTAGCATAAGTGAGTTCTAGAGCCACACTTGTGACATGTATGTGGTTGCCCAGGATAAAAACATATATCTCTGTCACCTCCTATATAGAAGCTACCTGTAATGTGCATAACCCCTTGTTCATTTTGCCTGAGCTGAACTTTTATCTTCCATCCCCCTGCCCAGACAAAATCCTCATCCAAAATAGGGTGAGGAGAATCTAACAAATCACACCATTGCCTTTGCTAGTACTGGATGTCATTTATGTTGACCCCTTCACTTCTAAATAATAACTTAAGAACTTTACCAGTGGTTTAATAAGGGATCAACATGAATGAAGTCCGTACTGGGTTTGCTTCACTAGCTCATATTGAGCCCAGAATGTTTCCAACGTTTGGACATTCTTGAAACTTACATCATAAACTGTCTTGCCTTTGATGTGAATAAATGCAAACAGTTCCAATGGGCTAATCCCCATAGTGTCTCTTAGCATACCGTGGAGAATAGTTCTTCATGAGGGAGCCACTGAGGTGTCTCCTAGAAATTTTAATCGTACAGCATTCCTTCTCTGAGCTGGCTCCTCACAGATTTGAATAAATCAGTCATTCTGAATGTGGTTTACAATTTATCTTTTCAGTAGCTGAGTAAAAGTTTGCTTACTTTGTGTTGTGCACTGTTTGTTGGGGCCCATTGATTGGAACGTGTTTCCCAGGACCTGGCTGTATTCTCATTGGTTAGTGCTTGTGCAGAGTAACCTGTAGCAGGTTCTACTATCGATGAAGAGTCACTTAGAACCATGTTAGATTTAGCAGAAAAGTTCTCGCAGCTGTCTCAATAATTTCAACTGTGGAAATGGGACTGGGTGAAGTCTAGGGTTGTCCCTCTGATGATTGCTGCCAACCTGCAGCTCGTGGGGCAGCTTCAGGAGACCAGGTGGCGTCTGACTCGTTAGAGATTGTGGACGTAGGTCTTAGATGCAGTTGGATGTTTGTGGAATATTTTGCAAGGCAGTAAGTACCTCAGGTTCCTTCCCAATGGGTTCTTGTGGGCAGCATTCATAGAATAATCAGCTTCAGGGAATCCGTCTCGGCATAGTCGCTTTCTTCTTGTAGTAATTTTAAAATGAATTGCTTTTTGCTGGGAGAACATCTGCCTCAGCTGGGCTTTAGGAATATCAGCTTCTTCATGGCTGACCTGTAATTCAGTGTTCCCAATCCTATTTAAATCAGTTGTAGAGTTGCAAGCTTTTCCTTTGGTATTTTCTGGATTATCCAAGCCTTCTAGGTCTGTTTGTAATTCAGTGTCCATAGGCAGAGCAGAACCTCCACCTCCTGCAGCATGACTGTCGGACATTTTGACAGAGGGACAAAGGCTCCCTGCTGACTGAATAGGGAATTTCCCTGGTGCCCTGGCCAAATTTTCCCGCATTCTCTAAAAATACCACCAACAGCTTAATCTGATTCATGGTCAGCTGACATTCAGAATTTGTCTGGTGCACTTATCTGGTCAACAAAAACTAAATAAATAAATAAAAACATGTGGAGCTGATATCCCAAGAAAAGAAGGAATGATAGAAAATGCCTGACATAGAATGGTTTGGTAAATTTCTGATCTCTTTCTATTTAGCAACTGCTCAGACGTTAACTTCCATTTCCGCAGTTTGGTAACCACAGGTTTAAGAAAAGGAGGGGGCTGTCTGTATTTAGGCAGAAGTACTTGGTCTGCAGTCCAACAGGTCATCAGTGGATGAATCCAGCATTCTGCAATAGCAGCCAGATGGCCACAGGTGGAGTGCCTACAATAGAAATATTGTATGTAAGAAATAAACTGTGGTAATATACCAATGGGTTGATTAGATTCAGACCACCGCCTTTAATAGGTAAATACAAAATTTCTCTTTAATGGGGTTCGGATGACTCCTCCAGATCACCTGAAAGAAGAGGCTCAAAATCATAGCTTCCAATTGTATAGGAACAGGATATACCATACTTAAAAAGTAAATAAAGGCAATAAGAAAGTTTTAACCAAAAGTACCTTTATCTTTTGTTTGCTACCATACTTTCCACTGAGCAGCTTTTTGTTTTCCTATTTGCACTTTAGTTTCCAGTTTTTAAGACCCATGTACCCCAGCCAAAAGTGACCCCAAAACAGTAATAGGATCTGTGGAAATCTCTATTCCTTGTAGTTCTGGTGCAGCCAGAACAACACAAGTCATCAGCATAGGCAGTAGTTTTGACTTCTAAGGCCATATGCTGAGGATGAAGTCCTTTAATAGCTGGATCTTGTTCAAGGGTACGTAAGAGAGGGGATCCAAACAAAAAATATACAAAAGAGGACTCATGGGACACCCCTGTCATACTCCCCTGTGGATATGAATCATGCAGCCAAAGAAACCATTAACCAGGGGAATAGCTGTAGCAGCTGCATAGATACAAGACACCCAATTCACAAATTCAGGTGGTACCCCATATGCGAGTAAGGTGTATAGCAAAAAATCCTGTGACACTTTATCGAAGGCCTTGGCCTGGTCTACAGAAAGAGTGGTAACCCGTGAAGTAGGCGCATGAGGAAGGGCGCCATCCATTATGGTGACATCTTCCCGGTGCAATCCACTCACGGCGATGGAAAGGTAGGGCGACCAGATGAGGAGGTGGGTGAACTAGGCGACAGAATATCGCTATACGTACGCATGTGGTGGGTGGGAGTGAGCACGGCGAGCATGGGCTGGGAGGGGGTCGAGAGGCTGTAGAGGGTTGCACTGCGGTTGACGGTCGAGCTGCATCATGGCGTCGGGATTGGCTAGTGGCTGGGGTGGCTGAGGTACCAGTTTCGGGTCCGGGCGCTGGTGCGATTTTTATTGCGCCCAGCCCAAACCTTTTTATTTTTACTACTTTCACCCCCCCTGACATGCAGTACCCCTGGAGTTGAGAAATTTAAGTAGGGGGGTGCAGGGGCCAAACCCTCTGCGAGGGTGTGGAGGGTGCAACCCCAATATAAAGCAGTAAAAATATGTCCTGGAACAGTTGTGCTGGTGCGCTGGGGTTGTCAGAGTGTCGAAAATGTGTTTGGCACTCTGACTGAGTGATAATGATGATCGCCTTTAGGCATTCACAGATTATCACATAGACCCAGAAAGAAAGTATCCTCAAGGGCATCCTGGCTGCTGCCTAACTCAGTCATTTTTAGAGCATAAGGCATCCATTATGGATCTATTCTTACTGAGCATGTCTATGAAGGGAGATAAGGATTGGAGTAATGTGGCCAGTCATGTAGTCAAGATTTTCATTAAAATTTTGAGGTCTGTATTGAGCAGACTCAAGGGCCTCCAATTATTTATGTCTGTCTGGTTATGTTTCTTGTAAATGAAAATTTGTATGGCCAAACCAAGTCTAGGGTCCATGTTTTTGTTCAACAAGATCCAATTAAAAACTACTTCCAGCATATCAGATAGTTCTACAGGATATTTTTGTACAATTCGATGCAAGACCATCCAGGCCTGGTGTCATTATTTTTAAAGTTTTAATCGCAGTTTTAATCACAGCTTCAATTTCAGTCCTATGGATAGGTGATAACAGGGATGAACTGAGGTCTGAACTAACTGGTGGTATGCTTATAGAATCCAAGAAGTCTGTCCTGTGGTGTGGTTGTGATGCAACATCTAAGTATAAGTTTATAAGATGCTTATCTATAACAGCCAACATTTGGTTAGGTGAGGTGACTATTGCCTGTGTCAGTTTTTAACGCATCCATTACACGAGAAGAAACTTGTTCTTTACAACTTTCAAAGATATCCCCATATGTACCCTTCCCAGAAGTACACACTCTATGCTCCTGGAGTATTGAATAGACTACATTTCCTTCTTTAAATTTCTAATTTGGGTAGTATAGTCCCATTTTCCTTTATTACTAAAGGTCATGACAGTAGCTAACAGTGACTTCAATGTGAGGTATTGTTTGTGTTGACCCGTGTGTGCCTGGATGCTGATGTAAGAAACATGTTGCAACTCTGCCCAAGGCATGGGGAGGAAAGGGCACTCCTCGTTGAAGGATCAGTGTGGAAGGGAAGGATTTGGCTTCACAGGGGCTTGGGCCCAACCTGGGCAGATGTGAGCTTGTTTCAGGAGGATTGCCTGCATCTATCTGGAAAGTGGACCTCAGTCCTTAGTGAGAAGTTGGAATGCTTCAGCAGAGAGCATTTAAACTGGCCAAGGAGGGAGATAGGAACCCCCCCCCACGAGAACATGCAAAAGTACAAGTTGACAACAAGAACAACTGAAGCGAGCAGTGAGGAGCAGGCAGGGGAAACATTTATAAGGAGGGATAAAGGGAGGCAAGAGCACATGAGCATGAATACTGGGGCAGGGGGAAGAGGCAAAGTAGAGAAACAGGAACAAAGGAGGGCAGGAGTAAACATGGAAGATCATGTTCACAAATGCCCTGAGTCTGGGAAATAAGGTTCCAGACCTGAAAACCTTGATGACGGATGCAGACCTTGACATAGCAGCAATAACAGGACATGGTATTCTGATAATCACAGCTGGGACATCAATGTACCAGGCTAAACACTGTTTAGAAGGGACAGGAAGGTAAAAAGGGAGGGGGTAGCCCTGTATGTCAGAGAAGGCATAAAGGCTACAGAAGTACAGGGAAGGCAGGAAATGGCACAGCAATAAGTATGGGGGGAGGTGCTGACCATACATACCTCCGGAACAGAGGGAGGAAGTGGACATGGTACTAGTGGAGGAAATTCATGACATGGCAGCTAAAGATGAAATCCTGTTGATGAGAGATTTCAATATGCCAGATGTGGGTTGGACCATCCAGGCAGCTGCTTCAGCCAGAAGCACGGCCATCCTGGAATCCCTGCAGAGGGTTGGACTCAGACAGCTGGTGCATGAGCCCACCCAGGGACAAATCGATTCTAGACCTGATATGGACCAATGGAAAAGAGTTAAAATAATCCAGGTGGAAGGGAAGCTGGGATCCAGCCACCACCACATGGTGTGGTTTGACATGGAGACAGAGACTCAGTTAAGCCACAAAGGGCAAAAGTATTAGAGTTCAGGAGGATGGATTTCAATTAAATGGGTAGATTTTAAAAGCAGCCCTGAGAAGATAGAGGTAATGGAGGGTGGAGGAACAGTGGGAGACTAAAAGGAGCCATTATGGAGGTAATTAACCAATGCACTAGGATAGTGGCCAAAGGAAAAGAAGAAAGAAACCACTATGGTTCTGTAAAGACGGGGAGACAAAGTAAGGGCTAAAAGAGCAAGTTTCAAGAAGTATAAGGGGACCCAAAGGGAGGAGGACAGACAGATGCACCTTGAATGTCTAAGAGAGGCAGGGAAGGTGTTAGGAAAGCCAAGGCACAGACAGAGGAGGGTTTAGTACGGACTATGAAAAAGGGGCAAGACATTATATGGGTACATCAGTGATGAAAAGAAAAACTGGGGGTTGTGAGACTCATGGGGAGGAGAGAGAGTGCAAGGAGGGGATCTAGACAAGGCAGAAATATTGAACAAATACTTCTGTTCAGTATTCACTGAGGAGGAGAGGGTCAAGCACCACAGTTGCGGAGCAGAGGCAATCGGGGGGGGGAGAAGTGGACACCAGTTCATTCACAGTGAAGAGAGTTCAGGAGGAACTCACAAAGCTGAAGGTGGATAAAGCCATGGGGCCAGATGACATACACCCAAGGATATTAAGGGAGCTGCGGAGGGCACTAGCAGCACCTCTGGCCACCCTGTTAACAGAGTCACTCAACACAGGTGTGTTTCCAGAGGACTGTAGGAAGGCACATGTAGTCCCACTGCACAAAAGTGGCAGTAGGTTGCAAGCGGGGAACTACAGGCCAGTCACCCTCACCTCAGTGGTGGGGAAAATCATGGAGACACTGCTGAAAGAAAGGATAGTGGCACACCTAGAATCCACTGGTGCCCAGGATCTGAGGCAGCATGGATTCACATCGGGAAGGTCTTGTCAAACGAATCTGATAGATTTTTTTTTATTGGGTGACTAGGGAAGTGAATCAGGGAGGGACTGTAGATGTCATCTACCTGGATTTCAGCAAAGCCTTCGATACTGTCCCACATAGAAGTCTGGTTAACGAGATGAGTAGCCTGGGCATGGGACATAAGGTGATACAGTGGGTTAGAAACTGGCTGATGGACAGAAGGCAGAGAGTGTTGGTAAATGGGATCCAATCAGGGGAGTGAGGGATGACCAGCAGAGGTTACAGGATCAGTACTGTGACCAGTACTGTTCAATGTCTTCATTAGTGACATTGCAGAGGGCTGAAAGAAAGATCTGCCTATTTGCAGATGACACTAAGATATGCAACAGGGTGGATACTCCAGAAGGTGCAGAAAAGAAGAGGAACCTGAGAAGCTTTGAAAGATGATCAGAGGTGGCAACTGAGGTTCAATGTGAAAAGTGCAAGATAATGTACCTGGGTAGGGGGAACCCTGGGGAGAGCTACAGGATGAGGGGAGGTGCTGACCATCACCAAAGAGGAGAGGGACCTAGGGGTTATCATATCTGATGACCTGAAGGTATCAAAGCAGTGTGCAATGGCTGCAGGGAGGGCCAGTGGCATGCTGGGGTGCATATGCAGAGGTATTACTAGTAGGAGGAAGTAAGTGGTGATGCCATTCTATAAAACACTGGTAAGGCCTCACCTGAGAGACCACACATGCATATGACATAAACAAGGTGGAGGCTGTCCAGAGAAGGGTGACAAAGGTGGTGAATGATCTGCACCACAAAACATATGAGGAGAGACTAAGAGACCTCAATATATACTCACTAGAGGAGAGGAGAGAAGGGGGACATGGTAGAAATTTATGTACCTCAAGGGCAAAAACAAGGTGCAGGTCAGATATCTTTTCCAATGTAGAAAAGATATCAGAATGAGGGGGCACAATATGAAATTGGATGGGGGGAGATTAAGAGGTAATGTGAGAAAGTTTTTCCACACAGAGAGGGTGGTGAACACTTGGAATAGTCTGCCACTAGAGGTAATCGGAGCAAGCACAGTGGAGGGGATTAAATATGCCTGGGACAAGCACAGAGGACCTTGGGTGGGAAGGGAGTGATGAAAAGCCATTGACCACTTAGGGTGAGTGGATGCTTACTTGTATAGGGCCTACGGGCAGACTGGATGGGCCTAGCAGTCCTTATCTGCTGACAATTTTTATGTTTCTGTGTCAGTCCACCAGGTACTAAGATTCGCCTCCGTACAGGTTAAGGTTTTCCTGATCCACATATTTTCTAGCATGGGAGCATGAATATCTGAGTTGTCCATAAGGGAGCTGTTAAGCTTCCAGTATCCTTTTCCAAAACGCTGTTTTTCCTGAAAGCCCACCACCAAGGATAAAATGGCATGATCTGAAGTCTCTATGGGACTTACTTTTGCTTCCTGAACTTTTATGAGTTAAGAAGAGGAAGAAATAATCAATGCGAGTTCTCAAAGGGCCCTTTCAGAATGTAAAAACATCTTTTGGATGCAGAGATCTACAGTATATGTATCTTGAAGGCCAGTGGTTGCCAAGATTTGTTTTAAACAATTAGTATCACAAAAATATTTTGTTATATGTTGGCCTATGTCTCCTTTATTTTATTTTTTTATTTATTTTATTTACTGTAAATTCGGAATTACAAACCTTGAGTCAAAGACTCTTTTGCAAAGCTCCTGATGGGTTACAAGAGGGTGGAAGAGGGAACACATGTTGAGAAGACAGACGGAACAAGGAAAATTATATACAAGCAAAAATTATATACAGATTTATGTACAATCACATTTTAGTAACATTAGCTCTCTGGTGGTTACAGAGGTGTGAGACATGACAGTAAAGGCAAATGGAAGGCAACTTTCAATACATAATAAAAGTGGAATTACTGAATTCATTGTTGGCATGATAGCAGAGAGATTTTTTGTCTGGTTGGGGAAGTAGGAGACATACCTGCAACCCCTAGGTTGAGCATGGGGGGTTAGATAGGCCTGAGGGGCCCCTGTGGGGGTGTGTGAGGGAGGGAAGAGGAGACAGGTAGGCCAAAGTAGCATTCACATTTAGAGCTATCCAATAGGAAGGTTTTTAGGCTTGCTTTGAAGAGTTGGATGCTGCGGGATTGGGAGAGGGAAGGCGGAAGAGTGTTAGCCAATTGGGGCATGGTATCGGAGGGATCTCTGCAAGAGGGCGCTGATATAGGGGGAACCACTGGAAGGATGTTGTAGCCGTGAGTCTGGTAATACGCCTGAGAGGGGTCGGTTTTGATGATGGGGTGAAGGCGTTGGCTAGCTGGAGGTGGATCTTTTGCTAGAATGCAGGTGTGGTATTTGAGTCTTTGATGGAAATTAAGCCAGCCAGTCAGTTTGTATAGGTCGGAGGTGTGGGTGAGTCTGTCACAACCCGAGACAAGGCGACATGCTTTGTTTAGCGAGTGGTTATGCAGCTTAGGGTGGAGTTATCAGCAGTGCCGTAGATTACAATTCCTTAATCGATTAAGGAGAGGATGGAGGATGTGACAGCTATCTCATGGCATGTGCGGGCAGACTGTTTTTGATTCTGTAGAGGGTACCCACTCTCGAGTTGATTGCTGCCAAGAGGAGGCGTACATGTCTGTGGTAGGAGAGGGAGGTATCCAGGGTGACCCCCAGGTATTTGAAGTGATTGACATGCTCCAGTAGGGAACCATCCACGTTGGAAATGTGAAGAGCCATCTGGCTATGCGGGCTTTGGCTTTGGCTTTAGCCAGAAGGCAGTTGAAATCCCCCCAATAATATATGGCAAGTGATTAAAAGATAGGGCTTAATTACAATAATCGGAAAAGATCTACCCTGTCTTTCTTTTTTTGGGGAGCATAAATGTTCAACATGTGGCAATTAGAATTATTATATGTGAAATCAATTAATATCACCCTACCTAAAGAGATGTCAATTAGCATGGTAACAACAAACCCTGTACCCCTAAACAGAATACCAGTCCCATCACATACTATACTTCGTGCCAAAAGAGAAAAGGAGGGTCTCCAGCACCATAATTTTGAGCTGCCCTGACCAAAGATGTAGAATTCAACCTGATATCCTGTAAAAACAGATATCAAAATTAGAGTCCTTTAAAAGTGACAGCATAATCAGGCACCATCTAGCAGCTTTAAGACTGTTGATATTCAGGGTGGCCACCCTCAAGATTGTGGAAGGCACCACTTAAAGAGTGTCAGGGTGGGTGCTTCATTTTCATGCTTTACCTGGGTTGGAAGCCCAGCCTTTGTAACCCCCCCCCACAAATGGGGGTTCCCAAAAGTCTTCCTTGGGCTTGCCCAAATGCCCACTGCCGGGCTGGTATTCTGTGTCCTAGCCAGTTAAAACTGTCTGCATGCGAGTGCCCTGTTAGCCTCCATGCCTGTCTCTTTAAGAGCTGCCTGTCTTGTACTATATAATTAATCTGGGTAGGGGTCGGAGTTTCAGGCTCAAGTCCCGCCTAGTTGTTATATTATTGCTCCATTCTGCCATCACTAATGGTGCAGAGGGAGCAGTATTGGGAACTGTGACTGTTTGTTGGTTTATCTGCTTTAATAATAATATATTGTAGTTTGTCTAACCTGCCTTCCTTTGCAGCATGGACATTTCTGCTAATCACCACTATCTTGGTTCCGGACTGCCTATTGGGACCAGTCAGTTCCTTTGAGGACCCTAAAATGGAGTCTATTCCCAGGGGTCTTGTGAGAGTGAATTTATGTAGGAATTGTAGTTTTTACACTTTGGCACCTAAATGGACCTGAAGGGGAGCTCTAGCTGTGACAGACAGATGAATCAACGAATCAAACCTTTTTGATCACTGGAAAAGTCCCAAGCTGCCTGCAGCAGATAGTCAGTGTGAGTCTGGAACTGAGAGAGTGAACAGCTCGAGATATTCGAGCAGCTGCTCCTGCGTAATAGCATGGGAAATCAGTGGGAAGGCTGTGTCTGGCCTGTCTGTCTCATCTTCTCGAGTGTAGAAGCCTGCAAAATCTTAAATCGGACTTTATCCGGTTGCAGTTTTGCGATCAGATCCTAATTTGTGACAAACTGAATCCTCCTGAAGTGGACCGCAAGATTTGCCTTTGGTGCGATCTGCCTGTCAGGATTTGAGACTGGCGTGGTACCGGCTCATGCAGAGACACTGTGAATTGCAAACCGGACTGTCACCCGAACCGTGACATTTACCCTGCTTTTACTATAAGTGTGCTGAATGCTGATAGTGGGTTGCGATTTGGTTCCCCACTGCTTGAATGTATCACGCTTGCTGGAAGCTGTATCCAGCACTTACCGGACTGTCTCCAAACTGTTCACCCGGTCTGGTCCTTGCCACCTCGGCTCAGACAGCCGCCACACCGCAGAGAAACAACTCATGAGAGATCAGCCTGGGATTTGGCTCTGCTCAACACCAATGAACAGGATCGCACCACAGTAGCTTGCGTAGGCCCTGCTTCTCCTGGCCATCCAGCTCTTCATCCAGAGGTCTCCATTTCATCCATCCACATCCTGTACTGTAGCGTGAGTAAACACTAGGGAAGCTCCTGCAACAAAGCTCAAACCAAAGTGTGTCAACTGATTTAATTGTTGTTGCTAATCATTTTGGGACTGAGCCATCCAGCTCCAGATTACAAATAGTAGGTTAAAGTGCATGCATGTTTTCTTTCCATCATAGGGCCCCAACCAGTTGCAAAGCTGGCCTACCCTGTGCAACATTTCAGGCTAGCCGAGTTCCAACTGGGTACCCAGAGTGTGTGTGACTGTGTTACAGGACCTTTGAGTGCATGCCCTATAGCCTGAATTATTCAGATCTCGAATCAACCACCAGATTCTGCCCCCTTCCTTGTTACTGCCCCTTAAATAAATCAGATCTAAATCTTTTTGCACTGAAACTGGTTGTGGTATATCTCTGTATGAACAGCATTGAAATACTGTGGGTTGTTTTGCTAAATCTTATTTTACGGGGGGGGTCTCCAGGGCTGAGCCAGCTGAATCAGCCCTGGTGGTAAGTGCAACAAGTGTGGGGTTAAAACTGTTGTCGGGGGCAAATTGCAATTGTGTATTTTGTGAAGCATTTAGGCCACTAGAGGGAAAAGAGGGGGGTAACAGTGTCCCAGAGGGCTGTACTCTGGTCAGCTCACGCTACCACAAACCCTGTCCTCTGGGTGGAGGCACCTGTTTCTAGTACCTAGGCCCCTCAACCTGCATCTGATCACACAAGCAGGGTAGTGTCCCTTGGGATAGCGCCACCTAGGGGTTATATCTTGAGTAACTGCTGGGATTTGCACCTTCTAGTGGTCAGAAGTAAGTACTGCAACCCCATGCTTAAAAATTGTAATAAAATGGAGGCACTTGCTATGCCTAAGTCTAAGATTGCCCCCCATAAGCTGTTAGTGCACCGTATGATGGTGTGGAGTGAGGCTGAGGGGGTAGACCCCCAACAGATCATTTTGTTAATGGACATCCTGTTAGGGACCACTAATGTGACTATTATAGAGACTGTTGAACAAGTTAAGTGTTTGGGGAAGGTTGAGGTGAAAGGGAGGGACTCAGATCTGTTTGACCAAACCATGGTGGCCCTCCTCTCCTGTAGCCTCCCCATAGATCCTGAGAGAGTGCCCCCTATCATTTTGCTTGAAGGGTCCTAGAAAGGGTGGCAGGTCATTCATTTGCATACTGACCTGGCTGCTTCTGGGAATCCCCAAATGTAGAGAAGTTTAAAGACAAATTGCTTAGACTGCTAGCCACTGAGGAGCAATCCAACAAAGAGTTAGTGAAGATATTTGATCTTTCTGAAGACATCTCTCCCTTGCAGACCCCTATAGCATCTCCTGCTACCCCTAGAGCTCCCTCTCTGGTAACCTCCCCTATTGTGATACTCTTCAGTATACCTGGACTCTTACCACAGACTGAGACTCTTCTCGGCATGGTCCCAGTGCCTGTGGAGGAGGATGACCTGGAAACATGGATGGACTATGCCACCCCTTGGTCCAGGAGTGGCAGTACTTTCAGGGGAGAAAGAAAGAGACTCATGGAGAGTTTGAGGGCCGTGCACTGGAGGCCATCTGCTTTCTTCATTCCACTAGCCCAGAGGCCTCTGCTGCTGAGTACCTCTGCCCTAGAGGGGTCTTTGGTAGCACTGAGTCGGGGATGACCTGATGTGGAAATTTAAGTCTGCTAAACAGTGGAAGAATGAGAAGTTATCCATGTTTGTTACCAGAATTGAGCGTGCTCTGCAGAGGGCTCATAAAAAAGGGTGAGTGCCTGCCAGTAAACTGAATTGAGTTTGATTAGAGCATATTTTGAAGTCCAACAGGTACTCTTGTGTGATGATATTGAAACTGAAGTTGCAAGATAGGAGGGTAAACCTCCTGAATATTGCTACCTTATGAAATAGATTTGCAAAGGGAGAATGATGAAGAGGGTGGGAGCCCTATGCTGGGGATACATATCTTTTCAGGAGGGAGCACATTAGAGTCAGTAATGTCATCCTGTGAACAGATGTGACTTGGTGCTGAGGTGATATTGAGAGGACGTTCTGAGTCATTATCCATCTCTAACTCAGGGCCTTAGTTTGTAGCACAGTATATCTATTGGACAAAGGTACTGAGGCAGTTTTTGGAAGTTTTGGGGATTTTGTTTTGCATGAGTCACCTTTAGCAGTCTTTCATTCATGCACACTGAAGTTTCAGGAGGGGCATAGTACCAGTCATCACATTATGTACCATCACCACTGTGCTTGCAGTAGTGCCTATTGAGTCAGAAGCCTGTGCTTGTTCCAAAGTTGCCTTGCTGTGATAAAGTACATCAATCACAGGGCAGAGGTCAGGAGGTTGTGACAGTTCAGAAGAAGTGGAAGGGACTTCTCATCCTGAAGCACAGAACTCAATGATGCTTTGAGGGGTGGATCAAAGATTTCAGAAGCAGGAGGAGGGGTTTCTGCCTGTTGTTGCTGGCAAGAGTGATCAATATCTATTTTTTGAGCATTAGTGATCAGGGTGCCTGGTCAGGTCTGTCTGTTCGGTTATGAGTGGCCCAAGGGCAAGCTCTATAAGAATGCCCTGTGTCTTCACATAGGTTGCATTTCATTGCCTCTGTACAGTCTGCACCCACATGGCCAAATCCACAGCACAAATTACATCTTAAACAATCGCAGCAGAACTGAGGTGCTGAAAAGTGCCACACTTGAAGCACGTTTTGAGCTGCCCAGGGTAGAAACAATGCCCCTACCAGAACCGAGGAACAAACTACTGGGTAGATGTTGTGGGCCAGTATTTGTCAGTTTTAATTTGACCGTGTAGCACCACCCTCCAGTCTAGATATGTTCCACATCAAAAATGGGCTGTGGGGGTCCTTGTACATCATATCTGTATGATAGCCAGTGCATGATATTGTGGATAGAAACAACTTAATTTTTGAAAAGGACAGCGATAGTTTTAAAGGCAGGCTTCATAAGTGGGATGGCTCTAAAGAGGAGCCATAATTATGCAATAAGGCACAATAAGTTGTGTGTTATCATAAATAATGTCACTCCTGGGGTGGGTTGAAGCACAAGGTGAAGCCGAAGTGCCCACCACCCCAGGAGTGATGTTATTACACAAACACACACTTTGAGTGCCTTATTGCAATTATACAATGTCTTGATGTTATACAAAATATAAAAAAGTTAAAATATTTTTAGTAGATTTTAGTGAGGCAGTATATCTTTGTTTCTAAGACAAATGCAAAGATATAAGTGGCAAATCAATACAGTGATGTTATTGTGTAATAACATCACTGTCTCAGGCATACACTGACCAATCAGAGCCCCAGAAATGTTCTTGCCATTGTATAATTCAGAGTAATGTACTTTGTCATATTTGGTTCAGAATCTGTCCAAACTCTGCAGCGTCTTGAAACTTATATCAAATAAGTTGTCCCCAAAGTATGTATCAGGCATAAATCTCATTGGAGAAGAAGCTCAAGGAGTTTATAATTAAAGTGCACCTCACATATAATTGGTCTGGTTGAGTATCCAAGCCCCTAAGTATTGCAGCCATACTGCATTACACTTTGAGCAGGAGAGAATATGTAGCAAATGATCTCTCCATCTGAAATTGGCCCAGGTAGTTTTACCTTTGTCTGCTGCAGTTTGCAATATCTTTGGACAGGTTGTTCTATCTCCCTCAGTCCCCAAAGTTTGGGTCTGTACAGTCTCCCCCTCATTTGGTGCAGAAGCTTGGTGGTGCAGTCTATTGACTCTGGGAGGAGAAACAACCACATCATCAGAGCATAGCTCCACATCAAAGTCAGTAATAAAACTGTTTTCATTAGTGTCAGGTTGGTCAATTGTGGAAGGGTTATCAACTGGAGCCATATTATTTGTAACTGGAGGGGTGGGGAAACCGAATGGGGAGAACAGAGGGGTCAGGAATTCATTGTCCCTTTGCTACTTGCTTCACACAGCGTTTTTCAAAGAATTTCTATATACCATGCAGTCTTTTTTTCCCCAAGCCCATGAGGTTTCCCTGCAAGTGAAGGACACCCTTTTCTGAGAAATGGTCTAATAACAGTCACAGGTGGAGCAGTAAAAATAACATCAATTACAAGTGGTTGCACTGAAACAGTCACTGTGTGAGATTCAATCGAGCCAGTAGATGTCGAAGGAAGGTCGTCATGAACCAAGTCTTGGAACAGTTCGCCCGCCGCAAGCTGTGCCATTTGAGATGTCACGGGCTCATCCAGCTTTGCTGCATCAGACGCTGTCAGTTTGGGCCTCAGGCTGTCAGGCAGAGTTTCCTTCAATGCTTCTACATCAGTAGGAGCAGAGTCAGCAGAAGCATTTTTCAAGATTACTGTAGCAGTGCCAGTACTAGTGCTCTGAATTGCAAACTGCATGTCATCATTAACAGAACAATTGTCTGACACCACATACTCTAGGACTACAACTCATAGTACCAGTAGTCTATTTCATAGAAGAAGAGACTGCAGCCAGTATTCCTCAGTTTTACCTTGCAACAGAGTAGCAGGTAAGGTCGTATCTTGTCATTTGATGTCTGCATTTGCAACCTCCATCAGTGCCACACCATGCAAAGTCAAATCATCACCTCCATGGCTGGACCTGCAGGGTGGAAATCAGCATCCCCACAGGTACACCAGCAACCACCGTCTCAATTCAACCATCTGCCGCCTTAGATGTGTGGCGCCCCCTAGAGTAGGAGGAATTTTTATTATAACATCAAAACCAATTATATACAAACAGTGTTAATGCACACAAATAATAATCCATGAAACAAATTGTACACATAAAATAAATAGGTATTACTGTCATGCACTTATAAAAATTGGAAAAATCAGACAAAATAAAACAAAATTAGTGAAACTAAAAGATAATCCCCTTACTAAAAGAGCAGGGAAGTTATTATTATAACTTACAGACAAAACACATATAAAGCAGTATTATGTCATAAAAAATCATAAAAGAAAAAAAATAGAAATAAAATAAGTATTACATCATACAACCCCAAAATTAAGTGATATATACTGTAAACAGGCACCTACAATAAAGTGTTGTTGCACACAAAACAAAATAACTGGCAAATATGTATAAACACATCAGTATACATGCAAGGAAAGAAAACAAAAATTATACGTAGAATCCCACAACTCACATGAATCATACGGTAGGAGATCAAAACCAGAAATATTATAAATATACACCGTACATATAGGTTTCTTATTATAAACATGTCAATCAAATGAGTAGTCTCATGGAGAAAAAGAAATAATCAGACCTATTATAATGAAAAAAAATTTGGTTAAATAGGTAATATATAATAGCAGAATAATCATGGGCAATCATAAAATACACATTCCCATAATCCTAAAAAGCAATAAAAGAGATTCCAATACCTCATACCACTACCATAACTCAATAAATATATTTTGAAAGAACAGGATATCAAATTCTATGGACAAAGGCTATAACCATCTATTTACAATAATCAACAGAAAAACAATCCGGCCCTTTCTAATACTTATGGAGAAATCCTTCTCCCCCATCTGTTTAATCTATGAACTGCCCAAATCAGTGAACCAAAAACTAACCATTGGTAATACTGTATACTAGTAAAACATCCAGATATGTTGTCCTGTCTTGGAGGAATAATCACAAAAACAAGGTTTATTAATATAGATAAAAAATAAGCAAGAACCAGCCACTAGTTCTGGCATACTGATATAAAAACTTTACAGACAGCGATCACTCCTCCCCCCCTCCCGCTCTCAATAAATGTGGACCACTGATCCTTGTCCACATAAATATATATATATATCCAGCAACCATAATCTTCAGTCTCTTCAATGGTGTCAAGACAAAGGAAGGAGATTTACCTGTGAATCCAGCAAGGCAACAAAATATATTCACTTACATCCAAGAAAAGGACTCCCACTATAATCTTCAGTCTCTTCAATGGTGTCAAGACAAAGGAAGGAAATTTACCTGTGAGTCCAGCAAGGCAACAAAATATATTCACTTACATCCAAGAAAAGGACTCCCACCGTGTCCGGAAAACCTGGAAAGGCACATTACATCATTCTTGAGCTTTCAGTTTACTCAAATTAAAATCAATTAGGTCAAATAACTGTACTTCTGATAGGAATTGTTGTTGTAAAGACATAGCTCCAAATGTAATATTTAAAGTAAGTCAAAAACAACCATAATGTAGTCTTATCATGCTTAGTCCATTGGTGTGGAATTATCCCTAACAACAAAATGTCAGGGGTTACTTGAGAAAAGGGCAAACCTGGCCATTTAGAGTGTAATAACTTCCAAAATTTCTGAAAATAGGGACACTCAAAAAATAAGTGTGGGATTGTTTCAATTTGTGAAAAACATGTATGTCTGGAGCAGAATCTCTCATCACTGGGTTTATGTTTCAAATTTTCCTTCATGTTGAGTTTATAATGAAGAGATAACCAATTAACATTCTACACATACATAGGGTCCGAGGGGAAGTAATCATTTTAGAAGTCTGTGTGACATCAAAAGATGATTGAGCTGAAAAATGTGGTTGCACTATAAAAAAAGGTATCCATAATCCAAGAATAGAGAAATTTCCTTGGTAAAGTGGAAACCTGATGTTTTGTAAGTGCCCATAACTTAATTTTATTAAAACATAGTCTATAAGAAATGGGTAGATATGCTACTGATTTTTGTTTAGGAATACGATCATCTAGCTGCCATTCCTGCAAAAAATCACCCAATCTGTACAGAATCCATGGGGTCCAAATTTTGTTTCCTTGTAGTAATAAAGGTTGTAAAATATAAGTCACAAACATAGTAAAGAAAAAGAGAATAGGGTTCACCAAATGAAGGCCACCTTGGGACATGGGTCTATAGAGAATACCCCTTTTTATAGGGATAAGCCTGCCACCCCACACACATGAAAAAAAAACAGCTGTATACACTAGTTTCTGGAGATTGTGGAAGTACAAAAACCACAATAAGTTGCAAAAATAAAGATAACAAAAGGTTTTGATCATAAAATTATCTTCTGTTTTGCCGTTTTCCATATATTGTATGATGTGACTTTTAATTGTGCTTTAGTCAAAAAATGTTTCCAGTTAAATGTAACTAAATCCCCTGCCCCAAAGAACAAACCAAGAATTTTACAGGTATCTGACAGTACTGGATTACTAATTATCTCTGTCATATCAGTATAAGCATCACCAATAAGAATGCATTTACTTTTCTGGAAATCAATATCAGACTGTGATACTGTTGCATAAGTTAACAGTTTCTGATCTGCTTTTAAACAAGAATCTATATCCACCAGGATTAAAACCAAATCATCAATGTAAGCTAGAGTCCATACTTCAATACCCATACTAGAAAAAGATAAACCTGTTAGGCAAAGGGAGCTATTCAATCCGTATAAAAGTGGATCAATAGAAAATATATAAAACCGGGCTTAGTGGGCACCCCTGATGGATACCTCTAGCCACCAAAATTTCTTTACCCATCCAGCCATTGACCAACGGGACTGTCCTAGCCTTATTGTAACATGCTTGTAATATGCGTATAAAAGCAACAGAAAACCCATAAGCAGTCAAACAAGCCCAAAGATATTCTTGTGGGACCCTTTCAAAGGCTTGTGCATGATCTAGAGCTAGCAGGAAGCCAGTGAGCCTCCTCTTGACCCCTTTCTAACACCTCTCCAGTAAAATCAGGTTGTCCAATATAGAGCTCCCTGGCACTGCACACATTTGGGAAGGATGAATGATATCCATTATAGCTGTAGCCAGTCTCATACTAGGTATTTTAGTAAAATCTTAAAATCAGCATTCATCAATGTGATTGGTCTCCAATTTGAGAGGATATCTCTATCTCCTGATTTATACATTAAAACTAAAAGACCTTTTTTCATAGTAGGAAGAATATCAAAAGATGATTGTAAAATGTTATAAACCTCTAAGACTTCCTCCAAAAGAACATTAATTATTAATTTATATAGTTCATACAGAAGACCGTCGAATCCAGGTGCTGAGCCCGACTTTAGCTGGGCTGTTATAGAAAGAAACTCTTGTTTAGTAATAGGGGTAATAAGTGTGTCCCCAAATGTTTCAAAAAGTTGGGGTAAATCACTCTGGGTCAACCTCCAAACCTCAGATTCTGGTACGTGTGAGGGAGGGGATTGCAAAAAAGAGTCCACATATCCATTAACTGCAGCCATAATGTCTGATTTGTTAGTGACATATGAATCATCCTATAACTGAATACAATTAATATATTTATTATTGTTTATTGTTTGTTTATTGATAAATATCAAATAACACCTTTGAGTCAAAGACTCCTTTACAAAGGTTCCATGTTATACATAAGACAGAGACAACTGTGAACAAAGTAACAACTGTCATAGTAATTAAAGACAATGGTTACAGAATGGTTGCAAATGAATACAGAAAATACAAAATAGCAGCAGGGAATACATGGTAACAGAGAGCTGCTAAACGAGGTACAAAGTGCAAAAGGTTACAGGTACAAGCATAACATTTCAGGGCAATGGCGCTAGCCATGCCCGTGAGTTCTTCGCGCCAAGGCAGAACATTGAGGTCCATTGTCATAGTATAGGCACGCCCAGAGGGCGGACCAGTGTTAGGTCCATGGTCAAGGGAGAAGAGGGAGGTGAGGGTGGTAGAAATGGAAGGTCAGGTTTAGGGCAGTCACATCCTGATCCTGGGTGATAAGGTCCCTTAGTTGGGACTTGAACCGACCAAGTTTTTGATTCAGTAAGAGGGAATTTGGGAGCGAGTTGAGCTCAGGATGGGGCCAGATATCGAAACGTTCTTTTGGCCTGAGGTGGTCTTGCAGCGAGGTACCCTAAAGTGAATAGTCGCTGATTGCCGTGAGGCGGGTAGACAGTGGGGACTGAAGTAGTGGGAGAGGGTTTGTGGGAGTAATCCTGAGGTGATTTTTCTAGCAAAAAAGGCAGGCCTGGTACTTTTAGCCTCCCATTGAAGTTGAGCCAGTTTGCTGGAGACGAGTGCAGGTGTGTGTAAGTCTAGGACAGCCTGTAGCAAGTCTGCAAGCCTTATTGAGGGCCAGTCTAATCTTGTGTAGGTGGGTGGTGTCGGCTGCACCATAGATGATGATTCCATAATCAATTAGAGATAGAATAGATGCAGAGATGGCTAGGCAGAAAGATTCAGGAGGAGACAGTGCTTGTAGCAGTGAAGAGACCAATACGTGTATTGACGGAGGTGCTGAGCATCCAGATATGGTTGTGGTAAGTGAGACCAGTGTCTAGGGTGATGCCAAGGTATTTAAAGGTGGTAGCCTGCTCAAGGGGTCTTTCAGTGAGTTCAGGATGAGCAAGGGTCATCCTAGGTTCATATTTTGGGGTGTACAAACATCATGGATTTAGTTTTTTGTGATTTAGTACTAACCTATGCTGAATGAACCAGGATCAGCTTCAGAGAAGGATTTCTGGAGTGCTGAGTGGAGGGCTGTGGATCAGTGTGTGCAGTTGAGAACTGCATCATCTGCATACAATAGAATTTTTCCAAGCAGGTGTTGGGCAGGGTGTTGAGAAATAGGGAGAAGAGAAGTGGGCCAAGTATTGAGCCTTGAGCGACCCCAGACCTGACTTGGTGGGGGATGACAAGGAGTGGCAATCCGGACTGTCTGTGTTCTCTCAGACAGATAGCTGGCAAACCAGTCAATGGTCTCATGGGAGAGGCCTACCTGAGTGAGGGAGTCCAGGAGAAGCGAGTGGTGCACGGTATCGAATGCCTTTGAGAGGTCTATAAAGACAGTGCCAGCAGTGTAGCCAGTGTCCAGGGATGTATGGAGGGCATTTGTAAACTCCAAGAGGGCAGTGGTGGTGCTATGGTTCTGTCGGAAGCCAGGTTGTTCAGGACACAGGATACTATATTTAGTGAGGTAGTCTGTTAGTTGGGTGGCCATGATTTTCTCCAGGGTTTTAGAGAGGAGGCAGGATTAATATTGGGTGGTAGTTCCCAGGCAGGGTGCGGTCACCACTTTTAAGGATAGGAGTGATGAGTGCAGATTTCCATTTGGTGGGGAACTGGCCCAGAGAAAGGGAGCGGTTCAAAAGCATGGTAAGTGGGGAGAACCTCATTGACTGTGAGTCTAAGCAGTTTTAGGTCCAGTGTGTCACTGCTGAAACAAGATTTACGGAGGCTTTGAGTAGAAGAGGGTAGCTTCTGCTGGGAAACTGCTTTAAAGTGGAAAGGAGGTTGGGGAGGGGCAGTGTGGTGCAGGGTGGGTGGGGAGAAAAGTTGGGGGGAGAACACCAGTGAGGTCAGAGAAGGTGTCATTTAATGTGTCTACGATAAGGGCTGGGTCTGAGGTGATAAATCCTAGGCCCTGATATGGGTAGGCGGGCAGTTGAGGCTTTGCCACTTAGCGTTTTGAGTGAGTCCCAGAACTTGTAACCTGAGCTCCATGTGTTGGTGAGCAAGGTTTTATAGTACTCAGCCTTTGCTTTTCGAATATCCCAGGTGCATTTATTGCGCACTTCCTGGTAGCACTGCCTGTCAGAGGGTTTTCTGGTATCCTGTGCAATGTGCTACAGATTGTCTCGGTCCCGCATCTGGTCCAGCAGGGCTTGAGATAGCCAAGGTGTGTTGGCACCTTTAATTTTTTGTTTAGTTAAGGGTGCAAACAGGTTGCAGGCAGTGTTGAACGTATGAATGAAATAGTTGAGGGCAGAGTCAATGTTCTGAGCATTTCTTATGGGGGACCAGTCAGTAACTAGGAGGTACTGTTTAAGGAACTGTAGTTTGCCAGGTTTGAGGCGGCATTGTAAGACAGTTTGGGGGGGGGCTAGTTAATACAGTACGACATAGCACTGGGGAGTGGTCACTCAGAGCATTTGGTAGTACCCTGATCAGTGTAACTTTATTTGGGGAGTTAGTGAGCACTAAGATCTAGGAGGGTGGCAGTGCCAGTCCTCTGGTTTATTCTAGTGGCACTAGTCACAAGCTGGGTCAGGTTTTGAGCAGTTGCAGCATCCTAACAGGGGCTGAAGTGTCAGCCAGCCAGTTTGTTTTGAAGTCTCCGAGGCAATGATGTCAGCATTGTCAGGAGAGTCTGGAGATGGTTGAGGACAGAGAGGAAAGCGGTCTTCTGATTTCAGGGGATGTATAAGAGAGGAGAGGAACAAGGGGGTTTGTTATGGGCAAGAGTGATTTTAATGTGAGAGATTGGGCCCCGTGTTCAAGTGATGGGGAGAGTAGGGTGAGACACTGTAGTGATTGCTGGACATACAGTGCACAGCCACCCCTTTCTTTGAGGTTCTATCAGCCCAGTATAATGTAAGCCAGAAAGTGAGACTGCAGAGTCGGGGGTGTGGTTGTTGAGCCAGGTTTCAACTACTGAGATGACATTGGAGCGATTCTAAGCAACCCATCCCTGAAAGGAATCAAATTTCTTGAGTAGACTACATATATTGAGGGAGGCGATAGCGAGGCTCTTGGATGTAGTAACCCTGGGGAGGGGGTCCTGGGTTGGGGTGAATGTCTCCGGAGAGCAGGAGTAGTAAGGAGGATGCACAGGGCAGCCAACTTTAAACATTTCTTCATGAGCTTAGGCACCATTAGGGAGGGGAACTGCACCATGGAAGTGGGAGTAGATAGGTCCTGTAGGGAGGGAGAGGCCAGGCAGAGTAGTGTCCATTGCAGTAACACGGTAGTACCAGTAGGGTGATTGGAGCTTAGGAAGATGGTCCATTGGTGGAGTGACAGGAATGAGTCGGTGGTAGGGTGGGTAGGGTAGGTAAGGTTAGGAGCTTGGTACTAGGTTGTTCCAAGTCACCGAGTGGCGGAGAAGTGGAGCTTCCCTAGTAGGAAGATAGGTGCTTTGTCAGTAGCAGGGACATATGGTGATGGAAGGCATGGTATGCAGTGTTATAAGGACACTGGAGTGGTTGAGGGAAGACCATGGGCAGTAGCCTGTTGGACAGTGAGGGTGCCATTATAGCTTTAAGGGGCAGGAAGGAGAGGACGAAAGATATGGTTTTGGGCAGGTTGTGATAGTATGACCTCTGGTGATGAAAGAAAATAACCTGCAGATGAAAAAGTTGGGTGATTGGTTAAAAATGGAAAGGGAGTGGTTTGATGAGCTATAAAATGAAGAGCCGAACAAGGGTGGTGGTGGGGGCAGTGGGGAGACGATGCTCTGCATCGATGGGGCAAACACACACTGTAGTCACAGCTGGCAAGTGGAGCCGAGGAAAAAAGCCGTCTACCTGTAGTCAGCATGTTGTGTTCAGGGCCGGGGGAGGGCGACATCAACGGACCCTCATGACCTCCTGTGAACTGTGGAAGAGAGAAGAAGAATGTCAGAATTTTATATGAGGAATGCAGGGAAGAGGGGGAGGGTCAGGAGATTACCATATAGAGGGGCTATCACAATAGGCACAAAGAGAGAGAACTCAGAAGTTGAGTGTAATCTTTCACAGCGAGTGCAGTAGTACAAATTTCATGCAGCCTTACACATTTTAACAGAGATATGATGTTATGTTTGACAGAATTCAAATGGTTTTACAAAAGCAGATTTTCTGCTTTGCCAAAATGTTGTTCCACTTCTAAAGATTTTAATCTGTTGTACAGTAATTGTGCTAATTTAGCTTTTAGTGATTGAATTTTACTGAATAATCCCTGATATTTCAGTATCTAAGGAGGATAGTTCCACAATTGTGATCTATAAAAACATAGTGGTCTGTTTTAAGTTTACCATTGAGGAGACTAGTTTTCAGAAGAAATCCTGAATATTCTGCTTTGTAGTATCCCACCAGTCTAGAGGGAGTTGTATAGAAAATATATTGATTTCCTTGCCTCTATAACTGATTGAAAACCTTGTGGTATTAGTGGGGTTTGTAAAAGATTAAGGTTCATTCTTCAGTAACCTGGGCCTCTACCTATCCAAGCAAAATTAGAAATTGCAGCACTTAGTTGGGCATGATCTGATGATATTACTGGAGTTGTCAAGGCTTGTTGAACTCCTAAAGTGGATAACAAGAACATACATTCAGTTCTAGTACCAATTTTCCCTTGAAGTAGGTTTTCTGAGGCACCTTCCAGCAATAGTGAAGGTGTCTACCAGGGAAGCTTTGTTAATTAATTTATTTAGACAAGAGTCATCATAAAAGGTTTTAGTAGTTTTAAACCTCTATCAGAGAGATATCTGCTACAATTAAAATTCTCAGCTAAAATGATTTTTCTATTAGTATATAAGAAGGGTTGTATTTTATTGACTAGTGCAATTCTAGATGCTTTAGTTTAGGGGGCATAGACATTAATTAGTCTAAGATCTACTCCTGCTATGTCTATATCAAGCAAAAGGGCCCTACCAGGCTCTGTATCCACCAACCAAGGCCATGCTACAATCCAGCCCCTACAACAAACACAAGCATGCTCCCCTCGTAATCACCAACAAGGCTGGTGAGTAGATTGAGCAGATGCACTTGTTCAAGTACCTTGGAGTCACCATTGATGCCTCTCTCACTTATACGCATTAATGACTCCCTTGTCAAAGTGATAAATGCAATGATCAGGGTCCTCTAGGCATAAGAAATCCCTCACCCCGAAGCACTCGATCTCATTCTCCAGCTCCATACTCCATGATAGACTACGGGCTGGTGGTCTGTGGAGCTGCTGCTGATTCAGTGCTCAAAAGGGTCCAAATTGCACTCAATAAGGCATGCCACCTCACCCTGTGTGCAGATCACTACACTCATACTTGCACCCTGTATGAGCACAAACTGGCTTAACCTAAAAGACAGGATCAATACCAAACTTGCCGCCTGGGAAAGAAGGCACCTCGGAAAAACCCACCCTGTAGGAAGCCTGCTCGAGGCTTCTCTCTCCAACACACATCACCAGATGGAGGAAGAATGGAGCACTGTCCATACCATTCTGCCGAACTCTCACTAGGGCAGTGCGCTTTCTCCTTTCGGCCCCTCTGGATAAATGAACTCCCAATGAAATTACAAACAACAACAGCCTGTCTCAATTCAAAGTAGGCCTCAAACAGCACCTAATGTCTAACTCAAAATACACCTGCTTCTCAGGCCCCAATTGATAGACAGGCCTACCCCAAAGGTAACACCCAGAAGGGCTACCTAGAGAACCCTGCCTCCATTCCAACCTAGCCTAGGGCTTAAGTAAGCTATCAGTCCTCTTTAAACGCACTTGGTACTGCCCTCCCAAACCCCCACACACACAAACCATACTCGACAAAGCCCTCTGGAGCTGCCCCCATCACAGCCCCCATTTCACTATCCCCACCTCGCCTTCATGTGTTGGTTTCAAACCCAGTCCCCCTTGTTTCACTGTCACCCAGCCTCTTGCCATCTGGGATAGTGTTAAACCCTATGCAGTTACTCTGCCATAGTCTATCAATGGATTTGGAGGTTTCCAGGTGTGCTACCTAGGGCAACTGATTAGAAATAGTTTAGTATTCAATTACAACTGCTCAGTTTTTTTCTCCTATTTGTCTAATTGTCTAATTGTCATATAATCGCTCTTTAATGCCTAATGATCAGGCCTCTGTAACCACTGAATATGAGTATTGTCCACCCTGACATGGAACCTTTGTAAAAGAGCTCACGCCAAAGGTCTTTCCTAAATACTAATTAAACAATTAATATCCATTAAATGAATTAATTCAGCAGCCGAATTAGATACAGAGATCCCTATTCCTGAACAACTATCTATCCCTGGAGACCAATAAATCTGACCTCATAACCAAGCTGTGCTAGCTGTTTCTATCTCCACTGTAGTATGCAGCCTAGTGTCCTGAAAAAATATGAAGTCAAACATATGATCTCAAAAATGAGCATAAGTCAGAGTTCTCTTCCATTCTGACTTAATACTGTTGACATTCAATGATGCCAAGGAAAAGTCATACAGGGAAGATTCATAAATGGACTCAGTCAGGAGGGGGTAAATCTGGATATTTTTAAGCCATGCCCCAGTCCCCATGCATTTTTTTAACCTTAGCTGTGGGCACATCTTGTATAGATTCTCCTCTGAGACCTCCTTCTGGTTGAGAGGAATGAACTGATGCTGAATCAGATTCAACTCAGCTTCTGCCTCACCTTCATGTGGGGCAGAAATGTATTTTGTAATGGTATTCACTACAGGAATAGTAGGGGTTTGCTGTATCAGTGTTTTATTTCCTAACCCAGTCCTCCTTTTTTTTTGGCATCTGGAAGTCATCTACCGGGAGAAGGGGGGCATTGCGAAAGACTCTACTGGCAGGGATTCCTGTGCTTGTCTTTGTGGTGAAGAAATTATGGCATCAGCATCAGAAGGAATTACAACAATGCTGGGTGTAGAAGTATTGTCGGGGGTAAATTAGCAGTCACCACCTCTGTGGGAGAAACCAATGACCCCTGAGGCATGGTTTTATTAGAGTCCCTTGAGAGTGTTGATCTACTAGCTGTGTTAAATAATGATCTTGTATTGCAAAGTCTGAATCTGTGGTGTTGTGTGAGTCCATGGACAATCCATGAAGCAATGCCCTTCTTCACATAATGAACACTTAGGTAGGCTATAACAATGAAATGTTGAATGTCCCATTTCTCCACATCAGTACATATGGAACATCGAGGTATGACTCAAGTGGCGGACCGAGCTGCATTTATAGCAGTGTCGTGACTAGCCAGGGTAAAAAAAAACCTTTTCTCTCCCCAAATAGAAGCAATTAGGAAAATGCGAAACACCAGTATCAGTCTGTAGCAAATTGATTTTAAACCTCCACCCTCCATTCCAAAAGCCCTCATCAACAATAATGGGCTCAGGGGTCCTTTGTATTTTGCACCATTTCTCAAGCCAGTATATAATATTGGCACAGACACGCCCTCATTACAAAATAAAACTGTGATAACTTTGAAAGTTTGTTTCGTAAGAGGAATAGCCTGAAAATCTTGCCATAAAGGATTTGTTTTGATTTGAGCATACTTAATCCAAAATCTATCCAGAAAATCCTGTGACCTGAGACTGACATCAAAAGAGCTTTCCCCGATGTGTGAATCAAAGCATATATTTGTGCAGGAAAAAGCCTATAGGTTGTTTTAACAGCACTTTTCCCACATAAAACTTGTAGAGTAATTCATCAGTTCTCCCAAAAATGTAATCTCACAGCATTTCTATGCTTCACCAGCTGAATAGGTTTCTGAAATAAGCTAGCATAAGTCGTGTCAAGTTTTGTGTAGAGTTGTTCAGATCCCCAGTCCCAACAGCACAGGCTGACCTAAGTCTAAATCCACTTGTACATTTGCAGGAGCATTATGTAACTCATCGGTAGGCATATCCACAGGGAATAACTCACCAGGTCTGACTCTGTGGGTATTGGAAATTCTCCTGTGCATTGAGTTGCAAAACCATGGGAAGGCGTCCGGCTGTTTAGAAATAGCCACCTCCTCAAGCACCAGGCCGTCATCCTGCACAACACCTGGAATCAGAACCCCTGGGTCAGGAATCCAACTCCCATTCTGAAGTTGTTGCCAACCTGCTTTTTCAAAGCATGCTTCAGTGACCAGTTTACCACAAGTACCAGGTCCTCTCCGGATGTATGAGGGACCGGACTACGGGGAGGATTTAGGAGCTCTTCAGGAGTGAGTTTCGGTCGAGAAGACACAAATACTTTTGCAGGTAATGAAGCAGCCAAATCTGGAGAGGTACTCACCCCCACTTTTGTTTCTTTTCCTCCTCTGCCACGGAACTTAGAATCTGGGATTCCAATGCGGCCAATTCCATTTGCAGTTGTCAGCATCTCCTCATGAACTGCTCTGCAAGTTCTGACAAATGCTGTGTGATAGGAGTTCCTGGTGCATTCCCCTTGACTGAGAGGTAAAGCTTGTTCCATACCCTTTGTAGAGACACCGAACTTAGACTGCCTGTGATTTCTGAGGTGTTATGCTTGTCACCATTCCAGTGCTCCCCATCTGCCTCTGGTGCAGCTGCCACTGCCATAGTCTGTGAACCATCTCTGTCTACTTCCTGTGTACACTGGAGTCCTCCATCATCGGGACAGGAAGCAAAGCCCCTGCTGTCTGAGTAGGTGAATTTCCGGTGTCCTGGCCAAATTTCCCCATTCACTAAAAATATCACCAACAGCTAAATCTGGTTCAACTTCAGCTGGTTACCATCTGTATCCCCTCCCAGTCACCCCAGAAAAGGGACTCTAGTCTCAGTGGGTCTACTGGTCAACAAAATTCAATAAATAATTTTGTGCCAAGATGTCCGGAAAATTCTGTTACTAATCATTGTTACAGTGATTTCTATTTGTACAGAGGAGGTACAGCAAAAGATTAGTATCACTGCTGGGTATGAGAAGAGCATGGACAGAGGAGTGGGAGGCGCAGTCTGTTAATTGTAGCTGCTGAGGCGTGAACATTTGTTGCTGGCTTGTACAACCACTACTACTACAGCCGGCTTTTACGGAGTGGGAGCACAAGTAACTGTGTCAGTGAACGACACTGTGTTGTGTTGTAAAAACAGTTATTTTTATATACTAACTTTTTTTATTTGAGTATTTGGCATTAAGGGGTTGTGAGGGAGGTGATTTCTATCTCTCGGGGGGTGCCTTCCTCGGTCACTTGTCCACTTATCAAGTGGACAACAAAATGGTGGCTACTTCTTGAAATTTTCCATGGCACAAGGATATGAGTTTGCTTTCTCCATGCTGGTGAACTTGTTATTTAGAAAGCTCTATTGAAAATACCCACCCACTAATCTTACTGTCCTAGCCAAACAGAATGCTAGGATTTACTCAGCCATTTTCTAAAACTAAATCATATCTAAGGAACACTACAAATGCTGTCAATAAACTGAAGAGATTTTAATAGTGTGGTACTGATGGATAGTAGTAGATATCAAGTCCTCTATACTAGTATAAAACATACACAAGATGTACAGATAGCACACTATTTTTTGGAAAATAATTCAAATTTTGAAGGTGTATCAACTGATTTCATTATTTTCTATTTTGAACATGTACTTCAACACAATTAATTTACATTCAAGGGAAAATACTACTGTATCTACAAACACAAGGAATTGCCATGGGGGTGGTGCATGCATCCCCTATGCAAATTCCTGCATGGCAGGCTGGGAACTACTGTTTGTGTTTGCCAACTTAAACCCCCCACCACAGACACATTCTGTATTGATATTGCTTTATAGATGATAGCATTTCTGTCTGGGGTGGGGGGATGAGTCAGCAGCACAATTATTAGAATTACTAAATCTTAAAGATTGAAACCTGAACTGCACACACAGAATTGATAGCCAATCAATGGAGTTGTTGGATGTCAAATTTACAGTTAGTTCTAAAATGGTTGTGGAATGAGCTATTTAGAAAATCTATAGCAGGGAATAGTGTGTTAAGAGCAGACAACCTGCATCCCCACTCTTTAACTGAAAGCATCTCATATGGGGAGTTCTGAGAATGAAGCATAAATGCAAATTAGAACTTGTCTACCAGGAAGAAGCAGATAAGATGGCCAGATGCTTCAAGGACAGGGAATACTCTTTGAGGGAGGAATGATGCCAGACTCAAACCTACACAGGAAGACAGGAAGAATTTGTTAATTTCCACACATAGATACACAAGACCAACTAATGAGACAGACCTGATGATCACCTTTTTCTCAGATTATCACACTCAGGCAACAGAAATTAAGTCTGTCATAAAAAAAATAGATGGTCCATTTTGACTTTGAATGAAAATCTGCATTATCTGGTAGGAAATGTTCCAAGAATTTCATTCAGATGGCATAAAACAATTGCAGATCATGTTATCAGCTGTCAGTTCACTTAACATAAAAAAGAGCACACTAAGTACTGGATTTAATCAATGCAGGAGATGCAATGTCTGTGAAATTGTAGTCAGCTGTGGGAAGCTCATTCATACAATTAGTTATTTTTCTGAAGGGTTACATTGACTGGCAGACTGATTTTGCAGTATATGTACGCTGGTATATCTGTGGCCTTGTGTATGTTTGTTGTACCATCTATCCCCCTGAAGTGCCACATCCAGGAACATGTAAGAGCAAAGTCAATAAAAATCAGAATAATGCCCTGGGTGTGCACTTCAGAGAGGCTCATGACTCATGTGCAAGAGGCTCTAACTTCAGGGCACTCTTAACATGTTCCTCCACCAATTCTTTGTGAAGACAGCCTTAAAATCCAGTTACAAAAGTAAATGAAATGGACTGCACAATTAAATGCACTAGTGCCTATAGGTCTAAATGACCAAATTGATTATAAGTCATTCTTGTAATAGGGATTTATTTTCAGAGCATGACTTGAGTTCTGCATTTAGATTTTCCCAAAAGAATAGTCAAGTTAGGAGGCTTCTAGAGTGTTACTGTTACTCTCCTCCACTTTCTCTGGCACCCTGCCCCGACCCCATTCCTGTGGAAACTTTTTAACATTTAATGTTTGGGAATCTGTCTAGCCTCTTCCATGTAATCCACACTTTGCAGACAATTATACATATTTTTTCATGATAAAACAATTTATAGCTTCTTTTAGTATCTCTCTTGTAGTCAGCTTCAGACTGTTTGATTTAACCTCCCTCTGTACACTGCAACCAAAACAGTGAGGTATTAGAAGTAAATTAATGTAAGTTGTACAGTAAACAGTAGTACAGTTTGCTTTTTGTAAACTCATGTACTCTGAAAACCTGCTTGACTTTTTCCATTTATATATTTAGAGCATGGGTATAGCCAGTGTCTGGAGTTTTTGCTAGTTCCCCACCATCCACACTTTCCCCGGTTCCTGTTATCCCCCCGCCTTCCTAAATGGATAATTATAGTCTTTGAAAATAAATTATTTGTTATCAGTAGTTTCAGTATATGTGCCTTTGAATTGTAGAAAACCTTTTTTCTTTCAACCTAAAGAAATTGATACTCATGGTTCACATCTCATATGTGCATACAACACAAGATGTTGTCTTAGTTAAAACCTATTTTTAAACACAGTTTAGAAAATAGGGCAACTTTTGGATTATCTTGAAACTGGTATGATAAACTTCTATTCAGTTGGATGCATTTTAGATACAATGTGCCAAATGAGATTTATTACTGAGTAGAGTCTATAAAATAGCATTTGTTTTATTTGCCTCTACATGTTTAGGTAAGCTAACTGTTAGATCAATTAAGATAAACCATCTATTTTGCCTTTGTGAACTGCCTTTAATTCTGGACCAATAATTAGAATTGGTCGTAGTACAGGACCCTGCTTTTTTTTCTACAGTAGTCCCACCAGAACCTCTGAAAGGTGAGTGGTAAGCCAATCAGGTTCAATTTCTTAGGGTATAATACTCAAGGTATAATTTACTGTTTGAACTATATATGTGTGAATTTTTAACTATAAAGAAATAGCTTCTATGATTCTAATTGCCTGATACAGTTTTAAGCAAAACCCATTAGCTGCTGTTTACATTTCATGTACTTAAAATACTAAATATATGCATAAATAAAGTAAAATTTGTACTGGGCATCAATTTAATGTATGTAGCCAAGGAGTTGTGAGTCCTAATGTGACCATTGTATAATGTATGTACTTTTATTTCACAATTTGTACTTCATTGACACATAGTTTGTGATTTGCATTTAAAAGCATTTGCATGTCTGTATTTTGCACATTAACAATAAGGGTATTTAATGACTGTGTGTTCTTTGTCAGCCACACTCCTGAGGAAGCCTGATAGTAGGCAATACGTAGAAGTTGGTGACCTGTATGTTCTCTAACAGCACAAAAATAAAAACTTTTATTGAGCCTATGTTAAAGCCAAAAATTTACACTTTAATAACTTTGCAACTGTACGACAGAACAGATTTGCCTGAAATTTTGTATGCGCTGTCTGGTACCATAGATCTCTAGATCTGGCAAGTTTCATTCTGGTCAGATTTGCAGTCGTGGAACTGTGGAGTGTCAAAAAAAGTGCAAACAACACTTTTTGGCAATTTTTGGCTAATTCTTTGCTCATCTCTATAGGCTGAGCAGTTTGTCTGTCTGGGCTGAAATGTTCAGGGTTTATGGGGACTGGGTCAGGGAAGTGCCTTTTGAAGGTTTGGTTAAAAAAAAATATTAATTCATTCAAAAGTTATTAAAGTTTAAAGTTTCCCATTATAGTCTATAGGGAAAAATTATATGTTACCCTCGAAAGCACTTTTTACTTTCGTGAAAGCACTTTTTAGTTTCGCAAATGGGATTGGTACTTTCATGCTGCTGCCATCTTGTTTTCAGTTAGCCCTAGAAGCACGACCCTGGCATTTGTTTTTAGCCAGGATGACAGGAAATATTTTTTTAATTTTTCCACCATTTTAGCTGCCGAACTTTCATGCAACTCCTGTGGACTTCCACAAAACTCAGGTGGGTATTTTTACGAAAGTCCCGTGTGTATAATGGATATATAGGATATTAAAGGAGCTCCGAAAGGAACTGGCCACACCACTGGCTGAGCTCTTTAAAAAGTCACTAGACAGCAGGAAAATACCTCAAGACTGGAAACAGGAAACCACTATGCCCTTAGACAAGAGCGGAAACACGGAAGAGGCAAGAAATTGCCACCCTGTCAGTTTGATCTCAGTTGTGGGGAAAATGATGGAGTCACTGCTAAAAGAGAGGATAGTGGCGTGCCTAACAGATACTGCAAAAATGGACCAAAAGCAACATGGCTTCACAGCAGTATGCTCTTGTCAAACCAACTTGATTGACTTCTTCGACTGGGTCACCAGAACATTGGATCAGGGAGAGGCAGTGGACATTGTATACCTAGATTTCTGCAAGGTTTTAACACCATCCCTCACAGAACACAACCAACAAGCTGGAACAAACTGGAACTGGACAGAAGATGGTCAGCTGGATCAGTAACTGACTGAACGATAGGACCCAGAGATTGCTAGTCAGTGGATCATTGTCAAGGGAGGGTAGGGTGACCAGTGATGTCCCGCAGGAATCGGTACTAGAACCAATCCTGTTTAATGTATTTATAGCAGACATAGTGAATGGACTAACAAGGAAGGTTTGCCTGGTCACAGGTGATACAAAACTCTGCAACAGAGTGGACACAAGGGAAGGAGCAGACTATACGGAAGCTGACCTTAGAAGGCTAGATGATTGGTACAGGGAATGGCAGTTACAATTTAATGCCAAAAAGTGTAAGGTAATTCACTTGGAAAAGAGGAACCTTGCAAAAGTACACACCAAGAGGACATCAACTTGAGGAGACACAAACAGATCGAGATCTCAGCATAATAATCACTGACAAATTAAAGGTAGGAAAACAATGGGAGAAAGCATCACAGAAAGTGGGTGGCATCCTCAGATGTATAAGTAGAGGTATTTCTAGTAGAAAGAAGGAGATTATCATGCCCCTCTACAGGTCCTTGGTGAGGCCACACTTGGCGTACTGCATTCGGTTCTGGAGATCTCACCTCAAGAAGGACATTGACCATTTGGAAACGGTGCAGAGAAGGGCTACTAAGATGGTGCATGGACTGCATCATAGGTCAAATGAAGCAAGACTCGAGGATTTAAACCTATACTCCCTTGAGCAGAGAAGAAACAAAGGGGACATGATAGAAACATTTAAGTATGTGAGGGGATTTAATGCTGCTCAGACAGGCAATCTATTTTAATAGAACATGTCAGCATGCATGAGAGTGCATGATATGAGACTGATAGGAGGAAGATTCAGAACCAACCTCAGGAAGTACTTCTTCACAGAGCAAGTGATAGGCACATGGAACAGTCTGTCTCAGGAGGTGGTAGCATCAAAGACAATCAGGGAGTTCAAACTTGCATGGGACAGACATAAAGGACAAGTTAGGATGAAGGCTGCATAGGGAGGGGGGTAGTTTCTAGGGCAGACTAGAAGGATTGCACGGTCCCCATCTGCCGTTGCTTTTCTTATGTTCTTATGTTCTTTCTTATAATGTCAGGACTTTCACACAAGTACCGCAGTACTTCTGTGAAGCTCTCCCATGTATACAAATGGGACTTTCATGAAAGTCTGCAGAATTTTGCAAAAGTACCCAGGTAAACAGCTCCAAAAGACCAGTTTCTTTGCCACTTCATAGCAAGACAACAGTTAGGACTTTTTGGGCTGATGTTCTAGGGTTGCAAGCCTTTGTCCAACAGTTGTGCCTTTGCTGGTTTGGAGCAAAACTTTACACTGGTTCCAGAGTTACAGCAGTCCAAAGTTGTGAATTTTCCCATAGGATAACATTGTGGCGGCTGTGCTGTCTTTCAGCACCTATATCTTGAAAATGGTTTGAGATACAGATTTTTTGCTTGGCACAGCTTAGTACATCTTTAGCATGTGTGGAAATGGCTAGGTTATGGATACAACTACAAAATAATTTTTTCCACAGTTGCTATCATTACTGAGATATTGCCAAATAAGCATTACAAGGGTTACTTGGAATGCCTCTAGGCCTGTGCTATGTGTCTGTACTGTACGTGTGGGTAGGTGGGAGTGCAGAGCCCAGAGGGCCCATGATCCCACCTATGCATACTATTTATGCTAAAGTGGGAGCACTGGGCCCTCCTATGCTATGCCTCTACACTTATGGGTGGGTGGGAACACAGGGCCAGAGGGCCCGCACTCACATAGAAACCTAGAAACGTAGACTTTGATGGCAGATAAGGACTGCTTGGCCCACCTGGTCTCCCACCATCATCAGGCCTAACTCTCACCCCATTCTCCTGTACTATACTGTACCATCTCAGCTTGTTTACACATAGAATGGGAGAGAGAGTTAGGGCCAATGACCTCAAGGCACACCCCATCACTTGTTGGTCTATGGAGGGTGGGGGTAGGGCTGGTAACTCTAACATTGACTTTCCAGACTTTTGTTGGTGTGAAATTAACCAAACTGATGCATTAATGGAGTATTTTGCTATATCTATCTATCTATCTATCTATCTATCTATCTATCTATATATATATATATATATATATCCAGATGGACAGCAGCACCTTTAGAAGACAGGAGTGCTCTCTACCTTGTTTAAGTCCACAGTCATGCTGCAAGTATCACTACCATTCTGTGAAATATGCCTTTCTTTCCATCTAAAATAGTTTTTTTCCAAAGGAGAGTGCATCACAGAGAAGAACATGGCAGGTACACTGGTTTTCCCTGCAAGGCATTAAAAGTGCTTTCTTCTCTTCTTTGTCTCCCATCCAGGCATAATTTGCAGCAACACAAAACTGTCATCCAGACTCCGAGGAGCCAGTGTTACAGCAGTAGCACAGCAGCATAATCCAGCCTCTGTTACCAACATATAAATCAAGTGGCTACAAGAACTCTCCTTCTCCAATTTCTTTTCAATCTGGATTCAAGCACCAGCACAGCAGCATAACCCATCTCCAGCAATGTAAAAGTCAAATGGCTATGAGAACATTATTGTCATTCTCCTCCTTCAATTTTTCTTCAGTCTGAACTTAAAGCCCTGGTAGTACAGCATAACATGGCCTCTAGCACCAGTGGATATCCTCCTCCTCCTCCTCCAATTTTTCTGCATTGAGGAACCCACAAAAACTTAACCGGCTTCCAGTACCAGTGTAAAGTTAAACGGCTTTCATTCAAACACTGTACTTTCCTCCTCTCTGTCTCATCCAAACCAATCTCAAAAGAAGGAATGAAATAACCTCATCTTCCCACTACAATAAAATAAAAAGCCTGCCACAGTGCAATTGGTACTTTAATAAGCATCAGAGGAAAGTACAATAGTGTCTGGGAAAGATCTACTCCAAGAGGTAGCAGTGTAACACACCTCAGGAGCCGTAGGTGAAAATTCCAGGAGCCACAGGTGAAGATTCCAATACAAGCACAAACAGCACTTTATCAAGGTGTCTTGATGTTGGCATAAAATGTTTGAGGTGCGTAGAAATGCTTCTGCCTTTTTATTTCTAGTTTAAATAAAACTTGCATCTGAATCCAAAGCATTTGAAATTTTGAAACCTTCTTCTTGGTGAGCTACTGGAGTGCTTGTCGGAATGATCTGCCTACTATACAACAAAGACAGTGCCTGGAAAATGCTGTTGTGTCATCAAAGCCAGCTGCCTGTATGTCATGCCTGAAAATGACTGCTGTGTTATCACAGCTGGGCACCAATCTCCACTGCCATTGGGGTTTTCAATATAGTGATAGAGAAGTATTCATAATTATTCTCCTTTATGCAATGATAGCCTTGAAGGCAGTATGGTCACTTAAAATGAAAACCAAAGAAGACTTTACGATAACTTCAGGACAGGTAAGTGAAAGACTGCATACAAGATAGGGAAGTTTATAAAATGGGCAAAACATTTCCTGTAATCTGATTGGCTGAAGGACTACAGTAACCATGTCATTATCAGCCCATAACTTGTCAACCTGCACTACATACCCCAGGAAAAGCCCCATAACATTACATATCACTGTTCCAACTTCGAGCATACCCTGCTCTTACACTTCAGAATCAAAAGTTGCTCACTATCTGTAAAGCGAAGCAGACCACAGAACAGGAAGTCAATATTCAGTGGTCCAGGTGGTTACTCACCAGTTGGCTTTAACTGTGGGAATGTCAAAAATTACAGGCAACAAAACTACATCTTCTTTTTCTTTTGCACATCTGCCATTTCTCCAGTCATCCCTTTCACCCTTGGAATTTCTGCAGTTTTCATTCCATACAGTGTCAGATCATCCCCCCTTTTTAAACGGACTCCACAGTGCCAGTTTTTAAATTGTAATTTAGAGCGAGTGGAATGAAATAGTAAAGAAGCATCAGGAACCTGCTTGCTCCTGCCAGCCACTCCTCCCCATCCATGAGAAGACATACATAGTAAAATTAAAAATCGTCTGGCACGACACCGCAGAAATTACCATTTGAACATTGCAAACTAGAAACGCCATGTGTACAGCAGTCGTGATGGGACATGCCCACTCTCAAAAGTAAGAAGCTATTTACAACTTCAGAACAAAACCTAACTCAAAGTAAAAAAAACTTTAAATAAAAAAAAAATGAAATCTTTCTGTGTTGGGGGAGAGAATGAGTTGTTTGAGAAGAGACAGACACCAATGCCCTGTACTCACTCCATAACATATATTGCATACTGGCTGCACCTGAAGAACAAAGCCCAAAACAAAACAAAGTAAAGTAAACAAAAAAAATATATCTATACTGAGGGAGAGACACAGTTGGGAGAAAGACACATACACCAATGCCCTCTACTCACTCCATGCAAGTCTGTAGTACAGATCGGACTATTTTTTCTGTTTTGTGTACTTGACACTTTTCAGCATAATTTTTTAGTGAATCCTTTTTTTTTTTACTAAGGGGTTTTTGGATGGGGGGCCCATTTTATAAGCACAATAACACACTCCTAGGTGTGGGTTTTCTCCTGATAAGAGCACAACCAGGTGCATAAGACACTTGGCACAACTCCTTGTGCCTTATAACACACCTGGGTGTGCTCTTATCAGGACATAACCCACACCTTGTCGTGTGTTATTGCTTGCATATCATATATGTTTTATAGGACTGTAGCTGTACCTTGATGACAGCATGTCACAGAATTTTGCTGTTATCAATGCATAAGACATTTACTGTTTACTGTTTAAAAAGTGTGTTACAGTACACTAGATCAGATCCAGAGTACTGTAGGCTCAAAATATCCTATCGTAGGAGTCTGCATCCAACTTAGGATATCTGAATCCAACCTAAGATACCTGGAAATAAAACAAATTGGTAATATTAAATGTACACTGAAAATAGGAAATAGATTTAAAAATCAACAATTCGACCATAGGTCCTCTTCAGGAATGATCTAAAAGAGAAATAAGCAAAGTTAGTTACTAGGATACCTGAATCCAACCTTGGATGTCTGGATCTAATCTCAGATACATAAATATCTGATCTTGGATTCTAGTTCAGCATTTGGTAGGATATTTGCCAGATCATTGGGATGGATATCAGCACTATCCAATGGATCCTAGTCAGATACACCAAGGCACTATTTGAGCATCACTATTACTGAGGTATACAGCCTGTAAACTGTGGAGGAGAAAAACTCTTTCACCTCCCCCCCCAAGACCTGGAGAACTGCAGAGTAAACATACCTGGAAAAGTAACCTTCCTCCCAAGGAGACATGGAGGACCAGGACAACTGCTGGGAAATATGTAGTATCATAAACTGCAAAAACAGTTGGAGGAACATATTAGAAACCCTTTCCCCTTTACTTCCCAACAGCCATTTCCCTTGATGCTCCATCTCTGTGCTCCAATTCTATGCCCTCCATGCTGCCGTCACTATCTCCATGCTGTTCTGGGCTGCAAACCAATGGTTGGATGACCAAGGCTGCTCCCGGCCACAGAATCTAGAAGTCACAATGGCACACACCACTCCTGAACATGCACCATGCTCCCAATCGAAGTCACTTCAAATCATCATACACCATTTCTCCACCAGTGAACAAAGAGATGACTGGCCACATACATACCACCTTTTATAAGGGGAACCCTACACTAGAGAAACATAAAAGGGCCAAAAGCGATCCCAGTACTAAAATGCCTCTACACTTCAGAATCACATAGGCCAATAAAGAAACAAAAAACCCGAAAATGGCCCCAACCTAACACAAACCTGGAACAACAAGCTAACTCTAAATCCACATACTAAACAAAACCTTCCTAATGTGTCATAAAAAATTTATGATGTGTAAATCAAGTCTGCTAAGAAATATATCTGTCTAGGGTGGCTAATGAGATCATACAACCACTCATCTTTAAGATTGTAGCCAATTATCTCATTAACCCCTTGATGGGATATGTCCTTGTATACCACGCTAACCCATCATTTGTTTTATATAAATATAGCCTATACAGGTGTGGTAACCCCTGTATATTAGGGCTGAGTAACCACTTTAACATTAAACCCCGCATTTTGTGCCTTAATACATTTGCCCCTGTTTGCCTGATTTACTTGAAAGTTGGAATGCACATAGATGGTGCCAGGATCTCTGGATTCTAAAAAAATCATGACAATCAGTTCACCGGGACAAAGTTAGAGAGGGACAAAACAACACAAATTCCATCAATTTAGGCCTGTTTTTGTCTCACCTATAACTAAAAATCAGGATTTGTAACTGGAAACTTGCAGGCTTGATAGAATTGGTGCTGTGTGCTTGGTTTTCTTTTTTTTTATCTCCCAGACTTAAGTAGCATTTGAAATATTTAAGAACAACAGTTCCATTTTCGAGCATGCACAGCTTAAAAAAATCTGCATTCTAAGGATAACTTAATTTTTACAACTACATTAGGTAGGTGGTCGTATTATGAAAATGCCTTCATTTATCAGGTGGCAGGGCTAGTTCCCTGCCTGCATGTGCCATTCTGCTGTTTTTATTCAACAGGGACTTGGCTACATGTCAGTGTGTAGCACCACCCCTGCTGAATGTGTTGTGCATTAACACAGGGGTGCCTAATCCCTGGTGCCAGCTGAATGTATTAAATATTTTAATATACAGACACCAGGTTCCCACCAGTGCCATTTTCCCTCTCCATTGTGTTTTTCACCATACACAACAATACACATCATCTCCAACACCAGGGTGCCCACCCCAGTGCCCCAAGTATGAAATCAATATTGGAATCCAATCACAGTGTCAGGGTCCCAGATGTCTTTTCATTTTTCTCCATTTTAAACTGAGATAAACAAAACAGACTCTCGTTGTCTGTTTTTTTTTCCCCCCTGTAGCCTGTAAATAAGAAAACAGAACATCAGTGATGTGGGGTTCATGATGAAGGTTCATAAGAAGGCTATATTGAAAACTTGGAGTCAAAATATTAAAAAACAACAACATTATCAATGTACATTGAAATTTTCCTACGCTTGCTCATAACTTTGGTTATTGTCAATATTTTGACCCTAAATGTTTAACATAGCCATTTTTCACACCACTTCATAAACATGACATTTGTCATTTTTAAAATCCTAGCCAAAATGTGTTTTTACACCTGTGGAGCGAAATTATATTTCAGCAGGGGTTTATACATTTTCATCTACTGGGTTCATGATGTGGGGCCATAAGAAGACTATGGTGACAATTTGGGTCAAAATGTTGGATGCTGTTCCTTGCTGCTCTAGCTCTGGAATGCCATGAACTGGTTGTCCTGAAGTGTTAGCCTGGTGATCCAGGACACAGATGATTATATATTTGATGTTAATAAGCAGTTTTCTATAATCCTAAATTTCATTGTTCTTTGTCGTCTGATTTCACACTGCACCTTAAGCAGCGTATCATCATGAATCTCATGCAGACACATTGGAAAAACATGACTGATGCTGAGACTTTCAAATTTCTTACAATGTCCCATCCCATCAGACCTACCCTATATATCTCGCTAACGCTCATAAATCCTTGACCACCCTCTGAGCAGATCTATCATTTTATCTATTGGCTCTTCTTAGGAGCCCTCTACCAGTTTATTGACCATCTTATTAGATCCTTTATTCAGTCATTGAGGTCATACATCAAGGATATGATAGACATCTTGAGGATGTTGAAGGACCTCCACATTGAGAAGAACCACTTTGGACCTTCAACATGGAGGACCTTTTCACTAACATCCCCATGACGGGAATCTTAAGGCACTTACCCATTCTTTAGAACTAAGAAAGGAGGGGGCAACCCATTCCACAAACTTAATGGTAGACCTTGCCAGGTTTGTGTTAGAAAGCAATGTATTTAGTTTTCTGGGCAGCTACTATATTCAAACCAGTGGCACAGCAATGGTCACAACTTTCATACCCAGTTATGCTAACCTGTACCTAGGCCACTGGGAAAAGGAGGCTGTCTACAGTCTCCTTTTTAATGTGTTTCACCCAAGATGGTGTCTTGGTAAGGAATATTGATGATATCTTAATGGTGTGATTAGGTCAGTGAAGGAGCTCAAATCTTTTGTTTCACTTCAAAGACAGCAATGCTGACTTCCATGATGCAGCCTGAGTGAGTGGATGCAAGCCACCAGAGCTCCACCAAAATGGCAAAAACACTTAAAATCAGGACAAGCAGGTCTCACAAAATACTGATCTCACAATCAAAATATAAGGAGCAATTGTTACCACACTTAAAAATGGACTTAGAAGAAGAATTCACTGGCGCTCCAGAAAAACCGAAGCCAGATGCTAAATGGAGGAAGGCTGACAGTGAAAACTGCATAGGCAATGGGGGATACAAACTAATAGCAGAACAACTTGCAGAACTCTTCGCAGAGATGCCAGCACTGAGAGAAACAGTGACAGATGCAATTACAGAAATCAAAGTTCTTAAAAAGACTGTTGAAACCCATGACAGTAAAATAAGAGATACAGAAGTGAGGGTAACTCACCTAGAGACAACGACAAACAAAGACAGAGAACAAAGACTCAAGGACTCCCAGAGAATTAAAAAACTGAAAGAAAGACTGGAGTACATAGAAAACAACTCCAGAAGAAATAATCTTCTTATATATGGACTACCAGAAGGAAAGGAAAGAAAAAATACCATAGAACACATGCAACAAATGTTTAAACCCTGTTTGGACCTCCCAAAGGTGCTAAGGAACATGCAATCGAGCGGGCACACCACAGCTCCGCACCAAAGCCAACACCCTAAGTGAAACCAAGAATATTCATTGTACAATTAGTGAACTTTCAAGAAAAGTTTCATATTCAGCAACAAGCCTGGGACTTACTGAACTTGAGTTACTTAGATTGCAGCTGAGCATTTACAATTATTATAGCCCCAGCATGAGAGAGAGAGAGAGATGGGGAAGCTATGCTGATGTTAAGGCAGGACTGCACCGGGTCCATGCCCTATTCCATCTGATGTACCCAGCATAACTCAAAATATGGCTCAAGAATGGGGTCCAAATATTCAACTCCCCCAAGGAAGCAGATGCTGAGCTGACAAAACATTTCCCTAGCAGCTCCCTGTACAAGCACCAGCAGGGAAAAGAACCCTGAACCAAGTCCACAGGTAGAAGCACAACCCAAGGTGACAAAAGATAAATAATAAGAATTAACCAATGAAATCCACCCCCTGGACAGAAATGCAGAGTGACGCCATGGGGCAATGCAAAGGACTAAATGAACACTTTAAGGTAAAGCATACACAGGGAAATGACAGCTTTAGAATACAATCCCCACTGTGTTTCCAGAAGGAGTGGAGACTGAGCACAAGAGGAGGAGGCATAAATAGTAACTTCAAAAAAGAATACAATCCCCACCCTCACCCCACCCGCCCATCCCCCTGGACATAGAACAAAGGACCAGAGGTGGGAACACCATTTTGCATTTTCACTAGCCAACAAGGAGACTCACTCACTACACTACTGAAATAGAAATGACCACCACCAAACATGAAATAAGAATCTGAGACCAGCCAACCAAAGCTCTGCCAACATCAGACAACCTCCGAGATGCACCATAAACCTACTAAAAGAAGCAATGGCCAGAATGCAAGGGTGACTGGCACACTTAACAAGAGGTAACAGAATTATAATTACTATACTAATAGATTAATCCAGACTATCCAAGAACAACCCTACTAACTGCATGACCCCTCCACCCACCCACCCCAAGGGCTGTACCCCCAACCAAAAAGAAACCAGGCATGGGCTAACCAAAGTAATGACACACATAAAGTAAAACACCAAGAACACCTCTAGATACTTATTACTAACTATAGCATGCTCTGACCCTCCACCATCATAGCCACCAGAGATGTATATGTAAGGAGATGGGACGGGGGCAGCTATAGGTCCACATGGACTGACTAGTGACACAATCTTGTGATAAGGAACAATTACACTGACATAGACAGATACAAGGGATTGACACTAATAGATTATGCCGTCATTCATAAATCTAGTAGACACCCAGGAGGAAAGGCAATGAAAAGATACAAGCACATAACTCCTAACTCATGAGTCAAATTCACATAGACATACACACCAAGTGTACACCCATAGCACAGATACCACTGGGAGAACATATCCCGAATCGAGACACCTTAGGCAGACACTGCCAAATGACATCACCAACAAATAAACGCATGATGAGACACTAATGACGCACTGGGGCAGGATAGAAGAGACCACCGAGGTGCATAGGAGTTGGAAGAAGTGCTTCGCTAGTTAAAAGAAAACACAACATACTTTTAAACTTGTACTTAAATTGCACATACTGAGACATTTCAGACCGCACTACATGCCTTGCTCTGAAAGATTATGTTGTATTTGGACCAGTTGTGACTTCTTTCACCCACCTCAGCCACAATCAGAATGTTACCTGACAATGAATTTGAGGGCAGCAGACTCTCCAGGCAGCTGCAACTCTTCACACGTGCAGAGCAGGCAGTTGCTATTATCGTATATGACGTTGGTTTTAGAGAGATCCAAATGCTGCTCCAGTGTGTCTATCTAGCTTGATTGGGCTGTGGCCGGTGGTTGGGGAGGGAATGCATACACCTTTCTCCATAGTATCATCTACTGCTTGACTTCATCAGCACTAGAGGATCTCCAAAAATTGCTTCTTAGAGATAGCTAAAACTCTAAGATACAACACTATAAGCGGTTGCAAATTTGCAAACCCCACCCTTCTGCCAATAGCAGGATGACACCTGAAGGTGAATTTTCAGGGTAGTAGATCACTCCAGTGTCACATTAGTGCTGCATATGTGGTCAACACTATAGCAGATGGCACTGAGTTCCATATACTGCTCAGTTAGTGTCTGTATGTGGGCAGTCAAACCCAGGATTGGGGAGGGTATGCTTACCTTTCCTCAAAATATTGCTTGCTGATTGGCCTCATCCTTCAATTATCTTCCAAAGATGGCTAAAGCTGTATGGGTGAGTGTAGTACTAAAAGTTTCAGATGGACGGGTAAAGGGCCATCATCCTCACCATACACAAACATGCACACTGTGACCACAATGATCATTCAAAATGGCAACACATTCCACTATGGCCCATTTACACTGAGGATTGCTCATGCTAGATTTGCCTGAGGAAGGGGTTGGAGTGATGTGGATACTCCGTGGGCACTGTTCCGGTGGCCCAAGCATCAAGCAATCGATTAGCAGTGTGGCTGGATTGGAGTAAGTGGACATGGAATGAGTGACATTGTAACACCTCCCATGCGAGATGCTAAGTGTGAGATTGGTGAGCTACCAACCCAGTACTGATGCAATGGCAGTGAAAGATGAGTTTTGGAGATGTGTGTCAGAGAACACAGAATACAGATGTGCATAGGGAAGGGAGTGAACGAGCCTCTGATATGTGTCTGTCATCTTGGGATACATCCCGAAGGAGATACAGCTAGGGGCCTGGAGGTCATGGAGTACATTACGACAGGAGAAGAACCCTCAAAACAAATACATAAATAAATCAATAAATAAGATAATAGGGAGAACAAGATATACCTTAGGAGGCTGGCTTGTGTATAAGGCGCAGGTTGGAGAGAAGGAGCAGTCGGAGACCAGGACAGGTACTGTAGCATCAACACAGATGTGACAAGGGCACAGTACACACAACCTTGCACCTTCCCATTGTGCCACTCCCATGACAACACAATCCCCCTTTACTAGCCACTGAGACCCCATGCAAAGATACAACAAAATGGATAAAAGCAAATAGAGGGGAGGTGAGCACACAATATACAGCTACATCATCTCAATGACAGGGTGGTCATGGTAGAATTGCATATGGACTAGAAAGCCACAAAGACAACCAAATAAGAGGTTGTGGCATAGGATTTTGACACACTGGGGGAGGAGAAAAGGGGGGTGAGGGGGGGATCCTATATACATAACCACATAGAAGAGTAACTTTCACAGAACCATGCATGCCTAGCACAATATTATGCCAACAACCAAACTAACAAGGTGCTGCAAAAATATACCAGCCAATGCATGGGACTACAAACATCCATGCGCCCCCCCCCCTCACAGCAAGTACTACTTACAAAGTAACCTGCACATTGAAAACATGATCCATTGCTATGAATGGAATAATAGAACCCATGAGCAAGAGTACAAATTTCATGAATGGACATGAACCACATAGTACATTAGGAGTGATCTGCAACAAATTGAGGCTGAAAGCATGTGCCAGAATGTAACCAGTGTCCAAGGAATGACCTTTCAGTAAGTGCTTTGGTCCATAGAATGATGTTAATATAAAATTAAGAACTCGAAGGTTGTGAACTTGGGGTTCAGTCTGTTACTATTCACACCCTTGGTAGGAATGATGGGAGGATGCGAGGAATGCAAGGTACAATGGCAAGGGTGAGAAGTGTACTGGGGAGGAGGGGGGAGCTGGTAGAGATCTCTGAGTGCTCCAGATGGAGTTAACAGAAGTAGCTGACTTTAAAAAGGAGTGAGGACCCACGGCTCGAGTTGTCTGCAATGGGGTTTTGTCTGATTCCTTTAGGCTCCATGCCGGCACCAGACAAGGTTGTCCTTATCCCCTGTTGTTTAATATCTATGTGGAACCGCTAATTCGAGGATTATGGATATCGGAAATTCAGGAGTAGGTATTCAGCAGAGCACTGTCAAAGTGTTGGCATACATGGATGACCTACTCCTTCCAACTATCTCAACCCAATGAATCCATACCCCTTTACTGAGCACATACGAGAATTTCGCCTATATCTAATTATAAGCTAAACGAAGACAAGACGATAGTTTTCCCTTGAACCACAAGGCTTTAAAGGCTGTGGCGACATCGGTGGGTTTCTCTTGGCAACCCAACATATTGAAATATCTGGGACTGCACTTGGCCAGGAAGCAAACAGATTTCTCCAATTAAATTTGGAGTCCTTAATATCCACTATTAAACAAGACCTCAATAGGTGGGCGCATTCCCATCTCTTTGGGGCAAAATCAACATCATCAAGATGAATGTTTTTCCAAGGCTTTTTTACCCATTAAATCTTTCGAACATTTGGTTGCCGCTGAAGTGGTTTAAAAAAATCCATCGGATCTTCTCAGCCTTCATTTAGACAGAAAAAGAGCCCCGGATAACTTATGATAAACTCTCACATCAAAATTGAATGGGGGCTTGAGACTTCAGCATTTAGGACTCTATTATTGGGCCAGTCATCTAAACAAATATTTGCAATGGCTAAGGTGGGACTACCCCCAACAGGTGCAGTCCTATACTCCCATTTGGCTCCAAATAGAGAAGAGCATAATACATGCCCATGGGCTCTCTCCTGCTCCATTATTACATGTTAATTCAAGGTCTCTACCTCCCACGCTTAAAAACACTCCCGTGGCATTATCCGTTCACATCCACTCGCAGCTCTGCTCTTTCCTGAAGTATAAGTATACCTTGGACCCGACTCAACCTTGGTGGGGTAATCCCAATCTCACAATCGATGGTAGGCCATTACAGCTGAGATGGATCCCCCGATAGGGAATTGTTCTGTCTCCACCCTTCGGAAATCATATGGCCAATGGTTAACCTCATCTGAAATCCTCGACAAATTTCATATTCCGAACTCTGCAATCTTTAGAATATATCAGTTGTGACACCTTATAATAAAATGCTTTGGTAATGTGCCACCAACATCCCTGGGTTTACCTCTCTCGGAATTAATCCCCCACATGGGCCTCCCGCATGCTGTCTCCAAATTGTATGAGATATTGTATAATTGGAAGTGGGCAGATTGTCTTGGGGCATCCCCGTACTGGACCACAGTTTTTCCTGAATATGATTTGAATTGGCCTCCTTATGGAAGGCCTGTCACAAGTTTGTGACTCAAGACAGACTTTGTCTGATACAATTTAAACTACTGCATAATCTTTATTATTCTCCCAGAGATGGCGTAGATTAGGTTTGCTCTCCTCATCTGTTTGTACCATGTGCCAGCAGAGCGAGGTAACCTTTTTCACATCTTCTGGGAATGCCCTAGTTGCCTCCCTTTGGGCCACCATAAAACAAAAAGTTGACCCCCTTCTGGGTCTATCAGAGCTTTTCACAGCAGAAATTTGTGTTCTGGGAGATCTCTCTTCAGTTACTATTACTAGCAGAAAATATCACATAACCCTTATTGCGTTGTCTGTTAAGAGACTGGTATTACAACATTGGAAGGATGAGTTGAAATTTCATGAATGCATACAGAAACTGTTACCAACTCTGCCTAGAGAAGACTATTGCTAGTTTAAGTAACCAGTCACTGGGGTTCTTTTGTTAACTCTGTATTCGCTCAGTGTGTATAGAAGTTTTACACCTGGTAGTAGAGATTTTATTATTAGAAAGATTCTCCCTGTGTGAACAGAGGGCGGGGGGAGAGGATCCTTTTCCAAGTATATACTGACATCTGTGTATTAGTTATAGCACGATGTAAACAGGAGATCCTCTTCTGTATTTGAATAATGTTGAATAAACATTAAATTGCAAAAAAAATAAAAAGGAGTGAGGGCAGAGCACCTCGCACTGCTCCATGAGGTTTAGCCCTTCCACAGAACATGATATAACAATGCCCCGAGAAACTTCCACCCAAATGCTTGACTACAAGAGAGAGGAGAGTACACCACACCTGTAGATGTGGTGGGGTCCATTTGGATCAGGCACGGTGTCACAGTCTCAAAAGGGAACAACTGGGGGGAAACAAAAGAAGCCAGAAAATGAATTAACTACCATTGAAATCACAGTTTCCCTACAGTAACTCAACTACAGAAATATGCAAAGGTGTGCTTGGTCCTGGTGAACTTCATGGTAGGTAGGCAAGATAAAGGTGAAAGATGGAAAACAAATGTAGCCTACCCATAGCAAAAGAATACTGCCAAAAACTACAGTAATCAAGATACACTAGACATGACCCACCCCCACAACACTCTGCAGAATGGACATAGCTAATCATACAGGATTGCCCACCATACTGATCTCACAATACCAAGCTAGCTTAGTGGACAAACAGAGCAACCTGCTATGCTGAAATATAGACATATGCAGACATAGCAGCTGGTGGCATTGTAACACACACAGGATTTCACCAACAATTAAAGACATCATCAGACGGGAGAGACAAATACCACAAAAGAGAAAGACACCACACTAACACCTGGGGGAGACCATGGGTATGACCAAACTCACATACAAAACACCAAGGACATACAACCCACATGCCTAAAACAAACCACAGGTGACATCCACCTGAACTGTATCATGTGGAATGTTAAAGGGATGCAAACACAGAGGAAAAGGTAAGAAGTATTACAGCATTTCAGATGCAATAATACCCAGATAACATCTTTGCAAGAAACACACATGAAGATGACAGACAATCATATGATGAGATGAACCTGGGTAGGAAGGCATCTGTGCTGGAAATAACAAAAAGGGAGGCACACAGATACTCATGCACAAGACCCTAATATTTGAGGAACAATATATATGGCAACATACAAAAGGATGGATGCTGGTTGTAGCGGTAGGCTAAGACAAATTAAACTAGCACTAATAAACATCTACACACCAGACAGTGATCAACCAGATTTCTTCCAAGACCTCTCACTATAAGCTTGATGCAGTTGATGGACCATACAATCATAATTGAGGAGATATGAATACAGTTACTGGATCCACTGCAGGATAGCACTAACTCAAGAAGGACACTATCGAGAAGTCCAAGAGCCTATCTGGACTCTGAATGAAAACCAGTACCTGGAGATGTGGAGCATCCTGCACTGGAATGATAGGGAATACACATTGATCCAACACAATAAACAGAATCATGCATCAACTACTGAGTCACCCCAAATGTCAGCTCGATAAGTGTAACCGACATCTCTATACTACCGACAACCATCTCTGACCACACACCAGTCAAACTAGCAATATCACTACACGCCAGCTACCCAAGCTCTCCAATGTGGAAATTCAACAACCAGCTAGTGCAAAATGAGGAACACAAAAAAAGCAATCAGAGAGAGAATCTATCCAGGAGTATATCCAGCACAACATCCCAGAGGATACCAGGTGGACCACGACATGGGATGCACTGAAGTGCTACATTAGAGGAAGATGCATCACCCTCTGCACTGCAAAGAAAAAAGAGACACCGCACAGAGAACCAGACTCTCAGAAACCATTAAACAGACGGAGGTGAAGCTACAACACAGTGATTTGGAAAAAGCGCATAGAGGGAAGAAGTTAAGAGGAAGTACAATGAGAACTGTAAGCATACCACTGAAATGACCTACAGAAGAACAAGAACCAGCTATATCTCAAACACCCCAAGCAATGAAAATTTTAACCATCAGATTAAAACAAGAACAGGCAAAATCACAAATCACTATTATAGATTGACTGGATACACCAGAACTGACTACAGACCCACTCAAAATAAACAAGGTCTTTGTTCAATACTACTCAAAACTATACAACTCTGAAAACAGAGCAGCCACTGAAGACCTGGAGAAATTCACTGACACACTAACTCTCCTGAAGCTAACCGCCTCCAAGCAAGTCACCTACAACCAGAAATTTCTATGGAAGAACTCAAACAGCACAATAGAATCCAGATAGAGAAGGCACCCGAAAAGATGGCTTTACTGCTGAATTCTACAAAGACTACTCATCAGAGCTAACACCCTTCCTGGAAGAGGTCTTATCAGAAGCAATTCAAAGGGTACACCTTCCAGACACCATGACAAAGGGCATCATAACACTAATACTGAAACCCAAGAAGGACAAAGAGAAGTGTGAAAACGACCACCCTATCACACTATTAATATAAATACAAAGATATATGCCAAAGCACTCGCCACTAGACACCGCCAAGTGATGCCACAACTCATCAGCTCCTTGCAATCAGGTTTTATGGAAGGTCGGCACATTGTGGACAATGCCAGAAAAATTGCCTACCTCACAGAACTAGGGAAGAACTTTGACACCCCAGCAGCACTGATATCACTGGATGGTGAGAAGGCCTTAGATAGGGTGAAGTTGCCCTACCTATTTAACATTCTGAGCAAATACAACTTCCCCTCGGCCTTTACCCAGATGATAGAGCTCCTCTACCAGGCACCCAAAGCATCCATACTCATGAATGGACTTAAATCGCTCCCATCACATTGAGTAGAGGAACAAGATGAGGTTGCCCACTCTCGCCCACCTTAGTCAATCTGCCCTCGAACCACTTCTACTCAAAATACAGGAAGACAAGGGATCACATACAGAGGCAAATCACACAATATCACAGTATATGGATGACATTATCCTATCAATCACAAACCTGAAAACATTGGTAATGCAGCTGCTTGACATACTCCAGAACTTCGGGCACATCTCAGGTTACAAACTGAGCAAAAGTAAATCGGAAGTGCTACCAATTAACCATCTCTGCACACAAGACAAGAGTAGCAAACACAGGGCTCAAATGGTGCCCAAAACACATTCAATACCTAGGCATCACATTACACCCAACAACAACCAAGACAGCCTCCCAGAACACCCACACACTACTAGAAGGACATTGAAGAAGACATCAGAAGATGGTCAAGGCTCACATAGGCATGATCCAGAGGATATATGCAGTCAAATAAACCTACTTCCAAGGATCCTATTCATCATGATGATGCTACATACACCACCCCTAATGGATGGATCAAAGCCGTGCAACAAACCATAAGCAATTACATATGGGATGGAAAGAGAGCCAGGTGCAACCACAGAGGATCACTCTGTGGTACAGCAATGGGGGCTCAAGGTCCTGGACATACAATTGCACCATTATGCAGCACAATATATATATTGACACAGTGGGCTGGATCCAAAAATACAGAAAGCATATTGCCACATGGCTGGAAATAGAGAGAGATCTCTGCAAAACCCATAGAATTAATCTGGAAGCCCTGATCTATTGTACACCTACTTCCGCACTCAAGAAAGGGCCCCTATCACACCCACATCACTTGGAGAAAAACCTTATGAGCCATTAAACAACCCTCAAATACAGTGTCGACCAACCCCTGTGGGAAACATTAATTTAAAGATAAACCAACAAATGCTAGCAAGACCCATCTGGAGGAATAGAGAATCACTACAGTATGACACCTGATAAAGAGCGACCAGACCACCACATACAGATATCTACAGCACCTTTAACCTCAAGCCCATAGATGCCTTCTACCTGCTATAACTCCAACATACTATGAAAGGACATTGGAAGAGATGGCCACTAACAGAATCCACAGACCCATGGATGGAAGAATTCATCAAATGCATGTCAAAACGACAACTCCATCTCGAACTGGTATTCATGTCTGAACAACAAGATCCTTGGTAGACCAGACAAAAGGGCAAACTGGTGGGAAAAGCCCTAAACTCAACAACAGAATGGAACTGGAAGAAGATATGGGAATTCTCCAGGAAATCATCCTCCATACAAGATCTTAAGATTCAACAATTCAAGATAATGAATGATCTATACTGTACGCCCCAAAAGATACATAGGATGGCAAAAATAGCATCACCAGTGTGCCAAAGATGCAACAAAGGAAAAGGCAACCTCTTGCACATTTATTTATTTATTTATTTTCAGTCAATCAATCAAAATATTTATTTATCCAAGTGGGCACCATTGGAGCAAGGCTCATTTGCAAGGTGGACCTGGTCATGAATACATCAAAGTACAGTACAGAAGCAGGTATACAAAAAGCAATACTATACAAGCAAGAAAAAGTATATACAGTGAATACAGTACAGTACAAGGTTGAAATAAATAAAAAAAGCATTATTTTACAATTGAAGAAGTCAGCAGATATACAATCAACCATAGGCATACAAGGTTATAAGCAGAGATCTTTTGAGTGAGGCAGCCGGCAACTACACATATAGGGGAAAGAGGCCGTGTATGGGGGATATATTACCAACGACTGGGGGAAAAATTGAGCTAAAACCACAGAAAGTGACGATGGCTGTTGTGTACTTGTTTATTATGATAATGACGGAGGAGGGGTAGATAATTGGGACACTACTATGGATGGGATGGGACTTTAGCCAGGCTGGAGTGGACAGGGAAGGGTGGGTACAGCAGGAAGAGTTAATAGGAAAAGAGTGAGAGCCAGGGGTAAAAACATGGCTAGCGTCAGGATGGAAAGGGGGAGTTGTGGAATTAGTGGGCTAGCAGTGAGGAAAACATTTGCAAGGTGCTTTCATGTAGCGATCGTAGAGCGTCTTGAAGATATTCAGGCTAACAGGGCAGCTCAGCTTCAAGTTCCTTTGTAAACCGTTCCACAATGTGGGTAAAGGAGAAGCTTAGAGCAGCGCTTTGTTGAAATGAGTTTTGACCCTTGGAACTTGGAGGGCAATTAGGGAATATCTCCTTAGAGCATAGGTGCCTAACACACTCGGGGAATACAATCTGAGACATATGAGGGGAGCTTGTTGGTCACCACTCTGAAGGCCCATAGGGCAGCATTTCTATTCCTTCTATAGTGAAGAAAAGTCCAGTGTAATGATGAGTACAGGGAGCAGTGGTGTGTGGAAAGTGGAAGGCCAGTAATGAACCTGATAGCTCTGTGGTAGAGGGTGTCCAACTTAGCCAGTGCAGAGACAGTGCAGTGGCTGTACAGCAGGTCCACGTAATCTATTAAAGATAGGAAGGTAGCTTGAACCAGTGGAATCTTGGCCTTTGTGAGCAGGTGGTTAATTCTGTAGACCAGTCCTAATCTTTGCCTTAGTTTCTTCTGTAGTTCTTGAGATGGTTAAGGAAAGTTTATGGTCGAGCCAAACTCCTAGATATTTGAATTTAGCTACATACTCTAGTGTTCTCCAAGAACAGTGGTAACTTTAGATAGCTCCCCAGCAGGAATTGCCACATGCAAGGAGGGGAGAAGAGCATGGTTTTTGTCTTTTTCACATTGAGCAAAAGCTTTTTGTTTATGAGCTGGTATTGTAGAAGGTTAAATAGCATGGAGGTCTTCAGGCTGCTTCCGCGTGGGATGACTCAAGTACAGTACAGTGTCATCCATGAATAAGTGGATGTTGGCTTTTGATGGGGTCATTGATGCTGTTACTGTAGACTGCAAAGGGGGACCAAGGATGGGCCCTGAGGCCACCCCTCAGCACAGGTTTTAATGGAAGGATCACTAGCTTTAACCTGCTGTTTAGGTTCTCTAGAGTAGTCTGCAAACCAGCACATAGAGTTATGGTCCAGGCCTAAGGTGCTTAGGGAGGAAAGAAGCAGGCTGTGATCGACTGTGTCGAATGCCTACTAAAATCCAAGAAAACGGCGCAGACATGCTTCTTGTTGTCAAGGGCTAGGAGCTAATCATTGGTCACCTTAGCTAGGGCTGTTATGGTGCTGTGCTTTGCTCTGAATCCAGACTGAACCAGGTTTAATAGACTTCTGGATTCTAAGTATTGTACACTGCTAGCTGGCCACACACTATTTTTTCTAGTAATTTGGACAGGATGGGGAGGAGGGAGATCGTTCTGTAATTATTTAGATGCAGGGGTCACCTGCTTTTAATAGAGGGATGACATGTGCTATTTTCCATTGAGGGGAGGCTACCCTGAGAGAGTGACATGTTGAATAGGTGGGTGATTGGCACCAGTACACATGGTAGGTACATTTCAGATAGTATGGCTCTCATGAAGTTGGAGCTGTCTCTTCCTGGTGTCCAGTTGCAGCAGTAGATCTTCCACCTCTTTAGAGAGAGACAGGCAAGGGAGAAGGCCTCGGTAGAGGGGGACTCATGGGTTGGTGGGCCCTGAATCTGCGGGAGGT